>JAXCHB010000108.1:0-1429375 GCA_036926305.1 Uropetala carovei
CCCACATCTCCCACCTGCACCTCTTCCCACATCTCCCTCCTCCCTCTCTCCCCCACATTTCCCACTTTCTCTCTCCCCCACATCTCCACCTTCAACTCTTCCCCACATCTCCCAACTTCACCTCTTCCCCACATCTCCCACCTCCCGCTCTCCCCCACATCTCCCACCTCCTCTCTCCCCCACATCTCTCACCTTTCTCTCCCCCACATCTCCCACCTCCTTCTCTCCCCCACATCTCCCCACCTTCACCTCTTCCCCACATCTCCCACCTCCCTCTCTCCCCCACATCTCCCACCTCACTCTCTCCCCCACATCTCCGACCTCCCGCTCTCCCCCACATCTACCACCTCCCACTGTTCCCCACATCGCTCACCTCCCTTTCTTCCCACATCTCCCACCTCCCCTCTCTCCCCACATCTCCCACCTCCCCTCTCTCCCCCACATCTCCCATCTCCTTTCTTCACACATCTCCCACCTCACTCTCTCCCCACATCTTCCATCTACCACCTCCCACTGTTCCACACATCGCTCACTCCCTTTCTTCCAACATCTCCCATCTCCCCTCCCGCTCTCCCCCCACATCTCCCACCTCCTCTCTCCCCCACATCTCTCACCTTTCTCTCCCCCACATCTCCCACCTCCTTCTCTCCCCCACATCTCCCCACCTTCACCTCTTCCCACATCTCCCACCTCCCTCTCTCCCCCACATCTCCCACCTCCCTCACTCCCCACAACTCCCACCTCCCTCTCGCCCCACATCTCCCACCTTCTCTCCCCACATCTCCGAACTCCCACTCTCCCCCACCTCCCTTTCTTCCCACATCTCCCACCTTCCCCTCTTTCCCACATCTCCCACCTTCCCCTCTTCCCCACATCTCCCACCTCCCTCTCTCCCCCACATCTCCCACCACCCTCTATCCCCCACATCTCCCACCACCCTCTATCCCCCACATCTCTCACCTCCCTCTCTCCCACACATCTCCCATCTCCCTTTCTTCACACATCTCCCACCTCCCTCCCTCCCCACATCTCCCACCTTCCTCTCTCTCCCACATCTCCCACCTTCCTCTCTCTCCCACATCTCCCACCTCCCTTTCTCCCCCACATCTCCCACCTCCCTCTCTCCCCCACATCTCCCACCTCCCTCTCTCCCTCACATCTCCCACCTCCCTCTCTTCCCCCATCTCCCACCTTCCTCTCTCCCCCACATCTCTCACCTTTCTCTCCCCCACATCTCCCACCTCCTACTCTCCCCCACATCTTCCCACCTCCCTCTCTCCCCCACATCTCCCACCTCCCTCACTCCCCCACATCTCCCACCTCCCACAGTCCCCCACATCTCCACCTCCTATCTCTCCCCCACATCTCCCACCTCCCTCTCGCCCCCACATCTCCCACCTCCCTCTCGCCCCCACATCTCCCACCTCCTTCTCTCCCCCACATCTCCCACCTCCCGCTCCTCCTCAACATCCCCCACATCACCCACCTCCCACTGTTCCCCACATCTCCCACCTCCCTTTCTTCCCACATCTCCCACCTCTTCCGCACATCTCCCACCTCCCTCTGTCCCCCACATGTCCCACCTCCCTCTCTCCCCCACATCTCCCACCTCCCCTCTCTCCCCCACATCTCCCATCTCCCTTTCTTCACACATCTCCCACCTCCCTCCCTCCCCCACATCTCCACCTTCCTCTCTCCACCACAACTCCACCTTCCTCTCTCCCCCACATCTCCCACGTTCCCCACATCTCCCACCTTCCCACCTCCCTCTCTCCCCCACATCTCCCACCTCCCTCTCTCCCCCACATCTCCCACTCCCTCTCTCCCCCACATCTCCCAACTCCCTCTCTCCCCCACATCTCCCACCTCCCTATGTCCCCCACTTCTCCCACCTCCCTCTGTCCCCCACATCTCCACCTCCCTCTCTCCCCCACATCTCCCACTTCCCATTCTTCCCCACATCTTCCACCTCCCTTTCTCCCCACATCTTCCACCTCCCTTTCTCCCCACATCTCCCACCTCCCTCTCTCCCCCACATTTCCCACTTTCCTCTCTCCCCCACATCTCCCACCTCCCTCTCTCCCACACATCTCCCACCTTCACCTCTTCCCCACATCTCCCACCTCCCTTTCTCCCACATCTCCACCTCACTCTGTCCCCCACATCTCCCACCACCCTCTCTCCCCCACATTTCCCACTTTCCTCTCTCCCCCACATCTCCCACCTCCCTCTCTCCCCCACATCTCCCACCTTCACTTCATCCCCACATCTCCCACCTTCACCTCTTCCCACATCTCCCACCTTCACCTCTTCCCCACATCTCCCAACTCCCTTTCTCCCCACATCTCCCACCTCACTCTGTCCCCCACATCTCCCACCTCCCTCTCTCCCCCACATCTCCCACCTCCCTCTCTCCCCCACATCTCCCACCTTCACCTCTTCCCCACATCTCCCACCTGCACCTCTTCCCCACATCTCCCACCTCCCTTTCTCCCCACATCTCCTACCTCACTCTGTCCCTCACATCTCCCACCTCCCTCTCTCCCCCACATCTCCCACCTTCACCTTTTCCCCACATCTCCCACCTGCACCTCTTCCCCACATCTCCCTCCTCCCTCTCTCCCCCACATTTCCCACTTTCCTCTCTCCCCCACATCTCCCACCTTCAACTCTTCCCCACATCTCCCAACTTCACCTCTTTCCCCACATCTCCCACCTCCCTCTCTCCCCCACATCTCCCATCTCCCTCTCTCCCCCACATCTCCCATCTCCCTTTCTCCCCACCTCTCCCACCTCACTCTGTCCCCCCCATCTCCCACCTCACTCTGTCCCCACATCTCCCACCTCCCTCTCTCCCCCACATTTCCCACTTTCTCTCTCCCCCACATCTCCCACCTCCCTCTCTTCCCCACATCTCCCACCTTCAACTCTTCCCCCACATCTCCCACCTTCACCTCTTCCCCACATCTCCCACCTCCCTCTCTCCCCCACATCTCCCATCTCCCTTTCTCCCCACATCTCCCACCTCACTCTGTCCCCCACATCTCCCACCTCACTCTGTCCCCCACATCTCCCACCTCCCTCTCTCCCGCACATCTCCCACCTCCCGCTCTCCCCCACATCTCCCACCTCCCACTGTTCCCCACATCTCCCACCTCCTTCTCTCCCCCACATCTCCAACCTCCTTCTCTCCTCCACATCTCCCCACCTTCACCTCTTCCCCACATCTCCCACCTCCCTCTCTCCCCCACATCTCCCACCTCCCTCTCTCCCCCACATCTCCCACCTCCCTCTCGCCCCCACATCTACCACCTTCCTCTCTCCCCCACATCTCCCACCTCCTTCTCTCCCCCACATATCCGACCTCCCCGCTCTCCCCACATCTCCCACCTCCCGCTCTCCCCCACATCTGCCACCTCCCACTGTTCCCCAAATCTCCCACCTCCCTCACTCCCCAAATCTCCCACCTCCCTCTCTCCCCAAATCTTCCACCTCCCTCTCGCCCCCACATCTCCCACCTCCCTCTCTCCCCCACATCTCCCACCTCCCTCTCGCCCCCACATCTACCACCTTCCTCTCTCCCCCACATCTCCCACCTCCTTCTCTCCCCCACATATCCGACCTCCCGCTCTCCCCCACATCTCCCACCTCCCGCTCTCCCCACATCTCCCACCTCCCACTGTTCCCCACATCTCCCACCTCCTTCTCTCCCCCACATCTCCAACCTCCTTCTCTCCTCCACATCTCCCCACCTTCCCCTCTTTCCCACATCTCCCACCTTCCCGTCTTCCCCACATCTCGCACCTCCCTCTCTCCCCCACATCTCACACCTTCCCCTCTTCCCCACATCTCCCACCTCCCTCTCTCCCCCACATCTCCCACCTCCCTCTCTCCCCCACATCTCCCACCACCCTCTATCCCCCACATCTCTCACCTCACTCTCTCCCCCACATCTCCCATCCTCCCCACATCTCCCATCTCCCTTTCTTCACACATCTCCCACCTCCCTCCTTCCCCACATCTCCCACCTTCCTCTCTCTCCCGCATCTCCCACCTCCCTCTCTCCCACATCTCCCACCTTCCTCTCTCCCCCACATCTCCCACCTCCCGCTCTCCCCCCACATCTCCCACCTCCCTCTGTCCCCACTTCTCCCACCTCCCTCTCTCCCCCACATCTCCCACCTCCCTCTCTCCCCCACATCTCCCACCTCCCTCTGTCCCCACGTCTCCCACCTCCCTCTCTCCCCCACATCTCCCACCTCCCTCACTCCCCACATCTCCCACCTCCTTCTGTCTCCCACTTCTCCCACCTCCCTCTCTCCCCCACATCTCCCACCTCCCTCTCTCCCCACATCTCCCACCTCCCTCTCGCCCCCACATCTCCCACCTTCCTCTCTCCCCCACATCTCCCACCTCCTTCTCTCCCCCACATCTCCGACCTCCCGCTCTCCCCCACATCCCACAGTCCCCCCACATCTCTCACCTCTCTCACTCCCCCACATCTCCCACCTCCCACAGTCCCCCACATCTCCCACCTCCCTCTCTCCCCCACATCTCCCACCTCCCTCTCGCCCCCACATCTCCCACCTTCCTCTCTCCCCCACATCTCCCACCTCCTTCTCTCCCCCACATCTCCGACCTCCCGCTCTCCCCCACATCCCCCACCTCCCTCTCTCCTCCACATCTCCCACCTCCCACTGTTCCCCACATCTCCCACCTCCCTCACTCCCCAAATCTCCCACCTCCCTCTCTCCCCAAATCTTCCACCTCCCTTTCTTCCCACCCTCCCTTTCTTCCCACATCTCCCACCTTCCCCTCTTTCCCACATCTCCCACCTTCCCGTCTTCCCACATCTCGCACCTCCCTCTCTCCCCCACATCTCACACCTTCCCCTCTTCCCCACATCTCCCACCTCCCTCTCTCCCCCACATCTCCCACCACCCTCTATCCCCCACATCTCTCACCTCACTCTCTCCCCCACATCTCCCATCCTCCCCACATCTCTCATCTCCCTTTCTTCACACATCTCCCACCTCCTCCCTTCCCCACATCTCCCACCTTCCTCTCTCTCCCGCATCTCCCACCTCCCTCTCTCCCCACATCTCCCACCTTCCTCTCTCCCCCACATCTCCCACCTCCCGCTCTCCCCCACATCTCCCACCTCCCTCTGTCCCCCACTTCTCCCACCTCCCTCTCTCCCCACATCTCCCACCTCCCTCTCTCCCCCACATCTCCCACCTCCCTCTGTCCCCCACGTCTCCCTCCTCCTCTCTCCCCACATCTCCCACCTCCCTCACTCCCCCACATCTCCCACCTCCTTCTGTCTCCCCTTGTTCCCACTTCTCCCACCTCCCTCTCTCCCCCACATCTCCCACCTCCCTCTCTCCCCCCACATCTCCCACCTCCCTCTGTCCCCCACATATCCCACCTCCTTCTCTCCCCCACATCTCCCACCTCCCTCACTCCCCCACATCTCCCACCTCCCACAGTCCCCCACATCTCTCACCTCTCTCACTCCCCCACATCTCCCACCTCCCACAGTCCCCCCACATCTCCCACCTCCCTCTCCCCCACATCTCCCACCTCCCTCTCGCCCCCACATCTCCCACCTTCCTCTCTCCCCCACATCTCCCACCTCCTTCTCTCCCCCACATCTCCGACCTCCCGCTCTCCCCCACATCCCCCACCTCCCTCTCTCCTCCACATCTCCCACCTCCCACTGTTCCCCACATCTCCCACCTCCCTCTGTCCCCCACATCTCCCACCTCCCTCTCTCCCCCGCATCTCCCATCTCCCTTTCTTCACACATCTCCCACCTCCCTCTCTCCCCCACATCTCCACCTTCCTCTCTCCACCACATCTCCACCTTCCTCTCTCAACCACATCTCCACCTCCCTCTCTCCCCCACATCTCCCACCTCCCCTCTCTCCCCCACATCTCCCATCTCCCTTTCTTTACACATCTCCCACCTCCCTCTCACCCCCACATCTCCACCTTCCTCTCTCCAACACATCTCCACCTTCCTCTCTCCCCCACATCTCCCACCTCCCTCTCTCCCCCACATCTCCCACCTCCCTCTCTCCCCCACATCTCCCACCTCCCCTCTCTCACGCACATCTCCCATCTCTCTTTCTTCACACAACTCCCACCTCCCTCTCTCCCCCACATCTCCCACCTTCCTCTCTCTCCCACATCTCCCACCTCCCTCTCTCCCCCACATCTCCCACCTCCCCCACATCTCCCACCTCCCTCTCTTCCCCACATCTCCCACCTTCCTCTCTCCCCCACATCTCCCACCTCCCGCTCTCCCCCACATCTCCCACCCCCCTCTCTCCCCCACATCTCTCACCTCCCCCACATCTCCCACCACCCCTCTCTCCCCCACATCTCCCATCTCCCTTTCTTCACCCAACTCCCACCTCCCTCTCTCCCCCACATCTCCCACCTTCCTCTCTCTCCCACATCTCCCACCTTCCTCTCTCTCCCACATCTCCCACCTCCCTCTCTCCCCCACATCTCCCACCTCCCTCTCTCCCCCACATCTCCCACCTCCCTCTCTCCCCCACATCTCCCACCTCCCCCTCTCCCCCACATCTCCCACCACCCTCTATCCCCCACATCTCCCACCTCCCTCTGTCCCCGACATCTCCCACCTCCCTCTCTCCCCCACATCTCCCACCACCCTCTATATCCCACATCTCCCACCTCCCTCTATCCCCCACATCTCCCACCTCCATCTCTCCCCAACATCTCCCACCTCCCTCTCTCCCCCACATCTCCCACCACCCTCTATATCCCACATCCCACCTCCCTCTCTCCCCGACATCTCCCACCTCCCTCTCTCCCCCACATCTCCCACCTCCCTCTCTCCCCCACATCTCCCACCTCCCTCTGTCCCCCACATCTTCCACCTCCCTCTGACCCCCACATCTCCTACCTCCCTCTGACCCCCACATCTCCCACCTCCCTCTGTCCCCCACATCTCCCACCTCCCTCTCTCCCCCACATCTTCCACCTCCCATTCTCCCCCACATCTCCCACCTCCCTTTCTCCCCACATCTCTCACCTCCCTCTGTCCCCCACATCTCTCACCTCCCTCTGTCCCCCACATCTCCCACCTCCCTCTGTCCCCCTCATCTCCCACATCTCCCTCCTCCCTCTCTCCCCCTCATCTCCCACCTTACCCTCTTCCCCACATCTCCCACCTCCCTCTCTCCCCCACATCTCCCATCTCCCTTTCTTCACACATCTCCCACCTCCCTCTCTCCCCCACATCTCCCACCTCCCTCTCACCCCCACATCTCCCCCACCTTCCTCTCTCCCACACATCTCCCACCTCCCTCTCTCCTCCACATCTCCCACGTTCCCCTCTTCCCCACATATCCCACCTCCCACTCTCCCCCACATCTCCCACCTCCCTCTCTCCCCCACATCTTCCACCTCCCTCTCTCCCCCACATCTCCCACCTCCCCCTCTCCCCCACATCTCTCACCTTCCTCTCTCCCCCACATCTCGCACCTCCCTCTCTCCCCCACATTTCCCACCTCCCTCTCTCCCCACATCTCCCTCTCTCCCCCATATCTCTAACCTCCCACTCTCCCCCACATCCCTCTCTCCCCCACATCTCTCACCTCCCTCTGTCCCCCACATCTCCCACCTCCCTCTCTCCCCCACATCTCCCACCTCCCTCTCTCCTCCACATATCCCACCTACCTCTCTCTCCCACATCTCCCACCTTCCTCTCTCCCCCACGTTTCCCACATCCCTCTCTCCCCCGCATCACCCACCTCCCTCCTTCCTCTCTCCCCGACATCTCCCACATCCCTCTCTCCCCCGCATCACCCACATCCCTCTCTCCCCCGCATCACCCACCTCCCTCTCACCCCCACATCTCCCACGTTCCCCTCTTCCCCACATCTCCCACCTTCCCCACCTCCATATCTCCCCAACACCTCCCTCCCTCCCCCACCTCCTCTCCCCCACATCCCTTTCTCCCCCACATGCCTTTCTCCCCCACATCCCCCTGCCCCACAGCTCCCCCATCCCTCCCCCCTCTGCCCCACAGCTCCACCTCTGCCCCACACCTCCCCCTCTGCCCCACACCTCCCCCTCTGCCCCACACCTCCCCCTCTGCCCCACACCTCCCCCTCTCCTCCACACCTCCCTCTCTTCTCCACCTCCCTCTCTCATCTCCAAGTTCACACCACATAGGGATGGCCTCTACCTCAAAATTAATAAAACATCTCCCAGTTCTTTTCAGATTGCTGCTGTTGATGCTCCTCGGATACCACTTGGAGTGTACCATACCTCTTCTCCAACTACTTTGTTGCTGCCTCTTGAGGATCCTGTCCCATCTCCTGTCCGGCCCACAGTAGCAACTGGATAGCCTAACTACTGCACCAGTTGATTGCAGACGACCATGTGGCCAGATACGGAGGGCTCTCCAGAGACACCTTGTAGAATTGCATTCCTAAGGGGGAGGATGTAGCAAGATGGCCATTTTTGTTTGTTTTGGTCATGTGATCTCTTTATGTGCCACCATTGGCAATTGGCAGTATTATGTATTATAGTCTGTCTTACACTGCAGAGCACGTGGCACGTATTTTTTTTTGTTTGTTGTACGGCAAATTAAAAAACTAGTGGTGGCTGATTTTGCCGTGTTTTATTTACTCCTACTACCAACCGTCAGAACTTCCTTTTCAACCTGCAATATGTCAGATTAGGACAAAACCCACAATAAAAAGGCAACTAGCGTCATAAGACAAAACTCAGAAGAGAATAAGTTCAATGTAAACCAGGATATTGTTTGCCCCCCCCCCAAAATTTATCAATGACCCTGAGATTTCATAATCTGACAATTGCAACTACCATTTTGACGAGAATAATGACATTGTGTGTAAAGTGGAAGGACAACAATGTCTGCTCTATCCTAACATACTATGATTTCATTGAACCACTGCATGATGTAAAACGATGGTCTAAAGTGCAAAAGGCTAAAATTAACGTTCCTCAACCTGCATCATTCGCTATAAATAATGGTGGCTTGGGGTAGCAATCACGAGTTGAGCAATTTTCATGAAATACTTGAAAAAAGTTAAAATGTTGTGTGTCACATGAAGGCTAGATAGTCCTGTAAGAAATGTAAAATAAAATATGTATAGAAAAGGGTTGTTACGAAAAATACCATGTATCTGCCTAATGTCCTCATTTGAGGACGTCAATTTTTCTAAAGAAATAAAGTAAATTTTGTTGAATTCTTTTAATATATTGTTTTATTTATAAGAACCATTTTTGCCCATTTTCTAGCCGGCGCTAATGGGTTAATAAATCAAGCAGGAGCATTAAGGAATAGCAATAAGAGTTTAAGAAGAATACCTGCATCTAGTAATATATAAGGTGAGGCAACAGTCACTATTCAGTCACACTTATTAACACAAAGAAAATTGAAACACAATAACATAAGCAATTTCTTTTTACTACAGACATGAACTGAATGATTAAAGTTACGGTTCAATTAAGAGAAGACAACCAATAACACAAACAAAATCTTATATCAAAACCAGGGTTGTTAAACGAAACCGAACCCAAAGAATAGTTTCGGTACGGAACGAAACTATATCTTTTCTCTTGCCCTTTAGTTTCGGTTCGTAACGAAACTATGTTCCGTGATGGGTTTAGTTCCGTTCCGGAACGAAATTGTTTAGTCGGAATGAAATGTTTCGTTCCGGAATTGTTCCTTTTCTTGAATGGGTTCGGGTTCAAGTTGAGAGTTATTGGAAGATACGTTCAGTAATTTCGTTCCAAGCAAAATGCACTATTATTCTGGTCATAGGGTGGAGAAGAGAGCGAGGTACTCGCATAGAGTAGAAGCCCGCAAATCATACGTGGCACCTTAGGGGCTTAATTAGGCTTAATTTTATTCTTCTAATGTAAGCTGTTTTAACACATTCAATATCTTCTTGGATTTTTAGACCCATCCCCAATGGCCAACCGAAATTTCATTATTTTTTAAAATATCGTTTTTCCGGAAAAATTTGCACTAAATACAAACTAACCGATGAGCAAACTGACAAAAACTAAACTGAGGAGCCAATGTGCGAAGCCGTCGCTTAACGGTACGGTTATTACGGAGCGGGAGATGCATCGACTACGCGTTGACGCCGGTCGTCTGTGCGAGGTAGCAACTGTCGACAGCGGCACTGAATGTGTTAATGATATGGCGATTTTTCCTCGAACACCCATTTTCCGTCAGCGAGAAAAACAACTCTGTACGAGGTCGGCGTTCACTACTCAACTCAACATCTTCCCGGTGGTTATATTAGGAACTAAGATCCCCCTCCTATCCCCGACCTCCCCTGTCGCATTCCCCCCTCGCCCTCTCCTCTCGCCGTTAGACGCGAGTAAAAACCATTGAAAACTGGCTGGAACCAAAGTAGAAGGAGCGGGAATGAAACTATTTCATTTGCGAACCCAATCCGGAACGGTTCAGTTTCGTTCCATCGACATTTCGTTCCGAAGATTTCATTCCAAACTTTGGTTCCTTTTTCGGTTTGGTTCCTGTGAACCGTTCCTTGAACCGAAACCTATCTGGAACTGTTCCTTTTCAGTGGGTTTGGTTTCGTTTAACAACCCTGATCAAAACCTTACTACATTTCGATAAGGAAATATCAATTCATAAAAGAAATATCATATGTGCTTAATAAACAAAGGAACGTGTAATAAGACCAATAAAAGAAGAATTCAAATATTACATTTAAAACATTTAAAAAACTGAACAAACAAAAACTGAATAAACAAAACAATACAAATGATTCAGAAAATAGCCTTCTTTTAACAGATATAAAATGACAGAGATGACGTGGTTTTCTCATATTTTTAGAGATTTTTTACAAACTTTGACCATACCTCCAATTGTGCAGGCAATATCTCTAGATTGCACCATTTCAGAGAAACTAAATTTTCAGGATAAGTTACTAAATATAAAGAGCTATATGTGGCAATCCTAAGTGTTAAAATTCCAATTTTCAGAAGCTAGTAACACGTAAATCACTGATAAGGTTTTTATATATTTGCTTATTAAAATCATTTCCCATTAAGATTCGATCTCAGGACTTTAAATATTGGAATTGCGTCATTACCCATACCCTCCCACCAACAGTAATAACTACCGTATATCTTCGAGTATAAGGCGATTCGAGTATAAATCGAAGTGTACTTATTAGCCTAAAACAGCACCAAATCTCGAGTATAAGTCAAAGCAAAGAAAACGAAAACAAGATAATTTTGAAATTTACAAAAAATAATAAATATACAGGCTAACCCTTACTTACGAACATTCAAGAAATTAAAAATTCGTATTTACGAACATTCCACATACCAATGAATTGCGCCTCCCACTTCATTTATGAACACACCCTCCCACACTTACGAACATTGGTCACAGTAAGAACACAAACTTGTTATCACTTGTCTTTTGCCATTTGTATTCTAAACCATACAGGTGCTTGTTTATGTATGTATTGTTTTTTTATTACGTTTGAAAATGGAAAACAATCGTAAATGTAGTGTTTCTGAAAGTGGTAAGAGTGATAAAAAACGTCGAGTGCCTTCAATGGAAACTAAAATGGACATAATAAATAGATAAGAAAATGCTGAGTCGCTTGCTTCCATTGGTCGTGTTTATGATCTCAATCGTTCAACAACTGCAACCATTTTAAAAGACAAAGGAAAAATTTGTGATCATATTCGCAATGCAGGCTCTGTTCAGTCCGTGATTAAGTAAAAAACAAAATGTCATTGTTGAAGAAATGGAAAGGCATTTAAAAATTTGAATTCAGGATCAAAATTTTTTTAAATCAATCCTTGAGTAATGAATTGATTCTTCTCTTCAATCCACTCATTTGGGTTAGTTGTTTAAAGATAAAATATTTTAAATTTTCCTTTGAAACTAAGTATGGTGATACTGTATTACTTTATCATTCGTCTTTGCATTTTCTGCTAGTTAGCATGAATTTTTCATTTTAATGAGCTTCAATGTCAGTCAAATGTTTATCATCAGTCTTCTTTAATTACTGATCCACAAAAATGTCCATCTAGTTTGTGACTCAAACATAACTTGAAGGTAAGGTTTGATCGGCCTAAAAAAGCAAGAAATTTCTCTACTTATACTCAAAGATATTTGGTAATGTAAAGATTTTTCTTTCAAATATATTACCATAAATTAATGGAATATATACAACAGACAAAATTCTGGTGTTCTGTAGGATGTAAATAACATATGGGAGATTAATAAATTTATCTCTACAGACTACCTACCATTATTATTATTAAAGGAATCATTTTTATAATCTGTGTGTTTGTGTGATTGTTAATGGAACTCCTCCTAAACGATAAATTAGGTACGATTCTTCCTTACATCCTAACTTAGTGAATGGTCAAGGTTTTGTTTCTGTACGTCACTTTGATTTGAAATGGCGAACGTTTTAATTATCAAATGTCATGTATTTTGTGTCCTGCAACTGAAATACAGGGATGAGTGTAGGATTACTTTTAATTTGCATTTTAAAATTACTTAAAATCACGGTATGAACTTGAGACTTGGATACTTTTTTGCGGGAAAGAACAAAGTTTATTTTTATTGAAGACAGATTCCGAATTCTGGTCGAATTCGCATAGAAATATGGTTAGAATCAATAAAATAGATGATTTTATCAGTTTTATTGCAATACCCATTATAAGCTACCATGACAACTCCCATTGTTGCTGAAATTGACAGTTCAATGCATTTATATGGGAGAGAGAGGGAGAGAGGGGAGGGAAGGGGAAAGTACCTAATTTTATTTATGTTTTTATTATAATTAATTAAATAAACAAAATTTGAACAACAATAGCAGTACATAACAACGTATTATTTATCGTTCTGAAATATTGTTTACTACAAAAGTGTTGAAGGTATGTAATCTCTTCTTACTTAGTAATATAAAAACTTTAAATTAACGAACTGTTATATGAAAATATACAATTCCTTACGTTTTTGTTATAATTAATTAAATAAAATTTGAACAACAAAACGGATTGTTACAAGCAAATATGATTAATTGCTAAAAAAAGATAATTGTAATTTAAAAAGTATCTACTATATATTTTAAAGAGTTTGTATGTTGTGCTGTAGTAGCTTCACTAAATCCGTTGAAATTCAACGGGAAATTCTGCTAGTTGGATATAAAATCAAATGTTGAGATTACAATGCATAATTAGTTTGAGGAAATATTCCTTTAACCTTTCCAATCTTTTCCAATTCACTTTTACCCCTTCAATTCCTTCTCCTCCTCTCCTTCCTCTTCCATACTTTCCTCTCCCCCTCCATTCCCCTACCTTTCCATTCCCATCCCCCTGCATTCCATGCATTCCAATTCCCCTCCATTCCCATTCCCCTCCATGCCCATTTCCCTCCATTCCCATTCCCCTCCATTCCCATTCCCCTCCATTCCAATTCCCCTCCATTCCAATTCACCTCCATTCCCATTCCCCTCCATTCCCATTCCCCTCCATTCCCATTCCCTCTATTCCCATTCCCCTCCATTCCAATTCACCTCCATTCACATTCCCCACTCCTTCCACTCTCTCTCCTCCCTATATCCTCCCCCTCTCTTCCCTCAGCCCACACCCTCTCTGCCTTTCCCTCTCCTCCTTCCCATTCTCTGCATTTCCCTCCCTTCTCTTCTCCTACTTTCCCCTTCCCCCTCCCACATTGCCTCAATTCCTCAAGATCAACTACCCTCCCATTCTTCCCTCTCCAAACTCTTTCACCCCCCTCCACTCCCCACATCACCTCCACTACCTTCCACATTGACTCAACTACTCAAGGTCAACTACCCTCCCACTCCTCCTTCTCCATACTCTTTCACTCCCCTCCATTCCCCCCCGCCCCACTCCCATCCCCTCCCTCCACTTCCCTCCATACACTTCACCAACTTTCCCCTCCCCCATTGCAAGTAACCTCCTCCCACATAAATTATCACACTTTCAAATCAAATTCTTTTCCCACTTTTCTTTTCAATAAAAGTCACCCTTGTCTCCCCTTACTTTTTTACATTCCCACCCTTTTCTGTCCTACCTAATCTATGAACCGAGGGCCAATTCCCCCTACCTAATCTATGAACCGAGGGCCAATTCCCTATTCTATGTTAAATATTGTATCAATACTCAATCTGACACCGCTTTAATAGTAAAATATAAAGCCTAAATTTACCATACATATATATAGATGTTTTATAATTACACACAGTACCTGTGCGGCTGCATGGTGTCCTCTTCACCCTCCACTGATGACTGGCATGCCTTCTTTGGTCCACAGGCCTACGTTGATGGTCCCGCCCTGATGCTTCCATGATGAGGTTCCCACGTTGGTACTCTGCTGCAAAAGTCAAATTACATAAATTTAATGTGACTGAGTTACTGTGGCAAATCTTCAAATTAATAGAATTGTACCCAGCATTAATAACTCGCGATTTATAGGGAGAAGTGCGAATCTTACCTAATCAGAGTCTCATCCGGACTTCGCTGATGCAGCTTTTACCTCCAGGTGGCATCAGGTCATCTTCCAGGCTGGGTGCAGTCCTCTTTTAAGCTGCATGCCATCTCTGGTCCACAGTCCCACGCTGATGGTCCTGCGCTGACGGTCCCACGATGAAGCTCCCTCGTTGGTACTCTGTTGTAAAAGTCAAATTAGATGAGTTTAATGTGACTGAGTTACTGTGACAAATCTTCAAATTAATACAATTGAACCTCACAGTAATAGCGCGTGAATTATAGGGAGATGTTTTTTCATCAAACATTCCTTTTTCGGTAAAAAGAAAAATTCACATCTAGGAAACTGCACGTATAAAAAGGATTATTTGAAAATTTACAGTGACTGCCATAAAATTTGAAATTAAATTACCAAAATTTAGAGAATGTGAATGTTATGCAATATTTACTGGGAATGCTTGTTTAAGGAGTGGATGTATAACATTTTAAAGTTCAAGAAGTAGTGCACAGTATAGTTCAAATTTTACTGTATTACAAAAATAATCATTGAATCTTTAGCTTGAAAAGAAATATTTAAAAATTTTCACTGCCTTCCAATAAATAGGAAAATAAATTACCCTATTTTCAGTCATATAGGACGCACCGGCGCATTAGATGCACCCTTATTTCAGACTGGATTTTTTGGAAAAAAGCTTTTTTTTCATTTTCTCACACATGTATTATCTATTTACTCTTGCCACAATTATTGCATGAAAAAACAAATTTCCCATCAACTTGCAGATATGATCACTCACCATTGGCGTACAATGTTGAACAATGCTCTAAATTTTCTTTCAAGGTTTCAGAAGTATTTTTCGGCTATGGTCTGATATTTCATATGATAACGCTATTCTCCAATCTTTTGCAGTGATTCCAACATTAGTTTTTTGACTTTTTGGCTAACAATGTATTACTGTGTGCAGTTCATGCATTATTATGTGTGTAGTCGATATATAAAAAGGCAAAGTTATTCGAATCATCAATTTTTATGCAATCAACACATTTTCAGGTCCACAGAGTTTCCATTTAAGGGAATCTGTAAATGGATAGATATGCAAGACTACATACCAAGAGTGGAGTCGAAATTCCTGGGATCCCTCGGTCTTTTGTTAAACTGTATTCACTGGGCTCTCTTATCTTTAGTTATTAATTATTTCATGTCTCCTACTAATTTATTTGTTTTTAGTAACACCAAACTATAAAAAATATCTTTTAGAGTTCTACTGGGGGTTGAATTAGACCATAGATCTATCTAAACATTAAAAGAATATGAGCATTCACACTAAATCATTTGCTTTGACTGATGTGCTAAGAGTGTAAACAAAGCTTCACAGAAGGTCTAGTGCAAGATAAGGTGATTCGTTTTTCTGCATCATTTATGACAATCACTATTAAGAGGGTAACAATATTCCAACAAGGTGAAAACGGGACATTTCTTGTCGTAGGTAATAAATAAACTGGACAAATTTTCATGTTTTTTTAATGGTGGATTTGCCACTATCACAATTTATTGTGAAAAAGGCAAATACAAACTTTGCAGCACAATGGCCATTTTTAGGTTTCTTTCGGTCATGTGACCACTTAAAGCACCACCATTGACAGAATTATGTATTATAGCCAGTCTGTCTTGCACTGCAAAGCAATTACGCTGCTGTTGCTAGGCCACTTACAGATCTCACAAAGAAGAATGCCACTTGGGAATGTGGTCCCAAGCAGGGGGAGGCATTCGAAAGACAGAAGATGGTACTGTCGATGCCACAAGTCCTACACCAAGCTGACCAGATGCTGCCTTATATCCTGCGAATAGACGCGAATGCCTACACCGTGGGAGCAGTTTTACTCCAGGGGGAACTGGCTGATCAGCGACCGGTGGAATACATCAGTAGACTACTCACAACCATAGAATGCAATTATAGCACAACCGAGAGGAAGGCGCTAGCAGTAGTATGGGCAGTAGAAAAGTTACGCGGATACCTTGAGGGAGCTCCAGTGACAGTAATAAGTGACCATCAACCTCTCAAGTGGCTCAAGTCCCTCAAATTGCCAAGCGGTCACCTAGTGAGATGGGCCTTGACTCTGCAGGCATATGACCTGCGTGTTGAATATTCACCAAGATGGTGCACTGCTGTCGCCGACACGCTATCCTGGCCACCTTGCCTGGATGACATTACCTTCTACTCCATGACGGTTGATCTGCCAACCACATCCCCAGAGGACATAAGCAGTTGGCGGATCCAAAGTTGAAGAAGATTGTAAATTGCTTCGAGGCCAAAGATGATGCTGTAGACTTCTCACAATGGACATAGCGTGGGTATATCATGTTTAATGATGTTCTTCACAGGTATTCCACAGATGATGATGATGGAAAAACACAGCAGGTGGCACCACAAGGATTCTCCATGAGTTCCATTATGTACCAACAGATGCCCATTATGGCTTAGAAAAGACTGCAGAAGATCGCCGCTAGATACTACTGGACAGGTATGCGCCGAAGTATAAGGGAACATGTAAAATGTTGTCTTGAGTGTCAACGATACAAGCTGGACAACATGAAACCTGCAGGTCTCATGCAGATGCCCATACAAAACCAGAGGTTTGAGATTATGGCAATGGATCTTCTGGGACCCCTTCCTGAAGTGACTACTGGTGAGAAGTGGATCTTTGTGATCCAGGATACTGACACCAGGTGGGTTGAATTGTTTCCACTGAGAGATGCCACCACTGAGGCCTGGGCCCGGTGTCTTGCTGAGGTTGTGCTTCACTATGGCATTCCACGCCGAGTAATCAGGGATAATGGGACCCAATTCATGAACAATGTGATGCAAAAGGTGGCCTATTGCTTAGGGTTCAAACAGAGTCTGATCCCAGTCTACTATCCCTGAGGTCAACCCCCATCTAAAGGAAAAAATATCGAGATTTTAAGATCCAGTTGGCTATCTACATAGCCAATTGCCATCACAGATGGATGAACAATCTTCCCAGCATAAGGTTCTCAATGAATTCAATTGTAAACACATCAACAGGACACATACCATCCTATTTATGTTTTGGAGGTGAGCTCCGTTCCCTAGATGATGTGGAAAATGATTGGCGGGAAATAATTTCCAGATGTGCATTTGTCTCTCAGATCATCCCATATTTAAAAACATTTGCTGGAGCTATAAGGGAAGCAAGGGAGAGGCATGAGCTACAACAGGACCAGATAAAGTCATATGCTGCTCAAAGATGGCATCCCAATCCAGAATATGAAATTGAAGACCAGGTCCTCAAGTCTATGCCCTCAGCAAGGTACAACATGGGTTCACTTCCAAGTTCACACCACGTAGGGATAGCCCCTACCTCATAATTAATAAAACATCTCCCAGTTCTTTGATGCTCCTGGAGTACCACTTGGAGTGTACCATACCTCTGCTCTAACTACTTTTGTTGCTGCCTCTTGAGGATCCTGTCCCATCTCCTGTCCGGCCCACAGAAGCAACTGGATAGCCTAACTACTGCACCAGCTGATTGCAGACGACCACGTGGCCAAATACGGAGGGCTCTCCAGAGACACCTTGTAGAATTGCATTCGAGGCCATAAATGCAATTGTAAGGGGGAGGATGTAGCAAGACGGCCATTTTTATGTTTGTTTTGGTCATGTGGCCGCTTTGGGTGCCACCATTGGCAATTGGCAGTATTATGTATTATAGCCAGTCTGTCTTGCTCTGCAGAGCATGTGGCATGTGTATTCAGTTTTGTTTGTTGTTCGGCAAATTAAAAGATCAGTGGTGCTTGATTTTGCCACATTTTATTTACTCCTACTACCAACTGTCAGAACTTCCTTTTCAACCTACAATATATCAGATTAGGACAAAACCCACAATAAAAAGGCAACTAGCATCGTAAGACAAAACTCAGAAAGGAATAAGTTCAACATAAACCAGGATATTGTTTGTCACCTCAAATTTATCAATGACCCTGAGATTTCATTATCTGACAATTGCAACTATGAATGACATTTGTTGTTCATTTGATAAGACATGGCAAATGGCTGGCCATTGAGAGGCAATCATGTTTCCGGTGCATTTAATATTAAAGATGAGCCTAAGAGGAATTAAGATGCTTTTCGTTAATTTTTAAAGTATCGATTGGAAGCAGGTGACGAAATTTTAAAAAATTATTAACTTGCAACAAAATCAACTTATATCTGCTGGGACATACAAAATGAAATTATAAACTGTTACAACATTTTCATTTTTTAAAAGCTCGTGTATGAGGTCAATACTGCAAAGTGTTTTACAGTTTTAGCAGATGGAACTACAGATATTGCCTGTCAAGAATAATTTTCTCTTTGCGTGCAATATTTTAATAGCACTACACAAAATATGTGAACATTTTTCACAATTTGTGCCAGTTGTATCTACAACAGGAGAATCTTTGGCAAGGCACTTCTTACAAATTTGAAGGAATTTGGCTTAGACTTAAAATATTTACGGGCTCGAGAATATGACAGTGCTCCATCCATGTCCAGAGAATTTAACGGTGTTCAAGCGCATATAGCCAAACTACATCCTACCACAATTTATGTGTATTTTATTTCACACAGTTTGCATCTGGCAATATCCAACTCTACGGACATAGAAGATATATGACATTGTATTGGTATCGTGGAGAAGGTTTATGCATTTTTGAAACACCCAAATGCAATGAGGTTTTACTAAGAAAAATTCATGAAAATGCATGCGAATCAAAATGCCATGCTTGAAAACAGATGTGCCCAACCAGATGGGTTGACAGGCATGATGCTATTATGGTATTGGTGAAACTGTTTGAGCCAGCAGTCCATGCTTTGGAGGAAATAAGTGATTCGACTGATAGAGATGCATCTACTTCTGCAGATTTACTTTCAATGGTATTCGCCAACAAAATTTCAAAGTATCATCCGCTCATTCTAGAAAAAAATTTTCATTTACCGCTAAGCAAAATATTGCAAACTGATAACGCTGATCTCAGCAGAGCTCTTTGCCATGTCAATGATGTACAATCAGCATTCAAGCAAATTCGTATGAATGTAAATGAGGAATATTAAAATATTTATAAAAATGCAATAAATAAAATCAATACTGTTATTGGAACCAAAACAAGATAACCTAGACAAGTAGGTAGACAAATTCATAGAATTAACTTAGCAACAAATTCGTCAGAAGAATATTTTAAAATAACTATATTTTTGTCCTTTTTGGATAACTTTTTATCTCAGTTATACGAAACTAGGATATTTTTAATATCTCATCTGTCTTGTTCCTACAGGCAACCAAGCATCCACAACAGATATCCAGAAGTTTCGTAATTTTACAATTTTACCAAATGCATATAGAAGAACCCAATCAAACTGTCTTAATTAGCAAATTTCAGTTGTGCTGTGAACATTATTATAATTGCGATGATAAACCTAACACTGCCTTGGAAGCTCGCATCGAACGTGACCAAAATAATTACGAAAATGTTTTCAAGTTACTGAAAATTTTTGTGACACTTCAGGTATCTACAAGTACAAGCAAGAGATCTTTTTATAGTTTAAGACGAATCAAAACCTATTTGAGAAATTCAAATGGACAGAACCGTATAAATGAATTAGCAGCACTTCATTGGGAAACTACGACTTCTACAGAAGAAGTTTGCAAGTATTTCAGCAAAAAGGATGCAAAATGAACGTTGTATTATGAACTGTACTGTAATATATATAATTAAATAATATTAATAAAAAAATATAGAGCAAATTATATTTTTAGATCCTTCCAATGAAAAATCCTGTTTGTGCTACTGGTCGCAATATCTGTAAGGTGGGCACCTGAGTCAAACTTTCTTATTATTTATAACTTAATGGCAAATGTTAACACTTTCTTATCCTTATGTCTAATTACACCACTTACTTTAGCACTTATATTCATGTTAGGAGCCATTTTTATGGAGGAAAAACAGCATTACTTTTTAAATTTGTTTAGTTTAATTTATCACTGAATTACAGTGCAACAAGAAGGTATCAGAGAGACAGGGGAGAGATGACTCTACATCCTTCTATAGCTTCTCATGTAATACATTGCAGAGAGAGACAGACAGACAAACGACTTTATTAGGGCAAAATTGAGACTACCGTATTCACCCGAATCCAAGACGACCCTGAATCGAAGACGACCCCCCATTTTGATGATTCCAAAACAGAAAAAAGCTCAAATTGACCTTCATTACTACAAAAATTATAAATCTTGTGAAATATTTATTTTCTCTTATACTTTTCTTGAATGTCATTGTCTTTTAACATTTTAAAATCATAAGATCACATCACAAATAGAACCATTCAGGTTTTCAAACAAATTAAATGGTAGCATTCATTTTAAGATAACATTAAAAATAAAGTAAATACATTGAAAGAATATACTCATTTCAGGACAACAAAAAAACATTTCAATCCAAGTGCTGCATAAAATCATTTTATTGTGTTAGTCATCTTCACTGTCAATGCAACCTTCACTATTTTCCTCATGCTCACTATCTTTATCACTCTCAACTTCATCATCAGTCTCCCACAAAACATCATCCTCACTCCCATCCATGGCATTAGATAAGCAGCATTTCTTAAATCCTTTCACTATTACTTTTGCATTTATTTGTTGCCACGATGCCTTGATCCATTGGCAGAGCATTGCAACTTCAGGTTTCTTAAGATTTCCTTTTGGTGTTAAAGTGTGAGTTCCACTCTGTAACCACCCAGAATACAAAACCTTTAAATTATTTTTAAAACACTTATTGACAGCAACATCTAAAACTTGAAGTTGCGATGTCATTCCTCCAGGTATTACAATAAGATCAATATTCATCGCACTCATTATGTTTTTAATTTCAGGAGATAAGTGTCCTTAAAATCATCCAGTGAAAGCATTGCTCTTTGTTTCAGTAAAGCTCCTGGCCGTCTATTCCACACCACATGTAACCAATCTCTCATTAGTTCTTTAGTCATCCACCCCTTTTCTTGACACCTATTATTCCACTTGGCAAATGTTTCTTAGGCATTGTTTTCCGCTTTAGAATCACATATGGTGGTAATTTAGTCCCATCTGCTAAAACCGCCAACATTACCGTGACTCGCATTTTTTCGTTGCCTGTAGTTTTAATTAGGACGGACTTCGCACCTTTTTCGTTCACAGTTTAATTAGATGGCATGTAGAAGAAAACCGGAGTTTCATCGGCATTTCCTATTTGACTCAAAAGGTAATTATTGATTTTTCTAAGTCCAATTACGTATTTCTGGTAAGCGAGAAGTTTTTCTACATAGTCTTCTGACAATTTCTGACACAGCGAAGTTCGTCGCCGTAAAGAAAAATTATTTCGTCGCATCATTCTCACGCACCAACTTCTGCTGGCCTTGAATTCTTGCAATGATATATTAAGTCCTCTAGTAATTTCATTAGCTTTAAGTATAATACTTTCAGTCGAAACAGGCATACCGTTCTTCCTCATGGTGCGCACAAACTTGACTATTTCTTCTTCAATGCCATGAAATCGGCCTAATTTTGGACCACTGAGCGACTTCCTTGTGGCTTTGGCTTTTTCTAGTTCCTGTTTTGAGAGTTTCCATCGACGCACATTTGCCTCAGATACACCGAACTTTCTTCTCGCATCACAGTTATTAGTTTTTTCGGCATAATTTATCATGATCAGCTTAAAATTTGTATCTTAGCTCCGGATAATTCCTTTGTTAACTTTCCCTTTGCACTCGTGCCACGTACTTAAACATGATCTGTCATTTTAACTTAAGGGTTGTGCATTTAAATCAAGAATGCACAACTCAAAATTACTGTCACACTTAGTGAATCGCGGTGCGTCGTTTGAAAGGGGAATCCCAATGATTTCCGCTCTCATTTGTTTTGACATTACGTGCAAGATGAAAGTACGTCGTCTGTGTTATGATCGTCGACGATGATTATTAGTCTAAATAATTATTATTCCCGTCATGTTTTTCTTATTGTTATTACTATTTGTTTATTTCACTTCTTTATGTACGTACTTGCATTTGCTGTTGTGAATTGTTTACTCTAATATACCATTTGTTGTAATAACCATTGATTAAATGCTTAAATATACTTCGTATTCGAATGTAAGACGACTCTTGATATTTACAGCTGACAATTTGGAAAAAAAGGTCGTCTTAGATTCAGGTGAATACGGTATATAGTCACTTCTTGCATTTAACCCTGCACCAAAAATTAAAAATGAAAATGAAGTAGTGATAATAATTTCACTGAAAAGAACCAGAAAATAAAATAAATAGAAAACATACAAAAAATTCAGAAAATTTCTATAAAAAGAGAGTAATAGAGGTAAAAACCTAGGAAAGACCTAACTTGGCCATCCTAGTAAAAGACCACGCAGGAAAACAGCCAAGAAGGTTAGAGGGGTGGAAAAAGCCTGCGAAAACCTGCAGACCAGATTATTAGTTCAAATTTGTGTCGTAAAAACGCATTTGCATGACCAAAACAAACTTATTCGTACCCTGCATATTCGGCAATAGAAAGATGGTGCGTATTGTAAATATTGTGTGTTTTTTGCCAAAGATGAAGTTTGTTACATTAGTTCCCAAGAAGTTGGAAAACTTGTTGAAACACCTATTAAAAATAAGAAAAATGCTACTGAAAGATTCTGATCGCATGGAAAATGAAAATATCATGCTGAGTTGTGCTCAAAATGTAATAAGTGCAATTGAAGGTAAACAATTATCTATTTATCTAAAGTTTTTTCAACTCGGCAAAAGCTAGCTAAAGAAAATCGAGAAAGAGAGTCTACATCTGCTAGTAACCATGATTTCATATCCCTTTTACGTTGTGCAATTTTGGTAACATTTCTTAGTTCAGCCCTTGCAGCTGTATACGCACCTAAACGAATCAAGCCATGGTAAAGTCATCGTCTGGCACAATCCTAGGCCATCATCCACCCGTTTCTTTCGTCCTCTAAATCTGCAATTTGTCAAGGAAAGTACGACCAAAATTGTGGAAGAGAAAGAGCATGTTGCTCAAGAAATAAACTTACTGCAGGTGTCAAAGGCAATTTGCTGCAACATGCAGCTTCCTATTACCCACGAGCTCCACCTCACTATGATTCACGGCAAGGTTTGTAATGCGTTGACATCCACTGCATCCCATCAAACATGCAATGTCTGTGGAGCCAAACCAACCGATATGAACAACATCGATGCTGTCATTCAGAGGGATGTTAATGAGAGTGCCTTACAATATGGACTGTCCACCCTACATGCGTGGATAAGGCTATTTGAATCTCTGCTCCACATAGCATATAAACTTGACATTAAGAAATGGCGAAATCTGCGGCTGATGAGAAAGCAAATGTAGAACAGAGGAAGAAGATGATTCAGGCCAAGTTTCACGAGACCATGGGAATATTAGTGGACATGCCAAAACAGGTTGGGGGTGGGTCAACTAATGACGGCAACACTGCCCGTCGATTTATTCATAATGCTTCCGTTTCCGCCTCAATTACAGGTAAGTTATTGCATTCCGTTACAGGACTCAATGAGAACCTTATAAACAGATTCTCAATCATCCTTCATGCCCTGAGCAGTGGCTACGAAATTGACGTCCCAGTTTTCAAGGACTATGCTTTGCAAACTGCGCGGGAGTATGTGAATATCTACCCATGGTACAAAATGTCTCAGAGTGTGCATAAGATACTGGTGCATGGTGCCGCCATTATATCGGCTATGCCCCTTCCAAAAGGACAGTTTTCGGAGGAGGCTCAGGAATCTCGGAATAAGGACTTGAAGAGACACCGAGAGCACAATACTAGGAAAATATCAAGAGTCGCAGCAAACGAAGATCTGCTGCACATGATGCTACTGTCCTCAGATCCCTTGATTTCTTCCAATTGCTGCCCACCAAAGAAGAAAAAGGGAAGCATCTCGTCCGAAGTGCTGAAACTCCCTATGCCACCTAGCACTGTGAATCTTCTAAATGAAAATGATGATTTTGACTCATCACTTTCGTCATCATCATAGTGATTAATGGTGAGCAGTGATTGTCCCTTAATCTCCCTCTCCCCTTTCCTACTAATTTGCTCCTAAGTCATCATTTTCTTGATGAATTTGTATAATTTTTACTGACGTACCAAACTTCGTAAGGTTTATGATTTTCACAAAAGATTGAGATATTTTTTAATTTTGCACTGTAATCTCTTACTATTATAAAAATGAAGTGGTGTCTGTCTGTCTGCTACTCAACCACGCAAAAACTACTTCACCGATAGAGCTGAAATTTTGCATTGACATAGCTGGGACACCCACTTAACACACAGGCTTTAAACAAAATTTGTTCGCCATCTTGAAAAAAAATGGCGGCCTGCTATCTCAGAAACGGTTAGTCCAATTCTAACCAAATTTGATGAGATGGTCTGTGGGCCTATTTAAATAGTAAAAAGTATATTCTGAATTTCATCTGCCATCTTGAAACAAAATGGCGGCATGCCATTTTAGAAAGGTTTAGTCCGATCCTATTGCCGATGGTGGGTGGGCCAGTGGAGGGGGCATGAGAGTACTTGATGGATGTGGTGGCCAGCGATGGCGCCGCCAATGCAAACGATCTGGGCCAAATGGTCATCCTGCCGTCCACGTTCACGGGCAGCCCGCGCAACATGCACGAGCACGCGCAGGATGCACTCATCTACGTGAGGCACTACGGCCGGCACGACCTCTTCATCACATTGACGTGCAACCCGAAGTGGCCAGAAATAATAGCGGAGTTGCTGCCAGGACAGAAGGCGGTAGATAGGCATGACACTGTGGCCCGCGTCAAAAAATATTGTTTACAAGCAAGCTTTGAAATAAATATTAAAACATATTTTTCTAATTTATAATGCCTTCATCCTTTGGTAAAAAATGCGCAAAAGGTGAAATGATTGTATTACCATATAATACATAATTTTATTCGTCAAAGATGTCTGCCATAACTCGGGCATCGCCGGGTACTTTCAGCTAGTAGTCAATATTTGTGAAAAAAGTTTATTTGCGCATTTTCCGCCCTATTCCAAATCTGTTACTCTCAGTTGTAATGCTTTTAATATTTTATATATTTTTGTTTAATATAAAAGGAAATATTTTGTCGATGTCTACTGTGTATTTATTGTATATTGCGATATATTTTCATTATCTGAGAAAATTCTTCTTCGGGGTTTCACTCCTTACACGTACAGTTTCGCAAAGAATTGAATTCACGTGACAGAAACCCCCCAATTTTCATTTTTTATGAGTTTTTTGAAGAACTTTGCCATCCTAATGAAAACACAGTGAAATCGACAATAGTAACTTGAGATAAACTGCTCTCGGAATTTTGTCCGGCAAAATGGGTCTCTCCGACCACTGTGCAGTGTGATTACCAGCTGTAAATAAATATTATTATTAATGTGCGAGTTGTATGAATATCGAACGCAAGAAAGTCGAGGGCCACCTGAAGTGCACATAGGAAATCCCTCTTTTTTCATTAAAGCATTTGCTATTTTCATAGTTTTTTTTGTAATATTGCTTAAACTTGGCCCCAAAGAGAGTGATGAATAGCTGGATATACACTAGCAGATTTATAGGCCGATCTGATCGGCCGATAAATTGGACCGATCCATCGACCGATTTTTTGGACGATGAATCGTACAGAAAAATCTTTCGTAGCACACTAACTAGAAGTTCAAAGACAAAGATTTTTCGGTCGATAAGCTTATCTAAACGATAATTTGACATGTGTGTGCTATTTTAACAGATGTATCGACCAGTTTTGAGAGATAAATTGCTCATCGCTGATCTTTCGCCATTTCGAAAGATGAGAGTTTTATCGAGCAAGCAGCAGTGTGCCCATTTGGAAGTTGTGAATTGAGGTGTGTTACTAAAATGAACAGAGCGGAAAAAGCTGTTGTCTGTATCGCGATGATGGGACATGTGTTGATCAAAAGAATGAGGAGAGGCAAAAGCAGAGAAAAATGGATCAGAACATGGCTGGCTAAAAAAGACCTGAATCATATGATGTTGTTGAAACATCTACAGGAACACGAATCCGACAATTTCAAAAACTACTTGCGTATGGATGAAGCACCGTACAGCTACTTATTATCCTTAGTGAAGGAGAAGTTGACAAAACAAAATACAAGTCCAATGTCTCAATTCGATTAGGTCACTTCCATGTATATTTTTTATTTTAAATACGTTATAGTAACGTGTATTTGATGATTTTCATTTATTAACACCATAAAACAAGTTTTAAAATTTATATGCGCAGTGATGTTTTGCCAGAAATGCATTCTATCATTCATCTAATCTTATTGGAAATTCATTTTTATTTGTTGTGTGTTTAACGGGGTATTTTTCAGGAACGCTAACTGGTTGGCAATCGGGATGATTTACGTATTTCTCTACTCTCCTGTAAAGTATGTGCTTCACGTAAGATAATGGAAAAGTTAATGTTTATAAATGTTATGTTCTACTAAAATCCTCAAAAAATTTCATACAAATCCAGTAAAAATGAAAAAGTTACGAATTTTTGTCCGAATGGACAGATGTGTTCCGTTCCAATTTTATGGGCAGACATCCGATCCATCTACGCTCGTTAAATCGGTCGATCTTTCATGAACGATTCATCTTTCTACAATATCTTTCAGTGTGTATTGTTCAACCGATAAGCTGCACCATTTAATCTGGCAGATTTTATCTAGCGATCTATCGATCAAAACATCAATTTTTCCTGCAACACTAACCAACAGTTTTATCTGATGATTTCTATAATTCTGCAGATAAATCGTTTCAATCGGCCAATAAATCTGCTAGTGTATATCCAGCTATTGAAATGAAAGAAAAGTCGGTAAAACGGGCAAAAAAAGTGACGAGTTTGGAAAAGAAAATTGAAGTTTTAGATAGGATTGCGCATAATGAATTTGCCTCATCAGTTGGTAAATTACTTGGTGTGAACGAGCCCACAATAAGATCAATTAAGAAAAGTGAAGAAGCGATCAAGAAAGTCCCACTGAGTTCAATTGTCATTCACGAGAAAGCCAAGCTACTGCACAATCATTATGTCTCAAATTGTTTCGCTGTCTGCTAACGGGAAATTGCCAATGTCATCGAAGCATGTGTATATCGGTTCCTTGCTCTTTAATAAAATGTGGCGTTTATTCAGAACGCCACAGTACGTATTGTATTATTATATTTGTTCTTCTCCTTCACAATTGAACACACACTCGACCGGCTTAAGTCAAATGAGTGTCTGATTGAAGCTAAAGATTCACCGCTTTCGGCATGCCTAATTATTTCCATCTTTGTCCCAATCATGTTCACTTTATGAGCCCTACGTTTCTTTCCACTTGTATTAGCACTTTCAGTTTTCCGTTTATCACTCATGTTTATAAAATAATACGTGTAAAATGCACAAACAAAGAAACACTGCTGTACGTACAAACAATGACGGTAACGCTGCCAAGACTGAATAAAAATAATAATTTATTGATTATTAACTGACTTTACAGTGGTATTAATCTTGTCAAATTTCAGTACAATATTAAAAAACATCACACACAAATCTTACCTTACATACAATATGTATATTATTACGTGGCATACTTTAATTTACTAAAAGTGTTGGGTTGGCTGACAGACAGCGCCATTATGTGATAGATCAAAATGTTTGATTGTCAGCTGATGAAGGCAAGTCGGAATTCGGCGTTGTTCGGCGTACAAAAGGCGGTTTAGGGGCGAGAATTTACAATGTATGAAAGAGCGAATTGCACGAAAGTCAAATGTACGAAAGTCGAGGACTACCTGTATTAATTAAATAAAAGTTATTTTTTAAATTGAAAATGTAGACCTACAATTGAGCCTATGGCAGCAAATTATGGGATAAATATGCTTTCATTTCAAAAATAGCAGATAAGCTATGATTTAAGGTGTGATTCTCATAATCTAAATAGAAAATTCCTTCTAAAACAATATATATGCCTGCTAAAGAGACTGATTAACAAAGAAAATTTCTTTAAGAATCTGCTTTTCTTTCCAAACAAACCATAAAAATCAAAACAAAGGTAAACTGCTTGAAGGTTCAGAAGTACTTTTTTGGTTTAATTTACTGAGTACTTACATCCTGCAATGATGTTGCCACGGCTGGCGCCAGAGATGAGCGGAGAGGCGACGGCTTCAGGCGGCATTTTTCTAGGGTGGAATTTTTACTTTTTATCCCTTTCTTATTATTTCTGGAGGTGGCGATTCTCTTGCTCGTCTCAGGTGCCATTTTTCAGCACAGTGGCCCTGATGTTGCCATATCTAAAGGAATGCACAAAATAAACAATAAAGCATGAATCACTATCACTTCGAATGAACTTTTGGATGCAAGAAAGCGCTAACTCAAAGAACACTGCTAAAATTACATCTACCTTCAACAGAGTCACCATAAGACTGCTGAGATCTTTTCCGAAAAAGTCTAAATGCTAAAAAAAATGAAGTGGGAAAACAAATTTTGAAGCTTTTGTAGGTTTTCATTAAAGACATTTGAAAGAAGTGCACCATAAAAATTAAGTAAGCTGCAAAGGGTTTGAGCCTGAGGGTACATCCCTTTTATAGACTTCCTCTGAGCAGGAAGTAAGTAATGAAGGAGCAATTTGTTGGAACATGCCGTTTTCAGGCCTTGTGTTTTAAACACCCAGAACATCCCTAATGCAGGGACTTCACAGAAGATTGGGACACTATTCCAGTTTCCTGTCATGCATAAGACAACTATACTGCTCTAACACAATTTACAGGAAAGCAGAGCAGTTCTCTTTATTTTGCATCTCAAAAGGCACACGACCATATACTCCAAACCAATGGTGTACCGTTCATCCCAAAACTCCTCTTGGCAGAAGTGTAAGGAGAGGGAGGGCCTATGGACAAAGAGAAACCACTCATATTTTTTACTGGGGCAGAGTCCCTGGAAGATTTTGTCACTAGTCCGACACATCTTAATCCGCTACAAGATCATTTGAGGAAAAAACGAAGGAATAAAGAAACAGCTTTTGGTTTAGGTTCTGCTTATTCCAATCCACCAAAAAATCTAATAAATGCAGGGAGTTTGCGCACAAGTAGGTACACGCCTTAAAAATTGGAAAGTTGCTTATTGCCGCCCCCAAGAAACTTCTGCCCCATAGAGGCTGCCGCCTGTGTGCAATGCACACATTGCACCCGTGGTAAGTACAGCAAAATAACCTCAGAATAACAAATGATTACCAATTATGAAAGGTCAGTCAAGAACCTAACCCAAAGCAAAAGAATGCAGTCATGAACCCGACTCAATGAAAAATCCATGCAATGCTAATCAAACCCAATAGTAATGTTAAGAAGTGTCAAATTTCCAATGCTGGAATCACTAAAAAAGTAAACTAATGAAATAGACAGAAATAAATAAAAATAACAGACTTGTCTTTAATAAGTGTATAAAATGTAACTAAGCATCATGGGAACAGAGAAGTGGAGAACCAATGTAAGTAAGATGGAAGTTGGAACACAGTTGGGACTGTAATAACAGACTATAGCCAAAATTAACTATTTAAAATGCAATAAAAGAGAAAACTAAATTAACAGTACATTTTTAAAACTAAAAGTTACTTAAAATCCAGACAAACTTTTTAAAAATAATACATTAATGCACACTAATGTAAAAGAAAAATAGTTGCCTTTTAAGAGTATGCCACATGATGCCAGTATCTGTTGTGACAAATCCACGTAGCTGGTTTGAGAATAAGGCTGGTTCCAGACTTCATCCCTGGATGAGGGTAATCAAAGACAAAAAAATAAACTCTCTTAAAATATCATTAAAAGTACAAAGATATTAACCCATTAACGCCGGCCGTCCTCATTTGAGGACGCCTTGTTTAACTACTATTTTGACAAAATGTTTTACAAAGTCTTCCCGTTTTGATTTTATTTCGAATGTGGTGAGTCTCGCGGACTTTGTAGGTGCACACTTCGTCGCGAAATACGTTTATTCTGTGATTGACTGCCATCGAAAAAGTACGTAAAAAATTTCTCCTACCACTGCAATGAAAGTTGTTCCTCATTAAAATTAGTGGACTTGTTTATAAATTATATACAACGTATTTGATTAAAAATACATTGTTTTACCGTAAATAAAACATTTAATAATTATATTTATAGTGTATGTTTTTTTATTTCAAGTTATTTCAGGCCGTCCTCATATGAGGACGTTAGGCACATATGTATGTAAATGTTGGTGCATTGTAGGTACAATATTCGAACTTATTACAGATACCGTGCCATGGAGAGAAGGTATTTTTCTTGAGAAAAAAACTTTTATGGACTGGATGAGGCCATTCTTGCTATAATGAATGAAGAATCTAGTGATGACGAAAATTCCAGGGAGTTTCAAATAAAAATTATTCCACCAACTTTAGATGAACTGACTGACTGTGAGGAATATGCACAACAAAAAAACCATCATGCCTTCAACGTTAGTGTGAATGAGATGAAAACATTTTTTGCTGTTTTATTGCTGACAGGTTACAATAGTTTACCAAAAGAGCGAATGTATTGGTCTCTCGATGAGGACTTGGGAGTTCCTCTTGTTTACGATAGCATATCTCGAGATCGATATTTAGAAATCAAACGATTTTTGCATTTGGCTAATAATAGCGAAATAGGGAATTCTGAAGGCCGGATGTTCAAAATTAGACCATTTATGAATATGCTTATAAAAAGTTTTTGCCAATGGGGTTTCTTCCACAAAGATTTTTCAATAGATGAATCCATGGTAAAGTATTTTGGACACAATCCAGCAAAACAATTTATAAAAGGAAAACCTGTAAGGTTTGGTTATCAAAATTGGATGCTTAGCAGTTCTTCGGGGTATTGTTATGTCTTTGATGTGTACTGTGGAAAAAATCATAATCAACCGAAAAATTCCAAATTACCTGTAGGCGCGCGAGTCGTGATGGATTAGTTGAACCATGTACCTAATCCCTCAAATCACGTGGTTTTCTTCGATAATTATTTCACCACTTACGCGTTATTGGTATACCTCAAAAGGAATACAATCAGAGCAATGGGAACTGTTAGAGATAATCGAGTACATAATTGTCCTATTATGCCTTCCAAGGATATGAACAAAAAGAACAGAGGTACCTACGACTACCGTTTTGACGAGAATAACGATATATTGTGTGTAAGGTGCAAAGATAACAATGTCTGCTTTATTCTTACAAATTATCATTTCGTAGAACCCCTGAATTATGTATTATGTACGAAGTTACCTAAGAGATGCCAGGGCAAATAAATGCAATAAAAGACGCAGAAGTAGTAGTAATCCTGAGTTGAGCAACGACAATCACTTTCCAGAGAAACTAGAAAAACAATTAAGATGTTGTGTGTGTAACATGAAGGCTAGATGGTCCTGTAAGAAGTGTAAAAAAATATTGTGCTTGGAAAAAGGTTGTTACGAAAAATACCATGTATCTGCCTAGCGTCCTCATTTGAGGACGGCATTTTTTCTAAAATAAACAAAATAAATTCCACTGATTTTAAAAACTATATTGCTTTATTTTGCATTTTTCTAACCAATGAAGAAATTAGAACAATTTTCGCCTGGCCATTTTCCCGCAGGCGTTAATGGGTTAATATGTAAAATGGAAATAGATAACATTTTGCACAGCAAAAAACAATACAGTAAAAATTAACATTTCTTCAATATGTTATTTTATCAATTTTTTGGTGTTCTGAAAGTGGTGGATTTAATGGGGCGTCACACCTCTAAAATATCCGTTTCATAAAATTCTGGGAAAGTTAGATACATGGTAAATAAAGATATGCTATGATACTGCATCCATCCCATATGACTCTCTTAATACTAAGCTAAGGGTATGATCCTGTTAATATTCGTCTCAGGTTTAATATCTTTGTGTAATCATGTCTTTTAATCAGAGCTGCAAACCACTTCAAAATTTGTAGTAGTTTGGTTCTAAATTTTTGGAAGTGGTTCGGTTCAGACGAGAATTTTGACAAGTGGTTTGGTTCGCGGTTCGGTTCAACTAAATTAATCATTTGAAATACTATTCAGAAATAATTTATCCAATATAAACATTACAAATTCAGTATCAATCTGCAAGTAAATCAATCAGCAGTCATTATTATTTTAAATGAAAGAAGAATTTATTTAAAGAAAGGAAAAATTTATATTTTAAATATATTGCAATCCCATCATCATCTTCATTTATTTATATTTAAAAAATGGTATTTTTGATCCTAACATGATTTTTGTTCATTGTTGTTTACATATCAATTAAAAATTCTCTGAATGGATTCACTTCAAATTCATTTACCAACATACCCAATCATACATAATCAGAAAGGCATCTTTATGGACTTTTACTATAATTTTCCTAAATTGTAAATGTGAAATCAATTCTTTAATCAAATGTTGCCTTTTATTTTTATATTTTATTATAATATACAGTGATAAAAATAATAAATGCAAAGTCTTCAATTTTTTGACTAAGGAAAACACACTTCATCATTTCCTACATTAACATTCATTTGTTGAAGGTGAAAATTATAAAAATAGCATTACGTTCCAAAAATTGACGCATCTGTTTGAATATAAAGGCTCTACTGATCACATAGGATACATAATGGCTGTGATGTAAGAGGTTATCTTACATTAAACAAAAGTTTTAGAATAGAGAGAGCAATGTCCACCACAGCAGCCAACCCGTTTAATGCAACAGTAATAGTAGGAAGCTCATTCTCTCTACTTTGTAAAATATCTAGCTGAAACTAACCATTATACTTTCTTGTTATTTCAAGGAAGAACAGACCCCAACATAGGAACCAAGACATCCACTTTAGAACTGCAAGTTCAGAATGGCCAGGTACCAACGATTCCTTCAAGTCATGCCTAAGGAAAAAAACAAATTCAATTCGATAAAGTTACACAACATAAAATCATGTTGCACCTATTAAACCTTAATTTTATATTGTTGATCTTTAATTATTCAACCATCAATCAAATTTGAAATACTATCATTACTACAGCTGCTAAACGCATTACATTTTTACCTGGCAAATTATTCTGTAATACGAAGTTCTAAAATTAAATCGTCTCTTATCTCTTTCGCTATTTACAGCAATTCAACGAATTGACTGCGGCATAATTCACAATAGATTTGTCATCTTTTCAAGAAACATTTGACGGTGTTACCAAGATAACATTCAAACCGTCTAATACCATGACAGTATAAGAAAGCCAAAAAGATACAAATCTTACTTAATACATTATCATCGCCTCTTCAAATGCCGATGTACGAACTTATGCTACTTAACGAGGCAATTATAACGCGGCTTGCCACGAAAAAACTTCCATCGCCAGCTTAAAGTATATCGCTTGATAATATAGCATCAAACTCTTTAAATATTAATTTAAACAAACATACAGATATTCTTCTTAGCTTTCAAAACCTTAACACCTTCAACATGTAGGGCCTTTTGACAACTCGTACTTCCTGCACACTTTCGTTAACAAAAGACAAACGAAAATATTCGTTTCTCCGGTTTCTCCCGAAAGAGAGCAGTATATTCGCTGCACGATTTCCGTTTGTTATTATTTAATCTCTGCAGACCCAGGGCTTTAATTATATAGTAACTGTTAACTTTTTTATATTTCTTTTCTTCATTACCCCTAAGTATGATAAAAATTGTCAATTTATTCATTAATTAATACCAGTGTTTCCACCCCAGCTGATGGTATAGAAAGATTGCTTTAGTTTTATAAGTACTCAAATGGACGAAACTAGTATAATACATGTAAAAATGAAGTACTTTACAAGTACCACTTGTTCTGTGTCATGAAACAATGGATCTTTTGAACTCATATTATCACTACTATTGCCGAGATTATCTTGGTACAATTTGTTTGTAAACGAATTTCGATACCATTAGGAGGTTATTGACTTCACATCTTGATTTCAAAAGATGATCAATATTATTATAATAAAGTTTGTACTAAAAAATTGAGTAGGATAGGTTGGAAGTGGGAGGAGGGTGCAAACTGAAATTTTTACTGTAACATTCTCTCATATCTGTACTACCTACATCATTAGTAGAGGACATAATTTGTGCTGAAAATTAAGTATCAGTGACCTCAAGCTGAACCTTGTGCTCAGTATCAAAAAAGAATTAACTGTTCTTTTCAATGTGTTAAAAGGGCAATTGCAAAATTTTGGATTGGTTTAGCATTCTGAGCCTACCTTCTACTTCAATTGGATTTTCTCTTTCTTCTTGCATTTTTGGCTTTGTTTTACTAATATTGTAATTTAATTTTAAACATTTATGTTTTGTAGGCGGAAATGAAGCTGAGACCTTCAGAAATAGAAAAGGAAACTTTTCATTCAACGTTCAGACTTTGTCTGATGCCAAACTAAAAATACTGGATATTGTTGCCAGATGGCCAGGGTCAGCTAATGATCAAACAATTTTCAATAACAGTCGAGTTAAGGCGATGATGAAGTTTCTGTCATTTTAGGGGATTAGGGATATGTTGCAACTCAATACTTACTGACACCGATTAGAAACCCTGACCTTCCTGCAGAGCATCTTTTCAATGAGAGTCCCATAAGAACGAGAAATGTGGTTGAGAGACAGTATGGTGTATGTATATGTCTAGGTAGTTTCTTCTTGGACAATCTTTGCTAGAGAATATTGCTTAGCAATTGGGTTCACTCTGCTAATTCCTTTTACTGTTACCCAAAAAATATAATTATATAATCAATTGAATTGAATCAATGAATATGTTTGAAAGGTATTGAGCTGATATGGCATTTATAATATCTGAATTTCCTAGAGAGAAATTTTGTTCAAGATAATCCTTTGCATGGCCTTCCTTTCTACTCCATGTTAAGGTATATAATGCAATTATTTTATCACCACATTTTTGACTTTGTAAGCAGGATTTTAATAAAATGATTTAGCTGATTCTGCTTTAATAGTATTGGCTCTTTATTTTAAATCCCTACATGGGACAGGAATAATGTTAATGCACAAAATGAAAAAAACGATACTGGAATTGAAGTGCTAGCTTCTACTACTTAACAAGTTCTTTGGCAATCAAAAACTAATGTGGGTACTATGAAAGCAATCAACAACCACCTAACTCCATTAATTCATAATCTTTCTTATATTCTATTATCTTTCTAATCCATTAATTTAAATGCTCAATTTATCTAGATATATGGCAAATGACCTCAATAGCCTCAATGAAAGAATCCATACCACATATGAACATTAGTTGACTCCACTCTCCTTTATAGGTGAAGGGGAATAGTGGTCCACTTCACTAATAATTATAGAGTATGATTAGTGAACTCATATATAATAGTATTTATCACCTTTCCTTTGTAGTTCTAAATAATATACATGGATTAATTTTAAATGCCAGCAATCCTTTAATTTTTAAAGATATCCATTACTGACTCCATGCATCATAATTATATAATAACACATATTAATATACAGTTTTGTTAACGTATATTCTTATATATGTGAGTTAGAATCTCACTCTTGGCAAAGATGTTTGTTTTAATTTCTTTCACCTAGTAGTTAACTGCACGAAATGATCGTAGTTTTCAGAGCAACTGAAACAAATTTTTGAAGAGCAGCACGAGCACCAAATGGAAGAGAATGCCTTGAAATCAGTGCTGGCAAATGAAAAAAAATCGATTTGTTGCGGGTTTCAAAAGGGGATTTAAAAGGTGGGGTTTAAAAGGGGAGGTTTCAAAAGGGAGGGTTTGAAAAAGGGAGGTTTCAAAGGGGGGTTTAAAAGGTAGGATTTCGAAGGGGGGGTTTCAAAAGGGGGGATTCATGTGCTTTTAGGGTTTAAGCATTGTAATTTCAAATAACCTTCCTGCCCCAAATACAGCGAACCTTCAATACTAGAGATTTTGATTACTCTTTGTGCAAAAGCGTGATTGTAAAGTTGCTATATAAAAATATTCGGTAATATAATCATTACATAGTCATTTTGTTATAAGGTCAGTGAATGTTTTATTTCTATTTTCTGAAAATATTCAGCTGAATATATTTTTGAAAAAACAAAACAGTAAAATAAGTTTATTTTCCTATTTTAATATATAATTAATATTATTTCATGCCTTTGATATCCAGAGGGGCAGAAAATTTTTACCTTGCTTACACACATTTTTTAACCGAAACCGGCCCTGAATGTGGGTATTCAATCACTTCCGTGAGTAAATACCTATTCTCAATTTAAATCGATAAAAAGTTTATTATGAAATTTTTATGGAATTCTTTCAATGGGATACAACTACGTTCTTCGGGGTGTTTTCTGTAAACTACTTAATTGCTGTAAAATTAATAACTATTAATAGCTATTTTTTTATAATTAGACCAGTACTAGCATAAACCACCTAGTCCCGGGTTTAACTGGAAATCCATGAATTCAGCCGGTAGTGTTTGAATCGTAAAAGCACTGATTGTGAGATCTTTCTCCAACAGCTTAAATAGTTAGACTGACGAACAAATGACACAGTTCAGGATCCAGGGGTGGAGAGGATGAGACAGTAACTTGGAGAGCACCGACCTCTAAAAGAGGAACTTGAGTATAACGAGTAAGTGGAAAACCCTAATCCTAACGAATATTGAAAACAATAGTTTGAAAGGACGATATACTGGGAGGGGGAACAGCAAATGTGAAAGCGGCACATACATTTAAGATCAATGCTTTATGTTCCTCATTTCTTCTCTTATGCTTCCTGAAGGAATCCTTTCTTTCATAAATGTGGAAGAACCCAAAAGGACAATGGCTGATGGGCGGGGTAGGGCTCCTTTCGCGACAAGGCGGTAGAAATGGCTCAGCGGGTGACAAAGGGTTTTAGCCAACTTTCACTCGCCCAGATACCATGTATGAATGTCCCTACAAGCTTTATAGCCAGCTAGAGCAAGTAGTAACAAATCTGTTAACGAAATTAAATTTTTGGTTTTCGTTACAACTTTTTGAAAAATTTCGTTAATGTTTTTCGTTACGTTAACTCAAAATTATTTCGTTTTTTCGTTACGTTACATGTAACATTTTCCAGCACTGCTTGAAATTGGCAATAGGGAGGAGTTTGAGAGCAATGTATTAGATGTGATGTTGAAAAAGATTGAGTTAGAAAAGAAGAAAAAGGAAATAAATAATTGAAAAGGATTTATGGCATTAATCATTCTAATTTTAGATTATATTCAAAAGTTCTAGTTAATGGTCTATAAAATATATACAATACATTTAATAATAATTCTGCAAATCACAATTTACATAGTATCAGGAAGTAAAGATACATAAATACACATATGCAGACAAACGTAGATTTCAATGATTAATAAAAAAAACTAATTCTGACTCCGATGTCGTATCTCTGCTGTCCTCCCCAACATTCACAATAACTGGTTCCATCTCCTCCACCAAATTGTCCAACTCCCACATTTTCTTCTCCTCGTATTCCACCACATGCCGTATGCAGTTTTTCCAATTTTCTGCGGTGATGTTTTCAATGCTTTCCTTCAGAATCATCTTCACATCTGCTAATTCGAACGTGGAATTTTTTATGGCTACACGATTTTTTATCTGGGCCCAAATCATTTCTATAGGGTTTAATTCACAGTGATATGGGGGAAGCCTCAAAATGAACTTATTCTGTGACTTTCTCATTCCATCAATGATGTACCTATCATACCACGGCCTATGTTGAGCTATTAAATCCAATAACTCTACCTTTAAATATTTTTCGTCAGCTTCGACACCCTTACTTTAAGCCATTTCACAAGTTCTATTTTAGGGCTCCTTGAAGTGGGAATTTTCTCACTCTTCGTACTATGGTATGAAGCATTATCCATAGCAATGACACTCCTGGTACTTTCGGCAAAACTTTTGCAAACCACTCCCTGAAGGCCTCCCCATTCATTTCCTCATGGGATTCTACTGAACCTTTGGATTCAAATACCCAGAGGCCATCCTCCATGAAACCATCTTCACATCCAATGTGCAGAATTATTAACCTTTTCCCCTTGCCTGAAGGCTGTTGAAGTCCTGTAAAGACCTTATAAATGCGCATCCCTTCTACTCTGAACTGTTTTGTCTGTCCAAACCTTGGCTTTTGTGTGACCCGCATTAAGCCAGATCTCACCCAGATAAAATATTTTGCATCCCTCAGCCCGATATTTTTTAATCTCTTGTAAATACCTTCGTCTCCACAGCATTATGTCATCCCTATCTATCAGCACACTTTTGCAATTTCTCTTCTCGAATCAGAATTGTAACTTCCTAATAATACGGTAGAATGTTGTTCTTTTAAAGTCCTCATTCATTTCCTTCAGTATCGCATCCAATGTCAGGATCTCATTTCGGAAGAAAAATGCATGAACTTTCCTTCTTATCGCACATTTAGTGAATTCATCCATGCCCTTAAAAACAGTTTTAGATGTTGGTTTTGATTTCTTTGGGGAGGAAACCGTTCCTGTACTCAAGTATTCCTTGATTATACCAATACACTTTTCACTGAAAACCCTGTCTCCTCAGCAATCTGCGTTGCAAGGTCCACTTTAGACGTGCCTGGCATTTTGAGGGAAAGGCTTTTAAACAAGTTAACTACACACATTTTCTGTCCACTGTGAATAACCTGCCCTCTTTTGTTCTTCTTCACTGGGGACAAGATACTTGCACCCGGTGTACTCATTGCAACAGCAATGATAGAAATAGTTACGTTAACAAAAGTAATAATAACAAGAGTAACAATAACAAGAGTAACAACAACAAGAGTAACAATAACAAAATTAACAAGAATGATAGTATCAATAATGATGGTAACAATAACAACAGCAACTATAACAATAGTAACTGTAATAGTAGTTACTATATTAATAGTAACAATATCAAAACGAATAATAACAAAAAAATAATAACAATAAGTAACAAGAAATAACAAAGGAGCAGTACTGAAAACTCAACAATACGCACGAGAGCAAAAGCATACGACGAAGGAGTGGGGGAAAGAAGAGGAAAAACGAATGCGCAGAAGCCATTGCGCAGGGAGCTCCTTCCCTCCCTCCCTCCGGAGAGAGTCATCAGTGAGGCCGGATCACGTGAACAGTTTCTGAAAACACGTGAGCAGGCGTTGTGACGTCATGGCAAACTTATTTGGAATGGAGTGTACTCTCTCAAAGCACTGGTCAAACTGACCCCAAAAAGGATGCTAGGGGCTCAAAAGGGAAGGTCTGCAGATGTGGACCTCTGTTCACTATTACCATAAAACGTACCATACCTTTCTATACACTAGTGAATCTATGTCCACATATGTGTGCACAGGATCTGAAGAGAAATTAGAGTGGTGAACCATTCCAAATTTTGGAGTGACTCGCTTTGCAATTTTTAATAATGATTAGGATCAGAGTAAATTTCTGACAATGACTTGGTTTATGTAAAACTATGACATATGTATTTTATTTTTTCATTTCTGTACTGGTAAAAAAATGCAATAGCCTTTTGAATGGATTATAAATAGATATAATCACTCGTATTGATATAAAAAAATCGCAAAATGGAGCAACCGAAAAAAATATAGTTTTCATATGAAAATGAGAACATCTTTTATTTATGTTTTTTATTCCCTTAACCTGATTATCTATTCATTTTCTAATTTACACATTTCTAGTCAAATCTCTTAGGACAATTTTATGGAAAACTACAGCATGGATTTTTTATTGTTGTATCTTTTTAGAATTGTATTGATCTCTAGATTGCCAACCTGCTCAGAAACATTGATCGCCTCCGCGAATTGCTGCATGATAGTGTTCGATTTTCCATAGAAATTGCTTACAAAATATTTGTAAGTTCTAATCTTCATACTTTCATAGATATTTTGTTAAAACAACTTCGTAAAATTCAGTTAAAACAAATTATGTATAACTATCATAAAAATTCACTTTTGATTCAGAAAATAAAATAATAATTATATTTTCTGCATCCCTTTTTATTATAAATAATCTATTTTTATTTACTTATCATTTCTAAATTTTACATTTCAATAAATTTTCCATGTTACATACTTCTGAATTCATGTTAAGAGTAATTTTATACTATAATAGCCCAGGTCTGTTGGTTGGTTGATCACGCTTTCATGATGGCTGATATAGAGCGTTTTAACGAACTTCCCAAATAGGTAGAAGATTGAAATTTGGCAAGGATGCTTGATTAACATATTTTAAGGTTATGACAACAATAAATCCTCAAAAATGTCCTGGGTTCGATTCCAAGGAAGACATTTCTATTTTCCATAAGGTAACATGTAAAAATCCATTTTTTGATGTGTAGGCATTTATTTTGGAAATAAAAATTAGAAGGAATTAACCTACAATCTTTGGATCAGAACCATTTTGAAGAAAAAATTACAAAATTTCTTATTCTGTTCATCTTTTTCCGCATACAATTTGAAATCGCTCATGTTATACATTTAATTCACATATTTTGTGGAAATATTGCCATTTTAACGGAATGTTGCCTTGGCTACCAATTCCATTGTTATACCTCAAAATCCTTTTGTTGTATCAATCCTTATGGGTGTATAAGCATGCATTTAATGCTTTTAATACGAGATAGGGAGGGAGAGAGAGGGAGGGAAGGGGGGAGAGGGAATGAGGGGGAGGGGTGGAGAGAGTGAGGGGGAGTGAGGGGAAGAAGGGAGGGAGAAAGAGGGAGGGAGAGGGAGTGAAGGGGAGGGAGGGAGAGAGAGGGAGGGAGTGAAGGGGAGGGAGGGAGAGAGACGGAGGGAGGGGGAGAAGGGAAGGAGAGGGTGGAAGGCAGGGGGAGAGAGGGGAGGGAGAGAGGGGAGAGAGGCAACTATTTTAAGGTTAACTAAAGATATCCCGTCATATTGACGGGCAATTACGCTAGTAATTTTATATTATTCAATTTTTCATAAAAATGATAGATATCTATTCTTACAGTAATTCAAATGTGCTTAAAAACTGTCAGATAAATTTTCAACTTTAACTTTAAATTGAAAGGCATTCTTTCGTACATAAACACTATTAACTATTCCTTACTATAAAACTTTTAATTTTATTTCAAATGTTACATTTGAGGATGTCTTATCATATGGGTGAACCTGGAGGATGCTGAGGATCTTGCAGCTAATAAATAAAATTAAATTCATGCATGCATACATGCAAGGCAGAGGTGTCCTTTCAGATTTACGTATTCATGCCATAAAAAGATAAATATTAATGGCTTGGAATAATCAATAGCAGATTACCGCACAGGCGCATTAGGTGCTCGCCTGGGGCCCTGACACTCGTGGGGGTCTTAAAACAGTCAAAACTCGATTTTTTCAATATTTTATTTAGTAAAATATTTCACAATCAGTATAATCTACTACTTACCTACACATCTTGTGTTTTTAGTTAGGTTTGTTACAATGTAACATCCCTTGCATCATTTGAAAACACATCCCACAGTTATAATTCATTTTTTGTTTCTTTTTCAATATGTGCAAGTTTATATAATAAATATGAAATTTTCTATTTATGATTTTCTCTAATTCCATTTATTTAACCTACTGCATATGTTTTTTCCATTCGTAAGTTGTAAAAATTTTTATAGATTGGGTACCCCCCTCCCCATCCCGGTCAGTTGGGGGCCTCCCGAATTTTTTGCGCCTGGGTCCTTCGGATACCTTAATCTCCCATTGGGGATAATATCTTAAGCACTGCAAAACATATCAGCGGCGATGTCAAAGAAATATTGAATTTGGATTTACCATTTCATTTCCTAATCAGTTATAATTAATGAAACAACCGAAAATTATTTAAAATATCCCTCAATTGAAATTAGTAGTAGTAATCTTTATGTTCACTTTTATTCCTTGGTCGTGTACCAGAAAATGCCAAAATAAAAATATACATATTTTGCCAACAAAATATTATCCTTACATATTGGATCAGTTACAATCTTATGTTGACTGCAAATATTTTTGTTGTATGACGAATAAAAAATACAGCAACTCAAACACAGCATTCCATAAAAGAGACATAGTGACCACCTTCAACTTCCTCTATTGAAAATATAGTCAGAAATCATTCGATTAAATAAATTTACTCCAACTTTTGTGAAATTGTAGAATTCTGTTATTTCTGTAAATGTGTTTTGGAAGATACACTAATCTCTCATGCATTGTCGATGAGAAGAACAAGTTTATTTTTTATGGGAGTCTAAGACAACAATGTTAGATAACTGTCAAAGTGAACATTGATGTTAGAAGTTTCCTTTTTTTATAATTAGTATTTTTCTTAGAATATGCCGTGTTTCCTACTTTATCTGCCTACAGGCATCAATTTATGACGTTGAAGTATTTTTTTGAAAGCTAGTATGGACGAAAAATTGTCCACTTTTAAATTCTGTCTATTGGCATGGACAATACCTCCACATAGAGATGAACCAGTGGTTTTCCTTTGGTGTTCAGCTTTTGCTCAGTACAGGCGACTCCCGAGATTTGACTGTTCAAGATTCGACCAACTTGAGAATTCGACCGGTTGAAGCCTACTTATTTGACCCAGCCGATCGGTCGGTCGAATTAGGACATAGTTTATGCGAAGTAATTTTTGGCACGCTCAACCATGCGAGGTTTTGTTTCAGTCTAGATATCGTTATTTCTGCTCTAATAGTTTGAATTTGTGCTGATTTAACTAATTTTTTCTGTAAATCTTTTATTTAAATTTATTTAATTATTTATAAATTATCACTTGAAATTGCATCTAAAAGGAAATGTAACAGTGATAATGCAAGTGAATCAAATAAAAGAGTGCATAAGATTCATAGTTATGAATTGAAATTAGAAATTTTAAAGCGTGTTGAGAAAGGTGAAAGCCATGCTGAAATTGCACAATCGTTGGGGATGTCTTGTTCAACTATTAGCACTTATGTGAAACAGAAGGAGAAAATTCTAGAATGTGATAAATTCAGGTAATTTGATAACAACAATAAACAGTCCTAGGCGCAGTGTTTTGATTCCTAAAATGGAAAAACTTTTAAAACTTTGGGTAGATGATCAGTGTCAGAAACACATTCCTAATAGTGAGGCCATGATGATGATTTAAAGGAAAGGATGGATGAAATTTCTGTTGATAAACCTCCATTTAGTGCAAGTCATGGCTGGTTTGACAGATTTAAGAGAAGGGCAGGTTTGCATAGCCTTAAAATAACTGGCGAGGCTGCAAGTGCAAATACTGATGCTGCCTCAAGTTATTAATTTCACTGTGATATATAGTTGTATGTATAGATAGATATATGCAGGGATGTGCTGCAGCCAGCCAGCACGAGTCGTTTGTTAAAATCTCTGAAGCTCGACAAGTCGAATGTTGCACGTCACTCTTCCATTAACTTTGTTGGTAAAATACTAATACTACTCATTCCTCCATTTAAATAACATGGGAATGGATGAAGCAGATTTGATTTAATTTGGATTTTAAAGTTACATAAAATAATCATACAAACAAAAATTTATTTTTTCATTTTTAGTGCAAAAGTTATACATTTAAAATATTTTTTATTTAATTTATTCATCATTTAATATTGTTGTATGAACACATTAGTAATGTTATTTTATCTTTATATAACATGAGGGGAGACTTAATAATTTTTCCCGAGATGCAAGAATATATCTTCTGATTATAACATGCAAGTCTATGGAAAAACGACGTTAGATTTTCGACTGTTTGAGATTCGCCCACGTTTTCAGGAATGCATCCTGGTCGAATCTCAGGAGTCACCTGTACATGTAATTGCAGTCACCATATAACCCTTTTTGCTGTCACATAACATCGTTATTTTCACTCTGCACTTCGAGAGTTTATTACTGAGCATTTTATTTTTTCAAAATTGTCTCACAACACCCTGATTGATAGAAAGGGATTCAATTCCTTCAAAATGTCTCTTATTAATTGGGCATTGAATCTTAGACATTATAAGAAACTTGAACCATATTTCAGCCATAACTCCTTCATTAATTAGAAGGCCCCACTCATGACCACTTTCGAGATAAAGGCAGAATTATAGTGTGAAACTCATTTCAGCAGGTGTGCAGAGGGAAATTTTTCAGTTGCTCTAGTATTCCTGCTTTTTCCTATACATGTACAAGGGTCGGTCAGAAAGTAAGTATAATCTCGCAACCAAAGAACCGACACTTATGGTGGTTATGTCAGAGGGATTCGTTAATCATTGTTTGTAACACTGCATGTAGATTTTCCAGCCATCTACCGCATATTGTTGTGTATGACTCAGTTGAACATGGCAGCTCGACTTGAACAGTGGTCCAAGAACAAAGTTCGTGCTATTATTGGGTTTTTGAATGCAAGAAATGTGTCGATGGCCGAAATTCATTACCAGCTCATGGAAGTTTATGGCGAAGATGTTATGAGTCAGCAGAGTGTAGCAGAATGGTGTGCAGAAAGGTCAGTATTGAGGATTATGAAAGGAGTGGCGGACCAACAACAGCAAGAACTGCAGAGAACATTGCTCTTGAGGAAAATGCTATTCGCAACAACAGAAGGATTACGGTGAGTGAACTGCAACATAACTTGAATCTATCACCAGAGCCATCTTTAGGATTCGCGGGGCCCCGAGCGAGAGGGTTTCCACGGCCCCCTACTTTTCACAGAAAAATCAGATTTCTCATTTACTTACAATTTTATTTTTGTTTTCAAGTTTACATAGTATTATTCAGTATTATTATTAGTATTTTTCAGTATAATTATTAGTATTATTCAGAAATACACAAACAAATTTTAAAACCAGTAATTGTTAAGGGTTACACAAATTAACAAAATAATAACCAGATCACTACAATTTTAAAAGTTTACTTTTCTAGTTTTGATATGTGAAAATCTGTCGATTTTTGTTGATTTCTCAATCTTATCAACTTCCTCGTGTTCAATTAACAAAAGAGATAATCCAGTCAGTCTCTCTTGTAACATCGTCGATCGTAAGTAATTTTTCATTAATTTTAATTTTGAAAACGACCTTTCAGCTGATGCAACTGTCACTGGCATTGTAAGAATTATCCTACAAAGTATTTCTATGTTTGGATATATTTCCTGCAATCTATTTTTGTGTAAGAACTTCAAAATATCAATTGCGCTATGATCTTCTGGCACAACCGTTGATAACATTCTTAAGTCTTCACTAAGTTCAATTCCATCTATGTCGCTCTCTGAACTTCCTTCATCCTTCAAAACTTTCTCTATATAGCAGCAAACACTCTGTAAATTAGATAAATCCCAATTTTTAATTTGGCTTATGCTGTTCATGAAACCAAATCTAGAAATATACTCACTGTACTGATCAAAACGCCATGACAGAGAGGTTAGTTCCATGTCTATCATTCGCAGAAAGAAATCCGTTCTAAACCTCTTCTTCGAGTTTTCCTGTGCATCGTCCTCTCTTGCGCAATCAGAATGTCTCCTTTTTACATTTTTAGAAAACTCTATATCAATTGACATATCATTGGCGACTCTTTCAGCTACTGATACGGTTTGATTAAACCCTTCATTTCTGTATATATTTAATGATAACTTCAAAGCATCCAGATGTTTAACTGCAATATCCAACGGAATTTGAGCAGATTGTAGAACCTTACTTTATTTACAGTTAGTAATATGTCACACCAAACAATAACAAATAAGATAAATTCAAATCTGTTTAATTCATGGGAAAGGAGTGAATTTGCCTCACTTTTTGTCTTCGGATCTTTACAAACTTCAGCTACCTCAAGTAAAGCATTTTTTATTTTTGGTAAATGAAAGCGTACAGCTTTTATGCTTTCGAGTCGGGACTCCCACCTAGCGCTAGACAAATGTTTTAGAGATATATCTGTATAATTCTTTAAGATACTCCATCTTGCCGGTGAAGCTGCGAATAAAGTATACAATCTTTGAATTATACCAAAAATGACACTGCTCGTGGACAGGAATGAGCCATATCACTAAGAATCAAATTTAAGTTGTGTGCTCCTCATGGCATGAAAAAAGCTTTAGAATTTAAATTTAAATTGTGCTTGAACTCCTTGTTCATGACCTTTCATATTTGCACCGTTATCATACCCCTGCCCTCTGCAATATTTCAATGAAATTCCCATATCATCTAATTCTTTCAGTAGAGCTTGGCTAAGTCCTTTTGCTGTAGTATCTGTGACTTCAAGAAAGTTTATGATGTGTTCAACTACTTCTACATTTCTGTTTTCAATATGAACTATTCTTAGAATTACTGACATTTGCTCTTTGTGGCTCACATCTGGAGTACAATCAAGAATAATAGAAGAGTACTTGGCATTTAAAACTTTTTGAATGATTGAATTTCTAACTTCAGAAGTCAAAATTTGTATTATTTCATTTTGTATTAATGGTCCCATATAGTGATCCTTAATTTCACTTTGCTGGTATCGTCGTAAATGATCTTGAATGATCGGATCAAATGTATCTAACAGCTCTATCTGACTTAAGAAATGCCCATTATTTGGAGAGTATAACGAACTACTACTACTGCAAAAAGGCAAATTATGGTGAGCTAGATAAAGTATTATCTCAATAATTCTTTCCAAAACATTACACCAATGCTGTTTTTCTTTTTGGTATAAATCTTGGTTTATGCTATCAATAAAAGTCCCTTTCTGTTTTCTCTGCCCATATTCCTGCCATTCTTGAAAGCTTCTCATATGTGATAAAGACTTATCATGCTCACTTAGCTTATTTCCTACATTCTTCCATTGACTAAACCCCTCAGGCGCTAATGCCGACTTTGACTCTGATGATGGAAACAGTTTACAGCAGAAACAAAAGACGACATCTTTTTCTTCAGAATAAACCATCCACGTCCTTCTCAACTTCTTCCCATTTTTCAAAATCCTATAAAAATGGTAGTCAGAAAATCATCTGTGCTCTGAGTTGCATGGATAATTCCTCAGTTTTTCTTCGGTGTACTTTGGACCCATTCCTACTAAAAGATCCCTATGAGAAGGAGTAATAAATGTAGGCCATGTACTGGGGTCTGACGTAAAATTAAAATTTTCAGACCTTACAGCAAGGTGACTGTGACTAATATTTATGGAAACGTTATCACATCACGGGAAGAAAAGGATGGCGTACGCGGTGATGGAGTCACAACGAAATTAACGTGTTTGGCAAATTGCTGTTTACTGTCACTATTTGCTGACACCTCGATTCCTACGTCTGAAGAAATCAATGCTTTACTTTCACTTTTACCCGATATGATGTCACTTAGCGCTGGAAAGGTCTTGATGAACTTTTTTAATGTTCCGTTTTGTTTCTTCAGTTGTTCTTGTACTTCTTTCACCCTTTTTCTTTATTGTGATCCACTCTTGTATTTTCTTCCTATATCTTTCTACCTGGAGGCACTCAGTTTTTCGTGATGGGATACTAATAAATATAAAATATGCGAATTTTATTTTAAAAGTTGCATAAAAAGAGTATCGTATTCCACCGAAACAAACCGATTATCTTTAAATAATTCCTAAACAATAACTGCTATGAAAAATTGTTTCAAATAAAAGTTGTAGGAAATGACATTTTCTATAATACTTGTATCGAGTTGTATATAAAATAATGATGTTTTAACGGAGAAATATCGCAAAAACCGAATCGGGATTCGAATATACCTCGACTTGCGTCAGTTTTTTGCTTCCATTAAAGTGGGTTATGTAAATCATTTATGTTATTTTCTTATTTTCATTGGGCATAAGTCCTAAATACCAAGTTTTCTGAAAATCCGTTCGGTAAAAACCGATAACGAACATGCGTACGGACGGACGGAAATACCGAAGATAATGTGTGCTAACGTTAGAAACAAAACGCACCTAACATAATATCGTTAAATTAGAGATGCATTTAAAAAATAACATTTTTAGCAGAATATTAAATCCTTTAAAGTTTAAAGTAATAAGTAAGGTTGCCGAATGATTCGATTCCCTTAATCCGAGATTATTTTTAAGGCGACCGCTTTAACTACTATTATCCATGTCACGCCTGCAACATTTAATTTGGGTGGCTCATTGTCCTGATATTACCTTCATATGCGGTAGAATTTCCGCAGCATAACTGCGTCATCTAGCGGAAAAGACTTAACGACGAAATAGTAGAGGCGTCAGGGAATTGGAATCTGCTCCCTAAAAGGTGATCAAAATGATAATCACATGGCGTTTCACGCAGAATTAACCTGGATGTGGTGCACCAGAAACCACACCATTCCAGAGACAATAAAGTTAAGTAGTGTATGTTCGCGGTCCACGTACGGTGAAAGATGAGTATTGGACTGGAGACTTTTGAACAAAAAAAACCGAGGATTATAATGTGGACGCATGGTTCGAGGTGCAACCACAGGTGACTATTGAGAGACAAACTTATATAATGAGAAAGCACGTCTTTGGTAATTGTTGAGTGGGTCGTACTGAAATCTCTCGTGGTTCTTATTAAAAATGAACACTTTTTATTTTCGATGTATTTTATTGTTGTTACTAATGAACTATACTAGATATTTCTTGAGATACGCTGGAATAGATATTGATTTGACATTCATTTACAATTTAGTTACAAAACTACTCTTTGGTTTTAATATAAGATTTGAAGAGTTTCCTTAAATATTAAAATAATGTTCCCAAATGATTCGATTAATATTTAAACGGTATTATATCTCTGAGGAGTAAAACTTGAATTCTAAGAAATGTGACAATCCAACTGTAATTTATATAGCTCAGTTTTAACAATGATCTTAAAATAAACAATTTAGAAAAAATAACAATTTATAAGGCGAATACGTATGATATAAATAGTCTAATGGAAGCGAAGAACAACAAAAATAAAATATTGTTAAAAATATCAAATTTAAATACAAATTTATTTTAGTTAACAAAAATAAGAAATGCTAAAATTATTTATATTGATTAATCCGAAGGGATTTATAAAAGAATAATATTATCGTTCAAATTTACATTAATAAAGTTTCTGTAAACTAGATTGTCAATGTAATTTTTCTAATTAAATTTAGTTTTTATTGATTTAAATTACACCTTCTCTAAAATAATAGGAAAAGTTATAAAATTAGCAGCTAAATTATTTTTTTCAATCAGGAAAATCGATGGAATTAACATTGTTTCTTTTTCTTGTCGCAGTTGCAAAGTCCTATGCTATTTAATGTTATTTCATAAGCGAAAAAACCAATTCCTTTCTATTGGAAAGTTCTGTTGATGCTCACGATCTGCGTACCAAAATTATGGGATAAACAATTTTGAAGCAAGTATGTGAGTCCGCAGATTGAATAGCTTTATGGAATTGAAAGATCGTAGAGATAATGAGAATGGGTTCCTTCACTAGAATTCTAATACTCTTTGACTTCACATGGAGATTTGTCTGTGGTGCATATTTACAGTTAGAATTTAGATTTTAATATTTATAAACTTTTTATTACAACACGGATACTTTTTTAAAATTCCATTCAATTGATCCGGGTAAAACCTGAAATTAGATACCAAATGATCATAGCCAATATTTTAGGAAAAAATTATTTTACATTGCAGGGTTTCTTGAAAATGAATTTTTCAGCCATTTTTTGCATATATAATAGCAAAACATCACGTTGACTGTCGTAAATTTTTAAGCGTTTATAAAGAGCGAATAGGCTTAAGCTAATAGGCCTGAGAAGGAGACTGAGGTACCATATGGTCGTGAATAGTGACAGATGCGGTTATCTCTGTCATAAAATAAAGTATACGAATCTTTTAACGGTTTAATGGAATTTATCCGACTCCAAATACCAACAAAAATTGGTAAATGGGATTAATCTGCGCATGAAGGCCCCAAATTCACACACAAACTCGTGGTTTACAAGCTTTTAAGGCCGCCCCGGCGACCTCAGTTGAACGCACACATACTAAACACACACAATAGTACGCCACCAGACTAAGCTCTAAATACGTACTTAGATCCAGTGGTATCAGTAGATATTAAAAAGTGATTAAAATCCTTTAAACCGTTAATTGATTTGTTTACCAGAAAGGGTATTTCGTTTTGGGGCGAAGCAGGTGACCAAATCCGTTGCGAAAGTTTTAAAAATTACATTGCAAGAATTACGAAACAAACAGGAAAAGGATGACTGGATGAGGCGAGGATTAACAAATTACGGTTTTTAATATTTAACGAAGTGGTGGGTGTATGATGAAGAGAATATAATTTTAGGACGGAAAACAAGTCAATGAATTCAGCACCGAAAGTATGTTATTTAGAGTACGAGATATTATCATCTCGAAATCATCATGATTGCATTGCAGTATAGTAGAAACTAGTACTCTTTTGGAAACACTTCTAATCGCGAAAACTTTAAATAAAATATGAAATTTTATGAAGGGTCGTTTAATTCTATAATCTATTTATTCTCACAGAAAAAAATGGCACGCGAAATATATACAATTTTGCTTCATTTTATTGTATTTTATTAAAGAGCAAAAAGGATTGTTATACAATTAAATTTTTACTATCATTTTATGAATACTTTTGCTAAAATTATCCCGGCTCCACGAGACGCTACATCACTGGTTGTACGGAGTGAACTTAATTTTCCTTCGCAATGAATGGTAGTCTTCAAGCCGCTCAGGAAATTACAACGATCAATGAAATGATTGACTTTCTAAAGGAGTACACCTCTTAGAGCCTATTTTTATCAAATGGACTGCATCCACCATGTTGGCAATGAGTAAGCGTAGAAGTAGGCGTAAACGAAGAAAACAGCGACATCAGTAAAAAAAAACAACAATCAATAAAAAGCCGTGTATTGGAAATGAAGAAAAATTATTAAAAGAAAAATTATTTAACAGTGAATATTAAAGAGATCCTAAATCCTTTCGACGGGAAATCGGCAGACTGCGATACAAAGGGAATGATCGGAAAAACTGCGAAAGTGATGCCGACGTAGAAAGAGCTGGTTAAAACAAAAACAAGGGAGCTATCGGGAAGAAAAAGCCATCGAGGGGAAACACAATGGGGTGTGAGAGAGACAGTGATCGGCTATGAATAATACTTTCAAAGAGAATGCGATGGGACGGAAGAGCGGAGAGAGGACGATAATTCTCTCCACATGGCCCTTTGAAATTCCTTTTGTGTTCGGAGTGCCTTTTTTAGTAGGGCGGTGCGACGGGAAAGAACCGTCATAGAGAAACAAGGGCGAAAATTAATTATAAATAGTTAAGTCAATCAATTGCGAAAGAACGTTAAATTCGAATGTTTATGTTTATTTTTAAACTTAATGATATGATGCACACAAGCCAATTTTCATTCAAGTTTACACATTTAGTAAATTTTACAAATATAATGAGTAACATCCCATTAAATTCTCCATTCTCATTGTTGTTACAGTAGGAATATAATTGCTATTATATTATATTTACTTTTCTTGGGCGAACGCTTATATTATTGCTTAAAGTAGGATAGTCTGACTTCTTTATCTGGGCTTGTAGAAAATAACGGATCGAATCTTATAGGTACGCATGATCAAGATTTCACGTTAATATGGATTTCAGAGGTTACCGGAGTGTTACCTCGCCACCTATTTATATTAATCAGAGATGGGAAGTTCCGTTTCGGTTTCGAGCACTCCGGTTCCGACCTTAAATTTTCCATCTCGTTCCGTTCCGGATTCGGTTCCGAGTGATTAAAAGAAGGAACGGTTCGGATCTGGTTCCTAGTTCTAAAAAAATGTTTTTATTAGTGAAATTTTACATGAATTACAATTCAATTACAAAAATTATGGTCATCTTTTTAAAGAAAATTTCCTTTTTACTTACTCCATACGTAATGTATGAGAAGTGTTGTATTAGTGAAAATTATCGAATTCGAGATTCCAACAGAAATACAGGTTTTAAGGTCCCCTTAGTATGTTTGACTATTTTTTAGATGTCTGTGTGTGTAAGTAAAAGTGAAATTAACCGTTGATAATTCTTCATTATTTCTATATCACCACCCCAGGGGCGAATCTAGAAACTTCTCAATGGGGGGGGGGGGGGGGGGGGGGCGATCGCTCCTCCACCTAGCGAATCCGCCCCTGCTAACTGCCCTATATTTTGAAAATCCCTATCAGAATCCTCCTTTCCCTTGCTATACAGACGTAATCTGCGGCGTATAGTTGAGGGTTTTTGCGCGGAATGAATTTAAGAAAGCACCCAGTGGAGTGCAATGGGGTTATCTAAGGAGGGGGCTATCGCCCTCCCCCTCGTGGATCCGCCCCTGCACCACCCGCAAATAAGAACAAGCTTTTAACACATTTAAAAAATAGAATATAAAGTGACCTTCAACCAGCAATTTCAAATAAAAAATCGTCGAAAATCCTCAGGTGTGGAATTCACGAAGTATTCGGAGTTGCTGAACGTAAGGAGCAAATAAAAGTTGAATTATTATTGCTATACCACGACCCGCAAATAAGAAAAAGCTTTTAACACATTTAAAAATTACAATATACACTGACCTTCCGCTAATGACTTGACAAATAATAATCGTCAAAAACTAAGTAGCACTATATCACGAATATCACAGTTTCCACAGCTAAGGGAAGACTGAAAATCCCTTAAAAATTTATCTAGATAAGGGGTGAGGGAGGGAGGGGGTTGAAGTCGGTTGCACATTGCCCTCTGGTGGAGGAATTCACCTTCATCCATAGTATTTGGGCAAAACCCTTTTGGCTGAATGAACAAGAGCACTACAAGGCGAGGGTTGTTCGGAAAAGATAAGAAGAATTAACAGCTTAACTTTTCGTCCCACATTCTTAGAAGTTTCTTCTGGCCATTGAAGTGTACAATAGATTTCACCTCACTAGAGACAAAACGATGGCTCCTGAGGTGATATGAGTGGGAAAGAAACCATTGTCCTCGAGGGAAGCGAAGGCGGGGGTGAGGGTGTAGGAAACCTTTACCTCAGCGATTAGCGGCGCGGTTGCTCGGTCTGAAACGCGTTGTCCAATTGTGCGAATGGTCAATTTTGGCCCTTTTCTATAGGGTTGTATTGCGCGCTATGATTGGCTATGATTTTCCAGGATACTGATAAATAAAACACAGATGACATGCATATTTGAAGGCGATTCAGTTCTGCTTCATGAAGCAAATCGAGCACATCGCAGTTTCACTTGTTCTCGGAAAATATTGGCGTCAGCATGTTTTCCATGCACAGCGAGAAAGGTGTTAAATAAGAAGACATCTACGTATGCTGCAATGTTTGAGCACCTGATTCGGAAATGCACAGAAATCGGTGTAGATTTTTTATCGAAACTGACCATCCGCGTAACCCTAACCTCAGGTAGTTCCGCGCAATTCGACCCTGTCCCTTACTATACCAGAGAAGAACCCAAACATTACTCTTGACCATTCCGCGCAATACGTAGTCACCCGTCTGAAACAAGGGCGAGTAATATCTACATACGTATTTGGGCCTAGATAGAAAGCGTGTACTTCTCTTTTCCAATCCTTGCAAAGAAAAAATATTTTCAATGTCAAGATCGACTACGTTATTTTGACTCGATTGGGAGTGTATCATAGGGATTTAACTAATCCCCATTTTTCCCCAACTTTAACATTTATTAGTTAATTAGTTACACCATTCATTATTTACAGCCATGGCTGCCTTAAGACAGTTTGCCATCTTGTGGCTAGATAAAAATTGCCGCCCTCTGCCCAAGCTTGCAGTTCATGAAACGACTTAGGGGTGACCTTTTTGGTTCCTTACACGACAAATACAAACATTTTATCAGAAAATTTTATTTGGCGGATGATTAAGATATAGTTTTATCTTGTCGATAGCATCACGACGTTGGATTTATATTTTCGTCTTCAAATCCATAAAGCGTTTCTTGAATCACTGTCTTAAAAAGTAAAAATCATATTTGACCTATTACACAACAAATTCAACATCCGAATAATATTCTTCAAATGCGTTTCTATCTTTTGATTACGGATGATATTAAAATATCAAGAAACGACTAATCTTTCAAGCCCACAATTTCATTGCATTCATTGTAGAGAATATTTTTTATGATTATGCAAAGAAAGATGATAAAACTGATTGGAATGTGAGCTCTTACAATGTATTCGAGTAAATAATTGAATGCTACTTGTTATTTCCTGCTTTACGTAATCTTTGAACAGCTTTTTACCAGAATCTATAACGCAAAATATGGAAACCAAATATAGATTGATTGGATACCTAGGTCCAAACACTAGAGCCAACTAGACAAGGAAGAAGAATAATAAGAGAAAGTATTCGTTTTCAATTTCGTATACAAATATAATAGTAGAAATTAAAAAGTCTATGTTTTAAAATAAAAAAATACAAAAATATAAATAATAATTTATTCATTTTTAAGGGACAATCCAAAGATGACATCTGATAAGGAGGAAGAATCTCGATTTTGTACTGTTTATCTCAGTGTTTCTCAACCTGGGTGCCGCGGCACCCTGGGGTGCCATGAAGTGTTCTGAGGATGCCACAAAAATATACTTTCTCATTTTTAGCCTTATTTTTCATCGTCGGCTTTCAAAAATGCAAACCAGAGTTAAGCCGACCTTCATTTCGTCACAAAGGCACTTCGAAATGAAAGAAGATGTGGAGATTGGGGTTAGGGGTTCAACTTCACCACGATTATTACTGAAGGTGGATAGGGCGGGGTGCCGCCAAACTATGAAAAGTCACTTAAGGGTGCCGCGACTCTAAAAAGGTTGGGAAACGCTGGTTTATCTATTAAAATGTTTATAAAGAAGCTATAACAAAAAATACGATGATATAATGTTACCCGATTTAATTTAACTTGCAACGAAAGGCAGAAAGTATTAAAAGATAGCAACACGCGAATTTATTCATAAAGTAATAATTGTCAATAATTATATGAACGATTTTTAATGAGGCATTTTTTGCATTATGTCACGTCGTATTTAGCCTTCGGGGCATTTGAATTTTGAATCTATATGACAGGAAAAGTTTGAAAGGTAGACCTTTTTATGTAGCAGATAATGTTTACAAAAAATCGCTACACTCGGCTCGAGAATGAGAAAGGTTTCGATGTGACTACAACGAGATTCAAACAATTTAATTTTTTTTAGCAATAACACTCACAATAAATATTAATGGTTTCTACCGGTGCTCTAAAGGAAAAGAAAATTATGTATTCAAATTACCTCCGGGCCAAGGGAAAGAAAAATATGTCAATTTCCGAACGAATTCCGCAGCCAATCTACGCAATGGGACCAGCCGAAAGTGATCCCAAAATAAGGCGCGGAGCGCTGAATAACCTTGCCACAGAACGAGATATTCGTCCCATAAATTCCAACGGCCGAATCTCCGAAAGTACTAGCGGTCCATAAAAAATAATCTCGACAGCCGCATTACAGCTGACGAGCACGTTTCCTACTCGCGCGCGACATTATATTTTTTTCCCCGAAAAAAAGGGTCCCGGTCGTGTTCGGACAAAGGTCCGCGAGGAAGTTAATTATCACACGTCCCATATCGTCGGGCGAGATCGTTTCCCGAAAAAAAAAAAAAACAACCGCGTCAGGCGAAAACGACCTTCGGAACGTTTCGCCACCCTCCCAATTTCCATGCCGATTTTCAGCATCCCTCCGACAAAATCGTGATTTCCGCACCTATCCCGGGATCCCATAAAGAAAGAGCCTTTTCACCGCCCGTCCCTCTCCTACGCCCTTTCTCATTCGGTTTTCCCAAACCGGAGCCCTCCGAAACAGCCCCTCCCGGAAGGCGGATGGAAGGGGAAAAAGAGGGCCTTTTAATTAAACGAATAGCACCCCAGAGGAGGAAGGGGAATGCGGGAAAGGACATCGAGGAATGGAAACGGAGGGAATGAGGGAGGAAGGGAGTAGGGGATGATGAGGGGCGGAGCAGGTTGTACATTAATTAGTCAAAATTTCGAGATTGGGCATGCAAGATTTAATGCGACGACTCGGTCGGGCAAAGGGACCGGGTTTTTGAAAAACGACGCGGGATTCAGATTGGACGGGGAGAGTGTGTCGGTGGACGGAGGAGGGGAAGGGAGGAAAAGGGAAACTAGAGGGGGAGGGGGGAAAGCTCCCGAAAAAGGGCGAGAGAGATGTGAGAGAGTGGATCATTTCATTTTTTACGTAGCGATATGATCAGGGTGCGTACGTATTTTGAAACGATGGGGGAGAGGGGGAGGGGAGAATGAACCCTGGCTTTCCCAGGAGTGTATGTTTGCGCGAGGAGGGAGAGAACGGGGAGATGAATGGCTTATAATAAGCGGATGCAGGACTTGAAGCCTGCTCTAACACCTTCACCCTTCTATAACAGCGCCAAGCTTGTTTACTGACTCTGGTTTAAATAGATCCTTCTCGGTGGTGGGCTGTTTTTACCCAACCCTCGTCATTGAAATCTCTTGGCGTATGCGATATTCTGCCGTACCTTTAAATTTCAGGCGTCAATTGCAAGAATTGTTTATCGCGGAAAATAACCTTATCCTCGTTTGCAGCATTTCATTATTTCTCAGAAATGCCTACGTCGAGTGTCATTTAAATAAACACGGCAGTAGCAGTGTAATGGACGTAATTTGTGTAATCATCGTTGTTTGTGAATTTATTGTTTTAATTGTTTTTGCAAGCACCGAGTATTGAATCAAATAAAGCATAAAACCATTTCATCAATAAACTATTGCGTGAAATGGGCAAGTTTTGGCTAAAGAACGCGAAATTCTTTGGGTAGTGCTATATAGTGCTATATAGTGGATATAAGAGCAAAGCGACGTCAATGAAGTACTTTATGTTGCAGTTTATTACTCTTTCACCAAAAAATTATATAATAAGATCAAGAGGACTGATTACTTTTTCATCATACTCAGAACAGCGTAATTCAAATTATTTGCAATGTAGCAATTTCTATGCAGCTCTCATGTTCAAAAATGAGTTATGCCACAAAAGAATTGTTCAACACTAAAAAAATTAACTCTGAGGGCAGGTATGGGGTATACATGTCTAGAAACTCGTTCAGTTGCTATTAAGGCAAGTAGAACATGTTTATTTAAGTGATGTGTTGCAATTACTTTTCAAATGCACTCATAAGGACAGGATTATCTCGTCTATAAAAAGTAATAATCCCAAATATGACTTTTCCTAATCAGTGAGAGATTGGAAAAATTAAAAATTTGTTAATTGCAATAAATGGATGTGGCCCGCGGGCCGTAGTTTGGAAAGTCCAGCTGTAAAACAATGCATAATTCGCTAAATATATTTTAAATTCAGTTCATAAGTGTACATAGAATTACCCAGACACGTGCCACTGATATACAGAGTGAATTTTATTAATTATTCTAAGATTCTGCCTAAATAAGTTTCAGTGAAATAAAATGAAAGTGCACAAACAATGCAAGTTATCATCGGATTGGAGAATTTTCTCTACATATAATAAAAACGTAATGGTCATCGTCATGATCATAATCATCATCATCATCATACGTAACGCCGCAGGAATGAGTGTAATACATTTTTCTTTCGTATTTTAAAATTAATTAGAATCATCGTAAAAACTCGGGACTTGAAGCAGAGAACACCTATAAGAATGAAAATTTATTTTTTTACTGTCGATTTTACAAATCATGGCATGGAAAAATAAAACATCCCGGAAAGGGTCCTAGATTAGACTAGGGGAGACAACTATATTCATCCCATAAGTTTACGCAGGATTTTCGATTTTTCAAATTGCAAAGATTTTTTCCTTCATTCATAAAAATACCTAAATATGGATCGATTTTCTTCATTTTTACTTTTTTCGACGGCTAAAACTGTATACTATATTAGTTATATGATGTTTACATGTTACAGGGCCAAAATGTTTCAGAAATAGCCATACTTTTTCGAAATTTTGTGGATTTTTCGTACTCTTTCCGGGTGTTGTCAAGGCGACCCTCATTGTTGCCTCCGATTCAATCAGCCTCAATTGAGCCTTCAAATATACGAAAGAATGACGCTATTCGCTTCGAAAGTCTGTTTAAGCATTGAAAGTAACGTTGTAACAAGGTAAATATTTATACATAGAAAGTTACTAATAATTATTTAGGAAACTGCGATAGTGAAGCATTTAAAACGATTGACCAAAGTAATTGAATCTTCTTTCATCATATGGATAATGGAGTCTTACCTTTTTTGTAAGTAAAATGACTAAATTCTATATTTTTAATGTTTACTGACGCAAATAGTCATAGGCATCTGGTTTACATTTACCAGTGCCGGTGTTCAATCATGGACAACTATACGTTGGCTTTTCGAGGGTTTCATTCTTACAAGACATCCAAGTCAACATTTGAGAAACTACGGACAAGGAAACGTAAGAAAGGACGTAATCACACAAGACATTTTGTGTAAAGTACATTTAGATACATATTCATTGCAAAATGATAATCATCATAAAACATAAAAGACGGTGTCACTTTGTCCCTTTGTCATGTAATGCTTTTTAAAGCTTAATATCTCGCAAACGACTGAACCGAATTTGATGAAATTTTCAGAATAGCATTAATAACAAAACGTTTTAATGTACAGACTTCGATATCAAAGACCCGGCTTCGATTCCAGAGGATAATTTTCATTTCCAATAAGTTAGCACGTAAAATCGGCTTTACGACGTGCAGGCTTTCATTCTTTTTTAGATTAAAATTAGAAATATTTGGCCTACAATCTTCGGATATGAACCATTTTTAAGAAAACATTATAAAGTTTCTTATTCTGTTCATCTATTTTCCGCCTACAGTACGAAATTTCTCATTGAGTAAATCTTGCCATTTTAACGGGATGTTGCCTTGCCTACCAATTCCATTGTTGGACCTCTATATCATATTGTTAATTCAATCCTGATGGGTATAAACGTGCTTTGAATGCTTTTAATACGAGAGAGATGGGGGGAGAGAGGGGGGAGGAGGAGAGGGTGTGAGAGGGAGGGAGCGGGAGAGGGAGGGAAAGAGAGGCAACTATTTTAAGTTTAACTAAAGATAGCCCGTCAACAACAGAATATTCACTAGAAATGTTGTATATGACAAAATATTTCATATGTAAAAGTGTGATATTACATATTTAAATGAAAATAATAGTAATCTATCTATCTATAATTCTTCCGCCCATATTTCAAAGGGCATTACAATAGTTTCTTTATATCAAGCGAGCAGGGGCGATATTTTGGAAGATCAATAATGAAAATTCATTTAATAGTAATGACATTTTTTACGTCGTTGCTATCCATTTTATTCTATTCTTAATAGTCAAATGCTTGACTGATTTATGCGGGAAAGGATTTGCTCTTTAAAGTATACTGAAAACTACCATAACGTGTTACGCCTGGAAATATCAAGGAACATACATGCTTATTGTCTTTCTTAGGGTTGCCACCTCTCCCGGAATTCCGGAAGTCTATCGGAATCAAGCGCATGTAGATACGGATATCCCGTCTCCCGACGGACCTTGCTCAGGAGGCCGAAATCTCCCGGAAGTTAGTAATCAGCAGTTTAATTGCTCTCTTTGCGTAAATATTATTTTTAAATTGTATATGGCCATTACATTTAATTGAAATAAATGGAAATTTAATGTAAATATCTGATGTTTCCTGCACAAGACTTTCTTCATACAGAGCAATGAATATGATTGCTCACTACATCAGCATCTTCAGGAATAATTATCAGCAATTACACTTGTGAATAATTTAAAAACATTCAAGTCTTTATTTAAAAAAGAATAAATGAAGAATTTTAGCTGTTTTTATGTAGTTAATAAAATGTCGATGCGGGATTAAAATTACCCTTGGCAGTGTACGCAAGGCTATCAACAATTAGAAAATGTAATCATAGCAGCGGAAAAATGGTATCACTTAGCGAGGTATTTAACATAAATTTGGAAGAAAAATCAAATGGCTTAAATAATCGGTTTTATGAAAATTTCAAACAAAACTTGTAGAAAATTACATTATCTACAATTTTATAATAACAATTACTTAAAAAATTGGAGTTTTAAAGGAGATATTAAAACAAGTTAGGAAAGTGTACAACGTATCACAAATGGGCGCGTTTCGTGCAATGGAGTATTAGAAAGCAATTATATACCTGTACGTAAGGGAAACAGCGTTTTAAAGTTCTTTTCTTCATCATAAATAATCCATTTTCTTCCTATTTTATAATATTACATGAACACGTAAGGAAATGAAACGTTTGTTTGGGAGATTGTTTATGTTAGCAACAACGAAGAAGTAACCATGCAATTCAACTCGAACTGAGACAGTTTTGTTTGATTTTGTCGATAACGGCTATTCCTACAATAAAACATATAGGGAAGGAAATAATACTCTAATTTACTAGTTCTACAACTTTTATTTGAAAAATATTTTGATATGAGCAATAATTTACGAGATATGACGAAAATTTAATTTTTTGTCCACAGTAAAGTGGTACCCCTGATTGGCGTACGTGATTCATTTGTGCGATTTTCTTATTATATTTGATTGAAAGTCCTTAATATAAATTTCATGAAAATCCGTTCTGTAGAAGCCGAGAACGAACATACGGACGGACAGACCGACGATAATAGGCGCTCACGCTGTAAGCGAAACGCGCCTAAAAAAGGAAAAACGACTACAATAAACATCCACTTCCGGTGGATTAGTTTCAGCAAAAACCTTTTCAGATCTCCATTTTCTAAAAAAATCGTAAGTAGAAAGTTTTGTGCTGATTTGAATATTAGTTTTCGAGTTAGAGTGCCCACAAAATTTTGTCGCATACACACACCCACATACATCATCGCAAAAATATTCAAAACGTACTCAGGGGACCTCAATGTCTACGTATATTCGTTAAAATCTCGAATTCGATTCTTTTCACGAACAGCATAATTTTTCCTATATGTACTAGGTATAGAGAAAGTAAAAATGTATACTTTTACACAACATCGTACAAGCGATAGCTAAGGTGCTTCTCGACGGAGGCGCCGGATTTAAACCTACCCACAAACATTTATTTATCAGGGGGAGGGATTTGGAGTCTCTTTGGTGGTATACATTTCAGGGCTAGGCCAATGTATGTTTCGGTGGCATAAAATCAGGGGCGGTAGGTACATGTTTGGTGGTATATATTTCAGGGGCAACCGGTGTAAATTTGGTGGCATAAAATCAGGGGGAGTTTGGTGTGTTTGGTTGTATACATTTCAGGGGCAGGTCAGTGTATTTTGGGTGGCATAAAATCAGGGGAGGTAGGTGCCAGCTTGGTAGCATATATTTCAGGGGCAACCGGTGTTAAGTTTGGTGGCATTAAAATCACGGGCATTAGGTGCCAGTTTGGTGGTATCGACTTTAGAGGCAGCCTAATGTAAGTTGATGACATAAAATCAGGGGAACATTTGGCGTATTTAGTTAGTGTAGGCTTCAGAGTGAAAATAGAGTGAGATTTAGGGCTGATACCTCTCCCGTAAGCAGGCGTATGCAGATACGTCTCTCCCGGCTCCCGACGTACGCAGAATCATACCTCTATTTACATAATTAGAGTATTGAAATTTTAGCCTACCCAATAAATTTGGTTGAAATTAATGAAAACATAATGTAAGAATATATACGTTTACACAGCATCGTACAGATGATAATTCAGGTGCCTTTCAACGGGGCTGCCGGATTTAAACTTATCTACAAACATTTATTTATTTTATCTCTTGATCCTTCTTAATCAATGATAAAGAATAGTTTCTTTTTAATCTTTATCATGAGTTGCCACTTTTAGGTAAGTACCATCATTGCAGTGGAATGTTTCAGCCTGCTAATTATAAAAAAGTTTTTGTAAATTAAATTCGCGTTTTATCCCGCAACAGACGACCGGTTGGCTTGGGAATGCCCTGCTTATATAGATCTCGCAGAAAATGCAATAAACCTAGCTGTACTCATAAATACATTGTGTTCTTGTTCACTGCGGGTGTTGCCACTAGAAGGCAGTTTTCCTTGAGAAATCATAGCAAAAGGTTGTATTCCTCGTTCCAGTCTCATAAATCGAGTCAATATATATTTTAGCGTAAATAAAATGTTATGCAGTAAGTATTCCGTTTAGCTACTATAGACTAATTTTAATTTTTAATATGCCAAGAAAGTAGACACAGTAGATATCTCCAAGAATTTGCAATTCCTTATGTAGCAACCCTAGTTTGTGTAGTTAGCGCTCTCTCGTTTCGGTGATCACAAGTGAAATCAATTTATATTCTGACAAGTCGATGTACGGTATAATCAAAACAAAATTCAGGTTGAACCCTCATCATATGTTTACTAATAAATAATTAACCAAAGTTTTATTGCTCATATTAGTTGTTTTTCGGCCAAGGAAATTCACCCAGAATCTACCGCAATTGACTCCACCTAAGGTGGAAATCTCCCGGAATTAACCCATCTTAAGGTGGTAACCCTAGTCTTTCCTCATGGTTTTTATTACATATATAAACAAACATAGACCAATTTTTGAAAATGGACAACTTTATGTATCTATACCCAGAGCAAATTCAAGTAAGGGTATGAAAATACTGGAAGTGTTTTAATAAACCAGAAAACAACGTAATTAATAATATAGTTTATAATGAAGATTTAACTTAATTTTCCTTTAAATTTATTATTTTTGTTAATCTGTTATTAAAAATTAAACATCCCGTATCAAACAGAATTAATTCATTTTCAAAATATATTTCCGTTATACTTATCTAAATCCAATACATGGTAAGAACGAAGGGACTGCGAGCAAAGCGAACAAAAAGGGGGCTGGCGAGTGGGAGCGAACAGGGACTTGCTCCCTAGTAATATAATATTCTAGAAAAACAAATACATTTTACAGTTTCCGAAATTGTGAACGTATTATGTCAATATGACACATCTGTAACTGCTCTGTCGAGTTTCCGTCATAAATCGAACCATACCATATTAAGCGAAACGAACTCCCCTGGATAGAGCAACCAAACAGAGAGAACAATACGCGCGACGCTATTTAGCTATCACCAATTCTTCTTCAACAATGGTCTATTTAAGCGACACACGACTTGGTTTTAAACTCCAAATGGGCAATCGAGGCGGATTGGAAATCCTCCCAACGACCAGAGATATAAGATTAAGCCGCAAAACCGTTTATTTGAGCAGGGGTTGGAATCTCGATCCCATAATGCGAAAGAGATTTTAGTGAGAGAGAGAGAGAGAGCGAAGTAGACGTTTAAATCCTCCCACCCCTGAGAACCTCTGGTCCTCTACACCTCTTCACTTCTCCAGGGTAGATTGGTCCGGCAGTGAGGAGGACGTTCCTGAACCCGCTCGATAGGTGTGAATTAACCCCAGAGGCGATCGCATTCGTAGTTGAGATGCGCTACGATTTTCCGCCCTCCTGACCCATTCACGCTGACCTATGGCTCGCAGCGCCATCCCGAGTGTCCCAGACGCCTTTTGTTCCCTTCCGACTCGCAGAGACAATAGAGGGTGAAATCCGGTCAAGATGGTGATCGTGCGCTATGCGGATCGCGTGTGGATCCGGGTGGGAAACCTTTTTGCCATTGCCTCGACGTCAATGCGGCACGGTTAGAGGACCGTGAAACCTAAATCCACGGCTCTCCCCTTTACGGTGACGATTGAGAGAGGATGGGGAGAAGCGTGGGCGGGTGATTGTTCGGACGCGAATCTCATTATTGGTTCGAAATTCGAACGGGGATGGAAGCCGAAGAGATTTCCATACCGAGAGGGGATAAATACAGATGCCGTGAAAGCGGGAGAGGTTATCAGCGCGAGTGCGGATTACGTCGTGGATGTGATGATCGCTGTCGGGAAAAATTAAACAAAGGCAGGATGGGATGTATGGTGCTACTCTAAAGCGAATGTAGACTTTGGTGTTAGCATCTCGGAAAATTCGGGCGTAACTTTTTAAGGAGCGCGTTGGGTTGACTAGTAGTAATTAGGTTTTTAGGTGCGTCAACAGCTAAGGTTATTTCGCACCGTCAAATTCTCTTATTGTTAGAGAAAATCAACATACATCACAACATCCATGCCCGAAGCGGGATTCGAACCCGCGACCTTTGCGTTGAGTTTACGAAAGTAAATTGAAAGACGTCCGTTTTATGGCTCCCATTTAACATTATGCACTTCTTTTATTTTACTTGATAATATATAATATACAATATTCTCAATAAATAATATCAGCAGTTACAACAAAATTTATTGGAAAATACCGAAATACATCTCGACAGACTATAAAGTATATACTTGAGAATTATTTCTTTGCTTGCAATGTAATAACAAAAACAATAGACGAGGTACTGGCATACGTTATAGGTACAAGTGCGATGGATAATCTTTTTTTGCTTCTATCTACAGCAAAAACCTTCAGCCATTTAAATGGAAGTGTTAAAATGAAGAACAAGGAGGTGATGGAAAGGAGAATGGTGTAAAGCAGGGGTCGGGAATTTTTTTCTGTTGGGTGCCACACATTATCAACATAATCTGTGAACCTCCAAGCGCGCCACCCTTAAATTAATTTTGTCCAAAACCTTTATGAAAAGTGATTCTTATACTATTACAAAACAATGAATATAATGCGGTATAACTATAACATGGATAAAAGTTGAAAAAACTACAATTCATTGAAAAAAACATTTTCTGTTATTCTTCTACGAATTATCGTGCAATATAAAATCTCTCCGTGTACCAAATTTTGGCACGCGTACCATAGATGATCGGCCTGTAGTGTAAAGCTACATCCTCAATGGATGAAGCGGGGTGTTTCAGAGAGAGAGAGAGGTGTGACTTACAGCGAAAAAAACTGAAAGTGGGAGGAAAACATATGTTGAAAACCAAGGTAATGTAATTTTGGAGCCATTGTATGAAGAAAAAGTCTATATATTGATATATGTTTCAGAAAAAACTAGTGAAGAGAATTTAAATTTCAGGAGTAAAAAACTGTAGGTTACAAGATATATGCCGCAGGGACAAGTATGGTTTAGGAAGAGATTCCTGGAGTAAAATTGAATAAGGAAGGTTTTTTTATTTTTGGTTGTCATCTATCTCTCTTGACATGGCCTCTAAACCCAGAATCCTAACCTCACTATTCAGGTAAGGATATATTTTCGAATATCACGGTTTCTTTTGCTATACCTTCGTAGAACGTAGCCACCGCAATGTTCAGGGGTCTGCTGTATTTTTGGGACGTGTCAATTTTAGGGGCAAAAGTATAGTTTGAGAAGTACATATATATTAGAGATTAGACAGTCGAATAGTGCAGTTCGGAACTTGAATTTTGCCGAGACGAAGTGTGTAGTAGAAGGTGTATGTGTCAGGCGTTAATCGGTGTAGAATGGGTGTTTTATGCTGCAGAGACAAAGTAGTGTTAGGTGAGATGCTTATTTCGTAGGGGTAAACTGGTGTAGTTTGAGAGATATTTGCTAAAAATTGTAGTTTGGGAAGTTTGTATTCCAGGAACAAACCATTGTGTAAATGAAATATATGGCTAATTCCGACCAACCTAGAAGCATAGTCGTCCATATTTGCATGCCAACGTGAACTTTTTTAACAATTAAAATTTAAAATTTGTTATATTTCTCACTGTAGTGAATTTTGATTGAAAAATCGAATTAATCGATTTTAGAGATATGGTACTACAAAATTTAAATATGATTTTATAAGTTAATAAATTGCCATTAAGTATTATTCTGTTTCTAAAGCTTCAAGACACATGATTGAATCAAATCTCCCTAAGAAGGAAGGTGATGCTACGTAAGTGATTCTAACTCTTCGGAAAAATATGCCTAGGTTTTGGCCGACCCTCAAATCTGCGGTTTATCCATTTTTAGAAGAGTTATTATTCATTTATCATATATTTCAACATGAGACATAAAAATTCACGTCAGTAGATTTGTGAAATGTAAACTGTAAATTAAAACTGATGAGTGATGCTATATTTTTCTTTCTTCTTTTAACGGCATGATAAAGCACGGTGAAAATACATTTATGGGAATGTTTTTGGATAAAGTGCCATGCTATTTAAAAGAATAAACTTTCATAAAATTTTACAAATATGACAATACTCGCATTTAACGCATGTAAGAGATTTGATGAAATGAAAGAGGCAAATGGAAGTATACAATTAAAAACTACGGCATATTGCTGGTGCAATACGGAGGGCGTGGAGCAACACAGCGTCGATATTCTGGATCGGTTCATCATAGTACGGCTTATATTCAACAGATGGCGTATAAGAGGTCCGGATAGGAGCTGGGTGTTGCATACTTCCAAGGCGAGGCAGATAAGGGAAAGTGTAGGTAAAATTGTCATAAAAGATCGTCATTTACTATATGAAAAATAAAATAATTCGACTGTAATTTCTAAATTTCTCTTGTTAAAATTTTTACTCTTTATCTTCCTTACTAGGAAATGTTCTAAAAATACTTGTAACGGCGCTACTCCTGAAGTTTTATGCAACAAAAAGCATCGCAAGAGTAGGATTCGCCCTTTTAATACTTATTGTTGAGAATTAATTTTAAATTATGAAACGTATAAAAAGTGAAATAGGGGAACGTTAGACTCATATACAAAAATAACATCATTCGTGCTTTGGTAGCGGTCAAAAAAATTAATCTTCAGGCTTATTTTGTGTCCGTTTCCAGAATCCCCACATATGATTCGAAACATGAATTTAACTGTAGTAGTCATTACTACAGTTAAATTTAATTAATTATTGTTAATGAAATAATAGTTATTAATTGATTCAATATCTCCTTAACATAGCAGATTTTTGTTGTTGTATTTTAAAATAATTGAACTCGCTCTACTCTAGCTTTAAGAGAGTGAGTAGTAAACATTTCACCTAGTTTAAATTTTTAATATAAATGCCTGATACTAGAATCAAAGTTCGGATTACTTCCATGAAGCAAAAAAGAGAATAAGAGCATTTTAAAATTTGTTTTAATTAGTTTTAAAATTTTAAAAATACTACTTACAACTAATTAAAATTTATGACGAAATATGTACCAATATTTGGATTAATTTTAACTTGATAAGAAAGCTATGACAATAATAAAAATCAAGGAGCAGTACGAAAAACCGCCAAAATGTAAAATGCCTTAAATAATTAAAATATCTTGCTAACTTTACAAGAAATTTGGAATTAATCCTAAGTAAGCCTGAAAGGATATAACATGCTCTAAAAATCGGTTTCAGAAATATATATTAAGATATACTGAGTAGCATAACAATATAGACGACGTGAAAAGGATTGAAATTATCGTATCTTTTAAATTGTATGGATCCTTCCGCACTTATCAAAAAAGGTATAAACACTTCTGCCATCATAAATCACAGAACATGTGCACTTTGGTAAATTTTTATTACAAGCGTTTCAATTATATCGCAGCGCAACAAACAAACTTTAACGAAAGTTGAATATTTGATTCCTCTCTATAACTGGCACTGAACGCTTCCAATAAATAATTTCAACTTCATGCTGGCTTAAGAACAAATTAAATTTTTAGCAATGCTCAAAAGCTAACTCACGCATTTTATATAAATGGAACCTTACGTAATACTGCACAGTCTCGTTCTTTACCGATCGCACATATTCCCCACCTATTCCTAGTAAATTTCATAAACGTGTTCAAGACGTTTCAGTCGGAGACCACGTGGACCAAAGGAGATCATTTTCTTCTAAGTTAAAGCTTTCCTTTTCCACGAGACCCTCCGCATCAGACTTTGAGATGAGCTTCGTGGAACTTTTCTCATCCTCTCATTGGAGGGCCTCGTTTACGTCTCTTGGCATCTCGCGCTCCTATTCCGAACCGTTTCTCCTCCTCATCCTTCTCCTATTTCCTTTCTCCTTCTCCTCTTCCCTCCCTTCCTTCCTCATCCCACCATATCCCTCCCTCCTTCCTTTGAACTAAGCGACTACAGAAAGAGAGAGAGAGAGATAGGGTAAGAAGGAGCAGTTGTAGCAAGGGGAGAGAAAAGCTTGTTTCCCTTTAGAAGACGTTCGCACCGCATCCATTTTAAACGGGAGGCCATCCGTCTCGACACGTCGAAAATACCCGCATCTCTACCGCATCACCAGTGTCTCTTTTTTTTGCGATCCCATTCCCCTCCCAAACGCACCCCGGGAACATTCCATTCTCCCTCCCTCTCTCCCACTCTTTCTCCCTTCTCTCCCTGACTCACTTCCCTTCCGCGTTTCCTGCCACCCCTACTCCTATCTTTATTCTTTTTCCCCTCTACCCCCCTTCCGTCTCTTTCCTCTCTCTCTCTCCTCCCCGCTTTCTTTCCTCTCCCTCCCCCATCACCAATGCCGAACCCAAAACCAACCTCCTCTTCCTCCCTCTCTCTCTCTCTCTATCCGGAGGCATGGAACTCGAAATAGTAGTGTCACTCCGACGCCCCCTCATCCCTCTCCTCCCAAACGGGGTCGCTACATCTGCCGACTCAAAAGAAATTCCCAGCGGGACTCCTCGATCCATTAGCGGGAGCCGTTGACGGATGGACCGTGGAATCGTGGAGGGGGAGGGGGTGAGGTGGGGGGAGGCGGGGCGAGGGGGTGGAGCGCGAGTGCGGGAGAGGGGAAACGGTTCGGAGGAACAGGAGTTTTCGGCCAGCTCTGAGACAAAGGGAGTTCGGGAGATGATGTTGTCACGGGATGCCACTCACTTTAAAACTTCGGGGACTTAAAGGATTTAACCTCGGCGAAGGGTTCAGGCATTTTTTTTTTCTGTTCGTTTTTTTTTTCTTCCCCCGTTCCTCTCCTTTCGTCCCTCCCAAACGACTGGCGATGATTTGGAGAGTGTTTGAAAATTCCGTTCGGTGAGATGTGGCAGGGATTATGGAGGGGCTTAAGGTTTGCTTGAAGGATGTTTGAGATTGTCTGTCTCCGGACGAATGGGGATCGCGGGGTTCTCTCAGTGTAGCTCTGACGGCGTGAGCTTCATGGGGCGATATCGGCGATCGGAATTTTTCACGTTCGGTACTTTGGCCTTCCACGTTGTGAGATTCGGAGGGAGTGATTTGGAAGATAATGACGTCCATCGAGTACGAGAGGGAAGCTTTAGAGATAAAATCGATTTAAAAAATATCGTTTAACCTCTCTCTGAGTCGCATAAAATCGCCCAAAAATCATTTTAATTATGAAAACGATAATTATTTTCAATTGGTATGTTCCAGAATTACGTTTGTTGCGAAACTAAGCAAATATTATTCGAACTGAGAGATTTCATCAAAAATCTGACTAATTTAAATTAGACAGCAATTGACCTGAATTAAAAACACTCCATAGCGTAAGTTAGGCTTTGGACAATTTCCTCACAGATTTTTTGTTGTTTTCGTTTAATTCATAACTTAACCCCTCAACGCCGAGCGACGTGTCCTACACGTCCAACAAGAACTTCGTATGTCGCCGAGCGACGTGTCCTGCACGTCCGAGGTAGTGCTTGCGTTCTTTACTGTTTAACTCACTTAATATATCATATATCTATAAAACCATAATATATTTTGAAAGAGGAAATTTGGGCTTACCTGTAATGTATGTCAAATAATTTTACTATTGTTTCTATATTTTATAAACTACGTCAAAGTTTGCGATGAAATTTTCATTTTTGCGCAGAAAATACGGAGCGTCACCATCTTTAATTGTCTATTGACGCAAGGGATATTCGTAAATCTTAATAATCTTTATATATTTTGAAAGAGGAAGCTTTGACCTTTCTAGTAATGCAAATCTTATAATTTTAATGTAGTTTTTATAATCTACGTGAAAGTTTGCAATGAAATTTTCATTTTTGCCATGAAAAATCGATGCGCCACCACCTTTTATTGTCTATTGACGCAAGGGATATTCGTAAATCTTAATAACCTTTATATATTTTGAAAGAGGAAGCTTTGACCTTTCTAGTAAAGTATATCTTATAATTTTAATATAGTGTTTATAATCTACGTTTGCAATGAAATTTTCATTTTTGCCCCGAAAATTCGCTAATTACGCAAGGGAGAATGGTCAATCTGAATAATCTATATGTAGTTTGATAGAGGAATCTTTGGCCTCTTCAGTAATGCAAGACCTGTAATTTTACTATTGTTCTAACGTTTTATAATCAACGCGAAAGTTTGCGGTGAAATTTTCGTATCTGCGCCGAAAATTTGGAGCGGAACCACATACTTTTGTCTAAATACGCAATGCATATTCGTCCATCTGATTAAGATATACGTACTTTGATAGAGGAAGCTTTGGCCTCATTAGTAATACATGACCTGTAATTTTAGTTTTGTTCTAACATTTTATAATCGACGTGAAAGTTTGCGATGAAATTCTCATTTCCCACGAAATTACGAGTCCTCTTTTCACTTTCTCGAAGAAGAAATATAACCTTTTCCCTTGTATCTTTGTGGAGCCTTGTGAGAAAAGTGTTTGTCCGCTGAGAAAGAAATGTCTCCTATATACTAAATACACACAGCCCACTTCATATCCTTCTAAAAATCGCTTTTCAATTCACCAAGAATGCTTTCCTCTTCGGCGATCCTTCAAAGACCTTCAACGACCGGTTTGTTCCGCTATTTGTATTGTTTGCTGTGTTTACCTATCAAGTCCTTCAGTCCCCCAGGCACACGAAACGGCGCGTTAAAATGAAAGGCTAACTCAAAACAGTAACATGACTGATATTTTAGTGAATCAATAGGTATGTTTTATCGATATTTAACATTAGGGAAAACTAAATAAAACAGCGCGTTAAAATCAATTTTTGACATAAATATACATTTTTTTATTGATTACAATAATAATAAATGAAATTTATAATAATTATAATACACCGTTTTTGCCTTTCATATTCAACGGACCTACGCAGTTTCGATTTCTCAAGTTGACCCATATAGTGCGTGTGGACGAGGAAACGGTCACGCTCGGATATGATTCACGGTATCCTTTCAAAGACTTTGCTTACAAGAGATATGTTGACGATACTATAATGTAAATTTCATGCTGAATCCAATTACGCATGTGTACATTTTCTAAAACAATCGGGAAAGGACTTGTGAGCTAATATGTAACTTTTAAAAGTTTTCCGTATTCTGTGTCTGAAATCTCATGATAAATACAACTCCATATCTCCGCTTCTAATGAAAGAAATGTAACCAATTTTTCTATTTGACTTATGTAATGATTAAGAATGATGACTGCGTAACTAAAACGTTTATATTATTAATGAAACGCCTTTAAAAAATCATAAATACAACACTTAGTTAAAAATTTCCAGTCACGACATGGAAAAGTTGGCATGCGACAAACATTTTACCTAATTAGTTTAGATAGGTACATTCAGCGAATGTTGTTTAGTAATGTTTAGATGTTTCTTTGAATAAGATTTCATGTTAGTACCTTTCTTAGTTCACGCTATGCTGAAAGTTATATTAATCGCGAACGTGCACCGTAACATTAAGCGATTATTGTTCATTCGCTTCTATGTAGCAATGTTTGTGTGTAACGCATGATATTTTAAATGATGCTGTTTAAAAATTTTATCTTTTATGTAACTACATAAAAAATTTCATTAAAAACATTGAAAAATCAAAAGTTATGATTTTTTAAAGTTTTTCGCAACTTTTTCGTGATTTTTCAAAAAACTCCTTCGTCCGCTGAGGAGGGAATTCGTAAAAACTCCTCCGTCGTAGAGGGGTTAAATATTACTGGTAAGATATATTCATTTTTTTAAATTGTTCATTTCGGTAGAATATGTTACAGTGTTCCTATTTAATTGACATTTATAATAATTTTAATATGTATTATTAAAATTATAACCTTGAGCCGACATTTGCTTAAATTTTAAGAAAATTATCTCTCTGAGTTTACATAAACTGTTCTTCAATAATTAATGTAATAATTTGCTTTAAATTTAGTTAAATTGCAGTTGATGTATACTTTCTTAAGAGCGACGTTTCAAGTCTAAATTTATACTATACTTTCTACCGAGATTGCAGCCCATACGATACAATAACAGCAAAAATGTATATACCATCGATAAATTAAATTAAATTACTATATTAAAATTTGGTATAAGGGACGAGCATATTAGCATAATTTTTAACTATGGCTTTCTCTCAAAACGATTCAGAACACCACAATCGTTTAATAGCGGAACCAACTTTTTCAAAATTCACGCATTTCGTATGCAAAACGTTTTGAAATTTAAAACACGGGCGTATATTTTTTTACCGCGGCGACTGCTTATCGCATTAGTCTCTTCAGCGTACAACAAAAACAGATATGGAGACTGAAACGAAACAATGCAAAACAAAAGAATAAAAATAAGCGCAGGGAGAGAGAAAAAGCGCGGGGCATTGCGCAAATTCGTTTACGCTTCTTTTTTTGTTCTCTCCAGACATTTTTTCATCCGGCTTCTCGTGTTTCGCTTCCAAACGCTTCCACGCGAAACACCGCCCCATCACGTTTTTAAAGGGCATTAATGCACACGCGCGGTGGCAAAAAAAAATCCAACGCGACTTAATCTAATTTGATACCAATTTCGACGATGTTTTTTCGAGGTCAACAGTTGACGTATGACCCAAAGAAAAGAGGGGAAAACCCAAAGGAACGCTGGTGTCACAAAAGTCTCTCGCATTAATTAACTTCGCTAAGGTGCGTATGAGTACAGATATTTTACAAAGCACGGAAAATGACATCTTTAACATTAATGACAAAAGGGATTTGAAATGACTGCGTAAAAACTGAGTTTAGTGTGTCTTATTTACAACGAATTCATGAGAGAGGCTTAAACATGTAAATAATTTTATGAAAGCAGTTATTTGAGATGGTCTCAAAAGAATGAATTACATAGAAGAGAAGGGATTGGTAGTATGGATCATAGTTACATTAAGCTACAGGCATACGCTAGAATATGGGAGAAATCAATAGAAAAATTCTTCCATTACCGGAAATCGAACCCGGCTCTTCCATTTTCCAGGCAGATAATTTACAATAGAACTATCGTGAAATACTAATTCACCTGTTTCAGAATGTTGAATTTTCTTAGTGACAGGTAAGTGGATTTTCTTTGGTGCATCTCATATTATTATTATTATTATTATTATTATTATTATTATTATTATTATTATTATTATTATTATTATTATTATTATTATTATTATTATTATTAAATAAAACGCTGCAATTAGGAGCAGGTCCTGGTGGCAGCGGGTCTACATCATTGTACATTAAATGAAGTACATCATAATACAATAAATTTACATAAAAATACTAACTTAGCCATCTTACAATAAATGAAAAAAAATTCTATACTCCTTACAAACGTCCAACCACACAGCCCTATAGGACAGCTGTTGGAAAAGATTGATACTAACTTGGCTAGCCCGATCCCAACGAAGAAAATTATTATTATTCTATGATTTATATATTTATCGGCCTTGGTAGACGGGTGGTTAGAGTATCTTTCAACGGCTGCTAAGTTCGCGGGCGCATCCCGCCTAGGATATGGATGTTTGTGTTCGTCAGAGTTATTTGTAGGATTAGACATGATTGTCTAAATATTGCTCTTAATAAAGACGGATTTATTAAAAACAGAATAGCCTTAAAATTGAACATTTGTTCATTAAAGACGTTTCAGAAAAACTGAAACATATATACCACAGCACTCTAGGGAACACGCTATAAAATGTTTCATTACGATTCGTAACGCAGAAAAGAACATTCAAAGAGAAGAACTGGAACATTGATAGGAAGCAAACAAGCTTTTTTATGCAAACGATATACACAGATGAGAGCGCGACACAACGCTGCAGCGTGTTTCAAATCCATATTCCCAAAAATGAATACGCAACAAATGGTAAAATATATATTCCCCATTAAGGGGAGCGCGTGGCCCACTGTATTAAAAAATCTGTTTTGAAACAGGAGTAAAAGTAGAGGAAAAAAAACTCCGAAAAAATTGGAGCTTCATTTACTGATGCAACATGAAAAAGCGCCTTTTATTTAATTGTGTTTATTTGGAATTATAAACTTAAAATTGTTAATAAGTTTAGCAATACTGAGGAAGTAATTTATTCAATAATAACTTAAGAAATTTTAACTATCTATCTGTAACCATTTGCTCATAATCTTCATTTTAAAAATTTGAAGGCAACCCTTGCCTCCCACCGAGATTTCAAAAACCTTTCTCTCTAGCGTTATAGAAGGAATTAACAGTCACACAAATAGTGAATATTTTAATGGCCTAACTCTAACCATTAGCTCAGAATCTTAACTTTAAATTTATGAAGACATCCTCTGCCGCTCACCGATTTCTCTAATAGTATTCTTTGGCAGGCTTATAAATGGAATCATAAGTCACATACACCCTGCATACTTAATTTTATGTCTCTTACCGTTCACTTGATATTTTAATTTAATAAATTGCACAGGCGAACGGAGAGAGCGAAAACATGCGCGTTTAAAAAAATAAATCGCTCTAAAAATACGGGAAAAATATCGGAGCATCACCTGATTGTGGCTTAAAACCCAGGGATTAGCCGTTGAAATACGCGAAAGACTAGAAAAAACCCCTCCAAATACAAAAATAAAAATAAAACAATAACAAAACCTTCCTCTATTAACCCACTTGCAAACGATCGTGCCTTCGAACAAATAAAAGAATCAAGTGACGAAAAAGTCAAGGCGTGCGCATGGCATTTAAAAATAAAAATTCGGAGGATGAAACCTTACCGGCAAATTTCATTTCTTCCCATCAGAAAAAAGAAAATTATGCCTCTCTCTTCGCTTCGGCTCTCTCTACTTCCACGCGAATCCCTTAAAACTCTCACTTCTCCTTATTTGGAACCGCGTAAATTTGCATCAATGAAATCCAAGGGGGAGAGGAAAGGAGAGGAAACCCTCTGGAACAGTCGCATCTACACACACACATTGCAGCCTTTGTCCCTCCCCTCCAAAATTGATCCTATAAAATCCCACAGCGCAAAGGTTTTCGGGACGAACCGTATGGGGTGGCTGGGGGGGTGGAAGGGAAGTGGCGAGGGGGTGGCTGAAGGGAAATGGGGTGGCGAGTCAGGGCTGAGAGTGAAAGAGTTTTTGCAGCTGTAGGGTGGTAGGGTGTGGCGCTAGATCCTAAAGGGAGAGAAGAGAGGATGGTAGGGCGTGGTTGTGTACGCATGTGTGTGTGCGCGCACCCGTGCCCCACACCGCCACTCCTCCTCCTCTTAACCCCATCGATCTACTACCGCTCCGCGACCTCCCTCACACACATTTGTCCGCTTCCCTTTTGCCTTCAACGTTGCGCTCGCAAACCCTCCATCTTTCCTCCGTCCCTCGTAATTTTCTTTCCACCCCTTTCTTTATCGTTCAATCTTCGCTCCTTTCCCCCTCCCCCTCTTCCTCAGCGCCTTTACCTCCCCACTTTCATCACCGTCCCTCGCTTCTCCCATCTATCTCAGGCCCGTTCCTTTTTAGCTTTCCCTTCGCTGTTCCTTCTTCCGTGGCACTTCCATCTCTTAACGCAATTCTAGGGGCCTCAGAATGTATGGGGGCGAAATCGATAATTGAGGAATATATCGTGTGCCGCAGGTGTTAATTTCGAAATATTTCGCCGGCAGTGTGTCGTAATAATTAACCTAAGAATTTTGTCGAAGCGCAAGACCCAACACTATGTACATTTTTGTAAAAAAACAAACTATCATACTCTTCCCGAATATTAAACGTTTTTATTCGTATTTTTTTGCTACTTACAGTAGAATCAAGGTAATGAGAGGGTCGCACTTTCAAATGGAGGACCGCATGCGGGCCCGAGGTCCGCATGTCCGAGACCTCTGCTATATCTACTCCTGCCGTAGTCTCTCCGTATCCCCTTTCTCGGCGTAATTTCCTCATCACTCGTCTATTCTCTCTCTCTCTCTATCTCTTCTTCCCTCGTTCTATTCCGTATCTATTACTCATTCCTTAACACCTGTCCTTCCTTTACTCCTCTCTCCCGCTTTCCTCGATCCCACCTCTCTCATATACGTATTTACACGCATCTTCCTCCCTTCTCGTCCTCTTCTGCTCCCTCTTTTACGGCCCTTAACCATCTCGACCAAAAGCCTTACGTCTCCCTGGCATTCGACCCTACGCCCCTATATATCCTTTTCTCCTTCTCTCCCTCGTCCGCACCCTTTTCCCGCCAACACCTTTTTTTCTCTGCGACGGTGTATGAGCGTGGATGGGTTGACTTCATCTTCACACCTTTGGGGAACTCTCACTTTTTCCTATTCGAATATAACCATTATCTCTCTCTCTCTCTCACTCTTCTTCCCCTTCGCTCCGTCTACCTTTTTCAACCTATAAATAGAGAGAACACTCCCCTCTTCTTATCTCTCTCTTTTTATTTCATTTTTTACTTTCTCACATTCACACTAGCGTAACTGCCCGTCAGGTATGAAGGGTTACATGAAAATTAAAAGAGTTCAAGATGCACCTTAGTTATGCATTAAATCGAAATAGTCCTGTAAATAAACAAACCCACGGCTCACTGTCAACATTCAATTAACCCAACAAAGTAAATTACAATTTATAGTTATCGTTAAGCTTTGATGATTTTAAAACTTAGTTGAAGTTGCATAAACTGTTTGAATCGGGAAACTAAACCAACACGATCGAAAGTAAGGCCAACAAATTATTTGTTGCTATCCAAAGAAAATGCAAAGGGAATATATCTCTGCCATAAGTTATTCTAAAATTTTAACATTAATAAACAAAAGTACTATTTTTTAAATAAAACATTAACATTTAACAGCTTGAAAATATATTTTATAATTTCGATGCAAATCCATCATTAATTTATTTCGTTGCAAAATATTGAAACTAACTTAAACAATACACAAATACACTCATTACGGCTTAATTTTAATCTGCAAGACCCTTGAAATAGCATCGTTCGCCACATATTAGTTATTTCGGTGAACATGCAAGACTGTCCCGTATGGGAATCTAATCCGGCACACATAATCTCATGAAGATATCAACACTAGGCTTTCCATTATCGATGAAAAACATTCCCAGCGTGACAAAATAGCATATAATGGCTATTAATTTGACAGATTTCGGTCCATTTACCTTGTTTGCGTATAAATCAGGAAATTCTTAAGTTCCTTTCTAATCGTCGTGGACACCTCTCTCACTACAATTTCCCTTTCAATTTTCTTTCTCCATTTCCCCATCTCTTTAGATTGTATCACCTCTCGAAAAGTGGAATTGACTTCGAGAATTATTACATAAACAATTATCGATGAAATGAATAAGTACTGGTATCGTAAATAATTTTGGAGGATTTTAAGGGATTTTTGTCTATTATATTTTTTTCTTAAAGCTGTATGCGTGCGTATGAAGTATTATAGGGGGGTTAAGTTTACCAGAAACAGTGCAGTATAATTTTCAATAGCATTTTAAAATGACTAAGAATCGTTGCACGATCATTAATCAGTCGGCGCCTAAAATAATGAAAATTAATTTTATTACCATCAATTTTCAAATACGTGTCGATTCGGTGCATAAATTCGTATTTAACTCGAAGGTTTCACGTTTTTTGTATAAAACTACGGAAGCCAGCTCGATTCAAGGTACATATTTAAAAATCACGAATGTTAAAATGTTTCATCATTTTTGCATCGGTGTCGGTTTATATACGAGTCTCGACACACAAGTATGAAAGGAGGTAGTTTACGAGAACAACTCTGGAGAAAAGTAATGAGAGAGGTGTCACCTTTTTCGAAAAAATCCATAGCAGTCGGAAATGAATAGAACTCTTTTTACTCCGTTTACCGAGAATCGCAACTGTCACCGAAGACTACGAAGCTATTTGTTTAGCTTTAGTGCGATTTTTCTTTGATGTGAAGAAAAACAATATTTATAATGGAAGGGATGAGCACTCTACGTGTTCCAACTAGCGCTTCCTAACACTTCCTCGTTTCGCAGAGGTGAATTACGAACGTTATATCAGTACCATACGAGTGAGGCATAAATTGCAACATTTCCGATAGCATTTTAGTATTTTAAAATAAATTCAGTTATTGTTGAGTTAAAAGGCTGAGCAAATTTAATTGTAATAATCAAATGTTTAATGTGAATAATATATGGGCATGTCTTTTAATTTAGCACAAGCTGTACTTTGATGCCGCTAACTGCATTTCCGTTAAAAATTTCATATTGTTTTCAAAATAAATTTGTGATTAAAACATCCTATTGCGTATTCTATTTAAAGTTGTTTCAATCGTTATACTTCTAAGAAATATATGTAGTATTTATTTAATGGTTATCACAGGCATAATCTTAAATATATTTTCGTGAATAAATAGTAAAATTCAATGTAATTTAAATCGTTACTAATCCTATATTATCCAGCTACGAAAGAAAAAAGGTGAAACTACGGAATGATATAATAAAATTCTAAATGCTACAGCATACATCAGGGATGGAAAATGATTTTTGTTTCGCGTGCCAAGAAAGTAATGTGAATTATTCGAATTTTTTCGCGTGCCAATAGTTTACTCATTCTCTAAGAAACTTCATATTATATACAGAAAATACAAGATTACGCGTGCCATATAAAATCGCAAGCGTGCCACGTGTTTGCCATCCCTGACACATGATAATAAAAACATTACATGGAAGATTATAATTTTGAATACAACGAAGATTGAAATAAGGATGAAAAAGAAGCATGCAACAAAAAACGTTTAATTTTAATACATATTGTTAAAATTATCATATATGAAAATTAATGCCACAATAATATTTCAAAAAATGGAGTTCACTATAATTCCTTGGAACAATATAATGCCGAAGAAAAATATTCAACTACGCAAAAATGAAAAAATATGAAGAAAACGCGCTTATCCGGAATTTTACGTAAATACGCAGCGTAGTAGCCCAGATATCCAGTATATCAGAAAAGGCAATACTTTATTATTCTTTTATAAATAATCAGCCGTATAAAAATTTTTCTCTGCGTAAAAAAATAACGAATCATAGAAAAACATCGCTCGTTACTGCTGATTTACGGACAAGTACAACAATTAAAACGAGCTCGATTAAAATTTTTCTCTCCTTCCTTCGAATGGAGTCACGCTGACTGGTGACGAATTGAATAATTTATCGTGCGATGGCTCCAGTCAGTCTCATATTTGGAACCTTTCATATTTTACACGAAAAATTTCCAACCATCCGTCACTCCGACCGCTTGATTTATTAATTTTTTCCCCTTTAGTAAGATTTTTTTATTTGGCGCGCTTTTCCAGTGAAATGCGTTTAGCGGTGAATGACGTGAATCGCGCAATGCATCCGGCCATCTCTCTTTCTCTCTCCCTCACTCGCTTTCGTTAATAACGGATGGATTGACAACCCGATGCGGACAATCCGTATGGCAACCAGTTAATGTTTATATTAATTAATAATCGCGGCGAGATTAGCGCCATTATTTGGTTCAGTTGATTTGATTGGATTATCGGATGCAAATTTCTGAAAAATCTATTAAAGTTAAACGAACCGAATAAAAATTATTGATATACCATTGAGTTTTGAAATTGATATCGATTGAAAGCTTTTTCACAAAACTTAGGTATTATTTCTCGCTGCAAGAATATCTTCTTATGAGGTATTTATGTGTGCATGTGTGTGTGTTTAGACGGTGCTTGCATTCTGCAAGCATTTTTAAATTCTAGCATTTTTACAATTTCGAATTTTTCCCAATCGATTTTGTCCAAATTTTAAGTCTATAGCTCATTTAGAAGTGCCTTATAATTTCAATCCTCGTATGGGGCAATAATGGAGTAAAACAGCTCCTAAGATTTCGCATTTTTACAATATCGGATTTTTTTCCTCTGTTATAACCAAAAACCTATAATTCTGCCAAATTTCAAGTTTGTAGCTCATTAAGAAGTACCTTATAATTTTCACACTCGTATGGGGCAGAAATGGGGCAAAACAGCCGCCAAAAATTAGAATTTTTACAATATTTGATTTTTCTTTCGTTTGTGACGAAATTCCTATAATCCTACCAAATTTCAAGTCTCTAGCTCGTTTGGAGCTGCCTCATCTTTTTTGTTCTCGTATGGGGAAATAATGGGGTAAAACAGTTCCAAAATGGGGATTATATGAATATAGGAATTCTTTCATTAGTCGTAGTTTAATATAAGCCTCTGATTTCCATTAAAAGCTTGATAGCATTGAGCTCGTTGCCACGGCAGCCGATTCTTGCGACCCCGAAAAATTACCAATTTTTCGATAAAAACTATTAATTTATGGTAATTCTACTAGGATTTGAATTCTGTCTTCAGAAATAAGAAATTGCTATTTCTAATCTTTCCGATAGTTTAAGTCCCGAGTTCGAATCCTGACGGAAAATAATTTTAAAATGCAAATATAACAACCTCTACACCGTTTTACGCTCTTTCCTTACGGGTCAATAATGGGGCCAAAATGGCCCTTCAAAATTGTAATTTCAACAATTTTGGATTTGTTCTTCGGTTGTGACCAAAAACCTATATTCGTGCCAAGTTTCTAGCTCATCTGGAAGTGCCTCATAATTTTGTATCCTCCTAACTGTGAATTTTCTGCCGGAAATTTGGCAATGCGAGAAATCGGGTATATACGTTTGAAAGTACGTGGCATGTACTTACAAATGTTACCAAAAGGTGCTTTACATCTACCGCGGTATACAAGCAGTACTCACATTCAGTGATTCGCAAACTCTGTTCGAAAATGGATGCCAGTAAAATGGAACAGCGTTTTCACGTCAAAATTGCAGTACTCCGTGGCAAAAATACAAGGGAGAGACATGCAGATCCACGTGAAGCATTGAGTGATCGTGCACCACCGTATCAAGCAGTTGCAAGGTTCAAAGATGGCCGATTGTTAACGGCCGATATGAGTCGCAGTGGATGTTCCGTGTCTGCTCGTGCAGAAGTATCGGTGGCAATAATTGAACAGTGCATGGATGAAGATAGGCGAAGGACTTTGAAGGAATTATCGGACCAGACAGGGATTTCAGAGTCCACAGTGCTGTGAATTTTACGACAGGAGTTAAAAATGCGCAGGATTGCTGCCGAGGGAGTGCCACGTCACTTAAATGAGGTAGAACAGTGGACATACTACGAAACATCTGTATTCGGGAGAAACGTCCTGAGCTGGTGGGCATTGCCTATCATCCTGCATGATAATGATGTATCCCACACAACAGAGTCTGTTAAAAACCTTCTCCGACGTCGGGGTGGGAAGTGTTAAAACACCCTCCCTATTCTCCCGACCTCAGTCCATGTGATTGTGATTTGATTCCCAAATTGAAGCACCCGCTGCGAGGGAAACGCTTTACAAACAGAGGACATTTTGACAGCAGTTCGGCGCGAGGACGAGGTTTAGGGGTTAATTTTTTCTAGTGTTCGGAAATCTTGGGGGGGGGGAGGGGGAGGGGGGTAATTATCTCCTTTATCCCCCTGTAACTGCCCTTTCCTTCTGGTCACTATTCCTTGGAGCCTTTTTCGGGGTCATCCGATTTAGTGACGCATAACAACCTGGTCACAGAGCTTCCAAAATTTAAAAAAAAAAACGGCTCGTGCGAACCACACTGAGTAAATAGTTTCCGCTGTTGGATCCTCCCCACCCGGGCGGTCAAGAGGCTGCCTTCGGTCCTTGAATATATTGACGATCAGCAAAAATTAATAATAAAACCTGAATCATTTAATGACATTTATATGACAATAGTTCTCTTTTTCTCACCTACACATACAAAAATGTGTTGCGCCGACCCTGTGATTACGCATACAAGTATTTGTTACTTACTAACTTCCATTGTCGCTATAACCGAGTGCGGTAGTGCGTTATAACCGAGGTGAATATATTGCAATATTGTAGAAACGGGGGTGGGACCTGAAGAATATGACGTTATGTCAAAGTTGTCCTATTAACCGAGGCCGCTATAACCGAGTTCTACTGTATATGTACGTGTGTGCGTATTTGCAAGTATGAGTTCTAACCGAACTAAAAACAACAGATGCAAATAGTACATCATTGCATATATTTTTATAACTCGGAAAAAGGTCTCGCGTGAACCACGACAGCTTAATTGCAGATTTACATCTTTCACTATTACTGATTCCATTTTATCGTCATATAAATTTGATTTCAATAAGTATTTTAAATTGCTTGGACCGTCCAGAATTACGCTAAAATGTGGTTGTTATTTCGCATAGCGAGAGAATTCAATTTATTATTTCGCGTTGTAAAATAATACAAAAATTCTTTTATCTTTTGTGAACAATCGAAACAAGTCGAAGGTTTTGAAAGTTAATAGACACGCTAATGATGACCTCATTTTTTATTGAGGGGATTGATCTCGTCTTGAGGATTCAATTAATTCAAGTCCTTTTTTCTTCAGTTAACGCATGAAGTCATAGGTCATTCCCTGTAAAAGCTTTTAAAATTGAAACATTGCCGGCACTCAAATGTAATATAGATCGTAACTCTTAATAAAATGCTAACTATGTCACTAATGTAAAATTCACGAGCAAGTACGATGAATGTTATAACGTACTTATATTACCTAAAATTTATCTTGAATTTTAAAATAATCCTCTCATGGCTTATACCACACAAAATCTAGAAAAACCACTCCTTAGGAGCGTATTTAACTCGATCTATTTCCCCCTTCTTTTCGCCAAACTTCTTATCTCCTTAAAACCCGCTCTTTCGGCCATTTCGCCTTTTCCACAGCTCATCAGTAATAAATCCCTCTGAGCCTTCATCACAGACCTAAATTGTGGTCCTTAATGGCTATACAATTTTTTTTCTATTTCTTCCCCTCACACTTCACCTACACAGACACTGCATTCACACCCACACACGTATCCTTCTATTCCTCTTGCTACACTTGTGCCGCCGAGGGTGTTAATGGCCTCACATAACTTCTTTTGAGGCTAGCGAGAATCGGAAGTTCCATATAATTTTTCATCTCCCTCTTTCCTCCATCGCTTCGCAGAGGTCTCGGAAATGTAGCCTACTGGAGAAGTCTGAAAAAAAATACCGAGGGTGAATCACGCCCTGGTTTCTATTATTAGTTTTTTTATTCTTATTTTGTCTTGCTCGCTGAACTGTTATATACTCGCGCGACGGCGGAACTGCACCCGAATAGACGCTTTCTAGAAATCCTTTAAAAAAAAAAGAAGTTCTATTCCCCGCGGGAGAGAAACTATCTTCTATTTGATGTAGAAAGGGTTATAGAGGAAATAAGAGCGGTTCTTGGGATCAAAGAGACGTTTTATAAATCCTTATAAAACGCCACGCAAGTTGCAGCAACAGGAACTTCTGCGATTTATCGGGTTTGGAGGATGAATTCAAATTGATGTAAGATCGTAATACTGTTTAAATCATGAAAAATAGGCAATTATAATTTTCCAATAATGTGGCAAATAGGACGTAATTTTTGAGGTACATAATTAATTTCAGACTTTAAACTGCGGTCTATTCTAATGAATCTAAAATATATTTCGGTTGAGTTTTTATTTTTTTTAAACACGCTAAAAACAAAATACTTTGTTTATATTTCTCAATTCCATTATGTATTATTAAAGCAGTTCCTCTATCATGTATTTCTCAAAAACAATTTACGACGAAAACACTTTCAACTAATGGAACTTAGAATAAATAATTTAAAATATAATAAAAATGACAAATGCAAATGATATGCAAATATTCATAAATTGATTCGTATAAACACACCCAGACGTAGAAAGAGCATTTTTTTTTTCAATGAGAGCTTTACCAAAAAACGAAAGAGTTTCAGTTTGGATTCCACTCCAAATTAGTCTCCACAAATAAACGACCGCAATCCCAATGACCTTTAAGCCGGTAAATCTACAGTAAACAATTCTCATCGCTCAACACTTTTTCGCTCTTTACGTAATCACGCATTTACGTCGAAATCGCCCGAAACGGCCAAACCTAAATGACAAACCGAATTATTTTTAGAGCGAAAAATATTACATTTAGCGACAAAAGCCGTACTAGAATTCCGTTCGCGCGAAAATTGCGCGATTTATTCGTCCGGAGAGAAAGAGGTAAGGGTTATAGTGGTGAGGAGGGGGAGATCGAGAGGGGGATGGGTGGTCAAGCATTTTTAAAACAACCTTTTGAGCCCTAGACCAGTTTCCCTCGTGTGTTGGAGACTACGGCGACGAAATACTACCACACGAGGAGACACTTCAAACGCTTCGGAGCCAAAAAAAAAGAGAGAGAAGCGCTCGCCCTTTCCATTTAAAACCCTAACAACGACATCAGCAGACGGAAAAAAGAGACCATCTCCCTCTCTCTTTTGGAGCACATGTAGTGGTGACAGAGAGAGAGGTAGCGAGAGAGGGAGAGATAGAGAGAGAGGGAGAGGTAGAGAGAGAGAGAGGTAGAGAGAGAGGTAGAGAGAGAGAGAGGTAGAGAGAGAAGGAAAGAGAGAAAGAGAGGGAGGGAGGAAATCCTTTAAAGCGGACCTCAGGAGGAGAAGCAGTAGCAAACTCTCCTTTCATTAAAGACGACACTCCTCTTTCATCTCTTTATGCCTCGACCCTCATCCTCCACGCCCTCCTTCCTTCCTCTCGCCACTCCTCTCCCCCTTACCCGTCTTCTCTCTTTGTCGCTTCCTCTCTTTCGCTTCCTTCCACCCTCCCGTCACGCCCCCTTTCTCCCTCGTACTCTCGCACTTTCTCTTCCTGCCCTTCTCTTACTTAAAATCTTACACTTTCCCTATCTCCTCTCTTCCTCCTCTTCTTGCATAATCCCTTCCTCTTTTTCCCTTCTCTCTCTCTCGGACTTTCCCTTCCTGCCATTCTCTTTTACCTATTCCTGATGTTTTCCCTATACCTAAATCTCTTTCGTTCTCTCTCACTCTCCTAATCTTTCATTCTCTTTACTTTCACATTCTCTCTCTGCGTATATATCTATAATTCTCTCACATTCTTAGCCACTTTACTACACCTCTCTATCCATCTCTTCCTATTCACCTATCGATTTTATCCTCACAGTACGCGTCTCCATTAAAAAGGTTAGGAAAATCGTATTCGTGTTTCAGAAACGAAGCAGTCGTCATCAGTGGCGATTACCGAAAGTACGTTATATTATTTACTATCGATGAATCACTAATAATGACAGGTTCTTCGTATCCGAAATTCACATTCGGTTTTCCTTACCTATTTATCATGAACAGAAATAAATCTGTCAATTTCATTTAAGTCATAAGGCTAGTTCGATAATATTCTGCTGATTTATTTGTTTCCTTCAATAGTGAATTATCGAGCTCGTCTTACGTCTGAAGTGAAATTGACAAAATAATTCCTTAAAAATGAAAAAGACAATGTTAATTATTTACTCAAGTATCTCCAATGGTCATTAGAAGGTTACAAAAAACAACAATAAGCGCATTTTTGCTACCAGGTAGCCGTCATCAACGGCATAGTGGAATTTGAATCTCATCACATTTTTATGACGATTGCACATGCATAATTGAATAATTACTTATTTTTCCTATTTAATTTGAAGTACGTACTTAGTTTATCTATTTTATAGTTTAGTCAAGGGTCTTCTGTCTTTCCTAATTCCTGTCTGGCTCTTCGCTCTGGGTCTTTCCCTTTCACTGTTTTTCTCTTTACCAATATCGTTACTTATTATTTTCCTCTCTCTCTCTTCCTTACTCTTTCTTATCTCTTACTATCTTCCTTGTCCCTAACGTCGTTTGTCTGTCTGTCTGCCCCTTCCTTTTCCTATCCTGCCGCCTCTCCGCCTCGGTTCTTCCTGTTCCTTTCATCTGACTTACTCCTCATCCTTTCAACGCATCTCTCTCCCCATTTCTCTCCCCTGTATCTTTATCTTGCTCTCTCTCTCTGCTCACTTCCTAGCTCCCAGCTTTTGTGCGCTGAGTAGCGTTACGGCGACTGGGACCTTGCGTTTTCCGTGACCGCTTTCGGTAGACGTGAAGGACCTTGTCTCTTTCTCTCTCGGAATCCCTTGATAAAACCTCCTCAGACACTTTAACGTCTATGTTTAATTACCGACGCTGTCAAATTAAACATTTTCGAGTTGCGTGTTCTGTCGTACACGTTTCAAAACCCACACTCAAGAGCATTTGCCTTTTACTAACTTGGTGTCAGATTTTTGTTTTCACTGCGGTTTGTGTGTTTGCTAGTGCATTCATTAGCTGGCGTGCCATTACTTAACAAATCTGTCTTCAGTCATGTTTAGCACCATCGTTTATTTTCTAAAAAATGCAAACTGCGTATGTTTTGTTTCTCACTTTAGAACGTACAGTTGTGCGCATGTAATATTTGATTTTCTAAGAATTTCTAAAAAAATAACTAGCTCATTACTTTAGTTTCATTTAGGATTCATTAACATTTAAGTAAATTCTTGCAAGGTAGATTGCAAATTATGATTAAGAAAGGTTTCACTGAAATCGTTTAAGATTTCTTTCCTAATAACGCGACAAGCACGATAGAATGAAACTGTGATAGTACAGAAATTAGTGAGGATGCGTAATAAAAGACAAACAATTATTATTGGTTCTCTTTGTAGCATACAACGCGGATGTACCTCAAGTTTGTTTTCACAGACATCTGCCGAAATGGGATAGAATTCATCCGTGTAGCCCCATGTCATTACATCTTATGCCCTCTCTTCCATCTCAAACACGCCCATACAATACTTTCTCCTATTTTTCTCACTTCCCTTACCTTTCGGAGCAATTCTCCTCAACCTCTTTAATCCCTCTCACTCTCTTTTCACCAGTTTACCCTCTCACTCACTTTATTCTCTCCACGTCCCATATTCACTTCTCGCTCTTATCTGTCTCTCCCTCCCTCACACTCTCTCCTCCTCCTCCTCCTCTCTCTCTCTCTCTCCAGACTTTTATTGCTTTCTTGATACGTCATTCCCTTCTTTATCTCCCTCCGTGCTTCCATTCTCCCAGAGTTAATGTGTCTGCCTCTCGAATCGTCACGCCGTGGTTTTAGGATCCCGAAGCGGTTAAGATTTTTCGGTGATGTTTTATTATCTTTATTTTTTTATTGTCTTACGTGAGGGACCGGATAGTTTTTGAATAAGTGCGAGAAAGTATAACGAAAATGTATGCCATCTTTATTTTTATCTCCCATTATTATTGGTCTCGGAGTGAGTCCGTTTTATTGCCGTCACGCTTGGAAGCAGCAATTACAGGTAATAGTTCTTCGAGGATTAAAAAAAAAATCTCTGTGAGATTCATCTAGCTTAAAGTGGTATTCCGTAATTTATATAGATATGAATTTTGCATGTTAACGACATGGAGTTAACTTTTATACGTAGATTTTATACATGTTGCAGATTCATGTTCACTCAGTTTAAATGGGAGTGACCACAAATATTAGGTTTCTACTCATTTTAATGTTATCAATATTAAGCTGAGTAAAATTTAACAATACTTAAAATAAGATAAATATAAAAAGACAAGATTTACATTAAATAATCTATCGGCTGATGATTGAACTATAAATCTAATGAGTAAAACGTGGAAGAACTTCTATCATGAAAAAATTAATCGCTAATAATGAAGCAAATAATACAATGGTTCGTATTCCTCTGTTATAGCGGCGGCATGGAACTAATGTACATAAAAGGTTTAATAGAAGCCACATATTTTTGTAATCACACATTCAGCTAAGATTCGGTTCTCTATTTTAGATCGCTCACGTAATGTTAAAAGAATTCGTAACAAAAAAGAATATTCACAGCATATGTTTCCTTTTGGTTTAGATTATTTGTTATATTGAATTATATTTTCAATATTTTTGAAGGTTGAATCTTCTTTGGGTAGCTTCCGATTATTTCTTTTTTCCTTGCCTCTGCCTTTCATTTCGCGTCTCGTTCCTTCTCTTCCATTATCGTTTATTGCATCTTTCTCCCACCATTTTCTCATCCTTTAGTAACTTTGAGTTCACGTGTTTCAAATCGGTTTCTCACCTTCTCAATTTCCTTTTCATTCCCTGCTCACTTGTCCTCTCCCGCGTTATAACTCCGAATCCTCCTCTTAGTTTCGTTGTTCGCTTCTTCCTCTCATCCCTCCTCCCCTCCCCTCCATCATTCTTCTCCCTTCTCTCCCCTTCCCCTCCCTCTCTCTTCCCGCCCGGCCTTTTCTCAATCCCTTAGTCCCTCCTTCCATTCCGAGCAATTTCTCATCTTCTCTTTTTTTTAGTCCCACGGGCGAGACCCTGAACTCCCACGCCATCCTTTTCCTCTCTCTCTCTCTCCTCTCTCCCTCGCCCCCCGCTCTCCCTCCCCCTCCTCCTGTCCCCACAGACGACCTGCATAAATACCTCGGCACAGCTCCCCTTCTTCTGATGAATATTCACGCCTATCTCCTTCTCCTCCTCTGCCTACATCTTTGCCCATACCTCTTTCCCCTCCCCCGACACCGCGAGGGGCATGGTGATGACGAAGGAGGACAGGGTAGACGCTGCTAATTCTTCTTTTTTCATATTTTCTCCCGGTGACACTTTGGTGTACCCTTTCCACCTCATCCCTCAACCTCTATCCTCCACCGTCACCTTTGGAGCCTTTGCTCTCCGCATTCCGCTCTTCCCCCTCCTCTCTCTTCCCCCCCATTCGCTTCTTCCCACTCACTTCCCGTGTTACCAACGCTCCTTTTATGTTTTTTCGGGGAAACGGGGGTAGCCGCGCACTTTGTTACTTATACGGAGTAGAGATGGCACCATAGTGCCGTAAAGAAGGTTTGCAGTATAATATAAGAAGGTTGGGTTTAGGTGCTTGACCGCCATCTTCGTCCGGAAAGAAGTTGAGGACGATGACAGAAAGCGGGAGAAGAGGAGGCGGAGGTTCGGAGGCTTATTTTTTTCCCTCCTCATCCGCCTTTTACGTATGTATAAACCCGACTCCCAAGGCTTTAACCCTACTCACGAGAAGGCTTCCAGAGAGTTACTTCGCATGCAGCCTCACCTCGTTTGAAGCGTACTCCTCTTCTACTTCATATAAACTACATTTCCTACATGAGACCAAATAAGATTAACGACTCATATTTTTTTTAGCCCGTCCTCATGACCTCTCCAACATTACTGGCTCCATCAAACTCTGCCTTTTGCTCCGTCAACATCGCTTACTGTCCGTTCACCCCTGGTTCTTCCTGTTTCTACTTCTGTATTCCTTGTTTATCTATCTTATTCTCGTATTTACATTGTATTTGCATTTGTGTTTTCTTCTCTATAGATCTTATTCACCTACTTATTCAATTATCTTTCTTTAACTTTCTCTTTCAACTTTCCTTCATCCATTTTCGTAACTTATTTCTTCCCCTTTCTCGTCTCACCTTGGCTTCCTGTCCATCATTCAACACTCCATTCTTATAAGATGGAATGTGCGAATCGTTGTTTTATGCGTCTGCAGGCATACGAAAGACTCAAGAGTTGAAAGAGAGAAGGATAAAAATTTCGGTCTTCCTTTTGGCGGGCGGTTACTCTGCCAAAAATCTCCCATTCTGAAAAGTAATTGGTCTGCCTCAATAGCTGAGTGGTAGACTATCCGTCCAGCAAGTGGAATACCCGGATTCGATTTCCGGTCAAGGCAGAATTTTCCTCTTGTTTTCGTCAATTCTTGCAGTCCCTCCATTACTGTTTATCTATCGCTATCTCTTCCCATTTTTAAATCCACTTCTGGTTTCACTTCCGTACCTCCCATGTATTTTTCTCTCCCTCCTCACCAATCTACCATTTCTCTTCACACTCTTCTTTTTCCGCCTCTCTCCTTCTCCTCATTCTCTTCACATTCTCTTTCCCCCCGATTCTACCTCCCTCATCCTCCCATTACCCATCTTTCTTCATTCTCCGATCTCTCCTCTACATTTCGTTCTCTTCTCCATCCCTTTATCTCCCTCATCCTATCCTCTCCTCCTACGTTACGTTACTCCTCTCTTCCCACAGGGGAAAACCTTTTTTGAATTCTGACGTAGTTAGTGCTCGGAGCTCTCTCCCTTCCTTCTCGTGTACTCTTTTGACGCGAGGGAAGATCTCCCGTTTTTTTTATAACAATGTTACCTCCTTGTTTGTCTGTTTGACGAGAACGTCAAAAAGTGGTTTCTGCGCTATTAAATCCCTTCGTCTATTTAATTCTTCAAATTAACGAAAGAAATCTCATTCCCTCTTCTCTCCCGGGGATAGCTTAATCTGCCAGCGAAACGCTTCGGATATTCATGGTCTTGCACCGGCCTTTGGTCGTAATGGGGCTAATGGTCATTGCGATGCGGTTATGTTTAAAGACGATTAATGGCGACCGAAAACGTTGGTAGTAAAATGTTAATGCCTGCCTGCAAGTAGGACTGGGGCGCTGGACGTGAGAAGAGGAATGGGGGAGAAGGGGGAGAAAGAGAGAGAGAGGGAGGAAGTCACGGTCGGTTTTGTCTAGCAAAGGTTTGGTACTTTGGAGTGTCGCGGAATTAAAAAAGCACGGCTGTCGTCGTAGCAGTAGTAAATTCAGAAAGCGCATTTTCACGGTAGCTTCCCTCAGCGGCTGCGGGAGCGCAACGTCGCTGCAGTCTGGACAAAAGAGGAGAGTAAAAATGATAGCGTTTCACGGATCATGAATCTCGCGCACGTAGTTGGAAGGAGTAGGTGATAACTTCTTTCTCATGCCGACAACTATTTCGACTCTCCTTCTCTCTCTCTTCCTCTCTCGCTAGGTATTTCCATAGAGGCAAAGGCGGGCCAGAAATAACGAGCATGACTAATGCTTTCCGTGGGGTTAGTGAGCTTTATTTTACGGATCAGTTAATTGGGACACTTTCCGTTATTTTCGAATTCGCGAAGTTTTTTTGCGCGGATAAATATAATGGAGTGGACATACGGCCAATCTTTTTTTCACGTCATAAATACCCGTATAGTATATTATGCGTCTGTGTTGTTAAGCACAGGTGCTGTGTGTTTGTGTGTGTGTTCGCGCGCGCGTCCGTAAACATTTAGGTCTGCATTTTTAAGTCGCATAATCCTTCGCCGGAATAATTTAATTTAATTACAATGCAAATTCCTTCCGATCCTTCAGTGGAAACGAACCTTTTATTGAAATCGGGAAATTTTCCCGCCGATAATCCAGCCCTCAATTAAAACTCCAATTGTTCCGAATCGAGCGAAACGATCGAAAAATAAATACCTCAATTCGCGAATGCAACGAATCCCATTAAAAAAAAAGTAGCCAACCAACGAGTCGGGATGAAAAATTCATCATCCCACGCGTCGTTCGACCGCGTCGCCCCGGGATTTTCTTTAAAAAGAAAAAGAACGCCGCACGTCGTGCGCGTGCAACGTTTTACAGCTGGGTGCGACCCGAATCACGCGTGAAAATAAAAACTTCGCATTCCCCAAATAAAACCTAACGAAAGAAACTTCTCCCGAGACGTGAAGTTCCTGCAATCTTTAAGTAATTCATTCGTTTAATATTCCCTCCCCCTTTAGACTCCCTTCTCTCTCTCTCCCTCACTCCCTTCCCCTATCAACTCATCTCTTCCCTAAATTTCTTCCGGCTCAACATACCCTCCAGCCACTCCCCCTGCTACCCCCCTCCCCTTCGCCCTCCACTCTCCGACCCTTCTCTCTCGTTTCTACCTTGGCTTCCACACCCATCATCTCCCTTCCCCTCCCACAGTAACCCCTCCTCCCTCCGACTCATCCCCTTCGCGCGACTCCTTCTCCATTAACCATACCTCAGAGAACCAACCCCTGCATCATCCCAACACTTTAACTCCATCCCTCCAGTTCCACTCCCTCCTCCTCATCCCCCTTCGTCGTCTCCTACCTCAGTAATTTCCTATCTCTCACCCTTAAAACTCCACCTCATTCCCCATCTCCTCTCCCGCTACACCCGACCAAACTCTCATCCCACATTCTCCTTCTCCTCTCTCCTTCCCTTAGGTACTACGTCCTTACCACCAATCCCAGTCAACCCTCCAACTCCTCCCACCATTTAAGCCATCTCTCGCTTCCATCTCCTCCTGTCCTACTATATCCCCTCCTTCCCCTTTCTCCCCCTCTATCTCCACTCAGTTTGCTTTACTCTTCGCTCTCCCCTCTCTTCCCTCCTCCTCTCCCCCCCCCCCTCTCTCTCTGTCTACCCCAACCAAACTCCCCAATTATGCCTCTGTGAGCCAACTACCGAACTCTCCAAAAACCCCTTTTACTCCCCGCTTCCCTCTAAAATCTCCTCCCTCTCTTTCCCTCTGAAGCCATCTCCGCACTATTTCATCCTCACCTATCCGCCTCCCTCTCTCTCCCGCCTCCTCGCCCCCGAAAGTCTCCTTCCGCCCTCTCTCGCGTCCTAACAATTCAAAATCCCGTCTCGACCTCTTCTCTCCCCTCCCACATCCCCTTGCCCTCTCTACCTAACCCCTCCTCCTCCCGTCTTTACTTCCTTTTCATCCGCCTCGATTGCAAATTCTGTTTAATAGAAGTTTTTCCTTCCAACGTGGGGGATGACGTAATTAACAGGCCAGATAAGATTTTCAAAGTGGAATGAAAAATAAAAGGCCTCCTCTTCGGATCTCTCATTTATTCCTATTGGTTTTATCGTCATCCATCATCTAATTTCATTTTAACGTCTATCCCTCGGATCTTTTCTTTCTGTACTTATGGCTTCTTTGTAACGAGGTTTCTCTACATTATTCCGCATCTTTCTTAAGGTGTATTTCTCTCACATCCTTTTATACTTCCTCTTATTTCAATTTCAAATAATTTTCGCCTTATTTTTTAAGGTGCAACTATTAAGCTGCCCAATTGTCTCAATCTTTTCTTAACCTTTCGAAAGATTTTATATACATAGATAAACGCGCGCACACATTCACGTAGACACACGCCTTTAAATTAATTTATTTGTACTCTTTTCTTCATCATAATCTTAGTTTTATATAGGTATACGTTGACTGATCTGCCATTTTACTATTTCAGGCTGATAATCTGCAGGTTATTTTAGTCTTAATGTTTAGCTGTGAATCTATTTACCTTCATAAGCATTTAAATTATGAATGTATTCATCCTCGCGGCTCTTCAACTTCAATGCTATATGTTCAATTACTTAAGTGTGTCAACAAGCACTTTCACCAATTTTTATGTTGTTTCTTCTTGAGCAATTTATTTCTCTTGTTTAATCGGGATACTTTGTGGAAGCTGCGTCATCCTTCACACTTCTTTTTTCCCCGCCTCTTCCCTTACTCGATCACCTCCATTTTCAATCCATGACTGATTTCTTTCTCTAATGTCAACATTTATCCATCATTTCCGCCAGCATTTGTTTTTAATCCCTTCATCCACCCTTGTTTTTTCCTCGTTTATTTTCCCCCTAATAATTTTATCCGGATTCTTCGCTGATTTATGACATTCCATTCTCCTCTTTCCGGTTCTTATGACGTCCTTAGTCTTTTCTCTATCTGATTTTCGAGATTGGCAAACAATGTCCTTAATCATTAAGTGTTCACTCATCCTCTTCCTTCGAATTCTTCTGTCTTCTTCATTCAGTCTCTCTTTCTATCTCTATCCTTTCGATGCAGTTTATCCACTTATTCTCCTGTTGCTACCTCATCCGTCTTCCTCCCTTTTCGTACTCTCCTCCATTATTTCCTTTTCTCCTTCTTCTATTATCTCCTCTCCTATATCCCCTTCTCATTCTCTCATTTCTCTCCCTCTTTCATTTTCTTTATCTTTCTCTCTCTTATTCTTTCAATGTACGAATTTCATTCTATACTCTTATTCTCCTTAAATTTTACCGACTTATTCTCTTGTTCCTACCTCATCCACCTTTCTCCTCTTTCTTTCTTCTTTACCCTCTCCTCTTCTATTTTCTCCTCTCTCCCTCTCATTCTTTACTCTATCTCCGTTTTTCATTCCTACTCCTGTCATTTCATCCTCTTTTATTATTCCTCTTTCATTTTCCTTTCTTTCGTTCTGTGTCCCTCTCTATCTCCCACTCCCACACACCATAACAAAGCCTTTCTCGAGACGTTCCTCACACACCTCGCCTCGCTCACCTCTGCCCACAGTCTACTCCTGATTACCGGTTGCCCTAATGGCCATCCACATCGAAGATGATCTTTTGAACCTTTATACACCGGTCGCCGTCGTCTCCCTTGATTTCCTTCTCTCTCTCTCTCTCTCTCCCCCTCCCCCTCCCCCCCTCGTCTTTCTCGCATCCTGGTTTCTGAGGCGTCCTAATCGCTTCTTTCTCGCCCTTCCTTCTCTGAAGACCTCTCTCCACGCGTGATGGCTTTCATCACGCACTTGCGTCTCTCCCTACCGCTTCCGATTCCCTTTCGCGCCCCTATTTTTTGCGGTTACAAAGGAAAAATGGGACTCCTTTTCCTCGACGTTTTCGGTAGCGAGGGGTAGTTGCTAACGACTGGAGGTTTAGTTTGATTAAATTCGCTTTGCATGCGAGAAGGATTGAGTCATATTTTAACCGAGGATAAGATCTTTTTCATGGACGTTGATGGAGGGTGAGAAACGTTTATGAGTATAAACGGGAGATTTAAGAAAAAATTAATGAGATGAGAACTGCCGGGAGTTTTTTTATATAAAAATATCCCTTTGAATGATGAATGAGGGGTTGAACCAATTTCAGAGGCTCTCAGCTAAAAATATCATTTAGAATATGATTATCTTCGAGATTTTTTCTATTCACTGGCCTTATTTCGCCACAGAAATATTTTTTGAAATGGTAACAATAGAATGAATGCATTGGAAAAGTGATGCCATGGAGGAGTGGATGAATAAAGACTTTTTATGTAGATAGAAAATATAGAAGTTTCAAATATCTATCTTGCTAGAATATAAGTGGAAGAGTCGAAAGGATAACTGTAGTGATGTCTCATTATTAAAGATTTGCGACGCAATTTATCTATAACTCAAGCGATTAGTATTGCATGCTGCAATTAAAAACGGAAAATGTTGGCTTGCTTTGCATTCGTAATACGTCACTTAACGAATTTAGAGTGCTAAAGTGAACTTCATAATGACTTGTAACTAATACAGTGAGGTTCGGATATGAATTTTTTAATGGCATTATCTCTGTGAATTTTAAGTCATTATAGAAACATGTCGGATAATTTAATCTGTATTGTAACTTTTAAATATATTAAACTCTACTTGGTAATTTGTATATTTGTGCTCTTGTGGTCAAATCCCTAAAAATATCGAATAACTCGAGAACGGCTGAATCTATTTTGACCATTCATACAGTTTTAAATAGATAACATGGGACATTGTGGAGCATGGTTTTGATTTTTCACTTTAAAATTTCAGAAAATAATCATACAGCCTTGGGATTTGAACCGAAGAACACTTAAATAAAAATTCATTTTCCTACCGTCCATTTCTTTTGAATAGTTCTTTATAAATTCTTTTTTATTATCACTTGTTAAAAATATATGAACACAATAATGGCAGAAATAAAGAAATAAATGTACTATGTTAATTAACATATTCACCTCAAGGCAAAGCGCAAAAATAACGGTAAGGAGATGAATACTAAGCCTAATTTATGATATGACATTTTACATAATATTACACTTGACGTTAAATTGAAAAATTGTTATTATCAAATATAAGATCATACTCAAGGAAAAACCTTTCCGCTTGGAACAATAATAGTGGAAGTGTTATGGAAGACAGGTCAGAATTTCATAAATAACATTTCAAACATTTACTTTCATTGTGCATGTGTCTATGTGTGTATATATATATGCATATGCGTATGTACATGTATGTGTATGTTTAGACATAATGTTTTAAACATAAATCCCTTCATTGCATTTTTTCAGTATTTCATTAATTTATATTTATATTTCGTATTTCATTTTCCGTTATCAAAAATGTCAATTTTATGTCGATTGGGTGTTTTCCTGCTTAACACTCCTTCAAAATTTCCACAGAAACTTCCCGCCGGACGCAACATCGAGCGCTTTTATATCAGCTCACCTCCTGTCATCCAAACGGCTGATCCCGCCTCCTAACCTTGTTACTTCCAATTCCTCTCGAAATACACTCTCCGATCGCTCCGCAAATTGCTTTATCTGTTTCCCTTTTACTTCTTCCTCGTTCTCCTCTCGTTTCTTATCCTCATTTTGTCGTCTTTTGAGAATCGTGTCCTTGCACATGTTTGTTTTTTCTTCCGTTTCCCACACGTATAAATAAAGCCCGCGACGTATTTTCCCTTTTTCCCGTTCGCCTACTCCTTTCCCCCCTTCTGCAGCTAGCGAGAAACTCTCGACACCCAATTTACGCTCTCTCTCTCTCTCTCTCTTTACGTTCTCTCTCCTCGTAGGTACCACTCGAGGGGTTAAAATCCCACGAGTGCTTAAAAACCGTGGGACGCAGGCAGCGCTGTTTCAGAGACCTCGACATGGTCGGCGTTATGTAAGTGGGAGAAGATGCGGGCTTTGAGGAGCCGTGGGTGAGAGAGGGAACTGTACCGTGCGCAACGATGGTGCACTCTCTCCCTCGCTACCCTATATCTACAGTGAGACTCCATTTTTATAAATTACCGTTCCGACGGAAATTCCATTTTTTACGGGAATTACTGAGAGCGAAGCGCCTAAAAAACGTTCGTCGATGAGATAGACGTTTTAAGAACTCTAATTTGATTCCTGGAAACGCTCCTTAACGATTCGCATCAGAAAATAACCTCTTTGTATAGATTATAAAGCGAAATTCGCGAAGATAATCTTTTTGTAACCGAATCAAACAGCTCATCAAGTATACTGATCTTCGAAGATTCAGAACGACCTGAGGGTCTTCAAATCGATAAGTAATGCAATTTCCTTATATGGAATCTTGACTATGAGCTTTTCACGAACATTTTATATAAAATATTTGGGGTAAATTGCCAATTTCCGTTTTTTCCTCGGAAAATCCATTTCACGGAGAACGGGAAGAAGGCGTGGCGAACGGCAAGAAAAGAGGCGAAACGAGTGGCGGCGGAGGAAAGAAACGGACGTATAAGACGAAGTGGGCCATATACCGAGGGGAAGAGAGAGAGAGAGAGAAAGAAGGGAATGTTTTTAAAGGGAAAGGGTGCATAAGTGGTTTAATAATCATCGTACACACCGACACCCTGACCGAGTTTCCCTTCCTTTGCTAATTACGCGTTCAACGCTTTTACCTTCGGCCGCAGATAAATTTCGGGTTCCGTTTCGTTTTGTTTTGTTTATTTTTTTACTTTCGGGTCGGAAAAGGGGTTGGGAGATTTTCGCTAATGACCTCGCTAAAATAATTTACAAGCGTCAAGGATAATCCCTTACGGCGGAGGCGGGGCGGCGGATTTTATCGCGGAGATCCGGAGGTTGGAGAAGAGAGGAGGAGTGACGACCCAAAAAAAAATTACATGAAAAAAACGGCGATGATTGTTTGATTTTTTGAGTAATGCGGGGATATAAACGCCGAGTGTTTGAAATTTACGAGTTTTTGCGGGCCTTACTTGTTTGGGAAATTAATTTTTCTGTAAAGTGATACCGCCATTCTTTAAAGGGATCTTTATAATTATTTCTGCCCGTGTTTTTTTAATCGAAACCGCAGCAAAAAATATTATCCTAACGACGCATGCGCGTATTATTAAGACCATGTTTCCATGTTTTATTTGGATATTAAGATAATTGGAAAACACGAGGTAATGTCGATCATAATATCGTGATTTTTACCTAAACAAAATAATGTAAAATTGAAAAAACTATGTTCCCCCAATTGCCGTAAAATGTTTGGAAATATCACATGCGCATTAGGACAACAAATACGGCGTTATCGGCGACGATTCACCGACTTGGTTAATTCTAACATTATTTTTTAGGATCTACAGCTTTCCAATTCGATAGGGTTGACTCGATAATTATTTCCTAAGTTTAAGTAAACACCCCAAATCCAATATCGTTTTTTAAAATTAATACTAGAAATACAAGAAACAGCTTGTTAATATGACTCAATATTTGCTGACCTGAATTTTTAGCAACATTATGTGCGAGTCAACTGAAATGGTTTCAATGTGAGAATATCAAAATCTTTCTCAAAAGTATATGACCCCAATAATGTCATAAATGGAAAGAGTAAGAAATACCATAACAATTTCAGTAAAGAATTGGCATCGAAGCGAGACGGAATAAAACATTTAAAAGTACCAGAAAACTTTCAAAATATTTCTCGATTGAAGATTGAAAAAATGAATAAATTTTCTCGAATATGAGTGATTATTTCGGGAAGCAAGGGGAGGGGTGGGGAGGGGAGGGGGGGGGGAAATGGACCGCTTTACCAACAGTCTCTTCACAAACTCCATTTTCCTCCATTATACATCCTCCCACAATTTCAAGAACGCTCGGCGCAAAGTTAATGCATTTCTCGCTCACGACGAGAGCCAGCGAGAGAGAGAGAGAAAGACACACAAGGAAAGGGAAAAAAATTAATAACGACGTAATGCTCGCAATTCCCGCTCGCGTGAGAAACTATTAAAATATTGAACAACCTCATCACGACCTGATAAGGTATGCAAGAAAAAATACGTACTTGTCAGTTTTTCCGTGGGCTGAGAGTGAAACGCGGATGGTCATTTTGAGAGTGCAGGACAGAAACAGAGAGAGAGGGAGAGAGAGAGGGGAGGGGGAGAGAAAAAGCGTCAGGAACAAATGAAAGGGAGGGGTTTTCAGACCGGTTTTAGAGGGAGGGAAATCGAGAGAGAAACAAAGAGAGAGGTCTGAAATTTGCGAGGGACGAAGATTAGGAGAGAGAGAGAAGGGGTAGAGGAGAGGAAAAAGCCGCGTGGAGCGTTGCAGATTAGAGAGACGACGAGGGAGAGAGGGGAGGTGGGGAGTTCGGTGATGGAAAATGGCGAAGCGGAAGGGGGTGGACGGAAGGCGGGGGCAAAAGAAATAGACAACAACAAGCGTTGCATCATGGCCAGACCCAGTCGACCACTCAGAAAGTCACAATAGCTTTTGAGCCTCGGACCGGCACTAATAATGTCATTACGCTCCCCCGTGTTCTGCTAGGGAGAGAGGGGGCTGTTTTGGTTTGGACCGCAGCTCATGGAGAGGGCATGGATGGGGATTTTAAGGGGAAGAGGAGTGTATGGAGAGAGAGAGAAAGAGAGAGAGAGAGAGAAAGAGAGAGAGAGAGAGAAAGAGAGAGAGAGAGAGAGAAAGAGAGAGAGAGAAAGACAGAAAGAGAGAGAGAGAAGAGTAGGAGGTGGAGGCGTGACGTTAAAATGACAGAAATAGTGCGGTGAGGGAAATGGTTAAGGCCCTTGGGGGTCAAAACTTTACCAAATGGACGTGTGTGACAGGCGCGGTGTGCGCACGAGCTTGGTGCGGCGTCGGGATTTGGAAGGATGGAAAGGTGTCGCAAAATGAATGAGAGGGAGGGAGTGTGCGGTATTTGAAAGCCAAATTGGACGGAGGAGGGAGAGTCAGGAAGGGATACGATCAAAAGGTGAGCTAGGAGAAGATGGAGAGAGAAATGGGGAGAGGGAGAGAGAGGAAGAGAGATGGAGAGAGAGAGGGTAGGTGAAGAGGGAGCGAGCGAGGAGAGAGAGAGAGGCATAAAAGAGAACGAGATGATGGTTATTTGATCGTTGGAAACTTAAGTCCTTTTTAATCAGGCGCCGTTATCGGACTGGTATCCCGATGATTACGAGCTGTGTAAAATCGATCATTAAAGTCCTGTGGTCCAATTCGGTCCTTCCCATCCGTATGAGATCGGCGGAAATAAAGGCTCAAAAACGTACTAATGAAATAGCCTCTTCCGATCGCTATTTAATTTATTGTGTCGATTGGAATGAATGAAGTCTTTCAGAAACATGTGGTACAAAATTTCAAACAGAAAGTCGCTACAAACAATTAAAATTAAGCAAATAAATCACAAAATTGTATCTTAAAAATTCTTTATCTGAAAAAATTTCTTACAATTAATTATAAACTAGGAAAAAAAACCATATATTGATCCACACACAATTTTAATACGACCGGAATCGTTCCACAAATTAACGCTAAATACTATTAATTTCCTTACAATTAAATTATTCAGTGATAAAAAAATGTATTGCTATAGGAATAAAAATGAATTTTTTCAATGGTTTGCTTATAGTTACACCAACTAGCCCAAAACTTGGCTCAGTAGAGGTGATTTCTTTTTAATTTGAAAACAATTTGCATTTGCATGTCTATTAAATGCTGATCGGGCATCAATTATACTGTCAGTATAACTTATAGCTGGTATAGATATAGTAAGGAAAGAGATATAACGAGCATTTTTAAAGACGACGGTTTGAAATTGCAAGAGTTCAGCGTAAAATTTCATGGTTGAACCGATTAAATTAATATTGGAACCCTTAATTAATTATTTACGCAGATATCTTACATAATGATCACCTTCTTCTCCCGGAGAGCTTCATGTATACATAGGATTCAAAGTTAATGGAATGAAAGCTTATTAGAATTTAGAAGTAATTATTTTGTTTTCTTGAAAAGTAATCTCATTTAAAGTGAATGTCTTTTTGCTCGTTGCTTCCTATCTCCTCTTTTAACTTAATCCAAACCAATCAAATCCCTGCCGACTCGGTTCTTGACCACATTCATACGAGGGCAACTTACCCACGAGAAAATCTTTTGGCCGATTGGCAGGACCCTTAAGAATTTCCGCAGTATTCTCCAACTTGAGAATTCCATTTACCGTAATGACCACAAGTCCATGGCTGTTTCTGTCCTGTCTTGTTCTGGAGTCGCCATCTCCAAAGTTTAATTTTCATAGGTAAACGTCATCTGCAAAACTGAACAAGAACAAAGTCAAAATTGCGGGGTATTTTGTCCTATTAGCGATCGAAACATGTGCTTAAAGAATTAATTAATTTTTTTAATTAAGAAATTTTGAAATTGTTGGAGAGAGAAAAAAGGCATTTTTAATCTTATCTATTTATATTTTGTTAATAAACACGAATAACCGCCGCGTTTACACGACTATAAGACAACCTTAGCAAATTCAATTCCAGAAAAATTTTAGGAAACAGACCTATAAAGCATTCCGAAGAAAATAAATTAAACAAGATTATTGGGCGCAAATGAGAGTTGGCGAAGTTTTTATGCAGATAGGCATGCGCTGGGCATGAAGATTTGGTACAAGATTTAAGAGCATCGCAGCTGTAAGAAATGGCTGAATATTGTCATAAGCGGAAATAATGTTCGGTGTGTTTAGTTCACTATAGTTATCGTAACATAGGTTAGCCAGTGGTTTTCGGATAGTATAGTTTAAAAAACGACGTCCTGAGTTTTGAGGCGATAAAATTCGATAACCATGTAAAAAGCTGTTTATTTTGATGTTTATAAATTGTGGAAAAACTAAAATGCTATATTTGTTTTTAAATTTAAATTAAAATTAAATGTGTATTCAGAAATAAATTCGTATAATAATAATGAAAATCATAAAATTTTTTTCGAAAATAACTAATTCTCCTTTTAGTATAACTAAGACCTATTAAATATGAAACAAATAAGCATAAAAAATTAAATAGTTTTTATGCTTATTTTTCTCTCTGACGTTCAGTTCTTCTTAACACCCTCAATTGCACGAGTTTTCTTTTTTGGCTTTTTGTAACGATCGAGTTATACGAGCCGCAATTTTTTGAGCTTATGATAACGTCGTGACGTTCACCAACGCGCAGTTATCGACGGAGATTAAAACTCCAAGGCCGTGACGTCCAGGCCGCATAATTCTTTTTTTTTGTTTTTTAGAGAGCCAAATTTTTTTGATCCCCAGCAAAAAATTCCCCTTTTTGAACGCATATATGTAAATTTGACGGCGTTGGAGGAAAAAAATCCTTTAAAAAAACCGGCTCGTTTTTTTTTCCTCGGAAAAGATCGAGCCAGAGCTTTTTACAGCCTTCATAACCCGCTATTCGGGTAAAATGAAGGGACTCGAAAACAAACCGCTCTATCTCTCCCTTTTTCTATTTTTAAATTCCTTTTTACTCCATCATCGTATGTTCGCGTCCGGTAATTAGACTCTCTTTCGTACCTCTTTCGCTCCCTCGGCTTAATACTGCAACGGCCGCCAACCGCCGCGTTACGCTCCACCTTTTATCCCTCGCCGTGAAACTTGCGAAAAAATTATTTTCTCGGCCGGAAAAAACAATAATACCGACCAGTGTAATATTCCGAACTGGTACCGGTCTTTATTCCCCGCTGTCGATGACGCGGGCGCCGGGGTTTTGATGGTTTTCGCGGCGTGGCCGTAAAAATAAAATCGAGCGAAGGGAAAAGGGAACATTTTTCGTTTTTTTTTCAAAACTCGAGTCAAAAAATCGTCTTTATTTCATCGCCACCGATGATGAGCCGATTTATTCGTGTTTTTTGTACTCCGCGCAACGGTGATATCCGTGCTTTAGAATCCGAGTATTAATTTTGGAAGAATCGGATTGTATTCCTTTTTTCACGTTATTTTTTAGAACAGGTTTTGTAGGAAGGAAAAACGCTTTTTTAATGTTAAATAGAATTATTCGTTTTATGGTCAAGATATTAATAAATAAGTTTTTTCTCAGTGTCATCAGTTCTGTTTAGTATGTACATATACAGGAATATAAAGATTAAAGACGGCGTTTAAGATGTAATGTGTTTATATATAGCATAAGATTAAAAACAATACGTAAAACTGAAAGCAAATAACTGATTCAATTATTTTAATTTAATTATGTCATTTGTTTTCATGCTTAAATCAGAAGGTTTTCTACAACAATTATTTTGTATTCCTTAATCAGTGACCTAAGGTCTTCTGGAGAAATTATTTCACAAACAAAAATTTGCATTTAAATGAAAATATATTTGTTTTAATACCAACTTGTAGTATTGCTAACAGAAAATTGAAGAACAAGCAAGACTTTTGCATGATATTACTAAAACAAAATATGAATATCAAGATTAGAAAAAAACAAGAAGGGAAAAATATTTAGACGTTCTTATTTGACATTTAGAATAATGCAAATAAAGAGTGAGTCATTTTAAATATACGTCAGTGGAAGCTATGGATGGAGGAGATAGTCATTTTATTAATAACAATTCAAAAGACACATCGATGTGTGAGATGCGATATGGAAAGGCAATTTTCATTTCGCTGGCCAGAATAGCAGTAAAGGGAAACAAAGAAAGTAAAGGGCACAACATTGCGGTCAATAAACATTGTCTCATAATACAGCTTTAAGCCTACCACAAATATTACTTCGCAATTTAAAAAAAACGTGCATACTATCTGGATTAGAGAAATTCAATTTACTTCTTATTCCAGAATTCACCAGGTTTGACAAATTATCGTATTAATTGTAGTAATATACCGTTTCTATGCCCTAAATACTTATGCATCAGTATTAAATATCCGGCGAAAAAATATTCGCTCGTCCTTAAGCGAATTATGATATGCAGTAACCTCACCGCTTTCTTTATTCTCATGAATTTGAAGGAATTTCGTGAAGGCCGTACTAGACGCTTCGACGGCGAACCACCGCCGCCTCATCCTCTCGTTGGCTAACGACGGCCAATTTCGGAAGTGATTATCCGAACGACATTGCGCATTCTCCATTAAAGAGCGCTTCCAAAGGAAGCTCAAATTTTCAGACGATACCAAAACCTTTCTCGGAACTCAAGCGCGTCTGGAGATTGGAATATTCATAGAGTGGAATGCAACATGCCTGTATCGGAATGATGCGTTCGAATACTTCCCTTCCTTGGAATATTTTTGATCTCCATCTGATTTTCATCTTATTTTAACGAAAGAGACTATCGATGAGTCGGATACATTGATTGTTACAAGTCATGGGCGACACCTAAAAAACGAGAGACTTCTTCAGTTCTACCACGGCGCAATTATAATGGATGAGGGAACCATAGCTGACAAAATAACCCCCCTTTTATTAATGCGTAGGAAAAAAGCAAAATTTTATGTAGAGTAATAAAAGCACAAATTGCGTAATTCGAAAAAATATTGTTAGGTTAAAGCGCGGGAAAGCGGACGGAAAATAGAACAGAATGTAAGATATGAGTTAACTACTAAATATAGCCAGAAGAGGAAGCAATAAAGGAGGGAAGGAATGCGAGGACAAGGGAAAAAAGGAGATGAAGGATAAAAAGAGGTCAGGATGAGAAAGACAGCGAACCATGGTAATAAGAGCCGGGGGTGAGAGAGAAAACAAGAAGAGGAAAGATAAATGAGGAAGATAAGGGAGAAGGGAATGAAAAAAAGATGGGGGGAGAGAGATAAGTGACATAAAGGAGACGGGGAGAAAGAGAAAGAGGAAGTCGACCCAAAGAGGATATTGAGACTTAAAGGAACGAATAAAGGGCGGGATGGAAATGGAAAATGAGAACACTGGAGGGACGAAAAAAATTGGATTTGCGAGAGAGGAAAAAGGAGAACGTAATGAACTGATTTAACAAAAGGCCAATGGCTTAGGGGTTGAGGGAAAAATGAACGCGCGCCAAAGATTAGAGACGAAGGGAATACTTAGTAAGGAAGAGAGGTAAAGTAACAAACAAGATGGAATTTTGGAGCGAGACAGAGAGAGAAAGACGAGAAGATAATACGAAAAGATATCGATTAGGGGTTATAATGAAGGTTGAGTATAAAAATTCGACAGAGATTGCACAAACTCACTCATATTCGTACGCTGCTTATAGTCCAACCAATGAGTTCGCTGGTTACATTGTTGTGCGGACAGCTTAGCGGTAGCTGGGCGTAAAACTATTTACATTTGCGACATGATTTTTGCTTAGTATTATTTATGACAAGCTATATAACTGTGTAGATTTTAATTAAAGTCATTTAATCCATTTCTAAATAAACGGTCATTTTCTGATGCTAGAGTGAACTATCCTCCGTTACTGTGCGTTATGAATAATTTCGAAAAGGTTTCTATTGTGGGCTTTATACCGTATATGACATTTCATCCTGTGCCGTCATACCGTTATGCCCCTAATGTCTTGCACAGGCGACGGACTTTAGGGACACTTTTTCGGACTCGGAGACACATAAAAACTTGCATATTCATTAAAATCTCAAAGTTAAATTTTTTCATTAACACAACACAAAATATTTTGCATATCCGAAAGTGGAAACGGAAAAAGGTCGCGAAATAAATAAAACTAACTACGCCTGAACGTAAATGATGCGAATTACCTGACATACGGCAAAACCGGAGACGAATGACGGAGAGAGTACACCTCGAACGTAGAAGTGTAGAAGAGAAAGAGAGAACTAAATAGAGAACAAACAAAAGAGGCGGAGGAAAACGAGAGGGAGGAAAAAAAGTGGAATTTGAATCGCGGGTGGAATGCAACAATAGGGAGAAAGAGAGAGAGAGAGAGAGAGAGAGGAGAGGTTGGAAATTGATTGGTGGTGCTCACTGAAAGATTCCCGCCTATGGGGGAAAAAGGGAGGAATCCTCGACAAAAGAGAGAAAGAGACGGAGCGAAGGAATGGGCAGAGAGGGAGATCGAGAGAAATGGAGACGTAAGGAATGGGGAAGAGAGCGAAGGGAGAAAAAAAGACAATGGAGGATCGGAAAAGGGTTTGGAGAGAGTGAGAGGGGACCAAGTGTTTGGAAAGGGAGAAGAAAGTCACCTAAAGGGTCTGGAGGGGAAAGTTGAGAGTGGAGAACTTGGTCGGAGGGCGGTTGTAGAAGAAAGGGGATAAAGGGGTAAAGGGTGGGAGGGAAGGGGATGTGCGTGGAAGAGAGGCGGAAAGACATTAAACGCGGTGAAAAAGGAAGCTGGAGAGAAGGGAAGACAGGGGCGAGGAAGGAGAAAAGGAAGGAGCCGAAATGCGGCGCGATTTGTTGGAAAAAACTTTTTGGGGCTCGAGAGAGGGAGAATTAGAAGAAGAAAGAAGGAATTGCGGAGAATGGCTTAAACGGCACCAATACGTTTCGCAGTAAGGTGGAGGTAACGTGGAAAAGGTATGACGAAAGTTTTCTCTGAATGAACGTGAGTCAAGAGTTTTGAAATATGCATACAAACTAATTCCAGGATTTCCGCATAACCATTACCATAGTTTAATTAAAATCTGAATTCTTTTATTCGATTTCTGCTAAATTAGACTTATTCTTTGGCATAAATCGAGAGAATCCACTAATCGAACGAGTCATATTATTCAAACTTAAGAAAAGTTCGGAAATATATATATCAAATAGCGTCATATATTTTCATGCCAGTAAAATACCTTGAAAGGTGTTGTAATAAGTAATTTTAAGCCATTCACATAATCAAACTAAATAAATTCATGCAAACATTGTAGAATGCATTATTTTTTACTTTTTCAAACGCTTGCAAAGGAATTTGATTAAAACTGCAGTTCCAAATAAATTGAAAAGAAAACTATGCGTTATCGATTTCTTGAAAACGGGAAATGATTTTAGAAGATGCAGCTCTGATGAAGAAGGTATGATAACAAGTGATAGAAACCCCAATTGAAAATAACCTTCTAGAAATATATTTTGTTTTTACTGTAATTGCAAATCGTCTCAAAACTTTCACTTTGTGAATATTTTCGCTCCCCATGTTAATAAATCATAATTATCCTCGTTAAATGCTAGTAATAAAAATAGTGTATATCTCAAATTAAGTTATTATCATTTTGATATTACCTTTTGTCGGAAATTATTTTATATAATAATAGCCGTCATCCGTTGGTTGGTTGGTTGGTCGGTCACGCTATGCAAACGCTAAGAACTCCAGAAATAATAACGATAGAAACTCGAAATTTGGTAGAGATGCTTGATTAACACTTCTTCAGAGAATGACAAATTTAAATCGCGAAAAAATTCCTTGGTTCGTCTCCAAGAGAGGCATTTCCATTTCCCATTACTTTACATGTAAAACGCGATTTTTCGACGTGCAGGCTTTTATTCATTTGGAAATTAAAATTAGAAGAAATTAACCTACGACCTTCGGATTTGAACCATTTTGAAGAAAAAGTTATAAAGTTTCTTATTCCGTTCGTCTTTTTTCGCCCAAAGATCGAAATATTCCATGTTAAACGTTTAATTTGCATATTTTGTGGAAATCGCGCAATTTTAACGTGATGTTGCTATGTCGACCATTATCATTGTTAGCTTCAATACGACAGAGAGAGAGAGAGAGGGGAAAGAAGGGGAGAGATTGGCGTGTTATGTGGAAAATAATTATATTAACGTAAATATAAAAAAATTTAAGTATCAACAGTGTCATTTTAGAAAAATTGGAATTAAAAAGCATTCTTAAATTAAATTCTTTGTAAACCATACGTGCTTACGAATTTATACTGTTATTCCTCGAATTAATTTCGTAACAATGGCCGAAGTTTGGAAACGAATATAAACTAAAATTCAATTAAAATTAAAAGGGCATTTAAAACTGTTAACAGGAAATTTTCGAAGAAACAACAGTGGATCTTTTAATGAATTGATTTGTTTTTATAAAAGGAATTTTGGTGCTTATTTAATACAGAGTAAGTTCTAAGGCTTATAATCCATTTAAATCTAATAACAGTGGCTATTTTAGTTTAAAGAAAGAACTTTAATTATTCACTTTACTGAATGAATTAATTTTAGGCTAGCATTGTCTATTATAAAAGAAGTTACTTTGGAATTTACAGTATGTAAAGTGGAAGTTGTACTGAATTGACTCAAGTATTTTGGGTACTTTCCTGTTAATGGGAATACCTCAAAAAATAAACACGTATTGTTGTGATATGTTACGACGTATTTGTTTGTTAACAATGCGTTACAAAGGGGGAATTACTTAAAAATCACACTGTTTTTAAACTTATTTGTTAATAAAAGCAACATAATTACTAATACAATCTAAATGTATGTTACTAGGGGGCCAATATGTCTTTATGGCATTTAAAATAGCTGGAAATATGTCGATTTCTTTGTTATGTTGTCGCCACATGAATACTTCCGCTGACAGGCTTTCGCGTTGCATTTCCAAAATATTCTGTCGCAGAAGTAAAGTTTCATAATATGATCCTTCTTGCACATTCGCCCTTTAGATAAAATACCATGGTCTTGAAGCAAAGATACAGCTTCTTCTTCACTCCTCGGCAAGCTCCACAAATTCATCATTAAGGGATCAACGTAAATATCTTAACGAGATTTGTTACTCATTTTAACAAACAAAATATCACAACATATCACAACAATAAGTGTTTATTTTTTTAGGTATTCCCGTTAACAGGAAAGTACCATTTCAAAGCAAAAATCAATTTAAAACTATTGAAAGTCGTTTCGAAAACTGAGAAGTCCAGATTGGTGAGCGGACGCTAAACGATATTAAGGTAATTTATTCCAAAATCTATTTAAAGTATTATCAGAGGTAACTGAAGATTTAACAAATTTTTTTGTTACCGGAATTCTGCTTATTTCATGAAATTGAAATGCTAATGCATTAATCCATTAAAATCTGTTAAGAGTGGCTATTTTAGTTGAAAGAAATATATGTACCTACACGGTACTTTTATTCACTTTTCAGAATGAATGAATACTAGGTTAACATTGCATATTATAAAAGGATTTTCTTTGGAATAAGAAGTTTGTTATGTGGTTATTTTAACTGAATTGAATCAAGTTCTCTTCTAAGTTTGAAAACCATTTAAAACTGGTGAAAGTGGTTGTTTCGGAAAATGAGAAGGCAAGAGCGCTGACGAGACGATAAACGATATTGAGGTACATACATAATATTCCAAAATCTATTTAAAGTATTATCCGAGGCAATTGAAGATTGAACCAATTTTTTGGAACCGGAATTCTGCTTATTTGATGAAATTGAAATCCTAATGCTATAATCAATTTAAAACTAATAACAATGTCTATTTTAGTAGAAAGAAAGGTACTATTTTATTCACAAGGAATTTCTGTGAGATTTTAGTTAATTAATTAAAGCAGACATAATATAGAAATATTCGATGGTTAAAACAGTGCAGAATTTTATTCTTGCGATTTTTACGTTGCATTGACGAAAATTTAGATTCATTAAACCCGTTGAAATTCAACGGGCACTTATGCTAGTATTTAATAATTCTCTGAAACTTTGTATAAACAGATCGTTGATCGATAAATGTCGATAAACATCACGTACATAAAATTTCCAAATTCTACGGAAATGAATTTTCATCGATATGTGTCGATTTAACTCTAATATATTCAATTTTAATAATTACAGAAATTTAACTTCATACAAACAACTAGATGCGAAAGTACACGCTCAAAATTTCAGGTCAATATAATTTATACCTTCGGAAATATATATTTTTTAATGGACCCCTATCATATTATAACTGCAGTGCGTTATAAGACGTTTACTAGCACTATTCCTTGCTACATTTACGAGTATTTCTTATTTTCGACGTTGCGCGTCGACGCAAGGAGAATTTACTTTAGACTAGAACACTCTCAAAAACTTATTGCTCACAAACTTCGGAACGTCGAGCGGTAATATTATCTTTCCATACCCATATAGTGGTATGAAAATGAATTAAAATTAAATTAGGAATTCACCGAGACAAATCAACAAAGGCTGTAATACCCAACAGTTTGTGAGTGGGATAACCCTGTTGCCATATCCGATAGAAAGTGGATGGCGGAAGGAGATGCGAGAGGATTTGATGTTGAGTTTCGCGCTGCCGAAATCATATTAGCCGGATGGAAATGTGAGTTGCGATAGAATATTTCGATCAACAATGGAGGCGGTGGGAAGGCAAAGTTAGAGTCGAGTTTCTGTTTTCTTGGGTAACTTAACTGAAACAGAGCTCAACACACTCGTCATATGCATCCCTGGCGTAATTAGTTACGGACCAACTTTCTTCGAGTCCATAATAACTACACTCATTAGGATGGATTGGAAGATAGCGAGCACGGCGTGCATGAGCGTTATTCAATCTCTAAAATGGAGTATACAAAGCAAAGCTTGAATTGCACTTCAGATGCGCTTACGGAGCATACGATCCACCATCTGCCGTGAGATTAATGCTCGTCGAATGAGATACCGAGAAAAGTACGTTCTCTGAACAACAAAACCAATATTGCCTTCCGCTATCATTTTCACTGTTTCTTCTATCAATAATGTGATGGGTTAAAGTTACGTTTTTCATTTATAATCACATTGAAATTTTATTTTATCCAAGAATGATCTCATTTCTTCTTTAGTTGCAATAACGTGAGAGAAATAGAGAAATCGAAGGGAAAACGGATAGAGTGGAGAGATTCTTAACAAGTAATGAAAGATGTTAGTTATAATAGCTGCTTTTCGTATATTTTTGTATGAATAGCCCACTTTAGATCAGCTACAATATGGAAACACACACGATCATGGTATTTATATGGTATTTATATACATTAAATTAGTCTGAAAATTTATGACATTTGATATTCAATTATCAAGTTCGGAAATACCTTACGTAAATATTATCGGGGTATTGTATTAATAGATATTTTGCGACGCTTTTTATTATAAGTATTAAGAAAAAAATGGGCCAATTATTTATCCATTTGCAAATAACCTTTTAATTTTTGCTTTCGCGTATCGTACTCTAGTTGGATAAACAGCACGCTATTAGATACATATAGTCTAACTTGAGCTCTTCTAACCAAGAGAAATTACATTGGATGAGCTCTCAGCAAGGTTTCTCATCAATGACCAAAGACATCCTCATATCGTTCACATATCGGTCCCATCATGTATGAGATTTGGCAACGTTATTCTCTTTCGTTGCTTCAGAACTCAAGATAGAAGATTTCCTCTCCTATAATTTATATATGAAATCTAATGCGATTTCTTCTGAACCGTCGCTGTTTCGCTGCGCAGAAAATTTTAGCTTTTTTCCCGTCTCAAAATCACAATGCGGTCACTATGACGCCGCCGCTACCATGCGCCAAAAATGAGTCGCACAATAACTTTTCAAGTGTTAAACGCTCCATTCTTATAGAGGCCACCTCCAGAGACGGCAAAAAATTGAAAAATGCAAAAAAAAAAACGAGAACCAAGCCAACAAATCGACATTGGGACCAGAATTCTCTAAAATGGAATAAAAAAGAAAGATGATAAGGAAAACGTTTAAAAATGGAAGAGGGATGTGAGATGCAGAGATAAGCGGAGGATAATATGAAAAAGGAGATGGATTTAGGGATAGAGACATTTTGAGGCAGGTTAGGAAAAAGACACGCAGAGAAAAAAGGAAACTTTCTTTAAATAATAGGAAGGGAGTGGAAGAAGAAGAGGATTGAGAAATATGCGAAGAGAGGAAAATTAGATTGAAAAGGGACAATGAGACGTTTGATTGAAATCTTAATCATGGAAAAAAGTGAAGACGCGTAGGTGGAAGTTTCTTCCAAGCACAAAGAAGTGGAGGAGATGGAGAGAGGAAAAGCTGGTGGAAATCAGAGACGGAAAGAGAGAGAGATAGAGAAAGAAGGAGATGGGTGAAAAATAGGCGAGATTAGGAGGATGAATATCATCAAGAAGACCGAGCTGTGAACGTAATTAGTCAACTTATGGAGGTTTTTTCAGATGAATGAGTATAATTTGTTGAGATTAATTTACTATGAAAATCATGTCCCTTATTCATTTGATTTGGTGGGGATAGTTTTAATAATTATTGTAACAACTCGATCTCACTTGTTCTATATGTTTAATTGCTGATGCAGATTCATCGTAAATTTAGGTATTTACTAGCAGAACCCGCGCAATATTTGCGCGTTTTTTTCAATTAATTTATCAAAAACTAAGGTGTGTAAAAAAAGTTAGTCTCAATAATTGAAATTTAATTATTGTAATGTATTTTTCAGGTATTGGTAAGGTTCGCCGGTTCGAATCTCGCTGAGGGCACGGCTGCGTTTACGTATTGACAATTTATTATGCGAAGTCGATCAGAAATCTATATTTTAAATTTCATATTAGAGAGGAAATTAATGCTACGCGGTAATTTATTGCGAACTTTTCCATTTCCCATAAAATAACACGTAAAAATGGAATTCTCGACCTGCAGGCTTTCATTCCTTTTGAGATAAAAATAATAAAGTATTGACCTACAACCTTCGGTTATAAAACATTTTGAATAAAACATTATAAAGTTTCTTATTATGTTCATCATTTTCCGCCTACAGTTCGAAATAGTTCAAGTTAAACGTTTAATGCATGTAATACTGGAGTTCAAGTGGAAAATAAAATGGTAATTGAAATGGTAAGATCAGTTTATAGAGGAATGTAAATAATGGATAATACAACTCCACAGAGGCATATTTTTCCACTTCCATTATCTCAATGAAGCGAAGATAACTATGTAATGTGTCAAAAAAATAACTTATTTCCTTATTCTCATCTAATTTGAAATTTATGCGTGTGACTATTTACGTTAATAAGCATTATAGATGTATAATATAATGGTTCTACGTATTAAGTGTAAGATTCCAGCATTCAAACGATGAAATGAAGATTCACCCGCTTTGAATAAACCGTTAGAAACGCTTCCCATACGCAGTTAACTGAATAATTATCCGTAAATAATTACTTTTCATGTATACTAAAGTTTGAAGTATTCTTTTTAATAACTAATATTATCGGACTATGCACTCAAGTCATATGATCATATAGTTCAATTCAATTCCTTCCTCTAGAGGTTTCTTTAAGTAAAGGGGCTCTGCCCCTTACCGCTGTCCGGTTTACACCCGTGAGATTGGTGGCAAAAATAGAGCATACCTTTGTAGCTCTGTGTAAGAGCTTGTGTGTTAAATCTTCCGTCTCTTTCCCACATCCATTCGGGAGAATAACCCATAAGTCGGTCAGAAATCTCCATTTTAAGTCATATTAGAGAGGATAATAATGCTACACAGTAATTGATCACGAACATTTATGTTTATAATTTTCTTTGTTTCTTATTATTGAATAATACGTCCTTTCTTTTTTATATAAGAATAAATGCAACCGGTTAATTTGATTATCAATGAAGAGAAGATAACCATGTAATGTGTTAAAAAATAACGTATGTCCCTATTCTCATTTAATTTTTAATTTATGCGGGAGTCTATTTGCGTTAATAAACATTATAGAGGCATAATATAATGGTTCTACTTACAAAGAGATAAGATTCTAGCATTCAAACGATGAAAGGAAGATTGGGAAGTTCAACTGCTTTGATTAAATCGTTAGAAACGCTTCCCATACGAAGTCAACAGAATAATTATCCGTAAATATTTATGTTGCTATGCATCATAAATTTCGATGCTTAAACAAAAGTGCAAAGCGAATAACGCTTTTATTTCACCTATTTGAAGGTTTAATTGGTATTAATTGAATCGGAAGCAACAATGACGGTCGCCTTAGCAACGCCCGGAAAGAGTACGAAATATCCGTAAAAATTCGAAAACTATTGCGTATTTCTGAGAATATCGACCGTGTAACATGTAAACATTGCAAAAATAAGATAGTATAGAGTTTTAGCCAACGAATAATGTGAAAACGAAGAAAATCGGTCCTTATTTACGTATTTTAACGAATGAAGGAAAAAAACCTAGCACTGTGAAAACTCGAAAATCCCGTGTAAACTTATGGGAACATTTATATGTTCCCATAAGTTTACACTGTCTCCTGAATTCGAACCCGGGATTTTATGAAAATAAGAATAGTTTTCCAGGGACCTCCTATCTTGTAGAAACAAAACGCAGTTTACCGCATATCTCTACGACGAACGGCTTCTGTGATACAGGGACGGACGCACACTTCAGAAATTATATATAGGATGGCAGCCGCCGTAACATGGGACGCAAACAGAAAACTGTATAAAATATTATTTATTTAATTAATTGAAGATATAAAAGATATAAAAAACCTAATAAGTAAGTATTCGCGTCTCTTACTGTTATATTTTTGCTTTGAATAATGTCAACATAAATGTTCAGGGTATAGCCAAGAGATATATACTTTAGGAACTTAAGATGCTGATGTCGTTATATATAAAGTCATAAAAACGTTTAACGCTCATAAGACTAAAAATTCATCTAATTATATTTCGTTATTTTCATAATGAATTGGAAGTCTTCCTTTAATAAACATTGCGAATCTTAAAATAACATAAGAATTCTACTCCACGGCTTTCAAGCATAGTTTTTACTGTTACAAATTTCTTATGCACTATTTTATCGCAATAGAAAAGCGCCAGTAATATTTAAAACTCTTGAAGCATTAAATTAAAATGTGTTACGAAAGAATTTAAAGGAACAAAATTGAACAGTAAATGAAAATGGGTTACCAAAGAATTTAAAGAAATAAAATTTAGCAGTAAATTAATATGAGTTAATAAGGAATGTAAGGGAACAAAATCTGTTTAGCAATGCACACTTTATATGCACAGAAGAATGGTATTTATACATATTTATTAACATCAAATCAACGAAAATTATTCCATTTCCTTTCTAAAAAGTTTTACTTTCCCACCAAAATTTATTCTCAAGCTAAGGGGAATTTTATCTTGTTAAACACTAGTTTAGCGTTGATCTTTTAACAGTGTTTCTTAATTATACAAGACTGAGTTGCTCACCAAATTCTCCCGACCCTTATCTAAACTCCTTCTCTAGGATAAGGATGTGAAGAGTAAACTCCTCCATAGGCGGTATTCTTACTCTGTTTGCCTTTCCTCGAACTTCATTAAAATATTTGATCCCTCAGCTGACGAGGTAATTCTCTTTTTCACAGGTACGTACACGAGACCGTGGCACAATCGCATAAAAACTCGGAAGATTCCACGTCCTTATCTTCCACCTGAACTAATAAACGAGTCGGGAGTATTTTACGCCGTCTATTTTTTATCATTAACTTGTTTTTTTTTTCGAAAAAAATTCGGAACACACTTAATATATTGCTCGAAATTTCCTTTCTCATTTCCGTGCTGCTGCACCCATAGTCCGAATTGAACGCATTCTCTTTAAGCAGAATTCCCAGATAAGAGAAGGAGGAAGTGGGAGGTTGGGGAAGAAGATGAAAAAAATCGGAGGGTGGGATTTTTGGGACGAATGACCGAAGAAGAGGTGGAAACGGTGGAGTAGGGTGCGGAGGGAGGGGGGGGAGGAGGTAAGAAGGGTGTTGGAAAAAAGGCTCCTTTATAGAAAGGACGATTTGATCCACGTGAGCTACGAGCGGTCAAAGAAGAAATCGCTTCTTTTGGCGCCGCATAACGGTCCTCCACGGGAGATTTTCATTCGATCGCGTGGACTTAAATCAAGAGTCCATACCACAAAGGGAGAGGAGACACAGAGAAAGAGAGAGAGAGGTAAGAAAGAATAAAGGCTTTTAAAAAATGACTGATATCTCCAAAATTACGGAGAAAATACCGGTGAAACATATTTACCCGTTTCTTGAAAAGGTAGAAAAATACAGAGGAAGGGATGAACGACACGTCTCTAGGCGAGCGGAAATATATGAGAAACTGTCTCAACCAGCTTCGATATTGGATTTGGGATTTCTTGGGCGTTCTTCATTTGTTCTCTTTTTTCAAACTCGGCGCATCCCAGCACGAAGGGTGCGTTACCAAAAACAGGAGAGAAATATTGACCCTTTCGTAGTTTTCATCTGGAATTGACGTAGATTTTACCCAAAAACATGCAGAATAGACATTACATTTTTATCAATTTCTGAAATTGATTTTTTTTATCGTACCGCCGTGGTTGCGTTCTTATAAAATGGAATCAGTTGAAGACCTTTAAAAGGTGAAATATTTCTTTAAATATCTAAAAAAAAAATGCTTACTCTAGCCATGGTCGCATACTTTAGCTATACATAAGAAATTAAATCAGGTCTTTCCTCTCTAGATGTTTTAAATTTCTTTTAGATCTTGAATTGCTGTCAAATAGCACAGCGTTAAACTTCTTATGCAGATTATACGTACTAGAACATTTTTATAGCGATTTAATAAGTTATTTGAAATTCAAATTACTGTATCGTATTGAGACTGAATAGAACTGACATGCAAACACTCTTTAGTATGATAGATGAAGAATTTAAGATAAAAGAGATTCCTATATTTATCCTATATTAGTAAAGATTAAGATTTTTGATGGGCATGTCATTTAAAAAATGCGCTTTTGGAAATATTTTAAAGCACACTAATAATTATTACAAAATGTTTTAGACACATAAAAGTTGTTGGGCAATGTTACTTTATAATAAAGAGAAAAAATAGCAAAGTAATACCTTGATTGGTTTAAGCACGAGCGTGTTTGCAGAAAGGTTAGAAACTAATCCATTTGATAAATGCTGACATCAACAGAGGAACGGAGACAGTTAAAAGGATAAACAAGACAAATGCATCGTCTCTAGAAATTGCGCACGTTGATGTCTGAATTAACGCTGGAGAAATGTTGACGCATCATAAGTCTCGCTGTAACAGGAACAGACGATTGGTGACATCGCTGGCTGGCAGATATGGGGAGTAAAGCGCATTCCCTTCGTTATCTCCTTGACAAAGTAAAAAAATGCACAAACGACGTACTGAAGGCATGCAAGACGGAAAATACAGAAGAAAATCCAACATGAAATAATTTTTCAACAATTTCTGTAACTAACAGGAAATAATTTTCTATAAATAAAGATGAATTAGACAAAGAAAAATAATCTCGTGTTATCTGTACCTAAACTATATTTCATTAAGACAGCGTTTTTCAAGTCACACTCAGTGCCAAACCGTATAACTTGGAAAAATGCCAAGAGAGAAACTAAAATTAACATATCCACTTATATTCATTAATATTGACATAAAGACCTTGATGCCGTGGACACTATCTGTCTGAGGGACAACAACAAACTTTCGTGTTTGAAAGCTTGTCCTTCGATCACGGACGTGGGAAAAAACATTTTCGTCTCGGAAAACAACAAGCGAAATTCATTCGCGTTTAACAAATTTCGTAATTTCAACCCCAAAAGATGGACGACGGAAGGCGGAGTGACATGTGAAACCGCCTAAAAAAGAGGAGCTTTTTTGACGGAGAACATTTTTCGAAGCGGGCTTCAAAAGAGAAAGAGAATTTAGATGTAAAGGGAGACGAAAATAAATCGGCGCGAAAAGCCAATCCGCGGCAATGGATGAGTAGTAAAAAGCAGAGGCGTATATAAAAAAGAGAAAGAGATCAAAGGGACTCTTCCTTTACTCCGAAGTTTCATAACATTCTTGTCACGCTCTAAGGAAACAAAAAAAGAGACAAAAGCCGTAAGTTTGTGGATGACTTCTTAGAAGGTCGGGGGAGAATAACAAGGTGGCAGTAATTCTAGCACCCCTTGAAAAAAAATCATTCATTATATAAAGAACGCGAAGCCTCGATTTCGCGCGGAAAATATAATATTCGACTTTATTACTTGGACGGTGTTCATAAGCGCCTCGTTAAGATGGAGGAGAGGATGTCGTGGTTCACGTCGCCACCGCCAAATCTTTCGGGGAAAATAATAAAAACAAAGTTAAAATAAACTCATTCGAAAAAAACGGAATTTCTCTTTGGATGATAGAAAATTCCGAGGGACTTTCTTTTGAAGTGCGTGGAGTAGTTGTCGTAAAGGTCAAATTGTGTGTCCGTTAAACTTTCAGGGAAAAGGGACACTCGAGAGGTCTAGAGGGATATTTATCGCGCTTTCTAGTTTAATGTTAGGTCTGGATCAAATTGCGGTTATCTGGCATGAAAAGTAGCTCTTTTCAACTAACGACAAACTATATTTAAGGGCGGAATCTTTGATTCCTTTTTGCCTTTAGTTCTATCAACGGTCTCGGATTGCAGGTTGGTGCACGTGGGCAGAGGATAATCAGCCGCCACTCACTTATACTAGATAACTCGTACTTTCTGTTCGCTATATTCCAGGATATTAAGAATTTAAAGGTGGCGGTGGTTTTTCATCTTTTTAAACGAAGGTGTATTTCCAAAGTTCGGTAGAATTCCGCGGGTCACCAATTCAAAAATAATATTTTTAATACAACCGACATATGGACGTAGTCTGTCGTATTAATACAGTAATACCAATATAAAAGAATAATAAAACATTTTTCCATAGAAGCGGTTTCTGAACTGTGTCGTGCAAGTTGCTAAGAGTTTCATGAGAGAAAAGTATATAAAAGGCTTTTGGTATTGCTCAAACACTAACAAAAGTGCTTCAGAATTTAAGGTTAATTAGTTTGGCGTATATTTATATTAAGTGATGTATTTACCATCTTCTGAAAAAAAAAAAATTTTATTCCTAATTCTGCTTAAGCCGTTTTACTCGAGTGCTACACGCAACTTTTTTCAACATTTCCTTTCTTTCTTGTACGAGAATTCACAAATGTCAATTATTCTCAATTAATAAAAAGATGCTGGAAAATGCGGCGGCAACTTTGGGACGAATGATATCAAAGTGAATATATAGTAGTCTTGTCAAATGGAAAATATAAGATTTATTTCCATTTGGCTTTATGAACAACATGGTACGTTTCGCTTATTTGGGAGCGTGTGGCATAAAATAAATACGGCATTCCATTTATCATTCTTAATGCCGTGATATCTTGTTTGATTTTGCTCGTTAAGCATTAATGGGATTACCTCCAACATAAGCAATAGCATCGTGTTATGAAATTAAAAGAAATGAAGTGTAGCGTTTCTGCATTCTTAGGCATAAGAAAAACAAAGTATCGGTAAAATAACAAAGCGCGCAAATTCAGAACGACATAATATTTTGAGGAAAATGAATTGATGAATAATTAATGACATTGCGTTTCCCGCTCAAAACTGCGGTGCATTTGATCCTTCCATCTCTAATAGATTAATTCGGTCGGCTTTTCTTGATTAGTAAGGCATAAGCGCAGCACCTCGTGCCTTGTTGAGTCGGCAAAAACAAGGAGAAAAACATCGCAAACGTTTCCCCTAAAAAAAAACAACCCAAGTGCACACTCGCACCTCGTTGCTCATTAGTATCACGTACAAAGCCGTAAGGAGTAGACACAGACATACACGCGTAAGCTTTCCCTTCCGACTTGGACTAATTTTAATCACGCCGATGTGTCCTCTCGGATGCCTCTCCACCATACCACCCGAGGAAAGGCATGCCTCCTCTCCATCCCCTCGGCAATTTCCACGGGTGTCTGGGATAATGCTAATGCCTACGTTCCCAGTCTCTCTCAACCCAAACCATCCGACCTTTACTTATGGCGAGGAACGCTTGCAGAAGTTGAAACAGCCAAGGCAGGCGGCGAAACAGAAATGGAGGAAGGGAGCGAGGGAGGGAGTTTGGGAGATAAGAGGTGAGATGAGGGAGGAAGAGAGGTTATTGCAACGTGAGAAGTAATAGGGACGAGGAAGCGGCGGTTTTCGTAGTAGGAGAAAGGTAAGGCGGTAAACCCAGGGCGGGAGCGCAGACGTTAAAGAAGGTGGGGTGGAGGATCTATAATGGGCCAAGGAAAGACATTAAAGGGGTTGATGGCGAGGCATAGATGAGGCGGAGGAGGTAGGGAGGCATGTGGATGGGACAGGTGGTGGGATTTTTATTTGGGTGAGGGCAACGCGAGAGCGGGCGCGATGCAAGAATGTGGAAGGGAATGAGGAGGGGAGAGGGGGAAATTCCAAAGAGGGAGAAGGAGCGGGATGATTGGTAGAGGGGAAGGAACATCCGAGTACTTCGAGGAGGGAGCTTAATAGTCGGTCGTGTGCTTGAGGGAGGAGGGGAAGACACGAAAAACTGAATGTATTGCAAAAGTTGAATGAGTCGAGAATGCTAATCACACTTTTGTTATTTTCTTCTTATATTTTTATAGGCCTTGATATAATGGAAAATTGCCATGAAAAATAGTTAAAACGAACAAATATTTCGAAATGCTTTTACAATTTTAAAACACGAAGCAACTCAATACCAAAATTAGGTTTTTCCGTATTTCAATAATATGGGTGATATATTGATTTACGGGATGTTAATTGGTCAAAAATATGTATACAGATAATTGCTGTATATATGAATATTAATGCGTCGCTTATGTAAAACACGTCAAACTAATCGAATCCTTCTAATTTCAATAAAATGTGAAAGCATAGGAATAATGTCAGCAATGAGAGTAAAATTGTCGGCTGTTGCTGAGAGTTAATCATGCATTAAATGTCATTATAAATTATTTTTATCAAATATATCAATAAAACACAATATTCACTGCTTAAAATCGCATGCTTAGATAATTGTAAATAACGGCCAATAGAGAACCATTTTCTTACATTCGAGATTTATTCTAAACATTATTGGCGCAAAACAAGTATTTAAGAATTAAACAGATTTCAATATTTGGTTTGATTTCTTGCTCGGTTAAATCGATTTCACACTTTGAAAACAATGTCTTTTACGAAATTTACACGAAAATGATAGGTCATGGAAATGCAGCTCAAACATAAAACAGGTCTTATATGGGGATCACAAAGGATTTTCCTTTGTGGTCAATAATAATAAGAATTCGCCGAGTATGAGTCGTCTCAAACGAATATCTGGTAATTTACGGTAAATATTCATCCGAATATGTGTATAATTATTATAATTAACTAGTGTAATTCCCGTTGAAATATCAACGGAAGAATTATAGATAGATTGATTGTTAATATTTGCATTTAAAATAATTACTAGCACACTATTACATATGAAATATTTCGTCATATATTATATTTATAGTGAATATTCTGTTGTCGTTTACTAAATGCCTTTGGTTTTTATTTTCGGCTATAAAATTCTGATATTCTTCTCTCACCTTGTTCTTGTCAATGCTACATATAATTGTCCGTGTGCAAAAACAGGGAAATAATTATATGTATAAATATATAACGTAGGGAAAATAATTAAATTTCGTGCACTTAAAGTTATGATTGTTTTAAAATTGTACTCTGTACTTACGAAAAAAGAAAGCTTACTCTAATCTTCAATAATGTTCTCCGTCGTTATGTAAATAAAACTTTTTAAAAGGTTTAAATTAAAAACTAACTAATTAATCAATAAGCGGAATAATTTCTTTAAATACTATCTGAACAAAAACAAATCAATTTATTTCAACATTGCAAACTGCACTCTTGACGATTGAATGGATCATTGTATTGGAGATTCTTATTGACAAAAAAATAAATTGTTTATTGTAGAAACCGTTACATAAACAAACATATTATATATTCCCGTCGTTTTCGCCGAAAGAAAGGTGAGTTGTTGACGTACATGTGGCGCCGACCTATCGGGCATAATGAGAACTACAATTCGCTGTCGGCCATCTTGCGTTCCTTACAGAAAAACGTTTTTATTACAGAGAATTATTATGAAGAATATTACACAGCATTTCAGTTAATTCGTCGGAAAATATGTTGTTTACAACAATATGTAAAACAGCAACAGGACTAAACGACTACAATCGATAGAGAATTATGGTGTCAGGTGACCTATTGCAAATAGCAATAGAAATATGTGAAAAAAACTGAAAACGCTTCCAATATATATATATATAAAATCTTTCGTTATACATTTCATCAAAATAGAGATTTCATATATATTCCAAGGAATAATTTACGACCCCTAATCTCTAATAATAAAAATATCGCAATTAAATATCGTAACTGGCGCGATTTTGTACATAACTCCATGTTATCAAGATAAGAATATCCATTGTAGACCAAATGAAAGGATTAATGTTACCGATTTCCATAAACCGAAAAATAATCCTGATCATTATCAATTTTCTAGTCCCCATTAGAAAAACGCATAAATTATTTCCTCTACTGCAGAAGACAAAAAAAAAATAAGACTCGCAATTCGACACAATAATGGAGTGAGAAATGGCATCCTAGCGAAAATCGCAGGATATGGTATCAACGCCCAAAAAGGGTGTGTAAAAGAGAGGACGCAGAATCTTAGGCAGAAGATATGGGACAGGAGATATAGAATGAGGTGTAGCCTCGAGGCCCTGCAAAAGGAATAGAGGTTGGTACGGTAAAGATATAAGGACGTGCGAGAGGAAGGAGAAAATGGAGGAAGGGAGGGTGAGACGGTGTTAGGGAAGGAACGAGGGGGGACGGGTCAAACGGGAAAAAGCGGGTGAAAAGGGGTATGTGCACGGAATGAAGGGAGGCAGACGAGAGGATAGGATGGGGCTAATGCCACGAGTCGGATTAAACAGAAATGATGGGAAATGGGTACGGCGTGAGACATGAAGATGTGTTAGTTGGGTTTAGGAGAAAAAAAGACGGAGAGATGCAAGGGTTAGCGAGAGAAAGGCGTATACGGATAGATATATGAGCGGAGAAATAGGCCGGTGAAAGTGAAAATAAAGAAGTTTTTGCTATCGTTATCAAGGGAGAGAGGAAGGAGCAAGAGGGAGAAGTAGAGGGAGGGGAGGGCGAAAGGTGAAAGTGCAAGGTGCAAAACGTGAAATATCGATATGGCCGTAACGATAGGGATAGAAGGTGAGAATTGGAGGAAAGGTAAGGGATGGTGAAATTGAAGGGAAAGGTTAAGTGCTCGACGATGTTAAGCGGGAGGCGACAAACAAATGCGAGGAGGCGTGTCTTTAAGGAATAAGTTTTACGATGAGTTATTGCGTGAGGCAGCAAAGTTACGGCGTGACGAAATGATATCGAGGTGAGCAAAATGGTTTCGCATGAAAAGTTTGGATTAAAGAGTGGAGTGGAGAAAGGGAACAGAGATGGAGACTTTCCCATTGGAGCACATTTGTAAACATATGGTAAAATATTTGGGTGCTAACTTTATCCGACTGATAGCCGCTTACTTCGGGACGGGTAACCCATCTGAGTAAGAGCGACGAAATAAGAGATAAAATCTACCGCAGAATTATAACTCTAACTGCAAACTCTATTTATAAAGGCATTGACGCAGTCAGCTGGCGGGAGCCTCATGGAGCGTTATCGATTCATAAATGTAATTAGAGACCTCGATAAGAGTTCAAAGATCCAAACCCATCGACTTGAACACAGAATCCTGGATAACGTTCCTCAAAGTGCGAGTGAGCTCGCGTTTGGTTTTTATCTAGCTTTCAATACCGCTGAAAGGTCTGGGCTACGTACCAATGGGAAGGTTAGTTTCCTCAAAGTAACTTGAGAGTATTATAAAAAGATGACTTAGCAGATACGGTCGGCAATCAACAGAAGTACAGACAAATCCAATATAACAGAAAATGGGTAAGTGCAGAGTACATTAAAGCAAGTTGAAATATTTTTTAAGAGATATGCATGACTTCCTCAGGCTATTAGACAGATAACAGATATTGAAGCGAAATTCTGAGCACTATTGAGAATACTACGTAGTCGAGCACTAATTTAAAAATATGTCATTAGCATTATGAGATACCAACACATTTTATCAATAAAGAGAGACAATATTATCTTAATAAATATGATATTTTCATGAAAATTAATGAAGCTAAGATATTTGAGGCCGGAAGTGTTTGAGTTTTTGGACACCTTTTAAAAACAAATGCACAGGCCAATGAGATTAAAACAAACTTGCGTGCAACATTTTTATTAAATTACCATATGGTGCAATTATTGCTCGACAACAGAATAAGAAACTTTATTTATTCTTTAAAAAGTTACGGCCTCTTCTAAATCTAATAATAATCTACTAGGGGCTCCGGCGGTCAACCCCGTGCCACGCTCCGCGCGGCTACTTCTCTTTAGTTAAACTTTAAAAAATAATCGCTTCTCTCCTCCCTTTCTCACATTCTTTCTATCTCTCTCTCTCTCACCCTCTACCATCCTCCCTTCCTCTCCTTCCATCTCTCCAACCTTATTGGAAATAGAAATGCCTACCTTGGAGTCGAACCCAGGACTTTTTCCGAGATTTTTTTTCGTCGCCACGATACAATATATGATTCAAGCATTCTTACTAAGTTTAGAGTTTCTGTCTCGATTCTTTATCGAGTTATTAGCAAATTAATATAGTAGAAAGAAGATAATTTATGTGTAGTAACACATTTATTTATTTTACATGACGTCATAAGAGACACGAGAAGAAAACAATTACACTTGTGATTAATAACTTACACGTTATTAAAATCGATGTACTGAATATATATCATTTACGACATTATCATTTATTATTGTCTACGATAAAATAGTGAGTTACGCCACTATGACGTCGTAAGTTTACACCGTTGCTGGAACGACGTTTACTATAATATTATAATAGATTTTGACAGAAAATTTTAAGCAGGTTTCCAAATAATGACTCAAAAGTTAAAAATAATTGTGGATACGCACCAAAATATCACATTACGAAAGGTCATTAAAATATCTTTCGAAAGAGCGATTTTAACTAGATTTCTTTACAACGGTCGATTAAAGTTATTAAACGGAAATTTGTTTTCTTTCTTCTGACTTGAGTAAATAGGCCATGTTTATGTTGGAGAGAGTGAGTTAGAGGACTTGGAATACAGAGCGCTCGGATGGAGTAAGCGTTTATTTATCCGACGCCAAACTGAGACACTTTTCTTTTTTCCACAGTAATTCGCGATGCTCTTGTTTAGGCGTGCTCGTTATTTTTCTCTTTAGATTTCTTCTTCACATTTTCATATTTATTCGCGTATCATTAACTTTTCTACTAGGAAATAACCGAGTTTTCCTCTTAGTTTTTTAAGATGTAAACAGAAAAACGTAAAATTTCACGGAAAAATAACTCGCTTCGCAAGCTTTTCTTTCTCATACTCCAATTTCGACTAAATTTAAGTAAAGGAAAACATATTTGAAAGCCACATCAAACCATCAGTATAAAAATACACAAAAATACCGCTTGCTTCTATCTTAAAATTATTAGCCATTGCGTAACACTAGGATATTTTTGCCACCCACGACGATATTAATCAGAATTTAAATTAAAAAAATAGGGTGTTTTCTCCCACCCTATCTGAGAAAATAGTAATTACGACTTACGGTAGGTTCATTTATTTAATTAATTCTAATTGGAATTTTGTTCATTCATTTCAGGGAGTATTATTATTTATACTATATTCGAACACATCGTACTTTAAAAATTATACGCAGAGGAACTCCGTATAATTTCCGCGAAAAAAACACTAGCATTGTTTGGTAACAATTACACTCATACGAACCAGATGTAATTCTACGAACTATTTATGAGAGGATAGAAGTCTTTTCGGATATTACTATCAATTTGTTTGTGAGAGAATAGAAGAAACAAACTGTCCCGATTAAACGAGTAAAAAAAATGTTAACAAAACCGAAATGTTTACTTATTCCCAAGGCGGAGGCGGCAACAGACAGGAATGCATCCGGCGAATTTAATTCAAACCGATAGAAGAGAAGTTTGAATATTTCATGCGCCTCGCAAACGTACTCGCCGGCATCAACAGTAGCAGCAGTGGCGGCGGTATGAGGAGAGGGAAGACGGGAATTTTTCCATCCGTACGTCGAAATGCAGGCACGCAGATCAAAACGGACTATTAGGGGATTTATTTTCGGTGCCGCCGTATGTGTACGTGGCATCGCGCGCTGGGAGAAATCGCGAGGAATCCCTCGAGATGGGATGGGAGAGAAGAGAAGGAGAGGAAGATATACGAGGAGAATGACGCAAAGTGCATAAAAGAAAGCTTTTGTCAGATAAGACTCTCCTCTGCGCTTTGCACTTCGTGAGTGGTTAGAGCTTTATAGTCGCTCCGTATGAATTCCAAGGATCGCCGAAAGCTTCCGTCGAAAGGGGTCAAAGTTGCTTTTTCGGAGGGATTCGGAGGGGTTAAGGGAAGAAAGGGGAGAAGGAAGAGAGAGGGAGGAAGAGGATGGTTAGGGTGGGGTTTCGGAAAAGGGTTTTGTAGATAGAAGGGATGGGTTTTTGAAGGTAGAGAAAGAAAGGAGAGAAAGAGGGAGGAGAGAGGGAAGGGGGGGAGGAGGCAAGAGGAAGGAGGGAGGTAAGGGGAGGAAGTGGGAGGTGAAACAGCTGCTGCGTGCCGGGAATTGAATCGAGGTCGCCTCGTAGGAGGCTTTACGAGATAGCTCTGTCCCTTTTCTCTCTCTCTCACTCTCTTTCTCTCCTCTCTTCCCACTGTGCGATCCGTGGGAGTGGTTTGGTTTCCGAAAAGGATTGTGGAAATGGCGGCGTAGTAGTGGGTGACGGAGGGGGGAGGGAGGGAAGGAGAAAAGTGGAGGGAGGGAGAAAAGAGGGGGCAGAGGAGTGGGAGGGGTGGAAAAAATTGGAGGTCTTTTCTCGGTATAACGTTGAAGGTTACGGGGAGGATATGCAAACAGTTACACGGAATTAGAATATATTTCGGGAGAGAAATTGAATTTTCAACTAGTCTTTCGGGTACGACGCTGGAGATTTTTCTTGGAGCTGGTTTGACATAAAAATGAGAGGATGAATTTAAGTTGGTTATCTTATTGAGGTTATTGCTCGCGTTACATTCAGGGAAACAAAGTGGAATGGATATAAATTTCCGTTGTATTTTCCTTGAGCCGTATGGTAAACAATATCCCAATCACGCATCAATCCATCGTTTTACGGTTAATTTGTTTTGAATTAATACAGTAGCTGTCGTTTAATCGAGTCATATATTTATCTTACTTCTAATTTGTTTTTCTAATGGCGCGGAGGAGAAATATAATCTAAGATAGGGATGCTTTAAATGAATTGCGTGGTTATTCTCTTATCTTGTTCATTGTAAGGAATAATACCTATAGTGGTCAATATATAGAAATTTAATAAGTGCATGTATGAACGATTGCCCTTGTAATCGTGTTTGGTAACAATTTATATTCATATCCGAAGAGATAAATATTGCTTTAAATGTCAGAGTCAGCTTCTGAAAAATAAAATATTCAGAATACTAATCTAAAAATTGTTGTCGGGGTACAATTTAAACAGATTTTTTTCCTAAAATAAAATAAACGAGTAATGTTATCTGTTAACATGGATAGAATTAGTTTTTTTCTTCTATTATTAAATTCAGTAATATTTTGTTTTATTTCGCCATGAAGATTTCTCTTATTGACCTAATTGAGGAAATGAGGAAAATTTGGAAATTGATTAGCTGTTATATGCGTAAATTTATATATCTTATCTTTCTGTGGTTATACCTCCACATATTAGGTTAGTTGGGCCTCGTTTGTAAGTGGCATCGATGCGATAACGTACAATCATAATTTCAGCTTTCCATCTTTTACACCTTCGGAGATATTAAATTATTTTTTAAATGGACCTCTATCCGACCCTGTATAGTTTTTAAACTCAAATCATAGTAACATAAATGGGAGAAGTACAGAAATCTACACTCCAAGTTTCAGATCTCTAACGTTTACTGTTTCTTCACAATTTCAATTTAACCAGACGCGCAGGCAGACGCCGAAATGAAAATATAAGAGCCTTAAAAACGCGCTAAAATGAATCGTGTAGCCTTCACCCAATAGATGATAACGGCAGCTATTGCAGTCATGTAAAATTCGAGAAAAACATTTATGATACTATGTGGTCATCTTCAATTGCAATTCACTGTTCGTTGATCTAATAAGTAATTTCCTGTCACCTTTTCAATACTGTTGGTCACATGATGGCGTCCTTAAAAGGGAAAGTACTAGTTTATTTTTCAAATATAGATTAACGAAGTAACTTAAAATTTATCTTTACATCAAAAACTGAATTGATTAGTTATGAAATATTCAAAATAGGCATAATTAAAGTTATTTTTGGTCGACCTTTGATAAATTAGGTAAAGAGTGAAAACATATTTAATGGATATATGTGAGATTCTGCTACATGAAGCACATAATATACAATAGCATTTAGATAATTCTGTTATTTTCCTCTTTCTTTGTTAATTCCGATATTCAATGGGTATATTACTGAGATTAGATGGAGCATTAACAACAGTTAATGTATTCCTAACTTGTTGCACTAACAAAAATGGCATTAACTATTCTATATGAGAGTCATTGTTGTCTACATTTTAATATGAAACGTCATCTTTAATTCATAAAAACTAGTTATATTGCATTTTAGGAAAAAGCAAAACTTTAAAACTAAAATCGACTACTACAATAAGAAAGATTTAGCATTTAACCAGAGATGTAGCTTAATAACAGTAATCGTATAGAGTGTTATCGCTAACAAATAACTCGATTTGAATCTCTCCCTTTTTTTTGGAGAATATTCTACTTCCACGAAGCACTGAACGAAACAAGCAAAGCGCCACAGATATCGCAACAGAATAGCGAGATGCTCCTATTGAATTCCTGTAAAAGCATTAAGAGGGTTTTAACAGCGTACATAGGGCATTAACGCAACCTCTCTCTAGTGTGTCTTCCCGTTAAAGCCCAAAAGCGCCCATGGTACCGAGACTGCGGAAGGTACTTACCACCAAACGAAAAGATGCGGGCGAAAGAATCCTCTGGGATATCTCGGGAAGGGGGTGGGCTGTGGGTGGAAAGAAAGAGAGGAAGGAGGAATGGAAAATGGCGACAGACGTTGCTGAAGTTAAGAGAGTAAGAGGGATGACTATAAAAACGAGGAAAATGGCGGAATCCATTGGGAGGAGATAGGGAGGGACAAGGAGTTCGGAGGGAGAGGTAACGGGGAACTCGATATGGCATCGGCAGCTAAAAAACGAATACGGGTCGTCTCTCTAGTAGTTACCGTGCTTTGCAAGGGGAAGAATAATAGAAGACATATTTATATGTTTGTGAAACCACACGCACGTGCGCGTGGAATAAAGATGAAGTATTTTGGCTAGCGTGGGCATACGGTAAAAATCCGTACTACGAAATAGAGAATCGCTCTTTACGGCTCGCTGTATTGAATGGAATTTACCGAATTTCTATTTTCAGAATGCAGAGGGGGATAGCGTGGTTGCAAACCATGAAAGATTGTATGCGGAGCGATTTTCGTACCTGCGCACTATGCATATATTTTTATTTGACGGTTAGCATCGAGGCGGAATCTTCTTTTTTATAGCGAAGATCTAGATTATATCGGATTAAAAGGTTAGTCAACCATTTAAATACAAATATACGCAGGAACATGCATGTATATATATGTGTGTGAGCACACACGTGCACATACACAAATGTGTTTAAAAAAAGTTGGCAATAAAGAACTGACAGTTTGGAAGATACAGTTGCAGAGGAGTCTTTAAAGGATTTTTTTCCTTTGGATAGCAGGGGAAGGAACGGATTTCAAAACTGTTTATAAGACTGCGATGCGCAGATGTTATCGTTGGATTTACGATTTACGTATTGCGAGGCTTACCCCAAGAGGATAGAAAAGTTGCACTTCTCCTGCATCAAGACGGTTGAAGGATCTAGCAAGTCTTGCGAATAACAGCATTAATTCGAGCAGAATGAGGATTTACGTTCATTCCGCTGTGAATCGTACAAATTCCACGGAGAAGGTTGAAATATTTCTCGTAATGTGGATGTATTTCAAGATGAAATTTTTTACATTTGCTCTATATTTTCCATCAGAGATAAATTATTTTGAGTGCCTGTCGCTCAAAAAATAAAATAAAAAACTCAATCCTTAGTGATAACATTTACAAAGAGTACGTTACCTCATGAAATTATGATTTCCGTTTCAAATTTAACTCCAAATGATCATGAACTTCAAAAATGGACAAAAATAAGCGTATTAAAGAGCCGGCGGGTATATTTAACTAATTAAAATTAAGTTACGAGTTGTTTAAAATAGATAAGCAAGAGGTTGAAGATTTATATTTTCAATCTCAATGAATTAATTTTCAGGGAGCATAGTATCTCATTTTGTCTTACAACTCTTGTGAAACGCAATTTCAGCCCTGAACAGTAAACCCGATTTGGATTTATTTTAAAATAATAATTCATAAAAAACTTATGAAAACGCCTTCTGTAAAATCTGTAATTTCTTTTGTCAGGATATTCATACTTAATTCTCTATTGATTGCTACACAAATAGTTTTATAAATTCCTTCAAAAATTTAATCCAAGCGATTAAAAATACATTTCACTGAAACTGAACCAGAACTGATGTATTCAACCTTCGCTATCTGTTTTACTTTACGTAATTTTTGGTGCTTTCATACTGGATCAAGATCAATCCAATTTATTTCCAAAATAGGAAGGATATACCCTCACGCACACGATAGGCCCATAACTATCACGCACAGGCTGGAATCCGGAATTTACCGTAGGAGCTATTCAGTCACGACCTCGGGAAACCCATTTCTCAGTTATGCTTCTCCAAACAACGGAATAAGGTAAAGCTATAACTCATAGCCTTATGACTACAGGTCATTACTTCCTCACAACTTTTATGGGCAATAAAAATCGGAATTTCGATAAATAACCATTGAGTGCCCGATAAGTGGCTAAAATCATATTTTTTTTATAGATTTGGTGGAGTGATATATCGTTTTTTAAATGATGCAGGTATATTCTAAAGCTATATATCGTTTACTAGCAGACACCTATATCATTCATATGATAGGCCTTTATGTCTTTGGATTCCACATTATATTAAAAATTATAATTTTGTGTCATGGATAAACTAAGAAAGATAAGTTAGACAAAAAACTAACATGGAGTATATAACAAGGGGGAAAGTCCTACATCTTGATTAAAATAAAATCTGTAACGTAGAGTAAAATTTTTATCTATTTATCCTATTGCATCTCTCTGTTCGCAAAGCAACTTCAGTGTAATGAGATGTGGCAATTAATTCATATTATTATTCTATGATCTTAGGTGTACTACTTTTTAAATAATAAAACTAGTATATTTATCAATTTAGAATGTAATTTCGTAGTGTGAAACGGATTCTAGTACATTTACTTATATTTCGTATTAAAAAAATTATTCAGTATAATGGAAATTTTGTTTGACTGCGAATAAATATGAAGGTGGGAATTTAGCATTATAATTTGGAACGTGAATTTAAAACAGAAGGCTCATGCTTTACATTAAATCATCAACTACTATGGATTAATTTCCAAGGAATCCGGCTAGCTTTTAGTTGAAATCCACATCCACATTTGTTACCATACCGTTACCCATGCAGTTTATGCAAACGAAAGAATGTTCGAATATATTTTATGGTGTATTCTTTTAATTTTTAATTTTCTTTGGCTTCCTTACAAAAACATTCATTAGTATTAGATACAATAAAAACCATTCAGATATATATATATATATATATATATATATATATACACACACACACATATATACATACTTGTGGAAGAGGAAAGGAAAATTAAGGCAACTAAGTGTTGAAGGAAACCCAGTGAGCACTTACCAGAAGGAGATCCGCTGCGGTATCGGAGAGACACATTTGTTGACGGTGGAGCTTTCGGGATGATCCCTTCGTCAGCACAAGGGAGGCAACTAAATAAATGAATAAATAAATATATATACATACATATACATATATATATATATATATATATATATATATATATATATATATATATATATATATATATATATGAGATAATAGAGAAGGAATCCGTGACTAATCAGTATAAGAGAGGGAGATATGGTGCAAATTCATAGTACATAGGGTAATCAAAATTAAACACGACAATCTTGCCATTATTTTTACGTCAATTCCGGCTATTTTTCCGGTGAAAAGAGCATTTGCGAAACTAGGTCGGTTTTTTATGACCTTGTGCATGCCTTGGCAACACTTAAGCAGCGGCCAATCATTTTTCGTTCTTTTCAGAACCATGGCTGAAAACGGCAGTGTGCGCACCAAGCTAAATTTGTTCATCTGATGTGTTAAGTGAATATTTTTCTTTTTTAACTTGTCGATATGGAATTGTATGTCATCAAAAGGGGAAGATCATAACTTAATCATTCGACATAACTTTTGGTGGCCCAGAATTTTGTGCTGAAAGTCTACGAAACTAGGTAATTGTAGTGACGCTTCAATTATCGTAATAATTCATGCATGTTAAAGGTTTTGATTTATTATAAAAATAATTTTTACTTAAATTTATATTATAGATCAATTAAATAAAATTTTAAAAAGCGAGTGAAACAAAGGAATAATATAACTGAACTAGTGCAATGAATATGGATAAACCAAAATTTCAATATACGTACAATTGGAATTGTCAGTCAAGTTGCAAGACTTCTTTCAAACAATATGGGCATCATCTGGGAAAATGGTTTACTTCAAGAAAATTTAACCATTAGTCACTGAGGAGAATATGAAATGAATGTAATTTTAGGAAAATCGTTGCTTTACAATTGAGCCATTAAATGCTTTGGGGATGTAGATTAACAAAGAATCAAAAGAATAGCAAGACTGGCTATTTGTTCTTTGTCCTAAAAATGAATACGCTTGAGTGGAAACTCTGTAAAATAAATTCAGCATTGCTAAGTGAACCGCGTTGGCGGAAACTAGCTAATTAAAAAAAGAAAAGGCGAGATATGGTATCGCGAATGTGCTGTAATAATGAAGCTCTAAAAAAATGTAAAACTTTAGAAGACAATATTTATATCTTCCTTCACGATATTCTCGTAAACAGGAAGAAATACAAGTATACGTAATGTGGCAAAATAAAAATTATTAGCATACCTACGCATAAACTCGAAAGTTACATTTAAAAAATCGAAGAATTTGATTGAAACTACGTTTAGATAATAAGATTTTAGTAGAAGAAGCAAATATACTTAAGTCGTCTCATGGAGGTATATATGAGCATAATTTAAGATATCAAAGTCTCAATAAAAGAAATCTTGATACCACAATCTCGAAAAACACAACTTATAAATATGTAATATTAAATGGACTAATGTAAGATTGAAAGACACAAACGTAAGGAGTTTATCAAATCAGTGTGTCGCCTAAAGTGCGATTTTATTCATTTTAAAATGGAAGCCCAAATACCATTTTATGAAGGATTCTTTAAACTCTATTCTTCTAAAAAATTAGGCTTATAGTCTATATGCAAAAATGGAATTTTTGACAAGAGCTTTAAAGTCAGCATGCATTACTGTTTATGAATGCCGCACTCCTTTTAGTTTCCCATTTCACTGGAAGACTACATTGACGCTGGAGAACTCTCTCCCGTCGCATTCACGATAATGCGACCCTTAAGGCAAAAGAGAAATGGAAGCGTTCATCAAGAGTCATAAAGAAAATAGCCAGTTGTATTTCAACGGCCACATTTACGAGTAGGATTCCATAGGCAACGATGAAATGGATTTTATTGGGGTGAACTAAGTTAAGTCGATTCATTATAAATTTAAATATTAAAAAAATATGCCAGCTACAAAATTAGAAATAAATGAATTTTTATTGAAGCCTCAAACTTACGACCTTTCTAAATTGCTTTCATGAATACCATAAAGGACGGTTATTGTTTTCCAAATTACAGAAAGACTAAATGCCGAATTTTATAAAGAAGAGTGAAAACATTTCGGGGGAAATCGTATTCAATTACATATAATATTTTTTCTTAATTTTTAGCCGTGCATGACAAAATTCGTATTGCCTTAACATTTAAGAAAGAATAAAATAAAAATGATTATTCGGTATATAACTATATACCCCGAGAAATAGACCAAACGAAAACATATGCCATTTTAAAGCTCGATCAATCGCTTTTACTGTGCGGCAAAATAAAAAGATGCATATTGGGCAAAACATTAGTATCAAAAGCCACCGAACTGCGACTGAAAATAGCGCTAAGATGTGTTAAAGGCTTCTGAAAGTCCTTCGCTACATATATAAAACTTTAAGGGGGAGAATTAAATGCAATATAAAAATATATCAGGAGGAGGCGTTGGAGATTTTTATGAGTCACCTTCATTGTATCATTTGCACTAAAGGGAATTTACGATTGCGATCTCCGAGTAAGACGTATTATTTTGACCATACAAAGACGGAATCTACTTCACTTTGGGGAAAATGGAATCGGGAAAGCTCTTCTCGTCGCGTCGAGATCTGGATAGACCGCTCGTCGCTTCGAAGCAATATGACTTAATTTTCGTCCTTTTTCATCACCCAAGAAAAAAGGTTGCCTGTAGAGACAAGAAGATTCAAACTCTCTGTAATATTTGAAAATATTTGTTCATTTTTATCACAAGCGCTAGTGTAGCAGTGAACGCTTTGAACAAGGGATTCTGCAAGAAGAGATAATCTTCAGGGGCTTCCTCGAGATGCATATATGCATTGCATTAACGCTCGAAACGGAGAGGCGGGATAAGTCGAAGGAAAAGACGACGGTGTCTTAATCGTGTCATCCTACGAGGGATCGCCTGAGGGGAAGGGAGCAACGACATGGGACTCCATCGTGCGTAACCGGTACCCTCTCTCTTTCCCTCCATCACAGTCCCTCCCACTCAAGCCATTCTTCTTAAGTCCCCGCAGGGGTATGGTCCAGCCGAGGCGGAAGACTCGTCCGCTCTGATAAGACCTCGTATTTGGCGAAGAGGACTATTGTCCGAAGGAATTTAATCACGGTGCCGTGGGGAGGCGGGCGTAAAATAGTGTGTTGTCCTGCTGACTTTGGGGTGGTTTTCAGGAGGGAGGATGGTATGGTTAAGGCTATTCTCGGGAAGGGAGGAGGAAGGGAGGGAAGAACGTCGGTCGAAACTTTAGCTTCCCTCCCTAGTCGGGACGTCATCTTACGCTGGATGTTGGGAGAGCACGGACCGCTTCCCTAAAGCCTTCCTTCCATCTTCTACACTCTCTCCGTCTCTCTCTCTCTTTCTCCCTCGAAGGACTTAATCCCGGATCTCATCTCCACTCTCAGTTTGGATCTTTATTTTTCTTCACCCACCAAGAGGGTTTTATTTTACTTCGAAACTTGCGTTAAATTAGATAACTTGCGTGCCGTGATTTATTACCTGCGAATGCAAAGCTCGTTAAGTATAAAAATGGTATGGAACCGATCAAATTTTAAGTGCGAGTTCGGGCTTTTATTTGAATTCTACAGACGCTTTTCTAGGTATGGAGTCCTTTATCGCTCGATAATAAATATATTTTTATGCACTTACACAGAGTATATAGTATGCGAGTATTTGAAAAGTTTTAAAAATATCGAACCGTTTTGTTTACGCACTAATTAAATTAATATGCCGTTAATAGATGCACAGACACTATAAAAACTTCAGAATATGTATTTAAATTTATAGACTTGTCAGCACTGTAATACTTTAACACTTAGATTGAATCTTCTTCATGGCCGATATGATCTGACGGCATTTCGAACTCAAGGCATCGCTCATGTATTGTATGTTGATGTATTTTCGTGTCATCTACGAAAGATGCGATAGTTGCTTGACTGTTGTCCATAAATAAAATTTTATGAAACATTAAACTAATTTATTTTTTATAGCTTAGGAATTATAAGGGACAGGAAGAGTTTTGTGGAAGAGATTGTGCGATTAACTGCAAACTGTTTTCGATAATGAACCTGATACTTAATCAGTTATTTTCTTAGTAGGAGTAATTATTATACGATGTACTCCATTTTTGTTAATTTCAGCATAAGTGTTATTAATATGTAAAATAACATAAAATAAATGAGTGATTTTACTTTAGGATATTTCAACACAGTACTTGATTAATATCCAATTACCCGGATCACACATGCACCCAATTATTTCAGATAACTGAAACTTTACCGCTCCTTGTCTCTAGTTGAACTCAATGACTAAAACAGTCTATGTACCAACACTTGCGCATTTCGCGACGGAATGGGATGCCCGCTTCTCTTTCAGATGGAAAGAACTTGCGAGACCAGACCAGGCTGTTCCACCGCAACTGCACGGAATGTGAGTTTCGTTTGATTAGGGCCGAAACGTCAATCCCTGAGGTTCGCGGTGAGATGCATCCATACCGCATACTTTCGGAGGATGAACACTACATACGACTGACACGGTTTAGGGAAGCGGCGTGTTCCCTTTATTGGGGACGGAACCCTGGGATCGAACCGCATGTGCAGAGCCGGCATAAACATTCGTGTGCAGAGAGAGAGAGAGAGAGATAGGGAGGATGTGTACCTCTGCAAAAAGACGCGGAAGGTCATAAATTGTGATTTATGAGCGGGTCAGTAAAAGGGAACGGTGTAGAGGCAGAGTCAGGGAAAGAGGGAGTTTTTTCAACGAATCAGGCCATTCGAGCGACGCGATCAATCCAAAAACGATGCTAGGGACTTCGAAGCTTAGTAAAATCTCGCTTAAATAAAATAACTCACGGTTTTTTTTCAGAGCTATTCCGTTTTATCTCTATTTGATCAGTCTAAAAAGCTAATTTATGAATAATATTTGGTTAGCTGGGCCTTCGACAAAACGGACGAATTTTTTTGAGCGCTTAATATTTTATTTAGGAAGAGAAAAGTTATTTTTTCACGAAAATAATCCAGTTCCATTTGCACACATCGGTTTTAAATGTCAACCCTTTAATTATTCACGCTGTTTTTTTTCATTTAAATGACCTCCGATATTTGGTCGCCTGAGAAAGAGAGGAAATGTTTACAGTAAAGACTCAAGAAACATACATACGAAATTAATCGCCGGATTATTATTAATGCGGCTACACAGCATGGCATTTAACGACAAACGTTTTGCGGTTGGTCAAACGTATTTGGTAATAGGGTATATTGCGATATTTATCCGTTCGTGGCGATCGTGTCAATCGATTCGTCCGGTGAATCGATCTCCACGTTTCTTGTCTTTAAATGTTAAACACTATCAAAAGTGAGAAAATAAGTTATACTCCAATGGCCATAAAAGGTTAGGAAAAAATTAGTATTTCGGTTACAAGGCAGCCGCCGTCAGTGGTGATTTGTCGATAGTATATTATAATGGCATTCAGACAGTTGCTTATACAATCGAAATCTAGTTTGAATAAATAAGAACAAATATATAATGTTAAGTTACTTGAAGTACAGTAAAAAATTCCGAGTGGAACAAGTTAATAAAACATATACCAGTTACACCAAAACAACGCAAAATATCCTCCGCCTTACTAAAGAAATGATATTTTGAAAGATGATAATAAGGAGAATTCTCCTGCGTGTCATTTTATTTTTCGCCAAGACAAAGAATAAAAAGTAAAATTAAATTTTTCTAAAGCTGCAACTTAAAATTTTTATTCGGAGGGTTATCTACACAACGACAAACGCTATTCAACGTTTAGCGTCTTTAGCTTCGACAACATTTCACGCGAAACATTAAAACGAAGGGCTAATTCCGTATTCCTACCATACAAGTTGGTTCTCTTCATGGTCCGGAAAATGAGTGAAACGTTACCCGCTAGAGTTTTCTCTTCTTGGTCTTCAGAATTCTTCCGTCACGCATGGCCTCCAGGGAATCCGTTTCCAAATGAGCCGCAACGTTTCCGGTAAAATCACCTCTCCCTTCTCTTATCTCCGGGAATTATCGATGCAGACTGCGTCCTAAAATCCTGAGAAATTGTTCTTTTCCCTTACGGGATCTGGTATGATGTCTTAAAAGGCCAATTCGAAACTTCGAGAGAACATCCGCATCCTCTTCTCCCGCGTAAAAGTAATGCTGCTACCAGGCGTTGTTCACATAACAAGCAGCTTCAACTCCGACTGTGTTCGCATTAGTCTAACTTCTCTCAAACGCTTTAGGGAGGTAAAACGTGAAGACGCTACCCGCCAGTCTTTTTTTCATCGAGCGCTTATTTTTTATCACCTAAGAACAAATCAGAAAAGAAATATATTGCCACTCCGAAAAAAATATCGCGAAGCATTTCCTAAAAACGACGGTCGGTCTTAAAATTAGAGGTTATTAATGAAGGACACGAGGAAAAATGAGATAAAATACGTATTTTGGTGGAAAGAAGTTTCACTGTGTTACCGTCAGGTGGCGTCTTCGAGTCTTTATTTCTCTCTCTTGGTACTTATAGCGTCTTAAGCCAAATCCATCGCTTCTTCCGTACGTAGAAGGTTCTCAGAAGTTGGCCTTCCAAGAAGATTTTCTTGTATGTAAGTAAGAAGGCGGCTCTCCTTCCTCATCTCAAAACCTCCCCCTCCCCCTCTCTCCATCTCCCTCTCTCACTCACTCTCTTTCTTTCCCCCTCTATGGCTTTACGGTTCGGACCATCTACGAGTATAGCTTGCAAGGAACGATAATTACACACACCTAATGCTTCCGGCGACTTCCGCGGACAACGAACCGTTTTACAATCCTCCTTACAGAGGTAAGGAAGAAGGAGGTATATAAATACCCGTATATTCCTCCTCTTCCTCATATTCTTCTTTCGCTCCCCTCTATCCTCTTTATTCCTCGTCTCCTCATCTTATTCTGAGCGCAGTTTCGCGGGCAAATGGGGGAGCCGTGAGAACGCGCCTGTACAAACAAAAGGTTGCTGATAGTAGAGTGGGAGGGACAGGAGTTAGGGAAGCGGAGAAAGAGATAGGGGAAGAGAGAGAGAGAGACGGCGAGAGAGTATGGAGATTTTTTGGAAAGAGGATGAGAGAGAGAGAGGAGGTTAAGGTATAAATGGAAGTATACACAAGGGGGAAGGAATAGGAAGGGATATCTCTCAAAAGAATATGGGTGTTGGGGGGGGGGAGGTATAAGGGATGAGTTTGTGGGCTTAAGGGTCTGCATGGCCCATCGGGGAAATTCGACCTTCGTTCACCATAAGAGATGCTCCTTCTCTTCCACTCTCTCCGATGTTTTTCCATGGCATATCTCTCTCTCTCTTAGTTCGCTTCTACAATAATTTTGCTCAATGTGAGATTAGGACGCGGACTCTGGAAACGCGTTTGAATACGGTTGAATTAAGAAGTCACTGGCCCGTGAGAGTCTTAGTGAGGCCGTTCAGACGTTTATTATCCAAGTACTCCTATATTACTGAAGGAGTAATCTATTAGTCTTCCATAACACTCGCACACATAAAACGGCTGGATGATTTGGCTTCATTTGGCATAAAAGTTCTGCACCCTATCTAATATAGTTAGGTCATACCTTCTTATTAAAGCATATGTAATTCTGTTGGTAAGTGTGTGTGTGCGGACGGTGTAACGCTTGGTTGCTATATGGTGTTAGATGGGAGAAAAGGAAAACCGCTCATAACAAACATTTTTTTAAACCTTTTTCGATTAAACTTTCAGAAATCACTTGACTATTCAAATTTCAATTTGAAACTGCTCGCCGTGTACATAGTAGTCCTGGGTTTGACTCCAGGAGCGTATCTTTTCTCCATTTGAATAATATGGGCAGAGCTGAAACGAAGCGAGAAAACCTTTTTTCTTTAGCATTTTAAAATATCTTAAAAATGAGATATCGACGCGAGATTTTGACAGGCCGAGAAAACTACGGAAATGATTTTCCCTATCGTAGAAATTCAAATCTCATTCAAAAAAGCCGAAAAGTAAGTTTATGACTATTTTTTCGTGATTTTTACGCATTTATTCAATTCATCGCCATGGCAACTGCAATTGTTAAAGTCTATTGTTGGCTCGATTCTAATGCGTCAGAAATGTATAAAAATTGCGAAAAAGCGTGTTAAAACATCATTTTATATGTCCATGACTATTATTACTTTCTGGAACATTCGATCATGTGGATTTTATTTTTAATTTTTACGTTTTGGTGCACAAAATTTGGTGTCATTAATTTTTAGGCGCGTTTCGCTTACAGCGTGAGCGCCTATTATCGTCGGTCTGTCCGTCCGTCCGTCCGTTTGTCCGTCCGTCCGTCCGCATGTTCGTTCTCGGCTTCTACTAAACGGATTTTTATGAAATTTGATATTAAGGACTTTCAATCAAATATAATTAGAAAATCGCAAAAATGAATCACGTACGCCAATCAGAGGTACCACTTTACTGGTGACAAAAAATTAAATTTTCGTCATATCTCGTAAAGTATTGTTCATATCAAAATATTTTTCAAATAAAAGTTGTAGAACTGGTAGAGTATTTCCTTCTTTACGTATTTTTATCGTAGGAGTAGCCGTTATCGAGAAAATCAAACAAGAAAGTCTTATATGGAGTTGAACTTCGAAAATTTCTTGCATGGTTACTTCATTGTTGCTAACATAAACAATCTCCCAAACAAACGTTTAATTTCCTTACGTGTGCATGCAATACTATTAAATAGGAAGAAAATGGATTATTTATGATGAAGAAAAGGACTTTAAAACACTATTTCCCTTACGTACAGGTACATAATTGCTTTCTAATACTCCATTGCACGAAACGCGCCCCATTTGTGATACGTTGTACGCTTTCCTAACTTGATATTTTATTTTAACGTAATGCTTAATTCACGCCTACCTGTCATGTCTTACGGGAAATTAGGCTAGTATTATATAACTGTATACATCTGTTTATTTGTGTGTTTGTCTGAAACATTCCCCTGTCTGGGAAGAATTTGACAGAAACTTTAGTGGAATAACTCGAGAACGGTTAGTACGATTTTGACGAAGTTTTCCCGATATACTGAGATCTACCTCTCGCACCTTTTAGCTAAGTCAACGTCTATCATAAGATGAATAGTTCGATTTTATGAGAGTTTATCTTATATAATTGTTTAACACTTGGATGAGAGTAGCATATTAGTCAATTGGAACATTAAAATTACCTTGAATCTTAGGTATTCAGGACATGAAGCGATGAACCCCTGAACGAATGAAATTTTCTTTTCTTTGGGTAGTGTTTTTAATACGCGTCGAATCGGTTCACAAATTAGTTATATACTCCCTGATTTTATGCCATGCTACTTACACCGGCTGCTCCTACAACGTTTTCCACTAAACCTGCACAAAATGTTCCCTTATTTCAGGCTACGCGTATTACAGAGCTTGCGCATAAAATCTATACGTACAGCAAATACCCCTCGTTCTTATTCAACAAAACTTACACGATTTTGCCTCTGAGACGTATACAACCACACAGGCACAGACAACCACGAAATCCCTCGATTTTATGCAACTAAACTTACACCCGGCTGCGTCCTACGAGAAATTGAATGTTTCTTATTCTCATGGTAGAATTTCGGTTTAAACTCTAAATTGCTCAAAAATTGTTTATTTTAGGCGATTTTATTAACATTTTATGCGAGCTCTCCATGGCAACCAGCATTGTTGGCTTTCGAATATATCAATCGATTTCAACGTGATTTTACATCGAAATTCTACCATAGGAATAATAAACTTAATTCAATTCCCCGTAGGATGGTATAAACTTTGCGTTGAGAGTCTTTCTACACTCCCACCTTCCCCTGATCATAAATATGTCGACCAAATTAAATGTAAACGTATTTTGGAAAACGCTAAAATTTGCACGAAGTGTCTTTTGGGCCAAATGTACAAAAAATGGACAAGATGACAGTGGACGAAATTTATTTGGACCTAATGTCCTAGAACCATAATAGCCCGCGTTGAGTTTGTGTTGCGATTAGTTTGTCTTGCGATAATTTTGTCAGTTTAGCCCGCGATAATATTGTCTTGCGATAATTTCGGCCTGACAATGAGATAATTTTGTCTCGTGATAATTTCGGCCTGTGATAATATTGTATTGCGATAATTTTGGCCTGCGATATTTTTGTCTTGCGACATATTGAGCATGATATTTCGACGTAGAACCATCTACCGGTATAATTGACTTAGCTAACGTACTGGCGTATGTAAGATATTATTACTATTATTTACATTTACATAGGCGAGTGCACCCTTTATATAATCATATAGCACAATACATCAAAAATACAGTTTTAAACATCATATAAAAATATAAAAAATTATGTAAATCTCTTATCAAACATCACACATTAAAGATCACAGTTCATTAAAATCATATAAATCACACAAGTATTAGGAAACATTTGTCAAAACAATAGTGAAATACAATATTAATAAGATACAATACTTAATTTAAAGTATTGAATCCTGGTGGTAATCACTTACTAAGCATCACAGTCATGAGCAACATTTATATGTCATCATGCATAAATCATGACTTATCTAATAAGACAATTCAAATAAAATTACAGCAAGAATAGCAGTCCATTTATAATATCAACAATAGATATATTATCATGTAATAATTGACTGAAAAGAGGCCTGATTTAATAAAGTTAATTCCTTTTTGAAACTGTCAAGGTACATGTTAAAGAAGTCTAATTTCTCAGGCAAGCTATCAGCCGTTCTCATCATCCGAACCATAGGGCTGTTATACATATAATTACATCTTTGATACTGTTTACTAAATATGAATATATAGGGGAAGTACACGGCGAATTGTTTTTCTGCTGAACTCTGCTTACCAACACGACAGGATAAGCCATTTTCATGATATTGAACAACTTTATTTTGAATAATAAAATACACTGGAAACTGGGTTGCCACTTCTTCGGGTTTGACCCGAATTCTCCGGGTTAAGGGTGAAATTCTCCGGTTGTATAACATATAAGGACCAGAATTCCCATTGTGAAGTGTCAATATGAGAAAGTGGTATGATTTCGACAATAATGCTTTTCAGTTCTTATCTTTGTTGAATGAGATGAATAAAATTTGATTGATTTACTGAAAGCGTCGAAAAGTGCCAAATGAAACCTTAATAAAGATAATCTGCACGATGATGTATGTAATCTGACCACTATTTTGCCTACTGTAAATGATAATTCACAGGAATATCCAGTGGACATGAAATGGCTAAAAATAATCAAAGATGGAAAGAATTTTATCAAATTTCGAAGCTTATAGGTATTAAAGATTTTATGTATTCCCGTCAGTAATTCCTTTGTAGAAAGTTTATTCTCTTTCACGACTAGCATATTGTGCATCGCATTTGTCCACATATTCAAGGCATTTCGATGATGCCATGTCTTAAAGTTTAAACTATACCATGGTTACGATAAATAATACGACGGCAACGAAAATAAACAAATATTCAATTATTCATCGATACTATGGTAACGAATAAATAAAAATTAATTTTTTAATGACTTTGAGGAAATGGTAGTGTTTAACGAGTGGATCTTTACTAATACGATTTCATATTTATTTGCCACACAACTTCTATTTTCCCAAAATTATTTTTACTTGGAACATTGAATTACGTGAGTCTTCTATGTATTGTTCATTTTACTGGGTATTTTGTTTCTAATTCAATTGCCTATCTTTAACCTTTTACCTAATTTCAGTAATTTCCATCTGCATTAACAGAGCTTCCAAGTTATTAGCTTATCTTCCCTCTTACAGGAATACAAATCTTCTAAATTAAAAAAACGCACACGTTACTCTGAATTTTCATCCCTATCGTTAGCTCAGAAAATCGACAACATGCCGGAAATGTCTTGATTACTATTTTACTCAGCTCTTTTCCCCTACGGTGTCTAATTGGAACCGTAAAACAAAGCGTAAATTTTAATTATTTCGCATAATAATACTATTCATTTTCAAGCGTGGAACCTGCTCATGGTTCAGTTGGCGAAGTGGATATAATAGGAATTCTCTCAGTTCAAGTTAAGGGTTAACATTTTTGAACAAGAGCATTCTAACAGTCTGCATCTACCTCTGCCTCAGTTATGGTGGATACACAAAGTAAAGTGTTCCGCCATTTCGGAAGCAGTCTGGTATATTGGCGCATATCGTAAGAGCGAGCGGGATTATGCAAGATTTCGTTGCTTTTGTTCCGTGCAAATGCGAATGCGAGGCCTTTGTTAAATTCCTTACTGCAATAAATACAATAGCGGCGGTAAACACCAAAACGGATTCATTTCAAAGTCCTAAAACATATGAAATAGCACAGCGGTTGTACTATTATAAGAGTATCATTCTCCCAAATCGCATCCATCAATTCTTACCACATTAAACATACATATTTACGTCATGAAGCGTTTTGAGGATGTTTATCCATACAAAAACTGTTTAAATCATTCATAAGGAGGGCAATGAATAAAATCGGTGCGATGTCAAGGTATAAAAAAAATGCCCGTCGACTAGATTGGCTGGAAGGGCGATCGATGAGCCCCTTATCGTCTCCGAGTCGAGTTTTGCCTCTCCTGACTCCTCCTTGGAAACTCATCGTCGAACGTTCAATAATTAAGGGAAGAACTTTCCTAACGACGAAATCTGATTCCGCAAAACAGTTCTTACCTTAGTTTTTCGATTAAAAGGAAAAAATGAATCCTGAAATACGATCCGGTAATTGACGTGTTGGCACGACATTTATCTCATATTTCGCATGTTTTATCTTTCGGTCTTTCTTTTTTTATTCGCATTTGCAGAAGTTTTCTCAAGGTTTCCGGGAATCCCCCTTGACGAATTGATGTATCTCTTCGAATGCGATAAGAATACGTCATATTACATCAAGCTCGCAAGCTTTCATCAATCACGCGCCTATCTTGTTGACGTCTGTAAATTTGAAAAGTTTCATAAAAGTTGAAAAACGATAGGGGAAATAGGGTTTTTGTTTTTTTTTGGGAATATCTCTGATAATGCAAGAGGGTATTTTATTTCCGTTTTTCTTGCAGGGATAAGGGGGGAATCCAGCGAATGGAATTATGAGAATAAAAGCTAAATTTGGTTTGAGCCAATGGCGACTGGTTGAACACAAGTTCTAATCTATAATTTATTTTAAAGATTTTGTTAAATAATAATAGTATTATGCGCATATAAGAAATTATGTGTTAAATTACTTAGCCTGTATAATAAATAATTAGATCAATTTTTTTGTGCACAGTTTACGTAAAATAATAAAAATGTATTTAATATATATTATGTTCGTATTATGACCATTAAAATATATTATACAAAGTGGCGCATTCAAGTTGAAAATTCTGTGTAGCTGCAATATCGGAAAATGTGATCAGGTAATGTAATCTGGCAAGGGAGTATGCAAATCAAGCGTACTGTTATGATCCTCAAAAATGACTCTTTAACAGCATAAAAAACCAATTTTATAGATTTAACATTTTGTTTATGTATCAGCATTGTGCCAAATATGATATTTTTACGTACCACAGACGATATTGCTGCATGGCTCTCTTATTCCAAAATAATTATAAAAAAGACAATTAAAAACCTAAAAAAAATTGAAATATATGAAACAAAAATAAAATTTTACGCCAGTGGTTGTGACAAAGGTTTTTCACCTATATATGATAAATCTTATACGTGTTAGTAATGCTTTCTTTTTAAATATATACTTATATAAATTCACGTAACTTTTCCATAATATACTTCTGAAAATTGTAACATTACACATATATAGTCGTTCATTTTTCTATAATAGGACTCTCAGATATCACATAAAAATAGAAAAGATATATTTACAGGCATGCAAATATAAATACACGCCATATGCTCTATTATGTCAATAAATAAAAATGCAATAAAACTCTGCGAAAAAATGGATATACTATATCAAAGAGCATTACGCATAAATAAAAACTCGAAGCCAAAAGTCATTTCATTGGTTTGATAGAAATCAACCTCGTTATTGCTTCATGAGGGGGTGGGAGAGGTCGCAGGTCGCCTGATTCGGATCGTCAAACACCAGACCTTCCCACACTCCAGTAGCCATCTCATATAAATTTTCTCCCAAAAAACTACTGCCGGCCAGAAAAAAAATGAGTGCACAAAACCAACGGTCCCTCGTGGCAAGAAAGCGAATAAAAATAAAATAAAACCTCGCCGTCAGACATTTCAATTTCCCTTTCGTTTTATTTGGGGAGAGGGTAGAGAAAATGATCGAACGCTATCGAAACAAAATATAACTTCACACACCCCATATGCTGACATGTACGTATGTGTATGTATGTATGTATGTATGTATGTATGTATGTATATATACATATATACATATATACATATATACATATATATATATATATATATATATATATATATATACGCACACACACGAATGCATATGTAGTGTATCCGTATAAATTGATGCAAGAATACATATATAGAAATAGCGCAAAAACTTCATTATCCTTGTTATGTTCCACTGTGGTAAGCACGGATAATTCGACGTTTGCAATTTTAAAGGTAAAATTCTTTAAAATATATATTGAGTATCATATGCATAAGTATATATACCTAAATTGCAGATCGCTTACCCTATCCGCCCAATTGAAGACAATGTAAAATATGAAAGAATTTCTACATCGAATATTTAGATTCTTATAACATACAATAATTTAGAAACATAAAATAGCTGAGGTAATCGCATTTTGCATTAGTTTCATTTAAGAACTAACGATAAATAGGCAAATAAGCTTACAAAATTCTCAACAATTTGTGCACAAAAAAGGGATGCAGGAAAATTTTAACTTGTAACCTCCGGTTAATCCGCGCACGAGTAACCGAGGTCTTAATATAAGTGGAAATTCCCTCGAATCCGCAAAATGTTCACGCGTATCACTCGACACAACACTACGCCATTCGATCTCCGTGTTTGAGGAACTCATCCTTCGTGAAAAATGATCGAAAAAAATATTTTTTCCTAGTATATTGTGGGTACCAGGTCTTCCCACCTCGTGAAGACAGGGCGAAGAGCCGCGAGAAGGGGTGCGAAGATAGATTCAGCGTACGTGCGTGCCTGTGTACGAGTGCGGCTATAGGAACCACTCAAGCCTCGCTCTGCGGCCGACGAAATCGTAGTCTGACCCGTCCGAGCTTCTACTTCCAACATCGATCATCCCCGTGGGAAAGCGGTCGCGTGACCTGTTATGGCCAATAGAACGGAGACGGGAGGCGCCACGAAAGGGTGAGAGTGGATAGCGTTGGGATGGAGTTAGGAGGAGGAGGAGGCGGGGGTGGGAAGAAGACCATGCGGATATAGGCCGACGACGACGACGCCGCCACCACCGCCGCACACCGCCGACAGAGCCGTAGTTTTGGGAAAACAAGTGAATTACAAAGGTTTATTCAGTGAGGCGCTTGGGCGCGCAAAATTTAATGGCTCCATTGCAGCTGCATTCCGAGAGCCATTTGGAATGAAAAGAGAGCGTAAGAGAGGTCGAGGGCAATATAGAGGGGAGAGGTGGCGAGAAACTAAACTTGATGCTTTGTGAGTGAGTCAAGAGGGAGCAAGGTGATTATGTCCTTCACACCTCCGTCGTTGTTAGATTAAATACAGAAATGTAAACCTCTCACCTCGAGAGGCATGGAGAAAAATCAGTCAGTTGTTTCTTACTAAGCTTCTCTATTAAAGATACTTTTTTCTAAGATGGGATTATCTTGAAAGATTGTATAAGAAACATAAAGCTTTATTTAACCGCTAAATGACCTTAATTTTTACACGCTTACGTAACGAGATAAATTTTTAAAGAAAAAAGCAAGCATAAAACAAGTAAAAGTGGCAATTATATTATAATGTTATGGCCGGGTAATTAATATTCAAACATTTGTATTATTTTATTATAAATTAAACACATACATAATTCAACTTGTAAACATGTTATGCTCTTCGACAGAAAATTTAGGCTTGCCTTTTTGGTACAAAGGCGCTTTATATTCGGCTCAATAATAGAAAGAGCTACAAAAACTTCTTCGTCTAGGTCAGTGGTTCTCAACTGGGGTGACATGACATCCCAGGGTGACGCGAGAGTTATTGAGGGATGCGAATATTTGATAAATTCACAGTGTATCATATTCTGGCTTATAAAAATAAATAAATCCAGAAGAATAAACACGCTTGCTTATTTAAATATCAGAATTTTATCTTTATATGGTTAGGGAAAGCTTAATTAATCTGTAAAGGTGACTTGATGATAATGGAAGTGGAAACGGGGTGACGCATGACAACATGGGATGACGCAGACAAAAAAATGTTGAGAACCACTGATCTAGGTTCTTTAAACTTGCCCTTTTAATGTTTTAATATGGGTTGAAGAACAACTAAATTCGCATAAATACTTTGTAGAATTTGTAACGTCATATCAGTGGCATATTTAGATATTGAAGGATATTCATCTTTAGCTTTTAACTAAAATACATCTAAAGGTACCTACTAGTATACTAATTTTAAATTGTATGATCGTTGCTAAGGTCTATCAATTCCTCTCGTAGTATCAGGATAAATTCCTTGGATGATAAAATTTATACGAATTTGTTTGTCCCAAACGTTTTTGTGAAAATTAATTATCATCAGAGTGTGCGGCACAATAGTGCCTTCCTCGCGGCACACTAATGTACCGCGGCACATCGGTTGGGGAGCACTATCGTAAACGATATCAGAAATTTCTCACTCATGAAAAAATATATAAAAATTAAGAGGTTTAATTCCATCTTGCTGCATAAAAGATTTCTTCAAAAACTCATTTCGTTCACATGAAAAATACTCTAAATTCTCGTTGAAAAATGCCCATATTTATAAATCTGCCAAAAAACGAACATTTAAAATATTCTCACTAAATAAATATTCACAACACTAGGTACTGAATGGCCACCTTAAAAGCAAAAAAACCAACATTTTCCGTGCTAGATAATAAAAAATATTATTTCACTTATAAATATAGCATTTTAAATAATCGGATCCTTGCACGTCTTGTCATTTCAGTTAACATTAACTTCAATGGTTGCATAAGCTACGCAGCATCGCTTTAAGCTCTAAATTTAATAACTCGAAGGATAGGAAGAAAAGTTAGGAACTTTAAGCTTTATCGACAAATAAATGCATTAAACTGGTGATACGAAATTTAGAAAAATGATGAAATTGTTAGGATTATAGCAGTGATAAGTTGCTGCTTTGTTATTAATTGTCAGAGAATAAATACAATAAATCATTATAGCGTCACAATTGTTGCAATGGGCTAAAAAATTTTATACACAACCGACTCCCATAATCATTCATCAATAGAAAAAATTAAATGAGATATAACATCGGTGAAAAATTTATTTTTCTATGATAATTTTCGAGTCGATATGCTTCTTTAATTTATAATTTTTGTTGAATGCTTCGGTGTTATTCGCGAAATGTTATAACTAATTAAAATTCCATCTAAAATACAGGTTCATTGGCTGAAATAAAAATTATATACTATGCTTTATCATCAATATTAATCAAATAATAAATTTATATGCAATTATTTCAATATTAAAATATTAAAAATTTACTGTACGATAAAACGATGTGATATCGACACGAAAGTATTTCCATATTTTAACCGATAAAATTCGAGCTTTTGGCTCATGAAGTCGCACGTTTTTTTATCGAATGAAAAAAGTGTTTTGATATATCCATCCCAGGGGTTTGAGAGAGAATTTCATCACGATTTTAAGCTCTTTTTCGAATCGTGAATCGAATTTTTTCGATCCGCCAATCGCCGAACGTGATTCGCTGTGATCTGAATGTTTCATTTAAAATGAGAAAGTGAAATTATTGCGTTAATCTGGGACGTGTGTATTGTTTATTCGTTCATAAAAGCTTCACAAACAGTGGCCAATTTCGTTTGTTTGCCGAAATACCTGCTTGAATTTGGCGGTATTTATTTAGTTTGGTTGGATATCGAAATTTTGTCACCGTACGACATATTTACGTTGCCGTCATTTTCTTTTCTAATCCTTCTTTCCATTTCTGCTGTGTTTTCTGAAAACGATCAACAACAAAAAATATGTAGTTCCCACAAATTTTACAAAATCACTTTTCTCGAGTTTAGATTAATCTTTTAACTTGCAAAGGATAGATAAAGTGAAGGACTGGTTGTGAAAAGATTCAACAACGCATTTTTCACAAAAATATCAGTCATGATTTCATTATTGTCTTTCATTAATTTTCAGAAAAATATAAAAATTTTTAGGCAATCGCCCTGGGAGCCGAATCGAAGGGGCGGCAAAAGGGCAGTCACTAGTAAACACTTTGCTTTAAACGTGTTGAAAGGTATTGTTATTCGATTGAAATTGTATACATACATGATAATACGGTAAATGTTTGGCACAATTGAAATAATTACTTTTATAATTATGAAATCTAGGGTGCAATGTTTTTCTGGCTCGGGGCGCCTAAATTTCCAGCTGCGTTACTACTTGAGACAACTAATTAAGTGTCAAGTCCAGATTGTGTTAATGATTAATATAATCTGAACTCTTTTGCTTCCAAATACCAAAATCCGTTTGCCTGGATCTTATAAGGGCGAAAGAAAATATATTTCTAGTCCTAATGAATAGTATAAAATACAATAGGTACATTATAATATAATGTATATTATACAATAGAGGAAAACGATATATATATATTGTTAAGGAAGGTAAGTACATTCGATGAAACAAGTAAAATTAGCGACTTAAATCGGTTTTATCCTCATTTTTGAACAAGTTTGGCTAGTTGTTCAATTATTACATTAAATTAGCCTTTTATTTTTCCATATTCTCATTTAGATGAAAATAAAAGTTTTGACAAAATGTCGAGTATTTAATTGACCGAGAATGCAATATGTTCTGCACGGTTAGCTCGCGTTACGAGTGACATGTTGCGCAAATACATATTCCTCTATTTCCTGCCCGCCACTCCCACTTTCCGCTTCGCATTTGCGTTTCTCGTTGACCTCTTCCACTTGCGTACATATGCACAAACCTCTATCTCATTGACGAAATATGGAAAAAAAATAATACGCGATTTCCGCGATCGCTTAGATGCTATAATAAATTCTACGAGCACAAAAATCTTGGAATAAATACGCAAGAGAACAAAGAGGAGTTATTAAAAAAATAAATCACCGTCACGAAATAAATAACTCGTTCATTTGAAGAAAAAATGAGAGACAGAGGCGTGATGCACATCCAGAAATGCGAAAAGGCAAGAAATTTTTCCGGCTATTATTTCTGCCGCGCTCTCATTCCATTTCAGGATATTTTCCCAAAAGACATCAAAGTGTGCGCAGCATGATTTTTCTGAAGATGAACGAAACGGAGAAAAACCGATATTGCCTTAAGCCCCCATCCCCCCCTCTCTCTCTTTTTCAAGCCTTTCCTCATTTTAAGCTCGTCCCATCACCCCGGAATAAAAAAAACAACACATATCCCGGCAACATTCTTCTCTCCCCCACCCTAAAAAAAAATAAAAGTTGTCGCCTCTTCCCTGCATAATTTATTCCTATTCTGTTTTCAACCATGCTCGACATCTTGCGTCCCGACGCAAGCAAATTCGTTCTTTTTTATCTTTCCCCCTTGTCTCCTTCTTTCCGCTTCCCACTCCGGACTTTATTTCACTTACTTCCCCCACCATCAAAAATATTTGAGAATTTTTTTCCTGAGTTTTCTTTTCCCATCCCGCGGAAAACATAATAAAAATGAATTTATTCCTTCACTTCGGTGGAGGAAAGAGAATGCAAGCGCGCACACACGCCCATACGCGAGCAAAATTGCTCGGAGGGGTCGTAAAGAGATGAGTAGCAGGGAAAGGAGGGAGGTGGAGGAGCTCTTGATGACTTTGGGATTAGTGGAGGGAGAATTTCGTTTTTATTTTTTTCCATAAGTGTGAACCCCAGATGAGCAAAATGGCTGCTGAGAGAGGAGGATAAAGGGAAATACGGTGGAAAAATAAGTGAATGGGGAAGAGAGAGAAAGGAAGGGAAACTGAAATACAAAACGACAAAAGAGAAGCGGTATGAGACCGAGACGTAGATATGGATACGAGGACGTGGAAGAAAATGAGAAATAAAAGGAAGCATAGCAAGTAGGAAAGATTCGCGAGATAAGAACTTGTGACGGACGGGAATGGGAAGAGGATGAAAAATTGCGCGGAACGTTGGCGTAAGAGGGCGGAGGAAAGATGAGAGATCTTGTCGGAACATCGGAAAAGGGTAACGAACAAAATGAGCGAAATCTGGAAAATAAAAAGGCGAATGAAAACCTGACGCAAGATCATTTACGTAACAAAATAGGAAGGGATGGAATCGTAATTTAGCGGGTGCGTGGAAAAGTAGGGAAAATACGCAGATTAAGGCGAATGGATCAAGAAGAAGAAGAAGGATTGGATCAGAAACAAGATGGTAATTCAAAAGGTAGATTGCGAAAAAATATAAAACTTGGACGGGTATCGAACCCAAGGCTTCGCTTGCATTCCGGAAGATTTTATCAGAAAAATTATCTAAGAGAATGATTCTATCAAAGGAAAGAAACGTGATAGCTTATCACTGGGTTGTACCACCTCTTTTACATGACGGGCCGTATTGGTGGTTGCAAATCCTTCGGCGGGCCGCATTAGAATTTTTCAATGCTTCGGCGGTCGGGATTACAGTCTTAATCGTAGGTTACCAAGATATTCTGAAGTATCATGTAATTGCAACATTCTAAATGAGATTTCTTTTAGGGTTAACGGTTCATTATTAAATGTTATATTTTCGTCATTTGAATAAAAAAATACGAACTTGCGTGTTAAATTCTATCATCCCTTTTTAAAAATAGCTTTGCGGAACATATTAAATGTTCTCGCAGGCAGTATCCGGCCAGTGGGCCGGACGTAGCCCATGACTGGCTTAACAGATTTAAGCATCCTCCCAGTAAGTATAATACCCGGGTTCGATTTCAATTCAATTTTAGAATTTTTTCATCATTTCCAATTAAAAATTTACATTCAGGCATATGCGTCCACGCATATATACATCATTACATTACCTACTAGCATATTCACTTTACAGACGAGTATGACTGTTAGAGGAAGAGGAAAAATAGGAAAGCCATCGCATCTCTATGTAAATTACAAATGGCAAAGGAGAGAGCAGGGCAAGAACAAGAGAAAAGGATTAAATCGCCGTAAAAAAAAAAGATCCGGGATCACTGAAAAAAGAACGAATTTTAAAATTAAAAAAATAAAATGGAGCAGATAACGGCCAGAGCCGGAGGTGGGGTTAAGGGGTGGGAAAAGGGAAGGACCAAGAAAAATACATTAATAAGCATAAAATGATACGGAAAGAAAGAAATGGCGCGAGGAGGATCAAGAGATGAAGGGAGGTAATGCAAACAAAGGGACGGGGAGATAGGATAAAAGAAAATTGGAGAAACGAGGCGAGAATTTTTTCGAAAGATTATGCGCGACAAAAGAATAAGTAGGAGGCGAATTTTCGAGGGAAAAAAAATATACGCTCGGCCCGAGAAAACAAAAGAGAGCAAACATAGGCGGCGAATAAGAGCGATAGCGAGAGAGGGAATGAGGAAAAGAGAGAGAGGAAGAGAAAGGGATATAAAAGGACACAATACTACTGTTTTGGTAGAGAGAGGGAGGGAGAGAGAGAGAGGGAGGGAGAGAGAGAGAGAGAGAGATGAAGGGTATAGAGATCGGTGTAGTGGAACAAGGTTCATTAGCGGAAAGAAAAGAGAAGAAAGACGACATGACATAAAGACCCTCTCTGTGCGAGTCGCGAAGGGGGAGGGGGGAGGGGAGGAGAGGGGTTCAGAGAGCGTGGGGGGGAAGGAGAAGACGGTGGAAGGGCGATATTGGGAAAGTGGGGGGAGGGGAGGGGTGGCAGGAAGAAAGATAGGACTCGGCTAAAGGCAACACCCCCACAGAGCCAGGAAGTTTTCGGAGAAGATACGACTGAGAGCAATGACTGGGAAGAAGATCAAAATGTAGATGCAGCGAGACTTTCGGGAAATAACGAAGGGGAATGGGAAAAGAGGAAAGAGTTTAGAGGGGGACGAGGGAAGAGTGGGTTTTGGGTGCGAGGGAATTGCGTGGGAGGGGGGAATCCTCGTGTGAAATAAGGGCGGCTCGGATAAGAATCGGCAGGGACTATAAAGTCGGTGATGCGCGTTTCACGGAATTCGTCGCTACCCTTTTTTATTCCGAGGGTCTTCTTTTATTTCCCTCTTGCGTCACTGACTCTCGTCCCCTGCCCTCGCGAAGGGAGAATGCTAATTCGTAAGAATGTTCTTTCTTTCCGGCGTTTACCGGACGGCCATTGTGAATTTCGACTTTGATTTCGAGTAATCTCCTAATTGGAGTACGTGGTGTCAGCGCTTGAATATTACAGGGGAATTTCTTTGTGCGAGCGTATTTTTAAGTGGGTGTGCGCGTGTGTACAAGGAGGAAGGCAGGTTAAGAAGGAAGACGGAGGTTTTATTCAAACGAGGTTTAATTGGTAATTCTTCCCTGTAGAGACTGCTTCGCTTTTCTTACTTCCGGTTGCTACGAAAAGAGAGGAAATACTCTGAGGAAGTAATTATGTTTCACTTAGCTTTTTTCTAATGTCCGTTTAGATAGTTTGTGAAATAGGACTTATTGAGTTTTTGCGTAATCTAATAGCTAAGGACAGGATTTGAATATCTTCCTTTTTCTTTATCCGATTTTTTATTTAAAATAACATACCTAATATAAGGACCGGAGTCTTTCCAAAACTTATGGCCATTTATTATCAATATGGTTTTATCCCAAGTAGCATGTAACACATATAAAATACAATAAATCTTCAGCAAATTCTCCTGTGATAGGAATTCAACATTACCTAAATGTGATGACAAATGGTAAATAATATCTAAAATTCAAATTAAGGCGATACAATGAGTAGCATTTTAAGATTCTATGCGCAGCTAATTCTATCATAGAAGACGATTTCAATAAAAACAATCTAAAATATCTATTTTAGACAGACCTATGGCTATCCATTTTCTTAAGTTTTACACAATTAGTGTTTTCCTAATCGTCTAGTTTTGCTTTTCTTTATTAATTCTGTTGAAAAAAGGATCTTCCGGCGAGATGAAAACAGGCACATTGGCTGCTTATTCTTGTTTATAACGCGGTCTGCACTCCTCATCACTCCGGAATATTATTAATTTTCTCGCTGACGTGTTAGGCCCGCCATCCCTGATGTTTCTCAAGGTCCCACGTGTAACATACAGAGACGAGTCACCCATCACTACTCCTCGAGGTGTGAACTTTAACCAGCTTTCCGGTCTATTTTTTCCTCACTCTCTTAACCCTATCCATTTCTCATTCTGCTCCTTTAACTCTTGCTCAGCAACTATGGCTATGGCTCCCAACTTTTAGCGAAAACCACCTGTTTCATTTATTATGTTTTCACGAGTACATTTTTACCGTGTGGCGTACGGACTCATTTATCAATTTGCTTTGTTTTTATAATAGATAAAAAAGTTATTATGGAAAATAAGAAAGGGATAATTTAATTCAGAAATGTTACCAAAACGTGATAAAATTGTCAAGATCGTTGGAAGAGAAATAGATCTAAGATTTAATGTCTGCAGAAATGAGAAAAAATATTTTATGTCCTTTTTTCATTCAACTAAATTAATATTTCACAAAATCCTTTGAGAAGAATAACACAGAAATGCATATACAATAAGAATTTACTATTTGTCATGTGTTTTTGTTTTTAAGCCGATGATCTCAATTAATTCCAATTTCTAGGGCGAATAATTATTCTGAAACGGAACAGGTATTGCTAGTATTAATAGGTTATAATGAAAACAAGTAAGAAAATAACTATTGAAGCAGCAGTAAATTGCGATTTTTCAAAAATAAATTGTTAATGCGGAATGTTAATAGATAATATACGCTAGTATGATTAGTCGGAAATAATATTATTAAAACAAATTAAGACAGACGGACAAACTAAGGAACTTGCACAACTAGGTAGAATATTGAATCGACTGGCGAAAACCAAAGCTGCTTTATTTAGGAGTTAGCGCATCAGACAGATAGACAAACCGAACGCAAAAGCGGATTAAAAAACTCTAAAAACAGAAGCAACTTGCTTTAAATGTGGAAATTTTAGATTACATATTCTTTGAAGGAAAGTGATAATAAAAGTGTCACTGAGCGAATATGAATGATTTACAAAAAAGTATCAGTTACGAAATCAAACTAAAAGGTAGAATTAAAAAAATATATCAGAAGCAAAGATTTTATTTAAGTACGTTTATATGTTGTTTGATGCTCATTATCAGTATTAATAAATTGTGACCCGATGTACGTGCCATCATTAAATTAATTTAATTCCTTTTGTTACGAAAAATTATTCCCCTTTGTAAGACATACTAAATAATGTGTTATAATAACATTAATTAAATAAAATAAATTGATTTAATTAATTAAAATTTCTTGAAAATTATAATATATTAAATTTATGCGTTTCTGTAGGAATTAATGAGTAATAATAGCCATTTATTTGCTCACCACCTTGCTCTACTGTAAAGATTATGCCTTAAAACTAAGCATTTGAATAACTATTACAAAACCACATAATATACCAAGAATGCGATGCAAAGTAATTCCATTTCAGTAGTGATTACTGTTGCACTCCTATTAAGAGAGAAAAGTAAGCGCTAATTAAATATAGTTTCGTTTGAAAGTAATCCACGAGAAATTAAAAAAATGAAATGTATGTACATATGTAGGTTACAAAAATAGTCTTTGTATCCGTATTATATTTTTGTGTCACATAATTTTTTCTTCGAGTTAAAATGTCTTCTTCTCGCGTCTACTGGAATTACATACAATGTTACAGCGAAATAAAGGGAAAATTAGAGCGTACCGCAAATATAAAATATGCGGATACCTATTAGTTAGAAGGAAGAAAAATCCTTAGAGCTTTCGTACGAGCAACCCGTTTTTGATGTTCGACCGAATAACAAAGCTTTCACAGAATAAAATGGTACTTCCTATCGCTTACCCATCTTTTATCCGTTCGAAAAAGATTCCCGAATGCAAAGCAAAATCCAAAAACGAAGAATAAAAAAAGCTCATAAATGAATGAATGCGGAATATACCAATAGCATTACGTCGCCCTTTCGAACACACAATAGAACCTAGGTAGAGAAATGAGTAACGAACGGCGTTAATGCCGCGGAAACAAAACACGGTTCAAATGCACAATGATACAAAGACACAGTTTAACAACAACAACAACAAAAATAATAAAACAGGAACATTAGATCCTGCAGGAGAAACAGAAAGGGAGAGAGAGAATGAGATGTTTTACAAAAAGTAACACGCACCTATGAACTTTCCGACAAAGTACGTCGTGGAAAATAATAACGACGCGAGGGCTTTTGCGTCATCCGCCTCTCCCGGGAACGTACATACACCGGTCTACCTTTGATGCTGAGAGAATAATAAAAAAATCTCATCAGAAATCTCCACCTTCAAAGCGGTATTCTGCAGCGTAAAAAAAAAAGAACCAACGAACGAAAGGCTCAGTTGTCACTACGCCTACATAAACCAATTCCCTCCCTTCACATCGCTAGAGACGACGAAATGAAAAAGTTTAAAAGTCGGGTGAGAGTGAGAAAGAGAGGGAGGGAGTTTCATAGACACCGAGAACCAAGGATGAACCTTGGTTCACGAATTTCATACACATTTACCCACCTTCCCTAATCCACCGCTGTGCGTGTTCTCATCCCTTCTTTATCCCTTCAAGCCTTTTGAATGTCTCCGGCAACTGAAACACTTATCCGTAGCGGTCGTTTTGACCTCGTTCGAATTCTCAACGCCTCATTCGGCAAAGGACGGATTTGCTTCCCTTTACTCTCCTCATCGCCCATCGGAGTGCTCGAAACTTTTAGTGCGACGCCGTAAATGCTTCCGGAGATGTAGAGTATAGCGCTGTTAGAGGCGCCTGTGTTTGACTTTAGGCTTGCATTAACCATTCCAAAGGGAATGATTTAGGGTACCTGGACCGTAGAGAATTGGACGCTCTGGGGAGGTTTACGGAACCTGCGAAGGAATGCGTTCCGGGGTACGCTAGCCTCGGAATTTATGATCGCAGCACGCGAGGCAGGGTAATTTACTTACGACGCCAAATCAAGGAGGAATACTTACGTGGCCACTGATAGACGTAAGTGCCGTTCCTCGGATTGTTTCCGAATTTAATAGCCGATGATTCATCTGGGGAGATAAGCAACGAACGGCATTTCCGAATGGATATTCCGGTTAGATATTTTAGGATATGACGAATCCTTTGCCGCGAGACATCTTCGAGAAGACTTTAAATGTCGGTAGAAATTTTCACATATGATATTTAATTCAAGGATGAATCATCGAGCTCACCTTATAGCTGAAATCAGAATTGTGTTTTGTTTCTTCAATACCCACAAATTATTGGGAAAATCGGATGAGTTCTTTTTTAGAATCTACAATCGGTGAATCATATCTGATAACAATTGCTTCGTATCAGAAACGCGCATCTGGCTTTCCCAACTTTTCGTGGCTATTGGAGAAACATAATTTTTAGTTCTCGTATGTTGGTGTAGAGTTTGAACAATTCTTTAATAATTACATTCAAATTACAAAATAATAGTGTCTTAAATGTAACTTTTATTGGAGAATATCATTTCGAATTGGTTAGTTGGGTGATTTAAAGTGACTTAAAAAACGTCTGGTCGAAAATATTCGTATTCGAAAGGAAATTTCCATACGATGAAGCATCCAGTAAAATGCGTTTATACATTCTGGTTATTCTGAGTATCACAATAAGAAAAATATATACATCGGCTGCATGCAAGCCGTATTCGAAAAGTACAGTTATCCACACGAAATAATCAGTTGTAAAACGTTACGTTCAAGAAGGTTTGTTATATATGTACTTGCTGGAACTCGATGTAATTACGCAGCGTTCAGTCTCATACGAGAGAATAGCGGGAGACGCAATAGAGGTAAGTAACGGTACATCGATTCGGTACAGGTGGGTGAGACGGATAAAGGGACTGTCTGTATCATGTATAGATCCGGTTATATAATTGCGGGATGCATTCTACGGAAAGCCATTCGGCGTTTTGTCACAGGCAATAGCGAGCGTCCCCGCTGCATCACGTCTGAAGCAGTAAGTAAGTTGTCGTCTGGCGCGACGCGCGTCACTGCAGAGCAAACGGTGATCGCTTTACTAGAGGCCGAGAGAGAGAGAGAGAGATAACTGAAAGACCAGCCGAGTGGAGGAGATCCGCTTCTGGGGCGCAAAGTGATTTATAGCCGCGCTAGGGAAGTAGAATGAAACAAGAAGGAATACGTGTCGGGCTCTAGAGATGGATGACGGTAAAAGAGAAGGGAAACAATTCGCTCTTTGTAGAGAGATATATATTAATTTTATTGCGGATACGTACAGAAAAACGAGTAATTATATTTACATAAAATATGAGATTTCTACGTTTTTTATATGTAAACGTTTCAGAGATTTAACCTTGATGCGTTAATTTATGGAGGGTAATCTTTTCACGTTCTCTGAGAATGTCACTTTCCGAGCGGCTGCGATTTTTTCAGTATCTTCACATCAAAATTTATAATTTATACTAAAACAAGCTTACATATAGACAAAAACTAAAAGTTAAAATTCTTTTAATTTCTCAATGTTATATTGCGTCACGTAATCAAATACAAATGAGTCGTTAATGACATTATTTCATAAAGATCATGTGTGGTATTTTCTTGATGGTAAAATTCGATATACCACAAAATATTTTTTGGCAGAAAATAGGTCCATATTATTTAAATGAGCTAAATATGCAAGAACTCCATTTCAGAAAAAAATTATCTCAACCGTAACCCAGATCAATATGAATTTTACGTTAAGTTGGTTTCACGCAAAATTTCACTCAAAGGTTTCTTCGAAAAACGTTAAATATATTTAAAGAAAGAACAGAAATATCTTTGCAGAAGTTATATAGGCATGAGTGAAATATAAAAAGGCAATAATCGCTTTAGTTTATAGCGTAAAATCATATCGTATTCTTCAACTTGCATAAAGCAAAACTGAAAGTATACAATGAATAAAATGTTCAAAATGAAAACTTTAAAGAGATAGTAGTAGTACAGACTACATCAATATTGGTTTTAATATGTAACCTTCTCACGTGCGCGTGTATGAAAATAGACAATTTATAAATATTGTTTCACCTTTGTTTGAAGCAATTTTGGACGAAATATTAAATTGTTATACAATAGTTCTAGGCTACATCACACTATGAGGAAAAATATATTGCAATAAGGATTTTACGTACACTCTTTGCTCTGAGAACAAACAATACAGTTTTATTCTGCGTCTGACCCGAAATTATTCTCTTGTCCTCAAGGATTTCGTTAAAACATATTTAAAAAACTTAATGTATTTTTAACTCGTGTAAATGTCCTTAGAAAAGTACGAGATATCAAGTTTAATATATTTATATAGTTTCGCTTGGTTTTTAAATAGAGAAAAGCAATTTGCTAAATAAAAACTTTTATTAAAATGAAAAATAACTTAATCATATTTTTATGCGTTTTACAATAGTTGTTAATGCAAAATTTCTCTCTCCTTTTCCCACATCTTTTCCCCCCTCTTCTTCCCTTCCAACCGTGTATCAATTTGAATTTCTCCATAGGTTAGTTAAATCGAAGATACTTTGGAAATTTAATGCACAATTAAAAAAATATGTACCTATATGTTTGTAAATTTATATTGTATATTATTTAAATAAAATATTTTTAAAAACAAATTTACGTATTTTTTCTATTTTTCCATTTATTTCAATTTCATATACGTCATAATTTCGCAAAATCTAAAATAACACGTTTCTCTTGACAACGAAAGATTTTCAACTTAAAAACAAAATTTTCGTCTTCAAAAGGCCGATACGAATAACTTTATAGCAGTCTTTCTATATCTGGAGACATTTAGATTACTTTGGTATTTTACATTAAAATAAAAGTAGCAAATGACTCCCTTGAATCAAAGTCAATCGAGGCTGCTACTTCACTGAAAATAAAAGAAATTTTTTCTTAAAATCGTAAAATATTCATCCACGGAGATTTATTCAAATGTTCTAGGTCGGAGTAAAATAAAAAGATTTTCTCGCATACAATTTATGAAAGTAAGTGTCGCTTTTGAGAAAACGGAAATAAAATATTTTGTATTGCATATCTGCCTCAATTCAGAGCCTGACAGGCTTATAATTTAACTGGCAGCCTGTCCCGGAAGTCACCAAATGGTGACTTCCATACACCGATACTGCAATTCCTAAATTCTGATATATTGTATTAAATACATACTGTATTAATACACAAAGAGATATAAGTATATCTGCATCTTGTGTAGCCACCTTACTGCTTAATAAATTGTTAAATCTACAGCATGTAATGCGCCTAATTTATTCTGATATTAATTTCTCCTACTTTTATATTTGAAATTTTATCCACTTGTAAGAAAAAAATGAGGAATCGATGAAATATTTACAAAATTACTGTACCCTCAAAATTAAAATGAGGAAAAGTCTGCCTCTCTTATATACAGTAAAACTCGTTTATAACGATCACGCCTAAAACGAAATCTCGGCTATAACGAAGAAATGTCTCGGCCCCTTGAACTTCTCCATAAGGGCATTGGTTAAATTTCTCGGATATAACGAACACGCATTTTACGAATTCTCGGCTGTAACGAACAAATATTTGGTCCCGTGGCAAAAAATGCCTCATATATAACGAATTTTGGCGAGCAGAGCGATAAGTAATGAATAGTTTCCGCCCGTTTACCGCGCACTTGTTCGTAGAGGTCCCCTTCCTCCATCTACCCCTTCCATACGAATTTCCACCCTCCCTTTTTTTTGAAATTGATATTAAAAATTTGAAATGTTTATGTAAATTAATTTATGTAAATAATATTAATTGACCATTTAAAAATCGTATGTAATAGCAGTCGAACATTTTACATGCCGCGAAGTTGATAAGCATCTCTTTGCATATGTAAGTACGGTATTGAAGTCGACTCACTGCAAATACAGTAAAAGCTGTGTTATTCGGCTATCTTGGTCATTGAGGAAAGCCGATTAGGAGAAATATCCGGTTAGGTGAGCGTTTTTCGATTTTGACATCGCAAATTTAGCAATAACTAAACAAAATTGGGCTTAGGTTCACTACCGTACTCCCCAAACATAACTATGCATGGGGTTTGCATTTTCCATTTTAATTCTTCCACACGTAGTTAGATATAGACACTATTTACCCATTCTTATTTAATACGTTGCTAAGCTTACATGCAAAACAAAAAGACTATTGAAAAGTTTAGGGCGTCCGGGAAGTTTTGGGTTTACCGCAGTGAACCTGTTTCCAAAATTGAATTTATTGGATTATATCTTTCTTATTTACCTTTATTTACTCTATTAGAAAAGGACGAAATTATTTAATTCTTCAGAACATTTCTGTGAAAACCAGTCATATAATATTCTATCCAGTTCCTCAATTTTTGGCTTATGAAGCGTATGATGTTTATTAATTGATTTACTCGTCTCAGAAGATGACAAAAATTTCATTAATTTAGCCTTATGAGCCTTGATATCGTTGATCGTGGAAGATCCGATGTTGAATTCTTTTGCTATGGCTGCTCTATTTTTTCCTTTTTCAATTCGTTTGATCAGCTCCAGATTTCGTGTTAGCGTTAAATCAACCTTTTCTCTCCTGTTCCTTGCTTTTAGGTATTTATTTTGATGCAATATTCAATGGATGGGTAATTTTTTAAATAATAAAAAGCGATAAAACTGGAAATTGTAGAAGTACACCAAACATCTAGACAATGAAAATGGCTTACGTAACCAAAAACGCCATGCTTACTCGGCAGCCACAGAAGTATACGGAGTAAATACGTACTAATATACATACATCTTATATTTTAAGAAATTTTAAAGTGGAAGTTGTGGTATTACGCTTATACTATTCAGACAAAAATTCATAAAAAAGAAAAAGAAATACAAAATGAATTGTATTTGTGTAATTGCCGGTATCTAAGGGTGGCCGGTTCTAAATAGCAGGATAGCACAGCTTTTACTGTATGTGTATACGTGTTATATGGGATGTATAGGCCAAAAACCATGTTTCTCGTATATAACGTAGTCACGCTTATAACGAAGCAATGAGTCGGTCCCCTCAAATTCGTAATAAACGAGTTTTACTGTATATATAATCCAAAAGTTTTGAAAAGTATGAAAATTACAATAAAAAATTTCATAGATATTGAAAGTTAAAACTTCCTCACTGCTTGGTATAAAAAGACAGTATCCTTAAGAATGCGCATATTTCTCATCCGTTTTGGTTAGCAATATTAGCGAGAATATCGAAAGCCAAAAGATAAAATAATAATACAGCGAGAAAGCGAGGCATAACCTAAGCTATTATCTATATGCGTTACGACACATAAAACTTGGAATGGTTATTCGTTTTTTTAAAGTCGAAAGATAGAGTGGGCTACGCCATAGATCTCGAGAATCCAGTGTGCATTACGTATTCTACGCAGCTATTTCTCTCGCCTCGATTTATTACAATTGGCTACCGGTAATTTTCCTCTCTCTCTCTCCATTTCTACATATCTGTAGATGAATATAGATATAAATTTTCATATTTTACATATTTATTTATTTCCCGTCACTCCCACTCCTATTCAAACTCCTATTACCTCATCCTCCTACGCTCCAAAACCACACCGCATTACCGAGGTAACGTTGCGCCTTCAGCCATGGGTGAAATAGGCTTTTATGCAGCTAACTGAGCATTACAGCCTCTATCAACGCCATCCTCCTCTCTTCCACCATCTCCCGCACCCCATTCCCACTGCCTCCTCCTCTCTTCGCGCTTGTCTCCTTGGGCGAGGGTCTCATTCTCCCTCCTTCCTCTTTTCGTACCCACCTGCCCACATATGAATGTTCTACGAAAGGAGCGAGCGAAGCCCAGAGTTGCGCCGCGGAGATGGCTCTGGATGTGCCTAAAAAGGGGGGGGGGGATATGCGATGTTTCTCTCTCTTATATGTGTATGTATGGGCGGGTGACCGTGTATTGGATGTTTCACGAAATGCGTGCTTTTTCCCTCTTTGCCACACCATGCATAAATGGCTAATTTCGTGTTTATTTTATACTCTCTTCGGCGGAAGGTGCTTTATTTCCTGGGATAAAAAAGGGAAATATCCATAAAACCTATCTCGGGGAACAATATGCGGAATAATTTTGGGAGGATATTTTTGTTCCATTTAATCGTGGTATTCATTCTACCAAACAATTAAATCCACAAAGCATGAATTTTAATGAAACCAAATTTGAAAGTACTTTTGTATCTGTAATGGTTTACGAAATATATTCGTTTCAAGCTAAGGCTACAGATACGCTTTTCTTTGCATTCTCCAAGAGGGTTTTTAACTATTTACTTTACTTTATTTACAAGGTAACAAATATAAAAATTTCACAGGATTAAAGATATTGAATAAAAGAGAATATTTTTATATATATTACAAATATTTTAATTCGAGAGAAAATTTTCATTTGCCTGGGACACGATTTATAATATGACTACATAGATATAAATTACAGAAAAATATTACAAGGAGGAATAATGAAAGCATGAAATATAAAATTTAAAAAAACTCATTGTAGCTGATCTGTCATTCGTAATAGCATTATGCAATTTAATCGCATTTAATAGTTTTGATAGTTCTGGGTTCTTTTCCCGGTCGTTTCCTAGCCTCACGACTTGATCTGCCAATCGTTTACGTCATTTTTTGCTGGTTTCAATTAAAATTTTTAGTGTTTTTCTTAGAGCTTGATCTAACATTGTTAGGCTAGTTTCATAATCAGAGTAAAATTCAATTTACACACAACAAAACAAAATTTCAAAATTATTCTATTCATTCGCATTGAAATTTTATTCGCGTTTGAATACATTCACTATGAAGACCACAAATCCATCAATATAAACCGACGATTATTAAATCAATGGTGAGCAACCTATGACCCGTGGGACGCATGCGGCCCTAGAGGGCATTCCATGAAGCCCGCAAAGCGATAATCAAAAAGGAAATGTAACACAAATTCATATAGCATACATTCAAATTATGACGATATTGAAATGTTAACACTAAAAACCTATTTTAGATAGTTAGTGACGCTGAACTTAGTTTTTTTAATTGTTTAATCCCTGAATAACATTACCTTTTGTGACTATCACTTCCCTTGTTAAAATAACGAATATCATATTCATACCAGGAAAACAATGTTTCTATGAGGTATTGGTGAACAACCATGGGAACCGCTTATTTCCTGACAAGACTAAAACTCGCGCATAGTCTTATAAAGACAAGACGATGAATCATTTTCTCGAAGTTCCTACAAGGTATGTAATTCCATTATCTCCTAATATTTTCGAAGCGTTAGGATTTCTAACCTTCGCGATAATGGAGAACAGTAGCGCAAGACTGCATATATCGACATATATTTCCGCGAGCTCGCACTTTTCTTTCAATTTCCTCTCTAAGCGTTTCGTTACCCTTCTTTCAAAAACTCCCTTTAACTCAACGCCGCAGCGTAATCTTTCCGTAAGTTACGTACTTTACAGGTGAAGCAGACTAGAGCGCCGACCCCACCAGCTCTCCCCGAAACCTCGATCCGTTCGACGGGGCCCGACGTCATCTGCCAGCGCGATTTCCTATACTCGCTTTGATGGGTTTCGTTGAAGGAGCGATGCACATCTCAGGACCGATCTATAAAACTAGCGTTTAGCCCCGAGAGCGCTTTCTCGATAAAAATACATGCACCCCCCAACGAAAAACAGAGTGGAGCATAAAATTTCTGGAACCAATATCCGCAAAACGATTTCTTTCCCTCTACCGCGGAACACCATTACTTAGCTCGGTCTCGTCGGAGAGCGTGCGCCATCTTGTTCCTCCTCATTATTCGCCCTCGTTCCCGCGGCCTTTCCTTCTACGCCGCGTGTGTATACGATTCTCGCGTTGCATAAAAAAATCGCGAAATTTTTACGACTACACAATTTGTACGTTTTCTTATGACGTAGATTGAGATATTGCACGCGACGTGCGCGAAATAGGATTCGATGAAAATGGGTTTGATTCTATGCGTGCGTTATAAATTTAACATGTATATAATATTTATTAAATAGCTTTATAAATAAAATATTCGGACACAGATGTTCTATGGTATGTTCAGAATATTCTGGTATGCGGTTCTAAATGGAAGCAGGTGTTGTTCCCTGAGGAAAACAATGCAGGAAGATTTCGAAAAAGGTCAATGTTAGGAACAGTATAGAATAACTAAAATACCTTTACATTAAAACCTGAAGAATCAACATTATTTTTTCGTTACCTATAATAACTTTAGCAGGTCAAAAATGGGTTAATTTCTATGGCTAATACTTTGACATTCTATAAAAAAGTTTGCTTGGCGTGTATTTCGCTCATATGTATATGGCTAATGGCCTTTAGCAAACACACCTCGGCGATGGATACAAATAAAACGAATATTTATATACATAAATATATAAGATAATTTATCCAATAATCCTCAACAAAAAGAATTACCTAGCACATCTTGACGATTTTATCATTATAAAATCCATAAAAATAGTTTGGTTATTTACGATTAAAATTTTTACCTTGACACTTCTAATGCATTGGTTAATTTTTTCTACAAAAACGAATTGATGTCACAAAATAATTACATTACGAGAAATAAAGCATTATATAGTTACGATTTCGTTGTTGACATGTTAGTGAACTCATACCACTTTAAAGAGGTAGAAAGACAAGTACATTGCTGCATAAAATATCGTCAATGCAAAAGTTTATAAAATAGTTACTTTTTCATACTTATAACCAAACAGTGGCGTGACTATTGCTTATTAAAACCAATAATTCAAATTCACGTTCATATGACAAAGCGATGTCAGATTCTTATACCTAGTGATAAAGCAAGTGTATTCTTGAGTGGTTACCTTTCGATGAACTTGACTAATCCAGAGTAAGAAAGGGTGTCTTTCAGTTTTAAGGATAAGAATATTGAAAACATGTTTGCTTCTTAAACAGCAAAGAGAACACAGTCACGTCGAAAAGCCACATATCGCAAAAAGAAATAAAATAAATATAAATGGAAAATATATCCTTCTCGCATGTACATTACTGAAAAAGTGGGCCATGGCACCGTAAAAAAATGAAATATAATGAATAACCTGACAAAAGTAAAACTCCACGTTAATATGAATGAGATAATTTTTGTACACTCTTGTATTTCACTACATAAGCAACGGAAGAAAGTCGTACGTTTCCTAAGGATTTTTCTTTTTGGAAGGCGATGCCAATTGAAATATGTTTCTTCCGAGAAAGGAAAAGATATTACTACAAATGCAATTTAAATACCGGGTGATATATTGGAGGAATAAGGGTCGAGCTCTTTTTCTCACGGGGAAAAATTGTCACAATGAAAGATAAACGGCAGACTGCGACCAGAATACTGATAAGACCGTGAAAGTTTCGCCTGGACCAAAAAAACTACAGGAAGGGGTAAAGGAGGGAGACAGTAGTGAAGAGAGGTGAGATGCTGGAAGAGTACGCCAATTGCGAATAGCAGAGAAAGAGAAGTGGAAGCAAGCGTAGAACGTGAATTTACATGTGGGATCAATTGCACATACAAATAGATATAAGTACAGGAAAACCTCGATAACACAGAATCAACGAACAAAAAATGCTCCTTCATAATAAAAGTACTGAAATCGGATGTTTAATGCGTTAAAATATTAACGAGTCGGTAAAATACGACTAAATATATCTCAAAATCAAACGCGACACTTTATTTAAAAGTTTGCTTGCCCTTAAATTGGTGTATTTCATGACATTTAAATTAGAACCCGCTCCTCAAGAAATCTGAAAAATATTTTGTTTCAATAAAAATGTTTCTAGAAATATAGAAGTATATGTTATTATTGTACGAATAAGTAATAGGTGCAAAGATTTTCCTAATGATAGAGTATGACAAGTTAAAGGAAAGTATACAGTGCAAACATTCAACCTAATTTGCAATATATTGAGTTTGTAAAACCTTTGATTTTACTTTCTCCATACGTAGTAAAGGGAAAGTATTGTAATCACAAAAAAAATCGACTTCGACATTTCAACGGAAATACACGTTTTGAGGTCCTTAGAAGACATTTATACTATTTTTGGAATGATGTCTGTGTGTGTGGATGTATGCGATTGTGGGCGCTCTAACTCAAAAAGTACTTGTCATATTAATACCAAATTTCATATATAACACTTTAGCATGAGCACAAAGAACTGATTAGTTTGTGGACAATAACGGTTAACCGGAAGTCGAGGTTTATTCGAGACCCGACTCGGTTTTTGCGATAGTTCTCCGTTAAAACATCCTTATTGTATATACAATTCTATATAAAGGTTATAGGGAATATAATTTCCTACAACCTTCATTTGAAAGAATTTTCCATAGCAGTTATTGTTTCGGAATTATTTATAAATAATCGGTTTTTTCGGCTTCCGTCAAATATCTCCTTAAAAACGTCGTTATTGGTCATCTTCGTGAGGACCAAAGTTGTAGAGAATAATATTTCTTCCAAGTTTTGTTTGAAACAAATTTTCGTCGAACCATCCATTTCGGAGATATTTAACTTATTCGTAATTTCCAGTATACAGAGCCACCACCATGTAGTGGTGAATTCTGTAAACGTATTCAAAATATAATTTACGGCAATAAGGACGACTGTATTCTTTTACGATACGAAATAATAATTTTGCCTTATAATGCTATTCATAATAATTTTAATATCTATACCCCAAATACGGAGAAAGTCATGTGTTGGCCACACAAGATTTTTTGTACTTGGTCGCAGTATAGGAGGAAGTACCTATTGTTTTCGTAAAAAAACGAATTCGAGATTTCAACGGAAATACACGTTTTAAATTACCATGAGTAGGATTTATTGATGATGTCTAACTCTAAAACTACAAATAAAATCAACGAAAAACTTTATCATTAACAGTTTAATTACAAAATCAATATCTGATTAGATTTTGGCTAAAATTGGTAAACCGGAATTGGTTTACTTTTGACGTAGGCAATATAATTTTATAGTTTTTTTAAACAGGATTTCAAAAAATGTACTGTTTAAAAGATATTTAGATTACCCTTATGAAGTTATGTTAAACCCGTCGCTATGACAACTTTATTTCCATTGATATGATAATATTTTCTAATTCTTCATAGCGATACCTATGCTTCCAAGGGCGATTTGCATCGCGATCAAAATTATCCCATTACATATTCTATAAACAAATAGCCCTGTAAATATTCAATCATGACAGCACCACCAAAAGTTATTTCAATCGCGCATCAATATGTTTGTTATCCACAAGAGCGTAATTTCCTATAGTTATTATTAAGAAAGATGTTGCCGTGAGCAACTCGTTAAGTAAAATTGCAATCACGCTCATTACCCTGTATGGAGAAAGTCATGTGCTGGACACATCAGATTATTTCCAATCAAGGACAAGTTCAAATGACTCAATAGCTTTTGTACTCCAAGAGATCTCATTTTCAATCTGTCATCAGGGTTATTTTATTTTTAGCAATACTGTTGAGCATAATTTGGTGATAAGGAAGTATCTTTTAAAAAAAAACTCCGTTCTAAATCCAGTGCCCGCACTTCGTAAACTTCCTGCGCATATTCAGTCATAATTTCTTCATTTATCTTGAACTTCATATTGTATGGCCTCCTGCAGCAAGGAACGCTGTGTAGCTAGGTACAATGTTCCGTTTACAGCTGCCATTACCCTAACTGCTTCCGCCAAAAGAGCGCAAAACTCGTTTTCCCGCATAAGGCGTGACGACAATTCTGTGTACTCGTTACGTATACAACTTTTAAAACAGGAAAAAACTTGCACAAGTTGGCACGGAGCTGAGTATCGTAAAGTTTTGGGCGCCCTTTTTTTAGTCGCAAAATATCTCGGGAGGAAAAACTTATGTCATGAGAATGCTGAAAATTTTATATACCGCCCTTGCTATTTTAGTTTTCCTATTTTTCAAAAAGGAAGCTAGAAATGTTCTTGGCACGAATGAATATCTATATGTAAAGCTTGGAGTATTAAAATTTTGTCAAATAAAATTGCCGTATTGCTGGTGCAGGCAGTTGAGCAACCGAATACGTAGAAAAAACTAGAGAAAAATATTCATCTTTTATGTTTTTTGAAATAAGTTCATTTTACGATTTCCGCAGAGTAAAATGCCTTTCACAACTTTGAGAATTATTAGCACTTGACATTTATGAGTGCTCGTCGAATTATATTTATAAATTGCGACCTTGATTATCTTTATAAAGTCATTCCTTGTATCCTCTCTGCGCATAGAAGCGATCCGATCATGTTATATATATATATATATACATACATACACGTCTCTCCGTCGCTGAAGAAGGGCGTCAGCCTGAAAGCTCCATATTTGTGTTGTTTTTGTGATTTTGTGTTTTTCGTGTGTCCTCAACAGCCCCAGCGGCTCTCCAATCTAGGTAAGTGTCCACTTGGCTTCCTCCAACACCTCGTTGCCACCTTTATTATTACATTTCCTTTTCTTTAAGGTTATATATATATATATATATATATATATGTGTGTGTGTGTGTGTGTGTGTGTGTGTAAAGCTTCTGGCATGAAAGGATTTCTAATATAATCTTTTATGAAAACTTTATAAAAGAAAGTTCTGAAAATTACAATTTTACTGAAAGTGTGCGATAAAATGTACCAAAATATCTTTATATACATATAGACATACATACATACATATATATAGGTACACACACACATATATACTTGCGGACGAGGAAAAGGTAAATAAGGATATTTAGGGCAACTAGGCGTTGAAGGAAACCCAGTGAGCACTTACCGGAAGGAGAGCCGCTGGGGAGTCGGAGAGAGACATTTGTAGACGTAGTTGGAGCTTTCGGGATGATCCCTTCGTCAGCATAACAGAGGCACAACTGATATGGCCTACATATATATATATATATATATATATATATATATATATATATATAATGGATACACGCATTTGATATAGTTTGTCTTGAATTAGAACTAACTGAATTTCATCAAATTCATAACATAAAATATCGAGAAGTCGTCTTCGTGCAGTAAAGCTTCACGTTTGCAAGCATTAAAATAACATTATTAGGAATCCTTACGAATCCTTTGATTAGTCAAAGTTTAAGAAGGTTTTTTTTTGCCACAACAATATGTTGAGAATATAAAAGATGTGCAAATATCACAATTCTAAAAGGGAAGGAGATTTTTCAAAGAAAATTTAAATGATAATTTCCCACGAAATGGTTTGCCGCAAGAGTAACCTTGGGGTGAAATAATAACTTTGGCTCCACAACCTTCCATCCTTACCGACGCACGTATGAGAACGGACGAAACATGTTCAGAGAGTAAAAACAAAGCAAAGCTTCCGAGAAGAAGGATGAAGGAGCCAAAAAGTAGAATACTTGCATACAGACGACGCAAAAAAGGAGTAACGCACAAGTCTTGGAATGAGACATACCTTTTTATTCGGTTTTTTCGACCGAAAATGGGAACAATGCCCATAAAAAAGTCTTCCAGGATGAAGAAGGGACGAGTCTCGGTGGGCATACGAAAAAAGGAGAATATCAAAGTCTGAGAGAAAAATAACAGAGGTGATAAAAGAAGAGAGCTTGGCGTCAATGACCTTTGAATGTATATTTATAGAAATATTTCCATGAATTTGTTAGATCCCTTATAAGACACAGCAAAGATGAAAATTAAATGAGATGGGATGAGTTTGAGCGGTTAAGTGAAATGATACAAAAATATCTTTAGCAAAGTCGACTTTTGTCAATTTTTAGGAGAAAAAGCTATGGAATTGTATAGTTTTGCCTAATGTCTTCTAAAGATACGAAATTTTTTAATATTTCCTCTTTTCACGCACTCTCCAATTTATCGGACGTTGTAAGAAATTATGAAGAAAGAGTGTAATAAGATTTGGATTTATGCATTTAGATAAATAATAGCACATAAAGATAAAACAGTGGATTATTTACGATTAACTTATCCACTACCTTAGCTACATCCAAATGCTCCGATTATTTTATAACGATTTATAATACATTGCTGGCAGTTATTTAAAAAAAAGCAACCTTTATAGTTTGATGAACCGTATATGGAAATGAAACTAAAGAGTAACACTGTTAGCATTTTCATTTCACAGCCAGAAGTACATTTTCAAAATTCACTTTATTTACTTACAAATAAGTCACATACAGAGAAAACAGCATTGGGAGAAATGCCATTGACTACAGAAATAAAAGCTTTATAATATGAGATTATATTTTTTTAACGAAATCGAGATGAAAACTTTCCTGTCCTGTACCAGCCTTAGCAAATCATTATTCCTTGTCTTTTGAATAAGTAATTTACAGACATCGAGTATGATTTGAATGAAGAAATTATTACAAAAGGTGTTGATAAATTAAAAAACAAGTTAGGAAAGTGTACAACGTATCACAAATGGGCGCGTTTCGTGCAATGGAGTATTAGAAAGAAATTATATACCTGTACGTGAGGGAAATGGCGTTTTAAAGTTCTTATATTCTTCAAAAATAATCCATTTTCTTCCTATTTAATAATATTGCATGCACGCGTAAGGAAATTAAACGTTTGTTTGTGAGATTGTTTATGATAGCAACAATGAAGAAGTAACCATGCAAGAAATTTTCCAAGTTCAACTCGATTTAAGACATTCTCATTTGATTTTATAGATACCGGCTACTCCTACGATAAAAATGTATAGGGAAGAAAATACTCTTCTTTACAAGTTCTAGAACTTTTATTTGAAAAATATTTTGATATGAGCAATACTTTACGAGATATGACGAAAATTTAATTTTTTGTCACCAGTAAAGTGGTACCCCTGATTGGCGTACGTGATTCATTTTTGCGATTTTCTTCTTATATTTGATTGTAAGTCCTTAATAACAAATTTTATGAAAACCCGTTCGGTAGAAGCCGGAACGAACATGCGGACGGACGGACGGACAGACCGACGATAATAGGCGCTCACGTTGGAAGCGAAACGCGCCTAAAAAATAATGGAAAAAGTTAAGCATCTGTAAATAAGTAAGAAAGTCCTGCTAACTTAAACAGTGTAGCAATTGAGTTACAATAGAGCATATATTTATTAAAAATCATAGACCTAGTAGTCAATCGACTACATCAAAAAACTTTAATTTATAAATTTTAAATACCAAATTAAAAGCATTGTTTTACTTTGGAAATTATTTTATAAATTAATAATAATAATTTATCGTCTCATCCCTGATGAGAGTCCATAAAATAAAATAATTTGTATGTATAAATTAATCATGAAAGTAATATATATCAATGTTTGCTCTACTTGTGTAAAATTTTGATTATTTTTATGGCCGCTATCTGTAAAATTTTTAATTACTCTGGAAAAATCCCCATTTTAATTTTTCTCTTATTTTTACGTAAAAATAAAACCAAATTTTAATAAATTCAATTTCTACAACATTTTTCATGTTGATTTGCTATTCATAGTTTAATGAGCGAATATATTTATCATAATTAAATGCCTTTTTTTAACAAATCACAGATACAAAGCTTACATTAGATAAATAATGTTTTATTTTTATTTCTTGGCTTATATTCCTTTATCTGTATTTAAATGTACCTTATATTTGCCCAAAAAAGCATTTAAACATCACAGGTACTAAATTAAAAATTCCCAGAACTGAGATATAAAATTTTTAAAAATGTTTTCTTCTCTTCACCTAAATCCTGGATAATATATTTATTGTGAAGACTAGCAAATTTTATGTACATTTAAAATAAAGATAACTCTAGAATATCCTGGAATTGTTAACACGTGAAATACTTTTTCCTTTATAATATTATAGTATATAATAATACATTAATATATAATACAACTATATAATTATTTGGTTTTATTTTTCAGACTTACGATGCTCGGTATTTCACCCGTTATTGGAACAGCTGCGCCCTGAATATGTACATCCCTGATAACACGTACGTAGTGCGTGATGTATAAGACAAAGGAGTACATTATGTGTCAATGTACATGTACCAATTAATTTTTAAAAAATCAAAAATAAATTTTTCCTTTATATTTCACTAGTGAACGCCCTAAAAAGCAGAAGGGAAGTTTTAGATTATTTGTCCGTTATAAAGGACTTTGGTGTCCTGATTAATTTACTTTTCATTACATATTACTATTTGGAGGACTTCTTAACATTCAAAATAATAAATTTTTAATGGCTGCTACCTTGAATAACGACGGTAAATTGAAATTATTATGCACTGGTCTTTAATGTGTAAATCTGTGCTATTTAAAAAAGAGAAATAAGTTAAAATATGACACCAAATTCTTAGAATAAAATCCGTTGTTTTTGGCATTATCTTGTGGAATTTATCCATTTTGGAGAATAAACAAATTGAACACTTGTACTTTTTCCACTTTTTTATTTTAACACAAACACGCACGCATGCACGCACACGCACGCACGCACACGCACGCGCACACACACACATATATAAATTAAAAAGAGTGGAAAAAGTACAAATTTTCAATTTGTTTATTCTCCAAAAATACACCAAAAACGGGCAAATAATCTGAAACATTTCCTGTTTCCTTCTTTTAAGGACGACTTCTTGTGTAACACAAAAGAAAATATTATTTTTTATTTAAATTCGTTTTAATCTTTTAAGGGCTTAAATGAATAATTAGTCGACGACGCCTTTTAACTTTGCCCTAGAAGCGGCAATAGTAAATATTTTATTGTTAGAAATTATTTGTATTACTAAACTAATTGCCAGTTATAAATGATTTTTATAAAAAAATAAAGTACTAAATTAAAATTAAGACACCTTTAACTATCCCTCTCTCTTATTTCCTCCCATTCTCCTCCCCCCTCTCTATCCAATTCTTCCTCAATCTCTCCTCTATATTCTCTTAAATGTGTAGCTGTTTCTCTCAATGTGACATATATATATATATTAAACGCACAGAATAGATTTAAAAATGAAAAATCTATTTACTGTTTGTTAATTATGTACTTAAACTACAACAGAAAACGCAAAAAGTAAGCATGCAGAAACTTAAGACTATTCCCCAATTAAAAGAATTGGAGAAACAGTCATTGAACTCACAATCAGTTCCTTTTCATCTCTTCTTTTCGCTTTTCGATTCTTCGGTTATTTATTTATTAGTAAGAATTCAGAGACAGAAAATGGCCAATTACACTGAATATAGTAACAATCTAACAAAGACGAACACACACGACCATGCCCTCGGCAGGATTCGAACCTGCGATCCAAGCATTGGGAGCTAGCCACGCTAACCACCTCTTCTTCCAATTATCATAATCCAGGGGTCCGTAAACTTTTACCATTTTTGAACACTATGCTAACTTAAATTTCTCAGGAAACTACTAAAATAAAATCAAATATATGTATCAGTTATTATTTTTTATGCGGCAAATGCCTTTTTTTTAGAAGCTAACAGATCAATTAATGTAAATTAAAAGGCGTGGAAATTTATTGTCTGTTTCATAACATTTGGGTAAGCTCATAGAGTTTGATATTTGCTCTTGAAAGGACTTAATGTCAATGAAAGGAAGATAAAAATAATAATGGAAAATAAAATAGCATCTTGCATAAGGCAAACAAAAGAAAGGATAGGGTATTGGGGTTATCGGAGGGACTGGTTTCAGCCCCCGGGACCCACCGAGAAAGTGTCGGCTGCTCTCTCGGTGGGTCCTGAGGCAAGGTCCGAGCAGAGAATATTCCTGCTAGCCATCCGCCTCAAACCTTATCCACCCACATGGGTCGAGTGATAACCCTCGGGCTGAAGCCACAACCACACTCCCCTTCCCACAGATTTTTGGAAATATTTAAACTTTCACAGTTTAATACTAGGACATAGAGTATGACCTAAGAACAATCTAAGAGCCATAAACTTTCACTCTATGCAACATTAATTTTGATCCGATCATTCGTTCGAAATATCTGGAGGAAGACAAAAGTTTCTAGCCTAAGATATATACAAAAATTTACGACGAGTGCATATAAAAGACTTCATGAAAAGGCAGGTGAAAAACAAAGGCTGAATTCTGAAATTTACATATTTAATTACATATAGTATGGAAAGAATTGCATTAGTTAATAGAGACGATAAAAACGCTTCAAAGCACACAGAGAATGTTTCAAACATGGCAGATTTGAAAAATTAATATTGACTAAATCCATTCAAAAGTCAGACAACCCGTTGCTATCTACAATTTAATTACTAAATCATACGCAACCAACTGAACGCAATGCTGTAAAATTTTAATGATGACTCCCGGTAAAAAACGGCAATTAGGCCTCGAACCCACATTCCTCATTCTCGTAAAAATAACTCTGAGGAGAAACAAGGGGTTGAAGTGGATATAGAAGAACTGGTGGTCACATCTTTTGGTGTGAAAGACTTCGGTTAAGGTGAAGTTTTTCTGAGTCCTCCCTCTTCAGTTGGAGACTTTTAAAAGATTATATTAGCATATTTTCCAAGTTGAAGAAAGGCGGGCGCTTGTAAACATCACCTCAATATCCTTTTGACGCTGCGAAGGTCCTTTCCTTTTAAAGTAAAAGGGCGCGTATGAGTAAATTTTCAAAGGTTTGCTTTTATAAGAAGATCAAGCAAAAAATACTTAAGAGACATTGATGACTTGAAGAAAATTATCAGATATAAATTCACTTCTCCATTTGATAACGTAGTCCCTCAAACACATTAACTTGAGGCGGGTGTTTATATCCTAAGAATATTTTCCTAGTGACAACTATTTAGTAACACATAATCCTACATTTATAGCATGCTCAATTTTTACATAACTAAATGGAATCCAGTTGAAGCACTAAAAATATAGGGAAAATTAAGCGTAAATGTAGCTGAAAATTACAGTTGTGAACATATAAAAATCAATCTATTGAATGTTTATGAAAATGAGCTTCATGCATGGTACAGTTGAATGAAATGTAAGGCTTTACAAAATTTCAAACAAAATATCGTAAGATTATGAAAGGAATGTTTAATGGTTCGTCATAGGAGCATTGAGAGGCTTTCATTACATAAAAAATCAAATTAAATGAGCGGAACGAAGATAAAGTTTGGAAGACTGAGGAAAGTCAAAGAATACGACAGAAAAGTAATTAAAAGTCAAGTAATGTCAATCTTTGCCCTTGGTCCTTAATTATGTCCGCTCTCATTTTTAGGATTCTTTACGCTCCAGTAGAGATTCCACATCAATTCCTTAATTTGGAGGAACAAGACGGAGATGGAGAGAAAGAGAGAGAAGAAAGAAAAAAAAATGACGACTCACTTCTGTGATCCAAGAACTTTTCTCAAAAGTTTCATTTATTTTTAGTTCCGGAGTCACATTAATCATGCATTTACCGTCAAAAGGGGAAGTTAATGCAATCGAAACGACAGGTTTGGATAAATGAGGTGCTTTCCTTCGTAGCAGAATTATAAGCTTCATGATGAAGACGCTGGCGTGTAACGTAGTGAGATAAAAATTGACGCTGCGACGGTTTATTTCATTTTTTTGATACTCCATCCCGTCTTTAAAGGAAAGACAGGGAAAAAGTGAAAATTTTTACTTTAATATTTAGTAAGAAAAACTACGGCGTGATTCCTTGCAAAATTCATCTTGTATAAGAGTAATAAAGCCTTGACATGTGTGTGTGGATAACTACCTGAGAAGTTGTGCATCAGAGCACAAATTAGAAAACTTCAAGGGTAGATCATCGGTCCCAAACTTGTATAGGGAGTTCCATGGGAGAAAGTTGTTCGGTGTTGAAGGTGGCTGTTACTCAGTAATCTAACGGTAACTACTACCGGTCCATTTTAGATATTCACGCTAATGCTCATAGAGACAGGTATCGTGCGTTAATGGATCAACTACTTAAACTAAGCCCTCTTCTTGGGAATGGTTTAAGTTTTTTGGGTTGAAACTTAGGGTGTGAAGAGTTCAGAAAGCATTGTTATAAAATAATTAATTTTGAATTGGTATAAGCATAATTTTTACGATATATTCAATCGTACATTTTTAAGTAATATATAAAATTTCTCATTTCGTCAGATAAAAGTGATAGTAAAAGAGATGAAAGGATAACTCATTTCATTAGTATTTAATTCTAGAATGTCTACTTTAATTCAAATTAAAGAAAATTCCATCAAAATCCTCAATATAATAAGTTCTGCGAGGTAAAGTTTAAGATGGTGAACGATACAATAATTTTCAAATTGAAATGTGAAATAAAATAAAAATCGATACCAACAATATTTATTCGCATGGGCAATTGTTCTGTATGCTACACATTTGCTGCAAGATGCACTAAATTGTTGTATATGATTAGAAAATGATTTCATCCATAAATTATTTTGTTCGATACATCGCCAACATTCGCAATATAAAGTAGTATATATTTCGAGCCAGAAGCGAAAGAAAGATACTAAGCGTCGCCGTTAAATATTGTGAATAACACAGCTATCATATTTAAAAAACTGTGTGACGGCCAATGAATATAAAATATTACAAAATAACTCAGTGTATAAATTAACATCGAATAAATAAAATAAAAATTTTAAATTACTGGAGACTAGGGTTAAGAGCTCGAACCAATCACTAAAAAATAAATATATTCAAGGAAAAAATCTGTATACATCTCTTACGCCTCAGACTTATGCAAAGGGTAGGTTAATGGCTCTCGAACTTGCTGTCAAGATATTCAATCATTCATTTCCGATACCCCTTCCACCAATCCCACTCTCAGAAAACTGCTGCAATCAGTCATGTCATGACACGCTCCAAGCGGGAGCAATATAACTCTTGGGTCTAACCTCTGCGTGCGTTAACACTCTCCATCCTTAAACAGGAAATGAGAAATTTCTGGGAGAATGAAAGAGTGAGAGAAAGAGTGGGCGATCGAACGTCATAATGGCCTACAAAATGGTACTAATCCAAACGGGAAGCATAATTCTCACTATTTCGCTTTTTAGATATGAGAATCTCTCGAATGTGGGGGACTTAAAAACGAAATTTGGAATCGGAACGTTTTTTGTTTTAAATTTTTAAGAGTTTCAGATGTATTACCAACTAGTAGACGGTGCTTGTATTCTGCAAGCATTTCAGCCTATTCTAAATAATGGGGCATAAACAACGCCTAAAAATGCGAATTTTAACAGTTTCTTATTTTTTCCATCGGTTGTGACAAAAAACCTACAGTCTTGGAAAATTTCATATTTCTAGGTCGTCTAGAAGTGCCTTATAATTTTCATCCTCGTATGAGGTCAAAACAACCTCTAGAAATTGGAATTTCAACTCTAGCACATCTGGAAGTGCCTCATAATTTGTATCCTCCTCTTATATCCTATGTAAGAAGCAGCTGTATATTATAGAAGTGAATAACGTAGAGAAATGTCAGCAACATATAATCATTTTATCGCTCGGTTTTCGTTAATACTGTTTCAAATTATCGGAAATAAAGGAAGTTGGCATGGATCATACGCGAAGATCGTTGCACGTGGACACATTTTCAGAAAAAATTAACCTTACTTACTGGGGGCAGATTCAATTGCTGGTGAGTTTCTTATTTTTAATTAAAAACATTATTCCTAAAAATCGTCTGAGGGAACAAAAATAATGTGGCCGCAGCTAATAAGAATACAAATAGTCAAATTTATAGTTTGGTAGAATGAAAATATTTATCTCTAGTGGGTTGCTATGTTTGTGTCGGTGCATATTTTTAAACACGAAATTTAAATTTGATTTATAATGTCACCAATATGATAATAATGAAAATTTTTATATCAATTATAGACGCTATTCATTCATCTAGAAAACATTTTCCTCTTAAGCTCAAATAAGATGGAAAAATATAGGAACCAATATTCTGTGGTGTAACGTGATAAGTTAAGCGTTAAGTGCACAAAAGGCGCTTGGGGTCCATATTACCCCGATTCTATTTTTCTCTCAAACATAATGTTATTGTTTATTCTATTTAATGAATTATATTGATGGTAAATATAATAAAATGACGCATGAGAGCAAAAATTCATATTATTGAACAAAAATAAAAAAATCGTTTGTCTAATACAGTGGTGCCCAAACTACGGCCCGCGGGCCACATTCAGTCCGCTGAGTGTCTTTATCCGGCCCGCTATGAGTTAAACAATTAAAGGATACAATTTAACATAAATGGAAAATAGAAAATCATAAAGAGCAATATAATTTGTCATTACCTCTCAACTCCTGTAATAAAATCCTATATAAATGCATTTAAAAGAAATCCGTTAATTTCGACACAACGAAATCCTTAATTTCCTTAAGTTATTCTAAAGCTCTATTTTCGACTGAGGTGGCCCGCGAAGAGGGTGGACTTGGGCTATGTGGCCACGATGAGTGCAGTAATGGGTTATGTGGCCCTCATGCTGAAAAGTTTCGGCACAGCCGGTCTAATGGACAATCGAATATAGTGGGATCACATAGACTCCCCGTGTTTACTCATCTACATCTACATAATACCCTGCAAATCACCAGATTGGCGGGTGGCAGGGGGTGCAGCGCACCAAAGCCTGCATAACAACTTCTATCTCGGGAACTACTATCCTGTTGTGATCTCGTACGGTCCTCGGGAAAAACGAAAAATGGTATCTCGGTCCTATAGTCGATCTCTCGTATTTTATCCTCGTGATCGTGCCTACCCACGTAAGTAGGTGCCTCTAAATTTCCTGAAACCTCCTCTAATAGAATTTCCGAACTAAATTTCTCCAGAAGCCTTAACCTAGCGCTAATTCTGCGGTCCTCTAGCGACATTCAATTCAACACCTTCAAGAGTGATGTGACGCTTAATTTTTGATCATATCTTTGCTTTACGAATCTGGCTGCTCTAAGGATCCTTTTCAACACAAGTATCTGTCCCTTTTCGTACGGATCTCATATTCTGGAAGCGTAATCGACCTGAGATCAGACCAATGATAAATAACACGTTTCACATACATGTTCTGTGCTACTTCTTAATATTCTGCCTACGAAGCCCGATTTCTTATTGGCTGCGCCTACGACCCTTCGAATATGCATATCACGATAGATTACGACAAATGGTTACTCCTAAATATTTAACGTATTCCGAAGATTGGATGTTCAATCTATCAATTCTGCACTCCGAGTCTAATTCATTGTTCTTGCCCTTCCAGAAACTCAAAAGGGAACATTTGCCGAGATTAATTTCGATTTGCCAATCTTGACACCATGCTGAAAGGGAGTTTAAGTCTTCCTGATGAGATTTTTGGTCATCCTGACTATTTATCTCCTTATATAAGACGGTGACATCTGAAAAAAGTCTGATTTTGCAGCAAACTACCGAGCAGATATCGTTTATATATATCAGGAATAGTAGTGGGCCTATGACACTTCCTGATGCGACTGTTCTCTATCGGAGCGGAAGTCTTTTATCCAACTCACGATATTCGGGTTTATTCCCTACTTTCCTAGTTTTCCTATTAATTTCTTATGGGGTACTTTATTGAACGCCTTTTTAAAGCCAATGAGAACGGCGTCAACCTGAGTTTTTTTCTCTCCGCATTGCAACAAATCATTTACGAACATGGCGAGCTGCGTTTCACATGACCTAACTTTCCGAAACCCGTGTTGGGTTTTACTTAGCAAAGAACGACCATCTAAATAGCGCAGAAAAGAGCTAACGATTATACGCTACAGAATTTTACACGATAATTACGTCAAGGAAATCGGTTTATAATTTTCGGGGTTCTCTTTATCACCGCCTTTGTCGATGGGCGTAACGTATGCTAATTTCCAGTTCTTCGGTACGGTACCATGTGCAACGGATTTTTCGAATATTATTTTCAAATACGGTGCGATTACGGAGGCTAACTCTTTTAACACACGCGCAGGTATGTTTTTTAATGTCAATCTCGTCGGGTATCTCACTAGATGACGCAACGAGTGATTAACGATGGTTTCTATCAGTGCTTCGCATGATTCACGCTCTCTACCACCGGGATCAAAGCAATTATGATTCCAGTCTATTGAAGGTATGTTGAAGTCTCCTCCAATTATAATGGCCCTCTCTTTATTTTTCGATATTAACGTTGCTACTTGTTTCTCTAGATTATGAATAATTTCTAAAATTGAATTGAAAGGCCTATAAAATGAGCATACATTTACTATTGTAGAGTCGCTTCCGCTAACACTAACCAAACACTTTCTACTTCAATGTCGCTAATCCGTTGTGGAAAACTTTCGAATGCTTTACTGACTGCTATAGATACTCCACTTCCGGACCGGATGCTACGATCTTTTCTAAAGACTCGACAGCCTTGAGGGAATATCTCCTGACTTGCAATCTCGTCCGTGAGCCAACTCTCAGTACCTATCACGACATCGGCGTGTAGGCTGCGAATGATACGCAGAAAATCGGTTATTTTCCTACGGATGCTGCGGCAGTTCAATAGGACGACAGAAGGGTTAAATAAAATGTTACGTTGTAATAGCTTCCAATCCCACGAAAACCAAAATGAACGATGTATTAGAAACTATGATACAAAATTAATACTATATATGAAGTCTAAATATTTGAAAGTATTTCAGTGGTTAATATAACACTCATTCATGACTTTGAGGAGAACATTTATCATAAAGAAAAGGAGATGAATTGGATTCGAAAGTGTTAATGAAAAACTTTATAACAATATCAATCACATATTACAAATTCTCTTGCAGCTATAGTTTTATGAACAATGATTCATCCTTTCGCAAATAAATGGATAGTTTAATTTTACTAAAAACAAAAAAGAAAATGGTAAGCTGAACCTCTTAGGGGCAGTTACATTTGAACGCTGGCCAGTTGATTCAAAGAGTTTTTCTACAGAAATTTATCTAAATTTCTTTCTTTCCATTACATGTCTCTATGCATATGTATCCCTATTCATGCAATCTCCTGACTCTTTCCTCTCAAATCCTTTCATCTAAAGCACCATTTCTTCTGTTGTGGGACCCGAATAGAGTTTTTTCTTAAAAGAGCACTCCAGGCTTGCGTAAGGCTTCAAGATCTCTGCGCATTTATATTTTTTCGATGCAGCAAAGAGACGAGACTGGAACGTATAGAGGGAAAAGTCAGTGAGGATTAAAAAAAGTGATTTACTAAGGCTAGGATGCAGCAAATGAAAGAATGACATAGTGAGGAAGAAGGATGATGAAACAGAGAGAAGTACAGAGGTTACATAAAAATACAGGAAGACGTCCAAAAATAATAGATTGAATTTTTCTTATATGCGCTGAAGCGTAAAGAGAAAGCAAACCTAAGTAATGAACAAAATCAGGAGTTGCGTGAGGAACGATGCCATACGTAAAAGATCCAGAAGGATATTAAGAGAATGAATTATAAAAATTAAGTAATCGGGCAAAACCAGGAAGTTTTAATCTAAACCGACAAATAAAATGTAAATACTATAACATCACAGTCAAGAGAAAAGACACAGAAACTGCAAAAAAATACATTCAAATAAGGAAGGAGTCACAATCTAAATCCAAGTACAATTCAAACATATCAGCTCATAACCTCGATATGCGTAATTATTTGAGCAATCCGCATAAAAAGAGAGAAAATTATTTCATCATTACACAAGCACATATTCCTAAGCTTCCGGTTTATATGATGGCGTCAATAGTTAATACTTATTATTAATCGATGACATGCAAGAGTGGATATAGGGGAAGGAAACGAGTTCTGAGTAAGGGAGTCGTTGCTTGATGTCAAAAGAGTTTGGCGCTCGCTGGGCGTAATATTCGCCATATTTTTGTCAATGGACGTATTGTCATTTTTAGACATATGACTTATCAAAAGATTATTATAGATAATGAAACTAAAACTGGATAAATTTCTAATCAATATTCCTGCGGTTGTTTGATCATATCATCATTTTGTGAAAAGTCAACTAGAATACTACACTCTCCATCTATTACATATATCGTTCAATTCAGTAATTTATGGTTGATACCCTTTTCGAATACGATAATCAATCAGATTCTATTTGATACCTCTTAGGTCTTATATTGGCGCACAGACGACAGACAGACGGATTTGTGAATACAACTGTTTCGGATAGAGGAGCACCTAAAACGTATATATTCATCAAAATCTCTAAGTTTGCGGTTTGCGGTCATATCATATACTTTATCATATACTAGGTATATGGGATAGTAAACACTACTAAAGATAATGTACTCAGTTAATGATGGAATGACGATTATTATTTGGAAAAAAATTCAACATAAAGAAGCATAAACACGTAAAGTGGAGCAGAAATCGTTAGTGATGAAGCGTTAAGAGGAAAATACAAAAAAAGAAGAAAGGGAAAGTGATATTCCACTATATGAGACGCTAAAATTACAAAAGAACGAGAGGTAAAAAAATAAAAACGAGGGAATGAGATTCGTATAATGAAATATCCTGAGAGGTAGAGAGGGGATAAATACAAAAAAAAATTTTTGTTTTCTTATTTACAAGAAACTCGATTAATATCTGCCCAAATGAAAGGATGATAATGGAAATTAATTTTTACCCGCACCGAGCGAGAACGCTTTCAGCTGATTAATATTTGTACAGAATTCGACAAATAATTCGCTGTGGGGACACACTTCCTGAGATTTACTTGGATAACAACGAGTATCAAGAATGAAACTCGAAAAATATAAAGTTACAAAGATGCATCCCTTGCACACTTCCTTTAATTATTATTTTATTCTACTTTTGTATTTCATCTGCATTAAGGGGTTTAAGGTTTGAGACGAATTTATAAATATCCATCAGAAATAGGGGATTATTTAAGAGTATATTATTACAGTTTATACAAATAAATATTTTTGATAGTGTTTAATCTCTCTTATTATCTCTCTCGTTCGTTTTTTATGATGAAAGGATGTGATGTGAGAAAGAAATTGATAACATTGGTGCGAAACTAATTTTTCTTATAGATACAGCAGACTTATAAAACAAAATATATTAATTATCCAACTATACAGGTAAAAACAATGATAATATATAATAAATCAAGAATTCAAAATGGAAATAGCTTTAAAAAACAATGCTACCGATATGATTAAAATCAATAAAAAAGCTTTTAATGCATATATTCCGCGCCTATCATCTTATAAATATAACTTTTCAATAAATAAAAATGTCATGAACGGATAAGAGTAAATCCATTTTTCTAGAAGAATGTATATCCATGACCTTTAACTTGGGTATGAGCTTGGCGAAAAACGTTAGGTGACAAATTATGTAAGCATATTGCTTCTCAGGAAGGTGCTCGATCATTATGTAATTGTATTTATAGTAAATGATTTACTCAAAGTAACTTACAAAATAATAAAAATTCCTAACGTGGGAAAATTTTCCTAATAAGCGTTTAAAAATATGTACTATACAAATTAATTGCGTTTCAAACATTTTGTTAATTTCACCTCGACCACATTAGCGGCTAATGTCCCAAAACTATTTTTTGGCACAATTGCCAATTTTTGGCTAACTTTGAGGTGAATGTGCGTGTGGGTTGGGTGGGGACATTGTCTCTTGTCCCATTTGGCGCCTGTCGTTAAGTAAAGTGAGCTTGGATAATGGCATACAGCCTCAAACACGTGGTCCTGAGCGTTTACGGGTATTGGGTCTCTGGTCAATTTAGGCAGCACCTGCATTCACTATCAACGCTAACGATTATGATACTCACTAACATAATTATTTATATAATTACATATTTTTATAAATTGTAACGAGATTTTAGTTGCACAGGGAATAGTTTTATAGGTCTTGTATCGTTTTGTGGTGGAAAATATTTTTTATATTTCCTTTAGAAGAACAAAATGCTATATCATACATTTAAAACTTTTTACCGAAGTATTGAAATTTTTATTTTTTCGGCAATGTCAACAAAAATAGCAACAACGGTTTATTTTTCTGTAGGTAGTGTCATTGAGAACAATTAATAGCCAACAGATTGCAGCTCATTATGGTACGATCATCAAACCTAAATACCAGCTTTAACATATGTTCTATTTATTAATTTTATTATGAAATTTGGGCGTGATAACGCAATTACTCGTTATATAGGTATATATCGGGTAGAAAAAGAATTACAGTGTTTGCAGATAATATATTTGGTTATATACACAGATACATGACTTCCACTAAAATATGGCTATAATATTTAAGATAATACGCACCTACATAGATACAGTGATAGTTTCGTTAATATATTCCATTTTCATAGTGAAATGCATCTTTATATTTTCATAAAGTGAAAAAAGAAATTATCATTCGAATTAATATTTTGAAGATAGACTTTTCTCTCATTAAAACCTAAACGATTCTCCAAACTTAGTCTAACCTCATAAATTCAAAAGGAAATTAGGTCTTCAACATTGTTGGCAAAATTTAATTTCCCCGTAATTTATCTAGAGTATGGGAAGACATCTGGAACGGTATAAGAACAATCAGCTTTGAACTCTTCTCAAATATCATCTTAAATTAACAATCCCTTCAATTTCCTCCGCTTTTTGAACCGACACGCAGCGTATAGAATGCCTAATTGGAATCCGAAAATAATGAAAATTTTTACAAGGAAAAAAAAAGAAAGGAAAAGCCGTTCGTGGAAGGGAAAGGGGAGGAGGGGAATATTACGAAATTAGAATCTTCTCGTGCGAATCGAAGCGAACGGGTTGAAAAAATTACACTAACGACTGATGCTTGCCTAATTCACCGTGACAATGAGCGAGGGAGAGGGAAAGAGAGAGAGAGAGAGGAAGGAAATGGAGAGGTAGAGAGGGGGAAGAGAGAGGAGAAAAGATAGATGGGAGGAAACGAAACCAAGAAACCGTAAGGAAGACCGAAAGAAAGGCCCGAACGAAAAGTTTAGACAGGAAAATCGAGGGAGAGCAGGAGAGGGAGAAAAATCTTCTGGTTAGGAACATCGAGGCAGGGAGAATGACCGAGAGACTCACGAACCTTTTGGGAAAAATAATATGGAAGAGGAGAAAGAAAGACCGCCGCGTTTAAAAAAGTTCATCAACCGTTCGAGCGGTAAAAAGGGAGAGGGACGAAAAAATTAGGGAAGTCTGTGAAATAGACTTGTGGGAGAAAAAGGAAAGGAAGAATGGTAGATAATAAGGGAGAGAAAAAAGTGCTCGGTATGAAAGAAGAGAGGATAAGAAGATATAAAGAGATTTGCCTTCGTATTGGAGGAAGGAAGACGGGATATGGAGGAGAGAAGAGGTGTAGCAGAAAGAGATAAAACATAAAACGAAACGGCGGGAAATCGTGACGGAAAGTTTTTATGAAAGACTAAAACGTGAAAAGTGGAAGAGAAAGGGGAAAAATGAGATGAAAGAGGTATTATAAGATATTAAAGAATTGAAGTTGACTGTATGTTGGTAAAAGAAGATGGATACACAAAAGATATGAAGGATAAGGATAGAGAGAGAGAAACAGAAGTGAAATTACTTGATGATGGAATTTTATAAACATGAGAAGAAAGATGCATGCATAATGAATATATACATGCAAGGATTTATATAATCATGTCAAAAAATTAAATATTAATGCTTCATTATAATGTCTAAGCACTGCAATACGATATATCAGAAGTGAGGCCAAGGAAATATTGAAGTTTTTATTAACAATTTAATTTGCTGATCAGTCGTAGTTGATAAAACAATCTAGAATTATTTCAAAAATATCTCAAACTGAGTATCAGTAATTTAATCTTTAAGCTCACGCTCGCTCCTTCGTTGCAAATTCGTCACTTATAATCGACGTGTGGAATGTAAGGAAAATAAACGTATTTAAGCTCATTTCTTCGTCGTAGATAATCCATCTTCTTTCATTTTCTATATGCTACGTGCAAACGAAAGGAAATTAACCGCATTTATAGTAGATCTTGTTTGTATCAATTGCTACGAAGATTTTTTTGGTTGACTATAATAAAAAAACGGAAGGCATTTTCTGTTCAAATTGAATTACGACGTTCTTAACTAGTTCTATAAATTTGGTTTGAAGACTTGGCATTACTAATATTTTATGAGATATGACGTTAATTTTCTTTCGCCAGTAAAGTGGCACTCCTGATTAGGTTACATGAAAAATTTATGTCATTTTCTTGTTTTCTTTGCCCTCAAGTCCTTAATACAGAATATCATGAAAATTAGCCCAGTAGTTTTGGAGATGAAACATACGAACAGACGGACATGACCTATCCGTAAGGCGTTCATTTTTTTACTTTTTGTATAGAACGCCTAACAAATTGGGAAGCAGTAAGAGAGAAACTCGTCAGAAGGCGGAACATTGACAAGATTTAAGTAATAACGTGAGGGAAAATGAAGAGAGCGGAGAGAAGAAGAGAAGAAAGCGGCAGAGAAAATTTTATATGACAAAACAAGAAGGGACGAATAAGAGGGATGAGAAATAGTAAATCGAAAGCACGAAAATAAAAGTTGGAGAGAAAGAGAGAGAGAGGGGGGGAGAGAGGGGGGGAGAGAGAGGGGGAGAGAGGGGGGGAGAGAGGGGGGGGAGAGGGGGGGAGAGAGAGGGGGGAGAGAGGGGGGGAGAGAGGGGAGAGAGGGAGAGAGAGGGATGGGAGAGAGAGAAAGTGGGAGGGATGGTGTAAAAGGGACTGGTTTTTCATATGGGTCTTCGCTGAGAGGGAAGAGTGAGAGGGAACTGTGAGAGAGGATAGAGAGAGAGAGAGTTGTTTTGAGGGTCTCGCGAACCCGTCCTCTCAGTGCACATGCCCTTACGGACGTTACGCTTCGTTAATTGACGCGCCGTAAAATAAAACGAGGGCCTTTAAAATGCTTTCCTGACATTTTCTACCTTAAAAAAAACCCTTTAGTTTACCCTCTCCCTCACTCTGCCACTCCTCCTGCTTTCCTCTTGAAAAAAATAACTCCCGCTAGATTCAACTTCCCCACTCTCGCCCCTCTCTTCCCATTCCTATCCGAGAATGGGACGATCACATAACGTCTCCAAGCGCCTTCAACCGTCGCTGCACTTTTATTTCCCTTCGTACGAATAGCCAAATGCTCGTTTTACAGTCGACTTGCCTCATCGGGAGTGTATAAAGACTTGCGCGGCGTCCAACACTTTTGTGACTGACATGATTTAGTGGGGTGGAAGATGGTGGTTATGGATAAGAGAGTGTGGGAATGACAGAAGAACGGAAAGTTTATCCTGAAAAATATTGCGCTCTTCCGATTCAGAAATATACGAAATACATCATTCAGCCAATATTATATTAACTTTAAACGTCATAAAAGACTGTCTAAAGATTGTATAAAAATATTTAAGAATTATAAGCGGAGAATTGGAATTGAAGATCTTTAATCCGATACCTTACACAAACAAAAGAATAGGTAAATTCGTCGTACGACCATGATCAAAGTAACAAGCACTTATCGTTATAATTAAACGCTCGCCTAATAATAATTACATAGAAACAGAAACACAAAATTTTAATCTCTGAACGTTTAGATATGCTGTCAAATGGTTATTTATTGAACAATCTGATTGGCATTTATTTGTTTTTATTCATTTACATTAGCTTTTTTGCTACGAAGAAAGAAAGACAAGAACAGATACTCATTCAAATTGAGAATTCGGAAATAGAACCTTATTATTAGTAGAATGACAAACTAACGACTCCAACACTAACGCATATAAATAAGAAAAAATTTTATTATCGAATATTTATACCAATTTATCTTGAGGACATTGTATAATAATGATAATTTAATTCGACATGAAAACCCCTCGACTAAAATTGTGGTCCTTTAAGTCAATAAAGCCTCTTAAAAATTAAATAACCACTTGTAAGAAGAAACTACGGCAAATATTTTAATATTGTACAAATTTAAAAGTTATTAAATATTTATGCATAAAATCATCAACATATAGTCATTTTAATCGTGTTTGTTCAATATGTATCATTTAAAAAATATTTAAGCAGGCCACAGAACATATTTTGCTGAAATGCTCAATTTTCCCTATGAGGTAAAAAAGCTTGAATATTTAAGAAATTAACCGAATCGAATATATTCAACATCGTTTCTACTTCATAACTTGATTTTAAATATCCCAATAATAGTACTTTAGCGCCATTGAAAAGAAGCAGTTTAGTAGAGATGGGAACAAATGTCATCGCTCAAGGAAGGATTCGCACCCGCGACGCTATTATTCTCCTCCTTTAATAAGACTGAACAAACTTTGCTTATACAAATCAATATTCAAATAAACAGATGTATAAAGATAACGGATATTTTAAATCATTCTTAAAATATTAAACCAATTTATAAAGGAATTAAAACTCATCCACGAGTGTCGATCGCCTGCCAATATCTCAAACCAAAACTCATTGTATGATGATTGCTTCGCCCCACGATCAATAAGAACGAGAGAAATGTCTTCCCAAGAAACTGAATCCTTCGCAATTTATGAACTCAGTTATATATTTAATAAAAGTGAAAACGCGTAATGAATTATGTGCCAACCCCTCCGAGACAAAAGCAGTCGGGTATTGACAAGTGAACGCTTAACTCTTCGAATGGTAGGGAACGTTCGAGGAAATGGAAAAAGGAAATTAAGAAAAGAAAAATATATATAAGAGAAAGGAATCAGACTGAGGCTTTCGAAGGGAGTAAAGAGGGAGAGAGATAGAGGGAGGAAGAGAAAGAAGGAAATATAATGCGTGCGCGCGAGAGTGCTGATATTTTCACTTTATCTCATTGAAAGTTAAAAGAAAAAAATCGCGGAACGAGTGTTCGAATGGCTCTCTGTCTGTAGAGCAGATGCCAAATTAATGATCCGATGACGACTCACGGTCGTCTCCAATTTTTTCTTAGGCTCGAAACTCATCTTCCATTTATCAGCATTAAGAAGTTTCTTATTTTTTACCCTGACCTCTTCCATTTTGGTCCGCAATATGGTGGCTTTCTCAGTATTTCATTTTTATTTAATTTATATGGCAGCATAAAAAATTTTATTTACCTATTAGTTTGAAGCGCAGACTGGACTTTAGTGGATGATAAATTGCATGAACGACGCCATTTAATATTCTGCCGCAGTTTTAACAACCTATTTAGCTATTTATTAAAATTTGATTTTACCAAATAAATCTAGATTTTCGGCTTTATTAAAAAGTCTACATGTTAATTCCGTTAGATTTTAATTTCCTTAGATATTGAATAAAATAAATTCGCTAGTTTTTTGTCCAATGAAGCTTTAGAATACACACGCACGCACACACACGCAATAGAACTAGATTATAACGACATTCAAGGGACTGGAAATATATTGTTGTTATAACCGAGTGTCGTAATAACCGAGTTGGATGGGAACATAGAATAAATTTCCAAATTCTAAATTTTATATTATGATCTAATAAGTACATTAAACATTATAATGTTTTATAACAAAACTAGCAGAATTTCCGGTTGAATTCCAACGGATTTAGTGAAGCTACTACAGCACAACACACAAATTCTTTAAAACACCTATATAGTAGATACTTTTAAAATTACAATTAGTTTTTCTTAACAATTTATACTATAATAGCCCAGGTCCGTTGGTTGGTTGGTTGGTCACACTTTCACGATGGCCGATATAAAGCGTTTTAACAAACTTCCCGAATAGGCAGAAGATTGAAATTTGGCAAAGATGCTTGATTAACATATTTTAAGGTATTGAGGAAAATAAATCTCCAAAAAAGTCCTGGGTTCGACTCCAAGGAAGACATTTCTATTTTCCGTAAGGTAACATGTAAAAATCAATTTTTTGATGTGCAGACTTTTATTGTTTTGGAAATTAAAATTAGAAGGAATTAACCTACGATCTTCGGATCTGAACCATTTTGAAGAAAAAAATACAAAGTTTCTTATTCTGTTCATCTTTTTCCGCATACAATTCTAAATAGTTCATGTTATACGTTTAATTCATATATTTTGTGGGAATATTGCCATTTTAACGGAATGTTGCCTTGGCTACCAATTCCATTGTTAGACCTCTATATCATATTGTTAATTCAATCCTTATGGGTATAATGGTGCTTTTAATGCTTTTAATACGAGATAGGGAGGGAGAGATAGGGATGGTAACGCAGGGGGCGAGAGGGAGGGAGAGAGAGAGAGGGAAGGGGGGAGAGGGAATGAGGGGAAAGGGGTGGAGAAAGGGGATTAGGGGGGAGGCGGAGAGAGGGAGGGGTGGAGAGATGAAATTCAACGGGCAGTTCTGCTAGTGTGTGTGTGTGTGTGTATACCCACATATACACACACCTTTATATATATACATACGTATATGCATGAATGAATACTAGGCAAATAAAACTATTTTAAGTCATAAAAATTTTTAATAAGCAAAATCAATGCCATGTAACCTTTCAAGCAAAGATAAGTATTTGAGGAACTTTTGAATAGTCTTTCTTATAGGAATCACCACGAGAGAATTTCTGGGAATTATTACTTATATTTACAAATATTATAGAACATGTAAACTTAACTTCATATTTTGCCGTTAATGATCTGTAATTCCTCTTGAATGATTTTTACCATTCGCGTAGACTTTTTTCGAAACAACAGACTTTTCAATAATGTCTTTGCGGAGGCGGTATCTTTTCAGATGGAGGTCGAAAGGAGGAGGGAGATGGCAATTAAGCCTTTTAGTTTTCATTAAACTTGCTGTTAGAAGTCTGGAGAGATTAAATCCTTGTTTCCCGAAACCTCGCCCTACTAATATAGCGATCATATTTGTTCGTAGGAAAACGCGCTAAGCACATCTATTATTTGAGTGGAAAGACGACAGGTGAAAAAATGGGATCATCTCTCTTCCCACATCTCTCTCTCAAAACTCCCTTTCCTCCTTACTCCGAAAACGTTACGTTTTTACACGCTAGCGCGCGCAAACGCGCGACAAACTCTCATCACTTCATGGGCATCAGGTTATCGCCGCTACTATTTTTTCGGATCCGATCGCTCGCAGTAAGATTGGGTGTGAAAAGGAACAGGAGGAAATGCGGGTGGTTTTATCCCGTTCTTATCGCAGAGGAATGAGAGAAGTTGGTGGGTGGGAGTGGAGGTCTTACAAGGTCGCAGACTTAGCGGCGGCGCGGAGAGGAGGAGTAGGAGGTAGTAAGTGACGAGAGTAGGACTGCTAGAGGGGAGTAAAGTGAAGGAGAGAGCCAGGAGAGTATAGAGACGGAGTGAGAGATGGGATCGAGAAACCATTAAATGGATCGCGGATGAGCGTTTTCTGCCGGACACGCATAGAAGTGTGTGCCAAAGTATAGAAGGGAAAAGAGGAAGAAAGGACGAAAAGAAGTCGGACGGTGCAGATGGTGGAGAGGGAGAAAGACAGAGAGCGGAAAAGGGAGATAAAAAATAATGCGGAAAATGGGAAGGAGGGGGAGACATTTGCGCCGGCTGTATAACCGGGTTTCTCCATTTCCCCCCATGATGGATTCTTCTACTCCCTAAACTCCTCTTCACCTCCCCCCGTAAGTGATAGAGTGATGGACCGGATGTCTTTCTTCCTACTTCTAACATTACTGCCTCTTCTTTCGGCTCCCGTATCTCTTCGCCACGGCGATCTTATGGTATTTCGGGACGTTTTGTACTAGTCTTTAGCGAAAAGTTTAAGTCGAGAGACGCGTAGTAGCACTTGGGTCACGTAGTCACCGAGAGTAACGATGATAGTCCCTTTCACAATGCGGGGACTAGATTATTGGAAATGGCCACGTTGAACAAAACGATGTCGCGGAAATGTAATAACTTATGAGAAAAATCGTGCGTCCGTATAGACGACAGGCCTTCTCGCGTCACATATACACGTAAAATGCGGCTCACGCCCAGTTCAGAACCGCTTAAATTATATTTTGCGTGTCGAGCAAATAAGTGTGACATTTATTTAATCGTGTATAATCAAATTCGGGTTGGGGAAACCCGCGTTGGACTAGAGCTTACCGAATTTTAAAATAACAACTCACAGCGTGATGGTCTAGTAGTCTAGTCGAGAATCATTTCACACGACAGGTGTGTAACATAACATTGTGCGACAAGTACGTCTGAATAGAGGTGATTGAGTAAATAAGTTTGTGTACACTATATCGGGACTTAAAGAAAACTTTTCCATTATTGTTCACGACAAGGTTTCCGTGGCTTTTATCTAACAAAGTAGCAAAAAATTCCATTTCCGCTTCCAAAATTTTTTGTTTGGCATTCTTTGGGATTGCCTTCAATCTCCCGAAATCCAATCTTGAATTTCTTCCCTTCGATGGTGGTCACTTCTTCTCGGGGTATTTCACCCCATATCCATGTCAGTTGCCCCACTTTATTTATAGCATAGGTCCTAAAACCGGAATTCTACCATTTGTTCGTCTTGCTTTTTATTTCTTTTCGACTTTTTCAGTCGTTTGAAGCGCATGGAAAATTCACGAATTCCGTTTTCATTTTTGTGATCCTTAGGTATCAGAATAATAGGAACTTTTGAAAATGACTCCCTCTTTCTTAAATGATCGAAGCCAACATCTAGTTTCGTTTCTCATTATGACAGATGCTTGCCGAAGGAAAATGTGCTTACTTCTCTGATTCCATCAGTAAATCTTTCTACAGCCTAATTCTATTATGGAAAGGCAGACCGTCTACTCTCATTTCCGACCTAATTTTGACACATCTACCAGTCCATACATTATATTGGTCTCCTTATTTTATCTTACTCCTTGGTTTTAAAATTTAGCTCCAATAGTTATGGGGAGATTATGCTACAAATAATAATTTTACAAATGGAGGCAGATCATTTATCAAAAGATTGTTGGAAAAATGGTTTTATTATTAATCGATAAATTATTATTCCGATCACCTGTGTTATACATATTTTTTTGTTAAATAAGTAATAAATAATATGGTGGAATCAGGAGGCTCTTCAAAATAAATCAAATCTAAGGAAAATAGTTTGATGAAATTATCTAAGGAAACTTTAATCAGATGGAGTACCTTTAAGCGAAGGAAAATTAAAAGAAATTCTTTATTTATATAACTTTGTATCATCCTATAAGAAAAATTTCCCGATGTGCACTAGGTTTCAGTTCCTGATTATGGTGCTATAAGTCACAATACGGCGTCTATAATTCATTCATGATTAATATCCAGATTCATTTTTTGTGATTCTTTTATTCTATGAGGAAGTGCGTATTTTTCTTTGCACCTATCCTTATTTTCTCACTTAACTAATTTAAACTGTATCTAAGATATGGTAATATTAAGAGTTTTATAGTCGGCACCAGTTGCTATAAATGCGGAGTTATCCTTGAAAATTTAGACGCTGCAATGCGTGAATTGTGTACCTCTATTTATTTTCGTTGAGAAAAATTATATTATCATAAAACCCTATAGGTAATTTCTGAATGAAGTTGTAATTTTTCAGCTAATTTAATATTTCGATAGAGAAAAAGAAAATTTTATACGTAATTTTTTGCTGTGCAATTTATCGGGATAAACGAAATGAAAACATCCAATCAGAAAAGCGTATTTGAATGCAAAAATAGAAACTGTTTTAAAAATTTCAAAGTAAATCAATATCTGTTTTTCTATTCCCCAAACTTGCTTGGCTTGAAAAGTAAATAACCGAACCGTCTCATAAAAAGAAAGTAGGTTATTCATGTAAAGTAAACTAAAATAGAGCAGTTTATAGGGAAATATACTGAGATGATTCGAGCCCGGAAACGAACGTCAACTACTGGAGGTGATATAAAACCAATACTGGCAGCAATAAAATGATTTCGAATACCAAATACGGCTTTTTGTTTTTTAAATAAGTCTGCTTTATGGACTATTCAAAAGAGCCACAAACTTAAGCTTTAACGCTACCATATAATGAGGTCATATCCGTCAGAATGACAGACCTAACAATCGAACGTATGACTTATTGGAATTGCACGATATAAAACTCTTTAAATTTGCACACAGGATATAATTCACTGAATAGGCCTATACTTGTTGGAACTCCATAACAGGGGAATGGGCGTAACTTCAACTAATAATGGAACAAACTGCAAACTCTGTTGTAAATTTTGTTTCAACGGCGATCATTCGTCGGAACCGCTCGTATATCTTATATATGTGGAAATAGTACAAAGTTCACAAAAGTGTGTAATTTTTTTCATTTATAGTTTATATTACAACAATTTCTCTATTATGTAGTTCCACCAAATATCAGCCGCTTCAGAGAATTATGTTAAACATTCTTTAAAACCCATAACAATTCCATGCTTTCAAAATTATTCACAAATGTTTGTTTTAGCTGGGCTGATTTATTCCTCAATTATGCGCGAAATTTTGTATATTCTTTATCTTAAAAAAATTTCTCTTTAATAGTAATAATAAATAACTGAAATTTAAGCAAGTAAATCGAATAAATTAATTTATATTTATAGGAAATTCACGTTATATACCAGAAAGCTCAGAGATACATTTCAATAAAATTTTAACTATTGAAAAGATAACATAACATAATTATACAAGAAACTGCGACTACTTATCAAGCAAGGATAGCTATACTTAATCGCAAAATCCACCATCAAAAATATCTTTGACAATTACCGCATTTGAAATGATTATAAACCTATTGCCTCCATATGCGGAACCCATCCCACATGCCTATACATTCAGACACCTTAAGTTCACTACGTATGAATTTATTTTATAGTCAAAACTTTCCTTGTTTAAGTTCTTAGGTCAGTGAATCAATCATTCATTGCTGAATATTACTACGAGGAAATATATGATAGAATATTTATAATATAGTCCACAACCTTAACCCCCTTTGATGCCCCGAGGGTTTCGCAGCAAGGTAAACGGTTACATTTCCCCTATTATTAAAAAAAATCGGAAAGGAGAGCAAAGAAAGAAGAGGGAGAGAGAGAGAGGAAGGGGTGAAATCTCTCAAGATTGCTTCTCGGTCTCATCAAAAATTCTTTTCTAAATCCGCCAACGTTTTCAGAGTTTGTTAACCTTCACAATCCTCCTCTATTCCAACTTTTCGCCTCCCTCTCTTTCCTTACCCTATGAACCTTTCTCGTTTCCTTTCTCTCGCCTTCGTCAGAATCCTAGTGGCAACGCATATCCTTAGCCTGCGGATCACCTCGACGATCTCCGCAGACTTCTGCGCAACGAGCGCAAATAAACAGTCTGGCTCCCTAGCACACTTGGAGGAGAGGACTGGAAACAAAACAAACGTGGAGGGCGTGAGAAGTTGAAGGAACAAGGAGAGAAATTTTGACGACGAAGAGAGCCAGAGAAATGACGTATAATACGGAGATATCTGCAGGTAAGATTTGATACATACATATTCATAACATACATGAAGGAGAGATGCTGAAATGCCGACTGATAATTAGATGTATCAAGAAGTTTTCCATTTGAGTCTCCATCCATAACAGGATTAACGCATTAAAGTCCTAATCACATGGAAAATCTGGCAAAGGAGGTAATGCGTATATTTAAAACAAGTTAGGAAAGTGTGCAGCATATATGGGCGCGTTTCGTGCAATGCAGTATTGGAAAGAAATGATATACGTGTACGTAAGAGAAATAGCGTTTTAAATTTCGTTTCTTCTTCATAAATAATCCATTTTCGTCCTATTTAAAAATATTGCATGCACACGCAAGGAAATTGAACGTATTTTTGAGAGTTTGTTTATGTTAGCAACACTGCAATAAATTTTCAAAATTCATACTTTTCTTTACTAGTTCTACAAGTTATATTTACAAAATATTTTGATATGACCAATACTTTACGAGATATGACGGCAAGTTCATTTTTTGTCACCAGTAAAAGTGGTACCCCTGATTAGCTTACGTGTTCATTTATGTGATTTTCTTATTATCTCGGACTGAAAATCCGTTCGGTAGAAGCCGAGAACATATATACTGGAAACATAACGCGACTAAAAACATGTAGCGTAAAATAACATTGTCTTCCATTGAAATGTTACCATAAAATATTGCTAATTTTATTTAAAGGACGACTTAACATTATTGTCCAGTCTAAGAAATGTTAACATCATTTATGTGCCCGAGATTTATTGAGCTTCAAAGAAAAGACCAATTTTTAAGAATTTAAAATACGGATTGTTAAAACGACAAACTCAACCATAATGTACACCCTGAAGTAGTTCCTGGAACATTCTCCGGTGATATTTTTGGGATATTCCGTGATTGGAATATAGAATAATATATCATTTTGAAAATACGGAAGCTTTGGTAAAGAGATATGAGTTAATAAAAAGGAAAAAGAGCTAAAGCTATCCAAGGTTGTTTGATTGAAGGAAAAGCGACAAACGAAGTCAGAGAACCAAACAATGTGGATCTTAAATTCCGAGAGAATATATATCATATGGGAATGAGAGAAGAAAATTCAGGTAAAAAAAAACAGAGAGAATCAGAAAAGGGGTTTGGTTAGTTCTGTCAGCAAAGTTATAAAAGTAAAGGTTGGAAAATGGAAGGAGAGAAAGAAATAAGATAAGAATAGAGACAGAAATAATGCTAGAAGGATAGGGGGGAGAGATAATGAGAGAGATGTAGAAATGATGACGGAGGGGTAGAACGTAAAAGACAGTTGAAGAGGAAGAGGGAAAAAGAAAATAGAGTTCAAAATAGTACATGGACAGAGACAGAGAGAGAGAGAAAGATGGATGGATAATGGAAAAAGAGAGAACAGTGAGATGAAGGTAGAAAGGAGTGGGTGAAGCAGCAGCAGTTAGAGTGAGAGATAGAGAGGCCAGTGGGCGCTGCGAGTGAAGTGGGACGAAAATTTTGTCGCCCACTTATCCCACACGAGCAGACGGGATGAAATCGCGGAGTTGCGAATACCCTCGAGTGGAATGGCACGAATTTTCGACTCTCGTACTCTCTCTCTCTCCCTCCCCTCTTTATAACACACGTATACCGAAATGTCGGGAAAATTGAATGAAAAAACGTGAAATATGAAAGGCTCGTCGAATAATTTCATTTGGATTTTTCCTCCATATTTTGCGAATGGTGACGGATGGCTGTTTTTGTGCCCTTTCTTAAGAACTAATTTAGAAAAAAAATTGTTTTACTCTAATCACCCTAAAACAAGACTGAAGGTTTTATAATACCAATTTTCAGATAAACCATACATGACAACTGCACTGCAACTTGTCATTTGAAATTCAACAATAAGTCGTAGAATAATTTTATATACTAGCGGAAGTGCCCGTTGAATTTCAACGGATGTAATGAATCTAAAAATTCGACCGTGTAACATGTAAACATCGCAAGAATAAGATAGTACACAGTTTTATCCGTCGAATAAAGCAAAAACGAAGAAAATCGGTGCATTAATTAATTTTCAGGTATTCAGATGCAGGTATTTTGATGAATGAAAGAAAAAAACCTTGCATTCTGAAAAATCGAAAATTACCTGTAAACTTATGGAAAATTAATTATTGAATTAAGTACCCCCTCTCAAATTTTTATCGCCATATAGCCTATATCGCCTATAGCCTGCAGCGTAAATTTATATACCTAAGCGGAGTTTCGTGACGATATCTTCAAAGGTCTGGAAAATGTACGTCTGATTATTTAAGTTACTTACATAGTTTTAAAAATAGCTTGCTTTGGAGAACTGTAAGCCGCACGAAAATATCATTTAAGTTTATAAGTAATATTTCAATTAAAATAAAAAATTTTTGGTTGCCATGTAAACAAAGCAAAATGGCACACAAAAATTTAAAAACGATATTACGTTAAAAGTTTCCCATATAAATGCATAGAACTCTCAACTTCAGCGACAATGGGAGTTATCATAGTAGCTTATAATTGGCACTGTCATAAAACTGAGAAAATGACGTATTTCTCTTATTATAAACGCATTTTTACGCTAATTCGATAAGGATTCGCATTCTGCCTTCAATAAAAATAAACTTCTTTCCTTCCTTCATAGATCCATCCAAGTCTCAAGCTCGTACCCTGTTTCTAAGTAATTTTAATATTCTAATTAAAATAGGCTGCACTCATCCCTATGTTATTCAAATGGAGAAGATTAAAAAAGAAAATATTTTTTAAAAGTAGAAAGTCAATCAAATCGGTTTATAAACCTGACTACACCACAACTCTTTATTTGGGTTAAAATGACACCTTACTCTTATTTCTACGTGCTGTAGTTGCTGAATTATAGCATAACATACATGTAAGTACAAAAACGTTGCTTTATAAATATTGCTTTATAGTTGCTTGTTTGTTTCCATGGTTATTATTTGCGAACACACACACACACGAACAATGACATTAACATAAAAGACGTATACATATTTTTATTGAATTACGACAGAAAATGAAAAGTATAGATATCCCCAAAATTAAATATATTTTAATACATTGTCCAAATAAGCAGAGTAAAATAAGGAGCACCATTTATTCAGAAAAGTTGGAAATTAAGGCGATTTGAATTTGAAAAGTAATCGCTGAAATTTCAATCCCACTTATGTAATTTTCTTGGCTATACGTAATGTGTTAAATGTAATGCCCCACCGGCGGCATAATATCCAGGGGAATCATGATAAATATCATTCGACTCGTATTTTCAGGATTTAATTAGGCTTGCTCAGTTGAAATTTTTAACTGCACACCGTTTACATTAAAGTTACGGGTTCGATTATAGGAGCGTTATTTCCTCCATTTGATTAACACGTGGATGACTGTAGCACATTAATCATTTGCATATTAAAGGTACACAACTTTTGTATTTCCATTATTAATTGTACCTTTCAGGAACATTCAGCTGTATGGATTTTATATTTATTGCTTGCTTTTTAATGCATACAAATGTTGGTTTCTTTAATTTAAATTTACCGGAATACTTCATTCACGCATACCTGTCATATTTGACGGGCAATTACGCTAGTTCTTGAAATAATTCCAAATGTAATAGATGGGCAGATTTATGGATAAGATTAACCGTCAATTACTTTAATTTCACTTTAATGATGTGACCGACGTTTAACAAGGGCTAGTATTGAATTCGTTCTGGCGTCAGATTTAGCACCATTTGCCATTGTACTTAGGCAAATAACAGCTTACTACGCATGCGAGATCACGAATATTTAACTTTGCTTTGATAAACTTCCATTTCTTTAGATAAAACTAAAATAATCTGTTAAAATCAAGTAGAAAGACGATTAAACTATCATCTGAGTCAATAGAAACACGAGTACCCCTAAACCATCCAGACGGCACCATTCGTAGCGAAATCATGGGAAGAGTGAATTAAATGGTATTTCAGTGGGAAAGGTTTAAATGTGTGAGGGAAGAAGTACCTTACACGCCAAGGCGAGAGAATCCGAACGTCGACCACATGAAATGGGAGGACATATAGTTTGCGTTGGGGAAAGAAGAGGGAGAGAGACAGAGGAGGTGTCAAGGGAATGAATGTATGTGGCGAGATTTTTTTAAAGGTTTAGTTCAAAAAGAGAAAGTAAAGTATAAAAAAAACAAAAAAAGCTGTGCATGAGAAAGAGCTTGGGAAAGTGAAAACGGCTATGAAAATAAAGAGAAAAGATGTTAAGTTGTATATTTTGAAAACATAAAGTGTAAATGAGAATGAAAGGGAGGAAAGCAAGAAATATGGAGACAGTAAATTTAGGTTAAAGCAAACAGGAAAATACAGACGAAGAGGAATAGTGGACAAATGAGACGGTAGAGTTTGATAGAAGAAGAATGATATAAATTCAAAAGAAGGGAGATAAATGCGCAAAAATAAAGAATTACTCATAAAATTAAAGTAATAAAAGACGAAACTTACATTAAAGAAAATAATCTTAAAGATAATAAACACAGTCTGTAGGATAATATTCAGTCAAGATAATTGATATGTTGAAACATACACACACACGCGCGCGCGCACACACACGTGCACACACACACACACACACATATAACATGCGAATTTCATCAGAAAAATGTATGAAATAAAGCACTTAAATTTATACTTCTTCTCGGTATGTTTAATCAAGACTTATACACATCATATTTTTGTATATTTTACTCCATACCATTTGAGAACAAAAATGAACACCTGTTTCAAGAGTTTTAGAACAATTTTATCCTAAGAATTCATAACCCAACGCGAAATGAATTTACCAAGTAATTTAATCATAAATTCAAAAAATAAAACAGGTCAGCCAAGATGAATCTATAAGATAGAGATGGAAGAATTGGAAACAGTAATGGGATTAATTCACTTGAAAATTATCGATATCGTCTAATAGCTGAAAGCAATTTCAAGAATAAGCACTTGAAAGATGAGTACTTTTCTTAGGAATCACCAATAACATTTTGTATAGCATTTGGCAGAGACGGATCAACAAACCTTCCATCTCTGCCGACGATCCTATATTTGGAAAATCTCCACCCCAATCAGAATCTTTCTAACTCTTTCCATACAGACCTAATCTGCGACGTAGGATCAGAGAATTTTTCGCGGAATGATTTAAAGAATTCACCCCAGTAATAGGGTCACATCCAACGGAGAGGGGTGATAGACCGAAAAAAAATAAAAACAAGAAAACGATTTTAGGAAGAGGAATGAGAGAAGTGGTTTAAAGTAAAAGCAAAGCTCGGACTAAAATAAAATAGGCAAGGATTCCAAGGTTAGACAGAGAGAGAGAAACCTGCTTATTTATTGTTCCGAGGCGCGTCAGATGTTCTTGCTATTAAACCGGGGTAAGTCGAGGATAAGGGGAATGGGTGACAACGTGGGGCTATTGCGGCAATGGCAGTTGAAGCGGAAGGGGTCAGGTGGATAGGTTCGCAGGTGTAAAGGGGATGTGACAGAGTTCAAGTTAAGTCTCCCTCTCTGTCTTCCTCTCTTTAGCCTTTAAATCTGATCGGTCCGCTGCGCAAATTACAATACATATATTGTGAAGAGTGGGAAAGGGAAAGGAAGGATGTCACGATTCAGATAATGCATGAATGCTTTCGAAAATTTCGACGGAAGATTTTCACTGCTTTTAAACTCGAAAAAAGTATAGCAGTCATCCAACACCAAGAACTCATGAATTTGATTTTCTTAATAATCTGAATAACGAAAGTTCTAGGCTCATATCTATAAATCTGAAATTCTGTTTTTGTTTGCCCGCAATACAAATCCACACCTTTGAAGATATCGTCACGAAACTTCGCATATGTATATAATTTTACCCTGCCAGGCTATATGGCGATAAAAATTGGGGAATGGGTTCGTAATTCAATAAATGCTGACTTCCATCTGGTACCGGGCAACGCCGGTTACTTCAGCTAGTTTATATATTAGTATGTATGTATGTATGTATGCATGTATGTATTCCATAATAAAAGCCCAGATCTATCTGTCCGGCGATAACGCTCAATATTATCTGCATTTGAAATAGCTTAGAATCATAGAAGTTCAAGACTTCAAACAACGAACGTCTAAAAGAACGAACATTTGTTTTTCAGCCGTCAATTTTGGAATACGCATAGAATTGGTTCCCAAATTAGTTTTTAACGCGAAAATTTCACGTATTATGTTATATATTTTTATTGGATTAGATTTCAGGAATCATCCAGCCTATAAAAACTTTACATTGCTTAGACAATGTTATCCAAGATATTTGTCTGAGAAATAACCCATACTTTTCTTATTCCATTTGATTATATAGATTGCAATGGATGCTCCATATCTCTTTGAAATGGCGGAAGACCTGAATAATTCTTTTAGACAGTTATTACGTTTTTATATCCGCAGAAGAAATTTTCTCTTCAGGAAAAGTTGGATATTACTATTTCATATCATCATTAGCTTGTGTTCACCTTCTTATAATCCATTGGAACATCGAAGTTTACGTCCTGCCATTAATTTTAAGGCATAAAATGTTAAGAAAGAACTTACAAAGCAGATTACAAAAATTCCGTTTTTAAAATGTTCCCGTAATTTTTTGGAACCTTGGATCAAAATATCAAAATATTACAATAAAGAATTTTCACTGAATTTAATAAATACACATGTAATATCAATAAATAATATTATCACTAATGTTTTCAAAACAAAACATTAACGTACATGCATGATTCAACAAATTTTTAGATTTAGCGATCCAACTGCGTTATAATAATGTAATATTGTATTTTCATTAGAAACTTAGCATAAAAATAAAAAAAATAAAAATCAATCAAGAGTTATTTAAAACTTACCTCAGCGCTGTTAAGCAATTGTAATATGATCTTTATCCCTTTTCGAAAGTAAATTGAACGTATTTACGTTTTGTTTGTATTATTATAGCAACGCAGAAAAGCGAAACTTTATCATAGTAACGGACTCATATAGAGAGTTCAGAAGGTTTTTTTAAATTCTGCTAAAAGACAAAGAGACAGACAGGCGGACGTAAAAATAAATTGGGTTAATGTCTGTCACCAGTCAAAACAATTCTGAAAATGTTAGCTTCCCAGGCCTTGTCGCTGCTTCAAAATTACGCGCACGGACGGAAGAAGTGAAAACGGCAGCGATTTTTTCACAAAAAAGCACTAAAAACAAGATTCTAGGCGAATTTTAAGCATAATTGAGCATCTCATTAATTTCATGACAAACTTTTAACAGTGATAGCCATACTGGAAATTTTAAGATGCCGGGTTTGTTTGTAAAATTTTGGTGTGAATAGACACCCGCAAAAACTCATCCTAACACAAAAACACATGCACGACTGATCTTCGAACTGAAGCTAATGTCGATATCCTGGTGAACCGGTCTAATAAAATTAACATTCCTTATAAGGAAAATTATCGTTGTGCAGACTGCGTACTTTTAATGAGTTTTAACAGTAGCTGAGACTAATTTCTTTGAAAAATACATCCTAATTTTCAATGAAAGACACAATACTTTTTTAAATTTCGGACATTGGTCGCGTATCATATTGATAAAACTTTCCCAGAAACGCATACAGGCAACTGTATTCTTACCGCAGGTGCTTTAAAAATAAAAAAATAATATTCACTGTAAGTACGATGAAAAATTCCACATAGCCTAACACGAAGAAAAGGTAATTAGTTATATTTAAAAACTAATAACATTGTATTTATTTTTTTTATTTGTTTAAAACCTTGTCAGCTTTTATCACGAGCCCAATTTGAGAGATTGTACTCTTAGTCCTATTCTTTTGGACAATGAACTTCACCTTTAGGATATTCTTCTTTTTTTTCTTAACAAACTCTTTGATTTGAAAAAGAAAAATCGGAAGTATAAATCCAGCCGCGGAGTGATTGTAGAACACAAGGTGTAACATGGGCACAGGCAGGAGAGAGAATGTAGAGGAAGAGGGGGAGAACGAGAGGAAAAGAGAACGCGAGAGTAAGATTTACGGCGAAAAGGGATGGGAAGGGAGAGGAACGGAGACAGAAACATGGGAAACGGGGAAGGAAGGCGGAGGAGAAGGAAGAAAGGGAGTGCCGCGGTTGTAAGATCAATAGCTTGGCTAAGGGAGGGTGGGGTGAGAAAGATTGGTGGAAATTGGCGGAGAGGTTAAAATCTCTGGAATCCACAGAACCACCATTGTACGGAACGAGAATGGAGGAATACAAAGGGAGAAGACAGGAGGGTGAAACAGGATTTCGGAACGAAGGAGATTGAGAGGAGAGAAAGACAGAGAGATATGGGAACAAGAAACGAAGGTAGATATAATGAAGAAGAGGGAGAGGAGGAAATGCGGAGATTAATAGAAAAGAAAGGTGTAAACAACCGAGAAATAGGATATGAGGCGAAGGCAAGAGAAGACGAAAGAACAGAACCAGGAAGAAAAGCAAAAGGAATTGGATATAAATGGGACGACTTGACGGGAAAGGAATGTTAAGGAAATGGCGTTCAATGAGGCGAAGAAGAAATAAAGAGGTGAGAAAAGAAGGTAAATACGAAGATGATGACACAGCGCAGAAAAACCATAATGAGGAAATAATAAAATTCCAGTTCATGTAAAAAAATATGGTATAGGAAGGGACTTGAATTCGTAAGCAACTTGGAAAGAACGAAGTAAACAACTGAGAGAGATAAGCGAGAAATAACACAGAAAGAGGGTGCAAGAAAAGGAGAGAAATTTGAAATAAACAAGAAGAACATAAATCGTTTCATTTTATGCTGTGATAAGGAAAAAGAAAGCATTTAGGAGACAGAAGGCTGAAAATGAACAATAAGAAAATGGTGTGGGAAAGAAAAATGAGACAAAGAAGGCAATTTCGGGAAAAATTGTGAAGGAATTAAAGAAAGAAGACGGTATTGATGAAGAGGTCACCCGTGGCAGGGTAGGCTAGAAAGATTAACACGTACAGATGTGTATCTTAGACGTTTCAATATAGATTAATGCGCCCAGCAGCCGATGAGTGATTAATTTCGGGACTAAATTATGGAGAGGAGGGTTTGTATGGGACTTTGGGCAAGGGCGGAAGGGAAAGGGTGTTAATCTATGAGAATTAGTTTCGCGTGACGCAGATGGAATTTATGGCGCCTAGCTCGGATTTGATTTAAATTAATCACCGCAGGCGTCACAAATTTATCAACCCTTCGTTATTATTTATCACTGGGAATTGATTAAGGTCAGATTTATGTCGCCGATGGCCTGATAAAGTAGACAGCGCAGTCATGCTTAAGTAATGATAAGACTGCAGTATCAGTTTTCGCTCTGGCTGAGCTGTTTCGTTGTATCAGATAACATTCATAGACACTCAGTTTTTACGTCATTACTGCAATTTAACTAAATAAAATATGGTAAGACGCATTTCAAAGAATAATTAATAAATGTACTTAGTATCCGATTGGTGAATGAGTTATATAAAACATTTTAATCTAAGTTAATTAAAGTTATACATTTAAAAATTATAATAAAAAATGAACAACGAAAATAATTTTGAATCATAATTAACACGACTAACTTATGACTGCTCTCTTCTTTTATTCATTTGTAAGATTCCACTAAATATTTCTTCGATAATTGTATTTACAAACTAATATACGTAAAGTGCACAAAAAGTTCAACAGATATTGGGTCACTTAAAGCAGGCGTATAATATGAGATATTCCAGTCGAAGTCATAATTCTGTGTCTAATGAATTGATTACGTAAGACATAAGTCCTTCCACACAATTCTTTTGCCAATGACCGAAGTCGTTATTCTTGAAATACACAGCATACATAGGAATATACCGAACCCTCCAATAGTGATTCAATCTAACAATTTATTTAGATTTTCATACTTTCCTTTTTCATTTTCAATAGTTCAATATTCTCAACCAATATCGTGAAGTCTGTCAGTAGAGCGTCTTCTAACCAATACTTGGTTTAAATCTTCTTTGTATTTAATCCCAAGTTTCCGCGCGTGTTGTGATGGATGAGATATGATTTATGTAATTTTAACTATCAAGTTTCATTACATAATGAAACATTTAGAAAGACTCGATGAATAGATTCATCTGTACTCTAGCAGCTACTATTCAGCTAGTTAAATTTCATTGACGGAATTTTCCAGCTTCCACCGCTGCCACACGTTTGAAGTCGACAACACGGAGCACTAAATAACTAATGCCACATCGCCATTGCGAATGTAGGCCTCGTAGGACGTTGAGATCTAGGGCTCGAATCTCGTAGAATCGGCGATTTTTTGCCTTTGCGTGATCAACATTACACTCTTGAGTAAACAGTGGAAAAGAGGACAAATCCATCGTCTCATATTTACCGGGAGAATGAAAAAAATGAAGATAAAATATAGCGACTGTCCATATGCAGCTAGTGTTTCACGAACCCTCGACAGAGCAGTTACAAAACTATTCTCCTCCAGACCGTCTCAAAACAAATGATGCAAATATGTACGTAATTAATATTCACAATATAATATTAATATACTTTCTAAGTTAAGTAAAGGGATTTTTATTTATAATTCATTCATTAGCATTATGTCCTCAGGAATCTCTGGGATTTTAGTTTCATAAATTATTAAATATATTATTGTTTTCCTTAAGGCAAAATTTAAGTTGGTATAAAATTTGATAATAAATGCTTGAGTATAATTTCGTATTGCAGATAACTTGAATAAACATACGTTGCGTCTCCCTTTCTAAGATCATATAAATTATCCCTGAAAATAAAGAGAACATATAGAAACTCAAAAACTGAATAAATATCATTGAATTCGCTCTGAATCTAATGGAGATTACACTCGTATGTAACTCATGCGCAAATATATGGGCAAATACGCCAGATTAGCATTTATCCTACAATGTAACCGTGTGTGTGTGTATTGGATGGCGAATCAACCTATTTGACTGTTATTGACAAAGTTACCGTCATCATTGCCAATTCCTCCATAGTTGGTTCGGACTGTATAGCCCAAAACTATTTCTTAATATGACCTTTCTTTCCCCTTCCCGCCTACTTACAGACACGCATTTAAAGAAAATCGCAACGACACAAGATTTTATTGGCATCAACGACCGGTGACTTACCACGGAGGGTGTATACCTCGTACCTTAAATGCGCTTCTAGTGCAGTCAATAATTTTTATCGTCACGCGAGTAATGTAAATCGTATATTTAATGCTCCAAAAATATTTATACACATGCGGGAAAGCACGAGCACACGGACACCCGTGCGCCTACACAAATATGTGTACAAAATAGATCGTCGTCATTATTCATGAAATATTCAGCGACCAAAGAATATACCAAAGGATAAATACGGCGCCGATAAATGCGGATATGCGCTCGATTAATCCAATTTTACATTGTTTTAGTTTTTATCCTTTCGCGGTGTCGATGTCTATTTGTTTATCAGTCAACGGCAGCGGCCGTTTTTACGTCCAATTAAACATTGGAATGCGGAGGCGATGGCGCGGTGGTCCAATCCCGCTGCTACATCCGTGGCGGAGGGATGGGAGATACATGGATCGGGCGCTGTGCAAACTCATAACTAGAGCCGCACGCGGTTTAACGTCACTATGACAGACGAGAGATATTGCGCCCTGGTGTAATGAGTGTACATCCATTTGCGATGCATTTTGCTCAGGTACCTCACGGCCGCTGGTCGGCCATTGCTATCCACTCGTAGTACCCTTCGGCTGAACGCCGATACTATTCCGACACAATTATTATTATTCAGCTTTTGAGGTTATTTCGATCAGGATCATTAATCTTGAAATATCTATCGATCGAATGTTTTATAAGTGAAAAGAATTTTTTAAATCTGTCGAATAATCACGCCGTTAGCCTAATCGATTGGGAAGATTTATCGTTTACCTTAAATTTCCTGCCAATTGTTAACAAGAGTAGACTTTATTAAGAGGCTACAATACGTTCGACGAAATTTCCATCCGTCAAAACTTCTGTGCAGAGTACAGTAGTAACAATACCCGGGGTTACACCAGACGATTTATGCGCATTAATAGATTTTTAAAAATGATATAGGTCACACTTCTTGCGAATCATCTTCTCATCACTCATCCACCGACGGAAATTGGAAAAAAGGATATATGATTTAATTTTCGAGATTTTGCATAAAAGATAAACAGTTACAAAAAAGATGAGAACAAAGAAAAAGAGAGAAACTCCGAATGATTTATGACGCAACTAGACGCGTTGCGGAGGATTACGTTTTCGAGAGAGGAACAGAACGAAAGGGTTCAAAGGAGCGTGTAAGGGAGAACGAGGGAGACAGAAGAGAGAAAGAGAGACTAGGTTCCATCGAAGAAGATATGCAAAAGGGGATAAGCTGAAGGGAACGGGATAGGTAGGGAGGGATACATACGAATCCAAGGAGAAAAGTGATCCCTCAGAATGTTTGGAAACGGAGTGGATGGGAGAGCAAGTCGGAGAGACGCATGAGAAGTCAAGAAAGAGAGAAACGAAAAGTGTGTGGGATTAAGGAAACGGAAGGGAAAAAAGAGAGAAGTGGCGGAGGAGTGGAATGAGGAGAGGGATAGAGAGAGAGAGAGAGACACCGAGTGTGTGAGAAAGAAGTGCGCTCAAAAATATGGGAAGTGCTCTGGAGATCCTCAGACTCCACTTCTCTCTCCTTCCGATCGGAGCGTTTCGATAGATCGATAATCGAACGGCCCTGAATAAACAACGAACAGTTTACCCCCAATGGGGAGGACTCTCTCCCTCCCTCTTTCTCTCTCTCTCCATCCAACCTATACGGAGTAATAGGCGGAAATTTGCGTTAATACTCCATGAAAATGTACCGACGGGTAATATTGTTTTTGTTTTTAAAGATTTTTTATTTCTCCCATCGATATAAAAAAATATATTTTTCCCTAAAACCCCTCTTGAGGAGGGCAGCCTCGGAAAAGTTATACGGCTGATGGGTTTCTCTAAGGTTAAGAGAAGCGTGCTATGGATTTTCCATCGCGAGCAGTGACTATGCAGTACTTCCTATCGTTTTGTTTTATTTTTCGTTTTATTTTTTTCCTTGTGAAAAATCGATTTGGGCGTTCTAGATTTTTATGAAACCCATTTCTATCCGTGCCTTGGTGCATACGATAGTCCACGAGAATTCTCGTGTGCGAAGAATCTCGATTAAATCTAAAGAAAACCTTATCCTCCTATGGAATCTGCCATAATAGTTTTTAGAGCATTAATTTGTGAAAGATTGGGGAAGAACGCAAAGAAACCATTTACAAAATATCAATTCGAGATATTTAATCGTTGGCTTAGCTAGGCGACTTCATAGAAGAAAAAGATGACTGAATTTGACAACCAGGGGGGATATCAAGAATTAAACCTTGATTTATCACGAATTTAGGGTAACAGACAGAACGCAGTATAAGCTCATACTGTTCATATAATGGTGATAAAGGCAAAACTGAAATTTGAAATATTGCTCGTATATTTTTACCACGACAAATTTATCCAACGTACTTCCGTACATTTTCTATTTGACCGGAGATGTTCCATTTTCATTTAAAAAAAAGGGAAATAAAACCGACGGACGCAAACGTAAACAGTGGTGCAAAAATACGAACCCGCGAGAAACAAAAACAGAACGCATGATTTAATGACGCGGTTATACATTTATAATCCGCATTAGTGAAGCCTTTGACGCCGACGAATCTTGAAGGGTTTCTATTGGCGCACGTGAAAATCGATGGGAACGCGGAAGTAAACAAAATGGGAGAGATGAAAAAAATCATCGATGATTTTATTATTTTTTAAATCCAAAACCTCGCAATGAAACCGATTGTGTGCGATTTTTAATTGGGAAAGCAGAATAAACTTCAAACACAGACGCAACCTCCTCGCGTTTCAATTACGAGCAAAGTCTCGTATCAATGAACGAAAATTCGGCAAAATTCGGAAAAAATGTCTCTGCGTCCGACCGAAATAAATATTACTCTCACTCACTCCCCCTCCCCTCTCTCTCTCTCTCTCTTCATATATGTGTATGCAGGTATGCATGCACGCATATTAACAGCACTTAGTCCAAGTCCATGCGTCAACGTCAAAATGCTCAGATGAGGAAGTGAAAGTTATCTACCAAGAAATTAGATAACTGCATTACAAAGGAAGGTTCCATCTAAAAGTGGCTATGGGTGATTTAAGCAAAAGTAGTATAATGAAAAGAAGATGCTAGAGCAGTTGGAAATGGTGCTATAGAGGCAAACGAACGAGGAGACTGACTTCTAGACTACCAGCTTCCACATAATGAACGCCTTTTTCGGGCTCCGTAGAAGAATTGAGGAGCTGGAGCATGCTAGCCGAGAAACATGACTGAAAATGAATAGTTATATTACATAGGTCATGTGAAAATACTTCACAAATCCTGAGATGATATATATCAACGATGCAAAACTCGATTATTTAGGTCAACTCATCTCTACAGACGGATTATTTCTTGGAAAAAGGAATCGGATAGTAAGATAGTATGGAATGCTTTTGGCATAAATGAGAAAATCTTCTAATCAGATATCCGTCTTTCTAAAAAGGAGACTGCATGACCATTGTGTTCTGCATGTTCTGACCTATGGACGCAAAACATGGTCCATGAACGCCAGAATGGTACACCTTCTGCAAAAAAAAAACACAGGAGTATACGGTAACCCGTAGAGGCTGCTAAAGAAACGACTCTGGGTAAGAAAGAAGATGAGAGTTGGGTAAGAAAGAAGACGAGAGTCTGTGATGTAATTAAGCGAGTAAAACGTTAAATTGCTAGTGGCTGGGTCTAATTTCTAGAAGAAATGATCAGAATTGGACGTACTGTGTCATTGAATGGATCCCAAGTGACATAAAGAGACCGAAAGACAGATGATGAGAACAAGTAAGAATTAAACAGAAATTCAAAAATAAAATCTTTCTGCTTTATAAAAAAGGCGGCCTAAAAAGAATAAAACAAGAAAATTTTCAGATTATTTGTTCGTTATAAAAGATTTTGGTGTCCTATTCTTTCAATTACTGTTGCTTTACGTATCATTTAGATAATAATTTCACTTTGATAGGAGGTTTTCAAGGATGAGCTTCGTTAAAAAAATGTGCTTTGCTATTAACTTTATATTCAAAATCCTCCCCCTTTTTTACTGGTTGTTGTGTCTCTAGATATTCACCTTGTACGGTTAAAGAGTTTTTCTTTTTTTGAAATTTACTATTCATCTTCAAAAGGATAATTCAAAAATTAATTTGCGGGTAAGGAGAAATTCTCTCTACATCAAACGGATAATATAATAACACCAGTGTATAGCCCGTCAAAAATGACGGGAGGAAAGATACGATCGTTCAAACTATTTAGGGAGATCATATTAACATCAGAAACTTCAACTGTCTTGAAAATCGTTGCCCCCTCCCTCCCTCTCTCCCTTTAGGGTTAAATGGAAGAGGGGACCTTATGGTCTCAATTTCGCCCTGAAAATAAAGTCATCTATCTATATATATCTATATCTATCTATCTCTCCCCCCTCCCTCTCCCTCTATCTCGTACTAAAAGCATTCAAAGCACGTTTATACCCATGAGGATCGAAATAACAGTATGATATCGAGGTCTAACAATGGAATAGACAGGCAAAGTAACATCCCGTTAAAAATGGCAAGATTTCCACAAACTGTGTGAATTAAACGTTTAAATCGAGTGATTTCAAACTGTAGGCGGAAAAAAGATGAAAAAAAAGAAACTTTATAATGTTTTTTTCAAAATGATTTATATCCGAAGATTGTAGGTCAATTCTTTCTAATTTTAATCTAAAAAAGAATGAAAGCCTGAACGTGGAAATGTCCATTTCTACATGTTACCTTATGAGAAATGGAAATTATCACCTGGTGTCAAACCCAGGTCTTTGATCTCAAGTTCGATACATTAAAACGTTTTGGTATTATATCATAATGCTATCCTGAAAATGTCATCAACTTCGGTTCAGTCGTTTGCAATATTAAGCTTCAAAAAGCATTACACACAACGTTTGCTAAGGCTTTTATTTATATGATTCCAGCCCGGCAAACAAAGATTCCAACTGAAATATCTCTTCTCCAGAGCCCAACGAATAAAATAAATATTTCAGTAAAACTAAAAAGCAAATAATTCCAGGATTTAAGATTAATAGCAAAGAAAAATAAATTGCTGCTACCACAATTACAGTAAATTTAAATTTTGTATGGTATCATACACACGTTTGAAGTTTCATGTGTGCGTGTACGCGTGTCAAAGATAATGTTTGAATTGCAGATAATATCTACACTATAAGGTAAACCTGACAAATAAAACCCTCATGCGTTACATAATAATGTGTAGTAAAGCCAATAAGAAAAACTTTCAGATAATGGTCGAGTTTACAGCGGGCCACACTGAAAGATGCCAATGCTTAGGCGGGCCAGATTAGAGTTTAAATCAGAAATTGCTTAGATTCTTAGGCATCATACATAAGTGATAAAACAAGCACAAACAAGGATTGTAGGGCTAAATTTTCAAAACTAAAGGTTTTATTGTCATAATTTTACCAAAAGTAATATAAAATTGTGTTAAATTTTACAGATTGCTTTTTCACCAAAGCTTCGCGGGCCACATTAAATGCTCTCGAGAGCCACATATGGCCCACGGGCCACGGTTTGCCCTCCCATGTATTAGAGGAAATATATATATATATATATATATATATATATATATATATATATATATATATATAAAAGAAAACTAGGTGTTGAAGGAAATGTCTATATATAGAGAGAAAATGAAAGAGATGGTAAGATTAATATGGTCTGATAGATAGAGCATAATGGTCAAATCATTTGTCTCTAGGGACGCTTAGGATTGGATTATAGGCCGTTTGGAATTGGATTTATTGAGTAATATATTCGCAGCAACCAAACGATAGAAGCGTCGCTTGATTTCACGTTGCCATTCTTTTTGTCATTCTCTTTCTGTATAAACTGATCGAAAGTTTATGGTTAACAATATTACAATTGTCTGAATGGTAGTGAATCGATGCAATTGAAAAGGATTTTATTTTTAGGAAATCATCTTTTCACAGATCAATACTGTACGAAGAAATATTTAAACACCGTACGTAAAGATTATTTTGTGTTGCAAAGAGGCCAGTTTTGGCTGAAAAAAGCAACACGTTTGGGAAATCCGTCCGCATGAATGAGATTAGTCTCCGAAAAATACTTTTGAAAGAAGTTGATATCAAATCCGCTAGTAAAAAATGTTTGCATTAGTTGTTACGAATATTCTAAGATTATAATTCAACTGATAGATGAATATTTCAAACTAACTAAATGGGTTCAAAAACTGCCTATTATATACTGGGATAAACACATTAAAATCGCCATTAAGTACATAGAACAGGATTTAATAATTATATAGAGTAAACCGGTATAACATCATCGACCTCTCCGAATGAACAAGTACAGTTGGCTGATTTCATAGGTAAATATTTCTTAAGGTAACTTCCAATCAATATAGGTAATTTCGTTGCGTAAGAATAAGTTGTGTTATACATGCAAATGATAAATTTTTTCTAGTTACATCCTACCTTTATTTATCATTTAGTGATATTGATCTTAAGCAATAAATAAAGTAATTTATTGTTACGTCTTTAATACAAATTTTTCTCTTGTTAATAAAATATTTCACAGGGATCTTAACTTATAACCAAATTAATAAGTCATCTCGAAAGCTATACGCTCTATCTGTCCCTCATTGAACCACGTTGTTGAATGATGGAAATATTAATGAATGGTCTGAATGCGCCCATATAGGCAATATCCAAGTTTAAAAGGCATTAATGCCGGCATAGACGCCATTTTGATCATACAAATTTTATCACTTGAGCGAAAGATCACATTCGATATTTGAATAAAATCGATAAAGACCTTGAAATAACTTTGGCTAAATTTTGCAACCCATCACATCTGCTCAGAATAAGGAACTATTACGTTAATATTATTGCCTATTTTATTACGAGAAAATATAGGTATTTTTAAAGCTTCAGTTTATTATGAAGAACGCAATAGTAAAAAATTCTAATCTCTAAATATATTTTCTTGTGCTAACGGATTTCGAACGCGATATATTTTCAAACCCTCGTCATTTCCGTACGAATTTTCCGAAATAAGAGATTATCATTATACACCTATATGTCACCAAAAACTCGATCTTGTCCAGTCCGTGTAAAAAAATTAAGGATAATTACCAAATTACCGGAGAAAAATACACCGCATGGGGCCCTTATCGCGGTCTGTTATGTCTACCCCCTACGGTATCGTTTTGTTCTTTAACACGACTCGCTCCTGAAAATTAGGACGTATCTCAAGCTCGAGCTTTGGGGTTCCGCAGATAAGGTTCTCCTGGCTACCACTTCTCCCCACCTCCTCTTGGGATACCGGACTCACCGAACACTATCTCGTCTGTTTCGCCTCGTATGAGTGGCTAGGCTTTAATCCCTTGACCAAGCATTTGTCTTCACGAGGCGATCACGCGAGCCGAAGTGTTAAAGGACCTTGACCCGATACCCTCAGTGGGCAAACCCGTTATTGACGGCATCGAGATGGGTTTTCCTGATTAAGGTAGGCTGGGGTCAGCCAGCTAGCTGGCGATATGGGCGCAATACGTTTCTAGCCGCTCGACCGATGAGCGCGATACGAAGCGAGGGAGGAAACAGAATCGTATTCGAGCACGCGAAATTTTGCGAGCATTGCTAGTGACGTTATCCGCAAAATAGTCCGGGTTTTCCAATAAAAAACACCGCTTTCCCGAAAAAATAATTAAAAATTATTCTTGCCTTTTTTAAAAGATGAGGTGCTCGTAATCTACAAGTTTCTGCCTCTTGAGTGTCCAAGGGTAAGTAAATGTCAAAGGAATTGTAAAACGAGGAAAGCAAAATATTAGGATATTGTTCGTTGTACACTACTTACATTTTATGACGCATATTGTATAAACAGGTAGGATATCTGTGACACAACCAAATATTCCCAAGAAGTAAAGTCAGATTCGTCTTTCGTCATCAGAGCTGCCGTCATCACTAGGGATTCATCGATAGGAAATTCTTATAACCAATTATCGGTGACTCAACGTTTATGACGGCTGCTTTGTAGGGGAAATGCGCATCTGGTTTTTCCAAAATTTTAATGGCCGTGAATTTGATATAAGCTACAAGATGTGTTCGACAACTCTCAATTGAATTAGGATATTTGTGCGAAAACTTATGGAAGTTTGAGAAAAGCATAAAGAAAAACCTCAAAACCATAACTTGAAAATAATTATAAAGAATAATAAGGAAAAACTAACGTTTTGTTGGTGACAACAAAAGACGTTATTCAAATAGAAAAATAATTGCGAAAGATCTTATTTAAAATTGTGGAAACAAGAACGAACTTCTAATTCCATATAATCCGTCGCTCTTTTTATGGACAAATTCACTAGCATAGTGGAAAAGAAATATAGATTAGTCGGACTAACGCTGAGGTCGTAGAGATTTTCACGAGAACCATTTTCCTCTCATCGATATTCTAGGGACTCCCAGATAAGTTCTAACAGGGAAAGTATCGACGTTCTGGATGAATATATTACAAAATTTTCAGCAAAAATATTACTATCGATCAGAAACGGTTTTGTTAATATGTGGAGACATGATAAATCGTCAAAACTGTTAAGATGATAATATTTCTGAGGAAATAAATACAAAGCTGAAATAATTTCCTGTATTTATAATATTTACCGCATGTATCTTTGTCTAATTTTTGTTAGGATATCTGTTTTAAAAACTTTTTAATGCAAGTTACAGCTAACTCAATTATACACATACAATATTTATTTATTAGCAGCAAATAAAATCGTGTCATACGATTCATTTCCTTTATCTGAAGGGAGAATGATTTAAGTTTAATCAACACAGTTCCTTCCATATTCTATATGATTTCGTGAAACTAGATTCGGAAATTCGAAATATTATGTTAATAACGTCAACGCCATAAGGCGGGAGATCAAACTATTTGATGGATTAAATTTGTATTTGAGATTTTGCGCTTAAATTTGAAGAAAAAATCGTATGCCGGCAAAAATGGCTACCTAGTTTTCCGTTGTTTTGAATTGCAAGTGGCAGTGAAAAGCCGTGGTTTCAAAACAGTTAATGGTCATTCCTTGAAATGAAATGGTGCATGCTTCGAATACCCTCGTTTTCTAGATTTCGTTGCTATGTGATTTCATTTGGTTACGTCACGAATACCCACACCGTTTTCTAAATCTGCTCCTTAAACGGTTCTATTTCAAGGTTTTCCAATCCTGTTGGGGAAAGAAATTCACGACAATCACCCAATCTTTTAAGGGTAAAGTGTTTTTCTCAAATTATAGCCCACACTTGTTCTAAGCAATCACTTAGTGCTAGCCATAAACTGATTTCGTGATGTAACTTCAAGGTTTATGTAAATTTGTAGGATATCTACTTTTGCAGCAAAACATATTTTATTGCCTAATAAAATTGAAATTCTTAGTTTATAACCTATATTTGGTTAATCTGTGAATCTTAAAGGCGATGTATGGTTTTGTTTATGCAGTCGATTTCAGTTTTTAATGCTAAAAAGGGGAATTTTGCGAATTATTTTTCAGTTAATTGCAAACCTTCAAAAATGAATGAAATAACAACCGTTAAGTGGAAAATAATGCGAGAGAAACAATTATTGGCCAACATAATATTCTAATTAAAGAAAAAATTCCTCCAAGAATACGCGCATCAATAAATGAAAAAAATTAACCCCATGAATCTATCTCATATTTCTTTATTCCAAACAACTTTCACCTTCCGAAAATGAAGAAAAGGTTCACCGAAGTTTGAATATGAAATAATCTTACCTTTTCCCTCCGCACAACCTTAAAATAAAAAGATGAGCCCTCACACTCCCGCATTTGAACCACTCTTTACCTTTTCTCATCTGCGAAATTTAATATCGGCGTGGTCCCTATGTTATGAACGAGTACTCGCGCCCCTAACCCCACACACCCCTACAGCACGCCACAGTCATATATGTTCCTCCCGTACTTTTTTAAGAGGTTGAGATGGAAAGGCTGTTGGGGCGAGGGTCGGGCCAGAGAGGGTGAGTTTTTAAAGTAGTATGAGGAAGACGACATAATTCGGCGGTCGAATTTTGTCCTCGCATGCTCCATACTCCCTTAAAACGTTCACTTTTATTTTTCTCATCATTCTCCCACGTTCAGCAACGCGGAGAGATGAAAACGTGGTGAGAGAGGAAAAAGAAGACGACTCGGATGCGAGTGGAACCTTTTGTTTTTACCGTCAACGCTCGAATCGAGAGATTGAAGAAACGGCGGGTTCACGTTGAAGAGCTACAAAGTGTCGGTTCTGACGTGTAAGAATGTAAAGAACAAAGGAGGCAATACCACCGAAGAAAATATTAATACGGTGCTTTTTATTTCAGAAAAGTAATAAACATCTCTCGCAAGCGGTAGTTAAATCGTGTTTTGGAGGATTTTTATAATCCGGCCAATGATTTCAGCTGCCTGTTGGCAATTTTTCCCTCTAATGATATTTGAAAAAGTATTGGGAGTTTAAAAAAATCGACTTTGAGAATTTGATGAATTTACATATTATTGGTGTCCCCGAGTTCGAAAAAGTGAATTCAGCGATTCCTTGTGCCTGTCATGTGTAGTCTGTATTCAGCTCCACGGGATAAGGAGTCGGAAATAAACCGAATAAGTAATTTGTATACGATATTGTCCAGAATAGAAGACATTTGGAAATGAATCATATCGAGGATAGTATAACCTAATCGATTTCCACAAAATGTAAATTTCATAAAAAATTGCTGCAAGAGTATTTATTAAAATTACTCCAATTATTGATATCATAAGCAATATTATGTAAGTTATATATTTATAAAAATCAATTCTATAGCGTAAAGGAGCATTATAATATTAGCCACCGTCAAGCTACCACCTATCTAATATGATACATATCTAATACGTATAAGCAGCATTGAAACAGAGGATTGTTTTCCGAGTGAAAATTCGAATTGATGTAACCAGTCCCTGAATAAGCACTTAAGTATGAAAAATAAAAGAAAAGCAGTACAGCCCAAAGTACAAAAAACTGGCAATCTCAGAGCTTAGATTTCATGGTTTCTTGACTATTACTATACGTATAAATGATGAGTGATAGAAATTAACAGCACTGAATTTTTACCTTCAGAATCATGCCAAATAGTTGTTTACTGTAAATCATTACATGTCACTACATGTCTTACGCATTTTTATCTCAGGGGACATCTTTAGGGCTGCCACCTCTCCAGTTTTCGTCTGGAGACCGGTTTTCGCAGTTCGACTCCGGTTTTAACAACCAGTATCCGGTTACGGGACGTTTTTCGACCAATTTTTCTTAAATGTCCCTTATCCTATGTGAAATCAATACGAGACGGACTTTGTGACAAAGTACGTCCCGTATTATTACATTACGACTTCTTCTAAATTTCGTTCATCTATAAGTCATTCCAAGGAATCTTTTTGTATGCGTATCTTGAAGACAATTTGATCAACTCGGACTCCGCGTTGAATTTCACAAGCCACCGAGAACAGAATATGCGATGCAATGTTATATATTGTTGGAAGATCATTAAAGAACCATACATTGTAGCATGAGTATTTTTTTCATGTCAATACTTAATATAATTTTTTTACTCATATCTCCGGTTTTGGAATCCTCAAAAGGTGGCAGCCATAGACATCTTACGTGCATATTAATATCAGAGTCTATACATCATTCATAGAGTGGTGTTATTTAACATACCCATCGTATACCACCAAGCAAACATCACGTGCCACCAACTTACACTCGACTGCTCCTGGTGCGTAGACAACCAAGCTTACATCACAAGCCCCTTGATCCCAGATAACCCAAATTACACTCGGCTGCCCCTGAAAGTTTATACCACCAAGCTTACAGAAAATGCCACCTGATCTCATGCAACCCAACTTACACTCAACAGCCCCTGCGGAATATACCGCCAAGGTTACATCACCTGCCCCTTCATCTTATGTCAACCAACTTACACTTCGCTACTCTACAACAGAGGTGGGGAAATTTGGACGAGACGGGCCGCAGGAGCCATTGCGGTTGCTTATGTGTAGGGTTCCCAGACACTTTCATACAAAAGGTAGTAGATTTTTACACATTTACAACCTTCATTAATTAATATTATCTTACAAAACAGTATTTACATATATATTTGTATCTGAAAATATTTGCTTAAGCTATATATCGTCTTTTGGCAACTTCCCATACATTTCACTGCATCAAGGTATAATTACATTTCACTTGTATTTTTTATAGCAAACTTTTAACTGTTTCAATTTTCAGTCTGTTCCTATAGCCAGTCCATACACAAAGAGAAAACTCGCTAAACATTAGCATTCTATGCTGGAATCTCAAAAATTATGTGCACTAATTTCTTTAGATCAACAAAATTATCATTTTAAAATAAAGTGTCCTACTTCTTATCAAATGGAAATTTAATAAATTCTTTTCAGGTATTTATAAGGAATCAAATCAATTAATTCGTTTCATCAAACAAAGAATCCTTTGCAGTGATTTCCGCAATTAAAAATTTTGCCGTTTTTCAAATTTCATCGTATTGAATATCTTCATTACTTTTAAACATTAACATTTTAGTAAACGAAGGATAGTCATTACTTCTGAACGTATATAATTAACCACCATAGAATAAAATTTAAGAAATTCTTTTTCTAACTGAACAGTTGTATTTGATTCTTTTAGAATTTACACCATTGCATAAGGTTTGCACCATTTTTAAAAATATCCTTTCAGTGATTTTTCTCTGAAATAAATATATATTTGCTATGAAGATTACGATATCCACTCCAGTTATCAGCGAAAGAGGCTTCGCTTCATTTTCAATGAACCACAATGTAATGAACAAATTTCTGTTGAAGAACAGCTTTGGAGGGGTGGAGAATGATAGAAATCCCTGAGCACTTTCTACTGTTCTCCAAAAGTATTACAAACGTAATTGAAGGTAGTACAGAAGGAGAAAAAGTAGTACTGTACTACCAAAAATAGTACATCTGGGAACCCTACTTACGTGGGACGCATTAACAGATGAAAATGCTTCGGCGGGCCAATTAGGGTCCACATCGGAAGTTATTTCAGACAATGCGACGGTTTCTATCCGTGAAAATTGATAATTAATAATATCTTATTTATTCCGATTACCACAGCTTCGCCTTCACTTCCTAAAAATTACTATGTATTGTAGTGCCGCTCATGTCATGGACGAGCGGCTAAAAAGGTTTCGTTTGAAACAATTGTTGTCGCCAGAGAAAGTTTCGCCAACTTCATCGGCAATGGCTATAAAAGTTTTCGATAGATATTTATACACATGAGCTGCAATACAATACATAGTAATTTTTAGGAAGTGAAGGCGAAGCTGGTGGCAATCGGAATAAATTCGCAGATTTGTTCAAACACAAAATATCAAGAGAAAAGGAGTCGGTGTGAAGTTTTCGTAAAGGTATACACAAGAAAAAATAAAATCGGGTAGGTAAAAAGAAAATGTCGAGCTCGGAATTCGAATCCGCTTCGCAAGCCAGGATGATAACCACTACGCTAAACCTACTGCCAATTACGGGTTGTCCATAATAGGTTTTAAAGGAACCCCAAAGTAAAAAGTTCATTTTCTGGCTAAAATATTAACTGTCTACTCCAAAAAGGGGAGTGATTCGTAAATCTCGTATCGACTACTATCCATTTAGCAAATTTCATAAAAATCTGAGATTCAATAAGTGCCTCCCCCGTTGTTAGTTGTTCATGGGGTAAAACCGGTACACAACCAGGACGTGTCTTTTACTATTTTTGTTTGTTACTTTATTGTAATATAGTTGAACTTTGCGTAGCTTAAAGGTATTTTTATGGCTATTTTATAATTTTTCTAATTTTCCAAATATAATATTATTACATTTTCAGACAAGCAAACCAAAAAAGCAAATTGGGTGGATGAGGGAAGGTAGTAGTAAATTTAAAAGAAAAATCCAAAAAATGTTTTTAATATTACGAAAATAAATCGAAATTCAATCTAAAAAACACTCAATTTATTCAGAAAGAGAAATATTTTTCATATTTTCATTGGCTATTTTCTGGGAAAAACGACAAACCGTGCGGGACAAAACCTCGAAATAGGGACGTGTGGTGAACCTATTCTTAGTATGTCTTCGTTTTTCGCCCTATCTGTTCACCTGCGAGTGACGAGCAAGTTCGACAACATTACTTAATTTGATGTAATATAAAGTCTATAGGCTAACTCATGTATTATCTCCTATGTCCTATATTATAGTCTATAATATTAATTTTTAGTAAACTAAAGCTTTTACTAATTCATGAATATCTTCTATTCCTACGAATGTTTCTTAAATTTCAACAAACATGCAATATATATATATATATTCTAATGTCTCATATGAATAAGCGTAACATAACGGAATGTAGGCAGCATAAACCCTTTTTTATGATTAATGGAGGAATTTTCTTCGCTTAAACCGAAATATTTTCATTTTCAAAGTTAGACGCCATAGAATTTTTTGCTCGCCTAAATTTGACCTCCTTTGTCCCACCTTAAGATGAACTTCGTTTGTATTTCTTTTTAACGAGTGGTGAATAGCACTCATTTGCAAGAAAATTCCAGATGCGCATTCGCCCGAGTTTCATGTGTAAAAATCTATCGAAGTATTGGGAAAGGGAGAAAGAAAGAGGGAGAGTTAAGTCTTCCTCGCGATATCCGAAGAAATAAAAAAAGAACGTCTCTCTTTTTCTACCTGTGACCGACTTTCAAAAAGTTTCATATCACGGTAGTTATGAAAACTTTTCTCCCCTCCGGCTATAATAAAGTACTTTCATGAATAGTTGGTGGGAGATGCTCCAGCATCACGGGCCGAACGAAATCCTGAAGTCAAAAAAATAAAAGATGTCAGTACATAGGAGGAGGAAATCACGACGAAAAATGCGAGGGACGAAGATAAATCTGTTTTCCTAAGAATCGATAATAACCGCTTTTGTGTAATAAGCGAATTTGGAGAAGTTAATGAGTCAAAAAATAAGGGATAAAAAAAGTATAGCAGCGGGAGCAAAAAAAGCACGGTATTAATTAGTGAAAGGTCACGTGTTCACTCGATATACTCGTTTGATTTTTATCGAAACGGTTCAGAAAATCACGTTAAGCTCGATTTATAACAAGTAAAGAATAAAAATGCATATATACCTATTCTAAAACACTAGAGGTTTTTCAGTATGCTTAAAATAATAATTGGCACACATTTCTTCGTGATCGTATTCCTGGTTTATTCGAAAAGGCAAACTTTTCTTTGCACTCGGAAAAGGAGCTCATATTCCAAATTTAAATCACCAAACGCTTCTTCGAGTACAAAATGAGTTTACGGCAGCAGAGAAAAAACTGGAAACATTTTGAAGAAGGACTAAATAACTTCTTCGTCCAGAAACGTCGTCTCTCCCTCTCGCGATATCTCGGGGAAATAATGCATATGAATTACGGGAAAAATAAAAAAGTCCTAATCCTTCCGAGATACGGATGGAAAATTTCAAGTTCCTTAAAAGTCTCTTGAAAAATTTGATTATCTTTAACTAGCAATAGAAAATCGGCGATTCCGTAATAATTTCTCTAACTCTCCTATGATATTACAATCGAGTTGCATTTGAGATTCATGAAAAAGGCATTATTCCTTAAGCGATGGTCCAAATTGATCTCCGTTCCTATAAGACAGAAAAAATTCAATCCGTTACGAATCGGAAGAAAATGCCTGAATTTCAACTATCAATGGATTTAAAATGATAATGAATGAATAAATTGGAATACAGAATTGAGATTTTTAGAATAAATTAACGAATTTCTTCTGCGGTTCTGTTCACGTGGAAGAAATAAATGGGGATTTAAAAATAATCATGTTAAACGATTATCAATAGTTTTAAGTTTTATGTTACATAGAAAGTTGATATCTAATAGCAATGATAGAAAAATTACAGAAACTTCGATTTTATTACAAATATCTCATGGAAGCCCAGGATGGTTGAGTGGCTACCGACATGCATAATTCGTAACTATTTCTCTTTTATGGACTTTATAGTTTTTATCGCCATTCCAAAAGCTATGAGCTAATAAAAAATGATATTACAACAATATAATGTAATTCGTCACCATTAAAATAATTCTATTCGCCTAATGAGAAAAGATTTGTTGTTCATCTAGATCTAGATCAATGGTGAACAAAATTTTCGGCCCGAGGGCCATGTAACCCATTGCTGCACTCATCGCGGGCCACATTGTTCAATTTCATACTCTTCGCGGGATAACACCCAGTCGAAAATTTAGTTTACGAAAAACAAGGAAATTAAGAATTTAACTGTGAGTCGAAATCACCCGTTATGTTTTAAATACGTTTATCTATGGGATTAGAAAGACAACACACAAATACTGTTTTTGTAATTTTAGATTTTCCCTTTATGTTACATTGTGTCTTTTAAATGTTAAACTCATGGCGGGCCGGACGTGGCCCGCGGGCCGTAGTTTTCCGAGGAAACTGGTATTACTACATTTTGTAAAATGATGTGAACATTAAAAACGATATTTTTAATTTTCTAATTCCTGAATTTAAGTGCTCTCGTTATTAAAAAATTGTCCTTAGAAGTTTAAAAATCATATATTCCATGTCCACATTTTCCTTTCCATTTTGGAAAATTTTAAAATTTATAAGATACCATTCTGAATACCTTAAAATTTTGCCTGAATGGCGAAAAAGGTGGGCTATCGAGTAATAACTGTAAAGATACCGGTAAACCATATTGTTGATTAACACCCATCAGATTACAATCGATAAATTAAAACTAAAATTACGCCTGAGACAAAAATGCGACGCTACGAACTCACATAATACGATATAGCGGCGGAAATCGTTATTGATTACTCACGCGCAGATAAAATGAACCGCCGGCAGACTAAAAGGTCATTTGTTTTTGCACTTCTTTGAATAAAAGATCCTTCGTTAATTATAAATTTAAAATTCAATTTGACGCTCGCCAAACAAAAACCAAATCCAACCTACCCGGATAGATTATTCTTTTTAATTTATCAATGCGCGCTACTCCGCAAATTACCCGCAATCGGAATCGCCAATTTCTTTCCCCTTGGACGGGTAAAACCGCGCGCATTTCTTTCCTCCGACTTTGGAAGAAAAACGGTTTGAGAAAGCGACGCATAACCAGGTGATAAAAGTAAAGTAAAAATGCAGAACGCGAATGAAAAAAAAAAGCGCCGACAAAACTTCGACCGAACATTTTTATGTATACATTCCGATATCCTCCCGCTCTTCCACTCACCCATATTTCCGCCTCGTCGTTATATTCCACGCGCTGTTTCCTCCCACGATTTTCTCGCAGTCGTCCCGACTCCCTTTAAAAAAAAAAAAACGCGTCTCCCTTTACTACAGGGAGAAAGAGTAAGAGGAGACGGGCGAGGAAGAGGGTAAGAAAGAGGAAAAAAAATAAAACACTTGCCGAACGTCAAACAAAATCTCATTCCTCGCTCGGGACGGGACGACCCGAGAAATGATGCAGAGAGAAAAAAGGAGAGAAAACAAAGGAAAGGAAATCTCGACGGAGGGAGAAATAAGAAATGGAGAGAGAGGGTGGAAGGTAAGGTAGACGGGGAAAGAAAAACAGAGAAGCGAGAGAGAGAGGGGAATAAGAGAAGTAAAAAATGACACGAGGAAGCCACAATCCTCGGCGAGTCCCAAGAGAGGTCGGAAGAAAAGGGGCGAAGAAGGGGTAACAAGAGAAGAAAATCATCCGAAGAGGAAGGAAAGGAGAAAAAATAAAGCAAACGGGAGGATATGGGATCGAAAGGGAGATGAGAGAAAGAGGAGAGTGAGTAAAAGCGAGAGACGCCTAGAATGATGGCGAGACGGGGAAAATGTGAGACTTGGGAGATAGGATGTAGAGAGAGAGAGAGATGGGGGAGGGAGAAGACTGATGGAAGGAGAGTGAGATGGAGTGAGGGACGGACGGAAAGAATGGGAACGACGAGAAACTTCCATTTTATTAAGTTTTGAAAATTCTGCTCAGTCGCCATCTCACTGGCCCCTCAGACCGTGGGATTTCCTTCTCCCATGGGTTCATTCCACAATGCTCACCACTTCTTCCCTCTCCTCTCGACCATCATCTCCCCTCGAAATCTCCTTTTCTTGTCCTCTTTTTTTCCCCAGTTTTCACTCTCTCTTTATCCCCGTCTTCCTCTCAGACCAACCACTCTCTCTCTCTCCGGATGCAACAACTCCCTTCCTTTCTTCTCCTGAACTCATCCACAACATTTACATGACATCAACCCTTCCATATCCGGAATGTAGCCCGAGTATCTTCTACGCGTTCATCAGCTGCTTGCTTCGGTTTTAATCCCCTCCTGTTTCGTTTCAATTAACATCGTATCCACCTTTACATTTTTTTCTTCAAATCAAGGAAACGCCGTATTTCCTTAATCTCTCTTCCGGAAAAAATGGCGCAGCACTTAATTAATCTCTCCGTTCCGAGGGCATTTAAACGTTGCCTACTTATTACATCCTCTCTCTTCGTCTTTTCCTTTTTCTCTTTCTGTTTGCTATTATAATTAGTTTTCTTCCGGTTACCTTCCTTCCCACACCCGACAACAAATTAGAGGAGATACCTAAGGGTTCCATATTGCCTAAATTAAGTGCTTATCTCTTTGTGCTCTTCCTACGTCACTTTATTTTCTTCCTCCATTTCCCTTTCTGCCTTCGTTTACTCCTCTACACCCTCTATTACTCTACTTACGACCCTGTTTTCTTCTCCTCACTCATCCTTTCTGTCATTGCATTAGTTTCTCTCCTGCCTCTTCCTATCTCTTTTCTAATATTCTCTCCTTCTCTCTTCTTTTATCCCTCTTTTAAGTCACCCTATTACGTTTTCCAAATAACTTTTCCTCCTCAACTTATCTCCTGTTTCTTTCTTTTCCCTTCTCTCATTCCCTCTCTTCCTTTCTTGTATCATCTTTTCGAACACCTCTTTCCACATTCTCTCCATTACTTCTTCAATTACTCAGCTCCCTCCCCTCCTTCTCTTCCTTTCACAAACATATACGCAAGTTTATTTACCGTAATATGGTCTCTCGGCTGAAATGTATTTTTTCCTAAACAATAAATTGCCTCAATCTCCGCTCGCTTTTATTTTTTAACCCAATCTGTGTTTTCTACCGGATTTAAGTTTACCTCTCTCTTTCTTTCAAAATTTCTTCCTGTTTGCCTTATATATTTCTGCTCTTGTTATGCATTCAGCGAAAATATTTTAATCTTAAAAAAAATCTCATTTCATTTTCTTACTATTTTTGGCATTTTTATCTTGTTTTCCTTTGGCTATCATTTTCTTTTACCCTACTCTCACTCTCCATACAATTCGTTCCCATATCGTTTTCTTATGACTGCCGCAATTTTTTTTTGGCTTTCCAAGGTCGAATCTAAAAAACAACATTCCGCATATTTTCAGTGTGTTTTCTTTAACAAGTTTCATTGTTCGTATTTATTTGAATAATATTACGAATCGGTGAATAAAACGGGAAAATTCATATGGGCAAAATCGTAAAACAAGGATTTAAAAAAAATCAAAAATAAAATCTTTTTCCTTTATAAAATAGGCGGCCTTAAATGAATAAAACAAGAAAATTTTCAGATTATTTGTACGTTATAAAATTTTTCGGTGTCATATTCTTTTCATTAATGTTCTTTTACATATCATTTACGTAATAATTTCGCTTTAATAGGAGGTTTCCAAGGTTGAGCTTCATTTTATAAAATGTGTTTAGCTCATAACTTTATATTCAAAATCCATTTACTCCAGCTTATGTAATGATATTATTACGTAAATGATATGTAAAGTTATAGTAATGAAAAGTACATGACACCAAAATCTTTTATAACGAACAAATAATCTAAAAATTGTCGTTTTATTCTTTTTAGGCCGCCTATTTCATAAAGCAAAAAGATTGTATTTTTGAATTTTTTAAAAATTCTTAGTTGTTTTAATCTTTTAAGTGCGAAAAAGAATTACATTCAATGAAAAAAAAACGAGCAAATTACCTCAATCGCTTTCTTAGAACGACTGATGCCAAAGTTCGTTGTTATCTGTGGAACTTTGTGAATTCATACGACCTTGGCGCTAGTGGGCTCGTCAGTTCAAATCACACAGCGAATAAAAGGGAAACTCGGTACCGGCATTAGTCTACCCTTTTCGAAAAGCACCAAGGAGGACCAAAGGCTTTTTGCCCCTTCCGAAGTATGAAGCGTTGATTCGCATGCTCTCCTCTAAGCACGTAAGCAATGGCCGCAAGATCTACTAAAGAATGCAACTTTCGCAGGTTTTCAATAGCTCATAGCAGGTCAACGCGTTCGCCACTACGACACGGCACCACATTTCCCAAGTTTTGAAATTTCGAAGATACTTTTTTACCCAGAAGCCATCTACCGCAGCGTGAGGAATAGAAATACTTTCCCCAAGGAACCATCTACTGATTACGAGTTGTTAATTGTTTTATGAAGAAGTTCAAGTTTTTAAACCAATAGAGAACATTATTGAGGTATAAAATGATAATAATAATAATATAAGTTAAAATTTTCGTTCAAATAAGCGTTATGACTTCTTCCGCCATATATTGGTCAAAATGACAACTCACGTTGAAATCCGTATTTCCTGCTATCATTTCTAACGTTGGGGCACAGAATGTTGTGAATACGTAGTAGTTCAATTTCTTTCTACTAAAACGTCCTCAGACACCAGCAGTGCCACCACAACCAAATACACTTTTGGAAAGTTTGAACATTCACAGTTTACCATCTAGATGAGATACGAAATTGTTTATGGGCTAAAAACCATCTGAATTCATACAATGTAACATTCTTTACGATCCGATCATTCGTGCAAAAGATATGAGGGAACAAAAAATGGTCTACCCCAAAATATGTAAATAAATAAATAAATATCGGTCGAACTCATATAAAAGATTTTATAATAAGGAAACTGTTTTAAACGCTTTCGTCTAATCCCAAGCAAATTTTCGGGAATTAATGAGATTTCATAGAAATTCTATTCCCAGAGATTGCTGTATAAAAATTACGGCATTTATATGGAAGGCGGATGATTGGGCATTAAGAAAATATTCCATGCTACTAGTTTAACCGTTGTGAAAACTTTGATTTAAATAATTAATTTACTTTCAATACGAATTCAAGACGATTCGTAATTTTCGCAATCAGAAAGTAGAAAAAATCCTCTCCTTGTTTTAAAGTAAATTCGATGATTTTTGCTTTTTATTTTGAAAGAACGTGACGGATTTTATACTTTCATAAATAACCCTTATCGGAAGTTCCTTTTAATTACTCACTATGGAACCGAATATGATTTTTCAGATATTAACTAAATTTACGGCATCTTGTAGGTAAAAATTTCCTTATCACTACACTGGAAAAATTTCGAATTCGTTTAGAAGCAATCTGGAGGTATCTAAGACGTTCAAAATAGTCGCACATAACAGCAAGTTTACATTGTTGAACCTAAAGTTTTCTGAATCAATTAAAAGTTAGTACACATCAGGCAACCAATAGCACGAAATTATAACATGGGTTTTTCCGTGTTTTCACAGGACCAAAAATTGTCTCAGGAAATGTAGTGAAACTTATTAATTCGTTTAAGCTTTCTTATCAGACTAAGGGCTCCGCCCCTGGCGCCTCCGGCGCTCAACCCCGTGCCACGCTCCGCGCGATCCAACCGGACTACGGAGCATGCCGCAAACTTAAAAGGCGTATGATCATATCATAGAATTTCTTCTGCTAGAGGTTTCTGCTGAAATCGAACTTTCAACAGATACTTTGTCACAAATAGAAAGACAGTAGGCTACTTTTTAAACCCAAATGTTTTATATTAATTGTACAAAAAGCAAAATAACTTTGTATGCTAATGCTAATGGCAGCCTATTTTCTGTCGGCTCCTTTATGCACGCCCACAATCAAGCGATTTCAACCAAATTTGGCAGGATAGTAGGGGGCACTAAGGGGAAGGTCGACGCGGGATTTTAGTGTTTGTATGTCCGCTTCCTTCAAAATGGCGATTGATTTAAACATTAAACTACGCTATTTTCCCAAGTCCTACTATTGATTTTAATCAAAATTGGTACGATTGTGGAGGGCTCCCAGAAATAATTCATACGTAGTTTTGTTTCTCTCTGCCCGTTTTATTCAAAACGGCGGCCGAGTGAATTCTTAAATACCATGTATCATCTAGAATTCCGATCGGATTTGAACCAAATTTCCTAGGGCAACGCCGGGTATTTCTGCTAGTAACCCATAAGTCAGTCAGAAATCTGAATTTTAAAAGTCATATTATAGAGGAAATTAATGCTACACAGTAATTAAACGCGAATATTTATGTTTATAAGTTTTTTTGTTTCTTGTTATTGAAATATATGTCCTATCTTTTTTATATACCAATGCAACAGTTTATTTAGATTAGCTACGAAGAGAAAAGAACTATGTAACCTTCAATATGTTTAAAAAAATATCGTACGACCCTATTCTCATCTAATTTTATATTTATGCGTGAACCTATTTGCGTTAATAAGCATTACAGATATATAATATAATGATTTTACTAAAAGGTAAGATTGTATTAAAATAATGAAATGAAGGTTAAATTGCTTTGATTAAATCGTTAGAAACGCTTCCCATACGCCGTCAACAGAATAATAATCGGTAAATATTTACATTGCTATTTATAAAGTTTGACGTTGCCACAGCAATAATTTCGATGCTTAAACAACAGTTCGAAGCGATTAACGATTTTATTTCGCCTATTTGAAGGTTATAATGGCACTAATTTAATCGGAGACAACAATGATGGTCGCCTTGGCAACGCCCGGAAAGAGTACAAAAAATTCTCAAAATTTCAAAAACAATTGCGTATATCTGATTTTTTCGACGGTATAACATGTAAACATCGCAAGAATAAGATAGTCAAGAGTTTTATCCGTCAAATAAAGTAAAAACAAAGAAAATCGGTCCTTATTTACGTATTTTGATGAATGAAGGAAAAAAACTTTACACTTTAAAAAATGGAAAATCCCGTGTAAACTTATGGGAAAACATAAATGTCTTCTGGATTCGAACCCGGGAAACTTTGGAAAACTTAAATATTTTTCCAGGGACCTCATAGCTAGTAGAAACAAAACGCATAGCTTTACGACGAACGGTTCTCGAGAAACACGCCGCTGTAATGCTTCACGTACGTACGTACGATTAGAATTTTAATATTATAAGATAAGCAATTTTAATGAATGGTCCTCATAAATTATACTTAGATTACCTTTCAATATTTGTTAATTAAGGAAAACGTTCTCAATATTTTTTCATCGAATATGTTTCTTCCTTTATGCTATCATCCAATTAATTCCGTATGAGCCATGAAGTTGGGTTGTTCTTTAGCTAAAACGCTCTTTTAATATGAAATCCCCCGATTCTTTAAAAATCGCTTGTCACCATTTAAAATAAAACCAGCAATTAGCTCTATCGTATGCTTTCCTCGCTTTCTAAAGTAGACGCGGCGACCAAGTAGTCCTGACGCGTGTGATCTTTAACAGTGGCACGGCATTAACGAGGAAGGAAGTTAATAAGCTCTCTCCCCATTTCATCCGGCACATTTTACACTCCCCCGAGGGTGTGGAATTTGGGATTAGAACGCTTTATCACATTAACGTTCCTTGTTTCTGCAAGGTATCTCCTTCTCCTTTTCTCCCCTCCACCCTCTTCTTTCTCTGACTTTATTCTTCATGCTCTTTTCTGTTGTTCCTCCCATAGGTTTTCTACCATCTTTACTCTCTTTCGCCTAATACCAATATCAACTCTCTACGTTTAGTGATACTGTTATACTACACCTAATTTACTTTAGTTTACCTAGAAAATAAATTGCCTAAATCAGTTTTACGTCGCAGGCCGCATTGGTGGTTGCAAACTTCTTGGCATTGAAAGTTGTCAATGCTTCGGTGGGCCAGATTAGACTTTAAATGTGACGTTAAGTAGAGATTCTGAGGTATCATATCAGCAAAAATCAAGTCTAAATTAGGCTTTTAGGGTTAACATTTCAATATCAAGTGTTTTGTTCTCGTAATTTTAATGTATTTTATATGAGTTTGTGTTACATCTATTTTTAACCATAACTTCTCGGGCCGCATGTAGCCCTCGGGTCATAGGTTGGTCATCGAATTATATATATTTTAGGGTTTATATTCCAATTCTCTTGAAAAGTAAGGTTACGATTTTAAATGTTAGTATTTTTCTGAGCAATCAGACATTTTTAACGATCTTCTTACACATACTACATTTTAACTGGGATTTTATCTTAATGTCGTTTTCTAAAGGTAACAAATATTTTTAACGCTTAGCATTTTGCTTCATCATTAGCAAGAATCTATCTTCTTAATGATTCACACAAATTGATTTATAGTAGTGGTCGCCAGTTTATTACACTGCGAGCTATATGTGTAGGCAGGAATACTTCAGCATTGGAACGTTTCAGCAGTGTGGACAGAGTTTTACATGTAAATTAATCTAGAGATTCTATGGTGAAAACCAAGTATATATATTATTTTAGTCTGAGAACTTCAACTTATTAGGTTTGTGACAAACATAAATAAGTCATACCTAATATGTATCAACTATAGAGATTGTTTTCTCATTCTATCGGGTTGCTGGTCCCTGATATACACTAGGGATATTATGTAGCACTTGTCGTATACATCTCTACTGCCATGTTTGATCTATGAAAGAGGGCCGAGGGACATCCTCTACCTTAATAAAGACGACATTTCTTCTTTATTTCTTACTCTTTCGCCGGCTTTATTCGCTTTCATCCCTCATGCTCGGGCACTTTAACCTTCGCCATCTAAACGCCCCCACCACTCTTCGGTCCTTTTTTCGGAATACCGCATTCCCTCCCACTCATATTCGCTCGGCACATCCTTTTCTAGAAAGAATTTCACTCTAGGGTGCCATCGTACGAGCAGAAAATGTAAATTTTCCAAAAATGGAATTCCGTCCGGAGGAGTATAAGGTAACGGTAGGAACAGAGGATGAAATAGCCTCGTTACTCGAGCGGGAAGTCGCCGGGCTATTGTTTTTTCTGTCCTAGAACTTGCGATGTTAACGAATGCTCGAGGGCGTCAAGCAGTCGGAAAATAGGCGAATCCGAGGTAAATGTAAATAAAACGCCCACGTGTCCTAAGTGGCGAGCGAGCAAAACGCTTATTTCCTCGAAATACTTTGTAGGAATTCATAAGAGCGAGCCCTTACAAAGGGGTTGAAGAGGAACGTTATTGCGAGTCCTAAAAATGCAAATTCCGGAGAATATGGCAGCTGATTGCAGCTGTGTAGTCTTTCGCGATAAAACGAATTTCGGTATTCAGTTTTTGTTGAGGTAAATTTTTCTTGGTGAATTATAATTGATATATAAGTAATTAAATACTTTCTTACTACATATTTCAGAAGATTTCAACGGTGTTAATTTAATTTATCTTTTATTTTTGCAAGAAAGTATTCCTGCTAATAAATTTGAGATACTTCGGAAAAGTTTTGCACGCAATGAAATTGTTTTAATAAGATGAATAAAATTGAAAATGTTTTCAAATCGCAGTTTTAAATTGTTCTCAAAAATATAATGAGATTTTATTAATTACTAGCTGTACTCGTGCAATGTTTGCGCGGATTTTTTCAATTATATTTTAAATAATAATGTGAATCAATTAATGGTGTAAATGATATCCCCATAGGAAACTATTCTATTAAAGACATATTTTACTATATTCTTGCATTATTGAAACATCTTCCTCCTCCCTCTCTCTCCCGCTTCGCTTTCCTCTTTGTCTCTCTCCGTTCCCCTCTCTCCCAAATCTCTCTTTTTCCATCTATCTTTTCCATTCCATCCTTTCCTCCCTCCCCTTCTCTCCCTCCCTCCCCCCCTCTCCTTTTCCCCTTACTCTCTCTTCAATTAAACGACTTATAAAACACGTTAATTTTACGCTCGTAAGCTATATATGGTTTTACAACAATAGGACTTCGAGCACGACAATGTCCGCCGTCAAGGTATTTAACGAACCAAGAACTTCGATAAACTTATATGCAGATAATCAAGCAGTAATGTATTGTTATATGAAGGAAAAGGAAGGATTTTTTAGAGCAATGTAAGCAGAAAACTGTATATTCTTTGTTAAATAAAGAATTGAGACGATAGGGTCTCTTGGTGCTACGTCCCATATGAAGCCAATCCGGTCGACCAGTCTTCTAGGGCCATCCAGCACCTTTAGATCCGGGTACGGCCATATTGGCTGCCAAGGTATATAAGGACTGAAGGGTCCTCACGCGGGGCTGGGTCGGTCTGGACTGGTGGACGAGGTGGACGTAGCGCGAAATAAGGAAGGCAACTGGAAGTCGAATTGTACGTGTTATCTTATGGAAAATATATGTGATTCCTAAGAATCGAACCCGGAACTTATGAAAATGAAAATAGTTTTCCAGGGACCTCCTAGCTATTAGAAACAAAATGCCGTTTTACCGCATATTTTTACGATGAACGGTTCTCGAGATATAAATGAGGACAGACGGACACTTGTAAAATTAAATAAAGGATTATAGGTATCAAGTAAAACATTCAACGGATTTAGTGAATCTAAAACTTCGACCGTGTAACATGTAAACATCGTAAGAATAACATAGTACACATTTTTAACCATCCAATAAAGCAAAAATGAAGAAAACATTTACGTATTTAGATGAATGAAGGAAGAAAATCTTGCATGGTGAAAAATCGAAAATTACGTGTAATATTATGGGATTATAATTATTGAATTAAGCTCACCCTCCCACAATTTTTATCGCCATATAGCCTATGTTACCCGCAACGTAAAATTATATACCATATGAGAAGTTTCGTGACGATATACTCAAAAGGAAAACTGTAAGTATAACCAGCAGGAACACAACAGCTAACAGAAAATGGATGAAAAAAGGAATATACGAAATTAATTAATCTTTACAAAAGGCAACAAAGCAAATAGGGAACGTTTAAGAATCACAGAGTGAATATTATCCTCCGACTATTAGCTCGATTCTCTCGTACATGAGTTCTGTTACGAGAAAATTGTTAATATCAACAATACTTTGGAAACAATGAAACGATTTATCCAATCACAATTTGTGGAAAATCTACTTCTAATTATTTAAGTTACTTACGTAGTTTAAAAACTGTACGCCGCATGAAAATATCATTAAAAACTTTTTATTAGTAATATTTCAATTAAAATCAATAAATATTTGGTTACCATATAAACAAAGCAAAATCGCACACTGAGATTGAAAAACGATTTTAGGTTAAAAATTTTCCCATTTAAATGCATTAATAGGAGTTGTCATGGTAGCTTATAATTGGTGTCGTCATAAAATTGATAAAATCACGTATTTTTCTAATTCTAAACGAAATTTTTCGCTAATTCGATCAGGATTCGGATTCTGTCTTCAATAAAAATAAACTTTGTTCTTTCCTGCATGGAAACATCCAAGTCTCAAGCTCGTACAATGTTTCTAAGTAATTTTAAAATTCAAATTAAAAATAAACTGCACTCATCCCATCAAATCGATATAAAAACCTGACTACACCACTTAACTCTTTATTCCGGTGAAAATGATACCTTCCTCTTGTTTCTACGTGCTGTAGTTGCTGAGCTATAAAAAACATACACACACACACATATACATACATTTTTCTTTATAGATATCTATAGATAGCTGAAATTGCTTCAAGTTTACCAAACCTAAGAGAAAACAACTTTAATATACTGTACTGTTAATTTGGAAATATTAGAAAACTCCATTAATTTTTAATATAGTAATTAATATTGCCATTTTAAGAATTTAACAATTTCATTATTGATGAGGTAGACTTTACGGCAGAAGTATAACAAAGCGTAGAGAAAAAGTGTAGACGCATCTTTTCTTTCTAATTCTAAAATACAATCATAATTAAGCTTTAAAGAAAGAAAAATTACAACAGTTTCCTCATTAAAACTTGAGGTTTTTCATAACTCACGCTAAAATATGGTCAGGGACAAACCTCTCTTCAAAACAGATCTTTTTAAAAATAAAAATAAAAAAGAAAGCTTAAATAAAATATTTGTTTTCAAACTCTCACGCTTATTTCAGCGGCACGGTTACCGGCGACTTCAGAATGGATAACTATCTCATATACAAACAAACCCCCTTTTTAGAAGCCGTTACTCTTTTGTCAAACTAACTATCCTTCGCACTTCTGAATGCGCCTGAATTTGCTCGCGTAAAGACGGGCATTGTCATAGTTTTCACCCAGTCCCGTCAATTGTAGGATTTTCCGCCTCTGCGACTGCTCCCAGCGGGACCCGGAGGGAGGGGGAGCGCGGAGGAGTGTTGGCGGGAGTTGGGAAGGTAAGGAGTGTACGAGGGAGAGAAAGAGAAGTACAACTTGCCCGTCGTAAGTTGCGGCTGAATAATAATGGGACCCTGAGGATTCAGGAAGTCTTCAGATCCTTCCCCGCCCCTCCGTCTCCCCTTTGGCTTCTTCACTTTTGCGAAATGACGCCACCCCAGAATGAGGAGGAGGCGGAGAGAAAAGTGAGGGGAGAGGGAAGGGGGGTGGTGTAGATTGGAGGGAAACGATGTGGGTGTGTCCTGAGGCGGGAGAAGGTAGGGTAGGTTTCCTTGGGGCGCCCAGGGGTGATGTTACACATTTTAGTTGCCGACTCAATTTATGAACTTGGGGAGACTATAGACTCTAGTCGGCAGGAATGAGGACACGGTGGGGAGCGATGTCGAAAGGAGGATCGCGGAGTGGATGAAGGGCACGGCATGGGGCGTGAGCGAGGGTTTTTCGGTGGCCGCTGGAGATTTTATCCCTGAGATCTTATTCGCTCGAGCCATCAGACATTCTGGATGCTGGGATCCGATTTTTTATGGAGGTATTCGAATTTTACGACTTTTGAGACGTCTCTTGATGCCCTTTCTTGTTTTTTTTTTGTTTAAAAAAAATGCGACGAAAGGGGGGCATCGCGAGCTTCTCTTCTGCTTTCCCCTTTTCGCATAATGGTAAACATACGGGAACAATTTTGCGATTTCTGCAGTATACGGCCCTTTTACTCTCGTTATTTTTTTTTAATACTACGACTTCTTTATTAAGGAGATAAGAATCTAAGGTCGTAAAAGTTTTTGTCCAGGATCAGCCTACGCCGCATTGGGGAAATAACCACTCAGCTTCACAGCCAATACGTAGAAAGATTTTATACCGAATCTCTGAAGAAACTTTCCTGTAATAGATTTACTTACGGTAGTTTTCAGAACTCTTTATCTAAACTCTTGATACAATATCATAAAACTTTTTTTCCACTTGAAACCATATGAAATGACTAGTATTTAGACAAATGTTAAGATTTTATTGGAAAATAAATAACACCCTTGCTTATTTCCTAATGTTATTATCTTACTAGGGGCAAACCTCCTTCTCGCTTAAGCTCACCAACCACCCCCCCCCCCTTGCTCGCTGTTTATTCGTTCCTACCATGTACCTATTGGATTTAGATTAATTTAACGGAAATATGTTTTGAATATGAGTTTAATGAATATATTTTATAAGGGATGTATGTTTGGTTTTTAATAACAAATTAAGAAAATTTGTTGAATAACTCGATAAAAAATAAACTAAGAGGGCTGAAATTCCCGGAGATTAAAAATAGCTGAGGTATAGTGCGTTAATGAGAGAGAGAGACGACCAGAAATGGGATTTTAGTAATATAGATAAAAAATATTTATTTGCTTACATTCATATCTTCAGTCATTTCGAGCAAGTTTTAATCTTATTTTCGATCTTTAAGCCTTTATTGAAGTGCATATGCACGGAAATTACCGAGGACAACAATACCGGTTACCATGGAATTTTATTATTGAAATGTTAAAAAATTTACAAAAACTCGAGTATAAATTCAAAATATGAGCGAATTCGAATGAAATTGGGTATTCGACGGTAAGAATAAGAATCCTCATTCATTTGGGCGTGTTTTAGCGCAAATTTCGTGTCGATAACTTAATTTTAAGATATTTTAAAGAGTAAAAGAATGAAAGCCTTCAAACCAAAAAGGTGATTTTTACGTGTTATCTTATAGGAAACGACATTCATCCTCTGAAGTCGAACCCGTGACCTTTTACAATTTTTTAGTCATAATATAAAGATACATCAACACTGAAATCCTGAGGCTTCTAAGTTTATTTCTAATCGAGTTATTCACAAAATTAGAGCGTTAAGCATCATGACCATTACGATTTTATAATATAGAGAGATAAGCTATATAATGATTTGTAATCATGAACTTATGGATAATTATTTACTAAATTTAATCTCTAAACAATTTTCCATAAAGTAATTACTACCAAATAATAATTTTAGCAAATTATTTTATGCTTTAATTTATCTTTTATTCTTATTTCCAAGTACGGCTGGTTTGTTTAGTATTCGCCAGTTTATTTACTCTACACATACTCTGATAACCGCAACACCACAGCACCAAGCATTAATAAAATCTAGACTTTCCAGTAATTAACAGAAATTTGTATAATAAAATATGGTATTAGCTGTTATTAATTTTTGTCAACAAAGGTTACAGTTAAATTATTTGCAGCACGGCACATATTTCTGCTTCTTAAAATCTTTTACATCAGTAATTTAATGGTTTTAATAAGGAATAAGGAAGTACATCAGCAATAATGATTACTGTTCACCATATCAAAATTTTGGGCCGAAACTTGTATATGTTAATATTTTTGATCAGCGATATTAAATGTCAATTGAATGTAATGTTCTAATATTCATTAAAACAAAACATGCCCTAAATATTATTCAGATTATATGTTAGGTTTGTATTAAGGATATTCTCTTCCCAAGGTGCCTTAAATATGGGTGATACTATCACCACAACTCCAGAAATTTCTAAGTTGAATATACTGACAATGAGTATAACAAGTACGTTGATAAAATAAATAAGTAAGAAATTATTTACTTTAACGAAGATTCTTTAATAACAACGTTGATAAAACTTCAAACAAATTAGAATTATCTTAATACGTTTCGTTTTACGTAGATAGACACCAAAAAAATTTGTACAGATAAATCTAATTGTATTCTACCTGAGTGTAAATGTTTCCTGGAAGGCATTTATGAAAAGAATTTTTCATAAAGATTAATAGCACATCTGATACTTTCGACGAGGGAGAGGAATATGGCAATAAAAATATTAGCACTCGAAAAAATTCTTCTCGACAATGGAAAGGAGGTCTTTTGGAAAAGAATTGGTGTTAACAACCGCGATCCTTTTTCTCATAAAGCGTTAATCTGTGTAAAAGATTAAGACAACCTTTCGACAACAATAGGCCCTTTCGAGGAAGAAAAAAGACTAGAGGTTCCCTTTCCTCTCTACGGGGTTACAACATTCCCGGAGCACTCATCCAAGAAAAAGACAGCTCTCCGTACACTGGAGAGTAGGAGATTGAGAGATTGAGAGAGAGAGAGGGATGAGAGGATAAGAACTTTTCCAAATCCCCCCTCCCACCCTCTACGACCTCGCCACTCCCGCTTCTCTCCTCTGGCGCCTGAGACATGCCATTCTATTTCAGACATCGTTTCATTTTTTCAACTGCAACTTTTTAATTTTTTTACCCATTTTTCGGTGTTGTCCGTCTGGCCTTTGTGTGGCCAGCATTTATTTCCTTCCCATTTTCCTATCTCGCTCCTTTTTTCTCCCCATTCTCTCTCTCTCTCTCCCTTTATATCTCTTGGTCTCCCCAGTTTATACTTTTATCTTGGTAACGCATTAATATTCTTTTTTGTCTTTTCCTTTTGGTTTTCCTCTTTTCCACTCTTGTTTCGCACTTTTCCGTTCGCCACATTTTCGCCTTTCGCGGCCAATCTCTATGGCTCTCTTCCACTCGTACAGATCCTGCACAGTTTCCATGTCTGGCAGGGAAACGTTGAAAAAGTATAACTGCCTCTTCCGATGTACGGAGAAAGGAGGAGGGGGATATGTGACAAGGGAAATGGGAAGGCGAGGGTAGGGTAAAAGAGAAAGGAAAGAGAATTCAACGAGAGGGGAGCGTATGAGAGGATTTTTTACGCATGTAGTGAAAGAGAGAAGATGAAGTGTCTCGGCTCGACGCACGAGAGATATGAAAACGAAGAGGAGAGAGACAGAAAAAGGGCATGGAGATAATGAACAAAAAAAAAGGACGAAACGGCACGCAAATGGGAAAAAAGAGGAAAAGAACCACGTGAAGGGTTTTTGGGGGATAAGCAGGAACGAGATAAAGGAACGAGAGGAACAAAATTAAAAACTCGGAAATAAGCGAAAAAAGAAATAAATCGCCTTTATTATTGATAAAAAGGATTGAGACCGGTTGGTCTCTTAAATTTTTTTCCGTCGACGCGAAACCAGAAGAAGAGAGGAACGAAAGAAAAGAAGAGGAGGATAAAAAGAACGAGAAAGAAACAATGCGAAAAAACTGCTGAAGAATGGCACGGAAGCGAAGGATTCGAGGGAATAAAAGGGACAGCAAAGGTTTATGTAGATGAAGAACGAGAGAGGAAGGAAAAAGAGGAGTCTCGGGTGAGAGAGAGAAAAGCCACCCAAATGGCTAAAGGTTGCGTGGTTGTGGTGGGAACGCGCTTGAAAGGGAAGTATAACGGAGGTGCTAAAGAATTGGTCATATGGGACAATTAAGCTGTTGATGGCTGACAAATTACATGGCTTAGGCAAGGTGGGAGGACTCAAGTGGAAAGAAGAAATGCGAAGAGAAAGGGTGGTTAAGGAGGACAGCGCAGAAGGGAGTATATTTAGGGCGGGTAAGCAGGCGGAAATGGGATTATTTTGTCAGAATAAATAATAGATAAAGAGAATAAAGGTTAACTTCGTTGTTTTACTGGATGATTAACTTCATTTTCGTTTGGATTAAGGTCCCGTGTACGTTTTCTTTTAAATACGAGCTTTAGATCTAGCCATGCAGGGCGTAAAGGCAATAAATACAAGCATTTCGTTCATGAAAGAACAATCGAGCTCATCAAATCAAATTAATAAACAGAGTTTCTCTAATTGCCATAAAAGGCTTAGAATCTACTGCCAGTGAATCATCAATGACGACTATTGCTTTTTAGCCGAATTGCACATCTGGTTTTCCCAATATTTACATGGCTATTGATGAAACAGCTTATCGACAAATATTTCGAAATATTACACAGAGGGATATTATTAAGAAAAAATATCCACCATATAAACAAAGTCAATAATGCATAAAACCATAGAGAACAATCGGCTACTAAGTCTCTGTAATTTTAAAAATGTAAACGTTTAAAAATTAGGAAAATATCTCCGAATTATTCCTGCACGTTTACGAGATTATATTTTTAATGAAGAGGAATTTAGATACATTATGCAAAATAAATCCGAGAAGGAGAAAGAAACACGCAGCAAAGTATTTATTCAAATTAAAATATGTTTCCCTGTTCCATTCAGTCTAATTAGGCTCCCGTATTGCGGCGAAGAAAATTTAGTCTAATGAACGAGCACATCTGTCTTATATCCCACGGTAATTTACTTTCACTTTGGAAAATTATTTTCCTCAAGAGCGCGATGTATTCGACAGCAAATCTTTCGAGCCGAAAATAGTTCATCGAGAAAAAGATCAACATCATCCTCTCAAAGCCATCACCGCGAGATAAACAAATGTTACAGCACAAATTTTTACCTCATCATGTCGTGGGAAAAGAAACGTTAAAAAAATAATCCCCCAAAAACTCACTCGCCCTCTCTCTCTCTGTCTCACACACGCACACACACATATATATATATATATATATCATAGGACAAACAAGTGTATATTTCAATTTACATTTTGACACGCATTCTTATTCATTTCGGCCTGGGGAACCAACAGGAATGCGCTCTGACGAAAGGGAAAATGGAGGGAAACTTTAACATTTCCACCGATATGACCACGCGCATACACACGCCATCCCATTTCCGTCCCTCTCTCTCTCTTCCCTATCCCCTACCTAAAACCCTTTTTCTCCTTTTTTACGCTAACCGCCGTTTTCCTCCCCGCAAAATCTAACTCCCTCCTCCCACACGCTGACCCTCGAAGCTCTTGCATCCTCCAACAGAACCGCATGTACTGTGGCGGCTAAGTGCCCCAACCTAATGACTCGCCCGCGCCCATCTCTCTTCAAGTTTCTATTTTTTTCTCTTTCCTGGCTATAGTCCTTCAACGAAGGATGCGTACAAGGGTTGCGTGGCAGCGATATTGGAATGTGCGGGATGTTTTTAAGGGAGAGAGAGAGAGAGGGATATTGTGGTGGATGGGATGAGACGGTAACGGGCAGAGTAAGAGAGGCGTATTTTTTTGAGTTTGAGGGTTTTTAGAGGATGGGAAAGAGACGGAAATACGAGTTTGAAATGAAAGTAAAGTGAAAGAGAGGAGTGTGAGGAGCAGAAAGTAATTCGGAAAGAAAGGGAAAAGTTCGAAGGATTGGTCAGGAAAAAGCTGAAAGAGACGAGTAATGACAGTAGGAGCAATAAAAAGATAAGAAAGCAATAAACCTTTTCAAAACCTTTCTATCGATTGATATGTAAAGGAAAATGCATTTATTGCACATACGGTATTTAGAAAATGTATTTTTTGTGCTTTAATGATAATTTTACTTAATTGATTTGTATTTATGCTTATTACTGCTTGGCGGATGAAGGGGCTGCATATCCTCAACACGCTGATTAAAGTATTTATAAAGCATAAATTATTTGAAGCAAGTCCTAAATGATGAAGATTCCTTTTAAGGTGAATCGTTATAGTTTAAATAAAAATTGAATTTTATAGTGTTATTTATTTTATAGTTTTATTAAATGCACTCATAATAAGCATATTTTAAAAAGCAGTTTTAGGGATAATTACCGAATATGACTCGACTGCATAAAATCATAGCAGAGGATTGAAAATTTTTCAATGAAAAAATGAAATTGTTTTTGAAAAGAGGAAGCCATTTAAGCTGAGATATTAAAATATGTAGCATTAATGGTATTCAAAATAGGTTAATGAAAGATTTATCATTTAACTGGCTAATTTTCCCATAATTAAAATGTATGCTTGGGTCTGGCGCATTCGACGCAATTGAAGCGGAAAAAGAGAAAGTGTGCAAAAATATGTTTTATATTAATGTGGTCTATTATTTTTTTGTCTGACGTATTAGTATCAAATAAGCACAAATAAAAGAAAAAATATGTTATTAAAATTAAAATAATTATCTACACATCACAAGTGTATTTACTTAATCACTTTTCTGTCGCCAAATTGCAACACTGGATAAAAAACTATTTATTTAAGGAGTATTTACCAATGAAATGTTATTTTGATATTTACATATTTAAGAATATAAATATTAAAATGCTTATTCATTTAAAACCATAAATAATCTCGAGTGTTAGTACTAAGTAGAATTACGGGGAACCTATTTTCATTGGCCAATGCAGAAGATATAAAATACTATCTTTAACGACCCTGGCGATGGAATCCTACTCGACAACAGCACGAACGACGTATATTCTTTCCGAATTTCTTTTTAAAAAACGAAGGCGGGAGACGGGATTTAAAGTTCGAGGAAAACAATTAAGTGGATCTGATAGGGTTTAAGAAAACAAACAGAAACTGTGTTTCCTAATGGTTTAAGACTTACTCAAGGGTGATACCCTTTTAACCCGATCAACTTGATCGCACTCAAATCTCCAGGGTTCGATTCCCGTTCGGAGGACTAAGCGCTCTCTTTCGTGTGGTTAATATCGCATTAATCACTCCCGGACTGTCATCGCCTCGCGCTCTCGATAACACCGACATCAGCTTGATTGAAGTGGACGTTTAATCCTTCCCATACTTCTAACGCCCGTTCCCTTCCCTCCTAACATCCTTAACCCCTTCGCCTCTTCGCATACACTAGAGGAGACCAATGAGAACTGGAAGGATGTGAAAGGCATAGGCTTAAAGTAGACCCGAGGGAGCGGACATGAGGAAAAGGAGAGGCAGAAAAGAGGCTTGGAGAATGGGGTTGAGTGTGGAAATGGGGAGAGTGAGTGAGAGAGAGGATATGGGGGGAGCTATAGGGAAAGTGTTAGGAAGGATTCCGAAATTTGTGAAGAAGGGCTTGAGTGAAGGAAGGAAGGACTGGCGAAAACTATGAAGATGGCAAAGGAAGGAGTTGGTGAATGTTTTACACGCGTGCAAAATAATTATTTTTCTACTAATGTAAAGTTGTAAATGAAAAAATAATAGCGACTAATACAAACTAAATAAAAAATCTCACATTAGCCCTTAGCCCTGTGTAACTACATTTCAAATACAATGAATAACTTTTTGTGAAACATTCCACGATAAAAAGTTATTTTTATTTCTTTAAAAAAAACAAGTTTTTATCTGTATAAGCAATATATTTATTGTAAATTAACCTCAATGATTAGCCAAATATAAAAGAGAGATTATGTTCGAGATTTTAATTTATTCATCTTTCCCGCAGCCCTGCGATTATGAAATCGCGATGGATGCTGGATGATGGATGGCCGAGGTCTAAGAAGATTATTGCGATTTTATCTAGATTATAAATGTACCCTACGGTATTTTCCGCGCATTAAAAGCATAATTCGCTTTGAAGATCCCGGACCGCGAGGCAATTTGAGAGGAATTTCCATTTAAATCGAATGAGCGAGCAGGTAATTAATGGGTTTATGGAAGTTTATGGAATGGCGAAGCAAAAACAATCACGTAATAAAAAAATGTCGGTTAGCAAATAAATAATAACTAGAGCGAAAATTATGACGCTTTAAAATTAATACTTTCGATTTGATTGCTTCACCATATCGCGCTGTAAATCATAGGCGGAAAATGCAGGCAATTACCCCAACTTTTAAACCGCAGGAATAAATGAGAGACATGGGGGTATCTGGTGGAAGTGGGGCGAGGTGGAGGAGGGCCTACAACGTCCCCTGCAATTGTGTTCCGGATCCCTGCGTGATGCCTATAGGCTATACAGCACTTGATAACCATGTAACAGTTTCATCAACTCCGCTGGCTCCATATTAATTTTCAAATTGCCATGTGTGTGACCCGAGAACGGTTGATTAATCAGTCGGAAACGGGCGACCAAAGAGAAGTGCTATACTATGGCCGAGGAAGATGGAAATGTGTTCGTGAGTGGATGCGGTTTTAAAAAGTGGGACAGCGTAGGCACGGCTTAGATTTTGTTTGCACGGAAGAGAAAGGGTAGCGTTCATTTTTTTAAATAGAGAGTTGTTGGTAAAAGAAAATGGAGAGAATGTTCGGGAAAAACGAGAAGCCAAAATGGGCGAATGCGTGAATTCCAGAGGAACAGAAAGAGTTAGTAAATATATAAGAAACAGCACGAAAACAAACAAGCAGTAATTTAAATATTTTCCGATCTAAGGTTTAGTCTTTTTATACCGTTTTTAATTTTACAAAATGCAGTTTCTTCTGTGGATAAGTCCAATCTTTATGGAGTGAATTGCGCAAATTTGGGTTTCCCTTCATGCCGGAACAATTTTCCGCAAAGATATATTGCGCTATTTGCCCACCGCATCCAATATGTACCGTCAGGATGCATATCGGATAAGGTTATAAACGAGAAAAAACGTTCGGAAGATACTATAAACGAGAAATCCACATGAATATTCGTTACGCATCGTATGAATTCGTAATATCCTTGGTTGAACGGAGTTTTCAAGCTTTCCATCCGGATTATACTTTTACCCCTTCATACATAATTCTTCCACGAGAAACTATCTCAACTAGCTATTTATCTTTCATTAAAACAAGAAACACTATACAAAAATAAAATCCAGGACTACTGTGGAGAGAAATGGGCGTTTGATTGCATATTTTTCACGTGAAAACACACAGATAGTTTATTTCTTTCATACTATACGCACTTTGAATCTATTTTTCCAAAAGATCTTAGAATCATAATATATTAGTAATAGAACAGCGACATTTCTAGATCGTTCATATTTTATGGGTACAATTGAGAAGATCTATCAGGAAGACACTGTTAGAGAGAGAGAGAGAGAGAGAGAGCAGATGTGGATTTTCGGGAGGAGATTCCGCAATAAAGAAAGATAAATATGGTAGGGGTACTAAAAATCCGTCAAAATTGCGAACTGTAAGGGTTTGATATACTCCTTATGCCGGTTCATTTGTAAGGGCAAACGAATCCACGGAATGGGGATAGCATGAAGAATCTAAAGAGCGCAGCATAGCACGACAGGAATTACTGCGGAATAGGTGAGGCAAACAAGCCTAGTCAAGTCCTTTTGTCCCCTCGACACAATATCCCAAGATTTCTTAACAACCGGGTCGCATCGATGTTTCCATTCAATTCACACGGCGTATAACGCACTTAATTCCATCGGCTTATAAAAACGGAAAATATTAACATACATTTCCCACGGGAGACATAATAATCAAAACATATAGCTTTGAGTTTAATACAACCTGGAATGAAGGCACTCGTCGTGGAGTTGAGTACTGATGGAGGCTTTGAAGTTAGGTTACGCTAAGAGCGCATCTGACGTTCTCAATATCCCACGCGATGCAGCCTGAATCCTCGGGATCTAAGTGCAGAGCAGCTGTTGTGACCGCTGTTTACATTCACTTCTATCGGCTCCGCACTTCAACGGTGAAGGTGCACCATACAACGCGTGCGGAACATAGGGATTCAAATTTGTTCCCGAATCGGCATAAACCCAAAGGCCTACTTCGTATTAAAGCTATACCTAACACTTGTTGGGATTTTTGAAGCATGTTATCTTTAATATATAAAAAGTTTATGAATACGCGAATTCACACTAAATTTGTTATAAATAAATTCAGCTTTCTGCCAGCTAATTTCTTTTCATTAAAATTAACGGATGATATTAGATTGATAGATATAGACAATCCGTAACTCACGAGTAATCAACTTTAAAAATACTAATCCAATATAAAAATGCCTATTCGTATAAAAAAATTCCAAACCTATTTTTATCATTAGAATGGTTGAAACTAAAATAAACGTCACAACCGACTTTAAGTTTGATTCGTCCATTTCGAGGTAATTTGATTCAATTACTCTATCCTGAACTTCTAAATTTATAAAAAAACACGTGAAAAATCGATATTTACACCCTTTTTGAAAGAAAAAATTAAGCGAAATAGCATAATTGCGAAAAAAGCCATTTTAATAAATAAACTAGACGGAGAGACACGAATCATCCAATTGTTTCATATTACAATATACGATACAATATCGTAAATCATTAATTGTTCCTTTCATAATACGGTCAATCTTTTATAGCATTTCTTATCTCATTCTCTAAAATAGAAAAGCATTTAAATGGTAATAATACAGAATCAAATAATCTCTTCTCAAAGTCTCTTGTTACACCTCGAAGATATAATTTCTCGCCTCGTATGCTGAGTAGAACAGATATCTCACTATATATGCAACGACTCGAATTATTCGATTAATACGAACAAAACTGCGATAAAACCTCAACCGACCTTTCAGACTAGCTTCGAGTTTGATTGAAAATTTATTTCGTGACTTATTCGGTAATTTTTCGCAAAATTCCTCCTTATAAGCAAAAAATATATACGGAGCTTCCATCGTGAAGCAATAACGAAACAATTTTCAAACAAATCGCTATAAAATTGGACAAAAAATAAACAACAATAACGATCTAAAACCCGATCCTATCGAGGGAAAGCGTCGTTTTTTCAACTTCAAAGGAGACGAAAAACAAAAAAAAGAACTCTCACACCATCCGGTTGAAAATCGTTTAGACTCTCTCCCACGCGGCAACCCGAATTAATTCCCTATCGTCGGGGGGTAAAAAAGAAAGAATGCCGGTCTCAAATCTTGTTAACACCCAAAAAAGGGAACCAATACACTCACCCCTTCCTTCTCACCCTCCTTCCCATTCTCCCACCGTGATCGCCCCCACCCCCTTCACGCCCGTCTCCCGCACCTTCCGCTCCCTCGCAAACCCCCCGGAAAACCTCTTTTTAAAACTCTTTTGAGAGACGCCGCGGTGACACCCTCATAAGCGATTGTCTCGGAGGCGTTGAGACGGAAGTCGGGAGAGAAATAAGGGTTTGCAAGGGGATGGGGAGGATTGGTAGGGAAGTGGGGGTAGTGCGTCATAAGGAGAGGAGAGACAAGAGGAGAGGGAGGCGGAAAGAAAGGAAAGGGGGGATTGTAAAAAGCAGGAGGAGGCAGAGGGGCGCGAGAGGAAGAAAGCGGTATCGCTAATTCAGAAGGGATCGAACCGATGCCAACTGAAGCGTTTCGTAAAAGAGAGAGGGGAAGAAAATTAGCGGGATTGTATACGCGGGGGAGGGAGGGGGGGTGTGTGAGCGAGAATAATAGGCAGAGTGAAGGATGAATAGGATGAGGGAGTGAGGAGTGAAATTTCCTCTCTCTCAGTGAGAGTAGCGGGAGGGGAATGAGAGAGAGAGAGGGAGGTATTAAGAATTGGAAATCAGAGCCGCGAAAGGGAGGAAAGAAAGAAAGAAAGGAGTGGGATGGAGGAGGAGAGTTAAAAAATTAATAGGCCGGAGTACTAGGAGACGAGGTGAAAGACGAGGGAAAGAAAGACTTGGCAAATAGCTTTTTCGCGATTTGATTAGTTTTAGGACGAGAGACCGGCGATGGGCGTCTCTCCTGCATTGCTTTCCCAGAGTCACATGGATGCGTCACATCCGCTCCTCTACTCTCTGTTTCTCTCTCTCACACGCAAACACACCCCATTTGCTTCACTGGCTAAGTGCTGCTTTGGAGAAAGGAGGCGGACTGCGGAGGTAGTAGACTGTCGAGGGAGAGATTCTCTCTCTTTATTGAGTGAAAACAGTAAAAGGGGAAGACAGGAGGAAATTCGGGGAAGAGAGTGAGAATGGGAAACTGGGAAGATGTGGTCGGAAGCATTCGAAAGAATTGGTGGGAGAGAGAAAGAGAGAGAAATGAAGAGGAATTTCTGGAAGGGTTGTTTTTAGCAATAGTGAGAGCGAGTGCTTAGGGAGGTGGCGAAAGGGATTTGTGCAATATGCTTGCTGGTGAAGACTTGGATGGTAGGAGTTGAAGGGGGCTGAGAAAGTGCGCATATGTGATTTGAGGAGGATGGAATTGGTACGAAAGTCTATAGTAGAACAGGGAATTGGAAAAATAAAGGGATTGCCCATGTAAGGAAATTGTGGAAGTGGAATAAGGGTTAGGTTTGTGCTTAGAACGTTTGATGTTTTGATTATGGCTTACTCGATACGAAAGGTCGAGGGCATGAGCTCTCTTCCCACACCCGTATATCGGTTCTGCGAATCTATTGGGATCCATTGAATGTTTTACGCTGTTCATTCAATTGCCAGTTGCAGCTGAGTATACCTTGTAGCGAGTTGATAAAACGGAGAATCCAGTTCTTTGTTGAGAACATGGCTATACATTCGGTTCCAGATGAAATTCCTGGAAATATAATCTAAGTGCAGCAATTATTTTTCTGCGCATAACCTTATTAATTTAATTTTTAATAAATTCTCTGATTAGATATAAAATCGTTTGAAGTGTTTTATTTTCAATTATGGCATGTTGTTTATAAAGATATATATTTATTTTTTAAATATCGTTCTTCATTAAATTATACATATTAAAATGATAAAAAATACTATAACATATCGAATGAAATATGAATGACTATAAAGTAATGAGAGAACAAAAAATCGATGTAAACAGTTTACAGTTGCAATCTCTTAATACACAATTTCAATATCATTGTCATTTTGGGGATTTTTTAAAATTTAAATACCTAAGTAAGACCGAACTTAATAATTTTTACGTTTTTACCTTCTTCATACCCAATTATTGCTCTAATGAATACCAAATCCGATTTGAACATAAAGATGATGGAAAATTTGCCATATCACGTCTCCAAATACAGGAAGTTTTGCAAACCCACTCTTGGAGCGGACGAAAAACACAAAACTCCTACTACTTCTTATGAAACACGTCCTTCGAAAAGAAAACATCTATCTAATACCAACGCATAAAATGCGTTACGCTCGTTACCCCTATATCTAATCTTCCCGGGTGCGGCGAAAAACAAATCATTGACCGACCTTCGTCGTAACATTTGGTCCTTACAGTTGACCCGAATGAACAAAACAGTCAAGTTAAACATATTTTCCGGGCGAGGGCCCACGGATCCAAAGTACGTTCCCATACGAGCCAGCGAAGCGTAGGGAAAGGCTGTGTGAAACCATCTCAGAAGTGATCCGCAGATGATTCAAAGCAAGGGAGAGAAAGAGAGAAGATGGCGCGAGAGAAGGAGAGAGGAATAAGGGAGTAGTTCTTCCTTGCCTAATCGGATGATTGGGGTAGACAATACGGCATGGAATGGATGCGGATCTTAAAGGCTCCTCCTTTCTTACTGCTGCTCTTCCTCTCTTTCCCTTCCCGTTCCTCTCTCCAGAGAGAGAGAGAGAGAGAGAGAAAATTGAGGAGCCACATTTCGCGATGTGGGGCGCACGATGGAGAAGGGAAGCGAGAGAGGATAGATAGATAGAGAGAGAGAGGGGATCCCTTCCTTCTCATACCCTGTCTTCCGCTCGGATGACCGCGCATTTTCAAGGGATGCGGCCAACGAGTCGAGAGGAATGCGACCTCGGGGTGAAGCGATGTCAATACTTCCATACGACAGGAGGTTAGGGGAGACGCGAGGGAGGAGTCGGGAGGATTTGGATGGGGGAGGCGACGGAAAGGAAGGGAGATGGAGAGGGTTTGCCGGTGAGTATAGCGAGGGTATATACGAGTCTACGACGTAGTCTTATCATTGTATGAGCAGTCAATTCATAGAATCGCATCTAGTAAAATTTACAGAATTCTCTCTCTATTTCTCTATCTCTCTCTCTCTCTCGTGGAGAGACTTCTGAGAATTCTGTTGAGATTCAGGTGAGCCGAAATAAGTCGGCACGAGTGTAAAAGGAAATCATTCGAGGTAGATAAATAAAAGGGGCTCGTGGAGCTTTTTAATATCATCCCTTTCCTGCGGGAATGCGAGATTTCTTCAGGAATTAATGCGATTTTTTTAAACGAGAAAGGTTGGAAAACATACGAAACCGTTATTTTTCTCTTTTTGATTTTGGTAATTAGAGCGGAGGACAAGATATAATGGCAATTTTTAGAGCATACTTTAGTAGGTGAATTCATTTTTTTCTTCGGAGTTTCTCAGCGGCGCGAATAACTTCTCACAATAGGTGTTCTTTCTGGAAATCAGAATAGCCTACCGAAACTGAATAACGGAAACTGAGAGCGTATAATATTCGGATTTTAAAGTAAAAGATAAGAAAATACACCCAGTTACTTGGGAATAACTGGAACGGTTCAAAGAACGATGCAAGAAATTCAAAATAATCGAAGAGTTTGAAAGGTTTCTACCATATTTTCCAGATATTTAACCTTTATTAATAACTATTATTCTCAAGATAAAAATATTAAATAGAGAATGATGGAGTTCGTCTAGTGCAGTGGTGCCCAACCTACGGCCCACGAAGGAAATTCATGCATTTAAAATATTATCCGGCCTGTAGAACAATTGGTAACTTTCAATGCGGCTCGCCGAAGGATTTGCAACCACCGATGTGGCCTGCCATGTAGAACATTTTGGGCACCACTGCACTAGTGGCATAATAAAATTGGTACATCGTCTCTCCAGTAGTCATGAAAAGGTTGTTAAAAGCAAATGCGCATTCTTACAATGAGTTATTCTAATAAAGAATTATTAAAATTCACATTGAAGCGACACCTAATATGGCTGTTTTGTAGGTTAAATGTACATCTGGTTTTCCTAAACTTTTAATGGCTGCAGAAGAGATACATTGAGTCAATATTACGATAAAACATTAATAAAGTACCCACACCGAAAAAATGAACCAATAATTGTGGTTCAAAAGGTTTATTATTAATAAATGGTATAGAGTAATTGTAGCGAAAGTCTTCGTAATCGAACACATTTCGGATTAAAATTTTATAATCTCAAAAATAAGTTCAGGCAAAGTATTAACGTATACGTTAATTATTTTATTTTTTGTAATGATGATAGTTTTTATGTTAAATTCCTCGTAATAGGAATTCAAGTCAATTTGTCAGAGAAATAGTTCCGGATACATTCGTATATTTTCTTATTAATGTAAATATTTTTTCTGGCAACAGGTATTCAATAATTCATATTTCAACGTAATGTTTTTCTTTTCTTGTAAAAACTGAAAAATGTTATCGCGTATACAAGGATCTTATCTAAAAAAGGGTATCTCAGACGAAGAAAACTAACTTAAAATGCAAAAAATAATAGTGGAGAGATGACGAATTACAAACGAATAGAATTTCGGAGAAAGTATTTCATGAATATCTAAAGTTGATTTTTTTCATGTAAGAATCCAAGAATTTATTATATCTTTTCATTGGCATTTTATTTTCGGGTTACGAAATGAAAAGTCCTTGCGAAGTCGAATCAGAACTGAGATTTAATTATCATAATGTAGGCCTTAGAAGAGAATTGCAAACCTTCTTTAAATTGAAGCAGTCGGTTTTATAAATATGACGAGAGCTTTATTACATTCACCGCGTACGATGGGAAATTATTAAGAGAATAGAAGTACCCCTTACACGGAACTGACTTTCAAGAGAATTTATTTAAACTTTGTCAATTTTAATTTATTAAAATCGTCAAACTTTATATGTTATCAATCACTGATTTTTATTACTAGACGTCCTAATTTTTATTTTTTGAAATCATTAAGTAAGCGAATACTTTTGAAGTGAGATAGTACACGTTCAATGGACATTCACGAAGATAACGATGTTTTTGTAAAATTACATGTCTAAAAATTTACCATAATATGGAGCATCGATTAATGATACGATAAGAACTGGATAAAAGTTAACTGTGAAAACAAAAAGAAGCAGAATACTGGTCTCGTTTAGTCGTTTAATAAAGAAAAAATGTAATTTTTTTGTCGTACTGCACATGTATAATAATAATCAACTTGCTTATTTCTCCCTACAATCGGTACCGTAGCAAGGGAAGGTCGACCCGGGCGTTGAAACTGGTAAGACGCGAGTAGACATTTTCAATGAATGTTTCGCAAAATATTTTTTTGGATTAAAACTATGTATAAATATATGATAATAAATAGTATATATTTATTATCTGGTAAACGATTCAAATTATAGTTTTATAATTATAAAAACGGCGAATTCAAGGAAAGAATACCAGAGCTAGTAAAATACCTAAGTGTTGAAAATTTTCTTTAGAATAAAATCTCACTCGAAATAAGCTCATAAAACAATTTCTTGAATTTTATGATGCAGAATGGGAAAAGAATAAATGTGTGCGAATAAAGCAGCACATACGTCTATTGCTGCGCACATAAAATATTTCAAGGTGCAATTTAAGAAAAAAATACTTTACGATACCCCTAAAATACGAGTAAGTATACTTAATTTCCCGACGACGTCACGGATTAAATCTCATGTTTGATTTTTTTGCTGCATGCATTACTTACTTAAGATTCTCAAATTTAGCTAACAGTTAAGTGAATTATATGGGCATTTACCGTATCTGATCGCTTCTAGATTTATTTATCCATAAATGGGTTGTAAATTAACTCCGAGAAAATAAATATACAATAATAAAAAAATCTGTTCCGTGGCCGTTATATCTTTTCGTTCCTTATATTCATCTGTGATGTTTTATATACTCTGTATTACGCATAGTTACTTTTTCCAAGTTTATCGTAACGACAAAAGAAAAAATCGTAGTGGAAAGGAAAACATCAATAATTTACTGCATTATCCTGATGGAAATTAGATCTGAATATCTAAATAAAAGAGGGAGGAATAAAACGCGCTAACGATAGAGTGGAGAGAAGCCTAAACTGAAAACGAAACACAACGGGTTGGGCCATGGAGATGAGGGCGGGAATTAGACATTGATTAGCGAACGGGACCTTGATGCTGTCTCAGTCATTGGGTCATTAACAATGCAAATAGGAGGAGGAGGTTAGTTAAAGCGAGAGAGAGAAAGGGGAAGGATGATAAAGAGAGGAAAATACCGGGATAGCGAAGGAGAGAGAGAAAACGGAAGCGATGAGAATTAGAACGAGATGAATGGAAAGTGAAAGGGAAATAGGATTGGAAACGGAATTTGAGAGATGAAGAGGGGCAGAAAAACAGGAGAAAGAGATGGGGATGCGGAGATAAGAGGGAGAGACACGGATGATAGATGGAGGAAAAATACACGTAAAGAAAACATTCCGAAGCATGAGAATGAAAGGGAAATAGAAAAAGTGAGTAACTTTACGGGGTGTGGAAATATGAAAACGTTTTCTTAACCTCAAGGTGTGCTTTATTTCAACAATTCTACTTAAATAAGCCCAATTATGGTCTCTTAAGTGGATTGTAAGTGAGCAATAGAAATAATAAAATAGAGAAAAATGAACTAAAGTGGTTTTAGCATTGTAGCACATAAAAGTGTGAGCTGAATATTAGCGTAATAACCTAAGTTTATATGAATTTGGACACAATGTAAAAGACTAGGATGAAAATTAATTAACGATGAGAATTAGGTTGAAACTGAAAGGTAAAGTTAAGGATAAGATGGGAATATCTCGAATAAAATGCACTTTTCCAGAACGAAAAGGGCGAAAACACTATAGCATTACAACCTAAGATATCAGAGAAACTATTTTAGATACTGCTGAAACAGAACTCCACAATGAAGCGCAAACTGTCAAACGTTATAAAGCAGTAAAGTTAACTGCGTATAAACAAAAAGATATGAAATAAAACCGATAACAGAGAATGGCCAAATATAATTATATGGCATAAGCGGAATGAAAACAGAATTTGATTAAAAGAAAAACCGGATAAGAGAAAAGAACCGACTCACCTAAGAGAGCGAGAGAGAACTGTAGTAATAATGAGAGAGAGAGAGGACGTGGTGAAAGCGCGGTTGGCAAAATTTAGCGAAGGATTTCGGGATAAATTTTTGGAAACGCTTTTGTTGGAAGTAGAGATAGCGAGAGAAAGGTTGTATACAGGAAAGAATTCGCAGAAGGAAGGGCGTTTTGGGAAAATGGGAGGAGTTGAGAGAAAAATGTGCAATAAATAATTGAAAAGACCAAGTCGGAGTAGAACTGAGAGGGAGGGAAAGGGAACTGGAGAAAGAGAGAAAGAAGAGGACTTTGCCAGGAAATGGAGAGGGGGACTAAGTAGTTTTCCGGGCAAAGAGAAAGAGGAAAGGTGTCGGATTAATTCTGAGATTATTCTTCGGGTCAGGTTGCGGAGATGGAAGAGAGGGGAGCGTAGAGCGGAGCGAGCGAAAAGAGGAGAGATGAAGGAGGAGGGGAGGAAGATATCGGCAGAGGGAGGAGGAAGAGGATACGGGAGAGTACAACAGAGGGAGGCGGAGAAAGCGGGCAGAAAGGGAACGGTAGAGGGAGTTTAGCAAGGTTAATCCTTCCTTAGGGAAAAATTTCATTTTATCTTTTTTTTTTTACGTGAATCTGGGATTCCTTTATTTTTGCTCGTCCGTGCACGTCGGCTCGGGGGATATAGGAAAGAGACGCGGAGCGTGAGAACGGACGAAGATGCGAGAGAAGCGTTTGGGAAGATCCATGCGGCGGGAGGTCTCGGACGGATAGGGATCGTGGTACGGGAGGGAGGCAAAAAAAGGCTGATAAGTAAGTAAAAAAAGGGGGGGGGGAGGAAGGAGACGGAGGATGGTATGGGGAGGGGGAGGTCTGCGGCTAAGTGGTGCTTTTTCCTTCTTTAGGGAAAAGATAAGGAAAAAAGAAGAGAGACAGAGAGAGAGAGAGATGTGGCAGATTGTGACGTCGTGTTTGATATTTTTTCCGCCGCCTCGTCGCTCAATCTTAAAAAAGTTTCTTTAGTGTTGGGATTTTTGGGGAGGTTCACGGATCTAAAAATCCATGGAGGTCTCGTTTGACCGTCTTTGTTTCGTAAGAAGGCTAAAACTATCTCTTCCCCTTCAGCAAAAAAGAGAAGGCTTACCTTCGTAGATACTGTATTGTTTCCCTACCTCCCACTCCCGCTTTAACAATCTCACCTGTATCTCGCAATCGATACGATGCTGACGAACGGTCTATTTTTCACCTTATTCTCGTTCTAACGATTCGATTCCTTTCAAAATCATCCTCTGGAAGATGAGGAGATTATTCACAGTTTCGAATCCTTTGGGATGAATGGGAGGATAAGGAGGACGTATGGTTGGATGAAAGAGCGTTTTAGAAAGGTTAGAGTACTTTGTTAATCATCTTCGGAAAGAATCGTCAATGCAGAAGTGGGACAGAGGTCGGCAAACGGGTGGGTGGTTGTCTTTTTCCTCGAGTTGGTTCGAGTCCAAAGAGTCATTTGTCGCTACAAAAGCGTGGCGAGGGTGCAGGAACAGGGCTTCATTTTACTTCGAACCATGTTGTGTACGGCATTCTCGGTTTTAAAAATCCTCTCGTGCTTCACTAACGGGATCGGGAACGAAATTAAAAGAAGTCACGAGTTTCTGGTCTCTTTTTTATTTTTGCTGAAGTGAGCTATTGGACAGAGGGTCGGAATAAAGAAGTGAATGTAAGGAGTCTCTCCTACTCTCTCTTGTTTTCGTTTTTTTATTCTCCTTTACTCAAACGAATTCTCAAACGAGCAATGTTGGAGGAGTTCTTTTAAGACGGAATTAAGAAAAAAATAATTAGACAGAAGGATTACGTGATTAATCGTTCCGTTTTATACGCGGAGATTATGACTTGTTCAAAAATTTTATAGTAAGGAAGGAAACCAACGACGGAGAAGTGTACCTTTCTAAGCCGTGAGACGGCTTTGATCACGTTTTTTTTTTAAAAGTTAAGATGTACGGGAAAATATTATTTTTTTCCTGAGATGGAGATTTCGTATTAACTAATTTAGTATGATCGCCTATGTACGAAAAGGAACTCATTACTTCAAGGTAATCTCACGTAAGCTCTAATTAAGTTCGTCGCCCAAGGAATTCAATCACTTAAGAAATTAAGAGTGCTTAGTTTGACCCAGTTAACATTGGAGAGTTGTTTATTACTTTCAATCAACATTTATTTTAGAAATATATATATATAAATGAAATCTCTTGTTGAACTTATTACAAACTGTGAAATAAATTTAAGGCATAATTTCCGCAACTCAAAATATAAGTTGGGCTTTATGGTCGCTAGTTTATCTGTTAAGAAAAGAGGAGTATCTAATTTATTAAATGGATATTTTTAATTTGGTACTGAAAGGTTTCTAAAAGAATTCGCCTATGTATCCATTCCTTTATGTAATATTTATTTGTGAATGATGTGATAACAGAGAAAAATTTTCATTATGGAGTGGAATACTACTAATTGGCAAGTAAAAACAAAGGGAAACTTCGTCTGAATAAATTATCAGATCAGGGACTAAATAAAAATGTGTAGGTCCATATCAGTCTAATTAATTAAATTAGTTTTGAAGATTCCATTTTCAATTGTATTGATAGCTATGTCCACAGTTCGCTAGGTTCGATAAAAAAATCATATATATATAAACACTACGGAAGAGGAAAGGTAAGTAAGGATATTTAGGGCAACTAGGTGTTGAAGGAAACCCAGTGAACACTTACCGGAAGTAGAGCCGCTGGGGTGTTGGAGAGAGACAATTGTAGAGGTTAGAGCTTTCGGGATGATCCCTTCGTCAGCACAAGAGTTGTGTCTCTCTTGTGCTGACGAAGGGATCATCCCGAAAGCTCTAACCTCTACAAATGAGGCTCTCCAACACCCCAGCGGCTCTACTTCCGGTAAGTGTTCACTGGATTTCCTTCAACACCTAGTTGCCCTAAATATATATATATATATACATATATATATACATACACACATGATGCATCAAAAATTAGAAAAGACAATCCATTAATCCCAAATATTACATAAAGATTTGAACATTTGACAATTTCGTTTTTTTCAGCAAGTTTAAGAAGATTTCACACAATAATCTTCCCACTCTACGCAAATTTTAACCCAAGCATAAAGACGGAGAGAGATACTGAAATGGTGTAAATTATTCTCGATGATAAAGCCGCGGGGTTGTTGAATGCCTCGTAGAGCAAGGATTGTTTCCCGCCCCCTCCCCCCACCCCCCTTCGTTCGTAAATGATTAACAGGGTCGGGTCATCGCTCTGATTAGATTGAAATAGGAGATAACCTCCTCCCTAACTTCACTGAAATCCTTTAACTAAATTGGAACAAGGGGAGTTGCGTGACTCGTAATCTCGCACGATATACCCCGGTGCTCGAATCTCTGCTGAGGGCGTGAATGTTTATGCATTAGAGATTCATCCAAGATTCATGGCAGAATCTCATCGCGCCGCCCACTAATCCATCGTGGCCCCTAAAGTTTCGTTTGGGCCAAAGAGAGAGTGAGAGAGGAAAAACGATTGCCACACATACGCGTCTACTCCTATTCTTAGTACGCATAGAGCGTCTTTAGCGTTTTTTTTACCGAGGACAAAATATTTCAAATATTGAAAATTGGCTGTGATTAAATTCTCCATATAAATCTATTTCAACTTATGCGCTGAAAATGTACGTTCTAAATTATTAGTCGTGCGATGTACAACCACCATCTAACAAAAAACTCGAACAAATGTATCTAAAATTAGATTATTATGGGATAAAAATAAATTTATTCATTAATTTCCTTAGTAAAGGAAACTTTCAGGTGTAGTTATTAAGTAACGGGCGAAAACTCGATAATTGAAATTTAGTTATCCATGAAGAAAATCTTTACAGTGGAATTGTAATGTCTCATATTGGCTACCATTCTATGCATGATACTATTGAATACAAAAACAGAGTCATCGATAGCGGTGAAGGTGTTATAAATAAAACCAAAAACAAAAGTATGCGTGAATTTAGAGAAATGACCACTCGTGCGGCCGCTCTGAATTATGGAAAATTCTTTGATTGAAAGCATTAACTATAAATCAACCAACTTTATGAAAATAAAATATAGGTATATTTGCATATAATTTATCGCTTAGTTATAATCTGTTACAACTTACTTTTCAAAAAACTTCTTGTTTTTATAAAAATATATTTTTATAGTTGACAATAACCGTTAGATAATAAATTTTCTCAGAAGAGAAACACTGGATAATTAATCTTATATTTCTGAAATATTTTAATTTTTGTGTCGCATGCGAGAAAAATGTAATAAATATGTATGAAAGCTGATTACCTGCCATATTAAAAATCAATACAAACAATGTATAATTTATCTGTAGTAACTCTTTCCTTTTGAAATTTGAACGCTCTAATGCCTCCATTACCTTAGCTGTCATAAAATCTAAAAGCAGTATGATTATGCGATAAAATTCACAAAAAGGTTTTTATTGCCTTTATATGACTAAGTTATTTTAATGATATACAGGTATATTTTCTTTTTCAGTCGAATAAGTTAAAGCTAAACGAAGTAGCCTTAATATGCGTTTTATCAAAGATTTAACATAAAATCGTGTTTAGTGAAAATAAATGGTTTTTCGTTTCACAATAAAAACGAATTATGATAAAATTCGAATTATCGAAGCTTAATCATCGGTTGTTATATTAGGATATATTGAAATGGAGGCAGGTACAATGTTCGACTGAATTGGTATCCGAGGTATAACATTTTTAGACATCGCATCATCAGCATAAAATTTATATGATTTATTATAATATAAAGGTGAACTTAAAGAATAACTCGGCTATCTCTTTCATATTAAAAATTAAAGGTATGCAGTACCACGAATGTTCTCACTTCGTCACGAAAATCCATACGTGTTATACAGGTTGTCCCATTTATATCTGACACATTTTTATTTGGTATAACTAACAATGAGCATAACAATAAATTTTAAAAATTTGACTAATGGACATCTAAAAGGTGTAGAGTACTGTAAAACACAACTCCAATGTTTGCATTTCACTGTAATTTAATGAATGCATGGATTTCTTTAACAACCTTTGTTTTATTACAGAAATAAACGTGTCAGCTATAAATGGGACACCCTGTATTATGCTATTTTCGTCTACTGTCACCATTTGCCTTGTAATCATTTAGAAAATTCTTAACAAGGAGTTTAAAGCCGTGTAAAAATACCGTCTCAATACAGTGTGATTCGCATCTTTCAACAAAATGAAATCGACAACTTAGAAAGAAATCTGAATGTAATATATTAGATATCAAAGAAAAACCTATATCAAACTTATGTAACCACGAATAGATTCTACAAATTTTTATAAACTTTTTATATTTGACAAAATATTACAGAAGGAAATACATCCTTCAACTTCATTTACAATTATTGTAAAAAGGCATTTTATTTATCGCTTTTAGCGTGAAAATGAAGGCAATGTAGTACAGAGTGGCATGAGAAAAAGAGAAGAGAGAAAATTACCTTTGTAGAAATATACTGTAATGAAAAACTTAGTAATAAAGCATTCTTTCCATCTCTGCGTCCGTCGTGTAGAGTAAAGGTATAAATGAAACGGAAACTTTTGGTCTTGTGCGTACGAGTCTCATGAATTTCATTTTAATTAATGTTTTCCTTAAGAAAATTACGTACCAAGAAAATTTCAAAGCAAACAATTGAATACTGAGAAATATATACATCAGTCCCTCAAGTTCCCATCTTATCTGATAGATAATCCAGCTTTCCATCGATACAAATTTCGCGTGCCTGTATCCTCACGTGTACAAGTGTGAGGCGGGGTTGCCATTGGCGATAATCTAGCAAAAGAAGTCTAAAATATTATTTTGTTCAAAGAAATATTTCGTTGAATGCCGAATTTCTTAATTAAATTAATAAGAGTGAAATTTTTCTTTAAACGGGTGAAAATATTCTATAAAAATCTTTTTTTATTCACGTTTACTTTAACTCTAGGATATTTCAGTTATCTCCCTAAGGTGAGTGTAATGAAGAGATACGCAGAAATTTAAACATTTTACGCGAAATTCAGACCACAGCCAGGATAAATGACAGAAAAACATGTAATTCGAATGAATTCCTTGCTGGACGAAGGTCTCCACATAAAACTTTCGAGCAAACTGATCCACGTCGTTCCTCTACTGTGATACATCTTCTCATTTACTCTTCTCGTCTCCGGGTAAGTTCATTTTATTGCATCTTTCCGTCCCATCAGTTCTTATCCAGTACTTTCTTTGTTCGACGATCATCCGCCCTTGTCAAAACGACTCCTTCCCACCGCAATTTCAGTACTTATTTTTAACTGCATCACCCAACTTCATTTGTGCTCCGACCTACATACATTTTTATACGCCTCTTCGAGAGTGATACCATCATTTTATATTTATCCGGGACGTTCGCAACTTTTATGCAATATTCGCACTTTGTGCAAGTTGTTTACACCGCAGGCGAGAACGGGTAGAATTCACACATCGGAAACTTTCGCGCGCTGACACGAACTATTATTATGCATGGACAGAAGTCGCAAAAATTAAAAGTGATAGGGGTAGATGCAGAGAGAGATTGAGAGAGAGATATATATATATATATATTGGCAGAGATGGAATGAACAAGAGAGAAAGGGAATCACGCGAGAGGAAAGAAAGGAAGCAGCAGCATGAAAGGGAGTCTAGAGAGTTCCGCAAAAAAATAACTCCGTGGCCAAAAAAAGAGGAAAAATGACATAAGGTTTTGAGAGCTGTAGAATGACAGACGCAAAGGGAGTAAAAGGAAAGTAAAAGAGAGAGAATGTTTGCGCGTATGACCACCGAGCATGCACGTCGTATAAGCAAGTGAGCGTTGTCATAGCTGCGCGTTGCAGTTAATCAGAGAGCGGAAGTCGTCCGTGGGTGACCGCGGCTCTACGCTTAGTCCAAAGGAAAGAATAAAAAGAGTGGGAGTGAGAGAAAGGTCGGAGATGAAGGAAAAAATGAAAAAGTCGAAAAAGAAAGAAAAGAAAATCTTCGAGTTTCGTAACCAGCGCTTCCAGAGGGCAAAATAAAACGAAAGAGTTTTAAATAAAGGGAGCTCTGTTTGAGTTTTTCTTTCTTTCTTTATATCCTTGGCGTTCTAATTTTTGTCCTCGGGTTTATCTAGTTCTTGTCCGTGTACTCGTTGCACTTTAGTGTATTGTTTTTTTACGAATAAAAAGTGAGTTTAATATATTACCACAATCTCGACGCTAGGGTCCATTGACCTTTAACGGGTTTTCCAATGCTCCTGATAACAGAGCGTAAAGAAACGAATTATGGTAAAGATTACATTTTTGGAAAAAAACTCGATCCCTGACCGATCTACAGTAAGATAGCTAATATTATAAGGTCACTTATAAGTATATTTTATCGGTTTAAATTAAACGAATTTAGGTCTTCGGATGAAAAGTTCAAATTAAAGAAGGTTGAATATATCTTCATAATGATCGCGAAAAAAATTGTTATATTAGAATTTTAATAACGCACAAGTAAATGTGATGGTATTTCTCTAGTTTTCCGAGTACCTATATATTTCCGCTTTGCGATAATGAAAGTCGTTACTTGATATCGGAAACAAACCCGTCTCTTCCGCTCGTAAAGACTGTAAAAGACGGAACAAAAAAAATGACACGTGACATTTAGAAGATTACTTTTCCTCCGACCGATAACAATGCGACGTAAACGCAACCATTCGGCCAAAAGATAAAAATCATTCTTAAGAAGAAAATTAACCCCAAAGACACGAATGCAACGCCGATTGTATATAAGAAAGCTGACTTAATCATGCAGTCTCGACACGCTTTTCCTTCCATACTATAAAAGAAGCCGGACGTGAAAAAAAAAGAACTCCTTTCTCAGAGTCACGAGCCAAACAAAAAAAGGACGGAAGAGAGTGCACCGATACATACACACGCTCGCACACGCGCGCACATGGGGATAGACGAAAAAGGAAATTTTCTTTAAAAACAAGATGGAGGAGCATCCTTTGGGCAGAGGAGTGCGCAAAGGGCACGGAAAGAGAAAGGGAGCCCGAAGCTGCGTATTTTTATATAAAAAAATAATACATATAAAAGGGAACGAGAATAGAATGCAACTGAAAAGGGTGGCCGACTGAGTAGAAATAAAAACAAACCGATCGTAAGGGAAAGGGCAGGGAAGGGATTGGGAAATGAGGGATGGAGGAGGAGGGGAGGGGAGGGACAGAAGACAAACAACTGAGGGCGAAAAAATCAACAAAGAACTACAAAATGATGGCAAAAAAAAGTTGATGGAGGAACGGAGAGGAGGCGGAGAGGGAGGGGGGGGAGGGGAGATGAGAGAAAAACCGGGAGGGAGGAATTGAAGGGAACGGGGAAAAAGAAAAAGGAAGAGAAAGAGGGAAACTCCGGGTCGAGACGAATAGCTGAAAAAGAAGAAGAAGGAAAGAGGAGCGTGGAGGAAAAAAAGAAAAGTGAACCGTAGCGAGGAACAAAGAAGTGCATAAACGAGAAAATTAGTCCAGAGGTAAGACAAGAACAGAAATCACGCAAAAACACGAGAAGAACATTCGTACGAAAGAAAGACGGAGATTAATAGGAAAATTATTTACCGGTCTTACGCTTCCACTGAAGGATGTATTACGAGGTGCACATAAATCTGCAAATTTTAAACGAGCGAAAGCAGGCGAAGGGAAGGCAGAAGTAAAGTACACAGGAAATGATTAAAAGATAACGAGATAGAGGGAATGAATACGTGATTGTAGGAGCCCATAAAAAGAAACATATCCGGCGATAGAAGTGTGAGAGGCACGAGGGATGTCATTGGGTGAAACGGTTGAAAATCGAATGATATAGCGCACGGGTCGACATTTTATTCGGCCGGTGAAGCTGTCAGGAAAAAGCGATCCATAAAATTGAAAACGGTCAATTTAACACTTTCAATTGAAAAGACGGTCATAAATTCCTGCCTGATGAATTCGCACCGGTAAAAATTTGTTAAATGTGATCTTTAACTTGTACGACACCGCAGAACCGGCATGGATTATCACGCGGCCCGTCGAAACATTCATAACTACTACTGCGGCCAGCAACGCGCAAAAAAGGTCGTCTGCTCCGGATACAGACCGACAGAAGTGAAGAAGAACGAAGGATCGGAGAAAAAGGAAAAAGAAACCGAATAAAAGGAAAAGTGAAAGGAAGGACAGTGCCGAAGACGTGGGTGAAAAAATAGAGATAGAAGAATCGGTTTGATTAAAAGCGAGGTGAAGTGTACGAAAGTGAGTTAGACAGGTACAGAAAGAGAGAGAGAGAGAGGAGAAAGAATAGAAAATAAAAGTAATAGAATGGGGGTAAAAAGAGGGTGGATGAGCAAAGAAAGCCAACCAGTATACGTGGAAGTCGGAGGAAATACGATCGCGGAATAAGAAATTGCGAGAGAAGGCAATATAGATGGAAGAATGATTGAGAAACCGGGAGAAGAAAGAGAGAGAGAGAGAAAGACAAAGGAGGAAGACAAAGAAGAAAGAAAAAGTGCGGGAGAAGAAAGAAAAATAGACTTACGAACGCGAGGCCAGCCGACACATTGTCGTCGTCTTTCCATTGTTGGAATATCTCCAGGTCAGTGCGGGCCAGCAGACTCGAGGGGGGATTTGAAGCGGGAGGAAGGAGGGAGGAGGAAGGAAGGAATGGGTGGAGAGGGCAGCTGAAGGATCGGACGGAGGGAGGGGGTTGGAGAGGACACCTCGGGGGAGAGAAGCCAGTGAAATAATAAAAAGAAGGGAGAAAGGGAGAGGAAATGGTAAGCAAATAAAGGATTTTAAAGAAAAGGATTTTCGCCCTCTCTTTTTCCCATCCCTCTCTCCTCCTCCCCACCCGGTCCACTCACCACTCGCGCTTTCTCCTTTTCATCCCTCCTTCGCTCTCCCCTAGTCTCCTTTCCTTTCCTCGAAATTTCCCTCTTTGTCGGATAGAAAATGTTTTTTTTTATGCCGGAATTTTTTTTTCAGCGTCCGACGCAAAATTTTGTTAAATCCTTTTGATGTCTTCTGCAAATCCGGTTTAATTTTTTTATGCTCTAAATTTTTAGGAATCGACTTAGCCGGCGTTCTGTAACGTTGATTACGGTAATGAAAGAAAAAATAATAATCTTTATCGCGTTAAGATTATGGTGTTTAGACAGACGCTTAAGCACGCGAAACTTGACGCAGTTTTTGAAGTTAATTACAGTGCTCGTTGATGGAGAGGTAATACTAATTTATAAACATTGAACGCTTAGAAAGGAAATGGTGTTATAAATTTAACCTTTTTTTATCTTCGAGAGAAAGAACGATGTTGAGTGAGAGAGAGAGAGCCAACGCCGCCGATTAAGTCACAGGAAGGTTTTTCAGGGAACTCAAACAAGAAAGTTCCTTTTCTTAAAAACTCGGCGAGCCACGGTTTGTGTAAATGAATGTCGTAAAGAAAAAGAAAGTCCCGATTTTTCGGAAGAGACGTCAGCGGAAAAAAGTTGTAAAAAAAGACCGATTGTCTTCCACCGACTCGAAAAAGGCTGATCCGTTGAAGGTTTTCGGTAGAAGCCAACAAAAGGTTCGCGGAAACGGTAATGTGTCGCGAAGAGAGAAGTAGAAGTAAACATTAAATCAATTTTAAAGGCCAATAAACAAAGGTCCACACGTCCGCCTCCTTTGGTTTTTCGAAATGTTTCTCTTTTCGCTGGCAATGATGAACCCTACCAGAATCCTCTTATTCCTCCACGTCGGAGTTTTAGAGGCAGTAAAACTCTCCTCATACACACTGCGGCCTCCTTGTAATCACTTGAGAGGAATGAGGGCTGGGGATGGATGAAAAAAAGAAGAAGGGAGCTTCGCGCGCCTCGTTGTCTTCCTTCTCTTTTTTATTGTACACGCTTTTCTTCTTTATTTAATTTTTTTTATTTCCGAGCATATCTCTCTCACTCACTCTCTCCCTCCCTGGCACAGTACCAAATATCGAGGGAGCGAGGAGAGGTCGCTAGGGCGGAGAGAAGGGCGACTGCGGGGGTCATAGTCGGCGTGAGGGAGACTCGGGTGTTGGAGGAGGGGGTTGAAAGAGATTCATGGAGTAGTCCATTAAACGCGTTATGCTCGTGATTTCGTAGTGACGTGCGTGATCATTGGGACGGGATGACGGCGGCGATAGCGTTCGCAGCCGTGGGGCACAGACGTCGGGAGGGAAAAAAGGAGAAAAAAATAATCAAGAGGAAATTTTTTTTATTGTATACTCCTCATCTCTCTTTCCAGCTCTGTCTCTCCTCCTATCCTTCCATTATCGGATGGGTTTCGGGGATATATGAAGTCTAGTCCCCTCAAAATGACTTGTTACTTAGAAAGAGAAATGATTTTTTCCTAACGCGTGTCGGGCCGCTTGATGAAAATCTCCTAATATTCTATGCGGTACTTTGTGTTTTTAGAAAAAAATTCCTGATCTTTCTTGAGAAAAATTTTATTTTTAAAACTAGTTGAGGAAAATGCCGGATTTTTGTTCTTTATTGGCAATTTAGCAGGACGGAAATGGGTTATATAGATTATTGCTGCAGCCATAAAACGGCTGAACCTGTTACCTAGATCATCTGTTGGGTGAATGCCCTAAGGTGAGCTCGATAATTCAATGTTAAATTGCCCATTCAATGAGTAATGGAAATACAAAACCTCTTTCACCGAACAATATATATATATATATATAGTGGGCGTACAATGAAAATCCACTAATTATAAGTCCAAGTTTAGATTAAGTTGAGTTAGTTATGCCACTTGTATTTTCATTGCTATTAAAAGACTTAATTGTGTAACTACAAGACACTAAGTGTAAAAAATATACATTTTTGTACAAGCAAAACATGTGCATGTATTTTTAATTTAAGGTTGACTCTAATAATCCAATTTGCTCAAAAGCAGGTTTTGAGGACTTAGTGTATCTTCCTTGTACGCCCACGATATGACGTAACGAGACGTTTTATAAGGAAAAAGTAACCACAATCATTAAAATATTATCAGTGTCGATTACGCTCTAAATAAAACTAGTCTTCTAATAAACATAATCTTTCAGGCCAAATATTTGCTTGTAATCAACAAAAATAAACCTTAGCTCGATCATATAAATTATTTTTTTAACGCTTCATTTTTCTTTCCCAGAAAAATGTAGGAATAAAATTTTTGCCCGGTAGGTACTTAAAAATTTAGAGGGAAATGCCGTTACGGAGATATAAGATCGCGGGTTAAAAGTTCTATTATTTAAGAAGGAATTCGTTTTTCCTTCGTGAAATTCGAAAATAAGCAAAAAAAGTCGGAATTTTTAATTATCTTCCTTATTCAGAAGAAAATGGCATTGAAAATATCGTAGTTTTTTTCACGTTGGAATGCGGAACATAATCAATGTCTTAATATTTATTTAGAAATTTATTTTCATCGGCTACGATTTTCTTCCGAGCTTCGCCTCAATTTATAAAAGTCTCCGGATCCGTGTCGCAGTCTCAGCTCCCTGACAACGAGGTTCCCTCGTCATTTGGCAAAAGAATAAAAGGTAAAAAATTTAACGGGCCTCATTTTGCGTTCGAGTCTCGCGACCGTAGCGAGCATCTTTTGTCCATTAATAAACACGCCAGCGTAAATTGCTTGTCTTCCTTACATCTCCTACCTGCACTAGGAAAAACACGCTCCGGTTTATAAATCACGATCCATTTCTCTTTCTCAAGAGGATGGTTTCACAGGGTAAGAGAGATATTTTTCCGATTTCCTCCCTCTTTTCCGATGATATTTTGAACGTTTTTCTTTTTAAGAGGTGGCCTCCGCAGATGGTGATATCGCTTCCAAACGTAACGACGAGACTTAACGGAAATTCGTCAGATGCATCACTTCAAGTTATTGAATTGGGGAATAAAAAATTATAGGAAATCAAGAAGAGAATTCAATTTTTAAATGTTCGGATTGCAACGAGGTGTAATAAATATCTACAAATGTTTCCTAGATAATATATTCGTGAAATAATAATCGATGAATTTAAAACTGAAAGTATCTGTGCAAATATTCATTTGTGGTTCCGAAAATAATAACCTTGGACTGAATCTGAAAATTAGGCAAGAAAATATTAATAAAAAATGATAATATAAAGATTTTTTCGAAAAAAAGCTGAAACCTTTTATTCAATTAGATGCACTGAATGCCTAAATATTAATACTGTAAAGGGACAGTACAGGACTATGACAAATATTTAATGATTCTTATAAAATAATTGGATGTTTAGGTAACAAAACTCATATATCTTAATAAATGCCCGGAGTAAATATGAGTTTTTAAGTATTATTTACAGAAGAGTACAAATTAGTTTTAATATAACAGCATTCCAGAGTAAAACGTGGTTCCACAACTAGTTATTTTTACTACGGCAGTAAAGTTTCAAAATTATTTCGTACATCCATCACGATTTTATTCCTCTCATATAGAAACTAACCCTTGAAGAGCTGTTAAAATGTTCAAGGAGATGGTCATTAAGATGATGAACAATGAAGAGGATTTTGAATAATGAAACCAAAATGAATCCTAAATATCATCAAGCAATATTACTATGGTACACGCCGTACGGACAAAGCTATTGTCGAGAAGATGAAAAGATGAAATAAGGAACGAAATATCGGATAATTAGCCTTCGCTCACTTTACCAGATTTACAAGATAATGGATCTGTCGTTGCGTGCGCTGTGCGAATACGGCAACAAAAAGGGATTGTTTCTGTCTTTGAAATATACGGGCAGAATTTTCAGACAAGCAAGAATTTCACTAGTAATCAGAACTCCGGAACAAACTCATTTGTACTTCAAACAACAAAATTGTTATAAATAGTCCCCATCATCTTTAGAAAAAGAGACAATTAAGCATACGAGTGAGGGCTTTCAAAGCAAATAAAACGCAGGAAATTTGATTTTCCAAATGGTTTAGTCATGTTGAATTCAGGACTACGTATGCGAATCTCCTTAGAGCAGCATGGCATAAATTTCACGCAACATTCACGCATGGAAAATCATGCAACCGTTCAATATGAAAAAGAATTCAGAGAATTATTTATTTAGTTTTTTATCCTTCTTATTTTATTTTTTCAATTTTACCTCAATTAGAAACCATTTTGAATTTTCTCTTGTGCTCTAAAATACGTTACGGAGAATCGCTCACCATCATTCATTATCATCGCCTCGTAAATCTTGAACAAAAACTAAAATTAAAACCACGTTCAATCTTTACACATGAAACCATTGAGTATTTTGTTAAGATACCTCTTCCAGTGAAAATTAACAAATAAAATAGCTTCTGGGTACATTTCTCTTCGTTATCCGCCATTATAAAACCATGCAATTTCCTTATCAGACTCTCTCGTCCTCTCTCTCTCACTCTCTCTCTCTCTTCCCTTGCCCCTCTTTCCTTCCTTTCCTCTCATGTTCTACTGTACGCTTTCTTTTATCTCCGTTTGATTGATCGCTCTGCCTCTCGTGACCAAAACCAACCCATATTCTCTCCAAATCCCGTAACTCACTTGTTACTCCGCCGCCACCACCAGCTAAAGAAGGACAAACCCGAAAAACTCACCTCTCCGCGTTTTCACTCCAGACCTTCATTTATTTTAATTGCGCATTTAAAATTAAGCGAGCGAAGGAGTGAAAGACAGAAAAAAAAACAGAGCGAAAAGGAAGAGTGGCAGAGTATTGAAGTAGAAATTCCTCACTCGCAAAGAACATTCATTTGCTTCAGCGCGAAGCTTTTCTTCCGGCCACTTTTTCCCGAATTTTTCTAAATTTGGTATTATTTACGCCTTGTTCTTTTTTCTTCGGCGACCCTTCAGGGGAAAAAAAGGGGACTGGAACGGCCTTGACCGCGAGAGAGGGAGAGTAATAGAAAGAGTGGAATAGAAAGAAAGAGAGAGCGAAAGAGCGAGAAAGGGGTGAAAAACGCTAGGAATGTAATTACAAAGCGCTGAGGAGTTGGAAATACAGAACTACTAAGCGCTAATCCTTTTCCCTCCAAAACTGTTAAAATCAATTATGTGATACGGGGAGGGCGACTTAACTTCTTCACGCCTCGGGGAAGAGTGGGTAGGGAGTTGATGGAAGTAGATTTAAAACTTGTGTGCGGTATGCGAAAAGAAGCTATAGGAATTCTTTTAAGGGGAATTCTTAATTTTAATTTGGGTCCGGAATAAAGAGGGCGAAGAAAAGAAAAGAAGGCGTGGGGGAGAGTTAATTTTTTCCTTGCTCTAATTAAAACGGTTGTAGGGCGCGAAGCTTTGAAGGAATTAATCGAGAACTAATTGAAGCAAGTCATAAGAAGTTTATATTACCCAACCAAGGACGATAAAAGTTTTTCAAGATCGGAATTTTTAAAAGAAAAAATAAACTCTTTAAAAATTCTTGCTGTAAATTTACAGTCTACTTGTGAGGTTGCTGGGAAATTTGGTAGACGATGTACGTTGACGTGGATGTATAAATTTATGCACCCACACTAATAAATTCACCTATAAATTTATGATTTATAGGTACAAATATCTCCTTGCTATGTGCACTTAATTGAAAGCATATACGTATATCGGCAGGTTAGAACATTTCCAGAAACTTCGACAATTTATTTTAATGCATAGGAAAACAAAAAAGCAAAATATTTGGCGTATTCTCGTTTGGGTAAGAATAGGTCGGAATTGATAGAACATATTTTGAAATTCATATGATGGTTTCCTTCGGCTCATACAATTAGAAAACACATATTCGAGTAATTTGAGCTTCGGAACATGAAAGAGTTGGAATTCTAATTTCGTAGCGTTGTGGATTCTCATTTAAGTCTAACAAAGTTTTCATCATTCTCTTTCATGTAATGAGGAAAACGCAAATATGCATGCATCCTTGCTGAGGAAGCGGTACTGCACGATTTCATAGACAATAATTGTGGTGTGGAAAGACGTTTTCTCATCGTGCTGCAAAATGCCATTTCCAGTAAGCCAAGCCAAGTTGGGATCACGTCATACTACCGTCATATCGTGATAATAAAAGAAATATCGAAAAAAAATCTCCATCAGTTTCATCGGAAAATGCATAGTGGAGAATGGTTTATCATTTAAGCACCTTCTCTCTCTCTTTCTTTATCTCGTGTGAATAATATCGGCTAGTCACTGCATAAAGGTGAAGATTAGACGGGTTGAATCATTTAGGTAAAGAGAAAGCCTCCTATAATATGCTCACCCATTTCTTCAATTCACTAACGCAGTAATAGTACATTAATATTCCGTGAATATCCTGCACTATTATGGAAGTTTTTTAGTCTAAACAAAACGCAATAGCTGAAAGAATGTAGAATTAAGAGTATTTGGGCTAGTATTATGATCAGAGGAGATTTTAAATGCTAAATTCAAAATAGTGCTTAGAAATAGTGATTCCTATTGTGCGAGTAATGTTAATCGTAAATGTTTTTGTGCTTGAAATGTACCCTTTACTCTTACTAATATATCTATAATTACTAGTAGTTGATTTCGCGATTTCTCTAAACGCTTGGCGCAGGCAAAAATGCAATCAAAATTATCTATATTTAGCCTTTTCAAATGTTTATGACAAGCCAATTCTGGAAATCGTGTAAGAAAATGTGATTATGGGCAATGGCGCTACAAATGTTCACATCAAATATGGACTTTATTTTAAAATTTTATTAATGCCATAGTAATTCATACATTAATATAACACTGAAAAAAATTCCAGAAAAACACTTCCTATTATTCACGTCACGTCATACATCTGTATGCACAGTTGCACAGCAAAGTCAAATTATAATTTTGTATGAAAAGTTTCGAAAATTGCGAAGTTTAATTTCCATTTTAACTTTATGCAAAGGGGTTTTCTAATGAATAAATGAGAGACTTTAAAATTATATGATTACGGAAAAACACGAAATTTTAAGTAATCAACGAGTGTCATAATTGTTTAATACAAACGAACAATAATTGCATAATTTCTTTGATGATATAATTCCGCTAATTTAGCCACTTTAAATTATTTGAAATCGACATAAAACATTCATTGGTCAAATAAAAATAAAACTGACTTTCCCAAATTAATTGTTGAATGGAATAAAATATTTTTAATATTCGCATAGATATACTTGGATAGAAAACAGGCTATACGTTTTAAACGTGCTGATTTGATGCAGGTAATACGCATAAAAATATTGAAGTTTTAAATGATAGGGAAAAGAGCACAATCATAAACGCACAGTACATCAGTCCAAAAGAAAAAAATAGAATGTAAGCCGAAGAAAATTGTATTTGCTTTATATCCCATTATTAATACCCAGCACATATGGACATTCCACTCGGAGAGTTTTCAATTCATTTTTTCTATCGAATATCTTTCTTTCGAAAAGTAGGCCGAGGATTAAAACGTAATTTCACGAGAGAAAAAATAGGTTCACATTCGCACTCCAAAAACATTTGATTTCACGAATCTACACCTATTACTCTATGACTTCCGCTATTTTCATCCGACTTTGCACGAGTATACGTCATACATGCTCAAAATATGCTGCCGCTCCGACATTTCGGAATAATAAGAATAAAAAATGAAGAATCGGGGAGCGGAATGCGAAACTCTCCACGAGGTATATGGGGTTGGAAACTGGATAGAATTGCATGGTGCATAGGATGCGAGGGAGTTTCGACGGAAATCCCGTATGTATTTCCACCGAATGAAGAGTATTAGGGATGTAACCAGGGAGACCTCCCTCTCCCACACATCTTTTTATCGCATCAAATTCACGCTGTACTTGCCAGACTTTTCGATTTGCATCGCGAATTCTTGAGATACGCCAGTCGTCCGCTCGCCAGTATGGACTGGTACACGTTATACGAGGATTGGACGTGAAACAGAACGTGTACTCTACTAGATGGGACTAAAAGTAGTACGCTTGGCCTTAATATACTCGATGGACGATGTTAAACGGCATAATTACTTCCCTTTCTCGTGGAAGACGATTCGCAAGCACCAAAACTCATCTGTAGAATCATGCAATGATTATAGAAGCGCATGGTAATGTTTTAGTGATTTACAGTGGATGCCACTTAATGTTCTGATACTTGGTTCAATATACTCATTAATTATAAGGGGATGATATCAATAAATGACAGTCTTGCTTGAAATGGAATTAGTTTAGGAATTACTCGCTTGATTAAAATAAAGAGCAAGTGATAATAATAACCAACATCTACTATGTACACTCAAATGGTTAACAATGGATTTCCTCGCTGCGAACGTGGATTACAAACATTTAACTTGATTCCGTTACGCGTTTAAATCAGAGTAAAAGAGATGTTATCCGCGCATTTTTCAAATTCCACCATAAATCATCACCATGAATTAAAGAAATACATATTGTTTTTCAATGAAGAAAACAACCTCCAGTCCACCTCCACACCTTCTCTGAAAATATAAAAATCTTCATACCAAATCCTAAGGGAGGGTCGGCAACCTTTTTCTTAAGAAGAGCCACTTTTTCAAATTATGTATATCACGCAACATAAGAAGAGCCGCAGTCATTGATGGATCCACGGGAGGCCGTCCTTTCCTAACCTTATCGTTGCTTTACTTTTTGCTATTATCTCTGTAAAACAAACGTTTACTCTACGTAATACGTCCATACTATTTTAGTTTTCTGCAATTTCTATTAAAATAATTCACGAAGCCAATTTCTTTTTTGTGGGCATTATCAGGGAGAGTTGCTGTCGGGAGCCGCACGAAAGTTCTTAAAGAGCCGCAGGTTGCCGACCCCTGCCCTAGGGAAACAATATATAGATTTTGCATGTGGTATCTTCGAGTGATTAAGTCGCTTTAAAAAGATTAACCACACCATCTCGTCATCCTCAGTGGTGTTAGAGAGGAGAATGAGATCGGGAAGACAAGAGAAAAAGGAATAAGTGGGTGGGGGTGGAAGGAAAAGGGAAAACCGATGGAACTTGTTCGTTTTCAGATATCCAAGTATTAAGAGCCCGCGGCTGGCCGTGTTTCGGAAATGTGGAACTTTTTGACAGTCGAAACAACAGTTATCTGGAAATTTTAGAAAATGTACTACGCTAAATGTCGACGAAATTGGACTTTTTCGTTCGGGATGCGGGTGGGTGAGAGGACTGGAGAGAGTAGTATAAGGGGAGGAAATCTTCCGTCTGACATTATTCGCTGTGTCACACGAGTTGCGGATTTGTCAAAAGAGTGAATAAGGTATCCGAGTTCAAATATGAACATTTTTTTTCTCGTACAATTTTGGATTAAAGATCGGATTTCTATAAAACCCGTGTTCGCACAAAGATGAAAATATTATAAGGACACGCAAGATGCATTGATAGTAATTGTGCAACTAACTCCTGAATGTAATTAAGATCGCGACGATAGGCATTTAGATGTAAACTGGTTCTCTGAATTTAATCAAATACAAAATCAGTGCAACGTAGTTTGCACAAACTTTCTCATATTAATAGTCCATACAATAATGTCATCGGTCGCTTTTTTAGGATCTCTTGGTGGTGACTGGGGTAAATATCGATACATTAAGATCTAACTGGACGCTATATGATACTTGTTTATATATATGACTTACGTAGCATTGTTTATGATAAAAATTTCTATAACTTGAATTTCCATCAATGTCCTTTGAGCCATTTTTTTAAAAATCTACATTCTTCATTGCTCCGCGAAAATACTTTTCTAAACTTATCTTAAAACGTATGTTACATACGAAAATAATGCTTACAAACCAAAAAAGTGTGCAATATTTAATAATACAGCTATTACATCTCAGGCTAATTAACTTTTTCTAACGAAAATAAATAAAATCAATGGATTTCTTGGAAGAGGTTTAGAAATCTCCTTAAAAAAACATCCCGTATCCTAGCACTAAACGATCGTTCCGCCCCATTCGTAAGTCTTTCTCGCCTGATAGCCAGTCACATTCAATAGGGAAGATAAAAGTTATCTCGGAAAGGCGGCACTGAATTTTGGAATCAAGACGACTTTTTTTAACTGTAGAAAGGCGACCGTTTCTGTAAGACGTTAAACAGGATGAAATGGGGCTATAGAACTCTATCAAGAGGTATGACGCGGTTTACTGTTGCGATCTACTTTTTGGGGTTAATATAAACAGCTAACCTTAAAAAAAAAAAAAAACTGGAAGACCTCGGAGCTATAGAATCGCAGAAAACTACCCAGGTGTCGCGGCGGTCTTTCGTTCTTATTTGTAGTTACCGTTTTTTTCCGCCCCTCAACCGCTCATTCCTCTGCCAACTCCGACCTCACACACCGTTCCAATTTTCCTTGCTCATTCCGTTTTTCTGCCCTTTTCCCTGTGTATTTCTCCTTTCATTCTGCCTTCTTTTTTCCTTTCTCACTCCGTTTCTTCTTTTTAGCGATTAAAGCATTTGCACTTTGTCCACCGTGTACGACATTTTGAAGTAACGATAGGAGCTAAGATTTTCAGGATAGTTTTGGCTAGTGACAAACATAAAGGGTACTGATTTTAGGGTTCGTCTGACCCCTCGTCACTTAGCAGGATTCAAGAAAACCCTAATGAAATATCTATAAGAGTTACTATTTCGTTATATTTAGATTGCTATAATAATAGGAACGAAGCGTAAATACGTTCAACTGACTTTCGAAAGGGGATAAAGATCACATTACAACTGATAAATTTGGTGAGGTATGTTTTAAGTAAATTTTGATTGATTTTGGGTGTTACGTTTCGGAGGTCGAAGATTCCGAAAATTCTAAGAGCGCTACTGGAATTCGCTTTTGCAGTTGTTTTTCAATCTGTTTACTTTTTATATCGCCATGCTTAAACTAAGCTATGAATATTAATTTATGTAATTGTTAAAAAGTGTACTTAATCATCCTATCATGCTTTATAAATGCTTTCAGGAAGCTTCTAAGATTTTTTAATACTATCTTCTTCGTTGCAATTTTCCTTGTTTTTTCTTACAGAATTTTGTTATGCGTATCATATTATTTTGTATTTCACAATTAGTTCGATAAATGAAGATACCCTCTAATCTCAATCTCGTCCAGACAAAGACAAATATTTATTTATCAATATATCTTCATTCCGCCCCACTCGATTTATTTCTGTCTTCGGCTCTTTTATCTTTCATTCTTTTCCTCTCTATCTCTTTTTCTCTTTTTCCATTTTATTTCTTTTTTATCCATTATAATAGTAGTTTTACTCTGTTTGTGTTTCTCTGGAACGCTCCAATTTCTGGGAAGCATTTGGCGTGACCTTTAGTGGAATAACTTGAGAATGCTTTGTACGATTTCCACTATTTTTTCGATATGTTTAGATCTACCTCTTCCATTCAAGGTAAGTCGTCTTCTATCATAGGATCTCGGGTTTGATTCAGGAGTTTATTTTATACATTCGATTAACATAGGGATGAATGTAGAATATAAGTCATTGGCATATTAAAATTACTTAGAAACATCATAAGAATTCGGGACTTGAAAAAATCCACGCCTGTAATAAAAAAATAATTTCTTGCCATCAATTCCTGAATAAACGTCGAATCGGTCCACAATTTAATTTTTAAGAGGAAAATTTAAAATTTTGACGTTAAAACGTTTCGTCGTCAAAATGATTTGCATTGTTGCCGATTTCGTGTTATTTATTATGATTGACTGAAATTATAAATTCGCATAGCATCTATCTACATACTCAATGAATTTCTACGCTGTTCTGAAGTTGGAGCAATATTTTGGTCACGGTAAATAACGCGACGGTAACGAAAATAAAAAATATTCAATGGAATTGTAGTAATTATTATATATATAATGTAATAGCCCAGGTCTGTTGGTTGGTTGGTCACACTATTCCATAGGCCGTGCCTCTGGTACAGAATTATGGTATTAACTCGAGATGGAATCTCGAAATTTGGCAGGAATGCTCGATTAACATATTTTAAGGTAATGACGAAAATAAATCTCCAAAAAAGTCCTGGGTTCGACTCCAAGGAAGGCATTTCCATTTTTCGTAAGGTAACACGTAAAAATCCATCTTTTGGCGTGCAGGCTTTTATTGTTTTGGAAATTAAAATAAGAAGAAATTAACCTACGATCTGAACCATTTTGAAGGAAAAATTACATTTCTTATTCAGTTAATCTTTTTCCGCATAGAATTCGAAATCGCTCATGTTAAACGTTTATTTCACATATTTTGTGGAAATCTTGCCATTTTAACGGGATGTTGCCTTGGCTACCAATTATACTGTTAGACTTCAAAATCCTATTGTTATATCAATCCTTATGGGTGTAAGCGTTCTTAGAATGCTTTTAATACGAGATAGGGAGGGAGAGAGAGGGATGGTAACGGAGGGGGAGAGAGGGAGGGAGGTGGAGAGAGAGAGGGAGGGAAGGGGGGAGAGGGAATGAGGGGGAATGGGTGGAGAGGGGGAGTGAGGGGAAGAAGGGAGGGAGAGAGATGGAGGGAGGGAGAGAGAGGGAGGGAAAGAGAGGTAGATGGAGGGACGGGGAGAGAGGAAGGGAGACAGACAGACAGACAAACGACTTTATTTAGGGCGAAATTGAGACTATATAGTCCCTTCTTACATTTAAGGGAGAGAGAGGGAGGGTGAGGGAGTGAGGGAGGAGGAGAGAGAGAGGGAGAGAGAGAGGAGGGGTAGACAACTATTTTAAAGTTAACTAAAGATATCCCGTCATATTGACGGGCAATTACGCTAGTAAAGTCAGATATATAGATTAAAATTGATGAGCTTTTAAAGGTCATTGAGGACATTTCGTTTAAAAGCTGAGTTAGTTTTAAACTTTGCCTAAAACAAAAATTAAATTTATATAAAGTTAGTTTAATTAAATCAAGTTTTATATGCACTGAAAGTGAAAACTAAATTTAAAATTTAATGTTCCATAAAGAAAAAATGTCTTTGTGCATTAAAAGTTACGTAGCGTAATGTTTAACGAATAAATCTTCATTAATATTTCTTTGCCAGACAACTTTTATTTGTCCAAAACTAATTTTACTTTCTGGAAAATTCATCATCTACATTTTATATTTCTTGTTTTTAGTGCATATAAAAGTAGGTTCTTTTTCTTTAAAAAATATTTTAACCTAATAGACCTACCCGTCATATTAGACAGGAATTTATGCTGGTATCTTTCTCTCTTCAATTTCTTCTATTTGTCATCATCCTATTGTTCTCTCAAATTTATCTATTTTTTTCACTCTCACTTCCCTTCTCTTCATCTATATTTATCACGTGAAGAGCTAAGAGAAAAGTTGGTTATTATGTTAGAAAGAAATTGTTAACTTCGTCCAGGGAGACATTTTTAGAAAAATGCTTTCTTTACTTCTTATAAATAAAACAAAGGACGGGACATTTCTTCCATCCTAACTTTTAAAAATAGCAGTGAATATATGCATTTTAAATAGATCTTTTAATGCAAAAATTTCCTATTCGGTACAAATAGATTCCATAATTGGCTCTAAGTCTTACCGTAGGTATTGTTCTTTTGTTGAAGTGGTGGTATTTCGGCATTTCATTAAATTGAATGATTATGCATCTTGGGTTTTAATTTTCCTAGAACATTAGCGATTTGCGCTGCTCTACAGTAAGGGACGGTTGGATTTATTTTGAATTTTTATTTGAAAATTTCAAGCTGATAATTTTTCCCGAAATCGAATTTTCCCTTTCTGCACTCGAGTTTGCATTTGTTCAGATCCGGGATCAGACATGAATTTTTCCTTTGAGAACATATCCATTTATCACCCTTTCGAAACCGCTGGTTTCATCGCTTCGATTACAGTTGTCGCGCTGTGGTGAAAAAAGGTGCAAAAAGAAATAAATATTTGAAAAAGTTCCACACTTGCGGCTGTATTTTTGCAAAGTGTAATTGTTCGTAATTTATTTTGAAGGTTCCTCCGAGGTATGTCAAACAACAGGGAATGGGAGGAAATTTTTTTAAGTGTCATCTATATGTCGGGTAATGCAATATATATTGAATTCTGAATTTCGGACTATATCACCAAAGTACTACGTATGATAATATGTCTACAGGGAAACAAATATATTACGTCACTGTTTGACCAATTGTGACAAAGGATAATTTACACTCATGTTTTCTGAAAAATTCCATTATGAATTCCTATCTCGCACCACCTCCCGTATTTCACAATCCGCGAATGTAGCACGAATCAAAAAATATTTAATTGCTCTAAATGGCCTTATGAATTCTATCAGAAGCGCATAAACCACCGGAAATTTATTTGTCCTTTAATTCAAATTAATGAGCCTTTGGAATATTCCATCATATTTAACGACCAATCCCAATTAATTTTCATTAGCGTAAAATAGCACACTTTTATTGCGATGCTCGAAAACCCGCATTAGGTTTTAGGTCACGTTGATGAAGTCATGCCCCCTGGTGAACAACTCCCTTCCCAACGATTCTAAACTAAAACCTAATAAAAGGTAACTTTAATTAAAAATGCAGATACGATTTAGTTATTTCCCGATTCCACTTCAGAATATTTCTCGACTACTTGGGAGAGATTAATCAACTCCGTCCACCTCTTTGTGAACTTCAGCTTCTCTTTGAGAGAACCGAGGCAATATTATCACCGAACTAAGTCTAGGAAACTCCTACGCGGACTCGACGGCGGTTTGCTCCATGTCCGTAAGCTTCTAGACACAGATAGGCGGAAACTGCTAATCTACTCCTTCACCTGCAGCAGATGTGTTCAAACATTAGGCCTCCTCCACGATCCGCTTCCTCCCCCCTCCCCCTCCCTTCCCCCATTTCACTTCTCTCCCTTCACTCCCTCATCCTTCCCTTTACCGCACCACTCCTCACCCTCCCGGAACACACTAACAAGCCGACATTCGTAACAAGGGAATTTATCGAATTCCACTTTCATTTCCGCCCTTTTAAAAATCCGCATCCGGGCCCTAATGGACACTTCATGAACTATTTCCCAAAAAATTTCGCCCGAGTGAGTGTGAGAGAGAAAGTTTATCTCCTCTCTCTCTCTCTTCCTCTCCCTAAACTTCTCTCTCACGCACACGCTTCCATGGCCGTTATGAAGCGGCAATTTTTTCATCTCCATGTTCTCCTGTTGTTTTCCGGAAAAACACAGTGATGGAAATGACGGGAAACGATGAAACTCGCGCGCGGCGACGTGTATAGAGAAAGAGAGAGCGAGAAAGAGGGAGATGAAGAATGTGTGAAGAGACCGGTGGAGGGGAAGTAAAAGGGAGATTTTTAATTGTTTTTCCGCAGCGCAAAACGCTCGTGTCGGTTTTTTTTTATGTTTGCCGGTCGCTGGCGACGGTGCGGAGGCAAAGTGGGTTTGTCGCGTTTTAATGACTATTTTGACGCGTTCACGAAGATTGGAAATCCGAGGTGCTTGAGTACTTTTTTTTTCGCCGCTCGTCGAGAACGCGGTGCATGTTTGTACGGCATTGCTTCAGCGTCATTGATTGAGCAATTAAGTTGGGATTCGTTGGGTTGATGGACTCTAACAGAGGGGAGAAGTAGTTTCTGAAATGGAAGACGAGGAAAGGGCGCGGAGTAAACGGAAAATTGTTAATAGTTCCGAGGCTTTTTCTGCACAGTAAGCGTTGATTTAATAGATGATAATAACAGTTTATGCATAATTTTAATTTAGATTTTTTGGAAGAAAATCATGAATAGGTATTTATTTTACATGCCAAAATTCATTGGGTGACGTCAACTGGTAGTTAACGTTTAAATTGAATATTTGTTCCTTATTCACGAGCTATGGCTCTTGAAAAATCACACGATTCTATTCGTATTCAATAAACTCTCAAAGTAAGTATTTTAATGCCTGCTTCAATGAATAGCAATTATTTTAATGCTAATTTATAGTCAACTGGGCAGATATTTTTGATAATCCATATCAGCAATATTTTGTAATTAAAGTGAGACTTTACGTAATGCAAATCAATACATTAATTTTGAGAGCAGGAAAAAATAACGCACTACAATACGAAAAGTATCGTTTTAGATACAAAATACTCTTATGAAATATTCTCGTATATTTAACCTACTATTGGACTTTATCTTCTTTTAATAGGGTTGAAACTTTACAATTAATTTGCACAGTAATTACGCGTAATGAATGATGATAATTGTCGTCAAAGATTTATATTATGAAGAAGTAAGAGTGATTATCGTTACTGTATCTTACTATACGAAGGAAACGATTGTTTTAAAATCATATTAAGTTATGACCTAAGCCGAGAATAAAACTAGCCAAGAGATAATTTTGAATTTATAAATAGACTGAGTAACTCTCTATAGTTTAGAAACAAACCATGCACCAAAACGTAGAAATTCTCATTGATATATCTTAATTAACATTAACCGAGAAAGAAACATCGTGATCCACAATATCTTCGCGCAACGTTAGTAATACAACCTATAAACTAAAAAATAACAGCCGCGACTATACATAACATACTCGGTAAAATAAACATATTAAGACCACACGAGGAAATTTAAAAGTTTAATATATGTGTGTGTGTGTATATATATATATATATATCCGATGAGAGGATTAATCTATTTTTTTATATTCCTATATATATATGTGTGTAGGAATATAAAAAATAGATTAATCCTCTCATCGGATAAACGTCACTCACCCTATATCCATCTCAACTCCTACCTTGATTGACAACCTCTCAAAATTATTCCAGCGAAATGTTTTTGAAATTCGTCCTTCATCTGTCGCTTCCGGGGCCGGTATATATTTCCCTCCCCGAAAGATGGCTACGGCGTCGGCGAGATAGGACGGCGGGAGGGTTAGGGAACCAAGACCGATATCCCCGGAGCTCCTCGATATCTGGCAAGCATATCCGGATGAGGGAGCTTATTGTTAGCATAGGAGGAGGGAACGGGAGGGTTGGCATGTGTGCCTGGGATAGAATGAGTCCTGAGTTTGTGTATACGGGAGAAGGGTTCGGTGGGAAGTTTTTCGGATGGGTGTTTTGAACGCGAGATTCGGCGGTCCTGCGCCGGAGACGGGCGGGGGCCTAATAGACAAGGGAAATAAGTGAAAAACATAGACGGGAGTGAAATAGGTCAGAAAGGAAGCTGTCATGTCGGTATAAAAATATATGAAGTCTTTTGCGAGAGAGGATTGAAAATCGAGAGTGTGGAAGAATGATGGAGCGAGGAGATGGGAGCTAAAGAAAACAACGGACGCAGGAGGCGCCACGGACGCCTAAAAGGAGAGAAGTGAAAGAGTGATGCCGAAGACTTCGGTCCACGAGTTAGATGGAGGGGGAATATGGGAGAGAAAGATGGAGAGTTTGAAGTGTATGAGATCAGGGGATGACAGGCTAGGTTGTTAGGGAATATATATATATATATATATTTCTTCCCCACTGAGAGAGAAAAAAAAAGATGCCGAAAAGAAATGTGGTTTCTTTACACCGCAGTTTCAATATTTGTCGTTCGGATGGACCTATAATCAAACACTAGTTTTTTTTTTACTTTCTTCCTTTGGCTCTCTGGATAGCAGCGTTCATCCTTAATGGCTTCTGCCAACCCTATCTGGAACGATCAGATGGTGGTAATTAACAGAAAGGAGGGCTTTTGTTGTTTGAGACATTTAAGTCATTCGTGTGTGAAATAAAGGATGGATGGTGCCATCACGAGGCGACTTATATATAGCTTGAAGTAAAGGTTCATGCGATCAAAAAGCTTCGTCACAATGAAAAACCATAAAAACTTCATAGAGTGTTCTATTTAACCGAAAATGGCCCAATCTCAAAGCGTTTGTTGAATTTTAAAGTTAATATTTTTCATTGCTGCATTATTTATGTTCAAAATCCATCTCGTGTTATCACGTACGCTATTAATTTTTTAGTTTAATAAATTTTGTTAGTCTTACTGCAGTTCTTTGTTATTCAATACAAATAATAGATATCTACACGTGTATATTTACTGACGAGATAATCTAAAAATATCTCAAATTCCTCTCTAAATAGAATGAAATAAATCTACTGAATATGATATTCTTGCCTAACTCTCAAAAGAATACAAGCATACATTAAAAAATACCTATAGAATTAATTAAAATTTACTATAATAATAGTCCAGGTCTGTTGGGTGGTTGGTCACGCTTTCACGATGGCCGATATAGAGCGTTTTAACAAACTTCCCTAATAGGTAGAAGATTGAAATTTGGCAAGGATGCTTGATTAACATATTTTAAGGTAATGAAGAAAATAAATCTCCAAAAAAATTCTGGGTTCGGCTCCAAGGAAGACATTTCTATTTTCCGTAAGGTAACGTAAAAATCCATTTTTTGGCGTGCAGGTTTTTATTGTTTTGGAAATTAAAATTAGAAGGAATTAACCTACGATCTTCGGATCTGAACCAATTTGAAGAAAAAATTACAAAGTTTCCTTTTCTGTTAATCTTTTTCCGCATACAATTGGAAATCGCTCCTGTTATTCGTTTATTTCTTATATTTTGTGGGAATATTGCCATTTTAACGGAATGTTGCCTTGGCTACCAATTATATTGTTAGACCTCAAAATCCTATTGTTGTATCAATCCTTATGGGTGTATAAGCGTGCTTTGTATGCTTTTAATACGAGAGAGAGGGGGGAGAGGGGTAGAGGGGGGAGGGGGAAAGAGGGGGAGAAGAGAGACGGAGAAGGGGGAGATGAGGAGGGGGAGGGAGACAGAGGGTGGGAGAGGGAGAGAGGGTGTGAAAGGCGGGGGGGGGGGGGGGGTAAAGGAAGGGAAACAGAGGCATCTATTTTAAGTTTAACTAAAGATAAACCGTCAACAACAGAATATTCACTAGATATGTTGTATATGACAAAATATTTCATATGTGAAAGTGGGATATTAATTATTTTAAATGAAAATAATAATAATCTATCTATCTATAATTCTTCCGTTGATATTTCAACGGGCATTAAACTAGTAGATAATAATGGTTGCGCTCGTAATTAAATCAAACCACAAAGATCAGCGTTTGGAAATAAAAATCGAATGTGTTTTAAATGCAAAAATGACTACGCCAGCATTGGAACATCTTAGTGCATAAATCACGGATACAATTTTTCGCTCCGCGAAGCAAACTTTTAAAATAACGGTTTTTATCTAATTACTCTTCTCGAGTTTCAATTATAGTTTCTCGCTTATGAACTAGGTACTTATGGGATGACCTACATATGTCCTTATCCCATAAAAATTATTACCACGCGATGAAGTACGAGTTTAGATTTTCCGCCACTGGAAGGCTTTAAAAATAAGGCGGAGAGATGGGGCGCTAAATAAGCAACAAAGGCTATAGAGCGAGAATGTATGATGATCGCATTCATAACGCCTAAATTTAAAAACGGCGATGATTACTTTCCTTTCCAGAGAAAATGTAGGAAAATTAAACCGCAGTAAACGTATACTTTTTTAAACGGAGGACGATAATGCTTAAATTAATACATAGACGATAGTTAAAATAGAAGCATGGATATGGTTACATTGAAATTCATAAGATACCAACGTCACATTCAAGCTACCGACAAAAGCCTGATTACTTTTTCGAAACTGAGGATAAATCTGTCCATTTTATCGGCCGTTCTAATTTAATACTTTTAAAATGAGTAACATATCGTATTTAACTAGACAGTAGATTTTTATGAAGATATCAGGCAAATATTAAATATTAAATAAATATTTGAATGTATAGGTAAGTTCTAATGGATATTATACTGATATTGAGAACACTTTGTGGATACATATTCATTAATTACGTCGTTAGATCAAAAGCGATAACTAAAAACTAACTGGTTTTACATCGAAAATTACTACTTTATTGCAGCATAATTCTATTTTAATAGTAAGTAATTATTTAGTGCTTGAGACTACATTCAAAGTTTTCATATCCTATTAATCAGCGTTCGCAAGTAATCAGAAAGCGCTTGATAATTTACATTATGCAGTCTTAAAGGAAAGTCATATATTTTGCATTCAAATAATTAGGTAACTATTTAAACATTATAATTTTAGTGTTTATTTCGTTCGTAAATGTATACGGCGTTCAAATTATATTATGGACTAATAAATTAACCTAAAAGACCAGACTTGCGATGACTGATTTGCGTTTTTCGCGGTAAACAACGTCAAAACAATAACCTTCCTTTGCTTAATAACGAAAAAGCGACTGCCGTCTGTATTAACGCCGGTACGGTACAAACATTATGATATCTGTATCACACGGAAAACCGGACATTGGGGCAGAAAAAATCCATTTTCACTCTTATAGATTCCATTAGTTGGCTTTTAACATCCAATAACCCTAAAAAATTATGGACGTTCGCCTAAAGACATAAACCCTTTCTAGCTAGACAGACAAAACTCCATTTCTCGGAAAAAAGCCGTGTATCGGAAATCGACTTTGTCACCCATGATTCTCCACGGTAGTCACTTATTTTTTATCCTCAGGTAAGAAAGCTTATGGAAGACTGGAAAGCAATAAAGACGTCCGTTTTCCCAGACCATCACGAGAAGAGACGAGACGAATCGAGATAAAGAGGAACAAGCGTTAAGACTGGTTTCTGGCACGGTGGTGGGGTAGTTCCTCAAAAATGTGTTCTAGAAGAAGAAGGGGTTGTAATAAAACGGAAGGAAAAAAGCCAAGGTCAAAAAGGACGGAGGTGGGGGTGGGGGGAGAACGTGTAAGAGGTAGACGAAAAAGCTTCGAGGAAGGGAGGGTGGCCTGAGAAGGGACCGGAAGCCGAAAAAAACACGTAAAGGAAGGACGAACAAAAGAACATCAAAGAGGGAGATCGCAGAGGGGATCCACAGAATAACCACTCCAGCCGTCTGCAAATATCCTTCATCTCCCTCACTGGACCGACGTTGTATGTTTGATTTGATCAATAGTAAGTACGATCGATTTACTGGTTATTTGAGTTATTACGTATGTTATATTCGTTTAACTGGTTTGCGCTATTTTTGCAACAAAATGTGGTTTGGAGAAATGAATATATGTATTATTACAAAACACTGTCATTAATATCTAACAATAAGACAAGTGGATGGCTAATGTGCGCTTCTAATTTACAGCGCAGTGTTTATTCAAATGTTACTTGATAACAAAAATTGCCTAGTACAGTAATACCCCGCTATAGGTCGGAGATGCGTTCCTGAAAAATGCGTCTTCTATCGAAACAACGTATTGCGAAACAAAGATTACCATAAGAACTATGATAAACGTTCCTGGCGGATATTTTGTGACAAATTTGTTTCCCAAATAATACATATCAATACAGTACATTGGACATACTATGTTACCACTACCTGTTTACCACTCATTGCTACTAGTGTTAAATGTATATTTAATAGTAACAACGAGTTACCGATTGCAATAATGAATTCAGAAATCACCGAAAATAATTGTCTATAGTGTGATGAAGCACAGAAATTATTTCTTTACTTACACGTACACTGATACGCACTTAAGAATACTTTTCAAGCAGATTTCGCAATCCAAAGTATATCCAATATCTCATGAGATATCAAGGCAAACGTAAACACACAAAATATTAGACACAACTGTTCACAAAGCTCTCTTATAGCTGACTGTCGCTCAGAAATAGGTTTTTACACATCGTCATTAAAACTGGGATAGACCCTTTTATCCCATGGGTGACTTGTGAACTACCTAACCAATCGTGATCTCTCAAGCACATGGCCAGCAAATGTTTATTCTGAGTATGATTTTACACGAATTGATATACATGAAATTAAATTAATTCATATAAATAATAATAAACAAAATTAAAAGCCGAATAGAGGATTTTTATTGTTATAGTTATAATTTATGCACCATAATTGGAATTTCTGAAACTTTGCTTTTAGTATTTCACAAACGACGTATATGCGAAGCGACACAACTTATAACGAAACATGGTCCTTAAATGATTGTCGACGTATATGCGAAACAACGTATAGCGGGGCAACGTATAGCGTGGTTTTACTGTACATGTCATGGATTTAAAATTTCAAATTCCAACTGAATATACCATGTATACAATCCTTGAAGAATTAGCCTATACGAATCGTTACAAATCCTTATATATTATATTTTTTTTAAATCATGCGAAATAAGAAATTTATAACTCTTAAGAACAACTTACACGAATAGGTATATATATATATAATCATCATCATTGGTAGTCTGTCCGTTGACAGGTCCGTGATTATTCTAGGTTAAACTTGGTTCTCCATATACTCCTATTTTCCGCAGTTTTCTTCATGTCTTGATAGCTCTCTTTCCCTTTCAAGTCGTCTACTAGCTGAAACCTTTTCCTACCTCTTTCTCTTTCTCCATCCATGTCCGAAGCGGGATTCGAACCCGCGACCTTTGTGTTAGAAGGCAGGCGCACTGCCTACCAGTCTAACCCGGCCGGCAGAGACACAACTGTTTACAAATGTGTCTCTCCGACACACCTCAGCGGCTATCCTTCCGGTAAGTGCTCACTGGGTTTCCTTCAATATCTAGTTGCCCTACACATATATATATATATATATATATATACTAGCAGAATTTCCCGTTGAATTTCAACGGATTTATTGAAGCTACTACAGCACAACATACAAACTCTTTAAAATATATAGTAGATACTTTTAAAATTACAATTAGCTTTTCTTTTAACAGGTAATCATATTTGCTGGTAACAATCCGTTTTGTTGTTCAAATTTTATTTAATTAATTATAACAAAAACGTAAGGAATTGTATATTTTCATATAAAAATTTGTTAATTTAAAGTTTTTATATTAATAAGTAAGAAGAGATTACATACCTTCCACACTTTTGTAAAAATCAATATTCAAGAACGATAAATACTACGTTCTTATTTACAGCTTTTGTTCTTCAAATTTTATTTAACTAATTATAAAAAAACGTAAAGTATTGTAAATTTTCGAATAACAATCTGTTAATTTAAAGCTTTTATATTGGTAAGTAAGAAGAGATTACATACCTTCAACATTTTTGTAATAAACAATATTCCAGAACGATAAATAATACGTTGTTATGTACTGCTATTGTTGTTCAAATTTTGTTTATTTAATTAATTATAATGAAAACGTAAATAAAATTTGGTACTTTCCCCCTCCCTCCCCTCTCTCCCCCATATAAATGCATTGAACTCTCAATTTCGGCGACAATGGGAGTTGTCATGGTAGCTTATAATGGGTATTGTAATAAAACTGATAAAATCACGTATTTTATTGATTCTAACCGTATTTGTACGCGAATTCGACCGGAATTCGGAATCTGTCTTCAATAAAAATAAACTTTGTTCTTTCCCGCAAAAAAGTATCCAAGTCTTAAGTTCGTACCGTGATTTTAAGTAATTTTAAAATGCAAATTAAAAGTAGTCTGCACACATCCCTGTATTTCAGTTGCAGGACGCAAAATACGTGACGTCTGATAATTAAAACGTTCGCCATTTCGAATCAAAGTGACGTACAGAAACAAAACCTTAACCATTCACTAAGGTTGGATGTAAGGAAGAATCGTACCGAATTTGATTATTCTAGCTTTTATCGTTTAGGAGGAGTTCCATTAACAAACACACGGATCAATATATATATATATATATAGTGAAATTATAATAATCACTATCATTCACTATTTAGACTATTTGCAAGCGTAGCTGCAACGGGCTGCTAGTACAAATTATACAAAATGTACACGTTAATTATAAACGTAAGTAGGAATTCACTAATTTAAATTTTACTAGTTTCTTTTTTGGAAATTACACGATACCTCTTATCTTTTGACGCTTCATATATAGTAGTACATAAAACAGATAGGATGAGGTCCCTGTGTGTGTGTGTATATATATAATCGAGTTATTACACAGCCAATAAGGAAAAAACGACTCTAAGCTGCTCTCCACCGTCCATTAAATGTCTCAGTCCGTACGTTCTTTCTTCCTCCCTCCTTTCGCATACATAACCTATAAAGGTGCCCTTTTAATGCACCTCCTCTTCAAGGCACCCCTTCCCACACATCATCCTTTACTACGTTGAATCTCTCCCTTTCCATGCCTGTTGTTTTGCTTATGGATCACAACCTTTTTCTCTCTCTCAGCCTTCTCGTTTTTTTCTTTTGAATAATCGTTTTGACATTCCTCCTACCATCGCTCCCTTTCCTTATATAACGAAAGTAGGTGTAATAAACGACATAAGCGTGGCTTAGGTTTTGGATTTTCTCTCAGGAGTTTTAAACGTAGGAGTTTCGATTCTACATAGTGCTCGGCAAGGTGGCAGCACTGATGATGCGACGCGATTCGAATACGCTGTCACCTTATTAAACCGTTACAGAACCAAATTTATTTTATTTGTATCTTATTATTAAATCAATGAAATTTCATTTATTATTAAACGTATTATGAGAGTTATACTATCCTAACAGTCCATTATTTCGATCTTTGTAGAAATATCACCGCAATTCAACAGAAAATCACATACAATTAAAGGCAAAAGATTCTTGAAAAGTCCTGGGAAATGATCCGATTTAAAATTAATTTTAGATCATTTTTTCCAACGTCAGAATTTCGGAGTTTACCCTCTTTAAAGGAGATTATTTTTTAACTTTCATTATTTCTGAATAAGTGGTATGACACAGATATTCCTTATTGTCTTTTATTTCAATAAATACCTAAAATATAAAACGGATATGTAAATGCGATTACAAATTTTATATCGACATTAAATGGAACGCTAGAGTTCATACTAAAATACATATATTCGAAAGAGAAATGTCGAGATAACCTTATGGCCAGAATCGAACTGTATATAGAAACTATAAAACTCCTATAACCATAAAAACTGAAAAAATTAACGGATATTCATACATAACTTATCAAAAAACATCTTAAAAATACTTATTTTCTTAGGCTCTACAACATATAAAATGAAGATATGTTCTTGAATACATATTTTATTCAATCTTAAATATCGCTTCATTCAAATAACATCTTGGAGTATAACGCCTGATATTCGTGTACGGTCTGACAGAGATATGAACAAACCAAATAAAAAAGGGCAATTTTTATTATAAGCAAAGCACAAAAAACCACGCTCTCCATCAATTTTTTTCCTCTACGAAAGAAACAGTAAAACATTCCTTCGCCGAAGAATTTCCTCGCTAATAACGGGCAAGATTTTTTGTTCAGATCCGTTTCTTAAAAAAAGCATAAAGAATGTTGGTTGAAGTAACTGTTACAAGTTTGTTTGGTGCGTTGGTGTTCCTTACTTCGACTCATCCTTCCGCATTGCGTTTTCATATTTTTTTCAAAACCGCCGTCGTAAAGCTATTTGATCCGTAGGCACTGGAGAATTCTCGGAGATCATAAAAACCTCCAAAAGTGACCGCTTCCATCCGATTTAGTTGTAGGCGTGTCTATGCCAACCTCACGGAAGTTTGGCGCCTATATCGCTAACGGGTTTATTTTTGTGCAAAGGCTCTCGAGTTTTTTTTAGCAGCTAGAATCCTTTCTATGGACTAAGGTTTAGAATGACAACAAATTATTTGTGGACGTAATAGTAAAACATTACCGTTTTTTATGCCTATAGGGTTTCGGGGATAAAAAATAAATTGATGGCGAATAATTAGTACTTCTTCAGCTAGTCAAATCATATAAAATTCAACCGGAACAGATTCTGAATGATTACATTTAATAGAAAATGAGAAATTGATATGAAGAAAATTGATAATTATTAAATAAATAAAACGAGTTGGATTGAGATAAACAACGAAGAAATGGTAACATTTGATTTTAATTTACTTTAGACGTAAAAACTTCGATATTTACATTAACCCTATTACCCATACATATAAAAGCCCAATTTCGTTACTGACGCTTTTGGAGCGTTTTCATTGGTTTTCGAATTTCACCAATCACACTCGCCTTGATATGATATTAACTGCAGAATTAATAGTAGTAAGTAGTAAGTTCTATCATGCAAAATATTTAAAATGCAAATATTTAAACAAATTGAAAATTAAAATATATGTAAATAAAAGTATATTCTATTAACTTATTTTATTAACTTATTCTATCAACTTACCGATAAAGAAACCAAATTGATAGATTGTTGACCCAAGCAACATTTTGTTTACAAATTGCTATCCTTAACATTGTCTACAATGCTGTGAGTTTTCTCAATTTAGTGGACCAAAAGTAAGAGAATTTAAATTGTTCTGTTTACTTATGTTCATGTTTGAAATTTTCGCGTTGCTACAACTTATTTGTTTTATAAAAATACGAGAATCAGATTGTATTTTAAAAAAGGAAGACAATTTTTATTTGTCCTATTGTCGAGTTGACTGTTCCAAACGTTTTAGAGTAAAAATTACGGGATACATTACTTTTAAAACAGTTGCAAGTCCTTACATTTTATGAAAATAAATTAGGTTATTAAATTATGTATAAAGGAATAGAATTAATAAATGACTGTGTTGAACACTACTGAAACAAATGATACGCAAATAGTAAATAATAAATATAGTTTTTAAACATTAATGTGTTAACATTCACATTTAGCGATCGAAGTCCATTCATTAGAATGATTGAGCTTGACGATTATCTGATATTGTTGTAGCAACATAAACAAATAATATGTTGAAAGATATAGAATTTGATGAAAGATTGTGATTTTAAATTTTTATTTCATTTTTACGTTGGTGTGATAGTAATTCTTTGTACATTATTTCTTATCAAAGGTTTGTTGTTGTTTATTTTCAAAATCCAAAATACATTATACTTATTTGTCAATGAATAGCGGCAATATGTATGAAAATAATGAAACTTCTAAAAAAAGAGAAGTAAAACAAAAGAAATGAGAGCACGATGGATTGTAAGGCAGAGTCAAGAAACTATTGATAGCATTTGAAGGAATGCTGCAATATCAAATCCGTAAAGACGAGCAAACAAGACTGAAGCAATTACAGCAAATAGACAATAGTTCGATTTGGAAAGATATACTCAGCGTAGACAAATTAAAAGGCAAGTCACACATAGCTTAGCACAAGCAATAGATTTTGAGGAAGACTTGATCATCTTGCATTATTATCAGTTCTGTGGATCGAGGAATTTTCTAGCAGAAAGACCTACAGATGGAAAATTTAACAATTGCTGCCATAAAGGCAAAGTATGATTAGAACCCAGAGAAGCTTTTCTCAAATATGTTCAATATCTCATGACAAACGTAAACAATCCACTTCATCAATATTTTAAGGAGAACGTCAGATCGTATAACAGTTCTTTAACATTTGTTCCCCTGGGTGCAAAAATTTCTGATGTACTAGGACATGGACCATACTGCGTTAAAGTGCATGGTCAGCTATATCTTCGGACTCCATCCACTAAATGGTCAATTATATGTTCAGTCAGTTACATGTTCTACATACGAATGGAGTCTTGATTTAACGAATGAATCTTTATGAAAATAGTTGATGCAATCCATCATTTATGCAAGAATTAGATAAAATATTAAGAGAAAATAATCAATATCCTATAGTACCCGTTATGTGTCGGGTTTTTACTCTAGTTATTAAATATTTAATGTGATTTTGTTGGAAACTCTATAGGTGCTAATATGGACAAAGTTGTTGTAGCGAATTTTTATGGAAGTGGTAAAACAGGATAGTATTCATATTTACTCACAAATAATTTATTATGTATAGGTTTTTTTTGTGAACCTGCATTATGAGCATACATATGGCATTTTTACCGTTTCAGTTTAACGTCAGCGGCATTACAACACATTAAAAGTTCTTCTCTGTATTATTTTCTGACAATACATTCTTCAAAGAGAAGTATCAACATTACAACGGATTTTATCGGAAAAATTAGGTGCTACCATAAAATTAACTCATTTTAATACGCTATACATAGATAGGTAGGGTAATTTAGGCTCTTGGAGTGGTAACATTTCTTAAATACAAGAATACGGAATACGCTGCTTGGTTGGAATTGAGTTCCATATTTATTTGATGAAAATATTAAAAATAATAATTAATAAACTAAAAATGTCTGTATTCCCTGAATATTGAGTGAATATATCAATTTCGAAGCGATTCATTTATTTTTAATTAGCACCTAAATATCACTTCAGGGCATTCTATATTTAACATTTCATATAATAACAAAAAAAAACATATGACCGTGCCTCCGGCAAAACAATAATTTTTGTTTGCATTAAATATTAGTTACACCAGATCGAAAACGAAATTTATTTCTTATATCAGACGATTCAATGACAAATTAATTTATTTGAATTGATGAAGTGGTCACCAATTTGAATGTTCTCAAAATTCAAATTTAATCCTTAAATAGTGACCAGCTATAATATCGTTCACTATGACAGTACTAGCATAAGCTCATCGATAATATGCACATATTATAAATCTTCTCTTTTATCGGTAAATAACTCTTGGTCACCAATAGACATATTCAAAGACCTAAACTTTTTGATAACCTGATCCGACACTTGAACCTTTGAGTCTTTTTTCTCCTTAATCTCTCTATTCATTCCTTAAATCTTCGAAGTGAGAAGTTCAACTTCTGCGCTAAATGCATCAAGTTACAAGGAGTCCGCAACCCTTTTGTCTCGCATTCGATCCTAAACTACCGATCTATCTCTCTGTTCGCCCCCACCGCAAACATTCGCTAAAGATCTTGCTCAACAATTAAACAATGATTTTCTCTATCCAATTCCACAAAGGAGAAGAATATGAAGAGAGATATTATGTCGGAGGATAAAGTTAGAGCTTAGCACATATCTCGCTCACCTCGGAAACTTCGACCGCGAAGAGTTTCTGCTTTAAAGCAGACTCATCGTCTCGCTTCAATGACTTTTAACAGCCGAGTTTCATTCTCTGCCACAAGCACGCGTGTGTTTGCATCCTTTTTTCTCTCTCTATTCGACATGTCACCCAAATTTCGGGTTTAATCATCACCTTTCCTCTCCATCCTTTGATACTTCCAAACATGCACGCGTTGTTGAAACCACGTATCTAAGAGACGAAGAACTAATACCTTAGGAATCTAGGAATGTAATTATATATTAAACTCTGCAATAGATAACGTTGACGCGTTTTCTTTGAAATATTAACGAAGATCTAGTAAATAGATGAATAACAGACTAAATGACTTTATAAAAATGTATAAAAACCGCAAAAATTGGCCTTATTTATCTTCTTCGAAGAAATGGAGTTAAAATAATATATTTTTATGGCTACTCACATTGTGTCTATAAAATATTTTGACAAAAATTCCAAAATTTCGGTAAATTTAATATTTAAATGGTGAAAATATATTCTTTACTCGGAAAATGTTTTTATTCGTGGAAACAAATGAGGAAAAATATATCTCGAAAAATACCTAAAAACAAAAAAAGCAGATGAATATGGACTGATATGTGGATTACACAAGTGAGTATATCACTCGAATGTCTAAAGAAAACGTCCTAATAGCAAAATGTCATCCCTAACTTGTGGTTTAAACAATGTCACAGAATTAAAATGTCATTAACGTACGTCTTCATCAAGGTAATTTTGCAACCAAATACACTAACCTTTCTCAAAGAAAATAATCTAAAATAATTTCAATGATTAGTGGGTTAGACGGTTTAAAAGCCTTAAATTATTATAAGTATACCTAAATTAAAATAATCCAAAGAAATAAATTCTATTCCCTTGATTTACTTTTGTAAATTGGCATCTGCTGATAACTTGCTGTTGTTAAGGACCAGGACCAGAGTAAATTTCCATTCACAAAAAAACAAAGCCAATATGAATTTTTCTGCTGTTATTTCGAAAGTGGTACTTAATTTATCCATGTATTAATGAGAACTATTCGCTGAAATGTAACATGCAAATGACAATGTAATTATATATAGACATTTTAAAGAAAATGACACATATAACCATTAAAGTCACTGAAATATTTAACATGATTATATTAAGAAAGGTTTATCAAGTTAATCTCTATAAACAGCTATTTGGAAATTAATAAAAATGGAACGAGCTAATAGATCACCGTATATTTTTATCACAATGGGACTAGTTTGATGAGATGTTCTTTGGATGAAAATCGAAAACGTACATTAAATCTTTAAAATAATATTATGAATGCAAAAATACTCAAGAATCTTAAAGCAGTAAAATTTTCTCCGCGATAATATTTTCAGAGAGTAGTTAAAACCTTAAAAATAGAAAGTTTTTAGAATAAAATATCCGTAAATTGAGATTCGCAAAGGATACATGCGATGAACCAAAAAATGAACGAAAAAAGAATTAATGCAACCTTGAAAATTATAACGAGCGAATAATAACTCCCGTAAAAGTTTTCCAGCGCGGTATATATATTATTTCCATCAGAAAAATTGTCTATTACGAGAATGAAAATATCTGCAAGAATGCAACCCCTTTTTTTCTAATCAAAACTCCCATTAATTATTACCCGAAACTCCATACTAACATAACTCATAGAGTACCTTTCCTCCCTTTATACCACAAGTTAAGTGCGTTAAAAGCTGTGATTTATTTCTTATCTCCTACGAAAACCTAATCGGGGCAATTTCTCACAATGGGGTTCCCTTAATCTCCCCTCTTCCCCATCCCGCTAACTTTACCCTGATCAAAAAGCCAGCCGACTTTGAGCGAGAGCAAGGAGGAAGAGTAAAGATTTCAATTCTGGCCCCACGCCATTTAATCTATCCCTTTTTAATCTTTCACAGCTTCATTAAAAGATATCTTAGCATACAAAAGTCCTTCTTAAGTCCCCTTACCCACTTTCCCTTTAAGCTATGCCATACCTAACCCTTCAATGCTTCCTAAATTCTCAGCCCTTCCCCCTTTAAACATTGCGCTAGCTGCCGTATTTTGAGAAGATAATACTGCCCTCCTTTCACCTTTAGCGACCTGTATATCGCTCATATTCCGTTTCCTGTTCTACGCTTCTCTTCGGGGGGATATAAATCCATCTCTGATCTCTCGTCGTTTCGCAAACCACATAGAAGCACAATTCGAATATCTTCCTCCTTGTCCCCATGCAAAGAACTACCACCTCATCCTCCAAGGCATCACTTCCCATTCCATTTCACCTCATAACGGAAACCCGCCCTGTTGAAATCATATTCCAGCCGTTTCAAATGTGTCGAGAAGCTGAGGGAGGAGATAGAGAAAGGCGTAGGTGGCGAGAAAAATAGAGATGGAGAGAAATTATTATGAAGAGGAGCGAGGGAGTCAGGTGAATACGGATGGAGAAAGGAGGCGAGAAAGGAAAGACATGATAAGAGGTTTAGGCAGCATATATCGAGAAAAAAAGAGGGCAATATGGATAGGAAGGAAGGAATAAATGGAAAGAAAGAAGAAGGGGAAGAAGAGAGAATGAAACGGAGGGAAAAGAGAAAACGGATGGAAAGGGAGGGTGGGAATGGGAGAATAGGAATTGTGGAGTAGAAGTGAGAGACTGAAGTTGTAGTTTTGGAGTTGCAGAATAAGAGTAGGAGAATGGAAGCGGAAGAATAGAATTTGTAGCGCAGAAGCTTGGGAATGAATGGGGAAATGGGGTAGAGAGAGAAAGAGAGAGAGAGAAAAAGAGTGGGGGAGTCTTTCTCTTGTTCGTTGCTTTGAACTAGCCGTTCCATTTCCTCCACTCCCTTCACTTACTCCAAGCCACTCAAATAACTTCAGTTGCCTTTCTCCCGCTTTCTTCCGAATTCGTTTTAGGGGCAAATGGGCGTCGAAATTCAGATTGCTGCGAAACGCACTCTTCTTTCTTCTTGCCTCTTTCAAAGGAAGTTGTTTTTTCAGTGAGTTACACTCTTGTAAATTTTGGCGACGAATTTCCGCGTCAAAAATAAAGTGAAAGTAAATTTATGTTTACAAGTGCGCATCGTAATGAGTACGCCATGATTTTTAAATGTTTCTTTTTCAAATGAGTCAATGAACATTAATAAAATCCGAATAATAAAAAAGCTCATAAATTTGTCTAAAGTAACATTCGCAATATTGCTTTTCAAAGACAAGTTTGGCATAATGATTTGTCAATGACATACTTATATAAAATATTTTTTGTATAGAAAATGATAATGTTGTGCATTATCGTATTGAAATTCTCTTATCACGACTAGGATACTGGATAAACATGAGATTTTATAACAATTCAGGCTTAATTACACATATATCCGACTCACTGTGATATTTAAATGGGACGTGTTTTGGATAACATTTATCGGTCGTTTCTACTAAGCTGGAATTAATCTCCAAGAGAGAGTATAATATGACGAGTTTTGGATGAATTTCCAAAATTTGTCGATAGAAAACGTGTATCGTATATTTGGATGATCTAGTCCAATATAAATGTTCTCATTTATTTCCCTAAAATTTAATCTCGCTGCGATGTTTTAATCACACCATTGACAACAAATTTACAGTTTTCGAAAGAGGTCTTAGGCAAGGAAATTTAGAACTTTATATATCCAAATGTATGCGAAAATTAAATCTGCTGCCGATAATAAACGAAAATAAATAAAAACAGATTTTATAAATAGAGCTCTCAGTACTGAAGCAAGAGTTGGAGATAATTATCCCCTTGTGACCGTAGTTTCTTTCCTCCGATTCAGTAGATCACGTGCCGATAAAATATCAAATAACATATTTAATGACTTATAATGTAGAGAAAAAAACCTAGAGCGAAATGAGGGAAAAAAAACCATCCAACTTCTAAAAACTACAAAACTACAAAACTCTGAGTACCACCACCGTTCCCCCCTCACTCTAAATTCATCCCATCTCCCTCCCTCTCTACCTCCCTTTCTTCCGTTTTATCTCCTTCAAATACTGCCGCTCCAGCTTATCTCTCCTGCCTTCCTCACCCTTCTGCTCTCTCTCTCTCTCTCTCTCTCTCCTCTTTCCAGATTCTCTTTTTTACCTTTCCGACATAACACGGGGCTTTATACAACATCCACAGCCATCCCTTGCCCTTATGCTTCTCCATTCAACGCGCAGTTTTCACAAAACCGCTCTCTCGTTCCCTTCTCCTCCTCTCTTCTTCCACCTCTCCCGCCATCTTTCGACACCCCTCCCTTACGCTATCTCAGCCTCATCCACGCCCATTCCATATAACGCACCTCTTTAACTTCTTTTAACTTAGCCCTTTCCTACCCTCTTTGCCTCGTTCCTCTTCCCTCCTTTTCTCTCTCTCTCTCTTCTGTTCCCTACCCGCGCACACACACACACACACACAAACACACGCGTATCCTCTTCCCTTGGACGAACATCTCCACCCTTGGTTTAACCTTCTTTTCTCCCTATCCCTTTTTTTCTTACCCTCCAGAAAAATCCACCCGGCAATCCACTTCCTCTTCACTCCCTTAACCTCTCTCTCTCTCTCCTTCTCCTCCTTATCCCCCATATACTCCTCCTCCACTTCCTCCCCCGTATAACCTTCCTTTTCTCCCACTCTCTCGTTCTCCTGCCTTCCAGAAATAAAGCGACTCCTATGCTCCCATGAGTTTTACGGCTATTTAGCCAACGTAATACCAACTCGGGGGGCCGAGAAAAGTGGGATGGGCAAGGGAAAGAACTGTGTGTGTGTGTGTGTGTGTGTGTGTGTGTGTAGTAGTAGGAGGAGTTTTTCAGCGAGAACGAAGGGAAAGAAGGCAGGGTGGTGTCTGGATGGTATGTGGCGGAGGGGAGGCGGGAGGAGTTAGCTCGGCAAGCGTCGAAGGGGGCCGGAGAAGAATATCGGGGGAGGCGGGAGAAGTGGGGGAGAAAGACAGCGGTAACGTAAAGATCGGGAGGGAGGAACAGAGACGGGGGGGAGGGAGGGTGGGTGGAAAGATGGAGAGGTTAGCGAGAGGAAACGGAGAGAGAAAGGCAACGTCTAGATAAGGAGAAGAGAGAAGGAAGAGAATAGTGGGAGGGGTAAGGGTGTCAGGAGGAAAGAAGGTATTCGGGGGGAGAGGAAGTCTCCGGGGAGACTCGGAGGGAGCTCAATGGATGGGAGAAAGAGAGAGAGGGAAAGGAGAGGGTTTTAAAAATTGTGGATAAAATAACAATGATTCCAAGGAGCAACGAGAGGTAAGAGAAACAAAAAGGGCTCGCTCTTGCGTGACGCATGAATGCGTCGGAAGGGATGGAGGGCAAGGAAGGTAAGGAAAAAAAGAGAAGATCGAAAATAAAAGAGAGGCTTTCTACTGATCTCTTTCTTCGGCAATAGATGAAAAATTTACTCCTGCCCCTCCCCCCCGCGAGCAAGGTGCTTGAATTGAAGGATCGCTTCTCGAAAGGGGAGGCGGGGTTTAAGGGGTATGAAGAGAAAAAGGAGTCGACAAAGTGACACGGGAATTTTGAGATGTTTTTTGGCGCGCGGGTTATTTTTCGGGCCTAATTGCCGGAAGAATGAATTTCGCCGCGGTGAAAAGAGAAACATGATGACTTCTGCGGAATCGCGGAGGAGGAAGAGAAGAGGGTTAATGGCGTTTACATTGTTAGAAGAGGGTTGCCTCGAGATCTTTTAGGTTCTCTTTAAGAGACGGAAGTGAATTAATCGAAGAAAAATTTAAATTCGCGAATAAGTGAAAATATTACCATTTGCAAACAGAAGAGTTGGCAACTGGTATTCATTTTGGGTACAATGATTATTGTTGAGACTTTCCATCGTACATTTTATTTTGGAATACTTTCTAGCATCGCAGACTCCTATTAATGATGTAATCATCCAATCACCGCTCAGATAAAACTAAATTTTAGATGTTGTTCTCAAAAACCCTACGAAATACATATATTTACCTAAAAATTTATAAATTGCCGAATTCAGCAGTTATAATGTAAATGTCATATACAAATCGCATACTAAGTTAAAAAAGGATAACATCTAAATCCATTTGGATGAATTCGTTTTTTTTTCATAAAATACCTAATTTAAGAACGGTGAACATTATGGTCATGCAACAACACAGAAATACAAGAAGATGCCAGAGTTAGCTGGTTCGCAATTTCTTTTTGTGACCTTCGCTTGCGCGGCGGGCGTCTGTGTTCATGCACGCCAATTTCTCGGGCGCTATTTTTTCACGAGCGCATGTCCAGCCCACAGCCAACCACAAATGACGGCTTTAATATATGTATGCTTACACATAAACGTATACACGAGCATCTAAACACAGAATCACGCACTGGGGAAAACGTCACGGTGGTAACGCGGCTTGACGTCATCCCTGAAGGAAGTAGCGCTGAACTCCTACGCTGGGTAAAAGCATGCACTCCCAAGACGAACATACGCCAACGTAAGCAGACGATCCGTAGTGGGGGGAACAGGCACTTTCGCTTCCTCTCAAAATATCGTTCGATTCGGCTTGGAAAAATTTTAATTTGAGTGTTAATTTAATACGAATAATAACGGAATTTAAATAATAATTTAACAATTAAAAGAATTTAATTTTCATAATTATTTTTAATTCTTATATTTATAAAAGCAAGAAAAAAGCAATATCCGTTTGAGTGATGGTTTGCCCTGCTTGATACTTTTATTCGGTTTATAGTCTTAAATTCGTTGGACATGCATAAATAATGCAATTCTACGATGGTATACCATTCATAATACCAACTGTAATCTCTTTCTATTCTAGAGACTGCCCTTTTCGTAAAAAGTTTCGAGAAAAATAATTGATAATAGTATTCTACTCTCTTGGATGTATTTATTTTTTATCTTAAATTACACTTGCTGACTTCCTCTTTCTTGCAATTAAGTCTTTATTAATTGTCTCTTTTCCAAAATTTAAATGACAGAAAACATACTAGTCTTATCGCAATATGGATGACGCTATAATAGTAAACTAGAACGACGAAAGTCATTCTATTAATTTTCTACGAAAACATCCAGGCAAATTTATTTCATAAGCAATTTATTTTCGAGTCGTATCAACATAAAAATATACTATCTTGTGGGTGTTACGTGTAATGTGAGACGACATTGCAACAACTTCGTCTGAATTTTAGGCATCGGCTCCGAGGACCAGCGACTCGCGGAAACAACTCGCATATACCCAACGCAGGAAGTTACACGATTCTCAGCAGTATTATCTTCCGTCTCCCTTTCTAAATACGATTTGACATTTTTAAGCTTAACTCTGCAATTTAGATACGCGACAAATAATCGATACTGTCCCTCATCGGAAAATTAATTCGCTCTCAGGATCGCCTTTATTATTTTCATCCAATCCGCTCTTCAACAAAAGAGGACAATATATTTAACGCTATATTCGGATCGTTCGAGTTCATTTAAAAAAATAAAATTCCATATCACGGTTAAGGAAATATTTGTGTATCAACGCGGGTAGCGCTTTATTGTGACTCATAACACCAAGTTTTGTGATTTTAATTTTAATTCTATTTAGAGATTAAATGCGAATTTTATTTTCGTTTATTGTCGGCGGCAGATTTAATTTTCGTATAAACTTGGATATAGAAAGTTCTAAATTTCCTTTCCTAAGACATCTTTCGAAAACTGCAAATTTGTTGTCAATGGTGTGATTAAAGCATCGCAGCGAGATTAAATTTTAGGGAAATAAATAAGAACATTTATATTGAAATAGATCATCCAAATAAACACGTTTTCTATCAGCAAATTTGGGGAAAAATATGTAAATACATCTAATAACGTAGTTTTAGAGAGAAAAACAACTCTGCAGGATGAAGAGGCTAAATAATAACTCAATATTTATTTTAGCATAATAGGATCATTTTCAACCGGCTTTTAACTATAGAAAAGAGAAAATAATATTTCATCGCTATACAAGAGTTTTGATTTCATCCAGAGTATAATTCATATACCTATACATCCAAAACTCATCATATTATACTATCTCTTGGAGATTAATTCCAGATTAGTAGAAACGATCGATAAATGTTATCCAAAACATGTCCCACTTAAATATCACAGTGAGTCTGGATATATGTGTAATTTACAGATATTACCTACTCTATTTTCGAAAAAAATAGCAATTATTTTTCGGTCAGGAATTCTGCATTTTTAACACTATATATAATACCAAATTAGTGAAACAAAAAGTTATATAACCCGTGATTACATCTATGAAATGAAACCGGTTCCACATGTTTAAAGCCCATAACTTCTACCAATATGGTCAAAGCAAGTTTTCAGCAAGCAGGACTAGAAACCAAGAGTCTCCTATTGTTACTCTGCGTAAATTAAACCATTATTTATACCAAAATCTTATTCTTTAAGAATTGAGAAATTTAAAAAAATATAATATTCCGTTTGTACTTTCCGACTTTTCTCTCTCGAATAAAATTGGATATGGTTACGTGAAAAAGTTTCCAACCTTTCGCATACATCATCAGAGATAGCCATAATGACACTACAGGTGGAAATACGGTAAAAGGAATGATTTAATCATTTGCCTGCATATTTGACGACTGACCCAGTTCGTTTGTAAGGTGCGCACCTCAGAAATCCAAGAGAGAGAGAGAGGGAGGGAAAGATAGAACAGGATAAGAAGACTCGAGTGGTATAACTCGTGGGCAGGGAAAAGAGTAGGTCACTGTCCTTGGAGACCTCGGGGAGTAGGATCGTTAAATGATTCAGCTCAAAAAAGGGTCCTCAATGGGTGCCACCACGGAAAGGGGCACGAGCAAGAAGATTGAGGGAGGCCGGGGAAGGTCGGCAAGGAGGAAGAGAGGTCAGACTTTATCTGAGGGATTCTGCCGTAATATGTAAGGTATGGCAAGGGATGTCCATTTTGTTTCCTTCTTTGCTTTTATTTTACGTTATATTCGGGTGAACACGCGAAGGGAAAAAATTCCAATCAAAGGAAGAGGATGCTGGGAAAATCTTCTATGCTTCCCTATTTTCATACATTTTATGATGAATAATTGCTTATTGGATAAATACGAAGTCGACTTTTCCTTCAACCATACTGATTAAATTCAAATCTCAAATAAAATCCACACTTTTGGAAAATTGGAAAATATATCTTACTAAATTTTTAGGAAAATTTGTTTTGTAATATTTATATAGGTTTGCACGTTACACCTACGGTCCTATAAACTTTTCAAACATAAAGATTCTTATGATAGACTTTGTCATTTATTATTAAATTAAATTATTATTTGAAAAGGTTATGACTGGCGGATGATTACAATTTCTACATCATACTTTAATTTATATTTTATTCATGGGTTGAAATCATTTCCCTTCAGATATATCTGCTATTAGGTTGAAAGTGTGATCGTTGAAATTAAAAAGCTGCGAGAGTAACTCACTGTTTTGCAGATTTCGTGATTTAATAAATTTAAATACACGTGACACTACACGCGGACGATTTTTTTTGCTTATTTTACCGTTAAGAACGATAGAATGGACATAAAGTACTTATAATTATTAAAGCACGACAGTTCTTGATTCAAGAGGAGTTATAAGTCTATAACTAGCGTTCACAACGGAAATAAAAAATCAATAACACTTGGATAGTCATAATCCACCCTTATTCATTAGAGGTGAATACCAGCATTTAGTTTTAAAAGTATTTTTGAAAATACGGATAACATTTCACTAAAAAATTAAATGAATCGAGTTTCAAAACTTTAAATTTTTCGATAAAAAGTGCTGCAACTTTGTTTATAACTAGTTTTTGTCGTTCGGGCAACATAATAAATTCGAAAATTTTCCTTGAAAAAGTAAAAATAAATCGCGCTAAGTGCGTTCGTAAAAAGGAAAATGGAAAGCAAAAAGGTCAAGTTCGAACGAAGCGTAACTGAAAGCCTCTTAAGGGAAATACATCATGGCGATCATGTCCCACAACTGTGGAGAACAGAAAAAAGCGAGAAACAGAAGAAAATAACAAATTATAGACCACAGATAAAGATTTTTGCCAGCTTCTTATATCGAAGGCTTTTGAAGAATCGGCCGCTCTTTTGCTTCATATCGTATTTTAACTCTAAGCAATAACTAGTGTATTTTGATTTTTAGTTTCACCCTTGTTTAAAATATTTCATTATAACTTCCTATTGTAACTGGAAAACATAATAGCGGTCCATAAAAATTGCTTGCATTTGTATTTTTACAAAAAAATATCGCAGCTTGTAATTTATATCGGATTCAAATCTGGGATTAAATGGATCTTATGACCGCTTCTTCTATAGGATAATTCTCTTAATATTATTTACCTGCTGGTTTTGAACCTTTTCAGAGGATCTTTATCAAAAGAAATTTGAAACGAAAGAAAGGAAGAGATTATAATATTTTTGAACGAGGACTTAATACAAAGGAATATGGAAAATTAGGTGAGGATATCGACGAATAATTAGATCGCAGATTAAAAATGGACTTACATGACGGGATTCCTTGAAGATCTGCCTTGAGTATAATCTTCCTTGTGAAAGCGTGTACCGAGCTAAGTACTTCCTCATACGAGACGTCACAACGGGTTTAATCCTTTGCTCAGCTTCGCGAGATGTCGTTGGTCCAAAATGGGGTTTTTCTGCAAGAAGTAAAATCATCACAATTAAATTTCTAACCGATAATATTTGCTAAATTTTCTCCAAAAAGAACGATTCTCGAACGCGAGAATTTTCACGAAAGATAAGATACCAAGATAAGGGTACCAAGAGGTGAGAGAATTAGAATAGATAATCTCAGAAATTTAGAAATGTAATGTTTTACTTTAAAACATTTGCGTAGGATTTCTTTATTACGGGACGTCCGGGGAGTCGTGGCGTAGTGGTGCGGGCGCTGGCCTGCTACGCTTAGCAAACTCGGTGCGAACCGGGTTGCCCGGCTCCCCATTTGCGTGGTTATGTGGAGAACACGCAAATCAGCGCCCCGTCCTTCGGAAGGGACGTAAAGCCGTTGGTCCCCTTGGTGTTTCTCGTTAAGAGTAGGCTAATGCCGGCACCGGGTTTCACTCCTCCCTTGCTTTGTGATTTAGACTGAGAAGCCTTCTAGCGCTGGAGTCGTTTGAAGTCACAAGGTCCCCCCAATTGGTTGGTTTATTACGGTTACTGTTCAAAGTTGAGTTGAAAATATTTCTTCCATCCTATCTAGGCTTTGGATTCTCTGGAGATTTTGGCGTTGTATTTGTTAATAACCATTACGAGGAAGTTCAGGTTATTATATACGATTAATATTATCCATAAAATGTTCATAACCTTTATAGCAGGCGTCTACATATTAAACTTTATTACAACAGAAGTCACGTATTATAATTGAATACAGTTACACATATAGGAATGCATCACATGTGATTCAAGGAAAAAGAACGTGATACAAGGCACAACTTACAATTCAGCATTGGAGGCCTACTTTCTTTCGTAAAGAATGTAGACATTACATTCGCAATGCAATGAAACGACGAAACGTACTTCGCGGGATACGTCTATTGCAAAGAATTTCGGAAAGAAAATTGGTACGATGAATTCCTTCGCAATCAATGTTATTCTCTTTCAAAGACATTTCGTTCAATACTCAGAACGATTCTATGTTTTCTATTTTCGGTCCTTTAGGAGGTCTCGTTTCCATTTTCCCTACTCACTATTTCTCCATTTAAAAAAAAGATAGAGAGGGAAATTATTCCTTGGTAATTCGTCGCTCATCTTTCTAAACTTCCCCATACTCCTCCGGGGAAAATAAAAGAAGGCGAAGGGCTTCTCGAGACGCCGGAACGCGCACGCAGAAGAGGGAAAGGGTCCGAGAATTTTTATAGACAGGTTTGAAAAAAAGGTATAGGGCCCACGTCGCCGGCGACTTCGTCTTTTCTCGCCCCGCGAAATATCTCGCGTGAAAAAATTCCTGGCATGTTCCTTTCCCTTCCCACTCACTTCCTCCCTACCTCAGTCCATCTTCCTCTATCTCCCTATTTTCTCCCTCTCTCTCTGAATTGGGTCACATAACTGAAATTTTTTTCTTCCGTTTCCCCGCGTTACGTGGCGAAGCGTCAGACGATCGCGGAAATATATATATATACAGGGCCGTCCCTAGGGCATGGCGAATCGGGGCGACCGCCCCGGGCCCCGCGATTTCAGAGGCCACGCGCTTCTATATTACAGCAAGGAAAGTCTAAATTTAATTTGGTGGTTAATGATAACGGGGCCCCGCACCTCTGTTGGGGCGACCCTGTGTGTGTGTGTGTATATATATATATATAAATTTTTTATTCTCGGATCGAAGAAAATGATTGCAAGTTCCATCGGAAATATACGGTATTTATATGTTATTTTCCTCTAAACTCCTAGTAACTGATATAAAATTTCATGTGATATTCGTTTGATGTTATAACGCACTATATTGGACATGAATTAACGTATTATTTCTACTGATCATTTGCTCATTCCATCGACGTTATCAAAAATGTTTGTTAATCATATAAACCCTCATAATACCATATACTTAATAAATAGAAAAAACTGAAAAATTCAATTCAGAAAAACATATCCGTACGCTTCTAGTTCATAAAATAATATTGCTAGCTATATATTTATATTGAAAGCCCGGCAGCAACTGGGATTAAAACCGATATATCACAATGTCACTAAAGGTTATATAGCTATATTTTGAGATAGATACCTTATGTAGGATTGTTTATTATATCAAGTTGTATAACTGATCAAGTTTTAATTAAAATCATATCAGCAATTTTTGAGTAAGTCAACATTTTATGAAGATCATATATAATGAACTACCTTTCATTTATGCTTGTTATGATCCATTTTAACAGAGTAAAGGGAGACGGAATGGAAAAACCACTTTTTTCACACTCGGGCACCTAAATCGCGCACATTCGTCAGGTCTCGAAGTTTTTGTTCGAGATCGCAACAACTTCTCTGTATTTGCCGCAAATGGGAAAGTAAAATTGTGAAACAAGAAAAGACACTTTACAGGAAGAGGTACCAATTATAAATAATGCAATGCGTTAAACATGTCGACAATAGTCCAAGAAACTGATTCGCCAGAAAAGCACAGACACGCGCGTTGAAAATGTATACATTTTTAAAATCGTCCAAACTCGAGTTTAAAGAAATACCAGGTGAATACAGCGATCACATCCTAAAATCTGCACTGACATCCAAACATGTCGTATAAATTTTCGATAAACATCTAAAATAAAAAAATGCTAATTTCTACGAGATATATTTTTGACTTATAAATGAATTTTCTATAACATTCAAACAAATAAATCCCACATAGCCTCAGTGAAGCGAGATTTTAGTTCAAACGATCGGGGGAACAAAAAAAGGGAAAACCTCAAAGCTAAATGCGCTAAATATTTCCTTTGTCCTCCACCGAAAGGCACCATGCTACCGAATAAAAGCGAGGGGTAAACATATGTATGATAAAGAGGCCACGGAGGGATGATACCGATCCATAAATTCCTTGCGAGCAGGAAAAACCCTTTTAGGAGATGCCGAAAGGTGGGATGGAATACGGAGGCGCTAAAGAGGAAGAGGGGCATAGAAAGGAAAAAAGAGATATAATAATTTCTGGATGACCTCGGAAGTCTTGTTACTGATCTAGATAAGATGGGTCCGGAATAGCGCGGTATGTTATGGTTCTGGAGGTGGGAGGAGGTTGTGGAGTAAATTCCGATGGAGCGAGAAAGGGAATTGGGAGGCGGGAGTGTTCGGATGGTGAGGCATGCAAGCCTCTTGAGCGGGAGGGACGGAAGGGAGGTGGGAGTGGACGGAGGGGAGTGGTTGAAGAACGGCGCAGTAAATTAGGTGAGGGAACGGGAATGGAAGGAGGAAGTGGAGGCAGTCGAGCCTTTCTCCTTTACCTCTCTCCTACCCCCAAAAATACTCCCCCAACTTCCGAGAGGCATGAGGAGGCGGAGATAGGAGAAAGATAGGTTAACCAAAGACACGACTCGCCTTTACTCGGGATAAGGGCAGAGGCGCTGGTTACCTGGATATTCCGTGTTAAAAGTTAAGGAGTTCGTCGACGGGGGTCGGGAGCGGGACGAAGGAAATTGTGAGTGGGTTCGGTTTTGGGATGGGCTGCATGTGATGGGGTGGTACTAGCTGAAATGGTCTTCGGTGTGATGGTACGGGATATTGGTCTTTGTAGATAGAAATAAGTTGTGATGGTTAACACGAAATAGAAGAGAAAAAATAATTTGCCGCTATTTATTTGTTACCGGGTACATGTTTATTACTGGATTCAAACCCCTTAACTGATTATTCGGAAGTTCATCATCACCTGCCGATTTACCGATCAAGTAAACCAAGCAATAAAATAAATATCCCCGAAAACTGATTAAAAAGGGTTGTATATGATAACCAGAGGAAAAGTAAGGGGTGGAGACAAATATGGAAATATCAAAAGTTATGAGGGTATAAAGAAATGAAGATAACTTGCATATTAAGAATAATGGTGAGCAGCTAATATACGTTGAGCGTTGTAAATAACTGGAAGAATTGTAACAATACATGAAAATTAAACTGATGAAATCGGTGCTAGAACAAATATCCTAAAACAGCTTTACACATAAAAATAAAACTAATATATTTCAAGATATAAAGGATTTGGTGAAATGCTATGCAGACGAAGAATGGAATAAATATTTGACATTATTAATTACTGTTTATTCTGATTGCTCCCACGTACGGATGTATTTAGAAAGGAAGATAAACATTCGATCGTTACTGAGAAGTTACGACAACTAACAGAGGACTAAAACATCATGTGGACTATTGTGGAAGTTATAGATCATAGTAGAACGCAACGAAAATAAAAAATAATTAAAACATATAATTCTCTTGGTAAGTATGTGTGTGTGCGGACGGTGTAACGCTTGGTTGCTATATTGTGTTAGATGGGAGAAAAGGAAGACCGCTCATAACTAAAAATATTTTCAACCTTTTTCGAAAAAACTTTCAGGAACCACTTGACTATTCAACTTTTCAATTTTAAACTGCTCGCCGTGTACATAGTAGTCCTGGGTTTGACTCCAGGAGCATATCTTTTCAACATTTGAATAACATGGGCAGAGCTGAAACGAAGCGAGAAAGCCTTTTTTCTTTAGCATTTTAAAATATATTAAAAATGAGATATCGATGCGGGATTGTCACCGTTACGCCGAGAAAACTATGGAAATAAATTTCCTTATCATTCGGAATAATTAGCATTCGAAAAAAACCGAAAATTAGGTTTAATGACTATTTTTTCGTGATTTTTACGCATTTATTCAATTCATCGCATTTCAACTGCATTTGTTAGTCTTTTGTTGGCTCGATTCTAGTGCGTAAGAAATGTAAAAAAAATTGTGATAAAATCATGTTAAAACATCATTTTATATGTCCATGACTATTATTAGTTTCTGTAAAAGTCAATTATGTGGATTTTATACTAATTTTTACGTTTTAGTTCACAGAAAAGTTGGTGACATTAATTTTTATTTTATTTTAACGTAATACTTAATTCACGCCTACCCGTCATATTTGACGGGCAATTACGCTAGTATAAGTTATAAATAACGAAATTGAAATAATTAACCTTTTTAAAATTGTAGATTTTTTATTGACTGAGGTCTGCTTCGTTACATATATATGAAAACTTAGGAACCTCGAGCAATCCTGCGATAGTATGCTGGAATGTTTTAAAATAGAGATAAGATTATCACTACCTAACAAGATTAAGGAAAGACAAATCTATACATATCTATAAAGTAAGGTGTTTGTATGTATGTATGTATGTTCTACTAAGGCTCAGAAACTACAACACGCAGAAAAAAGAGGGTGTCATATTAACCGTTATCATGTGTACGGTGGTGTAGTAAGGTTTTTAAACCGATTCGGTGTACTATTTAATTATAATATAATATTTTCGTTTATATGGGATTTCCATTTTAAATTTTTTCGTAAATTTCTCGAATTTTTTAACTCCTTACATATATATCGCAGACATATGCTCTCGCAGACTTTTTTGTGGTAAATTATCTCCTCTTTTGGAATAGTTTTTTAAAAGAGGGGCTTACAGATCAAATAAGACGAATTGAAGGGAAAATCTTATTTTTCATTATTGCTCAGCATTTGGATATACTTAGCAACCGATGTAACAAATTACGTTTGAACTATAAACATATCGTAAACGTAGAAATAGCTGATGAAATACTCATTTAATATCTTCTGATTTGATTGTATGTTTTTCGTTCATTATCTATGGTCTTCTATACACAGGTTAATTCTGCGAAAAAACATTAGTGAACTGTTTCTTTTTCTGTAATCGTGTCATTCGCATTATAGGTATGTTTGGATATAAGTTAAATTGTTTTTATATGCCTTTTGTCTTATTTTATTTCATACTTTGTTTAAGTGAAAATTACTGAAGATATATAATTCAATTACTACGTTAAAGTTTTTGTGTTTTGTTTTATGTTGATTTTATTAAAAAACACGGGTCGTTAAGGTGTTTGTTTATCATGGAAACAGTTTATCAATAAAAACGGAATTGAGTATTTCATGCTAACACGCAAGTTTTTTCCTATGCTCATCCATTTTGCGTTTCAATAATAATTAGATACTTTTTTGTAATATATAATATCGTTTTGAATTAAAAGAGAGTTTTATCAATTAGAAATAAGGTTAATTGTTATTTTAATACGAGAACTAAATTAGATTAACATTTTGAACACGTAACGCAGTGAATTTCGAAAGATTTTATTTGAATAATACTTTTGTTGAACTTTATTATGTCTTCTGAACTAAAATTAAGAATTCGTGTCTGCGGTTCCATGGGTAAAAAGTAAACACCACCGATACACTCACGTAATTAATTACGTTAGAAAAGTAAAACATTTTACTACATTATTTAAAATCGATTCGTTCGAATATCTCAATCTATTATTCAATTAATTACGATGGAAAACACAATTAAGAGCAATAATTTTATATCTATTTAGAGTAATAATAGGTATTCTTATTTAGTTTCTCCTGTTATTATGTTGACATAAAACTCATATTCCGCGTAATCAATATTTACTCATCACCATGACACGCTATTTTGTGATTGTTGGTTGTTTATTTAGCAACTGAATAGAAAGCGTCAGTCGCCATCACACGCCATCATCAGATACATTGAGCTTTAGGAGATTATTCGTTAGTTGATTTCGGTTAGTTTGTTGTTTTCATTTGCTTTCTTTTCGTGTCCATTTTTTGTGTTCTTTGTTTTAGTTCTTAGTTGTTCATTTTGTATTCTTTGCTTATATTCTTTGGTTGTGCTCTTGATTTTTGTTCCTTGATTACTTATTTGTTGGTTTACACCTTTTATGCCGACTATTGGTTAGAGTTTAATTCATTTCTTTTTTCTTGGTGGTTTTTACATTGAACTTATATTCTTTGGTTGTACTCTTAATTTATGTCCACGATTATTTATTTGTTGGTTTACACCTTTTATGCCGGCTATTGGTTAGCGTTTAATTCATTTCTTTTTTCTAGGTGGTTTTTGTAGTTTTCGTATTGGTTCGTTTCGTGTTCTTTCCACTTTATTTGAATACAATACGTTCGGAAACGGATTGTTACAAGCAAATATGATTAATTGTTAAGAAAAGGTAATTGTAAGTTAAAAAGTATCTACTATATAGGTATTTTAAAGAGTTTGTATGTTGTGCTGTAGTAGCCTCACTAAATCCGTTGAAATTCAACGGGAAATTCTGCTAGTGTATCTATAAATATCTATAAAGTGTTTTTATGTATGTATGTTTTTTATAACTCAGCAACTACAGCACGTAGAAACAAGAGGAAGGTGTCATTTTAATCGGAATAAAGATTTGATTGACCTTTCTAATTTTAAAAAATATTTTCTTTTTCCATTTTCTCCATTTGAATAACATAGGGATGAGTGCAAATTATTTTTAATTTGAATTTTAAAATTACTTAGAAACATAGTACGAACTTGAGACTTGGATGGATCTGTGAAAGAAAGAACGAAGTTTATTTTTATTGAAGGCAGAATGCGAATTCTGATCGAATTAGCCTAAAAATACGTTTACAATCAGAGAAATACGTCAATTTATCAGTTTTATGGCAATGCCAATTATAAGCTACCATGACAACTCCTATTGTCGCCGAAGTTGAGAGTTCTATGCATTTATATGGGAAAATTTTGCCGTAATATCGTTTTTCAATTTCTGTGGGCGATTTTGCTTTGTTTACTTGGCAACCAAATATTTGTTGATTTTAATTGAAATATTACTAATAATCTGTTTTAAATGATATTTTCGTGCGGCGTACAGTTCTCCAAAGCAAGCTGTTTTTAAAACTACGGAAGTAACTTAAATAATTAGAAGTAGATTGTCCATAAATTATGATTTCCAAACTTTGAAGATATCGTAACGACAGTTCGCATAGGTATGTAATTTTACTCTGCTGATAACATAGCTTATGGCGATAAAATGTTTGGCGGGAGAGGGTGCTTAATTCAATAACTTTTAAAATTATTATTACACGTAATTTTCGATTTTTCAGATTGCAAGATTTTCATATTTCATTCATTTAAATAGGTAATTGCGAAAAGGTTTTTTTTTATTTTCGCTTTATTCGACGGTTAAAACTGTGCACATATCTTATTCTTGCGATGTTTACATGTTACACCATAGAAAATTTAGATTCACTAAATCCGTTGAAATTCAACGGGCACTTCCGCTAGTATTAGATAAATAAAGCGGTAAGTGAATAAAGTCCCACTATAACCCAGAGTACGGTCGGTACGGTTAGATTTAACGAGATTTAGTCTGTCGTTCTCGCGTTTGTCGCGAGATAACATAAATGCATAAAATTCATCAGACGGGTTGACTACCGCAGGCACACGACGTAACATAACTCCGACTTGATGATTTCTTCCCCGCTTGGTAAACGTCGCGCGAGCGGGTTTGTGATACACCTTGAGTGGGTGGGTGTCGCTTGGAAATTTAAGAGGAATTTCTCCAGGAATGCGAATTAAGAGCGGCAGGTTGGACGAGTAACGCTAGGCAGTATTTCACTGTCTTGTCCAGACAGTTTTCTCTGTGATCACGTTAGGTGAGGAGGTGTATTTTATATCTGAGGCGATTTTCTGCCTAAGGTGGGACATGTAAATTCAACAATGGCATCGCATTTATTGTTGTATTCAACATTTTCCTTATTGGTATTCCACGATTATTTGGCAACGGAACTAAGATACTCCGTCCTAGCAATGATTTAAATATTATTTAGGCGCATAGATTTTATTCTCTATAATTTTTCACGCTATTTGGCCACAGCAGATGCCAAACACTGAAATAATTCGCACTTATTGACTTTATCCCCCATTTTGATACTTATTAATGCCGAGAAATATAACTAATGTAATATTATGTAATTATAGATATCTATCAAGTAAAGAGTGTGTGTGTCTGTGCATCTGTGTGTGCCTGTGTGTGGCTATCTGTGTGTGCGTCTGTCTGTCTACGTGCGTGCATTCCTGAATGCATGTACCTATGTATGTTTTTTTATAACTAGTAACTATAGCACGCAGAAACAAGAGGAAGGTGTCATTTTAATCGGAATAAAGAGTTAAGTGGTGTAGTCAGGTTTTTATACCGATTTGATTGACCTTTCTAATTTTAAAAAATATTTTCTTTTTCCATTTTCTCCATTTGAATAACATAGGGATGAACGCAACTTATTTTTCATTTGAATTTTAAAATTACTTAGAAACATGGTTCGAACTTGACACTTAGATGTTTCTACGAAGAAAATAACAGTTTATTTTTATTGAAGGCAGAATCAGAATACTGGTCGATTTAGCGTAAAAATACGTTTAGAATCAGAAGAATACGTGATTTTTATCAGTTTTATGACAATACCAATTATAAGCTACGATAACTCCCATTGTCGACTAAGTTGAAAGTTCTATGCATTTATATGAAAAAATTTTAACGTAATATCCTTTTTAAATTTTTGTGCGCGATTTTTCTTTGTTTAAATGGCAACAAAATATTTGTTGATTTTAATTTAAATATTACCAATAAAAGGTTTTTAATGATATTTTCGCGTGGCGTAGAGTACTCCAAAGCAAACTGTTTTTAAAAATAAGTACATAAGTAACTTAAATAAATGGAGGTAGATTTTCCACCAATTGCGATTGGATAAATCGTTTCATTGTTTCCAATGTATTGTTGATATTAACAATTTTCTCGTAACAGAAGTCATGGATGAAAGGATCGAGATAATAGTCGGAGGATAATATTCACTTTGTGATTCTTAAACGTTCTCTATTTACCTTTTTGTCTTTTGTTAAATTAATTAATTTCGTTTGTTCATTCATTTTCTGTTGATCATTGTGTTCTTGCTTGTTATACAGTTTTCGTTTTGAATATATCGTCACGAAACTTCGCATAGGTATATAATTTTAACCTGCGGGTAACATAGGCTATATGGCGATAAAACATTTGGGGGGAGAGAACTTAATTCTATAATTATTTTCCCATCAGTTTACACGTAATTTTAGATTTTTTTAGATTTCAAGATTTTTTTCTTTCATTCATTTAAATAGGTAATTGCGAACGGTTTTTTTTTCATTTTTGCTTTATTCGACGGTTAAAACTGTGCACATATCTTATTCTTGCGATGTTTACATGTTACACGGTCGAAGTCTTAGATTCACTAAATCCGTTGAAATTCAACGGGCACTTCTGCTAGTATTTTTATATAATACAGGTAATTTTCATGTCGATGACTTCATTCGTTGACTGAAGTTTAAATTATTCCAAAACTCTCTTTCAACAGAGGCTTCAACCTAACTTTTAATAGACGATTTTCCGGCCATAGCCAATTCAAATACCTTAAAAACAGCACAACCCTATGTCAATAACCGGCTAATTTCTACAATTGGGTGGTTGCATGGAATTTTTAAGGAACACAATTATAGCAGCTATATATGAATCTATTATTATAAAATTAATTTTAAGTTAATTCACAAGTTACGGCAGAGACACAGAAATCTTTCTATCAGTACCACATTTTTCTCATGATAAATATAATTTCAGCAAATATTTGAAGGTACAGAGTCAATTCATCAAAGTGTTTTACTTCACCAAATAAGGATTGTTTAAATTTACTCAGAGCAAACAGTTTGTGTTTAACAAATTTGAATTTACGAAAGGAGTGAAGGATAAAATCGTTTCCATTTTAATGGCGAATGACACCGTTTGGCGAAAAAAAATGTAGTTAATTCTCACATAATAAATCAAGCTGAGAAAGAAAGCGCGTGTGGATGTGGGCATGTATGTGACGGATAATTTCCCAAAACGAGACTAATATCGATATCAGACAGATGAAGGTGATATAGTAGAATAAATAAAAGTACATGTGTATATACATATAAAGAGTTAGATACATAAGTATAAATAAACAGTATCACCAAAACTTTGTGAAGTAAAAAAATGAATTTCACCCACAAACATAGCATAAACGAACTAAAGGAGAAAGAAATTAATGGAGTTTGCGGACGTCATTTTCTGAAGCAAAATAAAAGAAGTACCTACACGTAAATAACCTGATACGCTAGCGACACTTCAGAGATCGAAAAAGAAAAAGAGAATCAGTTTATTTCCCTCCGATTAAATTAAGTGTTCCACGAGTGCCGGAAGTTTATTCTGCGACTGACTAAAAAATAATGCGAAAGGGTAGGCGAATCAATCCGAATCAATAACAGTGTAGACCCTTCATTTGTTCAAAGGAAATGACCCAGTCCGCTTTTTTTTATTCCCGGTATATCGTTTCAGAGGCTCGTAAGCCTTCATTTATTGTTCATCGGAGCTTCAATGTTTTACATCACGAGAGTCCCTTGCGTGGAATAGAGCATTTTAAATGGAATATTTCGTGGAGGAAATAGACTAATTGTAAGATGAAAGAGAAGTGAGAACTGGGGAGAAAGAAAGGGGAAAAGAGGGAAATAGAACAGAAAGAACAGAAAAAGGGAAAGATTGAGAAAGGGGGTTGAGAGAGTAAGACGAAATGCAATAAAAGAGAGATAAAGGGAAAGCGGGGGAGAGGGGGATAGGAAGAAAGGGAAGGGAGTTAGAGAGGGAGAGAAGAAAGAAAAAGCTGTAGTTAGGGGAGGGGGAAAGAGAAAATAGAGGAAGAGGTTTCCCTCATTCAATATCTATAATATATTGACGTTCTGACAGGAGAATGAGGAGTATACAAATTATGAGGCACCTCCACATGAGCTAAAAACTTGAAATTCAGCAGACCACAACTGAAGGAAAACATCCGAAACTGTTTAAAATCCAATTTTAAGGGGATATTTTTGCCCTATAAGAAAAGCACGTAAATCGGTGCAGACTTCCATATGAGATAGAAGCTTGAAAATTAGAGGTATTTGCTCAAAACCAATGGAAAAAAATCCTAAATTACTGAAATTTAAATTTTAGCGGATATTTTTGCCCCATTATTGCCCATTACGAAAAACACGTAAATCGGTGCAGTGGCTTCCAGATGAGCTAAAAGCTTAGAAATTCGCACGGGTGCATTCTTAGCACAACACATTTATACGATTTTAAAGCTTAATTCGTACTTTTCCCCTTTTAGTCCGTAATTTCTATTTGGAAATGTAATCGAGAGAGAGAGAGCAAATGTTTACGCTATTTGAAAATGTCAACAACTCTCGTGTACTTTGGTAAAATAGCTCACGCGACTCTCTGGACTTGGAGTATATTGTAATCCTTTCTCTATTTTCAATTATCTACCCACTGGAATTGTTTGAGCAGCCCTCTTACTGTTCCAGTAAGTTTATTGATTCCCTGAATATTTTGTCTGTTATATATTCAAAGCAATGATTTTTCACCAAAATATAGAAATATAAATGATTGTGAATCTACTTGAATAGTAATTTTTCTTTAAAATTTTCTTCAAATAAAAATATACATTTATATGATATTAATTACTCCTGATTGGAGATTATTTTAGACGGATTAAAATCATTGTTGGATTATTCTAATCAGGGTCGATTCCCATGAAGGTTAACTGAGAATTTTACGGCAATGTTAAAAAAATAGAGAGGTGCAATGTTCTATAAATAACGGCTTTATTCAACTATTAGAAATTGCGACTTCGTTCGAGGTGGTGTTAAACTCTGTATGTTTGTACTTATTAACAACAGAATAGATTTTAATATTTAAACTGTACGCAAATTTCACGAAAATGCAACCGATCTACCTCAGGAGCTCCAGTTATTCAAAATTATTGTTTTCGTAGTTCATTATATTAAATTTAAATATTAACTTTATATGAAGCACAAATTAAATACAGAAACTTCGTTCTTATAGAAATCAGATTTACTAAAATTCGAATGTATTTAGCAGTGTTTTCTGATGAAATACGTATAAGTATACAATGTAATTTGAAAGACTAAATAGCAGTAATTTTTCAAGTGGGATCTGGGTAAAATTCTTCATCGCGATTATTTTTAAGCTTTCCCCTGCACGTCACATTTAGAAAAATTGTCCTTCGAATTAATATCCACCAATTGCTCATTTTTTCGTTAGGAAAATAATTTTCCTTTTACCGCGTCTATAATTGATAGACTGCTCGGATAAATCTCTAAAGGAATTCATTACTCGCTCGTACCATTAAGGTAAAAGGCTTATGACTAGACCCAGTAACTGATAAAAGTTAGATTTCTCTAAACCTAAGTTAATGTTGGGGAAGTAAAACTAAAAGTGAAATGCAACTATACACCTAATCATTTTCGACCAATGCCTTCAGTGTGCGGAAAATTAATAATAATAATGATAATTAATTGAGCATGAAAAGATTAACCTCCATTATATGAATGTTTTATACGAAGGAAGAAAACTTGACAAAAATATCTTAATCGTTTAAATCCACATTCTTACTTTTGGATTTGTCAAAAAGGCGAATTCATAATCCGTGAACATCTCATCTTACAATGGGCCAATTTATATGATCACGAGGTCGAACGCATCCATTTACGGAAGACGATCGTACGGCACTTTCTTCCCCCGTAGGATAATGATCGAGCATTTTGGAGGGTATTTTCGGTGCGACATATCTCCTATCATTCATGAATCTGGTGATTTTCATTATATATATATATATATATATAAACTTACGGAAGAGGAAAGGTAAATGAGGATATTTAGGGCAACTAGATGTTGAAGGAAACCCAGTGAGCACTTACCGGAAGGAGAGCCGCTAGGGTGTTGGAGAGAGACATTTGTAGAAGTTATTGGAGCTTTCGGGATGATCCCTAAGTCAGCACAAGAGAGACACAACTAGTTGCCCTATATATATATGTGTGTGTGTGTGCGTGTGTTACACCTAAAGGCCGAAATCGCTCAGTGAGCGTAAAAAAAAAAAACAGCCACAACGCGTTGCGGATGCAACTAAACGACCAAATACCGACATTAAGATTTTTTTCGCTTCATGACCGTTTTAAACCGACCACAACGCTTTTTGGACTATTCATAAATGACACAACGCGTTGTGGACGGTTTGAAACGACCAAGAAGCGTTCTGCTCCTTCATATTCTGTCAAAACGCGACGTAGCTGTCTCCTTAGGACCACAACGCGAAATAATGGGATGTATGAATTGAAATAAGAGAAACAGCTATTCAGTCATTATAAGATATTTATTCACACATTACAAAGCATGTAAAATATTAATAGACGAAGTATAAAATTGATATAGGCCAAAAAAGACCAGTCATTTGTTTTTGTAGGCCCTGATATTATGGCACTTGGAATTGCACAGAACTGCTTGAGACCGGCACTTGCACGTTTGCACTGCCACATAACAAATCCTTGTTTGGACCCAAATGAGAGATCTGAAGCACAACGCATAGTCAATGATGTACTTGGAACATCTGTTTGATTGATAATGTTGGGAATCTGCGAAGCTGAACTCATTGCGGGCGTAAAGTCTTTCCAATGTCCCTTGTTTGGTACCCAATTAGTACAAACCAGATTCGTTAACACCTAGAACCACGGCCAACACATTCCTTGCAGCAAGTCTTCCCCTATCAACATCCGGAACTTTAACAACGACATTCTGTCCTAACTCGGCAGGAGGTATTTTTTTGCCTGACAAAGTTATCATTTTTGCTGCTTGCTTTTCCAATCCTGTTTTGGCACTATGACGTTCATCGTCGATTAAGTCAGTTCTCTTACAACGGTTACATGTGACTTGATCTTCAGTTTCGATTCCGCACTTCACATGTACCTTCAGATCACATTTTCCACAAATTCTGAGAACTACGGATTCTTCACATATAGCACATGAAACTGTGATGGCTATATCATCTTCCATCTCCTCGTCTGATTCGAGTGCATTCAAGTCACTCAAGGTGTTTCCCAATTCCTCTTCTGTTTCCACCTATTCATAGGTTTCCTTCTCCAAGGAAGAATCTGCCATTCCGATTCTTTATTTGCATCCAAACATGGTTTCATAAGGACTTTTCTTAATCCCTTCATGCATTGAGCGATTCTTCTTGCTTTGGATGAATTTTAATCCCTCTGACCATTTTTTAGTGCCTTCATCCACCATCCAAGTTACCAGCATATCTCTTATATCCTGGTTTGACCGTTCTACCGATCCTTGTCCTTGGGAATGTCTGGGTTTCCCATGCACTAGTTTCAGGCCTGGCCACATTTATCTTAAATCCTGAATTATTCTGTTGGAAAATCCCTCCCGTTGTCACTTTGGAGAATGGATGTTGCTCCAAAAATGCAGAAAATATAAATTATATGATAAGCGACTACTTCTGCTGTTTTTGTTTTAAGTGGCGTATTACTTATTACTTCCGTTCACCCCAATTTTAAAAAATCAGTTTCTCATTTTCTCCAATAGTAATTACGCCGTATCTCATTTGATTATACCGTTAACACGTAAAGTAATCACTACGCTCATTACTGCTTTCAATAAAAAGCGTACATTTTTCTTCAAAAACCTCTTTCATTTTCTTACTCTCCGAAATAGATATGCTCTCGCTGGCAGTCATGGTCAGTCAGTCAGTCAGAGTCACTGAGGTACGATACTAAAAACACTCTCACAAGTGTCAACATGCATGATTTCGCTTCGTGGTCGTTTCAAACCGTCCACAACGCGTTGTGTCATTTCTGAATCGTCTACAACGCGCTGTGGTCGGTTTAAAACGGTCACAAAGCGAAAAAAGTCTTAATGTCGGTATTTGGTCATTTAGTTGCATCCACAATGCGTTGTGGCTGTTTTTTACGCTCGCTGAGCGATTTCGATCCCTGGGCGTAACAAATATATATATATATATATATATCGATTTAGAATAAGAGAAGTAGATGTACTGTTGTGGAAGTGGATGGAGTTATGACATCGGTTTCCACAACTACTGTTGCAAAGATACGGAGACCAGTGCCTGGTGATATAAGCATTTCACATACCTTTAAAATACAATTTTTGATCAATAAACTTGCCAAGCAAGTTTTATTTTAATTCGCTCCATTGGAAAATATGTAAAACAAGAAAATGCTTACATTATAATTTGAATGAAAACTTCATATAAAAAACTCCCTAATAGAACAACAACGACACAAGATAAATATTGCTATTAAAATGGAAAGTACTAAAAACAAGTTATATAGATCAGAAGTTTCCAAAATCTATTAAATGGTTGTGAAAACCAAATCCGCATTTCGACTACAAGGCAGCCATCGTCAGTGGCAATTCACCGTTAGTAGATTCAAAGTATCCATTAATAAGTTATATATAACAATTTAAGGCTAAAGCGTTTAATATTTAATTCACGCTCAATAATCCATCTGATGATTTAAAATAAAACATTTACTCATTTCACGAAGTAGCGAATAATTAAATATGAACGATAGAAATTATATTAGCTAGATATGTTGCATCGTAACGAACGAGAAATAAAAACAACTCGTGGTCCATTGATCCGTGCCGACACGCATAATTTATTCCGCCCTCTAGCGACAGCGGGGAATTTTCTTTCGAGTGACTTAATCGCGTAGAGAGGACTTGAATGTCAGACAGCCTATAGTGGTTCTCTGAGCTTATTCTCCGGGGAATGACGCACTGCCGGAATAGCGAGAGGTCAAGAGGATCCGTAAATTCAACGTGAGCACACGTGGCACACAGGGGAACGCTTTCAATAGATGGACAACGGATGCCCTGCTGAAAATCGACAATGAAGCGGAATAAACTCTCTGAATAAACCGTGGACGTGAAATAACTGCGCCAATCTCAAGATCGATTTATTTTAATGCGCTAAATCCTCTTTTTCGATGTTTTTATGTAGGAGACATGTTACTTTCCGGTCTTGATTCAATACAATCCATTAAAGCTTTTAAAGGTAATGCTGATTTGTCAAATCAAATACGCCTGTTTTGTGCAGGTTATGCGATATTGACGAAGTGAGAGCTAATTGACTTCTTATGGAACGTTAAATCTAAAGTTTATGGACATTTGAGTAACCATCGTAAATTTCCATGCCTGAATAAAGCTAGTGATTTATTACTGTTATAATAAAATCCAATCCCATTCCAACATTCTCCGAGTAAGAGAATAATTGAAAAACCGTCCTTTCGATTTCAATGACGTTTTTGCCGTATACTCGGCGCGTCATCTTGCAGGTTCGAAATAGATCCTCGTCCGTGATTAGAGCATGAGTTCGATTCCAGAAGTTTATTTCCTCTTTTTGATGAAAAAGTGAATGATTGTAGGATTTTATTTGGTTTTAAAATAGTTTCATAAATAATAAATCCTCGAGACTTAAGCGTTTTACGGTAGCATAAATGAAAATTATTTTTCCAATAAAGGGAACTTGAAAGAGTTCCGAATTTATTTTAAAAATTGATCTGAGATACGAAAAAGGAAACATTATCAATACTTAGCTGTGGAAATGTTTTTTTGACACAGCCACTTCACGCATTATTTCCGCGTCTAATTTCACAAAATAGACTTGCCTCGGAATCTATAGACCAAATAAACAACTACCTATATCTAATTGTAAAAAATACGCAACAAAAGTTTAATATAAAAAAAAGAGTTTAATGTTTGTTTTCGTGGGGAAGAATGCGCATCTGGGTTTCCCAACACTTTGCAGCTATTGGATTTATCTTGACCATCAGTTTACGTAGTGACACACAAAAAAGAAATACAGGTGTTCAAAAAGTCTTTATACAGTAGATAGATAAAAATTACAGGCTGGAAACACTGATATTTACTATTGTTATAAACTCACTTGCAAAAATTGTTTTGTCTCTAGAGGAAAGGATGTTTTAGTGAAAAATTCTTTTAAAAATTGTTAACATCAGAGTTGCCAACCTGTAATTTTTATCTATATACTGTACTATACAGTATAGAGACTTTCTGAACACCCTGTATATCCCTTCGAGATACAAACTACCGGAAACGAAGATTTTATCAAAATATTGTATCACTTCTAAGTTTGCAAATTCTGATAAATTGGTAATAAAAACAGGAAATCACAAATAGTTTAAATAAACGTAATAGAAGTTATAAAGTACATTAACTGTAAATAATTGACAAAGAAATTTATGAATATGTGACACATTAAGAATAAAAAAGTGCAAATAAAAAATTATATAAGCGAACTAACTGCTCAATATACATTCTATATGTTAACTATCATATATAATATCATATGTGTAAGTGTATTGCATCGTCATTATTAGCTTTATAATGTTGAAGTGCGACACACAAATAATCGTAGGGTATGAGACTATTTAGGTTTAAAGAGGACATTTCGCAGAAGGTAAATGCGTTTAAAGTGTACGAATGGAGGAAGAGGACCACCCCGCAGCAAGATAGAACGTATGTGCAAAAAAAGAAGATAAAATGGGATAGAGGCGGCAACCGTAGCAGAGGAACAAAGTAAAGGAGATGGGAGAAGGGAGGGAGCAATATAGATGAAAACTAGAACAGAAGGACAGTGACTCCAGGTACGACCTCCGGAAAAGTTCCTTTGGAGTGTGTGTCGGAGAAATCCAAGAACTGTTTGGGAGAGGTAAACTTTTTGTTGGAGCTGATTCGACGTTTCGCGATCCCGGAATACTTTCTTCCAAACGGGATAAAGGCAAGAGAGCAGAAGAGGAGGAGGAATGGGAGAGAGAGAGAGAGAGAGAGATGATGAAACAAAAGAAACAGAGATAGCAGAAGGATACAAATTTTGTTTAAAGGTTGAGCTTGTGAAGAGAATTTCTAAACCGGTTGAATTTTATGGGACGAAATAATGCTGGTAGGAATATTTATAACCTGCGATAGTTCTATCAGGTACGCGTTATCGCATATTGAATAATATAAGCAAAATTGACCGTCAAAAATGAAAGGAAAAATTTAATTTGACTTGATTGTTTACAATGAGCTATATATATTGTTAACTGTATTTACATACATCACAAAAATATTGTCATGGGAAATTACGCGTCGTGAGTATTAATTAGAAATGTCCTGGATATATACAGTGGTTCATTATTATAATTAGTGTAATTGTTATATAGACTGTAGTACTAATTATTATCATTTATTACATCGTTTATTATCATAATCATTTACCTTTACATTAAAGACTATTGGGTTGGCCTCATTTTTAAAAATAATTAAATATGAGTTGTTTTCACTCATTTTAAAGCAATTGCGCGATGTTTCAACGTATCAGGATCACTAACTAAACTGTTTTTTGTGGATTTTGCGACATTTAAAGATTTTTATGAGAAACAGAAGAAATTAATGATGGAGTTTGGAGACACGGCGAGTAACGGAGGCGGGAATTGTAGGCAGTAGAATTGTTTAGTAGTAGAAAGTGGAGGAAGTTACGAGATTGAGGCCGACTAAGAGAGAAAAAGGGCGGGAGAGGAGAGGTAAGAGAAAGAGAGGGAGAAAGGAAATACAAAAGGTTTGGGTAAGGGTTTCATAGCGGGAGAACGGAGGAAATAAAGGGAAAGCACGATGGGGAGGCGATGGAGAGGGTGCGACCGGGACGAAAACGTGTGCAGGAGGAGAAAAAAGTGCGTGGGAAGCATGTAGCACTCATTACGGCGAGGAATCTCACGGGGACACCTTTATTCGTAAACGGAAAAAAAGAGAAGAGCTCCGCTTCGCACCCTCTGTCCATCCATGAGTTTGCGACTGCAGTTAGACTCGAAATGAGGGGGTGAGGTGCGCGTGGACGCGCGTTCGCTCTACAGAGGCTATCTTTTTAGCATAAAAAGTCGTGTGCCGTTGGGACGGAAAACCGACGTCCACCAATTGTTGCCTCTCTACTACTTCCCGGGCCACTATCTTCTCCAACCTCCATTTCCCATCCCCTCGACAGTTACTTTAGCTGCGATGCTTCGCCCCTCTCTTACCCTTAGTCAGCGTCACCGAGAAAGGTAGAGCGATAGAGCCGAATTATTCGATCCTGCACCGTCCCCTACTTTTTTCTCCAATTCTCTATTTTTTGGCGCCGCTATTTTTTTATTGGGAGTTTCCATGCACGATAAGCGGACGGATGCAAATGGCTGTTTGAGAGTAGAAGTATTTGAAGGGAAGGAGCATGATGGCTTGCTTCCAGACGTGTGGTGTATCCGACGTAGCCGCTTCGAAACATAGGAAATGTTTCTCTTTCATTCTGATTTATTTCGGAATTTCTTCCCACGCTAAAAGAGAACCGTTGGCCGGCGAGTACAGCTTTTTTGGCCGCTTTTTTTTTCAACTCCAACTCGGCTTCAAAACATTCCATTCATTAACGGTCTAGGTATCGGAATTGTCCATTTTTATTTCGGCAGATACTTTTTTATGGAAAGGACTAATCAATAAAAAAAGAACTCGGAAAGCTCTTTCCGGGAAAAAAGAATTAATAGGAAGTAAGCTTCTGGAAATTTAAAAAGGGTTTCTTTCGGGTTGGGTTAGAGTTTCAAAAATATTCCCTTAGTGGGATTAAAAGGTATCAATGAAAAGGAGAAGATAGCTTTAGCAAAGGAAATTTCAAATGCGGCAGATGAGGAAAAATTGTCTAAACTTCAAATATTTGCGTGTTTTCCTTAGTTTTCCGAAAAAAATACAATAAGCGTGCAAAACAACATTAAAGTTCAAAACATTCACGGTTATGGCATGAGATTGATTCTACGAACCTCCACTAATCTATCTAGCGAATCCCACCCAGTACGATATGTAAATATGATTTTCCGATTCGGTACAATGGCAAACGTTTTTATTTTCCATTTTCCCGACTTACAACTTGTGGCGGAAAATTTTGTTTGCGGATATTAATTTGTATTACTCGTGACTAATATTGGCATTAGCTTCACTGAAATGTATCTAAAAATGCAAATATTGAAAGTGGTCGGCCCTTTATGAAGCAATGAACCTATACAAACAAATTTCTTTTCTTTATTTTGAGTATTTTAAGTAACAAAATAACATTAATTTATTGGTTGAAAAAATACGTGAAATTAAAGTTAGGTTAATTAATTTATGTTATATGTCAGCGAATAACGTGTTCAGGATTTGGTTTATTATTTTTACAGTTTAACGAAATATTTAGTTCGATTAATTCCTTTATTCAAAAGTAGAATTTTTGTTTGTTTATAATACAACAAAGGTTAAATGATTGGTAATAATAAACAAATATATTACTCGGAAAGACAGCTTCGTTCAATTATTTTAGAAATCGATTACTTAAGTCCGTGAGTTAAATAGATACCAACGTCAATAACTTTATAATCTCATTTCCAAGTAGAATAAAAATATAGCATTATTATAAATTGAGAAAAATTCAATTGTTTTGCAATTCCAAAACACGTATAGAAATCATTTCTCTCCTTGAAATTTATTTTTTTTCACAACTCAACAAAAGTCATCCTACGTCACTCAACAGTTGTCTATATTAACCACTGAAAATGACTATCCTGTTTGGCAATCCAGTTGTGTTTTCGTAATTTCGTAAACTCAGCTACAATATGAATGTCCTTAACGTGAAAAACATTAATTTAATGTGCATTGGGATTTTGGCAGCAAGAAAATTTAATTTTTTAAAATGCTATTCGTGAGCTTAACTGTTGAGTTCGTTTCTCGATTTACATTTCTTTCAAATTCAAATTGAAAATGTGACAAACATCCTTGTGCTAATGAAATGAAGAAAGGAATTCTACTAGAATCGAAATCGTGACGGTGATCAGTATTCAATTTAAGAATAATAAATCTGAATAAATCCTGACTAAATTCGGGAAATACGGATTACCAATGTTGACCTATTAGCCTTTATATGTATACAGATTAAAGTATACGCTGTGCTCAGTACAGATTACGGCTTTTATTTTATGGGATTAATATACAGGATAATTATTATTTGTGTCATTCTACGTTGCAAATTATAACGTAAAAATCTTTGAAGCTTATGGCTGAAATTTCCACTTTATTACACACGTTTGAGATAACAATAAATATTCTATATAACCATAATATCATAAGGCAATTATTTCGTTATGACAACTACCGAGCATATATATCAATTTTCAAAGGTTATCTTTAACATGAAGCATTAAAGTACATTTCGTAGGTCCAAGTGCAACATATTATTTATGTAATAAGCGAAGAATGAATGAATGAATGAATGTTTTTGACAGGATTTGAAGCTTAACCGATTAATATGATGTGCTTGGAAAATATGAGATCACGGTTAGTCTCTTAATAATGTCTGAATTTTCTATAAATAAACCATAACCAATATACATACGTACATATATATATATAAAGGATAAACATATTATCTACATGAATATTAATAACGAGCGATGTTATCAAAATGAGGATAAACAGTTCTTCGAATGGATTTCTTGATCGGTGCACCTCTAGCGAAGAGAATAAACGGACGTGGACGCTAACTAACTAACTTGTACAAAAGGTTAATAATTACTTGTAGAATAATACACCTCACGGCTCTTAATCAAATTCTAAAATTATATTTGTCCAAATTGAATGTGATGTGTTAGTAATAATGTTACATTCACCTATGTAAATATGGAGAAATTTCATGTCTTTTAATAATTTATTAAAGCAGTTAATTGCTCTTCACTCATGGATTTAAAACCCTTATCATCTCCATTGGTCATTATTGTTTTAATGCCATAAAAAGATTATATTAACCGCACTAAGGTTAATTTATGTATATACGAAAATTAGATTCGTCGATTTTCTATCCATGAAGGTATTAATGTTCTCAAATCAAGATACGAATAATATATTGAGGATATGATATGAACTTTAATTATTGAAAATATAATTCGTATAGAGTATAGGTTTTATGCGACTATCTCTATAAATTAAGTATTTCGCCCCGTTGGTTAATTCATTACATTAATTTAGGTTAAGACATTTTACAAATGTTTTGATTAACATTTAATAAACGAACATTTTTATCACCGCATTAAATTTCAATCACACAAAAATTTCTTGTCCTTACACTTTTGACAGAAGTTAAATTTCGATAATAAAGACTTCTTTATGCTGTTTCAATCTAATTAGCGCATCGGCCTTCATCTATTGAAGCAGTTTGCTGTTGCTGAAAGTTATATCTTTTCTTTTATTTACCCACAAATACGTCCAAGTATTATAATACACAGACCTAAAATATATTGTCAACAAAATATTATTTTTAAGCTCAGCGTCAACCATAATTGTTTGCGGATACCCTCGAGTGCAGAGCGGTAAAGAAATAACAAGAGAACAAAGGATTCGAGTCGCTCTCCTAGGGAGACCTCAACAGCAGGAGGCAGATGTGGAGTAAGAAGCGATGTGGAGCAGGAGAAAGAGAGGGGGCAAAGGTCGTATAGAAATGCAGCGGTCGGGCGAAGTTATGTGGGCGGGGTAAAGAGGCAAGGGAGAGCGCGCTCTTTCAAAGAGGTGAAGGTTTGAAGGGAAACGATAGGGGGAGAGAGGGATAAGGCGAAACGGAGAATAGAAGGTAGTTTAGTAACCGAACAGGGGGAGGGAGAGGAGGTGAAGGAAGGTAGAAAGAGAGGGAGAGAAGGGGAAGTGAAGGGTTTCGATTGGTATAGGTAGAATAGAATGGCTGCGGAGATTGGAAAGTGAATGTTTCCAGAGCACTCAAACGGGGGCGAGATCACCCTTTTGCCGTGCGCGGGGAAGGAAGGAGAAGAAGAGGGGAGGGTGTAACCTCAGCGTCTCCCCCCTCCCCTCTCTCTCTCTCTCTCAGGACCAACCTTTCAACTCCTCACCGCACAGCTGTCCCTCCAAATATCCCCTCCTACTCAACCCTCCTCAATTCCCCCTCACTCTTTACTCCTCCGGTTTTCACCACAGTCTCACTCCCGCTCAGGGCGTATAAAAGTATATAAGGCATAGGAAGTTATCGCCTTCTGCCGGAAGAAAACCAGAAAGGTTTTGTAATCCTCGACGCAACCCTCAAGGGGGGAGGAGATGGAGATTTTTTTATAACCCCTCTCTAGCTGGGAGGGCAAACAAAAAAATAGTTGGGGGTTAAGAGGGGGTAAGGGAGCGTAGGTGAGGAGAATTCCTCGATGTTTTAAGAAGATATTTTCTCAGAGCTACTCTCTTCTCTACCTTTTCCCATCGGGAGATTTTTTTATCACCCTATTCGTGAGCCACTTACCCCGTTTATTTTTTAAGAAAAAGGCGAACGAAAGAAAAAAATTCCCTCGGAAATTCGTCTCTGATGATTTTTCGATACTTTTCCGCAACACGCCCACGGAGGAAAAATTCGCCCTCGGGGTATTTTCCTCTTTCGTTTCCTTTTTTTTTATTATATGGTCGCGGGAGAAAAAGGCGCGTTTATTAGGAGACATCGAATACTGTCTGCCTTCTTCGAGAAGCTATCCTTTTGCCTCCTTTTTTAGTCCGTACTAGGCCAAAATTCCTGGACGTAGGAGCCATTCACGGTAAACATCAGAAGTTTGGGAGCTTCAAGCATACACTGTCACCTATAAAAATTTATTTAACATTAAGATATATATATGTATACATCAAGGCTAACTTCGGTTAGTAATAGAGAGTTTGCCAGTTTCCATTCTGGCAGCAAAATCATTAAAATCTATACAATAATATGTCAGTGCAGTACCAAGGAACTCCGTTAAGGATCGATTTAAAATAACGGTATGATGTTTCCACTTTACTCATATCATCATGGTGTGCTGCGACACACAGCAGTATGTAAGGTGACAAATTTTAATTAGACGATTTTTCGTATTTTAGGATAGAGGGATGCCTCGATAACCGTCGTTAATGCGTTCCATAAATAGGCGACGATTATCTAATCGACGATAGTTAAAGTACGTTTTTCCTGTAGTAACAATATTATAAATAGGCAGTGAGTTCCGTCTGACCCCATAATCTACCAATAAAATTGATTTTTACACTCCCTCCCTCTGTGCTGTAAATCAATAGTAAAAGCCTTTAAAAAACCTATTTAAATACAGGTGTCTTAACTGGTCGTTGTTAACTCATTCCTGAAAATAATGACGAAGAGCGAAACGACGATCAACGAATCCGTTTTTCTCAAAAGCACAATGTTATAAATCGGCGGAGAAGGTGCATATATTTAGGTTAATAACGGTGATCAACGATATTGCTAAACGATGATGAGCACAGGCGACGATAAGCGAGGGACGTCTTTACTTAATATCCATCAGCCGTTCCTGAAATGACTGCGATTTGCGTGAGACAACCAACGGTTGATCGAAAAACAACGATAGTCGAATCAAAAGGTATTAATATATGAACGACAGTTAATTGAATCGATGGTAATCGAACGGCTGTTGATCGAGGCATACCTGTACGTAAATGGTTTCCAAACTGTGGAGCGCAAAAGATTTGATACATGTTTACTGTCTAATTAATAATCCTAATCGTGAGACGTACGATATGCAGCCGCTATATTCTAGCCCTCAAGTGGCAGGGACGTATCCTTTGCGTACATATTTTTCTAAGATGGTGATATTAATGAAAATGGTCCAGTAGGTATTGTTCATGAAATTTGACTAAGCATGATAGAGGAGGGTGCGAAGACATTTTTCTCCGATAAGGAGAAGCGCGGATTTGAAATGTTTGTAAATCGCCGCTGTACTAAGTCTGACATTTTAAATTAAGAGATCAGCCCGTGAGCCGCGAGCCTCATGTGACTCGACAACCACAGTTTGTCTACCCCTACCCTATACATTTTTATCTGTCTTCAGTCGACGCACAATCACGGGCCACGGAACTTCACGGCCCAAATGCGTATCGAGAATTCGAATGATTTCCTCTCTACGCTCACATCACTCAACTGCCTAATGAAATTTTCATTCCGAAAAATAAGAAAATGATGCATTTTTTTATCTTCTCCCTTCTCCTTGTCCAGCTTCTCCCCCCCCCCCCCTCCCCTCCCCTCCCCTCCGCTTTCACTTCTATTTGACTTTCTCTTGCTCAATTCCTTCTTTCAACCATCCATCTCCAACTTTAATCTGTTCATCGTTTCTTTCCCTCTAATAACTTTCTCTACATCCGACGTAGTTTAACTTGAGCTCTGACGGCTAAGAAAAATTAGAGCTAAAGAGATCTTTTAAAAGGCTCCAGCCAATCACGGAAGAACGACGCCACATCCTGCACTGCCACTGTTCCTGCCTTTTCCTTCGGTCCTTTCATGTGTACGATTTGGCAACTTCGTTCCTCCCACGATTTATGCCAGAGCTTCGGTTAGACTACGCTATGACAAATAGTTTGAATAGGTAACGATTCTATTAAGTAAATCAAAAATTGTTCGTTCGTGAAAAATAATTAATATTTAAATCAGAGCTTAAGTTGTACTAGGCCACCTACCTACTTTTGTCTCTCCTCTCCATATTTTATTTAACTCACTCTCTTACTGCATTTATCATTCCCCACCGTCACATCCCAGCCGTCCCTAATTCTCTTTTCCTACCTCTTATATCGTCTCACTCCTATTTCCTCCGCTGTTCTTCATTTACTTCTCCCTCACTCCATATTTGTCACATATTTCCTTACGCTCTTCACTATTCTTCATCAAACTCCTGTCCCATTTTCCCTATCCCTTTATATTCTTCTCTATCCGTCTTCGTTCGACTCCTACCTCCGCTTGTTTTTATACGACTTATGTTTTTTTCTCTCTTCAAATCGCAATATTATACTTTGTTCGGATATTTTGGGGATACATCGGATGTCTGAGTGCCGAATAGTGTTATTCCTCCCTCTCGTAATGTATATGGATGTCTTTTCATCATTTGATTTTGAGATTTTTGCCATATCCATCAGAGTTGAATTAGTTGAAGTTGAGATAATTGAAGAAAATTTTTGACGAATTCCAAATAACATATACTTGTTTGCATTTAAGAAGGCTAATTTGCGGATAAATTACGCATTTAATAATAAACCAATAAATATGAATTTAGGAAAAAAATCCGATACTCTTTGCCTATCTAGAGTTTATATAATAGGAAATTCTTTTAGATTTAATGCCAAGTCAAAAACATTATACGCTCGCAGTGAGACATAATACATAGCCATAGAGTAAGTAAATCAATGCCTAGAAAAATTGTCAAAGGATGGTTGAAATAAAATGTTTATTCATTGTAATCATTTCTGTTACCAGGCCTTTTCATCCATTCAGCACATCAAGCATTTATCGAAGTTTCCTCTTACGCAAAGCCAGTCATTAATTCTTATTATTTATAATCACAGCTTGTATTCACCTCTAGAGAGCAGCTGTAGAGTCACTTTTGTCTGGACAAAACGGGTTCTTTTGAATCAGGGTCCTCCTACGCACTATTTCCGTTTCTTATTTTTTTTAAATTACACCATAGAAACTCGGATAGGTTATTATTCATAATTATTGACATTTATTAAGGTGATACGCAGCATGCATAGTTGCAAATCTAACCAGGTTGCTTCCAACTATTTATATTTTTTGTTCAAGATCCCTATCCTGATAGGTTTATCACAGAGAAGTGATTGTATCGGTACTAGACCCCCCTTTATGCGCATATTGAAGATACTTTTTTATATTAATGCATTTAATCCAAAACCTCTATACTTTGGTATGCACATTTCATTCATCCGCAGTTAGTAGTCACCGTAGCAGCAAAATATCTAACAACATCCTTAGTTTGCAAGCCAAAACACTATCCAAACTAGAGAATCAAGTACGTGCACAACGCTCCACCGAAAAGCAAAAACACATTCTGTTGTTTACTCAGGGTAATCGTGTGCCCGTCTCATTCTGAATGGTTAGAAGTAGACGTTATTTTTTTAACTCGAGGTAACACTGGGAATGTGTTGGAAACAAACATGCGAGTCCTCTTCACCTTTGGTCGTACGTAAACACAAGCTCTTTAAACACGAAATATCGCCGTGTTAGTCCACCTCCTTTAGCATCAACGTTTAAAAGAAAAATTACACCTATTAAATGTAAAAACCAACTTGGCTTTGGTTGATTGATCTCTTGACTTTGTTATATGGCCTACCGAAAAGATTCAATCCAGTTGATAGCTTTTTAAATAACCGAGTTGATTTAGGGAATGTAAGATCTTTTTATCCTTGGAAACTTATCATTCAAACATTTATCAATAAATATTAGCTGATTGTATCCAAAAAGTGTTACATCATAATGAAATTCAAATAAAAATCATGCGAAATTTTGGTTTATCTGTGATAATTAGTTTGTAAATTGTCACGTCCACTTATATGAAACCATGCTTCGCTGACAATGAAATAAATTTTAGACTACAATTTTCCTGTGTCACTTTCAGCCAATAACCAATCTGGCGCTTTGACCTTGGGGCTTCGATTCTTGTTACACGCTTGAATGGCTTCACTTATGGTACTGGTACAATCTGGGAATTCTCTCTTGAGGAGACCGTTACAGTGTTCCTTTAATATTTTAAATATTCTTACTACCTACACTCTCTTTTCGCGAACATTTTGTTTTTTCTTTCCTTGTCGCAAGCTTGGTCAATTATGTGTGTTAATGCAGCAACAATGGAGCAATTCAATATACAAAAATACGAAAGGTTTATGGCTTAATTTCCTCCTCCATCAACCTTCAGTATTCATGAAAACCTATGACAAGATATTGATTTAATGCAAATTTAGAAGGCTGTGCACTTTTGAGAATAAAGTGTGTATAATCTTTTTTCCAGGAAGTATGATCGTAGAGAAATAAGCGATGACCATATTGGAGGAGACCATCAAAGAGAGTTTTATGGTTTAAGTGGTGGTAAAATTTACATCAGCGCCAGTTGGCTGCAGGGGTAAAAACCTTTCAGGAATCAAAAGTCCACAAAGCCGTAAAATGAAAGTTATTTCCGAAATGTGTAAAGCACTTCTTAGAGAGCTGAGAGAGGATAGAGGCACCGGGGAAGAGAATCTGAGAGGCAAAATCGCTAATTTTGGACCAAAAGCGAAAAAGTACGTAAAAGAGAGATGTAAATCAAAGTCTTCATGCGCGCGTAGTAAAAACGATCAAATTTCGAATTAATCTATTTGGCGAAGGTTTAAAATTCTGACATCAAAGTTAATAGCAGGAGTTTCAATTAACAATGAAAATTAGCTATGAACGACAAATTCCGATTTACTGAATAATGAAATTTAAATGCATAGGTATCTATGTATCTATGCGTGTGTGTATATGCATACATTTGTTAGTTATGCTAATAATTATATTTATTTTATATGAACAGGGAATTAAAACGTTTCTATCCTTTGACTCAATCGTAATTTTAAATCTGAAAGCATTTATATTCTGATGTTACTACGTCATAATTGTAAGCAGTCATAAAGTATAATTTGCCAATCTTAATTATTATAAATGGCGTCTATGGTTTTATTAAATTTAAATAGACATAGGTGTAGATCTCTAATAAAGAAATGCATTTTGGATTCAGTTATTACCTATGGTTATAGTCTAATTTATAATTAGGGTATGACTATAACGATAAAAAATGCATTCAATGTTTAAGTTCTACTCATAACAGCTATAGAATAGTCCCTTGTGCCTTACTGCACCAAAAATGTATTACCCGTTTCCAGGCTTCAGTTTTATGTTTATATGCTAGAAAAACTTTATGAATAGAACAAAAAAGTTGCAGACCGAAAATGCGCTCCGGGTTACCTACCAGAAAGCGACTGTATTAATTTAAAAAACGATGGACCTATTAAAGTTGTAGAAGACAAAATTATGTACCAGGATCAATACTTGCATGCGAACTAATTGACGTTGAAGGTTAGCAACAAACCTCATAACTACGAATTTCTCTCCCACTTTGGGCGTCCGTACTTGGCATTGGTGACACACAATTCAAACCAACGGAAGGGAGAGGAGGAACGTGATGGCGGCGAGTCAAAAGGAGTGGGAGGAGAATAAAGAGAATGCGTAAGATACTATATGCGGATAGGAAAAATTAAAGTGCGCTTCCGTCATCCCGTTTAGCATATAATGAATGGATAGTGTTGTTTGCGTGTGTGCACGTACACATTCGTGTGGATGCAAGCGGCATTCTGTACTTTGCGAGATGAAATAAAAATATTACATAGGATCGTAAGGAATAAAACAGTAAAGTACGATGTAGACAGACAACATACAGAGAGGAGAATTTTTGAGGAAGAGAAATCGAACAAGTTTAAACTAAAAATATAATGATACAAAGAGGTAAGGAGTAAAACACCCTTACAGCATTGGGAAGAAAGAAAGAAATTCAAAGAAAAAAGAACCTGAGAGTGCATTTAGCCAAAGAAAGAGACCACATACATTTTGACGCAGAAGATGTGTGGAATAAGAACATGTGAAAAGACTGGCGAAGAAGAAGGGAGTGGGAGAAGAGAGATGTGGAGTGGGAGGAAGGGAGAGACCATAGAGGCGATGAATTAATCATGTAACGTATGTATAGGGAAAATATACACGACGGAGGGTTACGGCGAGGACAGAAAAATGAAATTTAGTATAGAGGGGGCGAGGAGGAAGGGGAAGGAGAGAGTGAAAGATGAAAGATTGATAGAAAAAGTAAACTTTGAAAAGGCGGAATACGTAATTTAACCGAGGTTCGGAGAAAAAAACAAGAGAGGAAGATGAAATACCTAATCGATTTTTCTGAGGGTTTCCCGCGAAACCGCTTCTGAGGTCTGTACGAGGAAGTTCAACTAGTAATGCCTTTAATCTCGGTAAATATTAAGTGTTTCCGAACTCGCTCCCCCGAGCACTGATGAGTAAGGAGACAAGTTCTTCGGTCTGGTCTAACTTTTACTGCGTGCATTATTTTTCGGTCACATTTTAGTTTGCGCGGTATCATCTTGGAGAAACAAGTTTATGAACTCTACTCGAAGTTGAGGAAGTGAATAATATTAAGTTATTAAAACCAGGATGAGATGGTAACAACACCTTGGTTGGATCGCGAGGGAAAGTATAAATAGGTTGAGGCAAGCGTTATTTGAATTTTAAGTGTGTTAGACTCCATGATATCGTTTTTGAAGATAATTACAATTTTCTCATTTATTTGTTTCAGTTTCAGCTTTTTTTAATTTAATGTATTTCTAAAATATTGTTCGGAAGTTAATTTTCACTCACGGTAAACGAAAATATTATGGAAATTGTTTATATAACACTTCCGAGATACTAACAATAAGATATATGTTTAATTTGTACATACGAATAGCTTTACTAAATTTTATTCACGGGTATTCGTAATGAGTAACGGAGCTATAAAAATTATCCACCAAATCAGTAATTAACGAATGGATAAAGATATGAACTATGTCGTATCATAGCACCAAAACAACGCATTATGATATTATTATTATTATTTCAATAAGTGTGCGCAAAGTTTTTCCTTTTTCAATAAAGTGAAATTTTTCATTAATTTTTCATTATTATTATTATTATTATTAAGCACATTGTTACAAGCTGGCAATAGGGCCAGGTGGCAACAATATTATTCAATATAATGTAACATAAATATTCCCCACACACAACTGAATGACACACTGAATTTTTTAGAAATTAAAAGATTGCCAAAAGAGTACAAAATAAGTGCACGCCTTCGTTTTAAATTTCAATTTGACGTGAAGACATTCTGGACTTGATGAAATTTTAATATGTATTTAATTTCAGATGAGATGCGACGAATAATATACAGGCAAACAAAAAGTTAAAATATTATTTTAGATACATGGATCAATTTCAAACATGCCGACCAAATTTAGATATATGTACATACCGTGACATTAATTGCATTCACATGTCTACCAAGTGATAAATTAAGGGGCCCAAATAAAACCAGACGAGGAACAAATAAAATAATTGCCAAAATGCGCACATACTTTTTGTTTAACGTAATACCAAGTACCTACCGAAAATCACGAGAATAAGAGATGAACTTTGAGCGGAAATTCCTCCCCTCTGCTAATGGTTTAGCCTCCCTTGCAAAACGACGAAACAATGCAACATTGACGTAAGGGATTCGATATCGGAAGAGAGAGAGATAAACAAAAGAAACCGTCGCGTTACTCTTTATTTTTTTAGACGATTTAAATGCCCCAGAAAATAACTCCCCTCGAGGAAAAAAACAGAGACGACAGAGAAAAGAGATATTCGGTTCCACGCACATGCACGGGAAAACGTCAAATATCCTGAAAATAAGAGGAAGCCTTTATCCTAAAGCAAAACAAGGCAGCCGAAAATCGAGGGTGCGGGAAAAATCCACCCGGAGGAAGAGGAGGAAAAAAAAAAACCAAAGCGCATATGGGAAACGGATACGTTCGATGACGTACGGCTCGTGATACACCGTATTGCCATCAGATGGCTGTTAAAAAGTGTTCCTCTGGCCGCAAATCGAAATGGACCATAAATTATTCAATGGTTCGCCTCCCGAGTCTGCCTCCGAGCCCTCCTTCGTACACACACGTGCACTCTCTATCCCCACAGCCGATAAAATTATGAAAAATAACCAAACAAACGCTTTCGTGAGTAAAAAACAAGCGAACGGGGTGGTGGAGAGAAAGAGATAAGGAAAATACCTCCCTAGTTTTGAGGACGTATGCAACGGATTGTGATGCGAAGGAACGAGTATTAAACGCAGCGGAGAAAAACGCGTAGAACAAAATAAAAATAAAACGAGTTCTTGGATCGAATAGATTTCTAGTAATGGGAAAAGGTTGTTCGAGAGAGAGAGAGAGAGAGAGAGAGAGGGGGAGAGAGAGGAATAAGGGGAGAGTATAAAAGGAGGAAGATGTGAGCGCGAAAAAGAGAGAAAAGGATGAAAAATAGGGGGAATGGAGAGAGAAATGTGAATGCGATATATAAAATGGAGAACAATGTGTGTGTATGTGTGTGTGTGTGTGGAAGAGGGAAGATACCGGAAGAGGATGGTGAGTTGGAAAGTCTTTCTCTCTCTCCCTTTTCACTTATGCGTGTGTGTTCTCGAAGAGCTCTTCCGTAAAAATTCTAAGTTTTTCGAGAGAGAAAAGTCCGTCGAGAAGTGGAAGAGTTGCGCCGAGGATAAAAGTAGAAAGATCAATTTAAGTAAAGCGACCATTTTTTAGCCAAAATCAGTACAACTGGTATTTGATGTCCACAGAAAGTAGGGAATTTGGTAAGACAAATCGGTATACAATTATTATGTTAAAAGGTATAGTATCAGGTTTTCAATCTATAGAAATATTTTGGATATTAGGAATATTCAACAATAAAAGCTTAGTTTATCACTGAACATGTTAAACTACGTCATTCGTTAAGGAAACCGCGCTTGAAGAGATAGGGACAGAAACAGAGGGTGTCAAAATATCAACTAGTAGCTAAGCTACCATATTTAAAAATTCGGGGAGATTTGAAAGAGAAGAAAGAGAGAGAGAAGCGGAAGGTGTGAAAAACGTAAAAGTTTCCCTACGTTGTCCAGCAGAAGCGAATGAACGTATAGTAGATTTTGTAAACGTTATAAAAGAACGAAATTAACGAGAATGCTGAAATCGCACGATTTTTTTTCGCAACAGCGGGTGGTGCATTAGTGGACGTCTATTTTCTTGTATTGCATTTAAAAACCTATCCAAGGTTCAAAGTTAACTTACAGTAAGTAAAAATCCTCTCTCGTTCAGACAAAATGGAAACGTGAGTCTATCGTTTATTTCACGTTACGTACACGTACATCATCCTTGTCCGCTCTATCACGTCCTAACCGATCCAACGCGTTTTGATATATTTTGAAACCTTTAAATTATTTGTGAGACAATAAAAATCTCAGCTGTTATTTGAAGCGATTTCTTAATTTACGTCCATACCCAATTCTTCAATTATTAAGCGAAGAAGAAAGAGAAGTAATTTTTGGTTTCGAGCGAATTAAGATATTTTTCAAATCTGATGGAGGGATACTGCAAGAGATTTTAATTTTACACGCCCCGTGTCAGTATAATATCATTAATCCGATGAATTTTCCTTTGTCACGCACCAGTTGCCGTGGCTTGCAGGGTAATTATTCACATTCAGAAACCCACTTCTCCGAAGCAAACGGGAAGTTTGATACAATCAGCGGAAATGCATAGCAGAGCCTAATAAGGAGACGATAGAAACAAAGGGATTGGACTAGAGAGTTTAAAAAAAGCAATCACAAGTGTAACCCTAGAAACAAAGCAATAGCTGAGATGAGGATAATTCTTAACTTCCTGATTGAACACCATTCGGAAAACAGAGAGAAAGATAGTGAGAGAGGATTAATAGGAGTATAAACAATACAAACGCTCCAATAGTTTTTACATTAAAGGTTGCCAAGCCCTATTTCAAGAACATTTCCTGAAAAATCGTTTTGAGCGTCCTTCACAGAAAAACGTAAATATTAGAAGGGTGCAATCTTCCCTCGAACTCTCCCATCTGTAGCCATAGATTTCGTTAGCAAAACCAAGGAAATAAGAGAGGATTAAAAATCTGATGTGGCCAACACATGACTTTCTCCATATTTGGGGTATAGATATTTAAATTATTATGAATAGCATTATAAGGCAAAATTATTATTTCGTATCGTAGAAGAAAAGTCGTCCTTAATGCCGTAAATCACATGTTGAATAAGTTTACAGAATTCACCGATAGTTGGTGGCGCTGTATAATGGAAATTTAAGAATAAGTTAAATATCTCCGAAATGAATGGTTCTGTGAAAATTTGTTTCAAACAAAACTTGGAAGAAATATTATTCTGTACAACTTTGATCCTCACGAAGATTGCCAATGATGACGTTTTTAAGGAGATATTTGACGGAAACCGAAAAAACCGATTATTTATGAATAATTCCTAAACAAAAACTGCTACGGAAAATTGTTTAAAATAAAAGTTGTAGGAAATTACATTATCTATAACCTTTGCATATAATTGTATATACAATAATGATGTTTTAACGGAGATATTTCGCCAAAACCGAATCGGTTTTAGAATAAACCTAGACTTCCGGATAACCGGTATTGTCCAAAAACTAATCAGTTATTTGTGCTCATATCAAAGTGTTATATGTGAAATTTGGGAATGATATGGCAAGTACTTTTTGAGTTAGAGCGCCCACAATCACATACACACATACACAGACATCATTCCGAAAACAGTCTAAACGTGTTCTAGGGACCTCAAGACGTATTTCCGTTGAAATCTCGAAGCCGATTTTTTTCATGAAAACACTATACGACGTATATGGAGAAAGTAAAAATCGGTACAACAAACATTGCATAAATTTTCTCATATACTAGTGCGTCGTTTAGATATCTTTATAAAATGAAAATCGTATGAGCCGGTTTTTAGAAAATCCTATTTTTGTTAAAGTTGCCCAAGAATAAACTAGCATTATATTCATTTTTTGATAAATATGAAGTATGTAGTATTATTGCGGACGTATACTTAAGTAACTGTACGAAATTTTATCAAAATCGTTCAAGCCGTTTTTGAGATCAAGTATTGCTAAAGTTGCCTAGAATAAACTAGCCTTATATCCATTTTTTGAGAAATATGAACTATACAGTATTATTGAAGACGTAAACTCAAGTAACTGTACGAAATTTGATCAAAATCGTTAGAGTGGTTTTCGATAAAATCAAATTGTTGTTAAAAATGCGTAGAATAAACTTCCTTTAATTATTGAACAATGTCAACCATTTCTTCAAAGCTTCTACTCTGTATGATAAAATGCCTAAGTACGAGATTTCATTCATTTTCGCTTTACCGTTTAGGCCCTAGAGCCAATAAAAGACAGACAGACGGCATTGAGAAAATCACTTATTCGGACTCAGCCACACCTAAAGCGTATATTTCGGTCAAAATATCGAGGTCGAATTTTTTCGCGATTACATTACTTTCTCAGCATACTTCGTATATGAGAAAGTAAAGAGAAACAAAGCACGCAGTTCATAGAGATATTTGGAAACTCTCCCGCCACCCGTACTAAACTATAAAGTCTTCATCCTAATTCTTAGGCGGCGACAGTCGCTAAGCATGTTATCCGATAAATAGCCGCATGCCAACAGATTTTCTTCGCAATCTGCATACTGAGCACGTTACAAAAATAAAAATTCAACGCACGTGATTGCGTTAATGACTTCGTGGAGGGCCTTAGGAATGTATACAAGGGAAATAAAAAAGTGATGAGGAGAAAGGAGGATGGAGTCCAGACGAACTGACGACGCTGGCGCCGCCATTGCAATCACGTCCTTATCATACACGTAAACTATACTCACGGGCGCACGCGGGGGGTGAAAGACCACTTAGAACTTTTGCGAGTGTACATGCAGAAAGCGAGGTGGAGATGGGCGCGGATGTAAAGAAGTTGAGAATTCTGAGAAAACGTCGGATAAATAACTAGGGTGTGGGAATGAATGGATGAAAGGAGGAAAAGAAAAACGACGAGAGGAAATATAACAGAACGAAAGTAAAATGGAGAGAGAGAAATTAGAGATCCGGGATAGAGTGAAGGGGGAAATGGAAGAGAGGAGGAAAGAGGGGAGGAGGAAAGTTGAGGAGAAAAGAGGAAAGGGGAGGAGGGAAGTGGAGGAGAATAGATGAGGAAGAAAGAGGAAGAAAGGGAAGGAGGGAAGGGGAGGAGGAAAGGTGAAGAGGAAAGCGGAGGAGGAAAGGGGAGGAGGGAAGGGGGCGGGGTTGATGCAAGGGAAGGAGGAAAATGCAAGATGGTGAGAGACGGATTGATGGATGAATATGTGATGAATGAGAGAAGGGAGGGATCGATTGAGGCAAAATGGAGTCGGAGAGGAAGAGCAGATGCTTTTTTTATTTGAGGGCACGTTGTAAAGGGTGGGGATGAGGCAAGGGTTTCGAAGGAGGGACAGAATAAGAGACGACGGAAGGTTTGACAGTGGAAGTTTGGGAAAGGACGAAAGAAAAGGGTTATAAACAAGAATATCTAATGCGACGTGATAAATGTTTATTTCCTTTGTATAGACTGCGCCACTTAAACATGATGAGAAATAATATTAAAGCGAGCACGTCAAACTCGTTGATGCTGCCCACAACGGAGTTGATGTGGGGTGATGGCTAAGAAAAATGTGTGTTCATTTCCAAAATGACATGATTTAAGGGTTATCTGGAAAGCCTTTCTGTATCTTGACTAAATGAATATGTTTTGTACTTGGTAAAGCGCAGCGTGTATTAGTTTTATAACCTAATTAAAGATATTTAAGAAGGATGCCAGTCGTTCATAATTGTGAGCATGTTAATTTATTATTTATAATTTTATACAATGCAGTTGTAACTTTTATGAAAGAATTATTCGTGTATACAAATTTTAATTACAATCAAAACTACATTAGTGAATCATGTTTCTGTTTATGATAGTACTTGAACTTATTGTTAAACATTAAGGCGCTAATTACCTATCGAAACTGAGTCTGATAAAATCAAATAGGATTCAATCTGTAAGATAATTAATTTCTGTTATTAATATTCCTTAATTATTCTTTTCTATCCATCAATTATTTCATAAAAAATGAGCAAATATTTTCTTCACACGACGTTATGGGCAGCAAAATTACTTTCTATGAAGATATAATAAACAAATTAAATATTCCTCTAAAACGAGCGATTAATTTTTAATCTTTCCTTAAATGTCAACTTGGGGTCGCACAAGTTCATAGTGCAGGACTAGCTCGTCCTGCATTTAAAGGACGAACGGTGCGCAGGTACCCGGAATGATACCCTTTAACTCAGGGAGCCGGGGTTCGTTATCCTGCGGATTCTCTCCACCGGTTCATCCATCCTCCAGCTCATCCTGATCCTGTGTTGAGAGGAAAAAGCTCTGACGCAGCACTACTTCCTTCGGGAGTGGAAAGATAGCAGGAAGTTAATCCCCTAGACCGGGGTTTGTATTCCCCCTACGGCGGATATTTTCGACATCTCAACGTTTATGAATTGTGAGTGCACTGCTCTCTCCTCTTACCTCCGGGAACGCGGAACGCGGCTCCTTGGTGCATTTCATATGAGAGGGACCCACCTCGGAGCAGGGCTTCCATTTTAGTCTTTTGCGTGCACCTGAGGAAGTGAGTGCGTTAGCGAGTGCAATGCGAGCTATTCCTTCCTTGATAACATTAACAATAACTCGTCTTTATTTAGGTCGATAGTTAGACATTAATGTCCATTCTTGCATATAAACCTGACGAACACAAGCATCCATGTCCTAGGCGGGATTCGAACCCGCGACCTTAGTAATCGTCGGCAGATATTCTAACCATCCGTCTACCAACGCCGGTGGACACCAGCCATTATGTTTTAAAAATTGCTAGCCGTGGACTAGTATTTATGAGATTGTGGTAGAGACCGTTGAAGGCATAAATAGTTCAACGGCTAATTAAGTAGCATTTAAATATTTCCATCGAAGATTCATATCTTCCTGACGTTATATTCGATCTATGTTAATTACGTTGCCATCTATATCAACTGAATTGCGTTTTAATCATATCGCATGTTTTGCAACTTTCGAGTTTCGCTTCAAGGTATCGCTCTCTAAAGCATCTTTAGGTTCTTTTCAATCACTGCATTTTATAAAAAAACTGCAATCTTCTTACATATAACCGACAGTGTATGTTTAGATAACACGCTAGCTAAAATTAGGTTTCAAATAAAGAAGTAATGGTTGGAATACTAAGTAAATATTGAATCGATTTGAGATAGCATCCTACAGCTCCGTATAACTTGGTAATGCAGAATGATTACCACGTACAGCAAAAAGCAAAACATTGGTAGACAAGGTTTCTAGTTTTAAAAATAAATAATATTATCCTTAAATTTTATATAAAACCAACCCGGAGCGAACGGCACTTTTTAAATAGAAGTTTTGTGAATATAATATGGAAGAGCACAATTTCAAGTACTTTTAAGTGTCTCATCCTTGATTTAAACCTTGGGGAAAAATGCCATCCGAGCCAGTAAGAAAACATCACCGCTCTTAAGTTCATAAAATAGCTAAAAGATTTTTGTATTCAATTTCTAAGGAATATATCTCACGACACGGGATTGCAGCTCACTTGAGAAATACATAAACATAATCTGAGAGTAATAATCGAAAGATCTAAAAGAACGTAGTTGAAAGGGAAATTACAATACATCAATGAACATACGTAGTTCTTTAACAAATATGAGTGGAGCGAGAACATTGAGAGGCATAAGATGCGCAGGAACCTCGTGGATAAGAGAAGTTCAGATATAAGATAATATCAACATGACATCGTAAGGATAAAAGAATGGAAAAACTGGAAAATTAGACAAAGGAAAGAATTCTGAAACGAGATAAGAACGCGAAACATGAGAATGGAGCGGATGAAATAAAAAAAAGCAAACAGGAAGATTACATAATTTAGCGAGAAGAAAATGTTACCGCTAACAAGGCGATAGAAGATCAAGATTGAGAACGAGAGAGGAGCGCGGAATTTCAAGAAAAAACAGAGTTACGCAAAAGGGTCAAATATAGATTATAAACAAAGAGAGAACAATACAAAGAAATAGAACCCTTATTAAGGGTTTAACAAAGAGTCAATATGAGGAAGCAAGGGATTCGGAGCAGGCATACGATAAAAGGAAAGAGAAAAAACGTAAGATTCAGATAAGGGAGAGGGCGAGATTAAAACGAGGAGCGGAGAAGAGGGGATAACGAGAGAGAGAGAGAGAGAAGGAAAGGGGAAAACGCGGCAGAGAAAGAAATGGAATGGGACGAAAGAGAGAGGAAAGCGGAGGTGGAGAAGGAGAGGCGGGATTTGGAAAAGGGTAGATAATGAGATGGAGATAGCGAGAGAGAGAGAGAGGGAGGAAAGAGAGAGGGTGGAAAGAGAGAGGGAGGAAAGAGAGAGGAAGCAGAGGGGCGAGGGTCATATGTATACATGTAAGCACATGAAGTGATCTACGCTCGGATAACGAAGTAGAAAAATAAATGAAAGAAAATCACGGTATGTCATTTTACACGCACAGCGATAAGGTGTACTTTAAATTGAAATAACGCGATACGTATAATTGTGCGTGCGTGCATACGCGTACCTACACACACGCACGCTGGCACATAACCGACCAGGAAATTTGATCCAAATCGAGGAGCGACGACGAAGCGAAAGCAATCGCGCATGTTTATTGTGCATGAATTATGCAATATACTCGTATATGTTTATTTTATTACAAATCGATTTTAAATCGACAAACAAAATTAAAATTAAAAATGTTTGGCGTTAAAATTCAATCTCGCGCGTGGTCTATCGCGGGATTCATTCATCAAAAATGAAACCACAGACAAACATATTTTTAATCGCCGATTCTGGATGCCGTAGGGAAATAGCAGAACCGTCCATTCGTCTCGAAATAGGGGCGACGGAGTGAAGAGGAGCAGGAACGGAAGGAACGTAGTGAGAGAGAGAGGGAGAGGAAATGTGTTGAGGGGCGAAACAAATGACGCATTTGAATGGAAGGGCGAGAAATAGGGCTGGAGAGGGGAAATTAGGAGCTGGGAAGAACCGGAAGTGGAATAGGGTTAGGATGAGAAAGAGGGATATCTAGCCCGAGTCGCGATTCCGACAGTTTGTGCAGAAGATCTGTGGAGAGAGAGAGAAAAGCGAAATGAAATTAAGGGGAGAGAAAGAGAATACGAAAAATCCGACATAATTTGAGAATGTTATGTCCCATTTGGCATCTTACTAGTCATTATAATAGATAAAATTAATAATAAAAGTTTTATTTATGCTACATGATATATAAAAATAATTACACGAATCAAAGAAAAAGAAATACTATTTTCATCAATTACGGAGAATACAGTTTTTTGCAACTAATAATATTACAGAAACACGTCCTACAAAAAATAATGGTTTAAAATGAAGAAAAGAAGTTTTAGGAAACAAAAGGAACGATATCGGTCGGTAAGACTAAGGATCGAACTACGAGGAGAGGGAAGTCAGAATAACAAATATTAATATGTGGATAAAATTTTTATCGAATTGGCCACACATATCTATTCCTAAATTTATTCCATTTTGACACGCTTCACAAATATAAATGTTTATGACGATTTCGATGCAACAAAAGTATAAAAAGAGAACTTTCTGGGGATTGCCTTAGAAAAGGCCAGATTACGTGGTATAGGAGAAGTCACTTCCCGAAAAACATCCAAAATCGGGCTCTTCTTAAGAAAAATATCGATCCTACAAAAATCAAAATATAAAAGTAACTGTTCGTGGAAAATATTAGAATAGCAAATATCAGATGACATGGAGCGACTCACTTCGGAGAAAACATTCGGATAATAGGTGATGCGGAGGAAGAGAGAGAAAGAGAAAGAAAGAGGCCTAAGGAGAGGTATGGGGAAGAGAAACGACTTAAGAACGGGAGATAGAGAGAGAAAGATAGAGAGGATGTTGAGAGAAGCGGAAGGACCGTGGAGTCGTAGCGTAGCAGGATTCTCTGTGAGATGTGAGAGCAACAAACGCCTATACTCCGACAAGGGAAATGGCCGTGATAAACGGGACTGTGACGCGAATGGAGAACCCGTCTGAGAAAAGGAGGCTGACATCAGAAGACATGGCGAGAAATAAAGGAACGCGGAATGATCTGATGATAGAGAGAGAGAGAGAGAGGTGAGAATCGAGAAAATGCGAGATAAGAGTGTAAAAGTTTCAGACACAAAGGAAGGTACGCTGGGCGAACGAAACGAATTCCAAAAAAATATCTTTTATTTAAGATGAAACGCGAGGAATGATCACAAAGAGACGAGAAACGATGGATTGTCCAACGATAGAGATAAAAGCGTTAATGCAAGAAGGAGAGTGTGAAACGAACTGCGAAAGAAATGAGGAAAATAACTATAACGCGAATGGATGAAGCGGTAAACTCTACCCTTACTCACAACCCAAAATGGAAGAGAGTAATAACGCTGAACATGCGACGTCTAGTACAGCAATAAATACAGATTAATAAGACGGCGCTAAAGTAGAAAGGAAAGGAACTCATAGGAGAAGAAAAGGAACCCAAGAGAAAACATCCTAAACTGGAAGAAAGGAAATGTGGGAAATTTTTGGGACAATGTTATGTGCGCATAATATCAACATAGGAAAAGAGCGCAAAAGAATGAACAAAACCAAGAAAAAAGTTTTAACTGGTATATAGGAGGTACTACGGCGATGTTTCAAGCAGGAAAGATATCCCTTCGCAATATTTAATATTATACTAAATACGAGAAAAAGAATATATTTCCAAACCCTACCAGAAAATTTTATTTTAAATCCGAAAATAGGGGTCAGAACGACGGGAATTAAATACCAGACGCGCGACAAAGTGGGCGTTGGATAAAGAAATAACATTCGCAGGACAACATTACACGCGGAAAAGACAATTATAAACATTCAAAGCGAAAGGACTTGAAGAAAACAAAGGAAGTGAAAGAGTGGAAGAGGGGGAAAGAAACGGATAGACAGAATGAGAGAAATCACGCGTACGTAGCATGCAGACACTCGCGGGACGTGATGAAGGAGGAGGAGGAGGGAGGCGGAGGGAAAGGAGGGAGAGGAGAGAGAGAGAGAGAGGGATGGTCCCCCCCCACCGACTCTTCGCGCGCATATTCCAGCATGCCGAAGGGGAAGTCAAGGGGAGGGGAAATAGGGGCGAAGCGGCGGCGAGAGCGCGAGTTAGGGGCTACGGGAAAGGGGAGGAGGCATGGGAAGGGAGGGCGAGGGAGGGAAGAGAGGGGGAAGCGGGACCCTCTATATGTGCGGCAGTGGCTATCCCTCAGTCTAACGCCGCACTCAAACCGTGGCGCATCGGGAGCAGGTTCCTCAAAACGCGGCGAACAGAGAGGAAGGGAACAACACACGCCGCTCGTGTTCGATAGGCTGGCGCGCTTACGGCAACCCTGAAAAACACCCTTCCGTATCTTACGGTACGCGACCGTTCTCCCTCGAGACGTGTCATCGCTTTTGTACCTTAGAAAAAAATAATAAACCAGGATTGTTCCGGCTAGTTGGGCAAGAACGTTTATTTACTTTTTTTTCGAGATACGAAGAAAAAAAAGAGTAAAAGATATTTTACGTAGATCGACTTTAGTGGTGGATTTTGCGGGTGTGGAATAGGGGCGGGATATTTCCCCCGTAGGGGAGCCGGGACTGGCCGACCGAGGCGAGGGCCGCGGGTGTCCCGTACTACATACACTACTAGTACGTGAGGTCAGTGAAAAGAAAGATCTTCACGGCGATTTGCTTCGGGAGGTGTTTTTCTTCTATCTCGGAGGAGATCAAGATCTACGGCCCGTCGTTTTTATCTGGGGCGTGCCCTGAGGTGAGTACGAATTTTTTTCCCCGTCTAACGTTGTACGACGCCTGAATTCAGAAATTTGAGAACGGTTGTTTTTCTTAGGTATTGCGGTAAACCGAGAGCTTTAAATACCGCGAGGGTGTTGTTAATACTTTTTCTCGGAAGTTATTGCTTTTTATCGATGATTTACCGATCTGAAAATCACCGATAGATATTTCGCAGATGTCTGGGTTCTCACGGTTATCAAACCTGTCAGAAAGTGTAAGTAGGATCGGAGGCATGACAATTTATGCGGATGCGATTTTGAAATTCGACAAACGCGATCCATCACCAGCGGTAGTAGGTTTTCGTTGTTTAACAATTTGTAATTTTGGGATGAAGGGACGCATGTGAATATGCATTTTTTAAAATTGAAAGTTGCATACTAGAACGGCCTTCTGGCTGCCATGTCCTTCCAACAACAAAATCCCGCGTTTGTTTTTGCTATGATTTTTCAGTTTCTCTCGAAAAACAATGCATAAGTGGAATCATAAATATTTCACAGTTATCTCAATTTAAATTTCACATAATTATCTTGATTTGTAGACCCCTCATCTTTACGATATTTAAGAATGTATTACGGAACTGTAAAACAACAGAAAAACACGTGAGTGATATTTTTGAAGCATATGAAAACGTTGTTTACTTTATTTTTCATCGACATTTAGCTGAATTTAGTGGTTTTAAGTACGACTTTGTTTCTAAAAATATATGAACTAATATTTTAACTCATTCGAAGAAAACAATATCTCAAAATCTATGAACTATTAGCGGAATGTCCAGAGTTTATAAAAGGGTTACAGGTAAATCGTCAAATTTCCGCCGCTTACCCTGAAAGTTTTTAGTATTTTCTAATAATAATCCGATATGGAAACGAGGATAAGGAATCACGATCGCTAATCGGAATAATTAACAACAAAACAATTTCAGTCAATGAGAAAAGTTATGGCAACAAAGTGCGTATCTAAATTGGAAAGTAAAACTAGACACTTTAGAATTAGAAAACTGTTTTGGCTTTGAAAGAAAATTTAGATTTCCCATAAGGATGTATAGACTTACTCCAAAACGGAATAGTTACAGATTAATAGCAGATAACTTAATGGAAATATCGACAGTCTTTCTGCATATTCCTCAAATCAGGCTTCTCTATGGAAAGTGTTACACTTATTTGGCATGCGAGTAAGGTGATCCGATAGAAAGGGGATAGATTAAAAATCACCTAACTTGGGTGATTCGCAATAAATAAACTACAGAAAATTTCCTCATATTTTCGAGGTAATAGACAAACTTAGGCGCGTCTTATCAGGCTAAAATTCAGAACCAGACAATTTTGGACGTAAAACTCCTATTTAGAGCAATTAACCTACAATTCCCGCAATAATTGCTCAATGAACGCCGAAAAAATTCCCGCAATGAGAAAGTAATTGAATGAAGCTCGGGAATATAAAAAAAAGATTCTCTCAACGAAGATTTGCTGCCGATTTTGAATCATCCACGCACTTTAATTGGATCCATTCCCAAGCTCATCTCCCATGTTGGAGAGAAAAATTAAAGCCGAAATCGACATTTTCAGCTTAAAATTGCCGAAGGGTCAAAAATATTAGACCTTCTAATGAAGAAATTAGCACAAATTCAATTCATTGCGACCGATGGAAATAGTGGCATTTTCATCGTTAGCGGGGAACAGCTTACGAATCCATTATTGAAAGTCGTTCGTTTTTGGCTGGCTATGACTTATCGAAACGAAAAAAAAATTCTCATCTCACTCGATGCAACACCGTTCTCCTTTGTGGCGTAGTTATTTTTCCTTATTTATGATTTTGGATTAATAAAAAGGATAACTTATATGTCAAATGCCATCGGCTTGTATATATTTGCAAAAAAAACTTGATTATATTCCAAAACTCGCATCTCTTAATATAATAAGGAATTAAGCAAGTTTAAATTAAATCTTTGCTTTAACTTCCTCCCTTTATTCACGTGGAATACGAAATAATAGTGTAAAATGTAAACTATTTTGATACCTGTTAACGATTTGATACAAACATTAAAACCCGGCAATGTTGTTCTTAATTTTAACGGAGAGAATTAATCCTCCCGTGAATATATACGTGGAGAATTTATATCGATTTTTTAAATGGGAAACAGAGCGCTCTATATGGAAGTGTCTCTGAAACCACTAATAATGGTTGGTCGATTTTCTTTTACTACAGTAAATCTCTTAGCGACAGGAACGTATTCAGTGGGGTTTTAATATAAACTTTTACCGAGTAATTTTGTTGCTGCGTGTTTTCGTGGGGATACGATTTAATTAAACGTTTCTTGGAAAGGAACAAAACAATTCCTCCGGAGTATTTATAAAAGTCGAATTCGAAAATTGAATCTAAATGATTGTATTCATTATATGCGATAGACGTATATATGTATATAATAACACTCAAACGTACACTATTTCACTCGCAGAAACACCGAATTACAGCATTTATTACATTCGTTAGCCGAGAAGTTGCATATAATCTGTTCAAAAATGTTTCTTAGTCATCAACATTTAAGAGAGTTATTATTTATTTTATAAGACTGTAAATAATATGCTGATGTTTAGGTGGATACGATCCTTGAGAATAGGGATCTACGGATTTCTTCTTTCTTTAGCAAGTTTATTCTGTAAACTTTCAATGGTCCTCCAGTATAAGATTACATTTATTTATTTTTAACGACATCTGTGAATTTTAAAAAAGCGTGAAGAACTTTGATAAAATTATTTCGTTATAAGCGAAAAATATCGTATTCTATCCAGTTTATTGGTGTTCCATGAATGCACAGTTCGGACATTAAGGCGTTGAATTCAATTTCCTAACCGTTCGATACACGGTACCAGAAAACGTTTTTGGTGCGAGAAAATAAAATGAAAATTATAACACGAAAAGAAAAACCTGATAATTTCCGACGGTGACAAATACCCAGACTTACTGATTTGAATGCGATAGTTTTTTTTTAAAGGTTCTTCATCATCATTCACTCGCTTGATTTTGTTAATGATATGCATACAAGTATAAAATGAGTGAATAATACGGTCAGATATATATATATATATGTATGTATGTATGTATATGTATGTATATGTATTGTATATCAAAAGGTCATGGTCAATCAATCTTTTAGTAATATAACGCACGAGGTTTAAAACTGACCAGCAGACCGCATCCTCTCCGGCAAAACTTGCGATAATTAACATCACGTACCGAATTTTCAAGGTCGCACGCGCGCACGCCGGGTGAAAGTTAATTTCGCCCGAAGACGTACTAAAAATTTTATGACGTTTTGATTAGGAAAAATACGTTCAAGGACCTATATATGTGTTCTGATCTGTGTTATGCTCACTATTGCTCTGTTTCATTCAGCGTGGATATTTTTCGGAAATTACATTTCTGTGACATCCCTCTTCAATATTCTTCATACATAAAAATAGTAGTGCTAGGAAAAATATAAAAAACTATATAAGCGAAAAGACCAGATTGCTAAAAAAATGCGAAGTTTTTCCTTTCGAATCGAGAGGACCTCTTTTGATCTCTGAATATACATTGCTCTCAATTACTCGTTCGCAGAAATGGTACATTTCCCCCCTCGTTTTCCCTTCAACGGAGGAACCCGTTCGAATAAAAAAAAACATATTCCATGTCACTTTCCGAATGGATTTCACGTGCTTTGCTTCGTGGGTCCTGTCAAATATAATTTAAGGCCATAATCAATTCCGTTGATTTTTTTTTGAGTGGGTGTCGCGTTAGATGGGTGACGGTCTTGAAAAAAAATAAACGAAACGAGAAAGGATGCGGTCAGTTGTGTGGGCAGAGAGATGACTGGTTCGTTTGTGTGGGTGGGTGTGCCTTTAGAAAATGGGCGATGATTGTCCGACAAAAAAAAATGTTGCAAGCTTTTGTGCCGAAATATGTCTAGGGAACGCAGGGGACAAGCTAGAGAGACCGGGACAGAGGATACACCGGTCGAATAGACGGAGATATCGAAAGAAAGCGAGAGGTGGATGGTATAAAAAATAAAGGAAAGGCTTTCATGAAAATATTTTGGAAAAAATTACTATAGCGTTGCAAGAGCCAAGAGTTAAATTGTGATGATCTTTCCTCAGAGATGGCGGAAAATGTTGGCTATTTCTCTTTACTCTCTCTAAAACGTTGTTAAAAGGAGAAAACAATTTCTCGTGTCTACTATTACGTCTATAAAATTGTAACGGAAATGAAAGTGTGATTTTTCATTTAAATTCAACAGACATATTTTTGAATATAAAAGACAGGAAGATAAAAATGTATCACATAGCCTTTGAACGAAAACGAGCTTATATAAACTATTAAGTTCATTGTGGAGCACAGATAATTTAAGATTTCTATGTTTTATGAGCTGCGTTTTATTTTTTTAAACGAAACAGTTCATACAATTTGTACCAGTTAGTAAGGCAATGCAATAGGACGAAGCTTTATTACGTGTATAAATCACCTTTCAGAATTAATAAAGGGATCGACAGAAAGGTAAAAATGCTTTATACCATCGCTTTAGCTGATTATCTAGGACAGGGATGGCCAACTCAAATTTACCTAAGGGCTACTATTCCAAAATTTACAGGCCGGCGGGCCAGGTTTTATAAATCTATCTCATATAAATAAAAATGCACAGACAAAATAATTTCTATATTATTATGCTATATCGTGATGACATGCAAACATATAATAGGTATTTTCTAGTATGTGATATAGTTATAATATGAGAAAACAAACTATAAGAAACAGCGTACTTTTTGACGCAGGCAGCGGGCCGGACCGAAGGGCCTGGCGGGTCAGATGCAGCCCGCGGGCAGCCAGTTGGCCATCTATGACATAGGATACAGAAAATATCCATTCTCAAGTAAGATACCGCAGTTTTCAATCGACTGGAACTTGGATTATTACAGCAGTTGCCTTAATTACCTCTCGTTTGTAATGAAAACTACTAACTCTCAGGGACAAACTTCGGAAAAGCTAAGCTTTTTCCGAAACATTCATTTCTCTCACATGACCCAACACATTTCGACATCTTCAGATTGCCGTTCAAAAATTTAACTGTCGTGGCATGTTGCAAAACTCATGTCCTCGAATTGTTGTTTTTGAAAAATCTTCGATACTGATTCACATTATCTCATAAATATTATTTTAACAATTTAAAAGAGAGAAATATAATCTGATTTGTTTTTTGGAAAATTATAAATAACTCGAATCTAAAATATAATCCAAGGAATTTTGCTCAACCTTGTGGTAAGTGGTGCTCATATTTCAGAGGAAAAGAATAACTATGTTAACTTCCACAATTTTTTTTATTTCACGACCGGTTTCGCTAAATAACTAGCATCATCAGGTGAGGAAAGTGCTCAAAATTATTTTTCATTACTAGGTTAATGGCGGAGAAGAAAACAAAGGTGGGAAAAAAGAAAGGGGTTAATTGGTGAATGATGGGGTTGGTGGTGGTAACCGTTATTGTAACAGACCAACCAATAGAAAATTTTTTTGTGGAAGTTAACATCGTTATTCTTTTTCTTTTATATATAGAATTTAATAATTTGTTTTTCCATCCATTATAACCGCTTTTAGAAAGCGCTTTTCAACTTAATTGATAAAAATGTTTTATACTGTTATTAATAATTAGTTTGCGTTTTGCTTTATTCAAAATCACAACTATTTAGTTTTTGATTAAATTAAACGCTTCGTAAAACCTTTTACTCCCGGTTATCACCTTCAGAGATTTCATAAAATATTTATATTAAAAATATAATTTGGGTTTATCTAATTCTTTAAAGATGTTCGTAGAGATATGATCGAGTTTTCTTATTAAAGCCACTCAAACTTTATCTGTTTAAATAAATCGATTAATTGAAACCTATACCGAAGAAAAAGTTAACTAACTCACATGAATAAGCAGCTTTCAAATAAATGAAAGTAATATTAGATTGTAATACTTCAAAACTCAAATTGACGTTATCAAATATTTGCACCAATTTTCATGCCGATATTGTTGCTTAGGTTTTAGAGGACTTCTCAAAATGTACTATAAAACTTTAGATGCATTCTTTAAAGTATATATTTTTGTATTTTTCCTTTCCTCCATAGCGAAGGAGGTAGTATTCGACTTTAAAGAAATTTAAGTTAATGTCCCTATTTTGAATAAAAGACTCGTGAAAGGTTAACTATGAAAACTCCTATATAATTTTCAGTCGTTCCGCGATAACAACGACTTATGAATAATAGTAAAACAAATAGCGCACGGTAATTTAAGTTAATATTATTAATTTTAATAAATTTATTAACCAAAATATAACGGTATTGATTCGACCTTCTTATAAAAAATTGCAAATTAACCAAGGGTGAGATAACCGAATCCGATAAAAAATAAGAATTACATTTCAAAATGCACGAACAGAGAAAAAACCAAAGACATTGGCGTGACCCAGTCTATTTCGACGCTGTTATCTCTACGACCTTCGCTCAAGATCATTGCAAATTCATTGCAGGACGTTAACCTTTCTAATTAATGATAATTACATTACTACATTCAAAATTAATAATCTTGAACATGATTATAATAGTATATTTAAACTGATAAATATATTCGACTTTTTCAGTAATACACCGATTTATATAGAATTAACAATTATATGCGGTTCTGTATCGACATACTAAAAGAAAACGTGGACGTGCAAGTGTTAAAAAGTATGGAAACTCACACTATATTTTCTTGAGTCAATAATTAGAATCCCTTACGAGACATCTCAAGAAAGCACTATGTTTTCGCGAGAAACTAACCTTTTCATAACCGGCCAGAAAAATCAAACCGTACGACGCAAGTCCACGCAAACTTCCTCCTATATAACGATCGCGAACGAACCAGAAGTGCATCTCCCAAAAGGATAAAAACTTCCTCATCCTCTTCCCATAAAATTTCACCTAAGTCTACGTCCCTTGCATTCTGATGCAAAATGTAGGGGCCTCGTACGACACCAAACACGCCGGACCCTGCCCCCACCTCCTCTGCTTAACTCGGCAAACACAAAAGGGACAGACACACATACACACACACGTACAAACACAGGTCACAGATTGCTCGCGGATTTTAGCAGTTCCTACTTCTCCCCCTCCCTCTACATCCATACCCACCATTCATTTTCACCTCTCTCTCAACCTTTTCTCGCCCTCCTTCCGTCAGCTGTTTGGACCCTGGGCCCAACTCCTTTTATTCACACACACCCTCCCTTCCGCACCCCCCCCCCCTTCTCCCCCCTCCCCTTCTCACGGTTCCAGCGGAGCAATTGACCCGAGGACCCGGTATGAGGCTTTGGGTCGGAGGAAGAGGTGGCGGGCTGGATGGATGAGAAGATGAGGTGGAGGTAGAGAGAGGGGGCGTTACAGAGCGTGGAAGTGTGTCTGAGGGCAGAGGAAAGGAGAAAGAGGGAGTGGAAGGAGGAGTCTAGGGTGGAGTCGCGAGAATCGGAGTCGAGGGAGAGGGAGGGAGAAGCGGGAGGGATTTGAAGGGAGGAAAGGGATGAGGTGGCAAAACCCCTCACACTCCGTCCTCCCTCGCGGATCGATCCCTCGCCAGCGCCACCCATTCCAAACCTCCCATCTCTTTAAAGGCAAAACTTTAAGTGCCGACGGGTATTCGTCACAGATATATACTTCTTTACCTCACCTTCCGTTTCGCGTATAACATAAAGAGAAGAGCCTCTTAATAATAAAAAATCCGGTCGGGAAGGAGGAGTGTGTGTGTGTGAGAGAGAGAGAGAGAGAGAGAGAAAGAGGTAGGAAAAGATAGAAAGAGTGAGAGACCATCTCCTTTTTCTCCTTCTCTCACCTCCCTCTTCCTTACTTGATCATCCCACCACCTCCTCTCTCGCCATCACCAATCATCCTTCTTCATTTTTACCAGAGATGGCTTCTCCTCATTCCGCTTTCTCTCTATCGTTTTCTTCCTTTATACTCCTTTAAGGCACCTTCTTTTTCTTTTCACTCTTCTACCGACACGACCCCTTTAAAAAGACGCCAGTCTTTGCTTCCCCCCTATACGCTCGCCTCTCCGTCTCTCTCCCTCGCCTTGCAGAACCCGGGGCGAGTTCTTTTTCATAGTTTTTCATCCAGGAATCGGCCCTTTCGCCACGCGGTTGCACACGCTATCCTCGCTAGAGAGAAAGGGAGAGAGAGGGAAAGGGAGGGGGGAGAAAGAGAGGAGGGAAAGGGGTGAGTGGGACGTAAAAGGGAGGGATGGGATGAAGGGAAGGGAGGGCGAGGAGAGAATTCCCTTCGGCCTCCTGAAGGGGCCGAACGGAGGTATGCTCTGGGGAAATGACGCTCTATTCCACCCACCCCGTATCGTCGTAATCAGAAGGATCCTGTAACTAGATTACGTGGTGTTCGATTGTTTTGGGGTGTTGGGAAGGCGTGAACTCTTGCGGTTGGCTGGGATGGTGGTTAATGACGCCTGAGTGGTGTGATATCGAAGGTGGAAGGGCGGTTCGACCTGATTTACCTGATTCTTTTTAAAAAATTACCTTTTGCAGTTTTATCAAGGAGGCTAAGAGTATGCATTATTCCGTGAGTATAAAATTAAACGGTATCTGCTTTTTGGGGACTATTGAATGGCTTGGGGTAAAGGAATTTCCAGTTAGATTTTCAATCGATTTTAACTTCAGTTCACAATGCAGGGAAAAGTTTCATAGTAAAATTAATAGGTGAAAGAAAAAAACCAATTACCAATTGTATACTGTTGAATACCTTAATGTTTTTACAATGTAAAAATAATTGTTATTTAATCGACACGAACAATCAAAGCGTGGACAAATCTAAAAATATAAATACGTATATATCGGAAATATGCTCTGTATATTTGAAAAGTATTACCAAATATTTATCAAGATTCGTCAAAGGGAGAATTAGATCAGTTGGAAAATAAAACTTTCTCCGATTAAGCTACAAATTACATGAAATTATTCATGTCCTCATTCAATTTCACCGATTTGGCTCTGATACGAAAAAAATAGACTGCATTCAGTAGGATCGATTAGGTACTGCATATATAGTTCCAAAAAAACTAATCGATTTTAATTATCTGCATCACAAAACAATTTCAACAAAAAAGAAATTGAGTTTTTCTGCATTGTAATGAAAAATAAACAGAGCTGGTTTGGATTTAGTTAGTTGTGAAAACAAGGAATCTTAAACTAAGAGCTAATCATTAATACGTATTGTGATATGTTATCGTCTTGAAAGCTGCTCAGCACAGCTTTATTATTTATTTAACGAATTGAGGTAGTTCAAGGGTTACGTAGATGCAAATAAAATAAATTTGGCATAGAACGATCGAATGAATGGGAGTATAAAAAGGAAATTGTTGAACTCATTGGGAAATGTTTAAACTAGAAAAAGTAGGAACTATTGCAGTTGTTTCATAGACACCATGCCTATCACGGCCCATATTAATCTCACTTATCAAGCGATAGGAAATATTTTTCTTCAACCGTTTACAAATCATAATACGATTTCGGTTAAAAAGCTTATCAGCTCGTATAAGGCTTTTTGAAAACGTAGAAAATCCCCAACAACCGATTTACTACGACGACAGCGAAATCTGAGATTCGCAAAGAATCAAGGCTGATATATTTACTAACACAGACTGTGAGGAATAAACTATCTCGCATCACGGAATGAAGCACAGTAAAATTTACGGATCTCATTTAGCTTGTTAAAACAACTCGAAAAAATAACAAAAATATGCAAATTACTGTGAATATACTTCCGCGAAAAAATACCTTCGAAGCGCCTAAAAATTCAAGTCCTCATATTGTTTGTTTGCTTAATTTTGCAGCAAAAAATACTGCGCAGTAATTAATGGCAACTCAAATATTTGCTTAGATTAAAATGTTAATTGGGTGCTAGATTGAGTAGTTTCTCCTGATTCAACATTAACAGTCACCCAATCATTTAGTAAGTATTTATCGTCAAACCTTCTACTGTGGTAGATATAAAAATTTCCTGTAAGGTTTCACAAAACGAGCCCAATTACGACTCGTGACTAGTGTGTGTGTGTGTGTGTGTGTGTGTGTGTGTGTGTGTGTGTGTGTGTGTGTGTGTGTGTGTGTGTGTGTGTGTATCATTTGGGTCTGGTTCGTCCAGATACGTCGCGATTTTTAACATTTATTTAATTAGTCACAGATTACAACCTTAATCTCTTATGCAAACGGATAGAAGGGGAAACATTTACATGGCATTTTAAATGTTATCTCGCTCGTGCCTTCTCTTTTTATCGACCCGTAACATTGTAATTGCTTCTCTCGTTCGCGCATACGCCACTCATCCGATCCCTCGTATAAATAATCACAGCCTTCAACCATACCCAGCCCCTCGCTTGATATGTGCTCGGCGTATCATTTTCTCCCAACCTAACCCTCCAACCACCTCTAATATTCCTCTCAAATTCCCTGCAATTTTATCCTCTTTCCATTCCGCTCGCGAAAATACATCCCGGTTCGAGAGAAAGCCGCTGATAATGATAAGAATAATTTCCCGCGACGACTCGCGCATTTTTATTCTTTTTTTCCTTCCCGCGTGTCGCGTTTTACGTAACGCGGGTGGAGAGGAAGAAGAACGAGGGAGAGTGACGGGAAGAGAGATCTCGTGATAAAATTCGAGAGAAAAAGAGAGAGATTTTTCAAAGGGCGAGGCGAAGACGAGAAGAGAATCGGGGAAGGGGAGGAGGAGGGGAAGGAAGAGAGGAGCCGAGCAGGATGGAGGGAGGGGGCGAAGGGAAGGGAGGGGACGAACTTCGCTCCTTGAGATACGACTAATGAGCATTCCTAACCTCTCCTTCTCCGTCTTCTTCTTCCTTTTCTTTCTCCCCTCCCCCTCTGCCTCCATCCTCCCACCCACGCGCTCCTCCCTATTTCCTCTCCCCTTCCCAATCTTCCCCTCCTCCCTTTTCTCTCTCTCTAACTCCTTTTCGTCTCTTAGAGCCCGAGGCTGTTGGCAGAGAGCGCCAAGCGATTCAATACGGAGGAACGTCAAATAAAGAAAAGTCGCCACTTGCTTCTTCGACTGTCCAACTATATTTAGTAAATTGAAGTACCGAAAAAATGTCTGGGACGCATGGATTATGCGGCCTTGCGCTCGGTGTAGAATCACTTAAAAACGTAATTTGATCTTCTACATATCGATCCCTCGTATTATTTATTTCTAAGGTCGAAAACATCGGAGGCGCATTAACGATTTTAGTTATGGCCCGCGTTATATTTCTTCTCTTAGCTAGAGGTTTTTTTTTGCGCCGACTATCAAGTGATAGTCGTGATGTATAATTTACTCGATCCCTTCTTAAACACGTACGTACAAAAATTATTTTTTAATATGTATTTTCACCTTTATGAAATATCGGCTAACCTTTCTTCCCTCGCATTCCATCTTTCTTTATTACTGAACAAAAAAGAGTAAGAATAAAAGTACAACTTTCTAATTAAAATAGAAATATCGAGAGCATTCGAAAATATTAAAGGGGTAATGAAGATTTATTTATTATATGAAACAATAAAGGTTATTGATCGAAATACATTTAAGCGTGCGTAGAAGGAAATCATATCTTATTAATACAATTTGACATTTTTCCCAACATAAAGAGAATGAATAAAAAACGAACGTTGCTTTTACGGAAACTACATTAAAGAAGGGTATGAGAATCGTATTTCTGGATGATGTAAGTCAATGTTATTAAATATTTGTGACATTAATGGAAAATTTGTGTATTCAAGTGAAATATCCACGAAAATCCTTTTAATATGTTGTTGAGGAACTTTTACTATATCGAGAAAGTCAGTGATCACTCCATAATTGATTCGTTAAAACTTACACCACATTTTCCATGAGTTAAAGAAACCCAAAATTCTGAATATGTTATTCAAGGTAGAGAAACATTTTATAGAGAATCTAATACAACTATCTGAATTAAGTTATTCGCATGCTTTTATACAATTCTACCTTGCTTGCAATTTAACAAGTTCATCATAACTATTTAATATGCACGAGAAATTTAATGGCATAAATATAAATAAAATATATATTTTATCCATAATTACAGTTAATTTGCGATATAAGAATAAATAAAGTGTAATAAAATAAAGAAAACTTTCCACAGTTTTATTGTAGTTAACAAATTAAATTTTACCTGTCATTTGAATTACTTTAACCATACTATCGGTTTCAATGCACGATAAAGTATTTATTGGTAAAAATCAAGAAAATTAATGCTTATGCATTAATATGAACATTAACATTCACCCACTCTAAAATTGATAATCAGAAGAAAATTCAATTAATTATATCATATTATTTTCACGTGCATAAATTATGTGAAATAGATAACTTAAATTTAAGCCCACAGAAACCCATCAAAATTTTTAAACCACAAATCTGGGACACCAAGGGATCAACAGACATCAATCTCTGTTCTCTTCTTTCTTGCAAAGCGATTTTCTCCCATTCTGCAGCACTTTTCTAAAGCAGAAAGAGATAATTGATTCGAATTTGTCGAAGAATCGAAGCTCGCGGGATGAAAAAAAAAAACGAGACCATCAGGCGCGACGTTAAAATTCGACACCTCCCCCTCAGCATTGGAAAGAAAAAAATATCGATAAAAAAACGAATAACACGCCATAACTCATCCCGATCCCTACTCTCCCACCTCTCCTTACTTTCACCAAAAAAAGCATTATACACCATTAAAATGAACCAGCATCATGCCCCAAATGGATGGGCGAAATAATAATTGCAAAAAAAGCAACGAAAATAGAATGACGAAAATGAAGAAAGTCATTTTCTTCGACGACGACGACTTTAAAAATTAAAAAAATAAACGAACGAATGTAGTCCTCCTATCAAAACCTCCCCAATAGTAGCGACGCCCCGAGGAAATCGCGAAACTCAATATTAGTGAAGTCGGAAATGGGGTGGGAAAAAAACCCTCCCCCCTCCGCATCTCACTCCCAAAACCCCTTGTAACTCTCTCCCCTTTCTTTCTCCTACCCCCAATCCCTTTCAATGCACTCTCCTGCAGATAAAGATTTCCTCCTCCAACCTCTTCCATTTGCCAACTCTTTCCCGAAACTCCTTCCTACCCCTTCGGCCTCCAACTCCCTCCTCCCCACGCCCTCTTTCCCTCCCACCCACCCCCCTCTCCATACGCCAACTCACGGCTATCTTCTGCTCTGTTGCGAGGAGAGGAAAAATGGAGGAGGGGTAGGGAGAGAAAAGAAAAAAAGAGGATCATTGCCCACGGGGAGTTACTACGTCGGCAGCCGAGAAATAATAAAAAAAAACCGCGGCGCTCATTCGTTCTTTTGACAATGGTTTTTTTCGCTTCCATTCTCTTATCTGTCCTATTCCTCTCTTCCTCTCTCTCCCTCTTTACCCTCACATCACCTTTCCCCATCGCTCCCTCTGTTACTCTTCTCTGCTTCTCTTCATCGATTATTCTACCCGCCTCGCCAGCTAAAGCATCGACACGTCTTTATATCTCTCCATCATCTCATCTTATAAACTTTTATGTAATGTTGTTATATATATATATAAACACACACACATGCATACATACATACATACATATATACTAAATATATATACTCAACTCTCTACAATCCTTCCTCTTAGTAATTCCATTGATTCTTAAAACTACGAGACTAGAAAGGCAATTCACCATCTATTATTTTCCCCTTCTCTCTCTCCTCCTATCCACTTATCTCTCTCTCCTCTTCACCTCCTTCACATGCTGAATACACAGCGTGGGAAATTCTCGGAATCCTTAGTTCCCTCTTCATTTTTTCCCAATCCGAAAGATTCGAGGCTTAGTGACATCATTCGAATACTGATTCCTCTCCGGGATGAAAACCACTTTCTTCTTATTTCTTTCGGAGCCACGATGACTGCTGCCTGTTAAGGCGCAGGTTTCAATTCCGTCCATGAATCGTCGTGAATGTAGCGGTTGCTAGAAATATCGCCGATTTTCGAGGATTTATCATAAACTGTAGTGGTTTCACAAATATTTCCCTAATCGATTTACCATTTACTGTATGTTTTATGACAAATTCGTTGACAGTAAATTGCCCCTATTGAAATATAATTTTTTAAATTGCGTTTTCCAATCGATAAACTACCAAAGCAAAAAAATAACGAGATAATGATAGGTTATTCGAAATATTAAAAGAATTCCTTTAAAATATCTTATATGTAAACAAAGATACAAATTAGGTACAAATAACATATCCTGAAAGTAGCGATTAATTATCCGTTACCCAAGAGTACCTTATATAAATACTAATGAATAATTCATTAATGATTCAGAAAATTAAACTACACGATTTTTCCGTGGATTTATATTCAATGATAATTCTGTTGAATACACTTTAACTTGAATATTTCCTGGAAAATTTCTGACTGAAAGTCACTACCATGTAAAGCAAAATTCATGAACTTATAATGAAATATACTTTTTAATCAAGTGCACTTCATTTCCCTTTAAATTTGAAAATAATTTGATACAAAGATATTTTGTGACCTGAATTTCCATAGGAAAAGAGCAATAATTATTATAGATTAAGAATATGTTGAGTACGCAACAAAGACCAGGTCTTAAATTTAACAAGTTAGGAAATCGTACAGCGTATCACAAATGGGCGCGTTTCGTGCAATGGAGTACTTGAAAGAAATGATATATTGTACCTAAGGGAAAGGGCATTTTAAAGTTCTTTATCGGAAATCCATTATCTTCCTATTTAAAGATATTTCATGCACACGTATGTAAATTAGACGTATTTCGTGAGATTGTTTATGTTAGCAACAACGAAGAAGTAACCATGCAAGAATTTTGTATGGTTTTCTTGATAACGGCCACTCCTACGATAAAAATGTATAGGAAAAGAAATACTTTAATTTATTAGTTCTACAATTTTTATTTGAAAGGTATTTTGATATGAGCAATACTTTACGAGATATGACGAAAAGTTCATTTTTTGTCACCAGTAAAGAGGTACCCCTGATTGGCTTACGTGATTTTCTTATTACGATATATTTGACTGTAAGTCCTTAGTATAAAATTTCATGAAAATCCGTTCGGTAGAAGCCGGGAACGACCATACGGACGGACGGACAGACGGACACACCGACGCTTATAGGCGCTCACGCAGGAAACGAAACGCGCCTAAAAATCATTCTGGAAATCTTTACCAGCCCTTAACTATTCATATTTGATCGATTTTTCGAGAATGCCATTATGACTGCTAGAATTGGCTTTTTAGTTCTATCAGATCCTTTCAATTTTGATTTTTTTCAACTCTGCCCTTCGCATTAAATTTCCTATTTCACTCGATCGAGCGTCATTAAAAAAAAAGACAAAGATCCCAAAAATCACGACCTCGGATAGACACGTTTCCTTCGCCGAGTGTCTCGCCCGCCCTCTACACACCCGCGGCTTTCCGAGAGAAATTTAAAATTGGTCACATGGATCGCAAGTTCGGGAGTTTTTATTTTTTTCCTCAAAAACCGCCATTACGACCGCACTCCATCCGACCACTCGACACGCCGAAATAAAAATAAAAAGAAAGTTGAAAAGCGAAAAAATCGAAAAAACGGGGGAAATAATAAATGCGGGGAAAAACTGCGTCGCTTTTCAGAGTTCGTGGAAAATTAAAAAATAACCAGAAACGAGAAAGTGAGAAATATAAAGGAGATAAACACGGCGAGAGAGAGAGAGTAGTAGAGATAAAGAGAGGAAAGAGAAAGAAGAGTAATAAAACGAATCAGGGAAATAGAGTTTGAAAGAAAGAAAACAGAGTAATAGAAGAGAGAGCAATGAAAAGGGAAAAGTGCAAAGGATATAAATTAGGTTACGAGAGACAAAGCATGGAAATAGAAACAAACAGATGGGGAAATTAAACGAAGATAAAAGAAGTGAGGGAAAAACAGAGAAAAATGAGATATAAATATTGAGGAAAGAGACCAAAGCAAATTTGATGGAGAAATGAGAAAGAGGCGAAAAGGAGAAATCGGAGAATCACCGAAGGAACGGTAATATAGAGAGAAATTTATAAATAATGGAAAAGTTCTCCGAAAAGGAGAGAAAGATTTGCGGCTCCCTGTAAAAATGTCCTCGGGGAGGTTAAAGGCACATGTCGGGGTAAAGAGAGAGAGAGAGAGAGGGAGACAGTGGGATAGGGGAGGAGAAAAGAATACCACCGCGAACGATAGGAAAGGATCTGTTTTAGTTCCATGAGGTTGGCAGCCATAATCTCCGGAAATAATCAGCCCGAGGCCCCTTTGACTCCCAAACGTAAATCAGTCACCTTTTCTATGGTCCTAGAAAATTCAACGAAGGACGGACACGTAGCCCTATACACAGAGAGGAGGATGGATAGGTTAGGGTAAGGCGGACGATCTGAGGTTGGATAGAAAAGAAACTGTGGGCGGGTGTTTTGGATTGGAAAGCCCTTCATCGGGAGTTGGGATGACGTACGCGAGGAGAGGAGGGCGCAGATAGGAGGGAGAAAGGAAAGTGACGAAGGTGGTTGCCGTACGAAGGCGTTGATACGCGATGAGCGAATAGATGAGAAAATAGCGCGGCAACTTCACACCGGCGTCTGCCGCGGTTGGCGGTGGGAGGGGTGGAGGGTGGGTGGGTTGGGAGAGGAGAGTTGTTTAAGGGATTAGAGAGGGTGAGATTGGATGGAGTGGTGTTTACTGTTCGGAATAGATTATGGCGTTAAGGGTTGTTGATTTTCCCCCTGGCTGAGGAGAGGAGTGAAGATTACAGAGGTAGAGGAAAATAACTGATATATACGCGGAGAGGATGTTTCTTCGAAAATAAAAGGAGTTAATTATTAACTCGGCTTTAAAAATAGAGGGGTGGAATTAATTTTTTCGATGGAATAACATCGATGGAGAAACATGCGGCCGCTACTGTTTTCTCTCTCCCGGCGGATGGAGTTTAACGATCGTGGTGTCCATAAAGACGATTTCATCATGCTCGGTGCGGCGCGGGGGAAAAATTAATGAAATCTCTCGCAAGCAGCATTTCTATTTATAATTCTGGGACAGAGCAATCGTTTGCACAAGATTAAAAGTTTTCCAACTTTATTCGTTGATGTTTACGGTCAAATTTAGGAGTAATTGTTTACAATCGATAATATTTGAAAACCCATTCCGATTAGTTGGAAGTAACCTATAATAGCACAAAGGCCGCTTATCATAAAAATGTTTTTTTAAATATTCTGGATATGAACAAAACTATTTTTGTTCTAGGAGGCTTCATTACATTTCTATTAGGTACCATTGAAAAATATTTGGATCCAACAATCAACGGATGATTAAATAATATATGAATTTCAAACATCAGGTCGGAGTTTATATACATGGAATATAGACCTAAGCTTTAGTATAAAAAATTACTGAATTTCTAAAATCCACCTATAGTTACTCAACTATACAATGAAAAGAGGAGTTACCTACATCGGATAATCATTTAACTAAACTTCCTCCATGAACTAGAAGTACCCATAGCAATAAATGTAATTTTTACGATGCTCCATAACATAAAGTTATACTTTTATGAATATACAAGATATAATTCTATTCTTAAGATCGTTAAAAATATTTTACAAGCTATTCATTCCACCAGCTAGACTGTCATATTTATTTAAGAATACATTTAAGAATACATTACGAATCAAATAATACCATATCGTATATGACGTAATGAGCGGTCATCTATGATACAAATTCCAACACAAAGCATTTAAATTTATACGGAATTTTCGAGGACGATTAAAATCGCAAAATGGTTAACATAGAGAAACTTTATGCATTCAAATTATATCTTATCTTCATCTTTATATCATTTTTCTTTTAGGGAGAAATAAGTATGCGTGAGAGCCTATCAACAATTTGGTTGCCTTTTCATAAAATTAAAAAATACAACAATTTGGCTCAATTTGTAAAATTAACCAAAACGAAAAAACAATGATTCCAACATAATTATAAACCCAGAAAAATACGTCTACAACCCTGTATTCGGATTAAAAATAATAATTTTCAATCTTAGCTTACGTCTTGAATAACATAAATGGTACAAGTATCTCCGAATGGAAAAAAACAGTTAACAGAAACCACTTCAGCTGCGGTGTGACAATTGTGTACCGTAATTTTTACAGGCCAGAAGTTACGCCGAAGACGGCTATTGTGGTTAAAACGTGTTTATGGATCATTAGATAATTATAGAAGTATAAATGTTACTGGGACAACTGTTAGCTAAGATAGAGACAGTATCCCGAGTTTTTAAGCCAGTAAGTTCAAATCCCTCAAATATCACGAATCGAAGTGATCATTTGATTGTGTGAAATTTACTTCTAAGTAGTAGAGGTATAGAAGTAATCAATTAATATAATAAGAAAAAGTGTTTGTCTTTATCTTTCCGATGTCACTGTGCCACTTATATTAAATAAGTAAAATTTAGGTTCATCTACTCTTTAGGAAAGCAATATTCATGCTAAAATTTGTATTGAAATGTTGTCCATTCGCACCCATTTTTAAATTAGGATAGCACAAATCTAGAAAATGAAATTGAACGCAAGACTGATTGATTACACATTAAGTTAACTGTTCTAAAGAATTACCTTGATCATATTTTGTGTAAAATATACCTTCCTGCTTAATTTTACAAATACTTAATTAATTAATTTGATAATAATGAAGACTTATTAGTTGTAAAAGGACGATGGAAAAGCGAGTGATTTATATTATAAATACATAGGCATTTTAGCCTCTTCATATGCCAGATCAGCTGAGCATTCAAGATGACAATAAAATATAATTCAATATGGGAAATATTATCTCAGAATATGTGTGTATTTATAACATTACAACATTTTATCAGTATAATTTAAAATAACTAGGAGTTTTGCCTCTGACCGCTCCGCGGCTCAACCCAGGAGGTTTGGCGAAATATAGGCAGCGGCTTTGCCTTGCATGGTAGCTGCGCTTATAAAAAAATCTGATGTGGCCAACACATGACTTTCTCCGTATTTGGGGTATAGATATTTAAATTATTATGAATAGCATTATAAGGAAAAATTATTATTTCGTATCGTAGAAGAAAAGTCGTCCTTATTGCCGTAAATTATATGTTGAATACGTTTACAGAATTCACCGATAGTTGGTGGCGCTGTATAATGGAAATTTAAGAATAAGTTAAATATCTCCGAAATGGATGGTTCCACGAAAATTTGTTTCAAACAAAACCTGGAAGAAATATTATTCTCTACAACTTTGTTCTTCACGAAGATTAACAATAACGACGTTTTTAAGGAGATATTTGACGGAAACCGAAAAAACCGATTATTTAATATAATTCCTAAACAATAACTGCTATGGAAAATCGTTTCAAATGAAGGTTGTAGGAAATTACATTCTCTATAACATTTGTATAGAATTGTATATACAATAATGATATTTTAACGGAGAAATATTGCAAAAACAGAATCGGGTTTCGGATACACCTCGACTTCCTGTTAACCGTTATTGTCCAAAAAATAATCAGTTCTTTGTGCTCATGCTAAAGTGTTATATATGAAATTTGGTATTAATATGACAAGTACTTTTTGGGTTAAGAGCGCCCACAATCACATACATACATCCAAACACACACACACATCATTCCGAAAATAGTGTAAACGTGTTCGAGGGACCTCAAAGCGTGTATTTCCGTTGAAATCTAGAAGTCGATTTTTTTGTGATCACAATACTTTCCCTATACTACGTATGGAGAAAGTAAAAAGATAAATGTAGTTTTGTACTGGGACAGCGATATAGGCATATCCTCAAAATTTCACAGAAAATATTGAAAAAAATAAATAATGTAATTATTTATTATTAGCAGCTTTATGGTAATATTGTAAGTATTTTATCTCAAAAGAAATTATAATTCTGAAGCAGCTGCTAAATATTCGAATGGTACAAAATCCAAATAATCAAGGTTACAATACCTTCTGATACCCGTTTACATATTAAAATTGTTTCTTGAACTAAAATAAATCGAATCAATCGTTTTTCAACCTTCCCTTTAGATTCGAACTTCCTAACAAAAATCCTTTACTTAAAAAAAAACGATACCGTTGGGAAAACCCTCGCTTGTTTCTTCACGTAGCCAAAAACGAACGGGCGAAGAAAATAAAATTCCAAATTATCTCCCAACCGTCTCATCCTCCGTGTCAAAAAGACAGATGGAGAGAGTTGGAGTTAAGTCTGGGATGGACACGGAGAAAATGAAAGCCGTTGAAGAGGCGGGGACAGAGAGAGAGTGAGTCGGATGGGTGTAAAGTGAGGACGTAGAATGGAAGAAGAGGAAGGAGGAAAGCGGGAGAAGGGAGGGTTAGGGACTCAGGAGTTAGGTGGCGCTGGTGGTGTCCTGTGTCCGCGGCAGGGGAGAGGAGTGAAGATGACTCCGGTGTGTGCTTGGCTGAGCGGAAACACGGGGGTTGGCGGACCACCCATCTCTCCACCTCTACCTCTTTCCTCTCTCCCTATAAAGTGACAGATTTCGTGAGAGATAGTCCCTGTGTCCAAAGGAAAGAGGAAGGCACGGAAGAGGGGGAGAAATAGACGTCCGAGCTTCCATCGCGGGATATGGAGTTTTAAAAGAATTTTTCTTAATACGTTCGGGGCGGAGAGGAGATTTCTGAGCTGGAGACAATGGTGTTTGTGATTTTTTTCTCCGGGGATTTATCTCCTAGTGGGTTTAGCTCCGTGGGTGTATTTTCGAGGTGTATGGATTACGGTTGAAAAAAGGAAAACAAAGGATAGAAGGAGATATATTGTATGTCTCCTGTCAGTATGGGTTAAAGGAGGATCCTTAATATATGCTGGGAGGGATTTTTCGGGGAGGAGACAATGGGAATTTTTTTCTGCTTGGAGAGTTTTAACGGGGAGTTAAGGGTGGTGGGGAACGGGGCAGGGTTACGTTGGGCAAAGTATATTTTTAAAGGAGAGCTGTGTAAAATAGAGAGAAGATATCGAAGTAACGATTAGAAATGTTTTTTTTTTGTTCAACGAGGATGTCTCCGTTAGGGCAAAAATTCAGTCCGACGGCGAAAATCTTAGATGAATATGTTGGACAGCTATTAATATTATTATTTATCTAATTAATATAAGAATGTCTAACTAAACGGTTTGATATGATAAAAGGCTCCAATTTTTCAAAAAATATTAATTATAACAACCATGATACTTATGCCAGGATTTTCAGCGTTCATTTTAGGTCTTCCCAGCTGCCGAATCTGTCGCGAGGCTCACGAAGTTCCCAATCTATATCACCCTACCAAGAATTCTTCTATTTCTCTTACACCCAGTCATTCGCACGTCCATGTGTTGAACAATAGTATTAAACCAGCTGTAATGCCTATGCCTACGGGATATGGTTTATTGCAGTACTGTTAAATATGCACATAATAGTTGAGTTTATTTAAGTAAAATAAATAAAATTTACTCCTAAGGCTAAATTAAGAAGAAAGAAGCTCAGTTGTTTTTAAAACATAGTCCCATTCTCATTCCCTAAAGAATAAATCACCCAGATTATTTTTAATATGTCATTTATTCAAGTGCAACAAAGTAACATTCATTGATTACGGCAATATAAAATAAATTCCTTTCATCTCATTCATGTTGATTATTTGTGGTTACGACGCCTATATTTGCGCGTTTCAGCCACTGCATTCAGCTTAGCGATAGTTCTCGAGTCTTGTGTCAGCCCATTAAAACCACTGACACGCGTCGTGTGTGTATATTTATTCATTTTACGAAACGGACAGCGGCCTACGGTCTTTCACCTTCTGTCATTTATAAAATAGGCAAGTCTTACAGGAAACTGTCTTCCTTGTAGCAGAAACGGCATTTCAGAGTCTGCTTGCGACAACGTAATTCTTGGAAGAAACATGGTATACGTATATTGAGTGAGTGATTGACGGAATGATCGTTCTGTAATACCCAATCTACAGATATACCTAATTTTCCGATTATAATACGCAGACAGTTAATACGCCCTATGCTTTCACGATGAAATGCGAACATTGTATTATCATCATGTATAATACGCACCTCATTTTTTGTAAAAAGATCACTGTAATTTTTCACTTGGTTATTAGCGGTCTCGAGAGTTTCCGCCTAGCTGAAAAACGAGAAATCTGCGAGAGAGTTTAAAAGTATTGCCTTACAAACTTCATGGACGTTTCTGAAAATGACATAATATAGAATGAGGATTTCACCGAGGTCGATAGCGAGGATGAAGACGACGTTCACGGCGACGCCATTTACGTAAACTATGAGAGAGAAAACAAGATTTCCGACGAACTATTTGAGGAAGGTGATAAAGAATTCAGAGGCTTTAATGATGACGACGGCTAAAAGTAATTAAACGATCATTATTATTTTTGGTTAAAAAATATTTTAATGCAATGACAAGTACGATTTATTATTTAAAATGCATCCGAAACCGACTGGAAAAATTTGTATGCATTTGTTACCGTGTATAATACGCACCCTAACCTTTCGTCGATTTTTCGTGAAAATAATGCGTGTTATTTATGGAAAATGACGGTATGTACACAAAATAATACTGCGGGTTAGCTACGCCAATTAACTCCTTTGTTAAAGTTCTTAAAATCTGAATGTTTTTCCTTTTCGTTGTCTCCAAGTTTTCAGGTTCATAATAAATATCTGTTACTTAATTATCGATATCAATCCAACTCAAATTTATATGTCAAAATTCAAAATTCTGTGATGATTGTGATGATGTTTTGTAATAAAATAGCATTCTGAATTGTCTATAGCAACGGTTTCCAATCATGACGAAGCCGCGCCTCCCTTCACCTAAGAAAAATATCTTCGCGCCCCACTCTATATCATGTTCTATCACAGTTCATAAACAATACCTACTGGACATACAAATGCCAAAAATATTACCATCTTAAGAATATACGTGGATGCGAACTGTACGTCCAAGCTACTTGAGGGCTAGAATTTGACGGCTGCGTATTGTAGGTCTCAAGATTGGGATGGTTAAACAGACTAAATATATGACAAATCTTTTGCCTCCCTCCCTACTCCAACCACCCAACCTATCCATCTGGTCCCTATAGGCCAGCGGCATATCCAGGAGGGCGTTTTGGGGGTCATAACTCCCTCCACCCTTCTCGATTAAAGAATTTCCTTCACGCTCGCGAATCATTAAAAAAAAGTATCTTGGGGTTCAGCTTCACCCCCCCCCCCCCCCCCCCCCCTCGAGTTCGGGTTCAAACCCCCCCGTGACAAATTCCTTGATACGCCACTGCTGTGGGCAATGGAACATTTCAAAGAAAAACAGCATTACTATTGTTATTAATTTAAATACAATTTGGCCAGATGCTCAGGCGGCAAAGTGAGTATCAGATAAATGTTTAACAATTATCTATGGAATATACAGTGATAATAATAAAATTTAACATAAGGTTTTCCCATTAATATTATAATGTACCGTATTAGAAGACAAACATGCGTATATTTACATTTATGGTTGCATGCATATAGAATATACATGCAACCAATGTTCTTGCTTGTTTCAATAAGTAAACCGGATAAACTACGTTTCGCGTACATTTATTCAAAATCGAAAATGACTCCGATTTTATATTTTTTGATACAAAACTCGTTCAAGTATTGTTAACTATAGGTTAAAGCGTTCTGGTCACTATGCTACTGGAGCGTATGTTCAGGATAGAGGTTCAAAATCGGATGCATTCTACAAATTAGTGACCCGAAAGCATTCAGTGAATTCCCTTACTCGGACGATTGTGTAATTCTTCGACGGAACAATATGTATTTAAATCCTTTATTATCATTAATTTTCGTGACTGAAAATTGACTAGTGAATATTAATGCTCCTGAAAAAATTGCGAGCCATGAATGTCTCCTAAAAAATAAATGGGAAAGTTTATTCCTGCAGGAATAAAACGATGAACGCTTGAGTAAAGCAATTGCTTAGTTCAACTATAAGTTAGCAGTAATTCGTCGAAGTTTTTATAACAACCTGATTGATTTTTATAACGCAAAAAATGTCCCAATCGTATTTCCTTAAAACACACAACTGCTAAATATACATATCGGATTTTTTATGTTTATCAAACACAAATTCTTTCCTGAATGGGAATATTCGATATCCCACAGTATAAACTAAAAATACTAAGTAATCCTCGCGGACTTAAAATCCGCTCATTACTTCTTGTTACTTGAGCACGATTTTCCCCGAATTGCGTGAAATAAAAAATTCCCTGATCCGATTACTTTAAAAAATCCAACGATTTACTTTCTCCATCTGCCGGGCTTTTGATCAACCATATCCAAGCGAAAGGAAAAATTCCCCAAGAAAATAAGAGAGGCAAAATAAATTTATTCCTTAAGAAAAAAATAAAGTAAGTTGGAAAAGAGTGAAATAGGTGGCAGCGATTGAAAAAGAAGGAAAAATAAAGAAATGAGACTCGGGAATGAAAGGGTTTAGGAAAGGTAAAGAGAGGAAGAGTTATACAGAGAAAGAGATCGTGAGAAACGGAAAGAGGCGAAAATTGGAGTAGGGGTGGGGAATGGGTGTTAGCCATAAAAGAAAGTGAAAGGTCAGCCGAAGGAGTCTCTCTCTCTCTCTCTTTCTCTTTATCTCGCGAAGGAGGAATGTCGACCCCCAGAGGGCAAAAGAAACGGGGTATGAGGGGAACTGGAACCGCCATTCCATTTTTGAAAAGGACGGAGAGGGGAGATGCCATGGAGGGGCCATGAACGAATACCCCCACCTCTCCATCATTTCTTTTTCCATCACCCCCTCCCCTCTTCCGAAAAAATCGACAATGGAATAGAAGAAAATATAATACTGTTCAACTCCAACCCTCATAACCTTCCCCTTTTCTCTGCAAATCTTTGACGGTCCCGGCCCGTCCAACCGTGCCTACTAATTAGAGAAATATTTCGAGAGGAGGGACAGTCGCTTTTTTGGAGGGGGCGGAGGAGATGTGGAGGAGGATGTGGATGAAGAAGGATACGCGAGGGAGAGACGCGTTGGGAAGGGATACTGGGAAAGAAGGGATGAGAATGAGAGGACAGACAAATGCACGCAAACCCTTCCCTCCCCGGAGGATTATCGGAGGCGAAGATGAGGGGAGGAGAAGAGCGATCCGCAACCAACCAGATACGCTGGACATGCAGAGGGAGAACGAGAGAGAGAGATGGATTTTACCGATGGATAAAAAGATATGGAAAAGAGAGAGGGGAAAAAGAGGGAGAAAATAAAGGATGCCGAGAGTTGCGAAAAAAATAAAAACAATTGCAATGCGCCGTGACGCGGAACATGGAGCGAAGAGGAAGCAGGAGAGAAAGAGACAGAGAGAGAGGTGGAGAACAAAAAGATCTTTTCACCTTTCTCTTCACCTGGAATGGATACCGGACGAAAGAGAAGGAGCACACGTGAGAGGGAGTGAAAGGGGATGGATTCCACAAAGAGACTGCCACGGCCGATTCTACAGAGCAGCACACGCGTAAGCATGCAGACACAAAGAAAGATAGATGATATATCTATCCCTCGATTAGTCCGGTAGATGCGTTCCTGAAAAACCGCGCTATTCCAAAAATGCAATAAACGAAAGCGCTTTGAACAAAAACGCGCTGAAGGAAAATGTGCTAAACGAAAACTAGCCATCCGAAAGCGCGCAAAACAAGGAATAGGTGTATTCCATCGAAGCAGTAGAAACAAAAAGAATATAAGAATGCGACACGGAATAATATTACGCGTGCATTCTTTTGTTCCTCTCCCCCTTCCTTCCTACCTTATACACGTCTCATTCCTCCGTTTTCGTTCCGCTATGACGCTACAAGAGAGAGTGGGAGGAGTTTTGTAAGAGAGAGAGAGAGAGGGTTATAATGTTGGATGGATTTTTGAAGTGTTGGCGGAGGGGTCGGGAGTGGATGGAGGAGAGAGAGAGAGGGAAGAGTGGAGAGAGGGATCGAGAAGGACGGGATGGGATGACTTCAAGAGGGTTTCAAAAGTAAAAAAAAAACAGGAGAAGGACCGGAAGTGGACGGGGTAGATGAAGTTTGAGAGGGGAGGAGACAAAGGGGTGGGGAGGAAGGTAGTAGAATAGGAGAGTGTCCCTCCTCTCTCTCTTGTACCCAGGGGACTGGAAATAAAATAAAAAAAGAGAAAAGCATAAAAGGCAGGCACTATAGGAGAAGTCGGATTATGAGTGGGAACGAATTAATGGGATGGACGGTTGTGTGTTACCCGCCGAAAGTTGCGTTGGAACATTTATATGAAGTTCGGACACCTTACCGATAAGCGCGTACGATCGTGCCGTACTCAAAAAATTAATGCCCAAAATCCGATGATTCCATTTTTTGCGTTCGTAAGGACTCTTTCCTCTACATTAGCTTATATGGGAAACGGTTTATATACATCTATGTATAAATATATATATGTATTATTATTACCTCTGGTTATTGCTGTAATCGAAAGCGGAATTCCAACAGCAAATTTAGGTTAAGCAAGATTGTCATTAAATGTTATCATCCGCTTCACTTCGGTTCCAATTTCGTCTTTCGAAAGATAATAATCTGAATAAATAATTTAAAAAACGAAATAACTTTGCATGGTTGACACCACTTCAGATGACATCGAATTTTCTCCACAATTTTAGCTTTCGTGTATGTTTTGTACTGATTAAATTAGACATGGACATCCGAATTTTTTGTTGCTTGAAACATAACGAGATGTCTATTCGTTTACTGTCACCAGACAGTTTTATCCCGACCAAGAAGGCTTAACTTGCTTATTCGGGTAAAAGGCTTTCCCCGAGGAATCCAGTCAAAACGAGCGCGGAATTAATTCAATATATTTCACTTGGTAAAATAAACGAAGAAACATCATTGCCGAATGATTTTTTTTCTCTTGTCAAACCCCTTTCCATATCTTGAGCATTCGTTTCGCTAGCATTTTTACCAAGTCGCGCTCAAATTCGGAACTAAGCTTTCGACGAGGAGACTTGATCCTCAATCCGTATTTAAAAAAAATGAAATGATGGAGTGAAAGTTATTTATTCATATTTCTGGGACGCGATAAAATAAATCCGGACTTTCCAGATTGTATATAACCTCGGCGTTCGGACGTGATTATAACAGCTGACTCACGATATAATCCCAACCGAACGAAATAAATGTGGAAAGGAAATAAAAATGAAACGCCGCCACGCAACAACCCAATGAATGTTTTATCTTTGATTTCGGGTCCACTGGAGGAGTGATTTTCATGAGGTCACTTGGGTAAGAGGGGAAAGGGGGAGATAGTGGATGGGAGGAGTTTTCCACCGTAGTGTTTCTTTTGTTTCCTTTTTTGAGTTTATTTTTTTGCTAAAGAGAAGGAATGAAAAATCTCGTGAGAGACAATGGCGAAGCGATAATAAAACAATCACTGTGCGGCTGAGTGGCACAAACGACTTTGGCGGATTTAAAATTTGGGTGGGTTTAAACAGGTTTAAAGTGGCCTCCCCGCTATTAACTAAAAACGTACTTTCCACAGCTGGATCGAGAGATAGGTACAAAATGAAACTAAAATATGTGGACTTTTAAGATATTTTTGACGGCGAGGAAAAACATGAGCTTGTTCTAAGGAGTAAAAAAAATATTCTTCATTTTTAATTATGAGCAAAAAAATATAAAATCAGGGTGATTAGATTAATGACAATTTAAACCTAAGAATCGTAAAATATGCCTTTCTACTGTAAATTATAATAAACCACTCTATAAATAAAAACGATTGAAAATAACTAGCAACGTCTTACCAGTATTCTACAATGAAGCTTATATAAATTAGAATAACCTCGGAAGAGTATATATTTTAGTAGATGGAGAAAGGTTTTCAGCAACAATAAATTCATAAAAATTTTAATATTTCAAGGAACGGGTTTTAACCGAATGTTAATGACCTCGCGGAGATTAAGAAAAGTACGAGGGAAAATGCATTTTCTTCACATTATTGACATAATTTTATATCAAAACGAGCGGTAATTTTGTTTGATCTCTCCATGATGTTGATAGCCACACATTTTTATCAACATTTGCTTCACCAACGTGACCACATATCTAATGAAATAACGTTTTAGATCTCAATTTAAGATAACTTTATATAAATGTCTACCGGTACCGCGAACTGCAAGACGTGAAATTCGTGAAGCTTATCTTATAGTTATTTATCTGCTTATTCGACCTATGCGACAAAAATACACTAAAATTATTTCGTAAATGAAACCCTATCGTCGGTGGACTCGCATTTAACTCTTGCTAAAAGAAAATAAAAATAACTAGTATACGAAATAGAAAGAGTAAAATAATTATTTTTTCTTGACAACGAAAAGATTAAACACGTTATATAAAGAATGAACAATAAAGTTTACGACCAGTCATAAAAAAGCTGACATCTGTCTCTCATACTTCCTTCTCGGTCGGCCCAGCTTTAGAGGGAGTTCGGTTCTAGCAGGCTACGTGATCCTCAGGAAACACAAACAGTTCCATCCCTTCCCAACCAATAGACGCCTGTTCCGCCGAGAATACCCCAATTTAATTATATATAGCGTACGTGAGCTAAAATGTTTGTATGCATTTCTTTTGCTAAAACGTTATGCGGTTGAGAAAGCACTTTTTTTTGAGTTTATTTATTGAGAAAACAACCGCCCAATAAGAGAGTTGGAGTGTTTCTCGCGGAATTAATAAAACGAACAAAAATTCCCTTATTTCGCACTCGCCACCATTTCATCGGAGATTAGCCCCTTGATAAACACAAATAATGTTGGGAAAAAAGAAAGGAGGTCGAAGGAAAATAAAAGCTTTCGTTGATACAGAGAGGGAAGGATAACACACGTAGACGCACTTTGGAAAAAGCCCGGGGCGGGAAGTATAAGAGAGGAAGGAAATGGAAGAGGTTGCGTTGCTATTGTTACTGCCTGGACAGTGAATAGCCGACAGAACGAGGGGGATTAAGCCCACGGCAGAAGAATTATTCGTAGCAGAAAGAGGATGCAAGAGAGGGTAAGTGTGAGAGATGAAATGATAACCAACTAGAGAAAAAGATCATTTTATAAAAGTAAAAAAAAAAACAATTATAGAACGAAATGAGTTGACAAAGATAAGCCTTTGCAAAGTAGTGGTTAATGTGCCTATTCCCCCCTATTCGGGGTAAAAACCTACCGAGGGCATAGTTATATGCCCTCACGTTTGTTATCGTTGTTGCGTTCACTGTAAAAGATCCTTGAATAGTATTCATGAGTTAGTTAAATGTAAATAAATGATTAAATGACGTACTACCGCATCAGTCGAGTAGTTCCGGGATTTCGGAAGTATATTTTACACGTCGGCAAAGGTTTGCTTAAATAATCGCACAACTGAAAGAAATGTGTAGAAAAATAAAAATGGCGAGCAGTTGTTAATTATAAAATAAATATTGACGCTGGAGGAAAATTATTCCAATAATAATTTAAGATCGTGTCCGAGCCACGAGTTGAAAATTCTCCGCTGCTGAATGAAGGCAGGGACTAAGAAAACATACAAAAATCTCCGAGTGTTACTACAATGGAAGCGAAATAGGCAATTTGGAGGTTTATGAGAACGTAAAGCAGTAAACAGATGATAGCAACGTCTTTGGAGAAGAAAGAATTGGATAATCTCGGAATAAAGCTTAAGAGGGAGAGAAAAGCGTGTGTCCTCACAAAAAGAGCAAGAGGGAAATGGGAGCTAATTAAAATTCCAAAAAGAGTTGGAGTAGTTGGATGCTAGAAAAAGGGGGGAGAGACTGAATAAAAGACAGCACTAAAAATATTACTAGAACTCCCAGAGACTACGAAATAGTCGCTGAAATATTTATTTAATAAAAATTCGAGAGACCGACGGAAATTTTTAAAACTCGTTAGGCTCGTTAGGGGGTGTTTTTAGGAGAGGGCGTGGTAATGGAAAATGTTGGCGTTAGCTCTCGGACTCCCGAGAACAGAGAATGAACAGTATTTTTTTCTAGAAAGAGCTGCATCAGCAGCGTCATGAGGACGAGACGAACGAGGAAAGGAGAGGGATGGCGAGAAGAATAAAAGGGGGAGTCGAGTGTCCGCGTGTGTTTGTGTGTATGAGTACGTACGGATACTGACTGAGTCAGACTCCTTCCTGGTCTCCAGCCCACGGATGGATGAGTAGAAGGGGTGGGGAGGGACGGCGGAAAGAGTCTGAGTGTGGAAGGGTACGAGGAGAGAGAGAGAGAGGGAGAGAGGAGGGTGAAGGAGGATTCCCTCTCCGTGTGAGAGAGGAGTGCGTTTCATTATGTGTTTTGACACGTGGCCAGGGTTTTGAAAAGAAGCGAGAAGCAGCACCCTAGGGGTAGCCGGAGGGGTTGCGGAAGGAGGAGAAGGGGAAAAGTAAGTCGTAGAGAAAGGAGGAAGAGAAAAGAGAGGGTGGAGAGGAGGAAGTACAGTTGGGATATGAGGAGGCAGAAAAGAGAAGAGGAAGGAGAGAGAAAGGAGAGGAAATGAAGAACATTTTGGAGTGCTTAGGGAATGGAACGGACAGATATCAAACCAGAAATGCTCGGAGAAAATATAGACGACTCAGTCAAGTAGAAGATGGGGAATGAAATAAGGAGGATTCTTCAAAAACGAGTTAAAGAAATACGAAGAATACAATAAAGAAGTCTGCATCTTGAGGAAAATGATCGACCATTTTCATTAATATGAGCCACTAGCAAACGAAGTCTAACTTCAGCTCTAATAGTCACGAAAAATTTACAGTGGGAAAGTGCTAAAATATAGCTCAATTCGATGAATAGAAACGTCGTTACCTAATGCACAACCCCAGTTCCTGCCTTTTATTTCGGTCCATTCTTGGATGACATTTGGCAATGTCGTTTTCCTCCTTAGATTATTGTCAGAGCTCAAGTACGACTTAGTCAATGACGGCAAAAATCTATGGGAAGGTGAGGGTCCTGAAAATAGAATGAAACAAGCTTTCTTGCCAAACCAATGGAATAAATAAGTAGAATGTTTTAAGACCAATCCTATAAGTGTTTGCGCGCTAAACATGCGCAAAATTTACGAAACGCACCTGAAATACTTAATGAAAAACGATAAGATACAGAGAATGGGTAACACATATACAGTAAAACTCGTTTATTACGAATTTGAGGGGACCGACTCATTGCTTCGTTATAAGCGTGACTACGTTATATACGAGAAACATGGTTTTTGGCCTATACATCCCATATAACACGTATACACACAGTAAAAGCTGTGCTATCCGGCCATTTAAGATAATTATGAAAAACCAATTACATAAATTCAACAGTAATACCATATGAAAATGATCTCCTTACCTATTAATGACTTCGTCCAATATCCGGCCAGCCTTAGATACCGGCAATTACACAAATACAATTCATTTTGTATTTCTTTTTCTTTTATTATGAATTTTTGAGTGAATAGTATATGTTTAATACCACAACTTCCACTTTAAAATTTCTTAAAATATAAGATGTATATATGTATTACGTATTTATTCCGTATACTTCTGTGGCTGCCGAGTAAGCATGGCGTTTTTGGTTACGTAAGCGATTTGCATTGTCTAGATGTTTTGGTGTACTTCTACAATTTCCAGTTTTATCGCTTTTTATTATTTAAAAAATTACCCATCCATTGAATATGGCATAAAAATAAATACCTAAAAGCAAGGAACAGGAGAGAAAAGGTTGGTTTAACGCTAACACAAAAGCTGGAGCTGATCAAACGAATTGAAAAAGGAAAAAAATAGAGCAGCCATAGCAAAAGAATTCAACATCGGATCTTCCACGCTCTACGATATCAAGGCTCATAAGGCTAAATTAATGAAATATGTGTCATCTCCTGAGACGAGTAAATCAATTAATAAACATCATACGCTTTATAAGCCAAAAATGGAGGAACTGAATAAAATATTATAGGACTGGTTTTCACAGAAATGTTCAGAAGAATTAAATAATTTCGTCCTTTTCTAATAGAGTAAATAAAGATAAATAAGAAAGATATAATCCAATAAATTCAATTTTGGGAACAGGTTCACTGCCGCACTCCCCAAACTTTCCGGACGCCCTAAACTTTTCAATAGTCTTTTTGTTTTGCATGTAAGCGTAGCAACGTATTAAATAAGAATGGTGTCTATATCTAACTAAGTGTGGAAGAATTAAAATGGAAAATGCAAACCCCATGCATAGTTATGTTGGGGAGTACGATAGTCAACCTAAACCCAATTTTGGTTATTGCTAAATTTGCGATGTCAAAATCGAAAAACGCTTACCTAACCGGATATTTCTCCTAATCGGCTTTCCACAATCCCCAAGATAGCCGAATAACACAGCTTTTACTGTATTTGCAGTGAGTCGACTTCAATACCGTACTTACATATGCAAAGAGATGCTTATCAACTTCGCGGCATGTAAAATGTTCGACTGCTATTACGTACGATTTTTTAAATGGTCAATTAATATTATTATTATGGTCATTAATTTACATAAACATTTCACATTTTTTATATCAATTTCAAAACAAAGGGAGCGTGAAAATTCGTATGGAAGGGGACCTCTACGAACAAGTGCGCGGTAAACGGGCGGAAACTATTCATTACTTATCGCTCTGCTCGCCAAAATTCGTTATATACGGGGCATTTTTTGCCACGGGACCAAACATTTGTTCGTTACAGCCGAGAATTCGTAAAATGCGTGTTCGTTACATCCGAGAAATTTAACCAGTGCCCTTATGGAGAAGTTCAAGGGACCGAGACATTTCTTCGTTATAGCCGAGATTTCGTTTTAGGCGTGATCGTTATAAACGAGTTTTACTGTATTAGAAGGAAGGAGAGAGTTATATAGTATATATAATATTATACATTTATTTATTTTAAAAAATCGTCGTTACAATTTAGTCGTATGACTAGGTGGTTACAAGAACTAATTTAGCCATAATTTTTTCACACTTATATATATATATATATACGTTATTTATAATAAAAGCTCTAAATCTATAATACATATAAGAATAATTACAATTAATACCTGTAGTGAGGATTATCGCGGGTTAATGGTAGGCCTTCACGGCTACCGTAGCGGTTATGAGGCCCACGAAGTCCTCACTGTACATCACCGTACCCAACAATCCCCTACAGTCCAGGGATGGCAAATACGTGGCACGCGCGCCAGAAATGGCACGCGTGCGTTGTTACTTGGCACGCGTAAGCTTGTATTTTCTGTATAAAATTTGACGTTTCTTAGAGAAGGGGTAAACTAGTGGCACGCGAAAAAAAATTCTGATGGCTCACACTACTTTCTTGGCACGCGATTCAAAAATCATTTGCCATCCCTGCCCTACACCACGACACAATACATCTCTAAATAACTTCCCGTAACACAAATACATACTTTATATTCATTCATATAGCTGCACTTGTTTCCTACAATATATTAAACATAATTAATTGTGCATAGTCAATTTCATTCTTCGTGGGTGCGAGGTGGCAAGAAAGGAAGAAATTTACAGAGCGAGGCATTAAAACGAAGAGAAAGTGGAGGGAGGGAGCGAGATAAAATGAATAACCTCGGTGAGAGGGACGAGGTGGAAAGATGACCCGGAGGAAAGCTAGGTAATTGCGAGCGGGGATGATTGAGCGAAAGCGAGGGAAACAGATGGGAAAGGAATAAAAATTTAGGGAAAAAGGGATATGGGGCACTTTGAAAAGGGTGAGAAAAGAGGTTACGAGCTATGAGATAGAGGCGGGAGTAGGGAAAGCGATAACCGGATAGGAAGGGATTGAAAACGAGGAGGCTGAGAGAGAGAGATGGAGAGAGAGAGATGGTCCATCAGGGAGGCGTAATGAGAAGCGGGAACTATGGGGGGTGTTGCGGTAGGGGAGGAGAGTAGTAGGCTTGGAGAGAGGAATAGGTTTTGCGGATAAACGGATAGGGAAGATGAATAGGGAGGGAGAGAGAAAGGTTCAACAAAAGGGGGGTTATTGATGAGGAAAGAGGAATCCAATACCAAGCTTTCACTCTTTTTTATCCGGTGAAACTGAATGGTCCTCCTACCTCACACTCTCTCTGTCTGCCTCCATGTCTGTCCATCGGGACCTCAAGATACCTACCTCTCTTTCTTTCTCGCCTATGCGAGCGGGGTTCGTTCTCGAGGGGGAAAGAGAGAGGCGGAGGTGTCGGAAAGGGTGAGTCTTGTGGATGAAAACCAGTTCACGTTCGGACGAGGTAATCAAGTCGCGGAGTCCGAGTTGAGAGAGTGGAATAGAGGCAGAGAAAGAAAGAGTGAAAGAGAAGATAGGTGAAGGGATCCCTTTTATCCATTCACCAGGAGGTTGCCTTTGAATAAGGAGGAGCACGAGGATAGGGAACTGAGACGGGAGGGATTGATTTGGAAATGTAAAAACGTTTGGTTTGCTAGAATGAAAGGGTTTATCCGCAGGAGACGTTACGTCTCTGGTTATTTTTTCCGAGAGGTGTTTTTTTAAATGTGTGCTGCGAATTTCTATTCTTTGTGACATCGAAACTGCATTTTTACCCTTGTTTTCTTAAAAGATGTCTTAAATTTGACCGATGCAACACTTCTTTCAAGTTTATTCGATTAATCTTTATCAAATCTTAGGTACTGTAATTGTTAAACTAATAAGAGCAGTGGATGTTTAAAATTTTTCCAATTCGCATCATTTTAATGGACGAATTACGTACGGCCATAAAAAGTTTATATATATATATATCCTAATCATTAATGCTATTCCAGCAAAGCGTTTACATCAATCCTATCAAAAAATGTCCCAATAAAAGAGTTCAGTAAGCGATTATTAAGAGTCTATTCAGAAGCTCATTTATTTCCGTTTATATTTTCGATAAGCTCAACTCTTTCAAAAATATTTTTCTTTAAATATAACTACTTTGTTGCACGAGTTCAAAGGTCTGTAAATACCATAAGTAAAATTCAAAATAATATCATAATACGCTCATTAATCTCAAAGAAAGGCGGTCATTTCCCATTGGTTATTTTTGTTCGTTATATACATACAGTAGTATATCGCATCCCGTTTTAATGGTAAACATTTATTTTTTAAATTTTTTTATTGGCAATTACACTGAATATCGTAACAACAATGACAAGGACGAACACATACGGCCATGCCCTCTACAGGATTCGAACCTGCGTCCCTAGCAAAACTATTCCCAAAGACGGCGTAAATGTTTCAATCTGGGAATAAAATGAAAATATTAAAACAAATGAAAGATATTAGTCTATGAATAGAATGGATACAAAATATGATCATTTGTTTTAATCAACTCTTATTGGATACGCTCAAGTGTCGGTCCGATAGATGAAAAGAAAAATTAATAAAATGCCACATAATCTTTTACAAATAGAGAGAATTTTAATCAACACTCCGCACGTAATGCTCGAGCAAGGACGGAACGCAAAAATTTACAGAAAAGTGAGAGCAAATGACGGAACTTCCCTTCACAGCCAGGGAGATTTATAATCAACGCCGATCGGTGAACGCTTCATTTGTCTACCAACCGATAGACTGACATATCCCCGATACAAGGAATTAACTCTAGTCCCATAAATTCTACCGAATTAAAAACTCCCGAGGAAAATTTATCCCTCCCATCCCGCTTAATCTTTCTCTCCCCCCATAATGCTTAATGCTCCGAAGTTTTAGCTGCTCTGGGATTATGAAGGATTATCAAGGGAGAAAGTGGGAGAGGGGTGAACGCGATTCGGAAAAAAATCCTCTTTGTTTGGATGTCGATGACATGATAGGAGAATTTTTAGAACGCGCTTATACCGAGCGCGCGGATACATGAAATGCCTGTAATGAAACATTTACCGAAGTTGCAGTCGCGAGGTGTTTGAAGTTGAAATTGTTTCAAAACCTGTGATGTTGATTACGAAAATATATTTAACGTGTCTATATAAATAATTTAATTTGAAGAAAATTCTCCAATCAGCATGAAAATCTCAATTTAGAACGCTATGCGGAATTTCAAATTTTAAGTGCTTGAAATTAAATGCATAAAATATATTCTGTGTTTTACAAACGCTGATATTTTATTCCATTTATAAATTGCTGTTTCTAAATTTGTATATAGTAATTCTTCTTTTACAATTGTTTTTTATGGAACAATTCCAATCTACGTAAAATACAAGCGATATAATGGTCACAAGAATGGAACAAAGGATTTTAAAGAATTTAAATTTAAACTTATTATTAATAATTAATATTCCAATGATGTATTTAGTGATAGCTTCTTATATACGTATAGGGTGTCATAAAATTCTACGTGCACTTGGCTCGAATACACGTAATAATAATAAACAATTTAATAATCTAATACACAGTAACTGTATTTCTTTATTATACCATAAAAACATAATTGAAAGTAATAGTCAAACATTTAGCAGAAACGAATGTCTATGCTCACGGACAGATTCGAGAGAAAACCATACCAAGTCAGAACACGGGACTCTACCACCCGAGGATTGAAATTCAAATTTATGCACTCCGAACTCGTCCTGTTGCCGTCATTCATTGAAATTCGTTCCGCTGCGCGTATCGCCCAAATAGAAAATCACCGAAACCCCGCCTACGCAAAGCGCACAGATAGCCTTCATTACCAAGAACCTCCCTTTTGGAAAACCGTGGAGACAAAATCCACTTTCCTTGAGATAGGATTTTCACCGATTGAACACGAAATTTACTCGCTCGACGGAGGCTCAAATTCTCACGCTGAAACGAGAAGTTTTTTTGGCAGGCGGGAGCGCTTCTTCTCTAAGGTGATTAACGCTCACTAACCCTATAACAGCTTTTGGTTACGGCCTAAATTGTCGGAAGTGTTTTCCGATGGGATAACAATAAAGTAACTGGCAAAGGGCGTAAAAAGCGATAAATGTACCAACGCTGTTTTTTACTGAGTGAAATGCATGCCTTTACGAAGAAATTTGATTTATTAAGGTTGCGGTCACTATAACTTTTATTGATTTAGAGAAAAACATAACATTTATAGGATTTCAGCTATTTTCCTGAGAAATGCATGGATTTATTTAAATAATTGGCGTAAAGGATATGACTAAAATCAGTACGTCGCGATTTTTGCTTTACACGTTACCACATGCAATGATTTGTGTAATGATACATCTTAAAGCTGTCTAAAGTTGATTGATATTTCCGTGACTGTTCGCACGAATTTATTTGCTGACCTCAATTTTTAACTTGGAAGCCATTCATTAAAGTAAGATACCTAACTAAAATTGAGAAAGTTTTATTAAAAATCCTTATTCTATACATTCTCCCTGAAATTAGAGTTAAAAGCAATATCCAATCGTAAAACTATTAGGTAGCAATGTCATGTACATACTTCTTTCGTACTCTGTTTATCCACAGTCTAAAAAGAAACGCGTTTATTACCATCCAACTCACGCAGCCCTCGTGTGTGAACTTAAAAGCCGGAACAAAGCACTCGTAAATAATTAGAAAGGCTCTCGCTACGTTCCCCTCTCCTCATCTCCTGCCCTGCGACCACGCTCCTGAAGCTTCTGACAGCAAAGCAATGCGGAACGTGTGCTATCGCTTTACGCAAATGACCCTGTCAACAGAAAAACCTTTTTGCTTTCTCTTTCTAGAAGTAAGCATGTGGCTGTTTAGTCCTTTATCAACTTTATACCTTTTGGTTCAACGCCCGCAACACTCTCTTCAAGGCACTTTATATCTATTATCCTATCCGATAGTTTGTCTTGAGTTCGTATCTTGACGGGAAGTAATTTTAAAATGCAAAAATAAAAACCTCTACACCCATTTACATGTTTTCTTACGGGCAAAAAATGGGGCAAAAAGGGGCCAAAATAGCCCCTCAAAATAGGAATTTCGCCAGTTTCGGATTTTTTGCTTTGGTTGTGACCAAAAACCTATAATCCTACCAAATTTCAAGTTTCTAGCACATCTGGAAGTGCCTCATAATTTCGTATCCTCCTATACATATATATCTATAATATATAGACGCTTCTTACACATGATATATATATATATATATATATAGGAGGATACAAAATTATAAGGCACTTCCACATGTGCTGGAAACTTGAAATTTGGTAGGATTATAGGTTCTTGGTCACAACCGAAGGAAAAAATCCGAGACTGGCGAAATTCCTATTTTGAGGGGCTTTTTTGGCCCCTTTTTGCCCTATTTTTGGCCCATAAGAAAGCATGTAAATTGGTGTAGAGGTTTTTGTATTTGCATTTTAAAATTACTTCCTGTCAAGATACGAACTCGAGACTTAAACTATCGGATAGGATATAAATTGTAGTTTCTTACTTTTGAAGACAGAATTCAAATCCGAGTAGAATTAGCATAAATTTATAGTTTTTATCGCAAAAAAGTGGTAATTTTTCAGGGTCTAACAATACACTTCCTAGGCAACAGACTTAATGCTTTCATATGGGTAAGCTTATAATGGGAATCAGAGGCATACATTTCAATGCCTTTAACGTGAAACTATGCCTAATGAAGGAAATCCGATATTGTAATTATCGTCATTTTTGGAGCTCTTTTGCCCCAGTATTGCTCCATACGAGAACAAAAATGATGAGGCAGCTCCATATGAACTACAGACTTGAAATATGGCACCAATGAAGAAATTTCATTGCAACCGAAGATAAAAATAAAAAATTGCAAAAATTCCAAATTTCTAAGGGGCGATTTTGTCCCATTTCCTCCCCATACGAGTGTGAAAATTATACGGCAATTCCTAATGAGATGCAAGCATGAAATATGTCAGTAATATGGATTTTAACTGAAAACAGAAAGAAGGAATCCGATACTGTAAAAATTCAGTCTTAGCGAATGTTTTGCCACATAATTGTCCTATGCGACGAATAAAATTATAATGCACTTCTAAATGAGCTAAAAAGTTGAAATTTGATACGGTTATATGATTTTGTACAAAATTCATTGGGAATAATTTGAAATTGTAAAAATGCTAAACTTTAAAATGCTTGCAGAATGCAAGCACACATTAACTAGTATATATATATATATATATATATATGATATATATATCATGTGTAAGAAGCATCTATATATTAGATACGAGGAATAAAATTATATGGCACTTCCAAATGAGCCACAAAGTTGAAATTTGTTAGGGTTATATTATTTTGTACAAAATCGCTTGGGAATAATTTTAGATTGTAAAAATGCTAAATTTATAAATGCTTGCAGAATGCAAGCACACGTTAACTAGTATAATATATAGACGCTTCTTACATATATATATAACTTTGCACATGAATGTATTTATGTTTGCACGTATGTATGTATCTATTTATTTCTTAATTCATATATCATTTCTCTCTAAACCGTCATGCCATCCAATGCTCCCAAACTTTTCCATCCATGCATTCCTCCGAGTTCGTATCAATCACCAGCAGGAAAATAAGAAATAAATGGTTAAACTATAAGAATAAAGCCTCAGCCGCAAAGTCAATTTATCGTCATTGGTGCTTAAAGATGGGAGTTGGCGGGCGATCGAGAAGAGGGAGTGAGAGATCGTCAGGGGGCTCACGAGGGAGAAGGGGGTATGAAAGCTCATTTATCGGCGTTGGTGCCGCTCGGAAAGGAAGCGAGAGTTAACGGTAGTAGGAAGCGTTTTGAGGATCCCGGGTGAAGAGGGGGATGGGGAGGGGGGGAGAGAAGATTGGGAAAGAGGTATGGGAAGAAAGAGGGGTTTAAATGCCACGGAGGAGGAGGAAGTGCAGGAGGGGGTTTAGATGGATGGGAGCTGGAAGGGGAGTAAAGAGCGCCGGGCAATAAATAACGCTCCGCTATGGGAGAAGGAGTGGAGGGTTTTGTTGGTGGGTGTAGGAGGTAAGGGCGGAGGGTTAAGAGGGCCTGACGCTTGAAGTAGTCCTCTCACTCCCTCTCTCTCCCTTCCCAGCTTCGTTTCCGAACTGGCGGGAAAAGTGAGGTGGATGTGGGTGGAAAGGAGAGAGAGAGAGAAGTTCCCGATACGCCGATAGGGAAATTGTTTCTCGATTTGGGAGTGTGTTGGTGTGTGCTGTGGGAGAAAATCGTCTCCTCCTTACGGAGAGAAAAAAAATAAAGAAAAGCAGCGGTGTTCTGTTGATCGGGAGGAGAAAACAGACGGAGGGAATCTTTAAGTGGAAGATGCCTCCTTTCGCACATCCTCCTCCCCCCACCTCACCCACCCCTTCCGCTATCCTCCACTCAGTCCTTCTTGATCCGTCCTCTTTCCTCCCGAACTCCCAAGCGCGCTTCCGTACCCACACGATAAATTCTCCCTCGAACGCCGCCTTTTCAACCTGTAGAATTTCGGATCGGCTCTATTTCGGGATTAGATTCTGCGGTGGACGCAAAACGGATGAGATGATTGTTTCGATCGTGGTGTGGGTGAGTGTTTGGGTGGTGAAAGTGGGAAGTGGAGGTTATGTATGCCGATTCCTATGAAGAATCAAGCGGAAATTTGCTCGTGATAAAAAAAAAGTTGTTTGGTAAATATTGAGAGGATGATGTTTGGTTGTCTTTGTTTGAACCTCCAAAACGTCCGTGTAGTAAGGAAGACATTGAGTTCTTACCGTGAAAGGGTACTCTGTTTTTAATTTTATTCCAAAGGCGAGTGTAAACATTTATTTTATTTATTAAAGTGAAAAGGCTTCGATCATTGAATTGCTAAAAGGATAGCGCAACAAACTGGTAGAGAATTGTTAGGTTTAAGCTTATTTATGACGCAATTAATCATTGGGATTTTATGTATAGGAATAAATATCGTATTACTGTCACGGAGAACAAATCTTAAGTAAAAATTTGGCACCGAAAAATTGGAGTATTATAGTATTTTCTGATTATATATGGACTCTTTCGAAAAAATGTTAATATATTATCGAATAACAACTTAAAAATTGAATGAATCACTACGATTTGGATATTATGTAAACGTAATATACCGATTTTAACTGACCTTACAAATCTTATTCAAAATATAAAATCTTCGACCATTATTATCCAGTTATCTACTAACTCGCCTTTGATTGAGAATGAAATTGTTTCCTTTTTTAGCCATATAATAATAAAAAAGGAATGAAAAAGACAATTTAATTAACATCAGTAATTAATATCTACGTGTACACAATTGTAAACAGACTAATATTAACAATATTTTTCATAATTTTTTGGATTTTATTAATTAACATGAATGAAACACGTAGAAATACATTTTACTATAGATTTAAACTGACATTATAGCGTCATCGTCAGTCAAAGTCTCATTATAAAAAATAGTGTTAATTAATGGAACTTTCAATACACAAATAGCTTAGCTCTCTGAGCTCGAGGTTGCCAAGATCGACACGTGAGGTTATAGAAAGGATTATTGTATACAATTAATTACACGAAGTTCCTACATCGCGCTAAAAGTCATTGACACCGAGTTCCGCTGAAATTTTTAATCGGTTTAAAACACGTAAGAAGTTTTTCCGAAGGAGTAGAAGTTTCACGCGTCCGGTTAGTTCCTCCAATTTTCCAGAAGCGTAGAGGGGAACAATAAAACAAAAACAAACCATTTTTTTTTCAGAGGTTCGAATCGGTATTTTTTGAGGAATTGCCAGAAAGAGAGGAAGAGAAAGAGTAAGAGAGAGAGAGAGAGAGAGAAGATCTTTTCGTAGTCGGCTTATTGGAAAATGGAGGGAGGAGAGTCCATTTCACCCACAAGTTCGCCAAAAAATGCGCTCTTCACGTTCGTTCCATACCGCCAGATATCTAGGTTGTGAACTCAATTTTACACGTTTCAAACGAAATGGATGTGCGGAATATGTGTGTCTGTGCCCTGCAAAACTCTCTCAACTCCCCTTACCCCCACCTTTCCTTCGCTCCCCCTCGAAGTTCTACAACTCTTACCTTCTTATCCCCTCCCCCCCTCCCCCCTTTCCTCCCCTCTCCGCCTCTCCACGTTGAGTTCGGTTGAACTTTTCGGGGGACGTTAAAGTCTTTCCCTCCTCCTTTCTTTCTCTGCTCTCGTCCTCTCTCTTCCCCTTCCCTAGGCGCCTCCCGCATACCGCGTTCCACGTACTTTTGATTGAGTTTTACAACTTCTCTATCCCGCTTCCTCCCTTCCCACCCACCCACCCACCCCTCCCACCCTCTCCACTACTCTTACCGTTCAGTCACATAACTCATACTCTCTACCTCCTTCATTCCCCCCCCTCCCTCGTCGGGGGTGCCGAGAAATTTACTGCCGTTACTTTTCCCCCCTAATTTTCACTTCTGCGTAAAGTTTCGCGAGGTTTTTGAATCTAGGAGAAGGAATCGTAATTTTTATTTCTCTTGCGGAAAAATCGTGCCGAGAATTCTACTTGCTTGGAATGTCACGTGCATGGAGGGAAAAAAATGTCGCGGAAATGTGATGCTGACGTAACGCGTATATTTCTGTCGAACGCTTTCCATGGAGCAATTATTCCTGAACGAAAGACGGAAGTTTGGATAAGGCTTCAAAATGACGTTTATTGCGGTTTTAATAGTCAAAATATATTCTAAACGTATGTGATACTAATACAGTCATAAAATATGAAAGGAAATGTGCTTTTACCTATGAAAGTGGCATTAATTCCAATTATATTAATGTTATTTTTATTTTTAAGGAATATTTTTGCATTTTAATCACGACGACGATATAATTTTCGATCATTAATATGCTCTAACTACTCCAAAAAGTACAAATGACGTTTGAAATAGGAACGGCCTTTTAAATAACAGAATATCGCACAAATGTTGATTGCGGACACATTTGTGGGGGTGTGAGGCACTAGTAAGCTGATGAACTAACAGAAGGACGCATAAATAAAATATTTGAATACATTTCTTTTTTAAATTTATTCCCTGCATTTGTTGACATGTAACTACTTGCTCTGTCATTTTCCCAGAATATTTTCTCTCTCGCACAAAAGCATATTTTTATATTAAATAGCTAAATAAAACAAAACTATGTGCTGAACGAGACTTCCCGGTGAGACATTTATCTCCTGTAATATATTTTGAAGGGTGTGTTTGTTGGTTTTTTCATGGAACACCTCCTAAACGATAACAGCTAGAATAACCACATTTGGTGCTATTATTCCTTACATCCTAACTTAGTGAATGGTCTAGGTTTTGTTTCTGTCCGTCACTTTGATTCGAAATGGCGAACGATTTAATTATCGAATGTCACGTATTTTGCCGCGTTCTGCAACTGAAATACAGGGATGAGTGTAGACTACTTTGAATTTGCACTTTAAAATTACTTAAAATAAAGGTACGAACTTGAGACTTGGATAACTTTTTGCGGGAAAGAACAAAGTTTATTTTTATTGAAGATAGATTCCGAATTCTGGTCGAATTAGCGTAGAAATGCGGTTACAATCAATAAAATACGTGATTTTATCAGTTTTACTACAATACCAATTATAAGCTACCGTGAGAACTCCCATTGTCACCGAAATTGAGATTTCAATGCATATGGGAAAAATTTGAACGGAATATCGTTTGTCAATTTCTGTGTACGATTTTAATTTGTTTACATGGAAACCAAATATTTGTTGTTTTTAATTGAATTATCTCCTAATCTCCAATAGAAATATTTTGAAGTGTTTGTGCATTTACAGCGCAACAACTACAAAACATAGAAGCAAGAAGAAGGTGCCATTTTAACCGCAATAAAAAGTTAAGAAAAATGCGAGGGTTTTTAAAGTGATTTGAACTAATTTTTTATATTAAGAATTTTTTCTATTTTCATTTTTCTCATTTAAATAACACGAAAATGAGCGTATTCTTGAATTAACAATTTACGTGACAACCGTTATATACAATACGTAATATTAACTAAAAGAAGTAATATATACCTAATATAAAATAAAAGAATATATACCTAATATAAACTAAAAGAAATAATATAAACTAAAGTAGCGAAGAAAGAAACACAAAGTGTGGCAAAGAGTTCTCCAAAGCAAACTGTTTTTAAAACTACTTACATAAGTAACTTAAATATTTAGACGTAGATTTTCCACAAATTGTGATTTTCAAACCTTTGAAGATATCGTCACAAAACTCCGCATAGGTAAATAATTTTATCCTGCGGATAACATAGGCTATATGGCGTTAAAAAAATTTGGGGTGGGGTGTGCTTAATTCAATAATTATTTTCCGATAAGTTTACACGTAATTTTCGATATTTCAGAGTGCAAGATTTTCTTCTTTCACTTATCTAAATAGGTAATTGCGAACAGGTTTTCTTCATTTTTGCTTTATTCAACGGTTAAAACGGTGTACTATCTTATTCTTACGATGTTTACATGTTACACGGTCGAAGTTTTAGATTCACTAAAACCGTTGAAATTCAACGGGAAGTTCTGCTAGTTATAAATAATACTGTAATTGGCCTACGCAACCACGCATTTCTCGGTACGTTAAAAAGCTAAAATAAAAAATATATACGCCGGATTTTTGGTTGGACTGTTTCACTAAAATATGTTCGCAGATTGTTACGATATAAACCATTCTCCTTGACGCCTCTAAATCTAAAAACAAATAACGCGTTGTGTTCACAAACAGGTGGAATCGCAACAGTTTTCGATCTACTAAAGTTATTTTTATTTCTGCCTTTTTTCTCAGAAAGAGAGAGAAAGAGAAACGAGAAAAAGGGAGAAAATGTCTGCGGAGAAAGGGAACGACTCACTCATACTAAATTTAGTTTTTCATTCGATGCGTTCCTTTACGGCCGAGAGGAACTTAAGAGGATGTCAGATGTCGTGACGAATATTCGGAGCGTATCTTCTTGCTACGAGAGATTTAACGTTTCTCCGCTTCTGCGAGAAACATTTCGTCTCCCGAGTTGTCGCCCTTTTTCCTCGCGAAGGAAATGGAGAAAAAACGAGAGCTAAGTAGAGTATTTTTGTTGAAAGTATGAGCAAATATTTAAAAAAACAAAAAAGGGAAATCTTCCGGAAACCCTTTTTCTGGAAATGAACAGGAGAGTTAAAATATTAATAAGAAAAATGTTACCGAAAATTTATTTAATGCGTTTCGAAACTTTTAGACACATAAATACTAACTAAGGAGAAGATATTTTCTTTAAATTCTTTAGTCATGCACGTGGTACCGAGAAATTCGCGTTCTTTCTTTTAATCGAGAAAAGAGGGAAAACGAGTCTTCTTATATTTTTCTTTTGACCTGGAGAAAAGAAATTGTCGTTTGAAGCGTTTTGTTTCTTTTACGTGGATGTTTCTGATGGTTTTGCGCTGACGTTCCTTCGCTCTCGTGGCTCGCTTAATTGATAGTTTGAAAAGTTTTTCGGTCCAGGCTTTTCTCAAAGTTAAATAAAACTGGAGGAGAGCAAAGTTAAAAGTTTTTAAGTGGAAAGGCAATCTTAGTGAAGCGCGCGGGGTTTGCACTTTTAAACGGAAAACATAGGCATTACATATGAAAGAGCAATATACTAGAAGAATAGTTGATTAAGTGATCAAGAGAGAGTACTTCCGTCAGCCTGTTTTGGAAATTAAGGTTTTTTTTATCTCTTTGCTCAACATGAATAGTTAATAATCTTGCAAACACAGTCATTACCTTGCTTATGTTCGCCATCATAATTTCTGCACTTCATCCTTTATTAGTTTATTTTAGATATTCTACTAAGTATAAATTTTAATAAGAAACCGGTAAAAATATTTGCATGAATTTTAGTATTTCATTGTTATGATATTTCTATGAAGATAAAGGACTTGTGTGCACTAAAAGATTTCGAATTATAGATATAGCGTATAATAAAGAATAATGAATTAGATAAGATATGTGAAGAATTCTGTAAAAGTGTAGCTTTGGTTGGGACAACTTTACAGATGGAAGACAAAATAACCGAGAAATAAAGAAAAATGAACTGCGGGGAGTTGAAATAAAACACACACATGCGTGTACGACTACATACACTCACACATAATTCGGCAAATTTCCGCCGACGAAAATCCCCTCCCTCTCACTTGATTCCTGTCATATCATCCCCAGACTTGACTCCTCGCGCATACGAATTAGGAGGTGGTAGATGGGGAAGGCAACAAAAAATACGACAGGGAAACGGAGAAGTATCAGGATATGGGAGGAGAAAGAATACCACACAAACACACTCACACAGCACGCATTCATCATTGAAAAGTCACAGAAAAAGAAACGAGAGTTCAAAATATTCTGGAGGAGATGAAAAGGACGCTGCGCGCCATGTACACGTTAAGGCTACGTCATTCAAACCAGACAACAGACACATCCTTCTCTACTGGCAGACGCATGGAGCGAGCATCACATTGCCTTCCGGCTTTAAGGAGCCTTGAAAGAGAAGCAGGAATGGTATGAGTATAAGTAGAGAGTGGGAGGTGGATGGATGTGTGGAAAGAGGGAAAAGAGAGACAGACAGACAGAGAGAGAAAGGGGGGGGGGGGCGAAGGGATGAGGGATAGGAGACGAACCGATCCGAAGGAAGCCAAAACGGGACAGATACCTCCCTCACTCCCTCTCCTTGTCTCCGGCCAAAATACTCAAGTGTGGTCCTCGTCCTACTCTCTTTGATCGCCTGCGATGCTTGACACGGGTAGATGATGTTGGTTGTGGAGGGTAGGAATTGGTGAGGGTGTCGGGGAAAAAAGGTGCATCACTGAGATGATGGTGTCGGTAGGATATGGAGATCTAAAGGGTGGAAATAAGAGAATGGAGGGGTGAGGTGAATGGGAAGGAGAGCGAGAAAGACGGGAGGTGATGGGAAGGGTTTAGTGGAGTGTAAAGGGAAAGAGCCTCCGTAAAAATGTTCCATTTAAATATATGAGAGAGAGATGGAGTGATATAAAAAAAAGAGGTGACGCTGGGATGTATTTCGTGGCAGAACTAGACCACGAGACGAGTGATGCTGCGGGGAGATAGGAGGCGAGAATAGAGAGGCGTTCATATAGGCATCCATTACTTTAACGCATCCGCGGGCGAAACTGTAAAAAAAAAAAGTTTTTTTTCCCAGAATGCTTCTCCCAGAAAACTTATGGCTTATTTTTTCCCATTTTTTCATCTAAACACACGCACAGTTGTATATAGATTCTTTTTAGTGTGTTGTATTAAGCTTTAAGGATATTGGGAGAATCTTTAAATTCTAATAGCGAAACGAAGCGTCAACTTCTCAAGTAAAGTTCGTAAAATTAATTAAAGTAATCCGCTGTAATAAAGAGCTCAATATTTACTCAATAAAAAACCAAACTAAGAAAGAAAACGCAAAAGTGACAATAAGAATAACGATCAATTAAAAGCTTTCTAAAATTTGTATATAATGTTAGAAATGTTTAGGAATCCAGTTTGAAAAGCTCTCTACACCACGAGAAACCTACTCAAATATTTCGGAAAGCTCGAAATATCCTCGGTGGCGCTAAAATTCTCCATTTCGTGATTTATACCTATAATGGCTTCAGGGACTAACGCTAGATTAGATAATCGGTCACCAACGAGACCTAAAGGCGCGGCTAAGTCACGTCGTTCGAGAGATTTAAAGATAGCTCCATGAAACGAAGCCTCCGTATCGCCCTTACAAAATGAGCGAATGAAAAATAAAATGAAATAAAAGGGAACAATAAGAAAACAACGGCAGACCACGACAAAAGGTGGGGGATTGGAACGAACGGAGAACGATGGCAGGGATAGGTTAGTCCGTAAAGGTAGCGTCACTGGATAGTGGGCGAGGGGATTAGGAAAAGGAAAATAATGGCTTTTGGTGAACGAGAGAGAGAGCTCGGAAAATTCGTTTGGCCAATAGGACGCAGGCTTTTACTGCGTGAGTGCGTGAGAGAGATAGAAGAAGGAGTGGAAGCGAAAGAGAAAGATAGTTTGGAAATGTGTATTACCGAAGCAATGAATTAAGGATAAACAAGAGAAAAGTTTCTAATTCTAAAGCGAGTGGAAAATCCTGGAAACGAGAAGTGGAATATGGAGGTTAGGCGCTGTGTATCATTAAATGGGGACAAATGGGTCTATCAAGAAGAATGAGAAGCTACAGATCCTCTTACCAAAGAGTTTATTATTGGTTGTGGGCAGAGTAGAGAGAGAGAGAGAGAGAGAGGAAGCGATGGGTAGAGATGGAAAGGTTTCGTTGAAGGAGGAACTGGAAAGTAGGCATGGAGACGGGTAAAGGATGAGTCTGGTCCGTGTATTTTGGAAAAGCCAAGCCAAAGAAATGTTTCCCATTAAGAGCGAGAGAGATATATATCGAAGGTTCGACTAATTTCCATCGCGCCCGTATTTTATTGGTTAATTAGGCGAAGTGGATGGGAGTAGGTAAAGGTGCTCCGGGCGGAGGCGGTGCAGATGAAAGGTTTTTCGGACCAACTGGTTTCCCCACTTGCTGTGAACTTATTGCTGGCCATAGAAAAGGAATATTTGTCGGGAGCGTTTTGTCGTTTAAAAGGATATGAAGACAGAAATAATAATATTTTGGTGGGCGCTCACAGGTGTCTTTATTTTTTCTTGGAAAAAACTATTATGAAAACCAAAAGGATGTTCATAAAAAATATTGTATAGAGTTTGAAAAAACATCCTACAAATATTATGATGATTTTCTATAAAATTTGGGTATAAGGTCTAATTATGGCCTAGCATACTTTTCTGTCTTACAGTTCAGATATAGGTGAGCCTTCAAATACAATATTGTTCTAAGTGTAAAGTGTTTTTTTGAGATTAATTTTAGTTGCTATTCAGTTTAGCGAAGTTAAAAATCTTACACTTTGGACAAACTGATTAAAATATTTAAAAATTCGAAGCGCCGTAGTAAACAAAATTTCGTGTGGCATCCATGTAATTTATGTTGCTTTTTGGTTTGCGAATTTTAAGCCGAATCTTGGAAAGTAAACAGAAGGTTTCCACATGTTTCCCACCTGCGGAACGCATTCAAAAGAGGGATTTAATTATGTTACCGCCAATATTCATGTTATTAATAAAAAAAATTTAAAAATTATAATGAAAATTACAGACTGCAAGAAACTACGATAATACGATTGAAAGAATGGGTATTACGAAATACATATTTCTACACTTAAAAATGAATCCTATTTTATCTAAGATTAACTATGTGATGTAGAGTATGAAAATTGTGGGAAATAAATGAATAGTGACTGTAATACGAGGAATGTTTTTATTTCACGTAGAAAAAGAGATCAACGCCACGCATAGTGTATGAAATTCTAAAATATCAGTTATATTTAATTTAAAAAATATGTTATCCTTAGTTCCCCCAACGCACATATCCTATTGCAGCGTAAAGGTCCTAGCATTCGTTCCTATCGGGTGCCTTGCCTGCGACAACATACGCTCTATCCAACTTTAGCTGAAAAGAATAGTGAATTGGAACACACTGTTACTAATATACGTCTCCCTACCTTTGCTTTCCAGCGACGGAAGACCTCTGCTCCTCTAGCACCACCGTATTCACTCTTCAAACACACAAAAAACACTCCAGCACACCAATATGTCAAGACATCAGCAAAGATCTATATCACATCACAATCAGGGGATAGATGAAACTTGCTGTAATGGACGATTTACGCAGAAACGTTAGCAGCACTTTTTCTATGATATATTACTATAAAGTAATGCCGTAGTAAGTGAATGAAACATTCAGGAGGAGTTGGCAGAAGCCATGTTGTATGAGGCGGCCAAAGGAACGAATTGAGCGTGATAGCAGAAAAGTCACCGCTGTGTTGCATCTGAAATAGAAAAATTAAGTAAACATCATGAGTTACTGAAACAATATTAAAATATTATGAAGAAATGCTATCCATCTTAAAAAGGAACGTATTATAGTGATTTATTTTAATTATAAAAGCATTTCTCTTTCATTACGACCATGTATACATATTATAAAAGTCTACTTCGTAAGAATTTCAATGAAAATTGAAAAATTGTGGTAATAATTTACAGTAAATCCTATATACATATATATATATATATATATACATATATATATATATACATATATATATACATATATATATATATACATATATATATATACACATGCATAGGATTTACTGACGAAGGGATCATCCCGAAAGCTCCAATAACTACAGATGTGTCTCTCCAACACCGCAGCGGCTCTCCTTCCGGTAAGTGCTCACTGGGTTTCCTTCAACACCTAGTTGCCCTAAATATCCTCATTTACCTTTCCTCTTCCGTAAGTTTATATATATATATATATATATCGCAAATAAATCTGCGACATTTTTAATGTTTCCAATGGAGTAACTTAAGTTAGAGTATCACCGCCTTTTCTTAATTTATCGATTGCTCCTTCCGTTCTGAAGACCTCGATTAAGCCTCAAATAGCTAAAACGCATTTGACAAACCCAGCGGTTCGAGTTTTGTATTGATTTCTTCATAAGTAAAAGTCACTTCCTGTAAATCTTGCCTTAATGCGACAAGTAGCATCACTGTTTCATACAATGAGGCCAAGTAAATGACTTATCCCGAGAGAATATAGAATATATTTATAAATCTTACAGCGTGGTGTGAGTTATCTTATTAAAAAGATGTGCTTTCTCATCCTTCTTGAAGGCTTTTTTGACAGTGAATAACGTCTTTGACATATATCTACTTTATCTTCATAAATTTTCCCGGAGGGTGCGGGGACAAAAACAGGGTCCACTAAAGGAAAAATGACCTTCATAATAAAACGGAGATAGGATAGTTGGATGTGGGCGAACCACTTTATTGACATCCTCTCGAACTGGAAATGTTTTTGGGGACGCGGAATGATACCTGGCAATTCCCATGTGGGAGCGGTCTAAACTCACTTTTCAATTTCATCGTATTACGCAATACATTTTACGCTATTGGGTAAGGTACACTCTAGAGGGGGCAAATAAAGGAAGGTTTCCTTCTGATGACTGTGGCCTTTCGAGTGGAAGAAGGGTCAACCGGTCGCAATTTGCCCCAGAATACCAAGGTCGTGTGGCATCCACTCTGAGGAATCGAAGGAGGCAAGAGAATGGAGCCTCATGTTGTTTTCGATACAATTAATGGGGTATGCTTGAAAAATAAGAGTTCTGAACTACAAATATCTATTAAGTATATAAGGTATTGCAAACATGTTTGGGCTTAGAAATCAGTGGATTAAAAAATTCTTTGCAAAAATTAAACTGTAACATTAGCTCAATTATTATTATATGAAAATTAATACATAAATAGCTTGAACGATCACTCGGTCAGAATAACTTTTCATGTTTAATAATCTCAGGATGGTTTCAAGTGCCACAGCACTACATCTTTTTTATATTTATCGTTATAGTTATTTAATTTGCAGTGAAATAAAACTAGCTTTCATTTATACCATCCTACTCCCTTTGTTCTTAGCCAACATAGTTTTTATTGTTTTAACATAGAATACATCACCCTAATTAACAAAATGGAGGTTATTGGTCACATATGCGGCTTAGCAGGCGAATTTTCCATGCCTAACAACGTTGGTGCCTTTGTTTATCCATCATTGTTATCAATAAAATTAGCTTGTATTTTTGTTAACAATTATTATTATTTATAATTACTCATTATATGAGTTTTCTATATCTACTAAAATTCTCGAATATTTTTTAAATGTTTGGAAACTAAATTATAAGGAATAAGGTGTTCATTGTCATGCAAAACCTGAGAAAAAGCTAGTAATGTCTCTACATTTGCTACATAGTATGTTAGAGGGGCCTGATATTATTTAATTTATCATTATCAAAAACATGCGCATATTATTGTCGCAATAAATTATATTGGCATTTGCGGTTCATGAGCAAAATATATATTCATTACTTGGACTTGATACACAGGCAAATCTTAAATCTTTGTGAAATTGCATTTTATCTACATAATTTTGGTAATATATTTACACAACATTATCCCAATAAAAACAATCACATTTGGGAGATTATGTATTATTAGCTGACGGTTGAGCTGGAAATGTTTTTCAAAGACTAAGTAAAATTGTTTCCGTAATTTTTAATGCAACAAGCGCCACAAATAACGCGCAATTACAGCTTTAAATATATTTGAATTCCTTGGAAAGAAAACTCCACTGCGTTAAAATAGTTTGATAAATAAATGGAAAGATGATAGCCATTCTGTACTTCTCAAAAAAGCAAACCATCAGGAAAAGAGCGTATCCGTTTCCTGTTGGATGTTTCATGTCGTTTTTCACGCTACCAACGAAGTGACATAAAAAGAAACAAAAGAAGAGGTTAGCGTGACTGCCTCTCAGATGTAATGGACGTCTTGCCAAATAGTTTCTCATCACTACAAGCTTCTCGTTTCACCCAAGGACTAATAATGACGTATAGAGGAAGGAAGTTAAAATATGGGTTCGGTACATGTCTAAGCAAGAATGAAATAAATGTTTTAGCGAGAAAGGTTTGATTAAGATAAATTAAACACCTTATTTCCGTCAAAAATATATTATTTTTTCGAGGATCGCATTATGTTAGCCTTGACAGATAAGTTAATTGGCTACTTCAGGAAAACATTTTCAACATAGTGGGATTCCTATCTATCAACCACGACGCAAAATACATATATTAAATAAAACCATATTTATAAACCGTCATATATAATAATATCCCCTTTAAATATGTAATGGGTGTGAGGCACTGAGAAACTAACTTCAATAAAGCACAACGGCTTTTATTTAGTGGCAGAACCAATTCGTCCGAAAAATAAGTGCGTCATCTTTTGGACGATAATTTTCACAATTACTTCTTACCGGCACTTAAAATATGACAGGTTCTGTGTGGCTGCAGCATACCCATAAAAAAACTCGCCCCTAACTCGATGGTTTATGTTCCAATTATTAACCAAAGGAAAGAGTGAGTCAAAAGAGGAAGGGAGATGGGAAGAGAGAAGGAAAGAGAGTGTAAAGAGAGAGAGAGGGAGAGAGAGAGAGAGAGAGAGACAAAAAAGATAGCACGAGAAATAGAGAGAGAGGATTTTGGAACAGGAAGATAAATGGAGAGAGAAGAATCCGAGGGAGAGGAGAGAGAGAAAAATAAAGTAGATTGGGTGACAAGCGGAAAAGTGAAAATGTAGCTTGATTTTGAACACCCCACTGATGATTACGCAGAGGGAGATTTTTTATCTGGATTGTGTGGCATTAATAATTTAGTCCGTGTTATTTATCAACTCCCATATTCCTTTCATGTGCGTCGTTTTTTTCTCTCTCTCTCTCCCACTCACTCGGTTAAAATTAGTTTTTTTATGGAAGGACGAGCTCGCGTCAAAAGTGGTTTTTCCTTTGCGTATTTTCAACATTATCATTTATAATTTCTATCAAAATTCGGTTTTACGCGATAAAAAATAACTACCGGCTTCACATCTCCACAAATTATTTTATTTACCATGAATTCCCTTTGCTCAAAAAGGACATTTATCACGTGTCTAATTAGAAGAATGAAATTTTTAGAGGAATGACGCAAGTCATCAGTCATTTAAGCATTTTTTCTCATGCACATTGACCTTCGATGCTATCGTTCGTCTTTTAAATTTCCCCCGAAGTTAGAAATTGCCATTCTTCCTATGATCCTTAGTACTTTAAAAATTAGGATCAAAGAAGAGAACATCAATTATAGATTTTTAAATTGGAAAATTTAGAAGTGGAAATTTAGGGTAAAATGAAACTACTTAATAAAGGAAATTTAAATGCATTTCCTTACTCTAATGGAAAGTTGAAACGAAGTTGTTCTTAGTGATAAGAGTATCGGCACTTTCCAACGACTACTAGTTGTAATTTAAATGGGTCACATTTGAAAAGTTGCTCTTATCGAAAATGGGTTGGTGGGAAAATGGGTTATAGGATGAATGCATTGAAATTCCATACGTGAATATGGTTGGAAGTACAGTTCGGAAGTTTTTCCGAGTCTCTGCGAAAACTCAAAGCGAAAGAAAATGGTTAGAGCGAGATTTGATGCCAGAGAAAATGAACAAACGATTCCTTCGCGCATAGAGGGGGGGGGGGGGGGGAAGCTTTTTTAATGTTTTGGGGTGACACGGGTCGAATGCTTATTAGAGGTCCCATATGTACGACGTCAGAAAGTCTTGACCGAATAAACGTAAAGAGATGGGAAAAGTATTTTTCCGCGAGAAAAATGGCTCGCAGTTATTTCCTTTTTATAAATTCGGCAGTGAATGTAATTTTTTAGATTTTTCAAGCACGTTCCTAAGATTCTTAAATAACTATATTTCCCAAAGTATCTTTTTAATGTTACCTAAGATGAATGTTCTATTTAAAGATGCTTCATAAGCCAGATAAATGTTTGCAATTTTAATAAATTCAAATCTAATAAATAATGCTCTACATTTTCATGAAAAACCAAATGTCAATCGCTTCGATGTATGTTCTTATACTAAAACGTTGATATTGATATTTATAACACATCATTTTACAACGCATTTATAACACATTACATTTTCTCATAAAAATACATTGTTTCCACTGGAAAAGTCAACTCAATAGAATTACATTTTCTTATTGCGTATTTCAGATATAATTTACTTTGTCGCCCCAACTTTTGCTGCATATGGCTGGAAAGTTAATTCGCTCAGAACTACGTAATTTCGGCTTATAATATTCCCGAGATTGCTTCCTTTGGTATAACGTAATCTCACTAAGAAGTTTTCTCTGGCTTAGTCTCCAGTACTTCACTATATTCCTGTATGTGAAGTCTCACCATGTCTTCTTCCACCATCACCTCTCTTCCATACTCCTTTTCATACCTTACCTCCCCCTCCGCCCTATTCCCCATTCATCTTTTCTCATTCCCCGTTCCCCTCTTCCATTCCCACTTCGCAACCCCCACGCCCTCAACTCCCCCGCACAACTCCTCGATCCCTCTCCTTCGATATCTCCTGCCTGGATCATGCTTATAAACCTCCTCCCCAACTCCCATCGCTTCTTACTCATTCCCCTCCTCCCTTTCCCATTCCTACAACTCCCAACTCACACTTACAAAAGCATCACCACTCACATCCCATTCGTAACTTTCATTTTTCTACCAACACCTTGGAAAAAAAACACTCCATTCAATGCGACTGTATCCTCTCGATCGGAGGGGGGAGTCTCCTTATATTTTCCCACCCCTTCTCCAACCTCCCTCCACATAAACACGCGCAATATCTCTATATATTTCTATTTTCTCGCTCACTCGCTCAACTCCTCACGCTCATTCACCACCTCTGCGGGGAACCAACACCTGCTATGTCGCCCTTTCTTCTCCCACCGCCTTCCCACTCCCATCAACATCTCTACCTTCCTCCGTTCACGGAGATTTTCTCCATCCCATCTCTAAGTATTTCACCCTTATAACTCTCACCCGTGTACCAATTCTATCGTCACCTATTCGCACCGCTGAGAGCATTCCATTTCCAACACCTCCGCAGACAACCCTGTCTCTCCCTTCCCAACTCCCTCCCACACGCTCTCTTTTCGGCCTCTGTCTCTCTCTCTCTCCTTCGCTCAGTGATCCTCAGAAAGGAAAGCCGCACCATTTTCCACGATCGACTCACGTTCCTAGGTTCTCTTCCATTGCCTTATATGGCATTGCTCTCTAGAGCTAGTCTCTTATTTTCCCGCTGCTTTATGTGATTGTGTCTTCGAACCTCCTGCCTCGCCACGGTATTCCCTTTGTACCGTAAAGATAAGGATTTCTATTACTACTGCCTCACACGCGTAGGCGCCCACCCACCATTTTTATCTTTATTCCGATAATTTAAGATCCTTGGTTTACCATACATTTTTCTTTTCCAGTTTCAATTTTGGAATTTTCCCTGCTTCTTCCAAATTTCTCTATTATGAAAACTTGTTCCATCTGAACGTGGAATCGAGTATCTACGTTTCTCCGATAATCATGAAAAGGTTGGGAAATGGAGAAGCAGTTTTTCTATTTCGTTTCAGCCGTAAGATGAATTCAATAAAATTTTCGGATAATATATTATTCAAATTCTCTTCACAATCACGAAATATTTCCCTACATTCCCTTATTTTATCTGCCACTTCTTTTAGTGCTAGGTTACAATTCCACGAATTTATTACTTCGATTCAAATTATTCCCATCATTTCTCCTTTCATGACGTATTTTTCATTCTTCTCTCTCACTCCTGTCATTCGAAGTTTTCCTTCAGTCGACCCGTGTCTTCCCGTGCAAAAAAAAAAAATAAACCTATTTTTTCCCTTCACGTCATTTATTTGGTATAAATCTAATGTTTTCTTTAAATTTAATTTATTGCCACCTATGTTAAAAGTCCCCTCATTTCATTTTACCAGGAATTTAATCAACAAACAAAATATACCCGTACTTTCACTTTGCTCCTCCACCTAATATTTTCTCTTCCTATTTTCCTCTTCCGATACAACACCCTCCTAGATTCCATTTGTTTCATTTCTTCTCACATCGTCTTTTACCATCTCCAGTAGTCCTCCCCCTTGCTGCGTCGCCCTTTTCAATGTATTATTCTACGCCCATGCATCTCTCTCTCTCTCCCTCTTTCCACGTATCTCTCGACCTCGCTCTTCCTTCATCTCCCATCTCCGCCCAGAGTACTCCCTCTATTTTTCTTCCTTTTCGTATTCTCCCGAGCCTAGTCTTCTCGGGCGCATGATTTAATATTCGCCTCTCCGTCCCTTTTCTCTCTCTCTCTCCCATCTCCCTTCCTTTATTTCGCTCTCTTTCCGTCCTTTGGCACTCTTCTCCCTTTTTTTTTGAGGTCCCTCCTCGACTTCCTCTGCCGTCCACGATGAGCTCCACGGAGTGTCTTGCGCCTTCTTTACGGCTTCGGTGCTCTATCACTTTCTCCCCGTGCGTTTTCCTCCTCTACGCACCTCATAATCTCCGTTTCACCTCGCTCGCTCCGTTTCATCCATTCTAAAAGGTCAGCACCTAGCATCAATACAGTATCCATTCTCCTAGGAGTAAATCTTCGCCGTTTTTTATGAGTCGCGTCCTATATTTTATCTCTTTCCTTCTCCTACCACATTTCACACTATTCGATAGTGTTAACCTTTTAGATATTTTCGGAATTTGTTCAAACTGTACACAATTCGTTTCGGCAAGGTTTGCTTTAAGAACTAACGAAGTGATATGATAATGAGTTTTCTTTGGCTTCCTTGTTTCAACATATAATAAAAATAATCGCATACGTCACTGTTTGTATTTTATAGAATGATTTGTTTATTATTTTACTATTTAATTTAATTTTCATTTTGTAAATAGATTAAAAGAAGTGGGTTTATTAATTTCCCACAATTAATTAAATTTTATGAAAAAATATTTCGCCATCTTAATTATTGTCTCTCATATTCAAATTCGCATTGAAAGAGATACATTTTAATTACAGTAAAACACGTTTATAACGATCACGCCTAAAACGAAATCTCGGCTATAAAGAAGAAATGTCTCGGTCCCTTGAACTTCTCCATAAGAGCATTGGTTAAATTTCTCGGATTTAACGAACACGCATTTTACGAATTCTCGGCTGTAACGAACAAATATTTGGTCCCGTGGTAAAAAATGTCCCATATATAACGAATTTTGGCGAGCAGAGCGATAAGTAATGAATAGTATCCGCCCGTTTACCGCGCACTTGTTCGTAGAGGTCCTCTTCCTCCATCTACCCCTTCCATACGAATTTCCACGCTCCCTTTGTTTTGAAATTGATATTAAAAATGTGAAATGTATATGTAAATTAACGACCATAATAATAATATTAATTGACCATTTAAAAATTGTATGTAATAGCAGTAGAACATTTTACATGCCGCGAAGCTGATAAGCATTTTTTTGCGTATGTAAGTACGGCAAATACAGTAAAAGCTGTGTTATCCGGCTATCTTGGGGATTGTGGAAAGCCGATTAGGAGAAATATCCGGTTAGGGAAGCGATTTTCGATTTTGACATCGCAAATTTAGCAATAACCAAACAAAATTGGGCTTAGGTTCACTATCGTACTCCCCAAACATAGCTATGCATGGGGTTTGCATTTTCCATTTTAATTCTTCCACACGTAGTTAGATATAGACACTATTTACTCACTCTTATTTAATACGTTACTACGCTCACATGCAAAACAAAAAGAATATTGAAAAGTTTAGGGCGTCCGGGAAGTTTGGGGATTACGGCAGTGAACCTGTTCCCAAAATTGAATTTATTGGATTATATCTTTCTTATTTATTTTTATTTACTGTATTAGAAAAGGACGAAATTATTTAATTCTTCTGAATATTTCTGTGAAAACCAGTCATATAATATTTTATCCAGTTCCTCCATTTTTGACTTATGAAGCGTATGATGTTTATTAATTGATTTACTCGTCTCAGAAGATGACACAAATTTCATTAATTTAGCCTTATGAGCCTTGATATCGTAGAGCGTGGAAGATCCGATGTTGAATTCTTTTGCTATGGCTGCTCTATTTTTTCCTTTTTCAATTCGTTTGATCAGCTCCAGCTTTTGTGTTAGCGTTAAAACAACCTTTTCTCTCCTGTTCCTTGCTTTTAGGTATTTATTTTGATGCCATATTCAATGGATGGGTAATTTTTTAAATAATAAAAAGCGATAAAACTGGAAATTGTAGAAGTACACCAAAACATCTAGGCAATGCAAATGGCTTACGTAACCAAAAACGCCATGCTTACTCGGCAGCCACAGAAGTATACGGAGTAAATACGTAATATATACATCTTATATTTTAAGAAATTTTAAAGTGGAAGTTGTGGTATTACACATATACTATTCACACAAAAATTCATAAAAAAAGAAAAAGAAATACAAAATGAATTGCATTTGTGTAATTGCCGGTATCTAAATAGCCGGATAGCACAGCTTTTACTGTATGTGTATACGTGTTATACGGGATGTATAGGCCAAAAACCATGTTTCTCGTACATAACGTAGTCACGCTTATACCGAAGCAATGAGTCGGTCCCCTCAAATACGTATTAAACGAGTTTTAATGTATATCCGGAATGACTGAAAAGGTCAAATAAAGTGAAATCGTTTCATCTTAAATCCTTCCCGCTAAAATTCCTTACATAAACCTCATGTTTCTTGATCTACTTAACGTCCTCCATCCATTCTCTCGCCTCCTCCGCTTTCACAACTTCCCTCAATCACGTCACTGCTCTCTCTCTCTCTCTCTCTGCCTCTCTCTCTCACGGAGTCCCTTCCTTATCCGTCCTCCCTGACACTCAGTCAAACTCATTTATTCCCCTTTGCCCTCCTCCGAAATCTCTCCCGTATTTGCATCACAACCGTTTTCAATTCTATCTGCCATCTCCCAGCCATCCACCCAATAAACTCCTCTCCCTCCTTCTTCCTTCATTCACAGTCCGCATCGCATCCTACCTGCCTCGCGCGACTCCTTCACCACCACATCCTCCTTCCCAACTCACGCCACCCATTTAATATTCATCCACGTCCTGCTTCCTTCGACCTCTTTCCCTTTAAAAATTCCCCCTCTCCCTCTCATTCTCCTCTTCAATAAAAACATTTTCCCTCATGCTTTCACATTCTCCGCTTTATCCCCTCCTTTTCGCGCCGTTCCCATCTCTCTCTCTCTCTCACTCAATCTCGTCTTCTCCTGTCAATTTCCTTCCGACATCTCCTCTTGCTTCCGCTTTGTTCGTGTCACCGAGATTCATCCGTTTCTTTCCCATTTCTCACCCTCCCTCTTTTCATTTCGCCTCGCCCATTCCTGCGTTTCCTTTCTTCCGCCATTCTCTCTCTCTCTCTCTCTCTCTCGCCGTTTGAATATCCCCATTTCCTTGTTTTTTCTCACCCTATCCCTCGTTTTCCACTCCGCCTCCTACCTTTCTACCCTGCTAACTCTCTCCTATTTTCCAATCCCTCTGGCCATCTCTTCCCCTTCCTTCTATCCTTCTCTTATCCTCTCACTCTCTCTCATCCTATCTTTTTCTTCCTCTTCTATATCCCTCCTCTCCCCTCTCATCATCTCTCTCTCCGCTTTACTCATTCCTCCTGCTCACATGTCCACGTTTCAACCTTATTTCCATCGCTAAGTTCTTCATTTTTTTTCCACGTCGTTTCACCGTCTCCTCCCACCCACCCCTCCGCCTCTCTCTCTTTCTCCCCCTCCATCCTTCGCTGTCTCCATCCTCAACCTCGCAGTCCGTCGCCCTCTCCTTCGCTCAGCATCCTCGCCCGACCGCCCGCCAACCCAACCCACCACCACTCAGCCGCATTCACCCGCACTTCATTCCCGCCACTTTCATACAGACGCGCCTTGCGGTCGATCTGTTTCGCCCATTCCCCTTTACAGCCCTCGTGTCGATTCACCCGCTCGCCAAACAGGACGGGCAAGGAGTGGAGAGATGAAAGGAGACAAGAGGTAGCGAAGGAGCGGTGGAAGCAGAAATAGAGCGATAGAGGTGGTGAGAACACCCGTGGCTCGCGAGAGTGAGAGAGGTGCGAGGAAGAGACGGCGTCCCCTCGAAAAGAATCCTCGGTGAGAAAAAAGGGCGCGGAAGAGGGATGAAGTGTGCGAGAGGGAGGGAAAGAGAGAAAAATTAAGTGCGGATAAATGAACGCCTCAAAGCGTGCGAACGACGCCACGCGGTTCTAAGTTTTGGAATCTCCCAGGTCGAAAGGATGAGAGAGCTTCGGGTGATCACTCACCGAGAGGTCTCGGATTGAAGAGGTGCAGCACGGTGACAAGACGGAAGGAAGGAGGGGAGAGGGGAAGAGGGGAGGTGATGAAGAGAGGAGGGGAAACGTGAACGGGGGAAGGAAGAGCAGAGAGGAGTAGGATGGCGGGGTAGGATGGCGGGGTAGGAAAAGAGAAGACCTGAGAATGGAGAGATAGAAGGAGAGATTGGTGGGAGGGGTGGAGCGAGGGATGGAGTGAGATTTATAGGGAGGAGTTGAGGGAGAGAATGGGAGGAAGTGAAGGGAGGGAATAGAGAGAGGGAGTGGATGGAGGAATTGGAGGGAGTGGAGGGGGTAGTGGAGAGAGGAGTGGAAGGAGGGAGTGGAGTGAGGGATTGGAGGGAGAGAGATAGTGGAGTGAGGGAGAGATTGGAGGAAGGAGTGGGTAGAAGCATGGAGTGAGGGGTGGAGTGAGCTCTGTAGGGAGAGAGTGGAGGGAGGAATTAGAAGAAGGGAGTGGAGGGAGACAATGGTGTCAGTGGAGGGAGAATGTGGAAGGTGAGAGTGGAGGGAGACAGCGAAGAGAGGGTGTGGAGGAAGACAGTGGAGGACGTGAATGGTGACAACGAAAGGGAAACAGTGAATGGAGAGATTGGATGAAAGGAGATAAGGCGTTAAGATGGAGGGAGAAAAAGTGGAGGTAGTGAGCGCGAAAAGAGGGAAGAGGGGAAGGAGGAGAGAGAGAGACACCTCTTGTTTTCATCCTTACGAAAACTCTCCACTCATCCTCCGCCCATCTCTCCCCTCTCCAATCTCGTTCAACCGTCCTTAAAAACTCCGCGAGGCTAAATTGGATGAGTTGGGAGGTGAAAAAAAAATTAATAAGAAGAGTTTCCTTGAATAAGGGCAGTGTTTATTTCGGTCGCAAAAAAGTTCGAATCTCGCCGAGTGATATTCATTTTTTTACGAAAATTCATTTATCGCAGTTTTTTTGTTTCGCTTTTACTTTTCCCGAAGGCTTTTTTACGGCGGCGAGAGGATCAAAAATCGCGGATGGCTTTTCTCGTTTCAAAAAAATAAATATAAACTTCGGAATATAAGGGGAAGATTTATTGCCTTTAGCCATTTTGGGATAATTTTGCAACGCAGTAGACGCTGACTTGAAGAGGGTGGTGTGAACTGCGAAATTAATAAAGTTGATGAAAGGCCTCGGTAACTTCTCCAGCTTTCTTTTTTATTTGTATTTGGTGATTATCTTAAATAATGTAAGACGCTGTCTTTTGGTAGGTTCGATGGATGGATTTTCAATCGCACACGAATGAAATAGGTATGGAAAAACGATTTTATATCGCACGTAGGTGTTGTTTCGTTTGGTTGCGTTGGAAAGATAATAGAGCAAATTAGCATTTGAATGAGAAAAAAAAACTTAGCAAAAATAATCGTAAATTACTGACAATCAACGTTGTTAATTCACGTTGAGAGCTAAATGGATGATGCACTTGCATTTCACGCGAATAGCTTTAATGACAGTATATATCATCCTCTTTCGCTTTTATCACTGCTAAAATATGATGGAAAATTTTTACTCACTTGGAACTTTTTATGCGTGTACATAAATTAATGGAGCTTGGGGATTTTTTGTAATATTCTGAGAGATGTTAAAAAAATAAAAATAATATAAACAACAGCCGTTTAGAAATATCCCTTACATATACTCCGTATGTTTTATTTTTTAACTGTAGAGATTCAGAGTCATAAAATATTTCATATTAATAAATTTTACTTCCGCTCTGAGGAATTATCTGGATCGAAATTTCCATTCCCTCAATAACACGCTCTGAAAACATTCACATTCCTGCAGTTATAAGAATATTTCATAGTGTTTAAAGTTGAGCCATTCTTGTATACAGTGATATTCTATCATGAAATTGAATACGAACTTTATGTAAAATGCCATATCCATCTTCAAATGAATCCTGAATTATGGGAAATTTTTTGTTCGACATATTATATATTCATTCAATAATAGTAGGTATCCAAGATGACCTTTCAACTGCGTTTTCATACTGAGTGATGATTATATGACTCTTATAGAATAAAGCCAAAACATGAATTTTGTAAAACGTAGAAACTACTCGATGTTGATAATTACCAGTTCCTCCTCTTGCAACTAAAATTCTCTGCTTTCTTAACATCTTTTGCAAAGTGTTTCATTTTTAATTCCATGTAAAAACAACTTTTCTAATTTTTTCCGGAAATTGTATTACCAATAAAAGGAAACCACTAGAAAAGAAGGGACTTATGATGTTAGAAAATTACTCATTCAAATTATAATGTGACACAAGGATATTCTTTTTTTTAAAAAGGAGCTAGACTGAAAATGAAACTGTGCATTTCGTACAGATTTCATTTTACTTTCGTTCAAATGCATGAGGTAGGGTGTGACTAAAGTTTCGACCAATGGTACACGTAACATAAAAGAGGCCATTTTCACAGATGTGCGGTTGAGTTATAAAACTTCTTGGAATCATTCCTCGGGTTTTATCGGTCGAACCATAATCTTTAAGAAACCACTTATTAGGCTTTCTTTATCAGTGAAGCTAGGGTAGCGGAATGCCTCATGGACACGTCTAATCTTTCCGTCCGTATGTCGCAACTTTCATCTCTTGACCCACTAGACGGATTTCGATTAAATTGTTTGAGTGATCCTTCATAAATTTATCGCCGAATTATGACTTTGAAGTGGATGCAACTATTAGAACTTCCACTTTACATAAACACTCAAATAAACTTACACTCATATCTCGTTAAATGGCATACGTTAAGCTATAATTAAATGCCATATTTTCCTCTCCATAGCTCTTTTATGATCCGTAAGGTATAGATTTAAAAATGTATTCGTAGTGTACATTTGTCGCAAAAAGGTTTTCAAGATCATATAACTAGGATATATACTTACGGAGATAAAAATTCGAGAACAGACCAGTCTCTCTATACCGTTTTGTACGTAAGTCCCATAAAGAACGCATTTAAAATCTCTGTGTATTCCATTTATGGAATTTGCTTTTCCTTCTTGTTAAAATTAATTCATACATGTCTGCCCCCCTTCAAACCATAATTTAAATAAAACTTCCAAATTACATCCACTGATTCACAAGGGCACCGTCTTAAATCTTGCGTGCGGATATACGACAGTCTTGGAAATTTTACTTATTTAGAAGTCCAACACAAATCCGTTGTCCAATAATGTAGAAATACTTTCCAAAGGCCCTTTCCCTCCGAACCCCAATCAGAAAGCTCCTTCAACGAATTTCTTATAAAACTAGCATTACGTTAGGCTACAAAAATCCGAGACTTTTTATTATCCCGTGTATTCCTTATTCGCCGCCCCGACGGAAAAATAAAAAAAATCCTTTAAGATCTCTCCTAAAGTCACTTTTTCCCCCTTCGTAATCCTAGCTTGAAAAAACTGTATTCTTTAGAACTTACATCAGGATGTTTTTTCAGCGATATCATCCAGACTCCGATAATCCCTCCGTCCACGAAGAGAATGGCGGAGGGTGATGAGGAGGGAATGGATAGAAGAAAGGACGCGAGAGGTGAAGGGGGTTGAAAGCGACGAGAGAGAGAGAGAGAGAGAGAGAGAGAGAAAGAAAGAAAGATGGAGGGATGGATGGAGAGTGAGATTTGCATGGAGAGGGTTCTGATGGAAAGAAAGAGAGGGGATAGAGTTTAGGAGAGAGTAGCGGAGAGGGAGAGGAGGAAGAGGGCAAGGAGGAATATGAGAAGAGAGGAAGAGGGTAGTGTAGGATATACCCTTTAAGCCAAGGATCTCCTCCGACGGTCCGAAAGACTAAATCGAGGTCGCCTTTGATGGTCTCCCGTACAAGAGAAAGAAAGAGAGAGAAAGACGGACAGCGGGAGGGAAAGAGAGAGAGAGGGAGTTAGTAGCGAGAGAAGAATGGAGACGGGACGCTGGCGGCAGCCTTGGAGCCACGCGCACACAAAGGGGATACAGGGGAGAGAGAGAGAGAGAAAGAGAAAGAGAAAAAAACGTCTTGCAGGAAGCCAGCGCAAGAGACAGAAAAGAAGTGAGGAAATAGAAACAGAGAGCGAGAGTAATGGAGACGAAAGGGGAAGGGAAGTAGGGAGATCGCGAGAGGAGTGAAAAAGATTCCACGAAAGGGTAGGGGAGGGGAGGGGAAGGTTAAGGGGCAGAGAAATTGCGGGAGGGGGGGAGAGGAGAGCGTCTATGGATCTAGGGAAAGAGAGAAGGTGGAAGACTAGAAAGAGGGGAAGAACGAGAGAAAGTAGGAAAAAATACACAATAGCAACGTTTGAACAGGAGAAACTCCGTCCCACCGTTCCCTCCGTCACGTGACATCGAGACTAGTTCGCTTTTTTTTTATCGCTATATCAAAATCGCGAGGCTGAGAAAGGAGAAAAATAAAAATAGGGATACGCGAAAGGTAGATACGGAGGGAAAGGAGAGGAAAGAGGGAAAGGGGAGGTATACAGAAAGAATAGTAAAGCACCATTAAAGGAGTGCTTTGGAAAAATATCAGCAGAGAGAGGGGGAGGGAAAGGATGAAGAATGGGATAAAGGGGAACAATTGAAGGCTTTAGCGATGAAAGGAGAACCGTGTGTAAGAGAAGCTCGCTTTGTAGGTGACTTGCGAGCTATTGATGGAGAAAGGTTGTAGCTGGAGACAATGTTCAAGGTATGGGAAGTCGAACGAAGGAATATAAAGGGAAGGAATGAGTTACGACGCGGAGACAATGAACGCGGGAGAGTAGAAAAAATGAAGCATCGGGATCTTCGGAATGGATTATTAGGTAGAGGAGGATTAGTTTTAGAGTAATACAGCGAAGAAATTTCGAGGAAGAGGGGAGAGAGATTAGGGACAGGGTCCTCGAAATCAAATTGCATGGGAACCAACCTTAGCGGTGCGCATACCATAATAATGAACGTAAGAATATTATTTATTCATTGTTTATTGGTTTTACGTATCAAGCAAAGTCCATTTAAAGGTAATTTGCATATCAGCAATGACTAGGATGAGAACCAACGATCATCTCCTTGGAAAGATTCGAAACTTCGGCCCTCGCATTTCGATCCAGACACGCTTACCAACCTTCTAGCAACTTGAAATTTAAACACGACTCAAATGGCGCATATTTGATTAACACAAGTTAGGAAAGTGTACAGCGTATCACAAATGGGCGCGTTTCGTGCAATGGAGTATTAGAAAGAAATTATATACCTGTACGTAAGGGAAATAGCGTTTTAAAGTTATTTTCTTCATCATAAATAATCCATTTTCTTCCTATTTAATAATACTGCATGCACACGTAAGTAAATTAAAAGTTTGTTTGTGAGATTGTTTATGTTAACAACAATGACGAAGTAACCATGCAGGAAATTTCAAAGTCCAACTCGAATCAATTGATTTTCTTGTTAACGGCTACTCCAACGATAAAAATGTATAGGAAAAGAAATACTCTAATTTACTAGTTCTACAGGTTTTATTTGAAAAATATTTTGATATGAGCAATACTTTACGAGATATGACGGAAAGTTCATTTGTTGCCACCATTAAAGTGGTACCTCTGAGGTGCTTACGTGATTCATTTTTGCGATTTTCTTATTATCTTTGATTGTAAGTCCTTAATGTCAAATTTCATGAAAATCCATTCGGTAGAAGCAGAGAACGAACATGCGGACGGACGGACAGACCGACGATAATAGGCGCTCACGCTGGAAGCGAAACGCGCCTAAAAACGAACTATAGTTCAATTCCAAATTGTTTCGAATCTATTTATTACCCGATTGTCTGATCCAAGCTGCCTCTTTCTCTCTGATATAGTATGAAGTATCGAGAGGGCCGAACTTTTTGAACTGGATGCCACATTCGGCCCGAATGTTTGAAAACGCGGGCGGAAGGATAATGTAAGACGTCGGTAAATAGCCAGATTAATATCGGAACGTGGATGTGAGGAATAAATAATGATTCAATGGAGTTAACGGAAAAATGACAAATGCAACATGCAACGAACATTATGGGAAGGTATCGGTCGGAAAATTGAGGGAGGGAATACGGTGTATGGGGATAGACAATGCTTTGCGGGGGTTGAACGGTAAGGTAAAGGGGGATGGAGAGGGCGGAGACGAACGTGAGAATGCGGTTCCGAGGGTGTATTTAGACAGAAGGCGAGCGCATGTATAACAATGACCGCCCTCGCTCGTGTGCGTGCGTGCGTGCTACCTTGTGTCTTTGTGCGAATGTGCTAATAGAAGGTGGTCGATAGAGATATACGTGGAGAGGTTAGGCGACGGAATACGAAAAGCGAGAGAAGGAGGAAGGGTAAGGAGATCTGCAAAAGCCTTTCAGAGAGTGCTGAACTAACCGAAATCCTGTTATAAGGTTGAGTGACTAAGGTGGTAAGATTTTCGGTTCTATTCAGTATCAGATGAAACCTTAAACGGCTAACGCTACGGGAGCTGCGGGGAAGGGGCGCGAGAATAATTAATTTCGAAAAGTTTCTGAGGGATTATTAATCACAACTTTCCGCCAATTGTAATGTTAATCCCAGTCGTACAAAGGATGACGTCACAGTCAGTAAGTCCGAATAGCTGGAGATTCTTCAAATGACGGGCTTTTCTCTCTGCATACCAATTATTATCAAAAATGTCCGCTAGAGTTTGTGCGGTTTCTAAGCACTATCTAAGAAATGCGGTTAAAGTTGTGTTTGTACGATTTATCACAAATTTTGTTAATACAATATTGCTGCTGTGAAAGTGATATAAAATAATGTCATTTGAAAAATTAAATTCGCTCACGTGAGCGTCTTCATATTGTAATTAAATTCATTTCAATAAAGCTCTAGTTAAATAACAGTAATTCGAAGTATGTACCACAAAACTTTGGCAATATCTGAACGCCTTACATTCGATGTAATTTTATGCAAAATAAAAGAACGGAAACTTAGTTTATCATTTGAGTCGAATCACGAGCTTACAGACCTCGAATTTTTATTTTAATGATACGCTAATGCTTTATTAGTTGAAATCTAAAAATTTTTTAAGCTGGAACACGTTTGGAACACTCCCAAGAAGCTTCATATATGTATAGGTTTTCTTTATTCGTCCTTTATTTCCCCAGAAAAGTCAAACCCCACGAACCTATTCCAGATTCACCATAAAGGAATGAGATATATATCATACGTAAACCTTTCCTTTTTATGTGCGAGCTTGTGTATTTAACCTCGAATGGATTAATATTTTAAGCCGCCTCACATTGCCGCCACTTACGTATTATAGGAGAAGAAAAAACGTAGCGGATGGAAGTTACAAGAGGGAGACGTTTTGGAGCAATTACTTAGTCCGCACGCGGACTCACGAAACGATATTAGCGCAAGGATCTCGAACGGGATTTCCGCCCCAACTGCTGGATAACGAGAACCAAGCGGGGTCGGGATGAAGGGGAAAGAAATAATAATGGGTCATTCAAGAAAGTGAAGGTGTTTTTTTCCCTCTCCTCTCCGTCGAGGGGAAAGGTGGAGAAAGTTGTCGGAGGGGAAAGTACACGGGAAAAGGGAATCGAAAGGAGTGAAAGAGACGGGGAATGCGGAAAACGGTGTGGGATGGGAGGAGGAGAGGGAGTAAAGGGCGAGGTTTTTAAGGGTATGAGGAGAACCGGATGGGAGGACGCTATTAATCCCTGGAGAGGTGCGCTTTAGGTAATGAAACGGTGGCTCTTCGGGTGGGAATCATTTAATTAGATATGGGGATCATTACGTTTTGTTAGTTTTCTTGAACTTTTAAAGAGGGAGAGGAGGCGGGTGAGAGATGGGAGGAGGGAAAGGAGGGTGAAAAAGTGATAAGTGAGGGAGTTTGTGTTGAAATCCCAAAGGGATAAGGGATTGCCCTTAGGAACAAAAATGTCCTATCGTCCCCTCACTTTTTTCCTCTCTCCTCCCCCCTCCCACCCTCCCTCCCTCTCTCCCTCCCTCTCTCTCTCCCTCTCTCTCGGATGAAGTTTATTTCCTTTTCCTTCTGCTCTTTTTTACTTTTAACGAGGGATTAGAAAAGAGACGGTAAAGGGCGAGGGCTCGTAAAAACGAGTGCGGTAATGGAGCTTCAACGAAGGAGAAGGATAAAAAAAATGCTATTTTTAAATGGTCGGAAATTAGAATATCGCGGGCATATGTCTGAGATGGAGAGAGAAAAAGGGTGAGAGATATGAATAAGGCGGAAAACCGAAACCGTTTTAGTTCCAAACGTCTGATAAGTTAAATGGGCAAGTGATTCAGGTAGACGTTTACTAAAATCGTATAATCTATGAAATTTATCCCTTTTCTATGAAATTTAATCTTTTTAATTTAACGTATCTCCATATTTTAAATTAATAATTTTGAATGAATTTAAATAAAAAAACCACTAAAGAAAAGATATAAAATTATAATGGTATTGGACCAAAGGACAGACAGGGCATAAAATTATTCTGATCTATAAATAAAATCTTAATCTTAGATTTAACTCTCTCCCCAAAAAAAATTAAATTTTTTTAAAGAATATTTTATGTCCCGACCAACAACTCTGGTATTAAAACCATGCATAACGGCAATAATAGATACGGTCTGAGGTCAAACTACATTCACTAAAACAAGTGATATGAAATAGATTGTTTTTCAATTTCTATCAATCGCTTTACATAATTCTATTTCACATTTTTAACTGATGACTACAAAACAGAAATATATATTCATTCGAAGACTTTAGTTCCGATAATATTATAGATCTAACTGAAAGTCACTAAAACATTTAAAGCCAAATTTATCATACACATTCTGGTCACTACTTAGGCCAAGACTTGAGGGTCAGCGGTTTGAGATTGCAGGGTTTAATCAAAGATAATTTAATTAGTAGCGGTTTTAGTAGTAGAATGTTCACATATTCTGTCCTTCCGTCGAAAATTGGCGCTCCTTTAAAATTGTTATTATTGGAAAGCAACATTTGAAAAAATGACTATTGTGGCAGAGGTCACCGCTTTGTTATGACTGGTGCCATAAGAGAGTGTGAAGTTACTACATTATATTATATCTATTATCTATTACATATAGACGCTTCTTACACAGGATATATTCATATATATAGGAGGATACAAATTATGAGGCACTTCCAGATGTACAGAGGTTTATATATTTGCTTTTCCAGTCAGAATTCGAACTCGGGACTTTAACTATCGTAAAGTTCGAAAGTTGTACTTTCGAATTTTTGAAGACAGAATTCAAATTCGCGTAGAATTAGCGTAAATTTTTATTTTTTTATCGGAAAAAGCGGGAATTTTTCTGGGTCCCAGCAAACGAGTACTATGGCGACGAACTCGAATGCTTTTATATGGGTAAACTTTTAATGGGAATCAGATGCTTATATTATAATGCCATTAATGTTAAACTAAACCAATGTAAGAAATCCGATATAGTAAAAATGACTTTATGCATTAATATATTTGCGAAAAAAGCAATTTACCGGCTCCTAGTTTATATTATTGTTTTTCTAAGGGTAATTTATGCATCCTAAAGCCCAATATATGTTTTTCCGGCAGCTGAAATATTTAGTTTATCGCTTTTACTTTACATTAATTATTATAGTAAAATATCATAGATTAAGCTAAAATATCCGATAGATTGCGATCTCAAAAACGAAAAATAACCAATTTATGAAAGACCCATGAAAAGTGGACATTAGTTTAAAAGACCAAATCGAAACAAAAAAATCGCCACGAATTCACTCGCACCGACGATTGATCGCCAGGCGAACTTCATGTATAATCGACACGGACACACCACCAAAAAAGAATACAACCGATCGACTGCGAGAACCGGTAAATCATTGCTATTCTATAGAAAAAATGAAAAGATGGCGCTGGTAACGACTTAATACATTAGTTCCGAGGCAGAAAAACGTCATCGGAGAATACACTCGGAACCCCCCCCCCCCTTCTCTTCGCAGATGCCGCAGCCGAACAAAAAAGCAAAGAAATGTTTTTTCTATACGAGGGTTTTGTAAACGACGAGGAGGGGTAGAGAGGAATGTACGCTACCCGCAGCTTTGACGAGACGCGCTGGCGAAACGAGAGGGTGAGAGATGTGAGAGGAAGGGAGGTGGGAAGAGATAGGGGAAGAGAGAGGGGGAGATATAGAGGGGGAGATATAGAGGGGGAGATATAGAGAGGGAGATGGAGATGGGAAGAGAGGCAGAAGAGAGGAAATGTGAAGAATAAATGGCTCGCAGTGAGGAAACAGCGGGATAGAGAGAAAAGGAAAATGTGGAGGGGGATATATGGTACATTGTGGGGTGAGATGGCAAGGGGAAAGAGATGAGGCAGTGATGTAGGGGAAAACTTGGACGATGCACTTCCAGGGTGTACCTTATGTGTCTGGAACCGGAATATAGAGGCTATTTATCAGGACAATTCCTGCAGCAGCGTAGGTAACGCTACGTGCCCCTGGGTGCTCTCTCGTGGAAGGTGGAACGTATGTACACACGAACTCACACACAAACACACGCCTATACGATAACCTGCCCACATTTTTCCCGATCCCCTCCTCCATATTCCGCAAAGGAAAAAAATATCCAACACACAACATGGTCTAAAATTTTATGCACATTATTTTTTGTTGAGGGGAAAGGTTGCACCGGTTGTTATGGCAACAACTTCGCTGCGAGAGTATATTTTTTATCCGCCGAGGGTCACTTTTCTGTTTTTAATTCATTTCGTTATTTTTTCTGACATATGAGATATCGACATGCGAGAAAATCGTTTAAAAATCTGTCGAACCGTCTGCGCTGCAGTCGGAAGTGTTTTTTTTTCCGCACGATTAATCGTATGAGTTAAAAAAATGAGTAAAACGGGAATGAAAATTAATTTCTGAAAAATTTGGATCAATGTGGTATTAAAAAATTAAAGCAAATAACAACAGATGTTACAATAACAACACCAACCTAGGATTAATAATAAGGTGGGGACGGCTTAAAATGTTTTCAGTAAAAATAGGAAATGCGCAAAAAAGCTAATTTTATAGCTGCATAAGTAAAAACGTTTCCTAATTTAAGGATTCATTTAATGATTATATCGCTTTTAATTTGTAAGGAAGCTTAAGCTTTAATTTTCTTGCTTTTAAACATTTAAAATTGTTAACTACGGTAATAAGGAGATGCATTTGTGTTAAGCCCTCATGATAAAGTTGTATTCTAAGAAGATCATGGAGAATATTTCAAAGAAAATATAACAGAAAGCTAAGCATCGAAATACTTCACGTAGGAGTCATGAATATTTGATCAGCGCTTAGTGGAACATTACCGTATGTCTTTGTCTTATTTTTCGGAGTGCCTACCCCATCCCCTCCAAAAATTAATATTTGATACGATATCCAACAGTCATTCTTTTTGGGCAGCTAGAATGACGACATAAATTCTATTTTATCTCTACAAATCACACGCAACTAACCCCACCCCAATATTTCTTTAAAAAACAAAACAAAACAGGACGATAAGTTTGGAAGATAGCCCGATATAAAGGGATCATTTATTTATGCAAATATTTTGTCTCTTAGTATTTTAACACCTATACGCCTGCTTTGGGGAGTTTTTACATATAATACAATATCAACTGGGTTCATATTCATATTAACGAAAAAAATAATTTAGTTAAATTCGACAAATTTTTATTTCACGACCAGTTTCGCTAAATATCACGTCTTACCAGATGATACTAGTTATTTAGCGAAACCGGTCGTGAAATAAAAAATTGTGGAATTTAAATAATTGTGTTATTTTTCTTAGTTATTATGAGTATCAATATCAATCTTGCCATTTTAAGGGGATGTTGCCTTGCCTACCAATTCCATTGTTAAACCTATACAGTAAAACTCGTTTATAACGATCACGCCTAAAACGAAATCTCGGCTATAACGAAGAAATGTCTCGGTCCCTTGAACTTCTCCATAAGGGCATTGGTTAAATTTCTCGGATGTAACGAACACGCATTTTACGAATTCTCGGTTGTAACGAACAAATATTTGGTCCCGAGGTAAAAAATGCCCCATATATAACGAATTTTGGCGAGCAGAGCGATAAGTAATGAATAGTTTCCGCCCGTTTACCGCGCACTTGTTCGTAGAGGTCCCCTTCCTCGATCTACCCCTTCCATACCAATTTCGACGCTCCCTTTGTTATGAAATTGATATTAAAAATGTGAAATGTTTATGTAAATTAATGACTATAATAATAATATTAATTGACCATTTAAAAAATCGTATGTAATAGCAGTCGAAAATTTTACATGCCGCGAAGTTGATAAGCATCTCTTTGCATATGTAAGTACGGCATTGAAGTCTACTCACTGAAAATACAGTAAAATCTGTGTTATCCGTCTATCTTGGGGACTGTGGATAGCCGATCAGGAGAAATGGCCGGTTAGGGGAGCGTTTTTCGATTTCGACATCGCAAATTTAGCAATAACCAAACAAAATTGGGCTTAGGTTCACTATCGTACTCCCCAAACATAAATATGCATGGGGTTTACATTTTCCATTTTAATTCTTCCACACGTAGTTTGATATAGACACTATTTACTCATTCTTATTTAATACGTTGCTACGCTTACATGCAAAACAAAAAGACTATTGAAAAGTTTAGGGCGTCCGGGAAGTTTGGGGATTACGGCAGTGAACCTGTTCCCAAAATTGAATTTATTGGATTATATCTTTCTTATTTATTTTTATTTACTGTATTAGAAAAGGACGAAATTATTTAATTCTTCTGAATATTTTTGTGAAAACCAGTCATATAATATTTTATCCAGTTCCTCCATTTTTGACTTATGAAGCGTATGATGTTTATTAATTGATTTACTCGTCTCAGAAGATGACACAAATTTCATTAATTTAGCCTTCTGAGCCTTGATATCGTAGAGCGTGGAAGATCCGATGTTGAATTCTTTTGCTATGGCTGCTCTATTTTTTCCTTTTTCAATTCGTTTAATCAGCTCCAGCTTTTGTATTAGCGTTAAACCAACCTTTTCTCTCCTGTTCCTTGCTTTTAGGTATTTATTTTGATGCCATATTCAATGGATGGGTAATTTTTTAAATAATAAAAAGCGATAAAACTGGAAATTGTAGAAGTACACCAAAACATCTAGGCAATGCAAATGGCTTACGTAACCAAAAACGCCATGCTTACTCGGCAGCCACAGAAGTATACGGAGTAAATACGTAATATATACATCTTATATTTTAAGAAATTTTAAAGTGGAAGTTGTGGTATTACACATATACTATTCACACAAAAATTCATAAAAAAAGAAAAAGAAATACAAAATGAATTGCATTTGTGTAATTGCCGGTATCTAAGGCTGGCCGGTTCTAAATAGCCGGATAGCACAGCTTTTACTGTATGTGTATACGTGTTATACGGGATGTATAGGCCAAAAACCATGTTTCTCGTATATAACGTAGTCACGCTTATAACGAAGCAATGAGTCGGTCCCCTCAAATACGTATTAAACGAGTTTTACTGTATATCATATTGTTCATTCAATCCTTATGGGTATAAACGTGCTTTGAATGCTTTTAATACGAGAGGGGGGGGGAGCGAGAGGGAGGGGGAGAGAGGGAAGTAGAGGGGGGAGGGGGAAAGATGGGGAGGGTGTGAGAGGGAGAGAGGGTGTGAGAGGGAGAGAGGGTGTGAGAGGGAGAGAGGGTGTGAGAGGGGAGGGGGGAAGAGGGAGAGGGGAGAGGGAGGGAAAGAGAGGCAACTATTTTAAGTTTAACTAAAGATAGCCCGTCAACAACAGAATATTCACTAGAAATGTTGTATATGACAAAATATTTCATATGTAAAAGTGTGATATTAATTATTTTAAATGAAAATAATAATAATCTATCTATCTATCTATAATTCCTTCGTTGATATTTCAACGGGCATTACACTAGTAATTAAAATAAGAAACTGAGGACAAAATAATATTTGTTGAATAGAAAATTAAATTTAAACGTGCAGAAAAATTACGGATTTTCCCTTATGCATAGAGACTATTAGTATTATAACGATTTGTGCAAATATATCTTAAATATATTTACTCTAATTAATTAATGACATTAATCATACACAGCATATCATGTCTAAACAGTGATATGCCTCATGTATTTGCTTATGCATTTACACACTTAAGTAATTTTTAAATTGGAAATTTAAACATAAAAAACATTTGACACGAAATTCAAACAACACGAAATGTTCCGGTTCACCACATTTCCTGTTATCCGGCTTCCACCGCGTACCTTATTCCGCTTTTTGCAAGCAAACATGTTACGAAAAAGGTTGACCGAGTTTCATAGTTGAATACAAAATTCGACACATTAACGAAAAAGCGAAGGATTTGAGATAAAAACCGTAAAAACAACGTTCTCGCGTAATATCGTAACTTGTGTCGTTGAAGCGTCGTTAAGGTAAAAAAAAAGCGAGCATTCCCCCACACACAAACTCCTATTCACGATGTTTATGAATAATACCGCTTTCTTTCTTCCCCCTTTTCACTACCCACACGCCCGGTTTACTCACTTCCTTGCTTCCACACAGGCGACCTCGTTTATCTCCCCGAATATTGAAAATTAAAGCGGTTTTAATGAGGCACTTAACTCCATGATCTCCTTTATTAAACTATGCCGCCTTAAGCACCTCCCTCCCACTCCTTCACCTCCTCTCTCTCTCTCCCGACCAAATCTCATTTTTCTTCGTTCCCTCACCATCCTTCTCTTGCCCCAGTCTTTCTCTCTCCCGCATCTCCTCCTTGCCCCCAGGGGGAATCTATTTAGCGCGCGCGAGGCGCCGGATCCTTAACTCGCTCAGGTTCCACGATTGATGTCTCCGAGTTGGAGGCGAAATACGAGGGGGAAAAATCAATTAATAAAATTATCGGGTAAAGGCGGAATATTCTCTTCGCGGAGGAGGGAGAGAGGAAGAGAACGGGAGAGAGTGTGTGTGCAGAAGGGAGGGTTTGCGTTTGAGAAAGGGATGAAGAGTCGAGAAAGGAATGAAAGGAAGATGAAAATCGACGGGGAAGAAGAGATGGGGAAAGGGGTGGAATTACGCCACATGACAGAAAACAAGAGGTGAAAGGGATGATTTGATGGAATATGCGGAGCGGAATAACGCCGAGCGGTTGGAAGAAGAAATTTAAAAAAAGGAACGTGTGCGTTACCAGAGAGAAAACTAACAAGAGTAAAGGATTCTGTGGAAATCGAGGTTTAATTACAAATTACGTTCTTTCTGACATAATCGAGACTTTTTATGCTATACAAGTGGGTTCAAAAGTGAGTTAGTGGGAGTAAACGAAGAAATAAATTAATGCTAGCACGTCCTATATTAGTACCTGAAAATGCTAAGTTTATTGGCAATTCAGATATATTAGAACTATCTTAATTAATAGCTGAATTCTAGTCACAAAACGAGGATGATGATTATTTTTGTCGTAGTATTTTTTCCAAAAATTATTTATCGAGGGAATCTTATGACTGGAATCAAAATTATAAAGAGAATTCAAGAAACATTAAACGTTTGAGGAAACCAGACTGGTTTTGTTAAGCTGTTTAGTGATATCTTGATTATTAGTTGAAGGATTTATATTTGTAATTTAAAAAAATGTTTTGTCTTTATATAATTCAAGGCAGGAGTTATTCCCTTTTGTCAACGTAAATTTTAACGTATCATTTAGATATAGTAAGTTTCTTTTGAGATTGTAGAATGCTCTAATTTCCCTTTTTTGTACACATTTTAAATTAATGCAATTTTTAGCGTTTTGTTTTTGATATCATTTTGGTCTTTTGTACGCATCAATTTTCTCCCATAAATAATAAGTAATACAGTAAATTATCGTTTCTCTATTTAACAATTTTGTTACTTTTTACTTATCTACCTTAATACAAAAGCAGATAGGATAAAAGAAATTTAATTGGTAAATATACAAATTTCAACGACCATTATTGGACGTGTGAATTGATTATGTAGAGTATTGTAGAGCATCGACACACCAAAAATAGAAGGGATATATACATTGTGAAATTCGTACAACAACCTTAGATAAGCGAGTAACGTAACAGGGAAAACTGTAAGAATCCTGCGGTGGCCTTCATTCAGAATCAGATAAAAGAGGATTGATGATGTTAATATATATTTGATGCATTTGAAGAAATATGAAAGATTTTTTAAGATCTCTAGGGAAATAATAAAAGGAAAATTTTCAAAAAGTCCCCACGCGTGACAACATCAGATGAAGAGGAACAACTCTAGCAACCGCAATAAAATTTTTTCACCATTTTGTATCTCACTTCCAGTATTATTTATTAAAATTAACTATAAATATGGGAATAAAAGGATATTAAAATTTAATTTTATTCGCAATTTTAAAGAATTTGTTTCTTCTGCTTTCCCCTCCCAGAGATGGTAGTTGAGGGTTCTACATTCGTACTCGTGAGGCATTTTCGTTTCAAAAGTTTGATGTCCCTGATCTTCTTTTGCGCGCACTTTACTGGAACAGACCGCAAAAATAAAACCTTCCTTCGAACAACAACATTTCTGCTCCTTATCCGCGAACTTCGTGCGACTGTAGTTTAAACCGTATTCTTCAAATTACTCCCCCCGTCACCTCGGTCACTCTCGGACTTTCTACGGGCGATTTAAGTTCTTGGCTTGGCACGTAGTCGTCTCATTAGTTTCTTAATGCCTACACCGCCTCTTTCCACTCTTTCCACTCACTTCTCGCGAAAAACCCTCCCGTTCCCCGCGGGTTCTTCGTGTTTGCTTCCCGCTTTAGAATATCTCGCAGCTCTCCGTCGTCTCACCACTTACTCAACCCCTTCAATTAGCAGGCGAGCATGCGGGATAGTCTAAAGTGGTTGGGGACGAAGGGAGCGATAAGGAAGGAGAGGGAGACGCGTCAAATGACTCTAACCTTTAGCGATCCGAAAATTTTACTTTCCCTAAATGACGCCCACCCACGTGAAACTGCCTCCTTCGCCGAAGCATTTACCTCCGTTTAACGATGGCAAATTGCTAAAACTTTTTACTGCAGCCGCAAAGTTCAAAGTGGCGAAGAAATTTCCATGCGTAACGAGTAGTTTAATAAAGATAACATAAGTTTTCAAAGAGTGATTCTCTGGCTTGCGTTGCGCTCGCGTCAGCAAATGAGTAGCTCTTATTGTAGCAGCGTATAACATATTAATTATGGAAGTAAGGTATCCAATAAAACTGAAACTACAATAAATGTTTCTTTAGATTAAAGACTAAGTCAAAAGCTAATACTGAGCCAATCTTAAAGCTAGAATTCGCTATTGATAAACCACCAATACTTACGAATACTCTGAAGCCATAGTACATATTTAGTTTTTCCGATTTTCTTATGGCTTCTGGAACCACGAAATTTATCAATATAGACTAACTCAGCAATATGTGAAAAGTATTTTACAACAAGTTTTTTAACACACTGGCTGGTTATGTGTATTTGATCACATCGAAAATTCCGTAAAACATAAATACATTTCCTTGGAAATGTTTAAAAGAAATATTTTTTGACAGAGATTTCGGACGAATTGCAGAATACTTGTTGAGAGTTACAGAGTAGAACTACATTTGCTACTTGTATTTCATTGTTAATGGCTAACAAAAGTGAAGCATTTTCATGTGTTATTGTCCAAATATTATTATAGATACTTCTCCTGGAAATGATATCTGAAACTCTACACCTAAAGCTAGGAGTAAATTTTATTTAAAAGAAAACTACCTCATAATTTTTTCATAAGCATTAGAATATTTTCATTGACTCAAAACAATGTGCGAAGTCAAGCTAAACGGGCATGAAGAACCCAATATCGCGATGCACGCAACCATTGTCAACGAGTTTCCAATTGAAAAAGTAAACCATAGCTGAGAAACCCTGAGAAGCCGTTTTCTCTCTCTCTCTTCCCGTCTGTATGATATCGCGGAAAATTTACAAAACGTGAAACAAAGAAACGGCGATGCATTAAAAACGAGGCAGACACTCGCTGCAATGCAGCCTTCTGCGAGGAAAACCACCTCCACTCTCCCAGCCGAACCGAGTGCAAATATGGAACATTAAAAGAATAAAAAGCCTTCCTCGGGAAACAGGATGACAGCCGATAAACCCAATCCGTCATGCATCTAAAATTCTACGCGAAAAAGAGGAGCGAAATAACTCAGTATTCTTCGTCGTAAATAACACAAGGTCGGGAAAATGGGAAAACTTCCAATCAATAAAAAATATGGACGTTCTGAGAAAATATTTCTTATTACTCAAAGATGGCTAAAATCACAAATCTTAGAAAATAGTACATTGCGAGTTAAAAATTTTGCCATATACTTAAACTGTAAGACGCCAAGTAACGCTCAAAAGCTTGCGGTTACATAAAACGATGTTCAACTATATAATATGACATGTTAAATTTGTCTCCGAAATAATCGTATCGTATTTAGACATTTTTTCGTATCAATAATCATCTCGCATATTGTGTGACAGGGCAATGACTATAAAATTCGGAGTAATTAATCAAAACGAGATGAAATAAAAAGATCAAAATTAGTCACAAGAAAACCTACGCTCCCGCATCAACAGATATAAGAGTATGTTAATACGGGTTCGTAAAAAAGTTGTCCAATAATAAATGCCTCAGTTTTTGCACACGAGCCGCGCTCGGTTAGGTCGGCTGAGTATTATTTGCGAAAGCAAAGGAGGCAAAGGAAGAGAATATGGGAGAAGAGAATATGGGGAAGAGAGTATGAGGAAGTGGTGGACAGGCCACAGGATGAATGACGGAGGAAGGATAGAATGGAAGAAAGAGAGACCAGGAAAAGATGGAAGTTGGGAGAGGGAGAGAAAGGGAGGAGGGAATCTTGGAATGAAGATTGATACCGTTGGGAGAGGAGGTCGGAAGAGGGGAGGAGGTTGGCGGTTGGGTCTGTTGGACTGGGCGTGAGGGTTCTCTCTCTTTTTTTTAGGAATATGGGTGGGGCGGCGCTTGAGCTTAAGTAGGAAGGATTTTAAGGGCTAGTAGGGTCTCTTTCTCGTTCCCAAGGGTGGTGTTAAAAAGGGCTCCTAGAGGAGAGAGGGCGGAGCGAGAAAGAATGGAGGAGGGAGGAAGGATAGATAAGAGGAGGGAAAAAAAAGAGAGATACGAAGAGAGGCGGCCGAGATATTTTATCTCACGCTTCATGATGGAAGGTTGTGTGCGCGCGTGTGTGTGTGTTGGAGGAGGAGAGAGGTAGGAGGAGCCGGAGGGAGAAGGGGGAGGGGCAATTCCTTCACAGCCAAAGTTCCCTCCTTATCGTACGGGATTGAATGCGAAGGGTTGGAAATAGACGGGAGGAAAGGAGGTCCTATTTTTCTCGAGGGAAGTGCTTTTCGGGCCGAGCGCGAAATGATATCTTGTTATGCGTTCCTGCGGCGGAGAAAATCGTCGCTTTTACGGAGCAAACAGGTAGTATCCAGGGCGCGGTTTATGAAATAGGATCTGCACCTCGGAACTGTGCAGAAAATTACGTCTCTGGCTCGCAGGATATATATTTTACGTTTTCGTTTTAGTTTTTTTTTTTTCGAGTTTGCGTGAGCCGGTTGAGTACGCGAGAAGAAGGAGGCGGAACAATGAATGGTTTTGCAGCGGCTACCCATCTTATCTCAAGCTCATCGAAGTTTTATCATATCGCATGATACCGTGTCGCAGGTTTGGTAAATTATTAAATGAACCATTCATTTTTAATATATAATCGATTCCTCTTGAGAATTTACCCATTTATTTAATAACGTAAATGAAAAATAGCTTCCGATTAACTTAGAGATTTTAAGTTTAAAAAATTCTTTCTTTGTTGACTGATTCATTATTAATTTCTTGCCAAATCCATCATGTATCGATCATTTTGCACGGAACTGAGCCTCAGAAGTTCGAGAATATTTTTCGCATTATTTACGGCCAATCTTCTGAGGATTTTCGAAGTAACAACACCGACATAAACAGTGAATACAAACTTCGGAGTTCATCGACTGGATAATTATCGAAAATAGATAAAACTCTGAAAATCACAAAACTATAATTAACTGCGAATAAAACAGCTAAGGATACGTATAAAAGAGATAGTAATACGGAAATAAACTCCAAATCAGCCCAAAGAGAAAAGGAAAGAAAGACGAAAAGGGTACCGCACACTAAACTAGCGTACCAAAACAAGACAAAGACAAAACCCGGAGAAAAGATTGATTAAAGACTCTCTCGAATAACTCTTCCACTTTATCTTCCACGCTTTATCTTCCTCCGTCGCCTTCGAATGCACAGATGCCCGCTCTGTCCGAAGAAAATAGGATGGACGACGGCAGAGCCACCTAATGAAATCTCCCGCACGGGGAAATTCAACTCAAGCCTTATACGCGGATGAAAACCACGACACCCTTTTAATCCGTCTGCTTCCCTCCAATCCTTCACAATATGAACGATCCGTCCTCTTTCTCTCTCTCCTTTACTCCTTCCGTGACCCTTCAAGGCTTCACCTTATAACGACAAACAGTCCAGCTGGTGTTAAACCAACATGCACACTCACCCGCTAGCGCACGCCTCTCTCTCCCCCTTTTTCCTCTCTCTCTCTCACTCTCCTTCTGCAGGACACTAAAACTTGTGGATCAGTCCGAGGAAATCCGAAATCCTGCAAACAGAAACCTCAACTTCGCGGTGACCCATCGCAGCCAGGCTTTCCGCATTCGCTCTATCGTTCCTCTTTTTTTTTCTTCTCGCTTCGGGTTCCACCCTCCAGAGGTCAGGCAAGGAGAGAAGGGAAGGGGGAGCGAGGATGGGAGAAACGTTTGGAGAAGGGGAGAGACTACGAGGTCGATGTGTAAGTGGTGTGCTATTGAGGTGGGAGGGGGAAGGGAGGGGAATGTGAGAGGTGAGACTGCAGAGGACGAGGAGATAGGGAGTGGTCGAGGAAGGGAGAGATTGGGTGGACGAGTGGTTGGATTTTTGTAAAGGGGAGGGATTTTTCAGGTGGAGGGAGAGGATGAAAAATTACGACCGAGAGAAAGTTTTATAAACCTCTCTCGTTGTTTTAGCCATCACGATTATTCGGACTTAGTGACATCAAACGCGAAAATAAGAGCCTTAAACTGCGTTTTGTTACGCATTATCTGCTGATGTTGCATAACGAAAGATATTTTATAAATTTAAAGCACATTATAAACAATTTATAATTTCGACTTTATTTGATTTCATAAAATTTATCTTCTGATGTCAAATCCTGCATTGGGCATGCGTATGTTGATTATCCCCAAGCCAACTGCGTAACAGTTCATCAATACTGTGACTTTTAAATTACTTAATAAGATAAAATCGATACAATAACCAAATATTAAAATGTTTAATGTCGAAAGTCTTGAACTTACATATGTAACAAAAATGTGCAAGCTTTCAAAATGTCAAACACATTACAACGGTGGTCCCCAACCTTTTTGCACAAGTGAGCAACAACGAGGTGTTAAGTATGTGATGGGGCCGCAATTTGAAACGAAAAAATAAAATTAATTACTGACCTAATCAGCAATTAAAGTTAAATTTATGAAATAAAGACATTTATTTATCAGAAGAGATAAACATATTCAATGTTATACTTGAGAGGCTGCATTTCATTAAGGAGGTTATTAATATCTACTTCAATGTTCGTGACACACAATCTTAAAATCTCATGCAAATGATTGTCTAAAAGCCTTGTCCTACACTTCGACTTGATTAATTTAATTTTTGAAAATGTTTTTTCACAAATATATGTGCTGCCAAAAATGGAGAACATGCCCCCTGCAAATGTCTTTTGGTTCACAAATGTGTCCGGTAATCCTGAATAAAAATCCAAAAGACTATTTTTGTAGGTGTCTTTCAAAGTATCAGTGGCTTGCAGATCAATTAATTCCATTTGATATTACATTTCAGATTAGTCTTCTGGTGATACTTCAAATGGATTCTGAAACTTTCTTATTTCCTTCGCATATTTGTGAAAATCCCAGAATCTGTTCTTGAATTCTTCCTGCAAGAGTTTCAGTGCTTCTGTTCTTATTTCTACAGTGGAATGTGGGACCATTTTTTTTATCCGGCACTAGTTCCTTACAATAAGACAAGTGTGAAAATTTACCTTCACTAAACTGTTCCCCATAAATGTTCAACTTCCCCTCAAAAGCTTTCACCTCAGCATATACACGTATGTCTGACACTAGCTTTCCTTTGCCCTGTAATCATAAATTCAAATGATCTGTTATATTCGATCTGCCTCGACTTTCCCAAGTTCGATGCGGTTGCGCAAGAACGCACGTTGTGGAAAGCCGTTCTGCAAAAACGCTCACGTGGTCATACAATCAAAATTGAGTACGTCTAAAAAATTAATACAAGAGAATAAGGAGTTCGGCACAAACCAGGATTGTATGTTAGTTTTTACTACTGCTGCAGAATAGTTTCTGGGGTGGGGCAAGGTCCGCACAGAATTGGCTCGCGGGTTGGGGACCCCTGAACTACAGTGTCCGAAATGAAAGGTAAAATACCGAATTATTGAATCAATACATTTTAATTTTGAATGAGAAGATAGCAGTCTTCGCCCTAATATTGGCATACCTGTATGGCTTCAGCCGCCAATATTTTACAAAGAAAGATTTCTATTTCCCAATACAAGATGCATTTACCGAGTGCAGCGATTATTCATTGGAAGTACAGCAGAAAACATCTAAAGCAGCGATTCCCAAACGCTTTTGTCTTGCGGACCCCCATTCATAACATTTTCTTGTTTGCGGACCCCCTTTCTATTTTCCATATTTTTGAGGACCATTGTAGCTATAATTGGATTAAAATAACAGTTTTGAAACAGAATTTTATATTTTATAAGTACAAACTTGTGAAATAAACGGTATACATTTATTAGTTAATATTAGAGTACAAAGTATTCTAATTTGAAATTAGCAATAATATCGAAAGTAGACTTTTTGTGAGATGTATAATGTTATTTTAATAATGAAAGAGCAGAAGTATTTCGTTTAATTTTACTCAGTTGAAGATCTGCATTTGTTTTTCGCATTTAACAAACATAGTGAAGATCCTAGAGAAAGGAAGTTCTGGGGTCGCCAATTTAACAAAATGAATCATGGTAAGGTTCGTTCTTGTTGGGATGGGAACCTAACCCTATATTTTACATTGCCTGGATTACTTCTATTTCGCGATTTTGGCTTTCACAGTGTTTTCAGGGAACGTACCCCGCCAAAGACGAGGTTTACCTGTAACTTTTTTTTTCAAAGATCTTCGCGCGGACCCCTGAAAATTAGGTCGCGGATCCCCAGGGGCCCGGGGACCCCAGTTTGGGAAACACTGATCTAAAGGATCAGCGAGCTACATATGCGTCCAAGCAGAAAGGGGGAATTTCGGATAAATGATAGTATAAAAGCGCCGGTCTATGGGATGTAGTTATCGATGAAAAGGCATTATTGATTAACTTAAATCACTAGCGACCAGAGGCGTAACATTACAGTCCATATGATTACCTAATCGGAGAGTATTGGTAACTCTAGTACTAGTTTCACAAGTTACGTAAACATAGAACTGAACAAAATTCAACTTAGCAAAAGTTGACGGTGTTTGGCAATTACTATTTAACTTAGATGCAATGTGTGTATGTTTAACTGTATGGAAATGAATAGAAACTGGTAAATTACAGTCTTATAATTTGTAGTTTTGAGGATTGAAACGTAAAGTTCGTTTAAGTTTTTCTGAGCCCATACAATATTATAAATAATTTCAGTCAATAACATCAAAATAATTGACATATTGCTTTAGCTTTAACATCCACGAAGACTTTAAGGTTTATTGTTTCATGACTCTATTTTAACTCGAGTAGATGGAATTTTTAGATAAAATGTATGATGTAAATACTCAAATAGATGGCATATAAAGCGTATCAATTAAAAATAGCTTACTGTCAATCTATTTTTATGCTTCAAAAATTACCCAGGTATGATTGAACAGAAGTGGACTCTAAAAAAATAAACTCTGCATCATCTGATAATACTGAAAATGAATAATTCTAACGAATCCGCAATATAAAGGAAAACCTTGATAGTATGTAATTTGACTGAATCATAGGCAAAGTTGGATTGTCCCTAAAACTACATTTTATGAAACGATAGCACTCTCGACTCGTGCCATTATCCCCATTAAATGCACGAGTAGCTAATAACGCGTTCGCCCGTCCCAGTTTCTGGAGAAAATTTAACGGGAGTCGAGTGTAACGGGTTTGAAATAACACGAAGGTAATGGTGATTTCATTTTTTCCCGTTGGTTTTCTTCCTTCGCGATCAATCATTGTACGGTCATAAAATTTTCGAAAATTCATAAGATCCACATAATAAATCACCACCGAAAATTTATTCTGGAAAAAATCAATATACAGATTTGAATATCGCATTAATTTTGACGTAGGCAGATGACATTTTCTGAATAACTTATTTTCCGCATAAAACTTCGTTTGCAGGATTTTAATATATAAAATCGCTTACGGGCATACAGACTTTGAAAATGAATACTTGACTTTTTTATCATTTATCTTTTATGAGACCACTTCGCGCGTTCTTTCTGTATTGAACATACAGATCACCCTTTTATTTAACAACAGATTTAAAGAATTAAAAAACTTTTCTATCTTTAATTAGTTTTTCATATAACACTAATCTACCTATCACCGTCACAGTAACAGTGCGTAACGGAAATAAATGACTTGGAAATATGGTGCTATAAATAACACCTTCATTTAAGGCACTGAGGAATTTTATAAATCCACTAAAGTAGCGGGAAAGAAAAATAATACTTCTAGATAAATTTTCCGAAGGAATATTTTTTTATTCGGGCAAGAGGGAAGTAGAGGCCGCAGGAAAGGAGACAGGAGGACGCGGTGAGGGAGGGCAAGGCGAGTGAAGTTAGGATTAAGGAGGTGGATGATAAGTTGGAGGCCTGGAGGATGGAATCTGTGATAAGAAGGAAAGGAACGAAATAGGACAGGTTCGGTAAGAGGAAAAGGAAAAAAGTTAGGATTAGAAGAGAGAGTGTAGTGAGATGAGGAGAAGAGAGAGAGAGAGAGAGAGAGACGAAAGCTGAAGGGAGATATAGGGAGGGAGGTATCGATAGGGAGGGAGAGAGAGAGGACTGAAAGGTGGTAGATAGATCGGAGAAAGAGGGCGGGAAATGTTAGATTTATAGCGCCGAGGATGCGAGACTTCTTGGAAGGATAAGAAAAATGGAGAAAGGGGGTCGAATGACGAACGAAGATGGGAGAGGATGCAAGGGCGATAAAGGAGGAGGAAAGTGCGAAAAGATAAATGATTTTGGATGGGAGTGGCTGAGAGATGAGAGGGAAAAAAAGACACGCGAAGGAGAAGAGAAGGGATTTTTGAAAGAGGATGGTGATAAAGGGAGGTGCGGCAGGTGGAGATGTGGGAAAGATCTTTTGCGGGAGAGGTCACCCTTGCGTAATCGCGTTAGAGCTTCCAACGCCGCGCGACAGATGGGGAGACCTCAGCTCGCAAAGGTGGTGGTTAGGCACTTGCATCACGTAGAGAAAGAAGAAGAGAAGAGAAAAGATGCTAAACAAGGGCGTGAAATAAGAGAGGGGGGGGGGGAGGGAAAGAAAGGAAGAAATGGGAGTAGAGGGCGGGATATAAAAACAGCGACTAGGCCAGAGAAAGATAGTGGTTTCGATGGAGAAAGGAGGATGAGAGGAAAGTATCTATCTAAGTCTTTAAAAATATTATTAGAGGGAAAGAAAAACGCCAATATGGAGGTAAGGCGATTACTCTGAAAATATGAGAATATGCGTGCCTGAAAGGAAACGATACGAACGTAAAGATTCGTGGAAAAAAGGTTGAGAAAAGATAAGAATCCCATTCTCCGTTCAATGGATCGAATCTCTTTAACTATTAATAGATTTAAAGCCACACACATTATCGGAATAACTGCGCTCTTGTTTGAATATACAAGTACCTTTTGAATACAGAGAATTGCACGAAAAATATAGGGACATTTAGGTTAGACTAATAGGTTTATATGTTTCGTTTCCTAAAGACGGAATCAAGTTCATTCAATTAAAAAATTCATGACATTAAAGGACCTAATATTTCTCTTAGGAAACAGCGAAAAATAGTAAAACAGAAAGATTGTAAACATGTCATAATGTTACATGTAAATTACTGAAGTAAAATTAAAATTTTTCTACGCCCGTCGAAAATTAACCTGGAACAAATTAAAGAAAGGGGATGGATTGATGAGTAAGCTTTATTAGAATAAAATTAATCGCATCGCTATGGGAAGACTTCTGGCGGAGGTTGAAAGTGGAACGAGTATTCCAGGTGGTAAAGGGAATAAAACATACTTCAGGTGTAAAAAAGATCCAGTCAAGAAGATAAAATACTCTCAGAGCCAGGAGCAAAAGGGAGGAAAGCGTGTGTGTAGAAGAAAAACGTGCATCACGCGAAATGTTCCTATTAAGATTCAGAAAAGAAATAGAGAAAAAAGTAATCTAAAATGAAAAAGGTGGGAAAGAAGCATTCCAGAAATACAAGAATAAGGGTATAAAAAGAGGAGAGGCGGTAGATGGTGAGAAAGGGACGTAAAAGAGTTAATAAATTGCAAAAATAATAAAGACAGATGTGCAAAAACGAGGCAGAGAGCGGAAGGAGAGCAGTAAAAAGTCCTGAGGAGAAGAAAAGAAATAAGAAGAGGCTTAGAGAGGCGAGAAGAAAGAGGGAAAACACGAGGGGCGAAGAAGAGAATAAAAAAAGAAGAGAGGAACGCGTGTAGGGAAAGGTAAAGAGGGTGAAGGCGGCAAAGAGGAGAGGCGCAGAGAAAGAATCTAGAACGAAGACCCCAATCAAAAAGGATCGAAGACGAAGAACGTGAGGAGAAAGGGAATGGGGCGATAAAGTCGAGGAGGAAAAAGAAGTGTGCGGTAAAAAGAGAGAGAGAGAGGGAAAGAGAGGGAGAAGAAGGGAGAGGAATGCGAGGAGGTCGGCCTACTTCATGTGCAACGCGTTGGTCATTTTCCCGATTGAAAATAAAGTTAACTTTACCCATTTATTTCTTTGCGTCCAATTACTTAAATGGAGTTATTTTTCTATGGAGTCTCCTGTATATCAAATACAAATATTCGTTAGAAGATTAATGCTCGTTCGTATCGGTCACGTGTCATTAAATTAAATAATTAAGAGTTTGCAGTTTTTAACCACGTGAAAGAAGTGAAATCTAAAGTCTTCTGCAGACATGAATAATATTTTATCGTAGATTAATAAATTGGACATTTAGACTATAAAAATTTATATGTATAAGTTTAATTTTTCTGCTTTAGACAAAGATAAAATAAACTTCCTCAGTCTTCGCAGAAGTTGTTGTAAAGAATTTAAAAAATATAACTTCATTAACACAATATCATGGATTAAATGAATATTTGTTTTTTCGTATTAGTTATTAATCCATACTTTATTTTGATAAGAGATGAATTACATAGGTAGGTAGGTCCCAGCATATCACGAAAAAATCGTCGAAATCCTACAAATCGTTCTCGATTTATTCCACTCCCTCCCTCCCTCCAAATCCTTCTCAGACAGATGAGCGTTCTAGGCAAACATATCAACAGACTACTACTATAATCACGATTAAAATTTTATGAGTAGCTTAGCATTGTAAAAATTAATTTAAAAAATCTTGGTTTACCTGTCTTTATGTAATATCCAGAATGTCAGGGTTATTGCTTCACGTTTCAATAACGTTACAATTAATAACGAAAAACTGGACTTTTTATAAAAATTTTAATACTTTCTAAAAATATAATAATATTGACTGGAAACCTATGGACCATAAGGTACAGCTTTTATTCGATGAAATCCATAATATAGACTGAAAAATGAGTTTCGTTTTTGTTTTTCCCATGATTCAAAATTTACCCCATTTCGAAGGAATGAAATACTCCAATAGCAGGAAATACGGCATCCAAGGAGTTTATAAAATATGTCTACGCCAATGCCCGAAATGCATTCTCACTAATGCCGGAGATTAATTTCCACGAACCCACCATATTTTACTGCCTTTCACAGAAAATTAATTACGTTTTACTTAAAATATGACTTCTCTTTTAAAATTAATATGCTGGAATTTATTTTTCACCATTTTCCATTTTTGTCAGACCTAATACGTCCATTATTATAAGTATCAAAGAAACTTGAAAAGGCATATTAAAGGTCCTCTTTCATCATAACTAGGGATGAAATAATACCGACAATTTTTAATACAGGTATTGGGACAGTTTTTTGCTGATACCGGTATTGAAACCGGTTTTGTGCAGAGAACAGTTTATAATCATTTAGTATATTATTTTAATAATAATAATAATCCTTTACTAACGGGATAAACCCTCTTTCTTACAAAATATCGGAGTTCAAAAGCAAGATATGAGTATTTCAACAACTACATTAATATGGACTTTTCAAAAACACTCTTGCTTTCAAAATAAGGTTATAGCTAGATAACTGCCCTGTTCAGGGCGTTTTTACCACTCTTCAAAACGGTGACACCCATCCCGATAAGGGGTATTTTTCAACCCCAGGGTAAAAAAACATTTTTTTTCGAAAAGAAAACTCTTCATATTTCATAAACAATAATGGCAAAGTAAGAAGAAAGGATTACACTACACAAAATAAATCTATAAACCAAATTATATGTTGTATATGAAAATAATGAGTCAATTTGTGGACCCGAGGTCAAAAAATGCCGCACTTCGGGACCGAAGGGTTCAGGAACGCATTTCAGGAGGACGAGACCATTTCTAATCGTTTTATCTCATCGAATTAGGTAATATTATAAATCTCTCATACTGATCCTTCGGAGTCACTTTTCGGAAGAATCCTCCCACTTTATTTCTATTCACACACGCAACAAATACATTTTTGGAAACTTGGCACCGCTCCCACAAAGTGCACTTTTCAATATTGTAAATCACGATATCGGTATTATGTGTCTAATTATTAATTCCGATTTCCAATACCGGTATTCATCCCTAATCACAACCCAATACTACGTTTATAATATCATTTATGTGTGCTCGGAAATAGAGTGAATGGAAGTAAAGTATGCCAGGTTATCTATTTTATTCAACGAGCGAAAAAACGAACATTATTGCGTCTAAAAGGGACTAATTTTCAGTAGTGCTTCATTTAATCATTGTTAATAGTTGATATTTAAAAAACGACAGTATAAATTACAGTTTTTATTCAGCAATAACGACATCATAAGCAAATATTATATACATATATAAAAAATAAGTCCAAAAATATTACTCAAATGCTTCTTACAAATTGTAAAAAGTGTAATGGATGATATAATAGCATTTATAAATAACACTAGATCGCCGTTAATGTAAAATGTATGGTATTAAAAAGGATAAATATCCTCTGAATTAAAAGTTTAAAATGCTACAGAGTTTTACTATCTACCACTTCATGGTTAAAAAAACTCCCAACGCCGCTTAGGAAGTGGTGGGACTAATATCATATTAGTCAAGTTCAATACAGGAATCTTTGAAATGCACAGAATTGTCATAGCTAGTAAAAGCCGATCCTTTTTTCCTGCTTACAGAATCCAGCTACTCAAAACTCTCATTGTATGTAGTGGTAAATATAATTCCACCGAACGAATTCCTTACAGATGAATAAAGCAAGAGAAATAAACCCAAATATTCAGCGAATAAAAATAAAGAAAACTGATGAAATGGTGAGCCAACAAACAGAGCATACGAGTGGCATGGTAAGAAGAAAATGAGTTCGCATGAAATGAGAGAGAAGCGACACGAAAAAACTTCATAAAATGCTGGATATTGTGTTTTAAAAATTCTCTGAGACGAAATTTTCCGCGAAGAGAAAAAAATGTTATATAATTTTTTTACCGAGTCAAATGTTTTGTGAGGATTTGGAAAAAGTAGGATGTTAAAACAAAACTAAAAATACTTATGTACGTCACTATTTGCTTCTGGTAATTTTGAACGTTAGAAGGTCCCAACCGCATTTGAAATAAGAATATTTAGTCTGTAACGAATTATTTCCATTAATTTTCCCCCTGGCATCTTTTATCAACTCTTATTGAGCTGCATAAAGTAAATAAAAAAAACGCAATCAGCGCATGCATCGATAAAGAAACGAAATATAGCTCAGTGCGTCGGCGGACATTATTCTTCATGCGCCACGTCGATGCCGAGAGTCTCTCCAATCTCGCAAATATAGGTTCGAGAGATTCCGATGCGAGATCCGCAGAAATGTGGATGACACGATTTCCAATTCGCAATCCCGCTTCATTCACACTGCCCCGGTTTGCCGGAAACCTAATAATCTTAAAAGCGTGCGCATCGAACGCAGGACGCGTCCCGTTAACCTTCCTCCACCGTTATTAGGAACGTGACGATCAAACCTGCCTCTGCTTATCCTCCTCGCCCCTCTCTGCACCTGGGAAATCGCTCAGAAACAATTATCGGCTGAAATCGAATAGCGTCGAGCAATCAGCCGTGCTTTAATGTGAAATTCCGAAGCAGACGACTGCTTATATAAGCTCCCTGTCCAAATGAATCTATCTCCCAAGCTCTAGGGCAATCCTCTCTCTCCCTCTCGATAGCATTAAATGGGTGCCCTGGGGGCTACGTGTCCCAGAGTTGTTTTTTTTTAATTTTCCGTATCAAATGGAATTTGCCTATCAATCACTATCCAGTTCTCTCTCTCTCTCTCCCTCTGAAAACGTGTCTCGTCTTCCTCTATCCCTTTCTACGTCTGTATGCCTGTTTCTCTTTTCCCACAAATAGCCTGACCCTTCTGTACATAACACACACAGACAGATACACAGACACAGGCACATACGCATCGAATGCCGTACACCGTATACTAAATCCAGAGTTCAGCCGCAAAGCCTATCATTTGAGAAGGAGCGTATAATACTCCTTTCTCCGCCAGTCCATGCTTGGGAGGATAATGGTTTTAATCTGAATACCCTGCTACCGTGAAGTGGACGAGAAGGGACGTAAAAAGTGAAAGCGAGAAGAGAAGAGGCCGCAGAACTTTTTAAAGCAATTCCTGTGACCACTAGAACGTTTAAAATGTTTTTTTCCTAAAAAACGTAAATTATGGTAAAATTACATATTTTGGAAGTAAAACAACCTCGAATTTTAAAAAGAACTTATGAATACTATTACACTTAGTTTAAGAAATATTTTTTTAAAGTTTTCATAATACTCTTAATTTTTTTTTAATTCTTCTCATTTTTAAATTAAAATAAAATGCCTGGGCTAAGACCATTTGCTGATTCCAGAATTTAGAATGTGGTTTTGTAATATAATCCACAGATTCTTATATTAAAATTTGTGGAAGTTACATTACAATTAAAGTATCCTCGATTTTAAAATTATATATACTACAATTCTTGACGAACATCTACAGAAAATACTACCGAACCCATTAAATATTCGGGATCAACAAACGATCTGAGACCATGCATAATTTTATATTTTAATTAAAAAAGGTAAAAAATGAGGACAGAAATGTTTTTATCAACTCGTTTTCAATCCAAAGTTGAGGAGTAATAATGCTATCTTTCCACATTTGCCAGTGATTGCCATGCGATTACGCCCACGAAGTTTTTTACATCCCATAGAGATAACGAGTTTTTGCTGAGGACGAAAAACGTTTCAAATTCTCATTCATACGAATTAACTGACTCAGCATTCCTTTCTGCATGCCACATCGCCTTTTGCACGCGTGCATGAAACAGAGTGTAAAAAGGCTAGGTAATCCTGTCACGGAAATGCATTACGGGGAATGTATCGACGAATCACTGCGCGCCTACGTCATGGCTGCTTTTGCTGCGAGTTAATCGATCGATAACCGGTGATTAGTATCCTACCTATTTTTATTGTTTACGGTCATCCGAAAGGGATATTGACGAAGAAAATTATGTTTTGCAAACAGGGTACTTTAAGCAGAATTGGAATTAATGAATTCACCTCGCAGGAGCTGGATGGTGTGTTATGTCCCTCAATCTTGCATAGGGGATCCTTTTACCGAAGGAAAATGTGTTTATGATGATGCAACGAAGCTTTTATGTAAAAACAACTCACGCTATTACAACAAAACGAATTATGTTGTTCCAAAAGAGATCGATGCGAGGAAAACGACCTAATTGAGATGTCGGAAGGATGTTTATCTAAAATATCCATCAAGTACCTTCTGTCAAAAACAAATGTGAGGCACTTAAGCCTTATTTGTAGTAAAAAAAAACCCTTGAAGTTCTCAATTTGAGATTAAGGCTCTTTTATTTTAACATCTACCAGACAGTGTAAAGAATGCTGGGATAGCTTCACAAACGAGCTAATGTGTTATTAAATGCAGCAATAATGATATATATATATATATATATATATATATATATATATATATATATATATGTGTGTGTGTGTGTGTGTGTGTGTGTGTGTGTGTGAATGCTTAAAGAAAAGGAAAGGTAATAATAAAGGTGGCAAGAAGGCGTTGAAGGAAGCCAGTGGACACTTAACTAGATTGGAGAGCCGCTGGGGGTGCTGAAGACACGAAAAATACAAAAACAACACAAATATGGAGCTTTCGGGCTGTTCTTTCCTTCCGCCGCGCCGGCCTCCCAATTTGGGAAATATCCTGTGGAAGAAAGAACTAACCATTCCCAACCCTTCATCCGCTGCAGGATCTCAACACTGTGGCAAACCCCGTTGCCTCAAATGCCCCATCCACCCACCCTCATTTACTTTCACCATTCCCTCCAGAAGTAACTGCACCCCGAAGAATGTCATTTACCTCCTCACCTGCACCCTCTGTCCTGCTTTTTATGTTGGCCTCACCAGTAACCCCCTCAACATCAGAATTAACGGCCACCGGAACAGCGTAAATACCAAACGTCCCCTTCCGGTGGCCTCTCACGCTATTTCACACAAGGTAACTTTTAATAACTGCGTTAATGTAAGGATTATCAGCGGCCTACCGGACGACACCCCCGCCCCCCTACTTCGACAGTGGGAGTTAGCCCACATCTTACTCCTTGACTCTTTCTTCCCCCCCCTCCCCCCCGGTCTCAACCTCCGATGACCCTATTGGCCGTCCCCCCTTCCCGCCTCCTCCTATCCCCGAACTCCTCCCATTACCCCCCCCCCCCCCATATCCTCCCCAGTGTGTCACTTCAAACAGTACATATCTCTCCGTAGCCGAAGAAGGGCGTCAGCCCGAAAGCTCCATCTTTTTGTTGTTTTTGTGTTTTTTGCCCCATTTTTTGCCCATAAGAAAGCATGTAAATTGGTGCAGAGGTTTTTATATGTACATTTTAAAATTACTTTCCATCAAGATACGAACTCGAGACTTAAACTGTCGGATAGAATATAAATTGTAGTTTCTTATTTTTGAAGACAGAATTCAAATCCGAGTAGAATTAACGTAAAAATATAGTTTTTATCGCAAAAAAGTGGTAATTTTTCTGGGTCTAACAATAGGTTTCCTTGGTAACTAGCTCTATCCTTTCATATGGGTAAGCTTTTAATGGGAATCAGAGGCTTATATTTTAATGCTGTTAATGTTAAACTACACCGAATGAAGGAAATCTGAAATTGATATAATCCTCATTTCTGGGGCTGTTTTGCCCCATTATTGCCCCATTCGAGAACAAAAAAGGCGATGCAGCTGCATAGGACCCAGAGACATGAAATTTGGCACAGTTATAGAAATTTCATTGCAACCTAAGATAAAATTATAAAATTGCAAAAATTCTAATTTTTAAGGGGCGGTTTTGCCCCTTTTCGGCCCCATAGGAGATCAAAAAATGCGAGGCAGCTGCATAGGACCTAGAGACTTGAAATTTGGCACGATTATGGAATTTTCATGGCAAACTAAGATAAAAAATTAAAATAGCAAAAATTCCAAATTTTAATCGGTGGTTTTGCCCCTTTTCGACCCCATGCGAGTGTGATAATTATAAGGCACTTCTTAATGAGATACAAACTTGAAATTTGGCAGAATTATGGGTTTTTAGTTACAACAGATGGAAAAAATCTTAGAATGTAAAAATTCATAATGTTAGGGGCTGTTTTGCTCCATTATTGCCCTATACGAGGATTAATATTATATGGCATTTCTAAATGAGCTATAAACTCCAAATTTGACACGGTTATATGATTATGTACAACATCGATTGGGAATAATTTGAATTTGTAAATATGCTAAGACGAAATCCAATATCGTTAAAATTCGAAATCTTAGCGACTGTTTTGCCAAATAATTGTCCTATGCGACGAATAAAATTATATTACACTTCTAAATGAGCTACAAAGTTGAAATTTGATACAGTTATATGATATTGTACAAAATTCATTGGGAATAATTTTAAATTTTAAATATTCTAAAACTTTAAAAAGCTTGCAGAATGCAAGCACACATTAACTAGTATATATATATATATGTATATATCATTCACTTCCACCCCCACACCTTCACCCCAGTGTCACTGCCGAATCAGTTGTGTCTCTCTTGTGCTGACGAAGGGATCATCCCGAAAGCTCCAACAACTTCTACAAATGTGTCTCTCCAACATCCCAGCGGCTCTCCTTCCGTGGGTTTCCTTCAAACACCTAGTTGCCCTAAATATCCTCATTTACCTTTCCTCTTCCGTAAGTTTATATATATATATAAGTTCCCTACTTTTTTATTTTGAATGTAAACAAATTTTAATGCGGAACAGATGGAACAGATATAGGCATATATTCAGTCTATTTTTCGACGTAGTCGCCTTGTCTGTTGAGGCACTTATCATAGCGGTAGATCAAGGAATCGAAGCCTTGGTTGGTAGAAAGATGCGTCCTGCAGACGTAGCCAACGTTTGACCTTTTCTTGGACAGAATCATTACTGGAGATGAGACTTGGGTGTTCCATTACAGTCCTGAGAGTAAAGCCGAATTAATGACATGGAAGCATCCTCGTTCCCCTGTTGCAAAAAAAATTCAAGACAACGACAAGCCCGAGAAAAGTGATGGCAAGTGTGTTTTGGGACATGAATGGAGTACTTTTGCTGGATTTCACTCCTCGCGGTGCAACAATCAATGCAGCTGGAAGCACCTTGGAGGCCTACGCTTCCAGTCTGATGAAGACGTCCAAGAAGAGGTCAAACGTTGGCTACGTCTGCAGGCTTCGATTCCTTGATCTACCGCTATGTCAACAGGCAAGGCGACTATGTCGAAAAATAGACTGAATATGTGCCTGTATCTGTTCCATGTGTTCCGCATTGTAACTTGTTTACATTTAAAAGATAAAAAATAGGGAACCTTACTTTCTGACGTTCCCTCGTGTGTGTGTGTACACACACACACACACACACAAAACTGAAATATGATAACAGGAAGAGGTTTCAAAATAAAATTCTCGCTTCGTAAATTATATATTTAACTCCATTAAACAAAAGAATTACTCGCTATTTTCATCAGGTGGGAATTATGTATAGTATTCATTTGGTGTAAAATGTGAATCGCTACATATGTATTTTCGATGTTGCCCAATGTACCCGAACTGAAAGTGTATCTCGAGATATATAACATTACGGGGTAGATAAAAATTCTTCATAAATGTACCATGATGGTTAAGTCGCAGACATACTCAGAATAAAGTCATAACTTTACCCATTTCTTTATAATAACCGATTTGATATTTGAGAATATGAGCTTTATACAAACTCAATAACATACGCGAAGTATAATGAAACAAAAACTCTTCGGAAAAATCCGTCTCAAGAAGTATGAAGTGCTCAAAGAGATATGAAGTTTTCATCTTTTATGCTAAGAATGAGTTTCATACGCAATCAAGCGTAATGAGATTTAAAAATATTGCGAAGTCGAGTAAATAATTCAAGGAAATGTGCCGCGCTAATGCTTATTCCTAGAATCATTTCTGTTACGAATAAAATTTAAAATTGAATAATGGTTTATTTTAATATGATGTTTAACAACGTTGTAATACGTTCTTCCATTTTAAAATACGCTTTTATATTTTATAATTGCTTTTAACTTCAATAAAGTCTAGTCCATAAAAAATAAACGATAAAAAATTTTAGAATAATAACTTTTTAATTAAACACACGAATAATTTTTAGCAATGCACACTTCTTATTAAGTGAAATTTTATTCATTTAAAGTCAATAAAAGATTAAAATTTTCGTATATAACATCTTGCTATATTTCCAAAAAAAATAAACTAATCCACGACGAGAAATTTAGTCACTCCTGGTCCCAATACCACAAGAGCCCTCGGTATACCATCATCATCATAGGTAGTCTGTCCGTAGGCAGATCCGTGATTATTATATTATTGGTTCTCCACATACTCCTATTTTCCGCAGTCTTCTTCAAGTCTTCATAGCTCCAATTCCCATTCGAGTCGTCTATCAGCTGAAATCTTATTCTACCTCTCTCTTTTTCCAACCAGTTTTCCTTCTTGCACTTCTTTAATCATGCTCTCTCTTTTCAGGTATGGTCCAATTCAGTTCGCCTTCCTCTTTTTGATATTCTGTATAATCCTTCGCTCCTCTCCTATTCTTCGTAGTATTTCCTCGTTTTTCACCCGATCTGTCCATTTTACCTTTAGCATTCTTCTCCACGTCCACAATTCGAAGTTTTCCTAGTATTCTATATCATTTTTTCTTAGCGTCCATGTTTATGCCCCATAGAAAACTACGCTCCATAAATAGCAGTTTATCAATTTCTTGCGGATATCCTCCTTTATATTACCCGTTAGTAGGAGTTCTGTCTTCTGAAAGCGGCTTTTTCTTTCGTTATTCTAGTCCTGATTTCATCGGTACATTTAGCTTCTCTCGTTATGGTGCTTCCAAGGTATTTATAATCTGAAACTTGTTCTAATGGCTTTCCTCCAATACTTATGTTCAAATTTTCTTCTTCTTTACTTTATATACGCATGACCTTGGATTTTCTGTATTTATTTCTATACCGTATTTTCTACCTGTCATCACTAGTCTATTTATCATTTTCTGGAATTCCTTTTCCTTTCCTGCTAGAAGTACTTGATCACCCGCGTAATTCACTGTTCTTATAATCCATCCTCCAATTTTGAAATCTCATGTGCCTTCTAAAGCTTCCTGCATTAGCCTATCACCATATACATTGAATAGAAACGGCGATAGACAGCAGCCCTGTCTTACTCCTCTACCGATATGTACTCCGCTGGTGTCCGCATTCTCCAACCTGACCTTTACAACTTGATTCACATATAGATTCCTGATCAGTCTCCTGCCAACACCTACATCCTTTAATATTCTCATCAGCAGTACCAAATTTACTCTATCAAAGGCCTTCTGCCAGTCGACGAAACGCAGCAATCTTGTTCTACTCTATTGCCCTTTCTGATATGAATCTCACTACACCGATAGCATCTCTGGTTCCTCGTCCTTTTCTGAAGCCGAATTGATATTCCACTAGCATTTCTTCGCCCTTTTTCTCTAGCCTTTTAATAAGAATCCTCGTGATGATCTTCGAAGTGTGTGACAGTAGGCTTATCGTTCTATAATCTTTACACTGCATTGCCTTTGGCTTCTTCTTTAGAAGGATGATTATTACATCTAAGAAATCCTGAGGCCACTCTCCCCAGTGGTAAATGTTGTTAATTAATTTTGTAATCACTTTTAGTCCTTACGACTTTAAGTACCCCTGCCGGTATTCCATCGCTGCCTGTAGCTTTTCCTTTTTTCTGTTCCAGTACCACCTTTTCTAAGTCGCTTTTCATAATACTTGGCCCCAAGTTGTCTTCTTCAGTGTTACCCTCTTCATCCAGTTCTATTTGTGCTGATCCTGCCAACTTGTTGTATAGTTCCTTAATAAATTCTTCCCATACCTGTGCTACATCCTTTGGTTCTGCGACTATTTTTCCATCTGTATTAATAATTCCTTTATCACAAATCCCATTAGGCTACTTACCTTCTAACTCATATTTTAACGTCCTAACTTTTCAATCTGTTGTATTTCCTCACATTATTCTTTTATCCAATTTTCCCAAGATTTATCTTTTATCCTTCTCAACTCATTGTTTATGCGTCTATATTTGGTTCTACCTTCTTCACTGTTAACTTTTTCCATTTTCTTCTATCCACTTTCTCCAGCTTTCCATAGTGATCCATAGTTTTCTGATTTTCTTTTCTTGTTTTCCAGTCTATTTATTCAAGATATCTTTGATACTGTTTCTAATTTCCTCCCATTCCGTATCCACGGTCTTCGGTTTGTTTTCCAAATTTCTAATGCGATCTTCCAACTTCGTGCTAAATGCATCTTTCTTTTCTTTCAGTTTTTCTAGGTCCCAAGTCTGTCTTTCTCTTCCCGTTTTCCGTATTTGTTTAAGCTTTGTAGTTACATCGACTATTAGAAGGATGTGATTTGAATCATTGTCTGCTCCTGATAATGTCTTGGCGTTTTTAATGCTGTTCCTGCATCTTTATTTTACTAGGATATAATCAATTTGGCATCTCATTCTATCTCCTGGGTTTTTCCATGTGTACAGCCTTCGTTTATGGTTTTTAACCATGTATTAGTCACTACTAATCGTTATTAACGCAGAATTCTACCTTTTTTCTCCTCAGTTTCTTTTCCCAAGTCTGTATTGACCGACAACCTTTTCTTCTTATCCTTCTCCAACGATGCTGTTCCAATTTCCCATTATTATAAAGTTTACCTTCCTCTTCCTTCTTCTTCGTAAATCTCGTTAATTTGTTCATACATCTCCTCGATTTCTTCTTCTTCATGAGCGGACTTTGGCATATATATCTGGATTATCAACATGTCCACTGGGACTGCTTTTAGCTTTATTACCATCAACCTATCGTTCGTTGCTATAATTTTTGTCACGTTCTTCATCATGTCTTTCCTAAGTACCAGATCTACTCCCCTTAGCCCACTATTTCCTCCATCCTATAGGTGGACTATTTTACCTCCGGAATGTTTCACCTCGTGAGAACTCATATTGTCCAACCATATAATCATTTCCCTCTTGCTTTCCATATCGCAGTACTGTAGCCGTTCAAATCGTCCCGATCACGCCTACATCACTATTGGATATAGACCCAGCCAACATAATTTGTTTTCGGCTCTATACCATACTCACAGTACTTTTGTCTACTGCCAGGTACCGAAGATAGTTTAAAAAAAGTTAATTAATGAATAATTTTTTTTGTGAAAAAACCTCCAATCGCTAAGATCGAACCACGGAACGTTTTAACGGAAAACCGACACGCCAACCACTACACCACCAGTGCATTTCTAGGTATATAGGATTTATACGTATAATTAGAATTACACGTACATCCAGCTACAAACATAAAAAACAAAAGAACCTTTCGAAAATTTGAAGAAGCAAATATATATTCGTATCACTTCATAAAAATCTTCACGATAGTCGCACGTATTACGTCATTTTTCCATTTATCTCCGTTTTCAACGTCCGAGTGTCGAAGTAACGGTTAAAAAAAATGTTTTTACATCGCTAAAGTACTGCGGAAACGCCATTCTTCTGTCTCCTCTCCACCTCCTCTCAGATGGAATAATCACCAACGGCGTGGCCGCTAAAACACACCATCAAGCCCGATGGACCTAGTTTGCCCCGTTTTGTGGGGGGGGAGAGGAAGTGAGACACAAGGGGGAAGGAGAGAGAGAAAATAAAGGAAGCAAATAACAAAGTGGAGTGAGAAATGAAGGGGGTGAGAAAATAGCGGATGAGGTAAAAACAGAAAGAGGAACAGTGGGTGGGAGGAGGGAAAATTTGACGTCGCATTACACAAAATTTCCTTCCAGTTTTATTTTATTCACTCCTCGCATCATTTTCGTTTCAGTGCTATTACAAACACGTTCGATGGACACGGCCGGACACTCATTACATCCATAGTGAGCTTCCCGCACGCCGCGAGAATAAAAATCTACAATGAAAAACTTCCAGACCGTATGTTCGCATGCATCAAGCCGAAATTCCCAACTGCTCCCCCGCCATTATCAGTTTTATTTTTGTTTCGTCTTTCGCTTCTTCTTTTTTTTAATTCCCAAATTTCCGCCTCGCTTCAGCACATATAAGAGAACGGCCGCGCGCACGCAGTGTGGCTCATCTATTCCATTTTGTCGCCGCAAAACTTCTATCGAACGGTCTCGCTAACCGGTCTCCAGTTAGGCGTTAATAGAAGCCTGCCGGAGGAAATTTTGTCGGCGCTAAAAATAAAAAATAAAGCAAAGAGACGGAAAAAGGACCGATTATAGCCTTCGCGTGATGTTTTTTTCCTCGGAAATAAAAATGAAAAAGGTGGATAATATCGTTTTTTATTGTTTTCCGTGTTTTTTACCTCGTTGGGCGTTAATTTCATATGTCGGACTGGCGCCATCTTTTTTTACTCGTATAAATCGCTCCGTAGATCTCGCGGAAGGAGAGATGAAGCGGTGTCGCCATCTAATAAATCTTCGTGGGAGAGAAAGGTGAAGTTAGATTGAATTTCGTGCATCTATTTTTTTGGCGAGTTTTTCCTGACGACGCACTTTCCGCTCGACGGAAATCCATGCTTCAATTTGATATCCTTGCGCGACAAGAAAATAAAAAATCCTTCAATGGGCGATGTTACTAAAGATTTCATGGTACACTACAGAGTGAAAGAAGGTGTTCGGGTCAGGTCCCTTTTTTCCCAGATACTAGAGAGAGAAGAGAAATCAGAAAACGTGCAAGTGTGCGAGGAAGTTCTCGACCACGGCGAAACGGGCAGAAAATTGGAAAGAAAACGACTCGGACAAGACGTTGCCTTCAACCTGGAATCTAAGTAAAAAGGGACAAGAGAGAGCTAGTTTGGGACACTAGGGTGAAGATATTGGACTGGAGGGAACAATGACCCAAGAAGTCTTAGAGTGGAAGAATAGGACCAAAGGAGAGTGGGTAAGGGGAGGGAGATGGGGATGTGGGAGAGTGAATGGGAACAAGTGAGAGAGGTAGGGTGTGAGAGGCGTCGAAGCGAAGGGAAAAGGAGGGAGAGGGTGGAGGGAGATCGAAGCAGATGTAGAGAGGGAGTGGAGTGAGAGGAAGGGGACGTGTGTCTCGTAAGGACTTTGAGTGAGGGTGTGATAAGGGTCTTTCTCACACCCTTCCCCCCCCCCCCCCCGCTTTTCCTTTTAGAGACATGACCTGTCACGTGGTCCTTTATCCTTCTACCGATCCGGTAGTTTTTAAATGTATTTTTTTCTCTTCCGATTTCGTATTTTTTTCCCCGATGGGTTTTTTTTCGTCATCTTTTAATTGACCGGTTCGGCTTCTGAGGAAGACGTCTTGAATGATGATGGAAAAAATTATAACTACTCTCATCCGAAATTGGTCGAACTTGGGGAATTTATGCCCCACAAAGGGCGAGTTAATGCTTCTGCCTCGGTGGTTTCTATGCGGGTGTTTAGGAACAGATGTTAATGAAGGAATCGAGGAATATATTTTGCAAGTTAAGGACTTCGGAATATTGAATTTGCATGTTAAATACGTTGATTTATACTTTTAATAACTCGGAGAAATATTTTTGAATAATTTCAAAATTTTCTGTACGCAGAGAAGCTGCAATTTTGGAGAGGCGAAAAATTGTTTTGCTAAAATTAATGTTAATTATAAGAATTTTACTGTTCATAATTTAAAACCGATGCAACAATCTCGGATGAAATGAAAGCATACAATTTTCAATTTCATTAAAATATCTTTAATTAAAAATTTATTAAGCCATTCAATTGAAATAACGTCACTGAGAAAAATACAAAAGAACAAATAAAGAAAAAGCATTGTAAGGTACTGTCGGACCAGTTTATAATGAATGGAATTCGAAAGTCATCAAAGACATGCACTGTAATGTTGAGCAGTTTCTAAAAGAGATTATACACATCGATTTCACCTAAAAGTTTTAAAAACAATTTCCAACATCATTTTACCCCTAACCCATAAATAATTCTCCAAGATATGTTTCATATGATCAACGAAGTTGTAAAAGATACTGCCACTGTTAGCTATATTATAGATTATATTATGATGAAATAACCGTTAAAAATTTAATACCATGAGTAATGACGTAATGTCAATGGAAAAATCAGCAGTGAATCCAACAGAAGTAGTAACAGACGAGCGAGCAACGAATATACTCCATTCGGCTAATTTTCCGAAGACGTCTCCCCCTTCCCTTCCAACTCGCACCCTTGTGTGTGCATGCAACGTTTTAACTCGAGTTTTTCGCCTTTGAGATAACGTAATAAGACTCCGATTTAGGTTCAGCATACGAAGACCGACCACCCCATTTCTTCTTCGCCTCTCACTAGCAATTTGCTCGATACGTTTACAGAGAAAAGCCAAGCGTGGCAATTATCTTTCGCTTCACCTTCCTCGCACGTGGTGTGGTAGCAGTTTCGTGGAGGGGTCGAGTAGCGGCGGAGGCGAGAGATGGACGACATCCGATATGGAACGAGCCGCGTTCACGGCTAGCGTGAATTCGTGTCACGGACTTGGCCACATTAGTCATAACTGGAAGGGAGTTAAGGGGTCGGAAGGGATTGCGGGGCACTGAGCAACGGGGGAAAGAGGGTATCGCTTTTTCGACGTGGCTGCTCTCACACCCTACCCTTAGCCGGTTACCTTTCCTCTCGACCGTGTGCTAAATAGTTTGAACATTGGTTCGCTACGTGACGAGAATGAGGAGTTTTTCTCCCAGAGCCAATTAAATTTCGAAATGTTTTTCTTATTTTTTTCTTGCCGAAGCAGCGGACCTTATTGGTACTCGAAGTGTTTTTTTTTCCTCCTTAAAGGTCGAAACTATGGATTTTATGCTTGTTAAAATTTAGGATTGTTATGGGTGAATAAAGCTTCCGTTGGAGTTCAATGGTGTAGGAAGGCGTTCTCATATGTACTGGACTGATATAATTAAGAAATGAAGTGGCTTAAGCAACTTAAGTCAGGGGTTGTATTTATTTTCTATCAACTAGACTTGTGCATCGAACAACAAAATTCTACACGTGACCATAAATTAATATCCCACTGAGAATTAATTTTTTTTGCAAATCATGTCCGTGAAATATTTTCTAAAATTATTTTTTTTCCATACTCGATTTGCAATATCCTATTTTGTTACCTTATTTTAAAACACACAGTAACTAATTTTCGAGCAGTAAAAAAGGAAAATATTTACAAGGATATAACCAAATTTATTGCCCTCCTTTTTTTTTCAAAATTAGATCACTTGGTTTAATTAATATCGACGATGCAGGATTACTGAAAAATCCGAGAGAGAGATATAAAAAGAACCTGGATTTATTTTAGTTCTTGCATCTATAAAAGTAAAATCCCATTAGTCGTTTTTCTCTTTCCTGCCTTACCTCTCACTCTCCTCGAGACGAGATTAAAAAAAGTCACTTTCTCGCCTCGACGAGGAAAACAATGGCCATGGTCGCTACAGCGTCCCACCGTCATCCTTCTCTCTATCTCACCCCCTCCCCCTCTCCCTCCTTTGTCTCCTTCCCTCACTCCTTTTCACTTTCAACCTCTCTCAATGACGTCCTCTCCGCTCCCATTTCTCTTTTCGTTTGTCTCGGTCCACGCATCAATCCGCGCCTTACCTCTCCTTAAACACCTCTCCCTATCCGCCAAACAAACCCTCCATCTACACTTCCCTCCCTCCACACACTTCTCCTCCCCCGCCTCTACCATCTCTTCAACGCTGAGCCTTTTCTTATCTCTTCGGATTTCTCCCAAGCGTCCGTTTTTCAAATCCCTGCTTTGCTTTCCCAAAAGTGGAGATAAAATACAAAAAGTGAACGCGGTTTCCAAAGGTCTTCTCTCTCTCTCTCACGCTTGCGAATCCAGACGGATGTTGAAATATTATTTCTCCTTTTTGTTCCTTTTCTTTTCTCAAAGTGTTTCCCGGTTGGATAAGAGTGAAGGAAGGAGTTGTGAGAAGGTATGGGGCGTTGGTGTAAGGGAGGAAGGACAAGAAGACGAATTATTTTCAATTTCTCAATTTAAATGCGTAGGAGTTTTTCTTGCGAGTCTTGATTTTCTGATACAATTGTAACAATGAATTTAAAAAAGTGTTATCCGACAGTCATTGTTCTCTTTTAAGTTTTGACAGGTTAGAGGAGGAAAATAGGCGATTTTTATTGTGAAATATAGCAATATTCCGATAAATGAACAGAAAATAATTTCCCAACTGAACGATTTTTTCATAACACATGTATTATTTGAAATTGTATCTAAGGCTGCAAATATTTTGGCGATATTTACCAAGTACTGCATGTTTTACATATTCCCATGACAGTTACTTCTGTTGACTGGGTAGATAAACCATTTAAACAGAAATATCTTTCTCTGACAAGAACTAGAAATAAACGTTAGAAATTTTTGCCGAGTTTTATATATTAACATCAACTGTCTCATAAGACGTTATATTGACATAAATTACATACGATAATATTTCCATTCTTTGAAATATTGCATAGTATTTTTTTTAATTCCCACTAGTATTTTCAGGCTCCGACTTTGATTTACAATAAAGTAATTTAAACCCCTAATTCTTTAAAATTATAACGTTGGAAGCAATGATACGGCCTTATTTTCTTCGAAAGAAGAATAAATGAAACGTTTCACCAACGCATTGATAATAAGATCAATTTTAGGAGATAAATTTATAGACCCAATCACCTCTAAATAAAAAAAACACGATTTTTATTCGAAGTAAAAAATAATTCCATGCGTATCCACTTCTTAGATAAAAACTTGCGAATTAATTTTCCTCCACCCAATTTATTTCACTCCCTTTCTTCCCAACGAACGGTTAAAACGATAAGAGTCGTTCCCAGCCATTCCTCCTCCTCCATCTCTTTCTCTCCACCGTCCCTTCCTCTTTAACTCTAAACCATTGTTCCTGACGTTCCTTCCTGTTCCGACCGGACAATGACAGTCTACTAAGACGATCGAACGTTTCTCATTTTTAAGACATTTCCACCGCCTCAGCACACAGCTGCTACCCTCCTGAAGATCCAGTCCTGTTTCTTGACGCCATAGCTGACTGCCCTTCTTCCGTCTCTCCTTTCTCTCTCCGTTTCTTCCTCTCTCCCTCTCAAGTCTTGACAACCTTCTCTTATTTCCACATCTCTTTCTTTCGTTCTCTCTCTCTTTTCCTCATCACACCCCGACAACTTCTTTCTCCATTTTCCCCTGCTCTCGTCCTCGCTCTTGGGCGGACAGGTGTCCTTTCTGTAAAGTATACACCTGGTGTATTTCGTCAAGTGAGATCCATTTCTCGTAAGGCTGCTTCAGAGAGAACTTTTTTCCCAAGAAGAGTCCGCTATACTCGTGGTGGCTAAAATAAGTCATCGATTGAATATTTAAGCGTTTAGGTTTTTCGTCCTCTTGAGTTGGATCTGTCGCATTGATCGTAACTTGGAGATGCTTCAAAAAGTGTTGTATTTTTTAACATACATCGCTTACAGATATTACGGCACGTTGCGCATATTAACTCTGTGAAGGGCCGTATGTTAACTTTTAAATACAGCGTTCTCTGTGCCTAATATAACATTTTATAAAATAAAAATAAATGTGCAATCATTACTTGTAAAAAAAAACATTTTATAGCATTTTAAATCGAAACACGTAAGGTTTGATGTCACCTATTTATGGATCACAAAATTTATAACTGCATTAAAAAAATTGAAATATAATACCAGCAAGGTATATTTTTAATAACGATAAAATACGCGATTAAAGAAAAATAAGTCACATGACCTATATTACTGTTTAATTTACGCGAAAAATGTAAATTTCACACCGATCTCTTTCCATGTTAAATCCGAGTAGAAAACAAAAATAAATGCCATCATTTCCACACCTGTCACCGTTATTCCGCAAAAAATCATTTCCAGCTCGCCTCTACCTCTGACACCGGCGTTCGTCACCAGTGTCAATTCCGCGAGGAATCGTTATCGGCCTCTCTTCGCTTCTTCGCCTTCCGTACCCTCCTCACTCCATCTAAAACCCACAACCATCTTTGCGCCCTCCGTAAGGATAGGAAAGGAAAGAACTCTTCTATCTCTCCCTCCCAGCCAATCCCTTTTTCCAGATGTGATATTCTGGCTGGAGCTGACTCTCCCCCTCCCCCCCTCCCCCCAGCGCACGAGGATTCAAGAGGCAGATGGGCGGGGGAAATGAAAATAGGGGGCAGGATGGTAAGAAGTCGAGGCGGTGGAAAGAGTGCGTCACCTGGAAGACGGCAGTGCGTGATATCATCCTTTTCCACCTCTGCTATCGCAAGCCAACCCACCCCACTGACCTACGGGCTGCCTTTCCTCCAAACCTCATCCCCTTCCTACTTCTTCCTCCCCACGAGTATAATTTCGAGATGGGAGGAGGCCTCGCTGGAGACCGATGTGATAGGAAACTGAGAGAGGAGAATAGGTCGGACGAGTCAGTTGGGTGGGGAGGGGGGGGGGGGGGGGGGAAGAGAAGTGGGAGGAAGGACGGTTGGGATGGAAAGTGTGAGAGAGAGAGAGGTAGAGAAGGAAGAGGTCCTCTGCCCTCCTCCACTAAACCCACCTCAATCCTCTGAATCCACCTGATACCTCCTTTTTTCGGTCCCACTCACTCTCCTGCGCCCTTTATTCCCCTCCTCCTTCCTCCCCACCTTGCAGTCTCATCTCCCATCCTCCTATTCCCTCTCGTAGTCTTATTTCCCCATTCTCTCTCTCTCTCTTCTCTACGCCTCTGCCATCTCCATTTCAGACATCTCCCTTTCCCTTATTACTTCCTTTTTTCTCGGGAAAAAGAACCCTTCTTCTTTCAAATGTTGCCCTTTCTTACCCATGTCTTATCCTCCCTCCTTCCGTTCCTATTTCGCTTTGCACGGTGACCTCCTACGTATTATTCCATTCCCACGCCGCTCGCCTTCGCCATACACGGTCAGCTGCGTATCTCCCTCGAGTAGGCTGATTTTAAGGGAGCACAGTTTATTTTACCGCTCTTACTAGACGGAGTCGTTCTGTTGACGTGGTTGAGTCGAAAAAGTTTGGCAAACTTCTTCGAAAACTAGTTTCCCGCATAAATAACTGTTGTTACAGCATAGAAAACTACGCGAAAGAGATATATTCTTTATTTTGCTGTTTAGTTTCAGTTGATCTTCGTAGATTTTTTTTTCTGTTGAATCAATTCTGAATCATATACTTAATAAGTGAAGTGAAAGTTAAGGCTAACTAAATAACATAAAATTTATTTAATATTCTGCTCCCTCAATTTAATAAACACCAAGATTAAGAAATTATTTGCTCTTAAGAATGATAATAAATAAAAAAAACGTGGGTGTCTGATTTTCTTTTAACTTTTACCACACTGCAATATCAACTAATTTTTATTTATAAATGTCTGAAAATAAAGCGAAATTTATACTTCTGAATCCACAAATTGTTCGCGTTTATCCCATTAAAATTTATTTTAAATTTAATTAAGGGAAGGTTAAAACCAACGGAATGGCAGAAAATGAGTATAATTCAAACTCAAAACACATTTACATAGATAGGAGGAGGTACAGTGAGGTATAAAATATTACTTAAGAGGAAGAATAAAAAATCAGAAGGCAAAATATTTTACCCTTTCTTACATGAGTTAGCACAGCACTTAAAAATAATGAGGAAAATAGCTTCAAAATAGTTTCAATTCATTCTTTCCACAATTTTTCTCTCTCAAAGTAATTTAGCTCTCTAATTTGTCCCATTGATCATTCTCTTAACCGTCTCTTTTAACCCTCCTTTCCTCTTATTTCTTTCCTTTCTTCGCTTTCTTGCCTCGTTCCACCTTCAACTGTATTTAAAATCACCTCAGTAAACTTTCACATCGCCTTCAGTCGTACTTCGTTATAGAAACTGATACTCAAGTACTTCACTGAAACCCTAGAGTGCTATATCCTTATTTCTTTCATATTTATTTTCTATTTCTTCATCTCTTTCTCCCCATCCCAGTTTTTATCTAATATATTCCATTTTCATTTCCATTAATCCTATTATTCGCAATATATTTAAGTTCAATATTCTTTTATGTATATCTGAATCTTAGGCGCTTCTCTTTTTTCTAATCTTCTATTTCGATGTTTTACTTAGGTTTCCTATACAACTTGATTTCACTGTTTTCTCTGTAATTATTACTCTAGGTAGACAGATATTCCTTTATTCTTCTCCTCTTCTACTTCAAATAATATTTTATTTATATATCTCCCATCCTCATTTACTCACGTTTTCCTGCCTATCTATCCCTCCAATATTTTTCTATGCGAACGTCCTACTCTTTCTCTGCCTCTTTCTCCAAAACTAATCTTAATGTCCCTTCTCTTTTTCTGCTCCACGGATAGCATCCTTGTGTGTACTCCCATTTCAATATGTTTCTTTTACTTGACAGCTCAAAGGGAGAAAAACCTGTTTTTATGTATCTTTATTTAATAATTCTTCGCCAAAGAAAATTTCGTAGCAGATATAAGGCGTCAGCAACTCGGGGTTAGAAGCTGTGATTTCCTCTCTTACTTCCTCTCTCTCCTCTGCTGACTTCTCGACACGAGGTACTTTATCTTGAAAAACGTGTTTCGGAATAATTAAATACAATTATTTTTTTAATGCGGCAGCTACTGTTGAAATGCAAGGAGATACCTCTCTTCTCTTTAGGTGCCTTTATTTACTCTATTTATTTTTTCTTTGCATATTTCGTGAGTATCGCGATTGTAACCCTCATTAACTCCCATAAGAGGGTTCACATCCTTAATTAAAAATTTTGTCTTCTTCCAAAGACTTTGTACAAATATTTTAATTGCTCAATGTCTGTAGTTATATAAGTTTATAAGCAGTGGCAGAGCATAAATACAAAACGCATATAATAATATTAAACTCGTTTTACCTTCATCCTATAAAATCCATATAAGCATAATCTATTCTGAGAAATCCTTCCGCTTTGTGGCATGCTAAAAAACACAATGGCACTGACGTGTATTCAAAATCATTACCTTTAGTTAATTAAATTTTACTCGTTAAATTTACATTCTTTTAGTATGAAAATAATTGGATGTTAATTCTGCGTAATTTATGTTAAGTAAAACAGATATTTACATGCTAATACGTGGATAAGGAAACGAGATAAATAAAATCCTTTCTGCACGTGTGCTTGTGAATAGTTGTTGCCTCCTTTCATAAATCCATAAGAATATGATAAAAGGTAGAAGTAAATATTAAAATATATTCCATGCCAAGCGACTTTTCTTCGCGAATGAAATGTAAAACAACTTCCTCTTAAAGCAGTGATTGAAGCAATTCTTGTCTCCTACCACTTCCCCCACATTGTCCAATAAAATATGGCTTCAATATCTATCAATAAGTTTCCGTTCTTTGAGCACTTTTTCACGTGATATTAACGAAAGACTGGCACTGGCCAAGCATTAATTTCCCATTACACAAAATGTCGACAAATTCCGATTCTTTAAATCCCACTCTTTCCCAAATAAAGGTCGCTATGGATTTCACGTGATCTCTCAATTTTAACCACATCAAATGTCACTGATTGGCTTGTAGAACAACTCTCCAATCTAGAAAATCTACTCTGAAGTCACCAAGTAAAATACTTTTTTTTAAAAAGATTTTAGATTTTTAAAAAAATTCGTGGTGTTTCTCCTTCCATATGTTTGTATTTTTGAATATATTTAGAGAAACGTTTTGTGAATATATAACTGCAAAATCTTTCATCTTTAAATTTAAAATTCTTTTGAACGCTTTGCTCGCAAAAAGCGCGCCTTTGATGTATGTTTTTTAGAGCCAAACTAGTTTTATTCAAAGAAGGTTTTTAACATCCTCAAATAACTTTATCCGAAAAAGATTACTGAACAGGTAGTGTTATAAAGCAAATTTATATGCAGAGTAAAATTAATAGAACTCCTCGTTTTGAGTACCGGTTATTTATACTCCTCAAAAATGTTAAAATGTGCGAAACTGAAAACATTCTTTATATTAAAAATCCCGTTAAATATTAGAATCTCTCAAATACTGTCGCACCAAAATTTAACTATTTTAATGAAAAAAAGTAGACAGACTCCTCGTGATAGCTCTTTGACGCTTCAAGCGCAAAGAGGTTAGCTATTTATGCAATGTAATAAATGTGAAATAACATTCCTAACGTCTTTTAATGAATGTCATGTGTAGTCATGACGAACGCTTAAAAACACCTGAATAGCGCTCTGAGTCAAAAGTTGCAAAATTAATTTATCTCGTCTTAATGCTTTAAAACGAAGTTGTCATTTGAAAGAGACAATAAGGATGTTTTGTTAAATTAAAATATTTTGCTTATTTGGCACTCAGTTAAGGTGGACGTCAAAGCCATGAAATCTCAACAGATTTATGGACTTCAGAAATAATCTTATTATAGCAGAATATATCAACTTGATTCTCATCAGTAGGAACAGATTTATAGAGTATGCATAGAGAGATTTTATATCCATAGATTCTATTTTTACGATTTCTGTTAATCGACATATTAAAAAATAATCTATATCATAAAATTTTTAAAACAAATTCCCCGACTAAAGAATATATTCACTTGGTTTAACATTTACAGATTTACACAAGTGGAGATCATATTTGATCAAGTTAAAGCGAATATCTTCAGTAACGCAAGCGAAATGTTGAGCATTAAGACTTCCAGACATATTGAAAACCATAAATCCTACAGCAAAAAAACCTTCAAAATGACAGTCACAAAATGAAGGGTTGACTGAGTAAAAGGATTTTAATGAAATAAAAATCATACGCCATTTTTCACAAAATATAGTTATGTAATTTTACACCATCTGAAATTTTGCAGCGGTATTTTTTTTATAGCCATAATGAATTATTTGCTTATAAAAATATTATAAAATTAAAAACTGACGCGTAATCCTCTAATTAAAAACTTCCATAGATACATAATATTTACGTTAAGGTTGATAAACTCCTAATGAAAATACGTAAAGGTCGAGATGATGCACAAAATACTGCATGTTTTCCATCTTTGTGCGGTTATATTTTATTTCAGCTGCATATTAATAAATAAATTAAAAACCGATATCGAATTTTATTAAACTAATTTATCTACGAAATTACATATTTTCGTTCCTAGATGCACGTCACGTCCTTAATATCCCGCCGACATAACATAATAAATATTCTCAACGATCGAGAAAAAATTAGGCCGCGCAGTACCGAACATTTTTCGTTATATAATTGTTGAACCCGCCTAAGAAGGCACACATCAAAAAACACGCCCGAGATAAATCAACATTGCATAAGAGTCAGTTATTCAAAATCTAGCGCTCGCTTCCCGAAACCTCTACGTTTACCGCAAACCCTTCATATGCCTTTAAATTCCTACCCACCCCTTCCTGCTCAACTTATCAATATCTTTCAGCGCCTCATCCTCTCTCTCTCTTCATCATCTCGGTCCCCTTTTAACACCACACTCTTCCATTCTTCGCCTTATACTTCAAAAAACCCTCTCTCGTGCAGTATTTCCGCATAATCCCTCGCATACCTTTAGACCCTAACAATTCCTTCGCCATGACTCTCCTCTCATGCCGCCCAGCTTATCAATATCTTTTATCCCTTACCTCCCAGCTACTTCTCCCTTCACTTCTCCCACCCAAACCCTTCCCTTTTAGCCACCGCTTTAATCCGCTATTCCTTCGATTCCCATGCACTTCTGTTTCTCGTCGTACATAGCCTCTGGACGTCGGGATTCCTACCCGTAACCTCCCTTTCGCTTCTAATTCTGACGTCGCGCCTACGGAAGTCGTCCTTTTGTACACACCCCTTCTCTCTCTCTCTCCCTCTCGAACTCTCTCTGTCCTTTCCTCCTCCACACTACAAATTCACACACCACCGCTTATCCCACCCTCTTGAGTATTTTCTTGCTTCTTCGACCGACATGGTCGTTCGGTTGGATGTCTCGCAGCTGAAGCACGGTGTGGTCCGACAATGGTAATCGCTACGCATCTCATCTATGTGTTATCCCTTTTCTCCCCCATCCACTCCTTCTCATCCCTCAAGTTAGGACAGTAATGGATCAAGTTAAACCAGATTGTAGGCCAATGGCTTTAAGTGGATTTGTGAAGTGTGTTTGCCTTTCCTCGAAACGTGGCATGAGGCAAAGCTCCTGAGTGCTTAATAGGGGGAAAAGATGGAAGGGAGTTCTAGAATTAATGTCGTTGCAAAGTCTCCCTGTGCTGAGAGAGATAGAGGAAAATTAGAAAAATTCGGTGAAAGCAGTTCACTTTGGAAATATTTCGTGATATAAATATTATTTCTTTGTTCGTGCAATACTTACGAAATGAAATGATGTTTGCAAGTAAGTTTGAAACTATTCGTCGTCCATATTGAATTATTTCTTGGAAGGTTCAAATATGTGATTAACGCAGAATAAAATAAGTTATCCGAAGCCTATTAACATAAAATGTTTCATTAACATACAGAACGAATTCACCATCTAGCAACAGCCTCCTATATCTCATTTTTCCTAGACAATTTCGGAAGGTGAGAATTTTAACAATTCCCTTTGATGGTTCCGTAAAAGAGAAGTTGCAAATTCTCAAACGATGGGAATTACACAGACCTCCATGGTAGATTTTCAAAGTCGAGTTCCAATTTCAAAGCCACAATAGCATTATTTATAACACCAACAACTCTGCGTTATAACGAAATTACACCATGTATAAACGATACAATGGCATAAATGACGTAATCGGGATTATAATAGTAGTGTTGTTCTCTTTGTGTATTTGCCTGGAACGCTCCCGTCTGGGTAGCATTTGGCGGAACCTTTAGGAGAATAACTCGAGAACTGTTGGGAGGATTTCCACGATTTATTTCGCGATATACTCGGGTCTATCTCTTGCTTCAAATAGGAAAGTCATCTTATATCACGAATTCAGTTTAGATTCTCAATATCTTATCCCTCTATATAAAAAATCCTAAGGTTTTTCTGATTTCCTTCTTGGTCCTAGTTTTCATAATAAGAAATACTGATTTTTTTAACAAATAAGATTATCTTTACAGAAGACAATATATTAGCGGACTAAAAGAACACTCCGCCTCTAATAGCACTAGATAAAATAACAAAATAGTTATCTTCGGATATTCGCAAGTGAGAATTACGAAATGATTTCCTTGAAAAAGATTAGAAATTTAAATGTTCTGAATTAATTTTCTACTGTAGCAGTCACTTTAACTACTTTGTCTTATGATGAATTTAATTATTTTACATGTTTTAGGAGATATAAAAATCATTAAGATGCTACTTAAAATCTTGACGCGATTACCGATTCTCTTTGGCCAATCTATTCAAGGAGAGCCGTTGTATCTCAAGTCTCGAAATAAAAAGTTCTTACTTAACATTTTATTCGACGATGAAATTTTAAGGAAGCAAGAAGGTATATCAACTACATAAATGGAATAATCAGAGATTTCAAAGTAACCATTTCCTGTTATATAGGAATATGCTTTCTATGTAAATGCAATCAAAATCTTTTTCAAAATACCCTGTGATAACTGGTCATTAATGTGTACGTTCCTCAGGATACCACAACGTTGGAAAAATTAAGACTATTTTGGTATTTTATTGTGTTGCTGCTCTACCCATTTCTCATCAAGAGATTCGAAGACTCGGTGGTTTTCAGTAATTTGGTTTTCTTTGTGGCCTTCTCAACTCTATACTTTTGAAGTGGCATTAGTTGTATTGAATTGGTCAAATAGAGATTTTAAATAAATGTACCAAAAATTATACATTCAAATGTTTTTAGTTGTTACTAAATCGTTGTTTACTTAACATTTTAGTTACAATTTTATTGTTAGCTGTTGTATAATATCTCCAGCGACCAACGCTTGACGGATTTTGATGACATTCACAAGATATAAGTAAAAGTCTTAATGTAAAGTGGAAGTTATAATTGACTAATACGACCCAGACTCATAGTTGAATGATGCATTTTGATGAGGATCACTAAAACTAAATTTAATCAAAATCCGTCAAGTAGTACAACATGGGAAAGATGCGACAGACAGACAAACTAGTGGTACTCAGGCATTCAGCTTCGCTGGTGAAGGATGCTTAAAAATTAATTTCTACTAAAATATGCGAAATGGAAACGGGACCGAACATATTAACAGGGGATCCGACTGATTTTGGTCGAGTACGAATGCACGAGAAAGAATTTTATCCATCGAATTCATCTTATGCAGTAGAACGGTGAACGAGGTAGACTTTCGTTTCGAAAAAGTAATGAAGAAGGGGAAGATAAAAGAAAAGGTGATTATGGACAAGCAAGAGAATCGAGTAAAAACGATAGAAAAGGATGACTCGTGGGGTCATTAATCTGGGAAACTGATCTCACTACAGAATTCTTTACGCCCTCGGTGTGTTTTGGTATGAATATTTTCTCAAAATTAAGTATACAAAAATCATAGGACATTCACTTATTTGGTGTGACTTCAATAAGTTGAATGGAGATTTCATTATAATAGTGAAATAGGGATGGATGCTATTATTTTTTACACAAACAAATCTTTTAGGAATATAAATTTATTTTTCGTTCGAATTGCGATGAGCTAAATGTTTTTACGCCATATTATTAGTGGTGACAAGTTAAAATTATAATCGGAAACTAGAGAGGAATTATTCTTCAGTTACCTCTTAAATGTCACAGCGCTTCGCTAAAGCATAAAGATATCGAATATTAGAATTACTTTTCATATTTGAAATAATTTTAAATCCAAGTCTTAAACATTATCATTTAATGTATTCAAACTTCGCCCTCTCACCAAACAAAGTTTCTGCTATCTTCACAATTACGTCCTATATTATTCAAATTTCCTCCTCTCCAAAAAAAAATTTTTGGTTTCCTTAGATTCATGCACTTTTATTCCAAATAACCTTCATCAATTATCATTTAATCCCCTCTTTCGCTTTCCGTCCACTTTTTCCCTTTCCATCCTCTATAAGGCCCTTCCTTCTTTTTGCTTAGCTCACATTTGAGCACTTTTCCACCAAAAACCTTCGATCAATTATATTTTAATCATCCGCTCTCTCGCTCCCTTTTCGCCTCACCTTCATCTTTTCCTTTCTTCCTTTTCTCCTCATCCCCCTTCTCTTCTTTTCCCATCAATTAACCTTCCTGCTCCTTCTTGCGCGTTTCCTTTCGCCAGCATCCCCGTCACCACATTCCCCAATATATCGGCGAGGCCTCCTTCCCATGCGTTGCTCTCTCCTAACCTCCTCTTCCTCCTCTTTTTTTACCTCACTACCCTCCCACCTATCTCCATCACCTCAGCGATGTCCACTACGGCACTACGTCTCGCAAACTTTACTTTTAAGACGACAATCTTCCGGTCCCGCAATCCTTCCCTACAATATTCTCGCGCCACCCATTCCCCTCGTCTCCCACATTGTTATCCTCCCTCTCCTTCCCTTTCGTCCTTTCTCGTTCCTTCCTCTTTTCCTCTGCCATCTCACTTTCCCAATAAGGAATTCGACCATCGCATCGGGCCCTTTGACTTCCCCACCTCTCTCTCTGCCCCTTGATCTTATGCCACCAACCCTACTCCTCTTCTCGGCCGTTTTCTTCCCTTTTCACCCTGACACCCATCACATTGAGGGAGGAACCTTCCCCTCTTCGTCCACGCTCCCCACCTCCTATTCCCTCTCCCTCTCTCTTTCCCATCACGATTGTAACTACCGGGGAAAACTTTCTTCCCATCTCCCTTTTCTTTATCTTGTATTGTACAGCAGAAGTTACGGTTGGCATAAATTTGCCCGGAAACGCTTAGCGAATCACGCGCAATCCGTAAAGATATTTTTTAATAGCGTCAATACATTTCATCCAAAAATTTTAATTAATTATAATACATAGTTTAAAATAAAATGATGAAGTGCATTTTAAAAGTATAACGCTGTATAAGAATAATTAATGAGCTGAAGCGTAGTTTTTTCTTCTCCATTTACGAAAATTAAAGCAGATGCCAACAAAAAATAATGCCTGAACGCATACCCCGAATTTTTTGTCACTAATGAAAGATTACACTTAACAGTTCACCGATAATTTGCACGAACGTACATTCATGAACATGTATCACGATCTAAACTTCGTCAAGGTGTTTTTATAAGGAAATTCGGAGTATACACCAAAGCAATTAACCTTGGAAACTACTGCGAAATTACTCCTTAAATTGCATTCATGACCTTTCTCGTAACTGTTTCCTGAAAGATGCATCGAGAAATCTCGCGAGCCCTCCTCCGTAACCTCTTCATTCTTTGCCTGTGGAATTTCATCTCCCCCTATACCCCTATCTGCTTTAAGCTTCCTTTCCCTCCCAACCTAGCACACCCTCCTTTTATTTCTCTTCGATTCCTTTTCCGCGCCCCTATTCCCTCCTTCATTTCCCAGCAACAACCGCAACTGCCCAACTACAACCGCCACCTTCCTCCTCTCTCATCACACACACACACACACACACACAAGCGACCTAGGGCACAGGGACAGGTAGCGAAAACCCGACTTCCTCCCATCTCCCACACCAATGAAGATATCTAACAAGGCTCTCACCGCGGGACTCCAAACACCGATATTTCCTCATTCGATTTCCATCTCCTACCGAAGAACCTCCGCATTTCCTTCAAAGGGTTAAACCCAATAAAACCCTTCCCCCACGCAACCGGGTAAAATTTAAGTGGACTTTTAGCAACATTAAGCAAATTTGCTACCGCTAAAGATCACACCCGAACACCCTTTACCCTATCTTCCCCGTCCGCTTCCTCCATCCTCCTCCCTTTCTACTCTCCGTCGCATATACCCCTCTTTCTCTCGACCTGTCCTTACCAACAAAACCGACCGACCAGACCGCCTCACCTCCCCTCCCCCTCTCTATATCCTCCGACTCTCTCGACCGGCCCAATCCCAATTCCAAACTCTTTCTCCCCTCCCCAAACCTTCAAACCGCCGCCGCCGCCGCCCGACAGCACCTCCCCCATCCACCGGCCACCCTCTGCGGGCAATGTTTGCTCGACCCCTGATTATCGGCGAATCTTGAAAGTCACGCACGGGCAGGAAACGGAAAAGGCGAGAGGTGAGTGGTATAAAATGAGAGGAAGAGGTGGAGAACGAGATAAACGTCTTATGGGAACGCTCGGAGGAAAGACTGCGAAGAGAGAGAGGGAGAGAACAAGAGGTTAAGAGATGGGAGAGTGGCGGGAAGAACATGGGAGGGAACTGAAGGAAGTGAAGAGAGATAAAGGTATTGAACGGTAAAAGGTTGGAGGAGGAGATTGAGAGAGTGCAGTAGAACGGGAGAAGGGAATTGACGGAGGTGGAATAAAACCGACCTGCGTAATTGAGTAAATAGAGAGGAACGCAGGGTGGGGACGGTGCAATAAAAGAGGAAGGAAAGGGATAAGTGGAGAAACAAAGAGAGAAATAAGGGTGGGTGATTAAATACGAAATGCCTGCCGTGATTGCGAAGGGGATTGGGAGATCCCCGATGCTGGAAAATGATGAATAAAGATATGAATACTCGGAAAAGTCGTGGGATCGTAATAATACTCGAGGAGTTGAACAAAGAATTAGTAAATTTCTACGGAAAAGCTTAATGAGAGGAAAAAAAAACAAGAATGGTTTTATTAATACGTTGGAAGAAGAAAAAGTGGCGTAAAATATCTGAAAATTTGAGATAAAAGTAGAGATTAAAGAAACAATATACATTTACAGTTTAAAATAAATTTATTTGAAATTAGTAAAAGGAAAGTGACAAAAAGTAATCAAAAAATGCGTAAGAAATGAATTGAAAAGTGAATTAAGAATACTATAATCGAATTTGTGGAAATAGTCTTGAAACTGAAAAATGCGAATGTGTAATATTATAATGAGAGCAAAGATGGAGTAACGAAAAAACACCATGAAGACAATTTCAATATTTTTCTCAAAAAATCAAATATAGGGTATAAAAAATTGAGGTTTACTTAGGGAATACATACGATAAAACACGAAATGAAGCATTAACGCAAGGTTAAACCGAGGTATTAAGAAATTTCACTTTGGTAGTCTCCCAAGTATTTTTAGAAGGAATTAAAACTTTTGACTATCCACAAAATTAGAGGCCCAGAGCAGTTTAAAATAATAATTTCGAGAAAATATATAAGAAATACTACGTATAGCTTTCATAACTCAATGGATAGAAATTTGATTAATTACACCGACTTATAATAGTAGGTACTACCAAACTAATCAAAAACTTGAATAATAATGCGATATCAGAAAATACTGCTTGTTAGACAAAGTTTTAATGCCATGGTTTAATAGCTTGTGCGCCATAAACTATACCAAGAATCTAAATATAGCAAATTTGAGATATTCTAGCCCCTGCAAAGACAAACACTTGTTCTCAATACTATTTCAATTATAATTATTTATAATAATTACTTATACATTCAAATTACAGCAAGAATTAATGCACAAATATACAAACATATTGAAATCATTAATGATAGGTTAAGCTTTAAACAAGCAACAATATTCTGAGTGCTTTTCTATTATTTAGTTTTCTAAAATCAAATTAACTAATACAGAAGGTTGATATCGGCTTTTTATGGGTGCATTCTTTTACTGTGAAAAGTTCAGATTAACAGACAGTCATAAAGAAGTTAAACGCATCAAATGTGGAAAACTATAGAAATTGACAGAATCAAACGAAGCACATAATAAAACGGCCGTATTTAATGAAATCTTGCTTCGATTTCAAAGGTATGTATAGTTTTATTTTATGAACATGATGACCATCATGCTAAATTTATTTTCAATAAAACTGCGAAGGATTAAAATGTCCTGAATGGAAAATGTTGCACGATATAATCGTGTTTTGCATATTCTACGCAAATATAACGAGGTTTTCTTCTTTTTATGTTATTCCTATAATACCAGCTAAAAAATGAAATCATTTCTACCTCATCAAAAATGATGTCAGGATAAATCATAAATTACACGGTTAGAGCGAATTATTACTTCTAATTAAAAATCAACCTGTAAAAAGTGAATTTTTAACATCAATATATAAAATAATTTATACATACATAAATAATGGATGTTTGGAATCAACCTAAGTAAAAGTTTTAAAGAGGCTGAGGAAATAACGGTTTAATTACGGGTTATTCCATAACGCCCAAAAACTCACAACAGGTTTAAAGCGATAATGACCAATTAAACCTTAACACGTAGCAGACGAAAAGATACAACATAATTCCGGCGGCCTTCGTTTTTTTATTTTCTCTTTATAAATAAAAACCTCCTCGTCGGCCACGTCTCGCCCTTGCGGCGAAGGAAAAAAAAATATGAACCCTTCTGACAGAGTGAAAAATAAAGTAAACCTTTTCATTTAGACTTCGCAGCGCGCGTAGCACGGCACGTTGAACCTTCCGGAATAGAGAGGATTAAGGAGCACGCCTCGGCACCAATGGCGACCGCCGCCATTTTGCGTCACCCGCCCGTATCGCCCACCCTACACCTTCCCCCCCTTTCTCCTTCTAACTTCCCGATATCTAACACCGATCTCCCCATCCCTTTTTCCTTTTCCCTACCCTTCTCTCCACTCAATCCCTCGCGACCATCCACACAAACACAGGCTCTGGAAGGTCCGGCTCGCACGCACATACACACGCGCACGTATACACACACACTACCATTCACTCTCAATTTACCATGAAAAGGATTAAGAGAAGAGGGATTTTGGGATGCCCAGGCATTTCGCATTGTCTAGAATCTCGGCTCGGTCGGAATACCCAATGCACGGCTACCGCGTTTGAAGGGAGATGGAGCGAGACGGAGGGATATGGGCCCGACGGATATCTCTACGCTTTCCCAACCTCCCTCTTGCATACTATATAACTCTCTCTCTCTCTCACACACTCTCTCTCTCTCTCTCACACTCTCTCTCACACTCTCTCTCTCTCTCACGCACTCTCTCTCTCTCACACTCTCTCTCTCACACTCTCTCTCTCACACACTCTCTCTCTCTCACACTCTCTCTCTCACACTCTCTCTCTCTCTCTCACACGCATACACTTTACATCTCTCTCGTCCTACGTCTGCCTCTATCCTTATCCATTTCTTTTTTCCTCTCCTCTCTCCTCTAATTACCACTCTCTCCTAATCTTCTCTCCCGTTCACCTCGTTACGAAGAACACCGATATAACAAATATTTCACAACAACGAAAGCATTTATAAATCCACGGCAACTTACCATAGTAGAGTCAAGTCTCCACTTTTGTAAGCATGTACATATTTTGAATTTTCATTAATTATTAAATCATGTTTATTTGTACGTATCTCCAGAAAGGTGTGCATCACGTTTACTTGCTGAAAAACAAAATAAAGCTATACTTAAATGAAAGGTGCTTTTGCATAGAATCGAGCAATGTTCCTTGAAACCAACTTTCGTACCACGAAATTAATTACGCGATCCTCAAAGTTTGTTAAAACGGGATTTTACAGCGCTTTTCCTCCCATATCACAATGCTTCTCATTTTCAGTCTGTGTAACTTGTCTAATTTACTCACTTTCCCTCAATAACATCCTTTCTCTCTCTCTTTCATTACCTTTCCCTACCTCTTTATAACTCTCTGCCTTTCACTTTTCCCTTCTCTCCACGCTTCTAGCTCTCCCTCATTTCCTTTCTATACGCCTCTTTCCCTCTCATCTCATCTTTGTCTACATCATCTCCCATTCTTTTTATATTATTCTTCCTTGCATTCATCTCCCTCCCCCTTACCATCTCTTTTCCTTACTCTTTACATCCTCTACCACTCTCCGCCATTCATCCTCAAAACGCTAACTTTAATAGTTTCTTTATTTATTTTTATAGATTTTCTCCGTCGATAGGGTAAATAACGACGGATGAGAACGGTATAAAACTTGATCGAAAGGTTTAGACAGAGAACTCTCGTTCCCGTCTGTGTGTGTGTGTCAAATGAAAATTTGCATAACACTCGACGTAGCAACGCAGATTTCGGCGAGGACGGGAGGAATACCTATTGGGGGCCTTAAAAAATAAAGACTCTTCGCGTGGATCCTTTGTTGTTGTTGTTATTGTTCTGCGTTGCTTTTTTTTAAATCTGTCGAGGTTTGGATTCTCGGAAAGGAGGAAGAGAGAGGAGGGTAGAGAGAGAAAGAGAGGAGGGAGTTGTTGGAAGAAGGGAAGGGGGAGAGATGGATGAGGGGAAGGCGTTCCCTCTGGGCTCTTTATCGCGGGAACTTGATACAATGCGAGATACTCCGGATTTTATTGACCTCTCGCTCGTTTCCTTCTTTCGCCTGCGGCGCTTTCCTTGACGCTGCAGACCCACGCGGTTATTCCGTCCAGGCGATGTTTCGTTTAAGATCTCGAGGCGGGATAAAGGAATATATGGAAAAGGAAATAACGAATCGGGGAAGGAAAAGGTGTGGTGTTTTATTTCAGCAGCTGTGCATCACGTGAGGGATTTTGTATTTTGGTTGAGGGGTCGAGAATGATGGATTTATTTATAATGTCTTCACGTGTGGATTACGTAGCACCTGATAAGGAAGCTTGGGTTTCGTTTTGATGAGTTTTGCTAAAAAAAAATGAATCGATTCCTTTTCCTTGCATTTAATTGCACTTGGGCTACGGAAAACTGTCTAATCATGAATAATCTCATTGTTTCACCTTTACTGCACGATTTTTTTCCTAAAAATTATGTATATATTTCATGTAAAATATAGAAAAGTTTATTGGAGAATGTAATTTATTTAGTTACCTTTTTCTATTGTGGCGGATATGCTATTATTTGTCATTCTGGCTACATTATGTCAACTTTGATTTTCATAATGTGTTTCTTTAATTCACGTACCTTTGATTATTCAGAAAAATATAGATTTTGCAGAAAAATCAATTTCAATTGTGACCAACAGCACCAAATAATGCACATGTACAGCACAATCAAAATTGTTTCTTTTTAAATTAATATCAACAAAATTTTCTAAAAACTAGACATCGGGTGGCACTACTAATGGTATTTTAATGCTGTATAATAGTTGCAGACGTGCTGCATTTAGTTTTCAAAACTTTAATGGAACCTTACGTTTAGTGACATTTTTTAAAAATTAATGCAATATTTTGTTGGAATAAAGTCGAACCCCAATAATTCTAGCTTTACCCGGGGACAAAAACTCATATTATAAAAAATTTGAGATATGTAACATACGACCGGTAAAAAACGCAGTCGTCAGAATCACTGAGTTTCGATTCTAGCTGTAGGTATATGACGACAAAATATGCACAGAAGAATATCCGATACCGATTCATTGTATTCCCTATTTCCAATTTCGCCCGTCTAGCAATATTTTTAGGGGACGTATTGATTGAAGCGGTCCGTGTAAAGGCATAAGTCACTTTCTTGTCCATGTCGATATTCAAAATGGGAATAGCTTGGACAGTCGATATCCATAAGTCACAGTAGTCTGGCTACCGCTCTCTCACGTGCCTATCTATCCTGCCGGTAAGTTCTGAACTATAGATCACGGGAGGAATGCGCCCTCACCTCACCGACAAAGGATTTTCATTACTACTTCTTGCTAAGAGATATGCATATCGAAAAAGAATGGCGATCAAATGTAGCGTCGGCAACACGAAGGGCGTGCCTCTAAACTATTCTCCGATGCCCGATTAGGTAGAGTATAAAGCAAATTCCATTGAAAACCGAAAGGTTATGTAAAATAAATACCAAAAATGTTAATGAAATTTGGACAGGGTGTAAACCAAAACGGATTTGAAAAATACTGAATGATAATCGATAATGACAAATGCATGCGCAAGTATTTAATTTAAAAATTTATTCTGATGGAAGAAAATGATGAGCGGTGATAAACATTAACGAGTTATTGGATTTATTATATAGGCATTTACCAATATAATTATAGAAAACGATTCATATATGTTCACTTCGTGCTTCCAGTGAAAGGAATTTTAACGGAACATCATACGGATTATTAATTGCTTCCTAAAACCCCGGCAAAGCATTTTTTTTAAATGAATAAAACCTTGACTATTCAGAGCACATAAATATTTTACTGAACAGAGGAATACCAGTTAGACCTGTATCCTAAAATTGTGTAAATTCTTGGCTTTGTTGACGGTGAAAATTTAATTCAGTTAATCTAATGCTGATTAATAGAAACGTAATAAATGAGAGAGATAAGCAAGAGGTTTTTAATCAAATTAATAAATTTCTTCGTATCACTTCTATTCTATCTCGATGAATTTTTACATTATATAACTACGGGATTATATAGCCAATTTTTGCATTAAATGAAAATTTATATCAACTATTATATTGCAAGATCCAAACGTTTGCCTATGAAATTTCAAAATTACACGTCAACAAAATCAATAAATTTAATTAATTACGTGTAAAGAACGTAGATAAGTTATGTTAATTAAGCTAACTTCAAGCAAATAGATTCGAAAGCATTAATATCTTTACGGTTGAAGCCAAAATTTTAATTATAATATTTAATAAGGAATTCAAAACACAAAAATTCCACTCTTTTTTCTGCTGAAAACTCGAAAATTTCATTAACTTACGAATTTTTGATGGATTTCAGAATTAAATCAAATAGCAGGACTTTTAAATTTAAAATGGTGCATGCACGTCGTTTTGACTAGATTTCACAAATTTTATAATTAAAATGAAATTTCTCTGAGTCGAATTGTCAAATTTTAGGGAAAAGTAAAGCCATTAAAAAAGAGCTCTTTTCAAATCAGGTACTGAGAGTGATGTAAATTTCTTGGTAATTTTATTAATTGTTAGTCCAGTAACTCCATGCTGCCATTTTAATGCAAATCACGTAAACTGCATTTTCACCAGGGAATAGCAGAATGAATTCATCCATAATAGATATTACCAGATGCTAATAAAACCTTATTAGACTTAATGTTCCAAAACATTAATTAATAATACTCAACCATAAAAGTTGCTACATTAATTTTAAATTAACTAATTATCGATTTTATATTCTAATAAAATAAACATTAAATGGCAATTATTTATATGGTTACGGACAACAAATAAGACCACTTAAAATAGTTATATGGCGGTTTTGAAATATAAGAATCAGTTGAAAAAACTAAACTAAATGAGATTGTATGATAATTCAATAAATAAAAATTAATCAAAAGATTCTCGTCATTTGCCTTTCACTGCTATTCCCGCTTAATGACATTCCCCTAATACTATGCTTATCATTGCATTATGAATCATGATTGAAATGAATTAGAAAATGACACATATTGCATCCTCATAATTCCCCGCAGAATTAACACCTTTGATGCCATAATGGTAGGATTAAAATGATTAACTCAAAGTGAGTTCAGAATGTAGTGTGTCATTAATTGCAAGATGATTGTGATTTTAATTTATTAAGCAAAGAAACGAATATTAGTAGTCATTTATGATATACACACTACATCAAACTATGATCTACAATGGTTTGACCCAACCAAAATTCATTAAACAGTTACATCACAGATATAATGACCAAACGCAGTAACATAGAACAAAACTAGTAATGCATAGTATTTAAAATTATACTTATGGTAACATTTTCGTATCATAGCCAACGAAGAGATATTGCTTGTTTCCCGATATGATAATTAAAAACCACGTTAAGTTCAATTCTTGTTCTGAAGCTGTTTTAATAAAATAACCAAAATGTACAGTATAATACAAATTCGCTTGATTGAAAATCTAAAGCACGCTTTCAAGTACAGTATTGCCAAATCATTTGGTTAAACTAAATAAATTATATATATATATATATATAAACTTACGGAAGAGGAAAGGTAAATGAGGATATTTAGGGCAACTAGGTGTTGAAGGAAACCCAGTGAGCACTTACCGGAAGGAGAGCCGCTGGAGTGTTGGAGAGACACATTTGTAGAAGTTATTGGAGCTTTCGTCAGCACAAGAGAGACACAACTGATTTGGCAGTGACACTGGGGTGAAGGTTTGGGGGTGGAAGGAGGCGTGGAAAAGTCGGGGATTGGAGGATGCAGGGGGGGGGAGAGAGAGGGGGGGGAGTGAGAGAGAGGGGGGGAGTGAAAGAGAGGGTGGAAAGAAGGAAATATTAACGGATACTGAGGCCGAGAGGAGAGAAAGAGTTTAAGATTTGGATATGGGCCAGTTCCCATTGACGGAGTTGGGGGGTGGAAGCGTCGTCTGAGAGGGCGCGAATGGCCCACACCGTGAAACAAACATTGAAACTAAGAATGTGATTGTTTGCATGAACGGCTACAGGTAGCTGTCGTTTAAGACTAACGCTGTTGCGATGGCCGTTCATGCGAATGTTGAGAGAATTGCTGGTGAGGCCGACGTAGAAGGCCCGGCATTGGGTGCAGGTTAGTAGGTAGATGACGTTGCGGGTGGTACAGATGGTAGGGAAAGTTATGGGGTAGGTGACGTTAGTGGTGGGGTTTGAGAATTAGTTGGAGGGTGGGTTTATAGGGCATGTTAGGTATCTGGGTCTGCGGCAGGGATGGGACCCTGCAGGGTGCAGAGGAGTGGGTGATGGGGTTTCTTTTCTCCACAAGATGTTGGCTAGGTTGGGAGATCTGCGGAAGGAGAGGATTGGGGGTGTGGGGAAGGAGACCTGGTTGGGGGAGGAAGTGAGGATTGGGTGGGCTGCCTTTAAGATGCTCTTTAGGGTATCGTGGATGCCGGGATAGAAGGTTGTGATTAGGGTGAGTTGGGTGGTAGAGTCGGGGGTTGCGGGGCAGTTGGAGTGTAGGTTAGGGGTGTTGGGTGCGACTGCCCATCGGATTTGGTTCCGGATAAGGTCCGGCGGGTATCCGCGTTGGAGGAATGCATTTTCGAGGGCGGAGCAGTACTCGGAGAGTGAGTCTCTGACCGACCAGATTCTCCGCCCTCGGCGGGCTAGGGCGTAGGGGATTGAGGATTTGGTGTGGAGGGGGTGGCAGCTGTGGAAGTGGAGATATTGAAGGCGGTTGGAGGGTTTTAAGTGAACTTAGATGTGGATTTGATTTTCTCGGATGGAGAGGTCGACATCCAAGAAGGTGATGCTGGAGGGGGAGGAGTGGTGGGTGAAGGAGAGCGTAGGGTGGGAAGAGAGGCGATGTAAAAAGGATTGGAGTGAGTCGGGTCCATGTGTCCAAAGAAGAAAAATGTCATAAATATACCTCAGCCACAGGAGTGGTCTGGGGAGCATGTCGAGGAAACGTTCCTCCCATTCACCTAGGAAGACATTGGCGTATGAGGGCGCCATGTGAGTACCCATCGCAGTACCTTTTATTTGTAGGTAGTGGCGCCCTCCGAAGGTAAAGTTATTCTTGTGGAGCGCTATTTCCGCCAGCGTCGTTAGGAAATGGGAGGAGGGTCGTGCGTCAGGTGGTCTCGAGTCAAGGGATTTTTTCAGGGCGGACAGTCCATCGTGGTGGGGGATGTTTGTTTAAAGAGAGCAGACGTCTATTGTTGTCATGATTGTGTTAGGTGGTAGGGGGAGGGGAGAGATTTTAGGCGTTGAAGAAAGTGGTTAGTACCTTGGATGAAAGATGGGATTTGACGAACGAGGGATTTAAGGTGGGAGTCTACAAAGGCAGAGATGTGTTCCGTTGGAGAATTATAGCTGGCAACTATTGAACGGCCGGGGATATTCGGTTTGTGGATTTTTGGGAGAAGGTAGAAGGTTGGGGTGCAGGGTTTTTTGGGAATCATAAGGGAGATGGTGGGATCCGGAAGGCCTTCTTGTTTTCCCACGGATCGCAGATATGGGGCTATTACAGGAGTGGCGGTCGGTGGGGTTGGAGGGGAGAGGGATGTAGAAGGTTTGGTCGGATAGTTGGCGGAGGGCTTCATCGTTGTAATGGGAGCGTTCCATTACTACTGGTAGTAGTCGTCCCTTTGTCCGCGGGGGGAATTACAATCTTGTGGTTCCGTTTAAGCGTCGAGATGGCGTGTCTTTCTGCTTTCGTCAAATTGTAATGGTGGTCGAGGAGGTCGGGAAAATCGGGCTGGGCGACTCTATGTGTTAAATAATTGGAATATTGCTCGACGGGGTGGTGGAGAGGGAGAGAGGGTGGGATATATTGGGAGGGGGGGTTTCTCTCCAACACCTCAGCGGTTCTCCTTCCGGTAAGTGCTCACTAGGTTTCCTTCAACACCTATTTGCCCTATATATATATATATATATATATATATATATATACACACGTAGTATATGCATGTATACACATACAGGGTGTCCCACCACGCGAGGTCAATACTTCACTTACGTTAGGGGAAGTCATTACAAGTCGAAAATAAGGAGTAATCAATTTGCCTATTCTCAATAATAAAGGAGTAGTGGGCATTTGAAGTTGTTGATAGAAATAACAAGAAAATCAACCATTGGCAACACTGCTGAGCACACAGATCAACAAAAGGTTCTACGATAGTAGCTAGAAAGAAGAAAGGCAACCATTGGCAACAATGCTGAGCACACAGGTCGACACGAGGTTGTGCGATAGTAGCTAGTTCACTAGTGTGACTCATGGTGATTGTTGTTGTTTTTCAAAATGTCCATGTACACTAATGAAGAGTATGCGACATTCATTTTGTTTATGAATTCTGCGATGGGAATGAGTAAGCAGCTGTCCGAGAATACAAGAGGCGATTCTCATATCGGCGAACACCTGATTGGCGAGTGTTTTGACGCGTGCACAGATATTTACGAGAAAAAGGTGCATTTCTGAAACCAGCCAGCAAACAGTGGACGAGGAATAGGTCATACGCGAGATAGTGAACAATAGTCCAACCACCAGTGTTCGTAGAATATCTGAACGGACCCACATGCCACGAATGAGTGTATGGAGAACTCTTTACGTCACGGTTATTATCCATTTCACCATCAGGATGTGGAAGCTCTTCAGCCTGAAGATTATACTGCACGTATGGAATTCTGCAACTGGATCGTTCAAAATGATAAGCTGATTCCACGAATTTTGTTTACCGACGATGCGATTTTCACTAGGGATGGAATAACAAACTGTAGAAATTTACATTCATGGGCCTTGGAGAATCGAAATGAAACTCATTTTCAACACAGATTTTCTGTAAACATTTGGTGCGGGATTATTGACGATAGACTTATTGGACCGTTTGTGTTGGAACATCGTTTAACTGCAGAGAGATGCCTAAACTTCCTTGAATACCGCCTACCAAAACTTCTGCAAGATGTGCCACTTGGGGTTAGACAAGGTATTTCGTTTCAGCACTTTGCACTTTGCAATATGTGTAAGACTATTCTTAAACCAATGGATTGAGGGTCGCTGGATCGGCCGGGGAGGGCCACAAACTTGGCCACCAAGGTCGCCAGATTTGACCCCTTTAGATTATTACTTATGCCCCATATGAAAAGCCTTGTTTATGAAACGAAAGTGAAAACTGTAGAAGAACTGTCAGACCGCTTCAAAGATGCTGCAGCGCAGATCAAAATGGATAGCGTTATGCTTCGCACAGCAATAAGTTCTCTTTTAAAGAGAGCAAGAACCTGCCTAAGAGAAGAAAGATAGTGGCCACTTTGAGCAACTATTGTAACGAGTACTTGAATAAACATTGTAAAACAGCAAACTTGCTTTTCTTCTTATTTCCATCAACAACTTCAAATGTCCATTATTATTTTATTATTGAGAATAGGAAAAATGATTACTCTTTAATTTCGACTTGTAATGACTTCACCTAAACGTACCCCAACATGTGTTCATTGGTTTCTTGAACCGCTTCTAAGCTTCGTAGTTTATTTATTTTGCTCTCAACTGGTTATTCTAACAGCTTACACATATTAAACTACCCTATAATACATATTGACATCTTGGTGGCCGAGTTGTATTATTTGATGTTTGCTACCTTGAACTTTTTCCTGCAAAACTATTAGATATTCCCAGTGACCAGATTGATTTTCAACTGGAATATGGCGTTTACATTTAAAAAGATTTCGTCTAAAAAGTGGAAATCTTTGGTTTGTATTGATATTGTTGAAATTATGGTTGGTTGAGTTAAACTTCTAATGGGTGTTGACTACAACAAAGGGATGGGAGGAGTCGAATTTGCAGACCAGTGCACCATCGCCTACTCTTCTTCCAGGAAGTCACTAAAACTATCACGTGAAAATGTTTCACCATTTTTTGGATATAAAAAGTTTTATTACCAATTCAATTTACAAAAAATTTGGAGTAAATGAGCCAGCCAAATTTTAGCCTAGTGACAGTCTGGATAGCAGAATACATTGATAGGTAACCAAAAGCAAAGAAGGCAAGAAAACCACCTATTGAAACACCATTACGAATTACTGGAAAATATGACATAGGCTATAAACCTAGTACGTCTAGTCAGTCGCATTCAAGGAAAATGCGTGTAGTTTTCAGCTCAAAAACAGAAATAAATAAATAAAGAGAAAAGAAACAATTTATTGTTGCAAACAATGTGAGGTACCTTTATGTGCTGTACAATTTTTCGAAAAATATCATACAAAACATTTTAAAACTATAATAATCATCCTATTATTTTATTAGATTAACAGCAAATTATTTATATTTTGAAGTGATTTGATGTTATGTTTTTTTGTTTACACTATCAATCTGTATTATAAAAGGGTAGGATTCTTTCTTTCTTGTTTTCTTGTCTACACACTTTTGAACCCGCTCTTTAGACGCGATTTCAGATAATTTACGAGTAGGTACAAGTTTGAAATTTGGCAGGAATGCACAAAACACGCATTAGAAAGTCAATGACGAAAAAAATCCCGAAAAAATACCTGGGTTCGACCTCAGGAGAATATTTCTGTTTCCCGTAAGAAAACACGTAAAATATAACATTTCGACGTGCAGGCTTTCACTCTTTTGTAAATTAAAATTAGAAAAAATTGACTTACAATAACGGTACTTGGACTGCTTTAAAGAGGAATGTACAAGATTTCTTATTCTTATCGTCGATTTACGCCTCCCGTTCGAAATTACTCACATTTAACGAATATGTGACAGATTTTGACCAAATGTCCCTCTTTTATCGATAAGTATCCTGGACAAGAATTACAGAATCCAACGCGAAACCCGAAGATTCGGCTGCTAACTCGAAGACCAGGTGAACCCCACAGATATGGTAACCCTATTCGGAGCTGAGATGACACATTTCTGGCGGGAAGAAGTGGGCTTCTTTAGACAATATAACACCTAATAATTCGTCTAAACGACTAGTTCTTAACCTTTTTCGTCTCGCGATCTCCTTCTGATATTCCTAAATATTCATTTCCTCCTCTCTTACTGAAATATTTCTTTCATATTTTGAAATTTTCAAAGAAGAAAAATTAAAAAATCATATTTAGTCATCGAAATTCTTGCACGGTATTTAAATACTAGCAAAATGCTGTAGAAAAGCAGCATATTAAGGGCACAATTCCGCTCTTGTCTCCCTCCCCGCCTTTCCTCTTTCCATCTCGTCTCCTTCCCCTCCTCTCCTCTTTCCACCGACAAAGAGGACAAGAGGGAACCAATGGGCTGCACGTATTCCGTCTGGTTCCTAGAGAAGTGTACTGTATCGCCGCATATAGTGACTGTACATATTTCGCCAGCTTGTGTTCCCTTCTTGCCGCCTTCCCCGCTATTCTCTCGACTGCATGCTCGCAAAGAATGCGGTAAGATAAGAAGCTTGCCACCTCTCTCGTCTTCTTTCTATTCTCTTTCTCTTCTCGCATTTCACCAATGCGATGAACCATATCCCAACTATTTATTTTTGATTGAGTTCTGGTTCTATACTTATTGATACAAGCATTAATTATTAATAATTTTGAATTATGATAATTACACACACACACCCCTATTACACATTAAATAAAACAAATTTCACACGGATCAGTAAAAGACAATGAAGGAAAGAAAATATAGAACTAATAAGGCTTGTGTGTTCAGTTAATACGTCGCGACGTCTACTTACAATCAGTAAGACATACTTTCATCACTTAATGCGGATACAAGCCCGATACAGTTCGGATGAATTACCAAAAAATATTTGAACGAAAACTTTCACAATCGTTTTCCTTTTACCTTCTCCCGTTTCCAAAATTATCGATATCGAGAAACAATCCCGAACCATTCTCGCCCCGCGAGTTTCCATAAATCCTTTTAGAGGAGTGAGGCACAAAAGGGTTTGCGCACAGACGTATATTCCCGGCATCCCGCCGCTTTTGCGCGAGACCGAATCTCCAATACCTTTTGACCCTCCACCATTTGATTCGCGTTGCCGAGCGACCAAGCCCGTCAGGCTCGCCGTTAAAAGCCCTTCCTTACGCTTCGAAGAGTGCTGGCGGCCAGCCGCCTCTCACGTTATATTACTGCCTACTGTAGAAGCGGTCGGACGCGACCGAGACCGCATCACTGTATCATCTCTCTCTCTCTACATATATATATATGACTAGACCGCCTCTTCAGCACAATATTACTCCCTACCACATTGAATTACCTCACACATGCCACTCATCAAAAGCTTCGTCCAACATCACCACACTCGCTCCTCTTCTATTCTCTCACCATTGGCCCAAAACGCTGAAACTTGTCTGCATAGGTGAGCCCTTCCCGATGGTGCGGCGTGTGTGTGGAGGCGGACGTGATGTAACCGAAGGGGGTGGGAAACGGAACCTACTGACCCCGCGGTACAGCCTACGCCAATTTCCGTCACATGGCGGATTGTCGGAGTGTGGAAAACGGGGGAGCGGAAAGGAGGAGGGAGGGGAGCGGGATAGGCTAACGTGCCCGGGTCACCCCTTGATGGCTCGCGTCGCTCGTGCGTCAATCTAGCGGTTATCAAACGTGACTTCGGTCTCTCTCACTCTCCTCCTCCCCCGCACGTTCTGCCCCTGTGGAGAGCCGTTTCGGTTGAGGGGAGAGTAATCGATAGGTTTGTAACGGAGGGTTGGGAAAAAATAGGGGATAAAAAGTTGTGGGGTGATTGGGTCGATAGTGGTTTCCAGAAAAATACAGAAAGAGATAATGTCGCTTAATCTCGACAGTTGGATGGAGAGTGGAAATAAAATACCACTCACCTACAACTCCGACGGTGATAAAATTTGACGCGTAAAAAATTTCACTTCCAATTTTATACGCATGACTCCGTGACTTCTGAGCATGTTCCGATAAGAAATGAGGAGCAGTATTCAATGACTTCCGTGTTATCTGTTTTTTCTGTAGATCAAAGTGAGGGATTTGCTGATACTTAAGGAAAATGAGAGATTTGAGTCGGTGATACAAAGGATTAAGTGGGATGAAAGCTTTGGTCGAGTAACTGTATGCAAAATTATTTAAGAAGCCAACATTGAGGTATCTAAAAACTTTAAACGCTGGACGAAAGTCGAAAGGCTGTCGTGCTCTTAACGTTTATTCCACCTCTCTTCATATTGATTAGCGGTGCTTCGTAGACATGTTGCCTTTCTAAAAATTATAACGAATTCTTTGAAATGTTCAAAATTACACGATCTAAATTGTTATTATTATACACTTTCTTTAACGCTGTAGATCCTCGTCAAAAAATGCCCAAACACACTAGTTACGGCTTAACTTCCACCTAAATAACTGATGACATGGCATTCTTCGGATCATATTAGTTAATTTATCTATATAACCAAGAGTAAAAAATAAAGCAGGGGTTAGCATACTGTATAACAAGTAAAACGATGAAGTTGCACAGAGGACTTCCTTTTATTTCAAAAGCACCGAATTTACGTGTGAATGATGAGCTCCTTTTATTAACTAAACGTTTTAGTTGGATTTAAGAATTCGACGGATGTCTCCATGTATTGTGTAACGAAGTATAAGCAAGGAACTACGCCAAGCAAAAACCTTAAACTCTAATTGTAAGTTCACACTAATTGCTTATATGTTTTGTTACCATGGAAAAAGATTCAGAATAATATTTAAATGTAAACGCAAAATTTTATCACCATAACGTAATCACGCTTGATTAACGGTGAAAAATTGATTGAGGTAAACGCAATTTAAAATGCAACTGAAGCGAATAAGAAAATACGTATTTGCCTTTATATGGGGTGTCCGTATTGTTCTCTTCTCCGATATTTTCCCGCCGAAGTGCTAGTTGAGAGAGTGTCTGACAGATACCGTTTATTATTACATTAGATTCGCTCGGACATTGATATATTCGGATTTCCGTGCACTGTTTCATGATAAAAGACGGAATTCAGAAAGTTGAATAATTTGTCACTTACCAATCATCCGGATAATTCAGTGGTTTCCAGAAAACAAGTGACGGCGGATCACCTTAAATAAATTGGTTCAAATTTATGGCCAATCCTTGATGAAACGGAAATCCGCCTGAAAAAAATAAGACCAAAATCAATGGTAAAAATAATACAAAAATAATTTTCTACAACATAAATCAAATGTTAATACACGAAAAAGAAATATCTCGACTATTATTTTTTAAAAATCATTTCATATTTCGGGACTGTGACTTTGAATGGAAAATCGCTCATTTATCGCCTTTTCCTCGCCTCCCGGCGAACGGTAAAGTCATAAAATGTTATCAACTATTATGAAGATCAATTTCAGAACGGAATAATGCCAAAAGTTCGGTCCCTTGTTCTAGCCGTCCCCAAACGACCATCCCCAGCTACTGCCACCTTCTTCCACCCCCCCCCCCCATTTTATCCAACCTCCCTTACTACTCCACACTCAATCCGTCCTATTTCTCCGACATCTTCCCCTTCCTCCTCGTTTTCCTCCTCATTCCGCCATTTCCCTGCGCAAAAAAAGCACAGCCCTCTCTGTCAGAGCTTCGAAAAGACCGTCACGGGAGAGAAACAACAGTTCCCTTCGATATATTTTTTCTTTCCCGAGATAGTTGAGCCAGTAAAGAGAACTGAGGTGAAGAGAGAGAGAGAGAAAGAGATTGGGATGTCGTGCGGTAGCTTAGCGACGATCACATATAGCAAGCCGACACGCAAACCTTTGGACACGCACAGATTTTTCCTTCAAAGCAGCCAGCCATACCTTCCCTTCTCTTTCTTTCCCGCCTCATCCAGGTCGTAGGACTTTAAACTGCACGGACTCAACCCCGCCTCCCCCCCTCCCTCTCGCTCAATTGGCCGAGATTATTATTTTCCCCCGTCTATCGGTAAAAAAATAAAACATTTTCTTGTTGGTCTTCGCGTGCATAGAAGGTTTGTCACGACGCCGCTGTTTTATCGCGCTCTTTTTCTTTCCCCTTCCACATTTACAAAGCTTCCCCCCTTAGCCTCGTAATCGCGTAAGAGAGGAGGAGAGAAAAATATGATGGAATGAGAGAGGGTAAGGAGAAAGAGAGAAAATGAGAAAATTCAGGGAGGTCGAGAGGAAGGAACTTTGAGTGGTATGTGTGTGATTTTTGGGCGTCAATAGTTCCGGGAGGTTAGACCTTATAAAATCCACGTTCGGTGGAGTTGACTGCGGAAGGAAAAACTGATGGAAACGTCGACCGGAGTAGATATACGGCGAGCGGATGATTCATTTTTTTATTCACCAGTTAGCCACGGTATATTTTCCGACATCGACGTGGCAAACAGATTTTTTTCATTTGTTTTATAATTGATGGGTTTCGTTCGAAAGATAATTTTTTGTTTCAAACTCGCTTAAGATTTAAAACGTTTCCGGGATAATCGGGACGTATATCGGATGGTTTAAATGACTTTATTTCTGATATGAATATGTATGAGGCCCTTATCAGAAGAAGTGGAGTGATGGCTAGAATTCGATCGATGGATGGATCAATGCTTTTATCGCGCGACGCAATCGGCTATTATGTCACCGGATATGGTTACGGAATTATTCATTGAAAATGTCTGAACAGTGTGGACAATTTGTCTAGTGGGAATTTTATAGCAAGTAAATATCGCCAATTCGTAAGAGCTTATTTTATTTTAGTAACTTTACTGAGGATATGATGAAACAGCTATTTATGTTTAGCACAGCTATATATTATAGAGATATATATATTTAATATTAATATTTATTATTTGCATTTTATTTTTAAATTTAATCTCTTTTGAGGCATAATGTCCTGAAATTTTTATGAAAACTCGACACTTTTAAGTAGGTCTAAGAAAACGTTATTTTGACATAATATTCTTTAGACCAGAGGTCCGCAGCCTGGCACTCGCAAGCACCGCGGTGAACTTTAGCAGTATTACCGTGCACTTTTACGATCCTAATAGTCATTTTCCCTAGTAACATTAATTTGATATGTTCGCCTGTTTTTCTTCTAATTATACGAAAGGACATGTGTAACCACTTAAAAGTTGATTTTATTTAACTTTTTATTGTTCCTACTTTTAGACTAAAATATTTAGAACACATTTGCTTCCTTCAGTGGCCAATTACACGTGTCTAATGTTCAGGTATAATAATGATATTTAATTATTTTAATACTTTCTCATATTTATTTACACCAAGAAATATAAAAAAATTGCGCGTGTATGCTTTGGTATTTGTTTATTCATATTCACGATTAAATGTTTCCTTTGGGAAAAATTAAGCCAAGGAAGGACCAGAGTAAGATATTTCGAAAGAACCTATTACAAAAATAAAAATAGTTCAGGCCACTTGAAATTACAATTCCTTCCCTTATAAAACGTATGATTGTGTCTGCATGCTTCCCATTATGAATCCGGAACAACCTTTTGATCCATTAGCGTCGGAAAAAATTCTTGTTTTTCCGCTTCAACGAAAATTCCTCCACATTCATTTCGTATTCTCCCCCCCTTCCCGAATTGTCTGGCTCCAAACTGATGGAATTATTCAATTCCGTTCTCAATTCCAAACCAACCAGAATTACGTTACGCATCTTTGTTCCCAGATCATCTTTCTTCCTCCATCTCTTCCGTTTTATCTCTCTCCCTCTTCTTTTCCACCCACTTTTCCAGCACTCCAACCCACTTAGGCAATCTCCTTGGCTCCCATTATTACACGTGAAAATGGAAAAGGGGGAAGAGGGAATAAGTAGCAGTAGCGGTTGGTAGCGGAGGGAAGTAGACACAGAGGGGGAAAGAGCTGAGAGATATTACGAAGGGACAATGGAAGGCGGGAAATAGCGCAAGGGAGAGTAAGAGAAACAGACAGCAGGAGGGAGACGGTAGAAATTGAGGTTTTAAGTGCACGGGACAGGTCCTCATATTGCCAAAAACTGGTATGCGTTAAACTACTTCCGTCTTAATTAACTCTTATCTTCCAAGGTTCTCCTACCCCTTTTTACCGCTCTCCATGCCCCAATCTCATACTGCCACTCTCACTCCTTCCTCTTTTTACTCGGCTATACTTCTCTTATTTACCCATAAAAATTCCATTCCTCTGTAATTCTACAAAGGCTCAACAGCAGTTTGGCATAGAGAAACATTTTGAGCGTTGCTAAGGGAAAAGGGTCTAGCTGAGTGTGCGTGTTTTACTGCGTGCATATGTGTGCGCGTGTAAATGCTTGCATGTGTAAACCGCCATATCGAGGATAATTCGGTGTGTTGCTTTTAGATGTAATTGAAATGATACCTTACTGAGTGTAATAATCGTTATTGCTATATTATCAAGGTATTAAATTCTACTTACTTTTAATATGATTATAAAATGGTGGAATAAGTTATTTGTTCATTTATTATCAAATTAAAAAAATTGTTTCTATATAAACACGTATCGATTATGGCGCAAACAGAATTCTATATAGATTGAATTTTAATGCTCATTTAACTAAATGTAATATATCGAATAATTCCAAAATAAGATTATTTTTAATCATACGATTCATACTATATGTTCGACAGTATAAACACATATGCTATGTTCAATAAAAATATAAATTTACGCATCACTTACCAAGAACTTCGCAAAATTTCATAATAGTTGTTTTTGTTTAGTCGGCAAAACTGTAAGCAACCTGAAAGATGCACATAAGAAATAACTCACTTTAAGTGAGTGAACTTTAATACTTGGTCGTAAAAACCTCCTTTAAAAGCACTACTTATCCCACAAGGCACAACATTAGCGTATTTTACACGGGAAATATAAGAATTTACGTATTTCATAAATACAGAGCGCTCCAGGAAGATTGCGGACCTAAGATTACTTTACGACTAACGTGAGAAGGATAAGATCTCATTGAGCACAAGTTTCTCGTTGGTTGTCGGCAAAGGCATGCAATACTTTCCATATTAGAGCGGCCTCGTAAATTTTTCTCAGCATTATTTTTTTACATATACGATTCACCGGATAAATCTCAATGCACGAAATGGCAATATAAAAATGATTACTAACTCTAATGAAACACGCTATACACTGTAGTTAAGGGATATCAATTTTCAAGCATGAACACATATATAATTACACTGTACGATAGAAGTTAGTATGTCAAAGTAGTAACAGTTTGGATTAATATTCGCGAATTAAAAAGTATCTATTACGTATCCGCAATTTTCCCCCTTTTTCTATACTATCGTATCGTATTTCCGCTTATTATATTATTGAACCGGGAAAAAGTTTTATTTCTACAGCCTCACAATCGATTTTTAGTGACAAACGACCAAAATTCCCCGCGATTCAACCAAATTCCTGCGACGTTTTTATGCAGAACAAACTAACGCGTTAAAAGCTCCGCTTCGTTACGAGTAGGACGCGTGCCCTTACCGCAATTTCGGAATTACCGCGCTCACGAACGCCACTTTTTACCTAGAAAAATCACGCGCGTCGTAATACACCCGGTAAATCCCAACTCTGAACGCACTCGCGCGATCAACGACGTCCTCGTGCTCGCTAAGGGAAGCGCATCTTCAGCATTATCTCTCAACGATACCGCGATAACGCATAAATCGCAACGCGTGGCCCATCATAAAAACACTCCCTCCTACCTCCCGCGAACGCTCGCGAAACGGAAAAATGACGAAACATTCTCATTCAATTCCCCGATCCGACACGTGCAGGTAGGCGGCACGATTTAGACGTGAATAACAAGCACGAATCGTTACACCTGTTCCTATGTTCCCTACGTATTACAGAGATACCCAGGTATAAATTCCGTCCAAAAGCCTAGCCTCGGATGCCTCCACCACCGCCTCTCGCATGAAATGACAGTCGTAAACGAAGGGGAAGGGTTGGAAGGGAGAAAGTAGGGTGCCGGTAGGTTTTGCGCGAGAGACAGAGAAAACCGAGAGAGAGAGAGAGAAAACCGAGAGAGAGAGAAACAGATAGAGAGAGAGAGTCGGTTAGGGAGTAAAGGAATAAGAGGGATTTACTGGAGGGACGTGTAGAGTGTGAAGAGAAGAGAATGGGGTTGGAAGAGAATCGAATGAAGTAGCGTGGTATGGGATTGGAGGAAGAGAGGTAACGAAAGAAGAGCGAGAGAGAGAGAGAGAGAGAGGGAGAGAGAGAGAGGTTCAACAGTTTTCGACCGGAAAGCTTTTCCGCGCGCACGAAAATCGCCAAAGCCGACCGTGACACCGCCGCCGCTGCTGCACCGTGGGTCACGCCTCGTTAACCCAAAGTCACGCGCTCGACGTGACGCCGGACCAGGCCGAAAAGGTGAAATGACTGGGGGAGACGAAAGGACGTGAGAGAGAGAGAGAGAGAGAGAGACAGAGACAGAGAGAGATCTGCGGCTTGCGGTGTTTCGTCCGGGAACGAGAACGTGTGCTATCCCAAACGGTGGGCATAGGGCGCGGGGAGAAGGGAAGGGTAAAGTGGAAGGGATTAGTATAGGAGAGAAAGGACGAGTCATATTAGCGTGCCAGGGTGCGGCGGATGAGATAACTTCTACGCCGCGGATGGCGCTCCAAGTGCACGGCTTGGGAAGAGAACGCGGACGGGTACGGAAAGGAGGAGAGGAGTAGACAATGAGAGTTGCTCCGCTCGCCTGTGTGATCTGCCGTCAAAGCGACTCCGTAATGGGGAAAAGGAGAAAGAAAGGATATAATATTTTCCCTCCTAAACTCACGCATCCTTTCCTCTTTTTCCCATCAGCCCCTCTGCACCCTCCGAATGACCGTCGGATAAGTGAATACATGGGCGTAGGTTGGAGAAGGAAAATGGATAAAATCGGGTGATCGGGCCTCCGGCGAAGCGTATGGGCGGTGTGGGAGAGTAATCCCGTCAGTTTGATGCGTAAATAATTCCCTCGACGCAACTCGCGCTTTCCCTCTCCCGCTCGAATTGTATACATAAATATGCACGGATGCAGGCAGGAAAGCGAAAGCTCCTTTCTTTCCGGCAAAGATGGAAATGAAAAGGGTTACTCTAGTTCGATTATCGAGAAAAGAGGAGGGGGGACGAGCTGGATTCATGAAACGATTTTCAAGAAATGTTCTTTAACAGATAAGAGTTTATGCAAACGGGTTGGTGGTTTGCTTCGTAAGTGGTACACATGATATTAATACGACCTTATCATTCCATTTCATGTTTAACGCGCCTTTTTATTGAAAATACGGGGAAAAAACTATAAACAACTGCTGTCCTATGTAGCGGATAACTCGTTGGTTCATTTTTATTACAGAGCTCAATGATCTGAATCTAAATGTGTCATTGATCAAGCCAGCGGACACATACGTTCTGCTACAGCGATCCCCTCTTATGGAAGCAGACATAATACCGACCTTTTTAACCTCATTCATCTATCAGTAAATATAAAAATGTGAAAGGGATATTTTGAGAAAATCGTGATTTTTATTAATACTAATAACGTAACAAAATTATACGATAAAGAAAAAAATTAAAATATTGAAATCTTTATACTTACAATGTCGCATCTAGTACCTTAAATATTTCTTTTACGATGATGGAAAGACTGTTATGTATTAGGGACAGATTCGACGCAAATACCGTGGATACATTTAAAGAAGTTTAAGTCGACGAAATTAGTTTGACCTATTGAACACGTTTATTTAATAAAATATTTAAGGAGATTCTTGGAAAAACACTATAATATAAAGCAAAAACATAATTTTTACAATTATTGGTTTGTAAATATATGAAATAGTTTTAGTCGACATAAAATGTTTAAATTTATAAAATAAGAACTCATTCAAGTGCAATATAAATAAAAAGGTTACAGAAGATTGTACTGATAAGACGATTCTATAAGTAAATACCACTCGTGACGACTGCCTGGTAACCAAAGTGTGCATATGCATACTTTATTAAGTATATATTTTTTCAATTTATTTTATTAATAATAATTAATAATTATCTAATGAATTACCTAAATGTTTAGATTAATCCGACGTATATTATTGCATGTATGCACACGCTACTTTCGTCACTTTATATAATCTGCAAATTCCTCATCAGTCATTACAAACGGCCGTTACTATTGGCTATTTATCTGGTGGAATTCAAAAGGAGAGTTGAAATAATGCGATACTGAGCGGAAAAGGAACCCGGTGTTCCATTTTTTGGGCTAATGATCTAACCACACAGAGCACGCCGTATTAATTAGTCCATGTCGGTGAGAGCATTGTGAGCGAAACATCTTAAATAATAGATCAAGCGAAAATAAAATCAGCATTAAAGCATGGAGGCTATTATTTAAACACAAGGTCTAGTAAGAAATTTAAAACCGCGACATTCTGTAAACAGTTTCGGGAGTTCAAATCGAATCTCGCGGAGTGTCTCGGAGGATATGCCTATCTATCTCGAAGAAAGGTGCTTCCTTATAAGGGGAAGCCCGGTGGTGTCTCCTTTTCATGGAAAGCCTTTCCTGCTCCTTACATGAGCGCATTTCAAGACCCTCTTCACTCCTCGAATAAGATCTCTTAACCCGACCACACACATCCGTACCACACCGCAGTGAAACAGACCCATATTAAGGCACATGAGAAACTCCCTTTCCAAGTTTCCAGCCTCCCATTCAGCATCCACATCGAGCGATGAGCCGGGCCGAGAAAGGGCAGGAGACACGACGAAGAAGAGTGAAGGGAATGTGGGTCGGAAGGTAGGAAAGGGGAAGAGAGAGGAAGAGAGGGCGGGAAGAGGCAGAATGGTGAAGGAAGGTTAGGTCCTAGGTTTACGGGCAAAGGGTGAAGAAAACTTTAACCAACTTCTTCCATCCCCTCAAACTTGTCTAAATGTGCAGCGAGGAAGGTCCTCTGGGGTAGAGAAGTGTCTTGAGGCGAAGTGAAAGAATGTGGAGGAAGGGGAGATGGAAGAGTTTAACTTGCATCTGTGTAGTAGTCGAGTGAAGGAGAGGGTGAAGATGGAGAGAGTTGAGGTCAATGGGAATCAGACCAATCTCTGCTCTTCTCCCTCTCCTCGTTCCTCTCCTCCTTCCCTCGAGTGCACAGCTACTTCATTTTCCAGCTCCTAATTAATGGGTGCCGAGTTAATCAATCATCGTGCGCAGTTGTCACATCGACCCTCCTGATACAAACGTTAACGAATTTAACTGGGAAAAGATTTTAACCCTCTTTATTTCTACTGACACACACACACACGCACATGTACATATGTGTGTGTGTAGTTAGAATGGATAGGGAAAAATTAATGGAAAAAGATCTAACTTCACTCACATCGTCAATACTGGTTTTGTGTTTAATTATAGATTTAGAGAAAAAATTTAAAACTCATCAATGGATCTGGCTACTAGAAATACTTTTGCAACATCTTGAATCGCAAATAATTTTATCTCATGTGCTAAATTAATGCCTATTTTTTCACTCTTTCTGCAATAGTATAAATAATATTGATTGCGCTTAATACGACTTCGAAATCTTTACATGGTAGTAATACATTATGCTCTAAAATGTAACAACTAACGTCCGATTAATGTTGTCTCTTATGTTAATTTTACCTTTTGATGTTGTATCTCTCATCTTAATCCAAAAAGCTAATAATTACGCACAATTTTCCTTAATAAATAATATTTTCTAGTTTTGAAAGCTTTAAATAGCATTTTACTGTAATGTCAAATATTAAATAATGTTAAACATTAAAAGCCAATTTTTATTTGATTTACACAAAATATAATAAATAATAAAAGACTGTGAATTATATAATGATTTTTTTCGTTACAGATAAAATTCAGGATTACACGAATAAGGACAGCGAAGTAAATGTCAACTACGGACATATTTAGGGCAGCCGATAAGAACGCGACGTTTCTCCAATAAGGTAAGTTGAAAGCCTTTTAATTCCGTCATTAGATCCATCGAAACGCACGAAAAATTACTCCATTAACCGAATTCAATACATCTCTAAAAATAAAAATGACCGAATTTCGGAGTCGAATCGAGCACCTTTAAAATCGTATGTCTAAAACGAGGTCACTTGGAAATTTTCCGATAACATTTTGAAATGACGCTTAAAATTAATTCTGCCTAATATTTTTTTCAAATGGCAATTTAAGAAAGAAAATCACCATAATTAGTATAGTTAAGTCGGCGTAAATTAAGAAAATAATCAAATCATTTGTTTTAACACCACGACTCAAACTGTTTCTTCTGAAAGTCCGTATTTATTGGTATTTCTTGATATGCCTTTTTATAAACATTGTCTATTAATCGGGTTATTTAACAGTAAAAATCAACTTTAATATCATCGGTAACTCAATGCATAGCAATTTTGCATATAAGCTTCATTTTTATAACATCTAATTTCATGTCTTTGTCCTAAATCACAAAGACAAAAATATTTCCAGAACCTATCATTTTTTCATTTTATTCCCTCGCTAGTACATCTAGTACTTCCAGCTAATAACATCCCAGAACAATAAAACGAAAAACTTCCAACCGTTACTCATCAATTCGACCACCAACAACGCACCCTCCATTCCAATAAGTCTCTCTAGCCACTCATCCCATCAAGCCCTTTTTTTTTCCTCCAACCCAATCAATTCATTTCCAACTCAGATACGCGTCCGGAACGCTCTATTCAATTAACCCTGTGCTTCGACTACCACCCTCTTAAATTTAAATTTTACAGTTTCACCACGCGTTTACCGAAAAAATAACTAATATTTTCCTATTCGCTTCCTTTCTAATGCCACGACCGAAACGAAACGCCCTACCAACTACCACGGCGTCAACACAGCCGCCATTAACATCCTCCCCTCGAGAGACTATCTCCCCGGTACCAGACTTCTTTTTACCAACTCCCCTATTCCTACTTCATTACCCTCAAATTCTGCGTCCATATTTTCCCAGTCCATCCCCTCTCCATCTACCCTACTCTCTCCACACAGATTTTTCCCCTCATCCCAATCCTCCCCATCCCATCCCCACCTCGGATGAGTCTCCAGAGCTCAATCCATAAGCAACGCAATCCCCCCATCCCTTCCCTCCCAATTCCAATATAGTCTGACGCCATCTATATCGAGGGAAAGAAAGGAGAGAAAAAATAAATGAGACGGTCCAGTACATTACTCACCCCGCCCGACCACTCTCTTCCGCTCCCCTCTCTTGGACACCTCCCTCCATCGCTCGAGAGAATATTTATCTCGCCCATTTGCCAACAGTGTATAGTGAAAGTGTCGAGGATGGATGGGATATTTGAAAGTAAGGGATGAAACAGTAAGCTTTGGATGATTAGGAGTTTGATGTACCCTAAGTACAGCGTCATCTTATTTTTTTCTATTCCCTTCTTATTCCAATAGCGTTTTCCACCTCATTTAGCCTACTAATTCACTACTATATATCCTAATTATCTTCCTCTGCTTTTTACTTTCCCATAAACGAAATATATAAAAAAGTTCGACTTCAGCATTCTAATTTGTACGTTTCATATGTCTGCGTCTGAAAAAAGTATTTTTTTCGATGTTGTCTTTCTATAGTCTGTCATATAGGGACTAAATAGATAAAAAGAATCGTTAATAATACAGCATTTATATAGAGTATGACCCGGAGGTAAAACTTTATTGGAATGAATAATATTGCGCAAAAATGGAGGGTAATTAATTTTTTATAGATTTTCATAAAGTGTCGAAATAAATGAAAATTTTTAAAAAATTTTAATTAAAAATCATTCAGATATAGCGCATTTTCCCATAAACAGCGGGTATCCGTCTTAAAATATAGTTTTCAATGGTATTATATTATGTTTTTTATTCCAAAGCTGGCTACACAATAATGTAAAGCGACATTATTGTATGGAAAAGAAGGGCAAGGATATGAGAAAATTTATACAATGTATGTTGCATCGATTTTTTATATTCGCGTGCCACATACATCAGTAGATATGTTACTTATACATACACATACATGTAAATTTTGGTCTATATAAAGAATCCCTACGGCTTTTGTGCACCTTTCGTGCCAGTCTTTTCCCTTGACACATAACTCTTTTCTCCTTCGCAATCTTTACGTCGGCTGTAGAACAAAAGCGAACTCCCCTTCTCAATCCATTAGCGGTGAATTTAACGCTAGGGGAAAAACCATTCCCTCTCCACGCGTCCAAGGACAGGAAAAGCTTAATATAATCCCACCAACAAAGAATTTTGATGGTTTAATCCCGTATATCGTTTCCTACATTTTAGCAGAGAGCATAAGTCAAATCCTTTTCAAGATAGAATGGGACCTGATTAAAAATTGAGGCTCCGGAATCTCGATTAATTTGTTTATTGCAACTCGGGGTGAATTGTAAATGATCTGATAAGATCGGAGGAAAGATCATATAATGGAGTGTGGAAATTCTTTAACTAACAAATAAAGAGACGCAAAAATAAATACACACATCCTTATCTCCATATGAAAAAATTACAGTTGTAAAAAATTAATTTAACAAACTCCCATACTAATCCATATGAATATCATCTACATCTACAGTTCACCCTGCAAGCCAAAACAATCCGGGCTCTACCAAAAGACTCTCCCGCACCACAACTCCGCCAATGGCAATTGGCCCATATAGAAATCCTCTCTCTTTTCTTTCCCGGTCTAAACCTCCGCTAAGAACCCCACCTCAAATACCCTACCCTTCTTTCCATGAACCCCATCCTCTTCCCATCCCCTCTATCCCCAGTAAGACACTTAGTTTTAGCTATAATCTTGTGCCGAAGAAGGGCGGATGCCCGAAAGCTCCAAACAAAAGCCTTCCTCTACCGCCATGGACGTCCACAACACCAAGTAAGTATTCACTGGCTCCCTCCTATCCGTCTCAACTTCTAGTTGCTATCTTATACACACACACATATGAAACTTTCGCGTTATAAATGTTGAAACAACTTCATAAATTACTGAGATATTAAAACAAATTAAACTAGATGTTTGAAAAAAGTTTTCCTCAAATCATTGTGCTTTGCGGTAATTTTCTTTGAAAAAAGAAAGCTTAACCATAATATTTTAAACTTTATTTAAAGGCCTTCCAACTATCATTGAAATGAATACCAAATCCGCGACATGCGATTTCGCTAGATGGTGCAAAGGATCGAAAGATATCAAATGCAGTATCGTGTGTTGGGTATCGTCTTTCTTTACTTAAACATTCCGAAAAAACTTTGACTTCAACTGCAAACAGTATTTTACCTACCACTTTTACCTTACGTCATACTTTGTCTTTCTTTTTATAGCGCAAAATTCTCCGCGAGCGCCGGATAAATTATTATCCCCATTCTTGCTTGTCAGAAAAGTTCGGGAGAAAGCTACTCCTAAAAAGGAGAAAAAATCTCATATTACTAGAATATGGATATGCGATAAATTTACTGAGAATTTTCATTCAGATACGCTGTTTCCACGCTATGCAAAAATACTTCATATATACGAGTATAATATATATAGTATATGTATGTAATTTATCGTTTCCGCGATAATCCAAAGTTTAAACATAGAAGTATGTAACTCGCATTGTTATCATGACCACAAGATTAACTGGAAATATTAATATGAAAATATTAACGTGAGGGAAGTATTTAAGAAGATTTAGTCGTTTACAGTTTCGTACCATATTGAGAAAATTTTTGGCCAATTTTTAATCAACGTTAATCGTTTGCAACTCGTTGTCATTAAAAGTGAAAAATTCTATGAATCGACATAATATCAAGCATTCAAAAAAATACATATGGAAATCGATACAAGTAGTTGTTTTATACAACGGAGAGTCGTTTTTCATCTCCCTTCTCTAATCAATTTTAATTTGAAAGCTTTTAGCAATCACTGTAATTTCGTTAAACGCCATCGCTATTTATAATTTGCGATGTCATTTAAATAAGGGAAATCTTCCACCGACGGCGGCTTCAGGCTCTTTCGGAGCTCACATCAGTTAATATTTCAACATTTTTAAAACGCTGCACTCTACTAAAAAAAGTGAAAATTAATTTCATTTCCTCCCGTAATTCTATTTCCTCGGCAACATCGATTTTGCATGTAAGTTGTCTCATTCGGTGTATTTTTAAAAAATTTGGTCATGGCAGATGAGTGAAAAAGTAGGTAAAATTTTAAAATTCTACCTTTATTACGAATAATGCTGAAATCGCTTTGGGTTAAATTTTATTCAGTTAATTTGTGAAAATCGATTCGCCCCAATTAGCATAGTTATCTGTATCAGAATTGAAGTCTCTATTAATGAACCGTATTCCATAGTGAACTTATTGGAAACGACAACTACTTACTTATGATTGCACTCGAATGAAATAAATTTCTTTTACATTGTGAATAAATCAGTTAGAACTGATGTGCACACAATACAAAGACCATTTAAAATATATATTTATAGGTCACATGTGAAAAAAATCACGTGGATAAAATTCGGAAAGAGATTCAGTAAGAGACGTTTACATAAGCACTCAATATCCATCGCTATCCAAAAAATCATTCACTTACTTTCATTACTACATAAACTCGTGGATTTGTAAAGGCATTACTAAATTTGACTCTCTTCAAAATTAATCTTTAAAAATGAAGAAAGAACACCCTTGAAAGTGCCCGCATCGGTGTGGAACAAATCCACTATATTTGCCGGTTTTTTCCGCAAGGACAAATTTACCGACGTCTATTCGTAAACCTCGTTAAAAAACCTGTCCTTACTTCGAATAAAGCTCGACTCTGGGCTATTTATCACTCAAAAACGTTCACAAACCTACCAACTCGCATCTCACTCAAAAACCAAAACCTGACCATCCTCTCTCCTCTCCTTTCTTCTCAATGGTGAATTCAGGGTGCATGTCGTTCAGCGAAAGCATCGCCATCATCATCATCATGATCACCACTCCCTCCCTCGCCACTCTCGACCTGCTACCCCCCCTCCCCCCCGCCGCCGACATCTTTCCTAACCCTCTCATCGGATTCCTCTACCTCTCTCACTCTCTCTCTCTTCCTACTACACGTCCGAGCACTTACCTCTGTCCGTCATTGCGCACACCGACTTCGCGAGCCCTAATAGTTCTCGAAAAACTGAAAGAATTTACTGTCGATAAATGACTGAGCTGCTTTGAAGCCTAAATGCACATCTGGTTTTCTCATCCTTTTGATTTTAGCCATTAGGTGAGTTTCACAATTTTTTATTTGTGTACAAGTCTCACCGTACTTATTTTATGTAGTCTGTATCCCAGTAGAACAAGTATCTATAGATTTTTTGTTTTTAGACTCCTCTTATAAATGAATACTCTGCATTTCTATTCCTACTTCTCTATTCCATTTTTATATCTCGCCCATATACCTTATAGTCACTGGAAACGACCCTTTCAATCGTTACCTTTTTTATCGATTCTTTCTAACACGACACGTGAACTTTCTATCGATTAAACAACTATTTCCTCTATTTCATCTTCTCCTTCAATTTCTCATCCTCCGTACTTTCTTCTATTTTTTTCCCTCTCTTCTCCTTCCCTCTCTGGCCTCTTCCTCTCTTTTCCTTCCGATTATGCCTCTTAAATACGCGCTCGACAAATTTCGGTGAGAGCTAAAGCGACATTGATCTCCCATCTCCCGCCTCTGCCTTCCCCACCGCCTACACTGTCCCCACCCAACCTTCTTCAGGTCTAATTCGGATGGCACTTTAAAGAGAACTTTATACTTTAACTCGGCGTCTCAAATTAAAAAAACATTATACGGTCCCATAATCGAGATCAACTCAGGTCGCTATCTATTTTACGCAAGCTCCTGGCTAAAGGATGGGTTGATAGATTAACGCGGCGATTAATTCAAGTCGTAGGGCTGGATTTAAAGAAAAAAACGCTAAAACATTTCAAATTAAATCTTTTTTTACGGAAATTCCTATTCAACGCTAATCTAAGCAATGCATAATAAATTAAAGAATAGATTTAAAAGGGTGTCTTAAAGAAATTGTGATCAGATCTCTGAATAATTCACAACACATTAAAAAAATCTCCAAGCCTAAATAAACGAAATCGCGAAAAATAAGCATCAACACCGCAATTATGAAATATGGATTGGAAATAATACATAACGTCATCGTAATTATAATTCTTAGAGATATTAAAAAAAACGTTTGCCTGAAAATATACTAATGAAATCTTAAATCTCATTTATTATAATGACTAGCGTAATTGCCCGTCAATATGACGGGATATCTTTAGTTAACCTTAAAATAGTTGCCTCCTTCCCCCTCTCTCTCTCCTCCTCTCTCCCTCCCCCTCCCTTCCACCCTCTCTCTTCCACGCTCTCCCTTCCACCCTCTCCTTCCCTTCTCCCCTTCCCTCCATCTCTCTTCCTCTCCCTCCCTCCATCTCTCTCCCTCCCTCTCCCTCCCTCCCCCTCCCTCTCTCTTTCTCCCTCGCTCTGTCTTTCTCCCTCCCTTATCCTCACTCCCTCTCTCCACCCCTTCCCCCTCATTTCCTCTCTCCTCCTCCCTCCCCCTCCCTTCCACCCTCCTTCCTTTCTCCCCCTCCCTCCCCTCTCTCCCTCTCCATCCCTCTTCCTCACTCCCTCTCTCTCCCTCCCTATCTCGTATTAAAAATATTCAAAGCACGCTTATAACCATAAGTATTGATACAGCAATAGGATTTTGAGGTCTAACAATATAATTGGTAGCCAAGGCAACATTCCGTTAAAATGGCAATATGTGAATTAAACGTATAACATGAGCGATTTCGAATTGAATGCGGGGAAAGATGAACAGAATAAGAAACTGTAATTTTTTCTTCAAAATGATTCAAATCCGAAGATAGTAGGTTCATTCCTTCTAATTTTAATTTCCAAAATAATAAAAGCCTGCAAGCCAAAAAATGGATTTTTACGTTACCTTACGGAAAATGGAAATGTCTTCCTGGGAGTCGAACCCAAGACTTTTTTGGCGATTTATTTTCGTCATTACCTTAAAATAAGTTAATCAAGCATCCTTGCCAATTTTCAATCTTCTACCTATTCGGGAAGTTTGTTAAAACGCTCTATATCGGCCATCGTGAAAGCGTGACCAACCAACCAACAGACCTGGGCTATTATAGTACGATATAAATATGATATTATCTACTATAATATATTTTGAAGTGTGTGTTTGTGTATTTGTGTGTTTGTGTATTTGTGTGTTTGTTCATGGAACTCCTAAACGGTAACAGCTAGAATAACCAAATTTGGTAAGATTCTTCCTCACATCCTAACTTAGTGAATGGTCAAGGTTTGATCAACCGGGATTAATCAGTGCTGCCAATATAGGTGATTAACATTTTTCCATAAGATAACACGTATGAATCCATTTCTTGACTTGCAAGGTATTCTTCCTTCAAGCATTAAAATATGTAAATATGGACCGATTTTTTTCATTTTTGCCTTATTCGACGAATAGAACTCTATACTATCTTATTCCTGCGAAGTTTACGTTACACGATCGAAGTTTTCAGAAATACGCTTTTTGTTTCGAAATTTTGTGGATTTTACGTACTTTTTCCGGGCGTTGCCAAGGTGGCCGTCATTGTTATCTCCGATTCAATTAGCTTCAATGAAGCTTACAAATAGACGAAAGTTTAGCGTTATTCGATTCGTACTTTTGTTTAAGCAATGAAACGATCGATGTTTATGGATAGCAACGTAAATAGATACTGATTATTATTCAGGAAGCGTTTATTGATGAAAGTAATTGAACCTTCTTTCGTCTATTGAATACTGGAATCTTACATTTTTTGTAAGTAAAATCATTACATTCTACATTATAATGTAAATTAACGTAAATAACCTCACGTATCTGGTGTACATTTACCAGAGTCAGTGTTCAAACATGGACAACTGTACGTTGCTTTTTCGCGGGTTCCTTGCTTACAAGTCATAAAAGGAAATATTTCAGCGAGGCATAATTACACAAGAAATGAAGCTGGATTTGGCGAAAGTAACATGATAAGAAATAAAATTATCGTTATATTTGAATGCAATAGGCTCGGAAACGGATTGTTACAAACAAATATGATTAACTGTTAAGAAAATCTAATTGTAATTTAAAAAGTATCTACTATATATTTTAAAGAGTTTGTATGTTGTGCTGAAGTAGCTTCACTAAATCCGTTGAAATTCAACGGGAAATTCTGATTGTATTTAATAAAATAATGTTCATCATATCACACTGATAAGTTTTAAGGCTATTTTACATCTAAAAATCAAATAAATACACCGATTTTATCGCTCCAAGCATATATTTAAGGTTTTCATTCCGTCGTTCTATATGAAAAAGAATTATTGGGTGACACCTAAAATAATCCCACATCATAGGTCACTACGTTAATAAAATTTAGTTGAAAATAGTTGATAAAAAATCGAATAAAATATTTTTATAATGGAAACCGACCCTTAGTTTCTGCATTACGATAAAAACTTCGCCATAAGGCCAACGATAAAATTTTCCACCAGGTTAACTTTGTCTCATCAAATATTAATCGAATTAATTTCATCAGAAATAAAGCCACAAATTTATCCTCGGGCTTGGCATCCGCATCGACTTAGGGAATCGCCCTAAAAGAATCATTCATTTGCCCGGAATGTGATGGAATTATCGAACGAAAGACACGATGAAGTAAAAAGGAAAACATTCCTTTGATCAAAGTCCAGCCGTTTTCGCGTTACTACCACCATTACTATTACTGATAAATTCGGCCGCTCTTGCTTGCAGTCGTTAAGGGTCAGGAGTTTTAAGGGAAAAAGGCTTTCAGATGAGGGACTGAGAAAGAGAGAGATAGAGGAAGAGCTGCGGCGAATCAAGAGCATTTGGAAGATTTTCCGGCTGTTGGTTATCGCGAAAGGGGGAAGGCGCACACGCTCGACCGAGTAGAAAAAGAGGGCCGGTCGTCTTCTTTCCAGAATTCATAGTCGACATGCCGCAGGAGAGGGAGAGGGGACGGAAATAGGGAACGGGAAGAAGGGAATGGGAAGAGGAGATGGAGTGAGAGAGAGAGAGAGAGAGTGACGAGTCTTCTTCGCGTCGGATATCTGGGCTTCCCTTAGCGCGAAAAGCGATACTTTATAGTCTGTTAAACCGTTGCGCATCGGATACCTGGTACGTATGGGCAGAAGAACTTGATAAAATTCGCTAACGATGCATCTCGATGCAACCTCCAGTGCAAGTAAATGTAATTACAATTACAGACAACAGAAGCTATATTAAATAAAACGAAATGCATCAATCTGACGTATTCTTTATTAAATATTCAATAGGGACGATTGTTTTTATCACGGTTCAAAAGGTATGGCCATATATTAAATAAAAAGCGTATCTTTTCATTTATACTATTTGTGAAAGATGTTGATTCAAATTTGATAAACCATAAACACCGCAACTATGAAATATGGATTGAAAATAACACACAATATCCTCGTAATTATAATTCTTAGAAATAACTGGAAAAAAAACCTTTGCCTGAAAATATAGGAATTAATCCTTAAAGACAATTCAATGATTGTTACATAATAAATTGAGCTGTTTATCAATCAATCTATATCTACTTCGAATTTTCCAGTGTTACTCCTGCCTCAGTAACTAAGGACTTTCTGAAATTAAGTAAATTAACTGATTCAACTCTTATAGTTCCTAAATACTTTTAGAGCTATTCTTACTCGAGTTATACTAAAATAACATTCACAGGCGCATAGGAGATCAGATTCACTGAATTGTAATAAACCTGGACATTCGTTCCTTCCTAGTTCTGCTAGAGTCGAGTAAGAGTAGGGAAAAATTTGTTCAACGAGTTAGGGAAACGTTTTGCAGAACAAAAACAAAAGGTTAATAAAAACATGCTCCGAGTGAGCATTGACCGCAAGGGTAACCATGGGAGCCCGGGAGGAGAGAATATAATTTGAGTACAACGCTCGCCCGTCCTCTCTGGCCTCCTCTCTCCCTCCCTATTTTCTGAGAGAATCTCTTTTTTTCTCCCTCCCTCTCTCCCACTCGCTCTTATGCCCTCGTGACCTTTCAAAGAGGGTTAATAACGTGAGATGTCGGGGAAGGCTCCTTCATCGAAATACCTTGCAGCCACAGACTGAATATCAGCACACCAGCAAATGATTCGCGTACCCAATTTGGAAGAAAAATGAACTTTTAGAGGAATGAGTTTTTTCCCCTGTGTTCATCACGTTAATAGCAATGTATTGGCGTCGCTTTTTGGGTGAATAATTTAGTTGTCAAATATGCATCCACGAATTAATTCTGGACGAATGAATTTACGTTTTATTCTATGTGCTTTCAAGCTTGAAAATTTCGAGTGAAAATGAACTTGCCGTAAAAAATTCAACAAATTATTTTTACGTAATTTATGCAATATTTTCTATAATTCGAAAGAAAAAATATAATGTGTCCAACGCAAGACTTTTTCCGTGCAGAGTAATGAATGTGATTGGAATAGCACTTACAGGATGCTCTAGATCAGGGGTTCCCAAACTTTTTGAAGCCACGGAACTCTTATATTCAAATATTTTTTCTCGCGGAACCCTAACTATAGTCTGTTCACTATCACTATCACTTAGCAGCAGCCAATAGGAGACGGTTCGTTTGGGGAGGTAGTGGGGGGAACTCAGTGTTACTCTTGATTTCGAAGCGTTCACATTGGTCTTCGTTGCCATTTCTACCACCGTTTCCTTGCTGTCGCTGTTCGTGATTGGGTATCTGTCCTCCCGCGCGAAAGTTGTGGGGGGCAATGGAAGGGGAAACGTTCGTGATTGGCTACTTGCTCTATGAAGGCCAAGAGACTTTAGATAGTGAACAGACTATAAGAGGTGATAAGCCAAATCGCAATAAGATTAATTTTAAATCATTGTAATGTTTATTTGTATAGGGTATGTATCTTACAGCATAAAGTTTACAAGTGAGAATCATATTTTCTGCATTAAATAAGAGAATGAAGAGCATATCGGGTCCATTCCTCTGTCAATCACGAAGCATTATTTAGCTCCTGCGGAACCCTTTGGTTCCACAGAACACAGTTTGGGAAACCCTGCTGTAGATATCAACGCCCTCAAAAATAATTATCGGCAATTATACAGGTGAATAACATTTTAACACTGAATAATTTTCACAGTGAAAGTATTTTAATCGCATTTCGTATCGAAAAAATAATAAGTTAAAAAATAATCTGCTGCTATGGATAACAAAATATCGATGCGTGATTAAAATTACCGTTGGCAGCGTTGGGATTGCTGTCAATAATAACAATAAATTCGTTTACAAGATATTACGCTAGATGGCTTTGAGATAATTTTGATCGCAATTAGAGTTATCCTTGGCAAATTATCATAGCAACGGAAACAAAGGTATCACTTAGCGACGTACTTCACAAACGCAGACAAATAATCCAGGTAACTCGGCTAATTTTGTAATACGGCTAATTCCGTGATAGTTCAAATAAAGCTGATTCACGAAATTAAACCAGCGTCTGGAAGCGGTTGTGGTGCAAGATACTTTTAGGGAAGGTATAGTAGAACGCGCTGGTGTAATTTCGTGAAAATGCACCCTAGCAACCGCAAAATATTTTCATTTCTTTAAATTTCTTAATATCACGGAAATAGCCGAGTTTCCCCTATATCATAAATAATCCATTTTATGAAGAAAAAAATGTCCAAACAAAACTTGTAGGAAATTATACTACAACTTTGATAATAAGAAAATGTCTGGCAAATGATATTTCATATCTATAGAATCAGAACATTATATAAACTGCTGTTTATGGAGGTCCGTAACACCTAGTGTTGCGATAGTATAATTTATTAATTTATTTAGATAAACATATTTAACGACGGAAGTAGACATAATTGATTGGAATTTGAACGCTAGCCATCTCGTAAGAGCTATATACCCATGGATTATTAATAAAATATACCTCCTAACATAAACTTTCAAATCTTATATGATATAATAATAAATAAGCCAGCTTCGTCATATCCAACCTGTCTGTTTATAAAAAAACTTTCCAATGCTTAATCTTTCCGTGCCACGAAAGTCCTCAAAACTTGAGGATTTTCCTCTTTCTCCTTCCTCCCTTCAAAAACCTCCATCTTCACAAACGCCACGAGAGTCTCCTTATCCTCCCCACGGGGGTGGGGCTCAAAATCTATTCCACATCTTTCCTCCTCTCCCTCACCCCTTCTCATCCGACGCCGCTCTCGCTTTCATTATCATTCCTCGAACCCCTCCACGTCCTAGACCCCAGCCGCAAAACTCTCCTACCCATTCCTCCCCCTCCCCACCCTCTCTTTCTACAGCACCCCTTTACCTCTCTTTATATATACCGCTCCCTCCCCCTGTCATCCGCATTTCCCTCAGAACATTCTGCCCAACACACCGTCGATTTCTCGCTGCTATCCTCTCTCTCTCTCTCTACTCTACTCTCTACCTCCCTCCCTCCCTCTCATCCACTTCCTTCACCCTTCTCTCCTTTTCCTCACCCCCCCAACACTCCACCGAATTCCTCATTCCGTCCTACAAAATTTCGCATAATCGAGTTTTGCCCGCGTATCGGGAGCCTGCTGGTTGCTTTGCTCCCTACCTCATTCCTTCCCTCACCCTTCTTCCCTCTCTCAATACCGTCACCGCCACCACTCGCCCAAACTTCCAAGGTAGAGTAGGAGGTGGTTGGGGAGGAGAGAAAGAGAGGTCGGGGGAAATATAGAGGTCCGCAAATAATGCCTCGCCTTCCTCTTTTGCCCTCCTCCCCCCCTTCACTCCCCCTCACTCCTTTATTCCCTCTCCCACTCCGCTCTACGTAGATTAGTTGACTACATATACCTTCCCTCGTCCCCTCGCTTCCCTCCTCTACCTCTCTCTCTCTTCTATTATTTCCAAATTCCATCCGATTCCGGGACGAATTTCGCATTACCTCGCGGTTTTCCATCTCGAGCTATCATCTGTCGAGGATGGAAGCTGGTTTGCCCCTGATGGAAATTCGCCAATTCCAAATGTATGAAGAACGCCAAGTAAAAGCCGTACCACCGTCGGGAAATGCGATTTGCTTCGAATGATTTTAGTAAAAACGGTCGAAATTATTGTAATATGTCGGGAAAACGACGGAAAACTAGGAAAATGATCTTAAGAAAGGCGATAAATTTTAACTGGTAATAAATTGCAATACCTATTGCTGGGTACGGTTACTAAGAGGATATGGAAATTCTGCTAAGAGTTTGACGAGATGTGCGTTATTTAGATGAAGGTGGTAGAGTTAGCATAATCTGCAATGCTATATGGGTGGAAGGTTATACCTTGGAGATGCGATACATATGGATGATGTGCCAATTTGAACGTTCAAACATAGCCGTCTCGAGTTCGTAGCCAAGTGGTAATTTTGCATTTATTCCAATGCTAGAAATCTCTCAAGAAAACTCTACATAAAATGTTATGCGGAAGTTGAATTGAATCTGTGAAATATTCATTCATCTTGGAGCAAGAAAGTTAAATTTTTAGTAAAATTAACATTTCGTAGTTATTTTCAGCCATAAGTAAACGTTATATTTTGGCGAATTAAAATTTTAGAGACATTTTTAAGGGGCGCTTTTTTATTTTCAAAGTAGATGTAATTAATTACCCGTCGATCATCAATAAACAAGAATATTTCAAGTAAAAAATACTCAGTCATTGTTCAGAGATTCGAATTTAACTGGAGTAGCTATTTTAAAACAGAAAAGTCTGGTTATGCATACGAACATATATTGAAACAAGTGGAATAAAAAAAATCGAAATTTCTGTTGTTAGTAAACTAAGCAACATAGAAATGCGATTATTGAATCATTTGACGCGTAAAGCAGCGGCGTTCTATGATAATTATTTTAAAGCGCAGAAAACAACCTACAATAAAGAAATTAACATTTATGGCCACGCTAGTGTAGAACGTAACGTCAGGATATCCGAATACGTTCGTGCACACTGCTCGTCCATAGTTTTGATGCGAACGAATTTCGACATGCTCACTATCCCAGTGTGTGACAGATCACTCGACAATTTCTGAATTTTAAGGGACCAAAACACAGTCCTTACGGCCGCAGATTTTTCATTTAATTCCAACATTTCCACCGATGCTTGAGCTGAAAAACAGGCATGTATGCTGTCATTTTACAGACGAATTCGACAGGTCTCTTTAAAAAAAAAAAGGAAAACAAGCTCCAGTTTCCATAGCGAGAGACCGTCATCAACTCTGCCATTCGATTTTCAAATGCTATTGACACCGAAAGTGTCTCGGCGCAACACCAATCGCATTCATGGCCAAGGTCTTTTTTTCATCCCATTAGTGATAAAGAGAAAAAAAATAGAATGGGCGACAGAGAAGAAAAAGGTGAAAGGGATAAAAGAGAAGAGAAAAATGAGGCACTAGGCAAAGAGAGGGAGAGAATTAATAGTTGGCTTTATGGAATGTGGAGAGAGCTGGTAGAGGATAGAGATAGTCAAGAGGGATTAGGATTAAGGGTTTCAAACTCAAACTGTACGGGAGTCAAATAGATAATTTCGTAACATATGGCGGGTCGCACGAAACAACAATGAGCCCAAGTATTATGTTTAAATTATAACAGCAAGAATGGTAAATATTTTAATAAAACAAAACAATGCGCATTTCCTTAAAATAAAACATTTTCTTATTGTTTCGTAAAGCTATGTCACCCTTTATCACTCTATTTCTCCTACCAACTAACTGTACATTCAAACTAAAAGGAGGGGCGCTTGTTTGATACCCCGGGACTAGAGCTTACAGAGATCGTTAGGAGGAGGAATAAGAGAGAATGAAATAAGAGTTAGAGATAAGATGAATCGCAGGGGTAGATCTACGGATGGGCTAACAGGGATCCCACAAGGTCGGAAGGCCTCAGTTTTACAAATAAAATAAAAATTACCAAAGTAAAAATTGAGTTAAAATATTAATATTATTATTAAGGACACTCTACAATATGCCCAGTTAATCCTTTATATATAAATATCTATAAATTATGAACATACATTATTTATAAAGTTATAGAAAATATCTAATTTCCCGTTTACTTATATATTATTAAAGGAAAAGGATAATGTCGGAAAACAATAATACGAGTTTTATATTACATATAGGTGATAATTAACAATTTTTACAGTATTGAAAGATAATTAATTTACCCGTACCCAGTTTTATTTTTTAAATTCCCTCTCATGTTTAGTTTAGTTTAAGGACGGTCCATATAATATTAGGTCTCCAAAAATTTACCATCCTCCACTAAATGAAGGAGAGAGAGAAAGAAAATGGGAGGAGGTGAGGCAGGTAACAGTGGTGATAAATGAGGAGAAAGTAACAGACGAGATAAACTAGAAATTCCTAAAGGGGATGGGAAAGGTCCTTGAAAGGGGATGGAGTGATGAAAGAGTAGCTAGGGAAAGGAAGATAGGAAAAAGGTTGATAAAGGATGTGAGTGGAAGAGGAGAGAGTGATGGTCAGATGAATGGTGTTCGATAGTTAGGAACACAGGAGAGAGAGAGATCGGAAATAAGGGATTGGGCGGAGAGGGTGATAGAGAGAGAGAGAGGGCTAAACGTGCGGTTCGTGACCTTTTAAAACCATGAATAACAAATTGATGAACGCCGTCCAGTATGAACCGCTCTTTTTCCCTCTTCATTTTAAGGAATGTGACCATTACCGCATTTTGGAGCTTGGAGTGAGGTAGAGGGCGAAGTTTTTTTAGGATAACAGGAAAGAGAGGGAGGAGAAAGAGAGAAAGAGACGTATAACAAAGAATGGAAGAGAAGGGATTTAAAAAGTCATAAATTGGATATGAGCGGTGATCAGGTATTTAATCTGCCCGTGTCCGTCAATGTGTTGACATGATGGAATTTTGACGATTGTCGGCTGTGTTTTGCGGAGAATGTGATGAAAAAAGAGAGAAAGAGGAAAATGATTGTTAGAAGTGAGTTCGTCGGCGTCGAAGGGGATGTAAACGAACAAGTCGGAGCGAGGGAACACATATATACAAATAGAGGGAAGCGAAGGAGAGGGAGGAAAGCGAATCCGAATATTTTGGGGGGGTTATTGGGAAAATGCTATGCGGAAAGGCGGAGTTCGGAAAAATTTTACTTTCGAATTTCTCTCTTTTTAATCCTTTTTTCGCGGTGTTGCTAAGTTAATCATCTAAGTTATTCAATTTTATCCACTGCCATTTACTGTCTCGGATGGTCGAAGTTTGATGCGAGATGTCAGAACGGATGACGCCCGAAATGCGATTATCCACTCTCTTTAGTGACGTCCGATGCATTTTACGGGAGAAAATATCCAAAGTGATCGGACCTCTGGACTGTATTGATAATTTCCTTGATTTCACTATCCTGGAGTGATGAAATGTCAAAACAGGGCTGCTATATATAATGAAGTTAAGAGATAAATTAAATAACGCGAATAAGAAATTTGATGAACGAGGCTCAGTATCACGGCTCCTGATAGTTTCTAAACAACGTTTATTAAGTGCAACCAAAGTCTATCGAATTTTCAATTCGAAAGATTTCTAAAATAAATTATACAATAACAAGAGTGAAAAGAACAAATGTGAAATTTGAGAATGGAGAACAAGTCTGTCTTGGTAGCTTAATTGGTTAAAGTACCTATCCGGCAAATGGGAGATCCGGCTTCGAGTCCCGGTCAAGGTCAGAATTTTTCTCCTCAATCTTCACATAAATGATACAATCATAATATGTTCTACTAGAATGTGTACCACATCATTTCTACGTTTATTAATCAATCACCTTATCGGTTAAAAAAACCCGATGTATCCAGCACATGAATTTCTCCATAAAGACTATTGAATATGATTCCAATTTTACCTACGAGTTGCTCTCGAATCCAGTTTCCTCAAGAAGAGCAAATGGTGAAACCGACCTTAAAATCTCAAATATAATTAGATTTTTCAAGAAAAAACACTTTCTATGCTTCGTACGGAGAAAGTTAAAATATGTAAAATAGGTATTAAAGGTAATTAATATAGGATAAGACATTTGAGATGAGAATACACTAATTCCAAAGATGGGGTAGACATTTTAGCACTATTCTAGAGATGTTGATGCTAAACTGATCTCGTTGATGCAATTCAAATATAACTTGATCTTTGATACACATTTATTTTGTCAAGGTCTCATAAATTCATACTGAAAAATGCTAAAGCTTCAACTAAGCTAAAGACAAGAGTGAAAAAATTCTCAAAATTTGTGATGACTTTTACCATATTCTAAGTTTTAATTCATATAAAACGAACCACTAGCAATAATAGAATTGGAAAAGCATCGTTTCATTAATACTGATTAGAATTTTCTTTCGAGAGTTCCACAACTGAAAGCTAGGATCTCTTGGAATGGTGAAGTAACAAGTTCTACTAATCCAAAAAGTAAACAGTAGTTTCAAGAAAAAGAATCTCTTTCTGTATCCGTAAATGTATTTCTGACGACCAAGTTTTTCAACTTTGAAGTATTAGCCTTTATTGAATAACCTGTGGAACGACTATTCAACATCTTCCATATCGAATCCACGTTTCATTCGATCCCATTTAGTATTAAATTTTGTATGATTAATTGTCAATTGCGCTTATTGTTCATAAATAATTTGTCTGAATATTTTTTAAGAATGTAATCAAATAATGACAATAATGGTAATATTTTAGTACTTATTGTAACTGGCAGAATATTATTTTAGGAAACAAAGTTGGTGTATATTTAAGGTGAAAAAATAATAATCGTAATAAATAAATAAATTGATAAACTTTTACATAAGTTATTTGAGAATAGAACGCTAGACTTCTGAAAGTACAAAACTATTAATAATTAATATTTAACCTACCGTTGATATTAAAATAGAAATCATGTCAGTGAAGAGCGAGTAGTTCTTTCTCTGGTTATAGCTCCAGTTTTTAGTTTCTCAGAAATCCTTACGTTTATTCAAGTTTGAAAATGGAACATTTCAACTGTGTATCAAAAAGTAACTTTTAAATCAATTCTCTGGTATAAAAAAAGTTAAATATTAACAATGAAAAGGATTCGGGTAATTCTTTCGTAAAATTACTGAAAACAACAAAAGACTAATTACAGAGAAAATTATGATAAAATCCTGATTTTCGAACGCCATTCGTCGAAAAAAACCTTAAAGAAGACCTCGACTATTTCTAGTTTCATGAATTCACGGCGCTACGCGTTATGTTTGCAGTTCCTAATTACGAAGGACAATCAATGCTCCCTTTCTCTAAACAGATCCATTGTAAAAAAAACAAAGATTTTTTCCCCTCGCCATCGCAACCCTATGAAAACAAAAAAAATAATTCATCGGTTAATTAAGAGAGAGGAAGAACCAACTCCCCCACACGCTTAGAATACCGATGCAATTTGCACACCCGTATTAATGAAAACGACCCACTCAACATCGGGATGGTATAGATGGTAAGGAGAAAGGGATGAGGAATGCAAGAGAAACCCAGCTTTTCCACCAAATAGAGAGATAGAAAGAGAGAGAGATAGAGAGAGGGAGAGATGGCTCTCTTAATGATCCTCCTTCCTCGGAGATACCATTAACTCTCCATCCTCCCATAGCATAAGTCATTCCCAACCTCCTCCGTCCCCTTCCTCCTTTATCCCGGGCAACCCTTACCGCGAACAACGCCTTGACCTCGAGCAGATTTTTTTCTTCCATCTTTCCATGGTCCTTTTGCCCCTTCTACTTCTCAACACTAACTCTGTCTATCGTGCGGAACCCGAGCCATCTTACTCCTTACCGCACCCTCTTCGGGAGTAGTTTTTTTCCCTCGAGCCGACGGTTTTTTTTTCACTCGACACAACTTCCGCTTAAAGACGTTCTCTTTCATGGCTTTTTCCTCCTCCCTCCGAGCTTTTCTTCTGAACCTCATTTTCTCTCGCCTACCACATCACACGAACCCTCAAAGAATTCATCCATCTAACGCACAACATGGAAGATCGTTCTTTCCGAGGTAAATGCAGTTAGTTCCCCCTCTTTAACCTTCCGTTTCGATAATCGGTCATTCTGCTAGTTTTGTTCGCCCGTTCTCTTTTTTGCTGCAGGCTCATTAATGTTACCCTTCGCCCGTCTATCGAACACCTTCCAATTTCTCCCGTTTCGCACGTCGATCGGACCTTCCTCGTTCATTTCTCTCTCTTCGGTCGATTTTCTCAGTTTTTCCTTACCACAACGGAAAGCTTATTAGGACTCTTATGTCACTCAGTGGGCGAGAAGAGATAAAGACGTCAAAAGAGAGAGAGACAGAGATAGCTTGTATATTTCCACCCCTATTAGCTACGAGCCAGATCACACCTTCCAAGGGTGACTTTTCCGAGAAATAAATTCCTCTTCTTCTTCTCTTGTATTGGCTTTCTTTCCATGACGCGGTGAACTTTCTTCTTCCCAGCCTTCTCTATATCCTTCCTATTTATTTTATGATGGTACTTCGTTTCCTCTCAACACTTTCAATTCGAGTTTCGTTGGAGAAGCGGAGCGAACTTTTTTTCGTGTATAGATCACGTAACAGGTGCGGGATAGTGAAAAAGTGGACACATATATCTTGTTCCCTTAGCGAAAGGAGTGTAGGAGAACGAGAGAGAGATATATGAATCTAAAAAAATATTGACGTTAGAAAGTGGGAGAAAAAAAATACGAGATTGCTTAAAGCTATAACTTGTGAATCGAATTTGGCAAGAAATGAAGTTTTCTGCGTTTTGAAAGTCATTTTTATTAATTATCAGCTAAAGCACCTGGCGTTGCCCGGATACATCCAATATAGTTAACGTATGACAAATTCTTACATGATCTGCGAAGCACCGATTAGAAAATATATTCGGTGTCAGTACAATATTTGCCACAAAAATGTCAGGGAGAGCACCTAATTACAACTTACGGGTTCGGAGATAGAAATTCAAAAAATGGCAAAACTGCCTTTATGAATCTCTCTACATCGATTTACACGAAAAAAACAATTTCCCTTCCCTGTCTTTATTATCTGTGAGATAGAAATTAAAGAATTTATTCAGATCTTAATTTGGGAGAAAATATGCCTGGGGAGGGAAAGGGTTGGAAGTTAGAGGTGGGTAAACGATCTTGTAGGGCTAGGATAATACACGCGGATAGTGGGCAGTGCATAAGGGAGAAAAACATCCTAGATGTATTGGTAATTTATTAGGTCGTTTGGATTGTTATTGGAAGTGAATAAGGGAGGGACAAGTAATCGTAAGTCTGTAGCCATTGATTTGGATGAGAAAAAGTAAGCAATGTGTTAGCGAAATTCCATAAACTATTAAACCGTTCTATGGGGCGGATATAGCATGAGTTTTCACTGCTAACTGAAATGAGAATCCCTAAAGTGTAAGGGAGACAGTGTAAACGTTATATGGGAAAATTAATACAATCGCATGGAATAAACATTTTTAAGACAATGGATGGAATAAACATTTTTAAGACAATGGGTGGAATAAACATTTTTAAGACAATGGTTGGAATAAACAAACTGCCAAAGATTAAGAATACAATATTAAATTCCACAATAGATATTCTAGAGAGTTTTCTTAAATGGGTGTACAGTTGAACAGTGCACTTTCGACAATACTTTCAAATATTTACAAGAAATGGAGGTACAACAATAAATAATTTTAAACGAAAAAAGGACTGTAACGTGCACTTTGTAATTGTCCGATAAAATTTCCTTGACTGAGGACGAAGAAGATATTTTGCGTGCGGAAAGTAATTAATTTTATAAATATGGCGATAAGATCCGCAAAAGTGCCAGAAAATTCATGACGGCCCATTAGTAGGACAAAATTGAATAAATTTGCAAGAAATTGAAATAAAAGATCTGATTAACTCTTTTAAGAGAATAAGAGTAGATCATTGAAAAATAATTTTCAAGAGCTTCTCATATTTGATGGAAATCATCCTCAAACATTCTTATAACCGAATGAATTAAAGCTTAGACCCTCTCTGAACATTTCAACCTGTTTTCCATCCATTAGCTCAATAAATGCCATCGTCTCTATTTGCTACGTTTTCTTCGCCCTTTAATCATCGGGTCCAAAGTATCTTCGGAAAAAATGAAGAAGCCTAACGATATAAACCAGGCCCTTAATGAACTCGGTCTTTAATGAATTCATTTGGAACTTAACTCAATCCTTTACGACTACGGTATTTGAAAATGTGGATTTCAAAGTGAACGTAAAGAATTTTGTAACCCATATAAGCTTAATTTCGATGTGTAGCTTTTTAATATATTCCCCCTGTTAAGGTTTCTATTAAATCGATAAATGTACTAAAAGATTAAGGTGAAATTAATTTAAAGTCATCCATAGGAATGACTACATTGACAAAGAGGCTTAATTATGATTACCGAGAGAGTATTTTTTAAAACTCTGTATTAATTAAATTATTTTCCCCTTCGTTCCAAATAATGAGCTAAAATGCGTAGCAAAATTATGCTTATTTACAGGTGCAGTTTTATGCGAGGAGCAGAACGAAACGACGTAAGAAACGTGCTAAGGTAGTTTAGAAGATATTAAGATGAAACCAACTTTTATATGCATTAAAAGCAAACAATAAATATAAAATCTACATAACCGAATGCTATAGAAAGTAAAAAAAGTCAATGGCATATAAAAGTTGTGTAATTTTAATATTCAAATAATTTATGAGCAACAATTATCCACTTGTTAATCAAATGAAGAAAATAACGCTCATAGAATCGAACCCATTACTTCAATGTAGACGGTGAGGGGCTAAAAATTTAAAAGGGATATGGCCAAGTAAATCTTGAAAGTATGAGTCGAATGGAATTTACACAATGCCCGTATCTTACGCCGCCGGTGTTGTTACGAGCGTCTGAAAACATCACGACGTCACCAAGCGAATTATATATGGGGATATATATATAATTTACTGCGAACGGAATGAACGTGTGCCGATAATTACAACACGGCGAGTAAGTACGATTGACATGCAGTTGACCATGACTACAGACCCAAGTTTTGCAGCCAATATCCCGTTTTCTTCCATAATCGTTACGTATAGTATGCGGACATGTGATTTTCAATCTACACCACGCTGATCGTCGAAATGTTTTAAACTTTTTTACTATAGAAAAAAGTACGCTTTCCCCGTACGTGGTGGAACAATGTCCATTTTTACGAGTATCGGCGCGGACTGCGGTGTTTTGGAATATTTTTCATCGTCGTATTTTTTTATACCGCAGGTCGTTAGAAGAAAAAAAATCCTCTTTTTCCGATTCAATACGCTTTGTTGTTCCGTGGAAAAGTTGGTCTCGGATCCTCATTAAATCTCATTTGGGTTGAATGCATTACCGGCCGAATTCGCGTATTTTAAGTTCGCATAATACGAGCAAAATTCTGATTTTTTTCCACCAAGCTATTTTGTTTTGCGGAACGATTCATTTTCATTGAGATTGAAATGTTTTTTTTCCCTTTATAATTTCTCCTGCGTTGTTTCTTGATTTATTAATGCCCTAACGTTCTGCTAGCATGCCGATGCTAAAAATATTAGTGATTGGCTATTGAAGACAATATATTTTTTAAAGGGGATAAATCATGTAAGTAGAATATGCACGTTATCGTACAAAGTCTCGCAATATTATCGGTGATTTATCGATGGAAATTTTTTTAATATCACTGCAGTATCTGTTAAAATTCCTTCGCTATACGCTATAGGTGGCCTATTTTCACATAATGTATTAGAATTATTGTTTTTTATACATTTTCGTAAAATAGGATGGTTTCATATATCAATAACTAGTGTAATGCCCGTTAAAATATCAACGGAAGAATTATACATAGATAGATTATTATTATTTTCATTTAAAATAATTAATATCACACTTTTACATATGAAATATTTTGTCATATACAGCATTTATAGTGAATATTCTGTTGTTGACGGGCTATCCTTAGTTAAACTTAAAATAGTTGCCTCTCTTTCCCTCCCTCTCCCCCCTCTCTCCCCTCCCCTCCCCCGTCCCATCTCACAACTTCTCTCCCTCTCACACCCTCTCCCTCCCTACCCCCTCTCTCCCCCTCCCTCTCACTCCCCCTCCACCTCTCTCTCTCGTATTAAAAGCATTCAAAGCACGTTTATACCCATAAGTATTGAATTAACAATATGATATAGAGGTCTAACAATGGAATTGGTAGGCAAGGCAACATCCCCTTAAAATGGCAAGATGTCCTCAAACTGTGTGAATTAAACGTTTAAATTGAACGATTTTGAATTGTAGGCGGAAAAAAGATGAAAATAATAAGAAACTTTATAATGTTTTCTTCAAATGGTTTATATCCGAAGACTGTAGGTCAATTCTTTCTAATTTAATCTAAACAAGAATGAAAGCCTGCACGTCGAAATGTCCATATTTACGTGTTACCTAATAGGAAATGGAAATTATCTCCTGGAATCGAACCCGGGTCTTTGATCTCGAGTTCGATACATTATAACTTTTTGTTGTTATATCATAATGCCATCCTGAAAATTTCATCAAATTCGGTTCAGTCGTTTGCGAGATATTAAGCTTCAAAAAGCATTACATGACAAAGTGACATTGTGACACTGTCTTTTATATGTTAGATAACTTGAAAAAATTACTGAAATATAATCCAGCCGTTCCTTTTTATTTAACACTCGAAATAATGAATATATTTTCCAAGTAAATTAATTCCTATACGAACATTAATCAATTTATGCCCTAATATGCATATATAAAAAATTACAACTTAGCGCTATATAGTGTCCGTCGCGCTTACAAAATAAAACGTCTTCAATGAAAATCGGCTTGGAAAGGGTTAAAGTGAATAACATAATTGCTACTTACTCATGTGTACTCTTTCATTAATTTCTTCACCTCATGGGCGTGTTTCCATATGTGCATCGCTTAAAGAAGCATATATTTTTAAACAAAGAAAAAGTTTCGTCATCTGCGCCCTATTTAAGCCACGTTCTGATCACTTTTACCCCCTAGCTTCGCCGCAACTACTTCTCTACTAATAGATATGAACATTTCAGTGTAACACTAAATAAAATTTCATTTAATTAACAAAAGATTTATATAAACACACTTTTGACAATAATATCTAATTTTTGGAAATTTCATAAGTTATTTCTTTATTTCAAACGGCACCTTATTGAATTCTCATTCAAACCAATGTTACCTAATCCGCCTGTACATATTCTAAGATATTTTCCTTTTTCTCAATTTTACTCCGAAAAAGTTTTCATTCGGCTCATCCATCCACTTTTCTCCAGAAACACCCGGTGCTAAGTGCGTTCCTATCGTTTTTCAATTCTAGTGCGAGCTCTGACTCTCTCCATATTGTCTGACAAAGAGAGAATCCCGCTTGTCACGATCCCCTGCTCATATAGTTGTAATTATACTTCTGAAGTGGAATTCCCCCAATAGACGACGTCATTTTTTACTCCCACGTAATATATCTTTCGCTCTTCATTCAAATCTCTATAGCTTTTCCGATGATCTCTATTGCTAAAACTCTCTTTGTCATCATCATCATCGCGAGAGAGAAGAACTGAGGTGAAAATCGAAGGGATTAAAGCGTTTCCTCATCTAATATGCAGTCGATTCGTTTCTCCCCTTTCTCCTCCGCCTTCCTAACCTCACCCCTTCTCTCCTAAATACCATCCCCCTTCCTCCCTCTCTGCATCAGTTGGTGGTTACGCTATCGCTGCTCTCTCGTTTCCCTTAACACCTTTCTCCTCCTGCTCTTCCTCATACACCCAATACCTCGTCGCCGGAAATAAAACTGTGACCTCATTTCCGGCTCTCCTCACTTAAGAAGAGAGATAGGTATGCTGGAGAATCTGATGATAACCACGCTATAACACTCCGCCCTTGGAAAATTTAATGCAGAAAAAGCGACGTAATTATTTTTGATTTATTTTGTGTAAGGGGAGGTTTTTTCTGCTTTATTAGTCAGTCTTAAATGGTGTTACTTTTTACCCTAGCGTTTTACGATCGAAGGCGTGAAGAGATAAAAATAGACAATTTTTGTAATCATGATCAGGCTTGGAAATGAGCTATTTCTTTGATTTTTTCATCAAAGGTCCTATATATAATTTTGGGAGTGTCTCTCTCCCCCCCACCTATCTCAAAAGCCGTTCGTCGTAGAGATATGCGGTAAACTGAGTTTTGTTTCTACAAGATAGGAGGTCCCTAGAAAACTATTCTCATTTTTCACAAAGTCCCGGGTTCGAATCCTGGAGACAATTTTATGTTCCCATAAGTTTACACGGGATTTTCGAGTTTTCAGAGTGCAAGGTTTTTTTCTTCAATCACCAAAATAGGTAAATATCGACCGATTTTCTTCATTTTTACTTTATTCGACGGCTAAAACTCTATACTATATTATTCTTGCGATGTTTACATGTTACACGGTCGAAGTTTTCAGAAATACACAATTGTTTACGAATTTCTACGGATATTTCGTACTCTTTCCGGGCGACCGTCATTGTTGCCTCCGATTCTATAACTATCAATTATACCTTCAAATAGGTGAAATAAAAGCGTTATTCGCATCGGACTTTTGTTTCAGCATCGAAATTAATGATGCATAACAACATAAATATTTACGGATAATTATTCTGTTGACCGCATATGGGAAACGTTTCTAACGATTTAATCGAAGCAATTGAATCTTCCTTTCATCGTTTGAATGCTGGAATCTTCTCTCTTTGTAAGTAGAACCCTTATATTATACATCTTTAATGCTTATTAACGTAAATAGGTTCACGCATGAATTTAAAATTAAATGAGAATAGGGACATACGTTATTTTTTTAACACATTACATGGTTATCTTCTCTACATTGATAATCTAAATAAACGGTTGCATTGATTGTTATATAAAAAAGAAAGGACATATTATTCATTCATAAGAAACAAAGAAAATTATTAACAAATGTTCGTGATCAATTACTGTGTAGCATTATTATCCTCTCTAATATGACTTAAAATGCAGATTTCTGACTGACTTATGGATTCTTCTCCCGAATGGCTGTGGAAAAGAGACGGAAGACTTAACACACAAGCTCTTAAACAGAGATAGATAGGTATGCTCTATTTTTGCCACTAATCTCATGGGTTTAAACCGGACAGCGGTCAGGGGCAGAACCCCTTTACTTAAAGAAACCTCTAGTGGAAGGAATTGAATTGAACTATATAATCGTACGACTTGAGTGATAGTCCGATAATATTATTTACTAAAAAGAATATGTCAAACTTTAGTATAGATAGAAACGTAAATATTTACGGATAATTATTCAGTTAATTGCGTATGGGAATCGTTTCTAACGATTTATTCAAACCAGGTGAATTTTTATTTCATCGTTTGAATGCTGGAATCTTACATTTAATACGTAGAACCATTATATTATACATCTATAATGCTTATTAACGTAAATAGTCTCACTCATAAATTTAAAATTAGATGAGAATAGGGTCATACGTTATTTTTTTGACACATTACATGGTTATCTTCTTTTCATTGAGATAATGGAAGTGGAAAAATATACCTCTATGGAGTTGTCTTATCCATTTTTTACATTCCTCTATAAACTGATCTTACCATTTCAATTACCATTTTACTTTCCAATTGAATTCCAGTAGTACATGCATTAAACGTTTAAATTGAGCTATTTCGAACTGTATGCGGAAAATGATGAACAGAATAAGAAACTTTATAATGTTTTATTCAAAATGGTTCATAACCGAAGATTGTGGGTAAATACTTTATTATTTTTATCTCAAACAGAATGAAAGCCTGTAGGTCGAGAATTCCATTTTTACGTGTTATTTTATGGGAAATGGAAAAGTTTGCAATAAATTACTGCATAGCATTAATTTCCTCTCTAATATGAAATTTAAAATGCAGTCTTCTGACTGACTTCACATAATAAAGTGTCAATACGCACACACAGCGAGATTTGAACCGCGAACCTTACCAATACCTGGAAAATGCATTAGTATAGTTAAATGTGAATTATTGAGATAAACTCTTTTTACACATCCTTAATTTTTGATAAATTAATTGAAAATATATCGCGCAAACATTGCGCGGGTTAAGCTAGTGATTTTCAAAAATATGTAACGTATTTAACAAGTTTTAAAGTCAACTTTTTTACTTACCTATAGTTTTACTACAATCATTAGGGTAATTACAAACTTCGGTAACAATTTCACAAATTTTTTTCATAGCGTCCTTTAAAGGTAAGATTATGAAACCTGTGTCAATGTGTGTAGTATATCCTCAAGTTTATTTTGTTTCCACTGATTTGCGTTTTGGCCACTATGCGGCGGCTCAGTAGTCTAGTAATCAAAATGGCGGATTACACAGGGCCAGAGAAGGCGCAGTGTGTTATTTGGTTTAAAGAAACGCAGTCGGCGACTGCTGTTCAGCGCAGATTTTGCACAACATTCGGCAGGGAACCACCATCCAAAAAGACGGTATACGTGTGGTACAAATCTTTTACTGATAAAGGGTGTTTGTGTTCGCAACAAGGGAAAGGTGGTGGAAGACCACAAGTATCAGCAGAGACTGTCGAATGTGTTCATGAAAATTTTGTTCGGAGCCTGCGGAAATTCACGTATCTTGCAAGTGAAGAGCATAAAGTCCCACAACCAACAATGTGGAAGATCCTGAGAAGACAACTTAATTTCAAACCTTACAGGTTGGGACTTCTGCAGACATTAAGCGAAAATGATGAACTTAACCGGCAGCAGTTTTGTTGCGACATGTTCGAGCGTATCGTCATGGATGACCAATTCGTGGACAAAATCGTTTTTTCTGTTGAAGCGGTGTTTCATGTGAATGGGAAAGTGAACAAACACGACATTCACATATGGGGCATTGACAATCCGAGAGAAATGCTGATCTATGAGCGTGACAGTCCAAAAGTTGCTGTGTTCGCCGCGATGAGTCGCAAGAAGGTCTACGGACCGCTTTTCTTTGGGGAATTGACGGTCACAGTAATTGTGTACCTGGACATGTTAGAGAATTTCCTCATTCCACAACTGGAGAGCGACATGGGGTCTGATGCACTGTTCCAACAAGATGGCGCTCCACCTCATTTCCATCGGGATGTACGCCACTTCCTTGACAGGCACTACCCTGGAAAATGGATCGGCCGTGGGGACCCTATCCCATGGCTTCCAAGATCACCAGTCTTAACACCTCTGGATTTCTCATTGTTGGGCTTTGTCAAAGATACCGTGTACGTGTCTCCAATGCTCAACAGCGTTCAAGAGTTGAAGATGCGAATTTCACTTGCCATGCAATGAGTGGACAAGGAGATGCTTTGCAGGATCTGGACAGAACTGGACTATCGATGGGACATTTGCTGTGTTATAAAGGGAGCACATATCGAGCACTTATTAACACATGTAAACACATGTAATAAAACTTTAGGATGTACTCGATTATGTTTTACGTCGTTCTCCATACGTAAAATAAAACCACAGCTGTGAATTTTTGAAGTTGTTACAGAAGTTTGTAATTACCCTTATTTTGCAGTTAAATACGTATTTCATAGTTACCGCAAACTTCGAAAAAGAATAGTTAATTTAAAAATTTATTCCTAAAATATTATTCCATCTTTATATTATGCAACTAAATATGTATTAATATTAGATAGTACTTATTGCAAACACAATATATACTCGAACCAAGATGATAAAAAACTAGGCAGGGTTTGAGGAAGTCCCGGAAAAATAAAATGCCTTTTCTCTGCCATCTCGATTTAACTGCATGATTATAAATGGTTCGTATACCGAATCATTAAAGACACAAAATTGCTAATTTATTCAAAATTTATTTTGAAATAATAACATACATGAAAAGGAACTTTAGCATCACAAAACAGCATCTAAAATACTTTTCGATGAAAATACAAAAATGTGGCTTATTCCACTGAAAAATAAATAAATAACGTACTAATTAGAACTCTCGTAATTGGTCAGTACCGGAATACCTCATTATCTGTCCTAAAATGCCTTTCTGATAAAAGGATACCTTTGCTACGCTTTGGTGTCGAGTGGTGAACATAAATCAGTCCCACTTTTATTTATGCACCTCATACAGTCGTAAATTATCCCGTTCCTACGAAGGGAAAACGAACTCCAAACCTATTTATTGCCTCCCTTTACCCATTTATCCGTTTCGATTACGTGGTGTGCAAACGTTTTTGCCTGAATGCGAAATCTTTTTTGTTACCATCCATCTTCCTCATAGAAAAAAATAAAAAAGTTTGCTAGTGAGAAAATGATGCGTCGTTTCGAATAGATTATTTGACTCGATAAATCGTCTCGGAGGAAAAAGAGAGTATTTCGTCTAAATAAGGCAAGTTTTTTTACTTGCATCGATCATTTGCGATGTTATTTTTAAAAAAAGCTTTCCTCTCCATTACATAATAACTAAGGGGTTGATTTTTCCGCCGCTTTTTAGAGATCGTAGATGACACGGTAAAAGCTCGTTGCCGTCGCACAAAAAGTAAGCAAAAAAAGAAATGCCCGCTGGGGAAACAGCTTGCAACTCGCGGTACGAGTCGGAATACATTTCGGGCGGAATTGCTTCCGCAAGCAGCGCTCCCAAAAACAACTCCCGTGGCTTTATTACCTCTCTTCCAACAATCAAAACGAAATTATTTTCTCAAAAACGGTGTATTAAAAGGAACCACTCTTTTTTTCTCGCTGTTCATTTTTTTCTGACCTATTAATCATGTAATGAATGGCCATTGCGGCTGAAATTATTTTTTCTTGATATGTTGTCAAGTATGAAATCTACTTTTTAAAATACATATGACTTTGCGGTTATTTAATTTAAAAGTTTCACCCTGAAGCATATTGCTCTTTTTTAATATATCTATTACAGTTTTGAATTTATGTAGTTTTAAAATATATGTTTAATAATTCATTCAGAGTTAACATGGTATATTTTGTATGGTTGGCAAAACTATAAAATTATCTTTCATTGTATTTTACTAACAATGATGGCAAGTCAACGGAAAACAAAATGTCTTCTTTTATAATTCCTTTACTGATTACAACAAAGAAAAGTCGCTTTGTTTTCACCCCCTATTTAGAGGACTAAAAGATTCGTTCAAAGCGTCAGCACGAACTTATTGTAACAAAAAAAGTATTTCGCAACACATAAATTTAAATGATACTCAAAATTAAATTCCTCAGGAATAAAATGACAGTAGATTCTTTCTGAATATTCATTAAATATTCCGATAAAAATATTTTATTTTATCGGACAAAATAAACTTGTTTAAGCTGCTCATGGTATAACAGGAAGCCACTAAACACCATATATGAAAGAAGCGAGCAAAAACCTTTGTGGAATATAAAGTTTTACATAAATTGCGATACTACCTTAAATTCATTGGGTAAATATTAGCAAAAATGTATATGATTTATAGTTTATGCGCCTAAGAAGAAAAAAAAAGCGATGAATTTAGAAGAGCAAGGTTGTTATATCGAAAAAATCAAAAAATGATGTTGCAAAAACTTTTTAAGCTACTGTGCCAATTGTTTTATTTTTTATGAGAGAATTTAGCTCTGGTTCAATATTAAAAGCAAAAAATTAATCGCCATTTAATTTAACTTGCCTTCATATCTTCACGCGGACTCCGTATTAGGGCTATAAATTTTGCACTCTCAGCTCGGGCTGAATTGGTTTTTCGGTATGAAATTCATTCAACGGAAACAATTAGATTAGCATACAAACAAGTATCTTTGGGGATGTGGAAAAAAAGAAAATGTCCGACGGTCCCATTTTTCCTGATTATCTTGCAAAACAGTGAAATTAGTCAGGAGTTTTGAAGTAGTAGTTAACGCAGATGCTCGTCGCTCCCTTTTTCCTCTCTCTAGCCCAGGTAATGATGTAACCCCAGAAAAGGAGGGAAAGCCTGTTGCCTTGAGGCAGCTACTTTTTTACGCTTTGTAAAAATTTAATGGAAATATATACAGAAAGAAATTAATCGACTACCTTCGTTTAAAAATTTCCGGAGGAGAGCGAGGGAGATAGGAGAAAAATAAAAGCCAATGCATACGAAGATAATTCAATTGCTGAGATGAAGGAGTTTTTGGGGTGTAGAACACGCTGAATAGGATAAAAAGACAATTGAATCTCTCAAGGACTTCGCCGTCTCTCCTTTTTTATCCCCTCATCCCTCTACTCTTGATCTCCTAATCTCTCTCTCTCTTTAACCCAACCTCTCTCCCATTTCTCTCAATTTTTTCTCTCCACAAAACCTTCAATTTCCTTCTCATTTAGTTGTAGTCAAGTCTATTACGAAAAGAGAAAATCATATTTTTTTACCGAAACGAGAAAAGAGGAAAGAAACCAGCTACAGCCTAAAGCGAGAAAAAATAATGAAACAACCTACGCTACATTCTTTCTGCATTGTTTCCTAATCCATAGAGCCCCTATCAAGTATGAAATGGAGGCCATTCTGTTTTTTTTTAGTTTTATTTACAAATTTTTGAAAAGAAATGCGAATTTTTCATAAGGCAATCCCGCATATTTTTAAAAATACGGATACGGCTGAACCTGGTCTTACGGAAGAAATATATCTTGTATGATTTTTAATATAATTAATTCAATGGATATACCTACTCTAATTTCCTGGAAGATATATCGCGGGGCGAACGTTATTTCATTTTGTGAATGCCTATGCAGAAAAAATATGACATAATATCGAAAAGTGGTTTTCTCTACAGAAACATTTTTCTTAAAGTCTCAATAGAGATATTAAAATGCGTTTCATTAATTTATGTAAGGATTAGGTAAATATGCTCCGTACTTCGGGCGATTTCATTTAATTAGCAGATCTCATCTTTAAGCTTAAAAGTTATTAATTTTAAAATATCATTGCAGAATAATACAATCGTAATGGGTAATAAGGATGAAGCTTTAAAGAAAACACAAATGATTTTATGAATCGGCTAATGCCATTGAATAGAGAGTTTTATAAAAACTAAAAGGAAATAACTGGTATAGAATAACACATTTTTGGTGATAATATCACTAAAATACACAAAAATTTTAATTCCTTTCAGGTTTTCTCGAACTGCCTAGTATAATGAAGTTGGAGATTAAAAAAACCTTTTATTGAATTAAAATTGAATTAAATTTTTAGGCGATTTAATGCAACTGTTAACAAAGGTATTTTTTTTTCTTTTCAAGAAACATATCCGAGTCTGTATCACAACTCTGACACATCCATTACTATCTTTTTAAAGAATACGTAACTGCAACGGGTCTTTAATATCACATGAATAAATATATTTAGGATTCAACCTCTAATATTTTGTCATACTATGCTTGGAAATGAAGAAAAATTCAATATTAGTCATACAAATGGATAAGTAGCTCCAAGTGGGTGACCAAAAGAAAATTTAATTAATTACTCGACGTGGACATGTCTTTCTGAAGATAATAGGTTTAATTTCAATAGAACACCACTACTCTAAGCGGAAAAGAATTACAAAAATTCTCCTCTTCCTCTACTCTGCCTTTTATCTATAGATAACTTGCAACGACGTGAAATTCAGACCTCGTCGATTCTAAAATAAATTACTGCTTTTACGCGTGGGTGAGAAATTCGTTGCTCTTAAAGGTCCACTCGATCCACCACGACCACTTTTTCCGTTGAAATAAACGATTTTAGGGCGAGAGAGACATTGCGTAGCAGGAATTTGAATGCCGAGAAAGGCAAATGGGAGAGGAGGAGAAGAGAGAGAGAGAGGAAAAGAGGACGACACGCGGTTTTCGGTATGGCAGAGCGTAAAAAGGGTGCGTGATGTGCGCACACACCCACGCAGAGGCACAGACTAACGCAGAAAAAGTGAGATAAAGAAAGGAGCGGTACGGGAGGGTGCGGTATCGCCGTGTGACAGCCCGCCACAGTGTGAGTGAGCGCGGAAGAGATGGTGGAATCGAAACCGAGAACGGGACGTGAATGCAGGGGGAGTAAACGTTAGAGGGAATGGGGTTATGTAGAAGGTAGATAAATATGGGGTATGGCGATGGGGATCGAGAACTCCTGTGGTCCTCACCACGGGGCGAGAGAGCAGCGAAACTGCGGACGCACGTGTCGTGATATGAAACGACTTGGCGCTTGAGTGGGTATTCATGGCCGCGGGGTGCGAGAGAGGACGGGAAAAAAGCAAAGGGGGTGACGATTTCGGTTTTGAGGAGGGAGGAAGGGGAATGGGAGGGCGGTAGGTGATGGAGAGTGATTGGAGGAGGGATGGGTGGGAAGATCGAACAAGAGAGAATGAAATAGGGATATACGGTGACGGTGGACACGGCGTGTACCAGCGAAAGGAAGTGCGTGCGTGCCTGAGCGAGCATGGCTCTGTGAGAATGGGTAAAAACTGAACGAAGTTCAAATTCCTGAATACGGGGGTGAGTCTGTGCGTTTTAGAGAGGGGAGTTGAGTGGAAGGATTTCGAAATGAGGAAAAATACGAGAGAAAAAACAGAAAAATATGCAAAAACGAGGTCTAGAACAGGTGGGATCTGAATATACATACATCTGCGTATTAATGCGAGCAATTAATGCATACGCATCAACTTGTGAAATTTTTCAGACGTGATATTTTTTTGGAATTTGTTTTACACGCATGTGCGAGAAATTTTTGGATAACGGGTGATAAACTAGCCATGAAAAAAACTATTCATTAAATAGCAAATTTCAGGTGAAAAAACTTGTTCCGTGAATTTGAACTAAAAACATTTTATTTACACTCTTAAAGTTTAAGCAATAAATTACGACTTTCAGGGAATATATTGGGCCACATTATCACCTTTTCATTTTTCTTAAAACCTTCATATTAGCATCAGTGCTTAAAAGTGGACGTTTTTAGAAAGACAATTTCTCATAATATAATATGCTTCTTAAACTTGAAACGTTTAAAAACTGGGCTCCGGGTTTTTTATGCACGCAGTGTTTTTTAAAGTGCTTTATGAATCTCTGTCAATGATTTAAACCCAACACGTTGCTGAATTAATGAAAAGTTTGATGAAAGAAGCTTTGGCTGATGAATTTATATTTTTTATATATGGGAAGTACTGATATAAACTAATTGAACGTCGGTATTCCTTAAAATCTTAGTTTAACCTCAGATGAGAAATATTTTTACGAAAATCGTATGTGCAATTCCACTAGAACAACAAATTTTCGTACCCTTGAAATACTAAACTTCAACTGTGAAAAAGATCATATATGACAAAAATCTCGATTATGCTGATTTCATCACGCCAAAATGAATGTGTGCGGAAAAGATTTTCGCCGCATTGACACAGTTTTTATTATTTCGACCGTAAACGGACGAGGATAAACGAGCGGCACGGAAGATGTATCCTATCGCATATTCGGGTGGATGCAGAAAATAAAAGCGGGCGGATGTTGAATTTGGCAGGAAACAGAGACAAAAAATCCGAGAGTCAAAAATTCAGATGGAACCAGAAGGGGAAAGAAAAGGTGAAATATGACGCAAAAAATTTGAAGTGACGAGAGAGAAGGTAAATGTGGGAGTAGATTTTAAATGATTTAAGGGAGAAAATAAATAAACGTAGAAAGAGGAGGTAGGATTTAGACGGGGAACAAAGGAGGAAAGGTAGAAGCAGGATGGAAGAGGAAGAAAGAAGTAACAAAAGAGAGAGAGGATAGAGCTCTCCTTGACTTCCATGACCTTCCAAACTCATGGCCACAAGGTATGCGAATGAACGTTGACAGAAAGAAGAGAAATGAGAGATTCCTCTTATTCAGACGGAAGCAGATCATACGCTTTTTAAAAATGGATAATTTCGAAACCGTTAGACTGAGAGGTTGAAACGAGCTACGCTGGAGGAAATCCTACGCCTTCGTTTACGACATTGGCTGAGGATTTGAGCGGCAATGAACATATTTGCCAATCCTAAAAATAATGAGCTGAAGAGAAGAACAAATGAATCACGGTATGAGTTAGATACGCGGCCGTAACCTTTTCAGAAAAGAAACATAGGGACCCGCATTAATATTCTAAACAGGTATGCCTGCAACATAAAAAATATTTACATCTCTCGCCTCGTATTTACCCAGCTTGATTGCGAGATAAAAATGCTATGTTTGCCAATTAGCTCGACTCGTAAAGTTGGAGAAATTTTAATTTTCGCGTCCTAGTTGTCTAGACTTTTATTGGCAAACTACCACTTTGACTTGATCATACACAAAGAGAGAAATAAGCATCCGACCATATCCCGTTAAAAGATATGTTACGTGTTTTGGGTGAACGTAATTGCATTTAGGATTTTTAAAATCCGTTTTATGACCACTTCATTATAAAGTTTAATTATTAATTATCTGAGATGAAAACACTGTCCAGTGATACATTTGTTTATGTAAAACGAATTTTTAATAAAGAAATTTGCAGTTTATCTCATTACCTATGTACGGAATGGGATCGTTTTATTTCGAACACTATAAGTCAATGTTAGACTTAAGCAAGAGGTCATCGAAGCGCGAGTATAAATATCAAGAATAAGTGATAATTTTACATTAAAAAGGATGAATTATATTATTTTAATTTCTTTCTTCGAAAGACGCGGAGAGTTAATAGATCTCATTAAGGCTATATTTCATAAATAAAACATCGTTATAAAGAGGCATCGATAATTAATATTTATCTCCTGTCGGTTTTTCTCTCACCTACTAATTACGGTTGCTAGCTGAGGTAAGAAGCTTATCAGATAAAAGGCAAAACATCATTCCAGAATTTTCTTTAACAATGTAACAAGTATTGGAATGAAGTTAAAGGGAGATAAAATGTAAAAGCTTCACAAATTTAGGAGAATATACTGACGTCACTAAAATATGACAAAATACGGATAAAGAATGACTTGGGTTATTAAATTTAAAAACAAGCCTGACAGTTCTAGGTCTTTCATTCTTTCATGATCAATCTGTTTTTTTCAGGCGAAAGAAGTGTGGGCAGAAAAGTGAAAGAAATATGGATTAAAATTTGTCTCGGATACTTTCATTTTAGCACGCCATTGCGACGTAAATGAGACTAAAGCAACTTCCTTTATTTATAATACAAGAAAGGAAAATACAAGACATTCTATTGGAATTTTTTAAACTAGAATAGTATATGTATATTGATTATTGTTCACGAGCCGCAAACAAACATTTTATTACCATAATTAATCCATATTTTTATAAATCCTGTGTGCTTGGATTTTAGAGATAATTTGTTATGGCTATATATTATTTATTGATATTAATTGAGTGTTAATTATATATTCATTTATGATTAATTCTGTAAATCCAGTGCAAGTATACGGATGCCCTTAAAAATTCTCATGAGCCCCGAGCAACTAGGTAGAATGTTCCTCTTTATCGCCAGGATTTCAATAAAATTAAACAGAATTTTACAAGCAACGAAGTTCAAAATTACAATGTTAGTAACTGTAAATGCGCCACAGAAATATGCGGGATCACGGGAAAATGTTTAACGCAGCTGGAACTGAACTTTAAGAATCCAAAATAAAACGAGGCGCGCCGTAAAAAAAAAGACGAATGGGAGACGCCGTAGCGTTCTTTTTTAATGCGCGTATTTTTTCATAAAGGGCGACGCATCCTCATAAGAGCTCGAGGAAAGGTCTCCGCCGCTGTATGAACACGTGCGGAGGGATGAGGGCTCGGAGGGACATTAAGTTGAAGTACTTTCGCATTCACGAGCGCGAGGTAGAGGGAAACTGTAGAGCGAATGTGAGTGTGTGGGAGAGGGAATGAGGGGAAAAGAGAGAAAATAAGAGAATGACAGGAAAGAGAGACTCAGCAGTGAAATGAGAGTTACGGTCAGAAAAAGGCAGAAAGAGGAATGGTAAGGGAGAGAAATAATGGAAGGAGAACAAAAAAGAACACGAGTGAAGGTAGAGTGAAAGTTACTGAGATAAACAGGAAAAATATGATAGACGAGAGGAGAGAGAAAGATAGAAATCGATACAACATGTGCTGCTCTAACTTCCTCATAACCGTGGCCATGCAAAAAATATCACTGGTTCCTTTATAGAATGGGCAGTTTGGCCGTAGCTGAGTGTAAAACAACAGTATACGCTATGTAGTTATTTTTTAGACATGTGACTTATGTAACATATTTTATAACATTAAATTCAATAACTGTATGAGTTTTAATTAAAATCTTTAAAGACATATTTGAGTATATATGCAGACATAAATCCTCAAAATCCTCAATAATATACACTATTTTTTTGCGTAATATGGTATATTTTAACAATGCACCTATTGCGGGATATATCATACATAAATACGAGCTTTTATTAGATTCTGTTCTACCTTATATCCTAGAGCCCCTTACAGATGACATACTATAGCAGATAAGATTGCAAAAACTTTTTCAGCTTGAACCTGAATAACATGCATATTCATCAACATTTCGATTTCTAATCTTTTTTATTTTCACGGTCCTTTCTCTATATATGGGAAAGTAAAGTAATAAGAGAAAAGAAAAAAGAGGTAGGTAGAGTGGGTGAGAAAGGAGAGAGTAAGATCGTAGAGAGACATGGAGGAGAGATTGTGAAGAAAAATGTGTGCATAGAGGTGAAGATAAAGATACAGAGGAGCAGAAAGAGGGAGTTTTAGCAAGGGAGAAAGGAAGAGGGGGAGGTAAGAGCAAAGAAAAGATATGTGACCGGGAAAAACTTGCATAAGAACAAAACCTGGATGACATATGAGTTGAGTGGATGCGTGTAAAGATGCAGGACTGAAAATGAATTGAAAGTGCATGTCTTTGCCGTGGACGAAGTTTTGGGGTGGAAGGATTCTAACGAAAAGAGAAGGTATGTACTCTTTTTGGAAGGGATTGTAGGGCACAGAATAGAGGATGGGATAAAATTCTGTGAATTAGCTGGAGAGGAATGATTCCAGGAGAATGATAAAAATAATAAATAATGATTGAATAGTGAGTTTTTAGAAAGAAAAGAATTTAAAACGGGCAACATAAAAGAAGAATCGAAAAGAAATATATAAAAACAGAACTGCAGTCAGAGATGGACAGTACTGATTTTGGCGATTATGTAGAAATTAATATTCCATGCTGATTTTAAACTATATAGTTTATTATTTAATAAATAGCTCTAACCCTGTCATTTATACCAGTTGTTCATATTTCCACCCTTTGATTCTTTCTGCATTACTTTAAACACTGTTTTCGTAACTGAATATAAAATAAAAACGTTATCAATTAGGTAAACTTAGATTATTCGTAAAAACTAAGACGTTATATAATGTGTGAAGTTTATAAACTAATTTTTAGAAAAAGATAATTCTACGATTTTCTAATTTATTCAAACATTAGTAACAGAATTTGTCGTTTATTGTGAACCAAAATGCTCTGTGATGATATGTGCTTTAATAAAAATGGTGACTTTAGTTCCATGGGCTCGAGCTCAGAGCCTTAGAGATTTAGGTGGATCCGAATTGACCGGAATCGGGCTCCTACTCGTAGAAGTCTGAACTATGAACGACATATTAGAGACCTCAAGAGGAAATTAGCCCAGGAATCCTAAAATTCGTAATTCAACAACTTCACCGACAATAATCCTTATAATAATACTCTAACGTCTGCTGCCTATGATGCAGCAGTTAATAGACGTCAAGGCGATTTGCATTGTTGCCGATTTCAGATAGGATAGGACTATACGAAATGTGTAATGTATAATGAACTGCTTCAATAAACAACGAAAATTTTAAGCATGACTATTATTTTTCATTTATTCAAGGTTCAAAAATCCATTAATTCTAAAATCTATATTATATTGATTGCCAAAAAGCAGCAGCCCTGCCTCTGGCGGCAAGTAATTTAACTTATTATACGACTGGAGAGCCTGTTTTAAAATTGTCAGGTTATCGGAATTTTTAGATGAATTATTTCTTTAGCGGTTTTTAATGTAAAAGTAGAATTGCGAACACTCAATTTATCGGGAATTTTAAACACGTGAATATTATGATTTGATTCGTAATGATCACCACAGTATTTTCTGCTGTAATTTAATTAAATTTCAACTAATTTCAATATTAAAATTTGCCTTAAATTTTGGTGAATCCGCGTAAATTTGGTAACTCGCCAATATGATCAACATTAATTTCTCTTACGTTTGTCTAATTTGGTTTTCCTTATTTATCAATAAGTAAGTTGTAGTTAAGCGAGTCCATGTAGAAACTTAAATAAGCAGAACAATATAATTTCACTTACTTTCGCTTCATAAAACCGACATACTTCACAGCAATGTTTTCATGGTCTAATGTAATTAAAACGGTAAGCAGCGTACCACGCGTTCATTTTAAATAACAATTTACATCGAATAGCAATGCCAGGAAAATATTTTTCTCATTACTGAAATAAATGTATCGAATTGTAAGCAACAATTGATTTCTAGTACGATATTGTCTTCTGCTTCTGTTTGCGAAGGTGTAATAGGTAAAGAAGTGTATCTATATCAGAAGGAATTGAACCTTAAAGAGTATTCCTGAAGAATTAAAATAAGGTTTCGTTTTCGATGTATTTAAGGTACGTTTTTTATTAATAACAAGATAGCACAGCTACAGCTGCCTATATTTGGGAGTTGGGCCGTGGAGTATAATAAAAAATACGGAATACAAACAGATTTTATGATTAAATAAAACGAGGAATTTAAAATATTTTAACAGCAGGAAAAATAGCAAGAATTACAAGAAAAATAGGAAAAAAGGCGGAGGTAGAAAAAAAACGTTTCGAAATTTTGGACAGAAAGATTACCCCCGGTTTGAGCGAAATGGGTACCATGTCGCAAATGAGATAAAGCGAGGGAGAATGAAATGGGGACGAGCATGAAAAAGAAGTAAGCTAGTTAAGAGAAAATCGCAGGGAAAAAATAAAGGAAGACGAGAGGGAAAAAATTACAGGAGACCGACTTTATTAAGGGCGAGAGAGTGAGAATGAGATTAGACAAATGACGTTAAAGAACGAGGAGAATGGCAAATTGAGCGAGAAGAAAAAGAAGAGGACGTGGACTATAAGAGGCGTTCAAAAGATAGGAAGCACGAACAACGTTAAGGAAAGGAATCGGATGAAGAGGGAAAGAGAAGGGGGAAATGTGAGAAACAGGAAAGGGAATAGATAGAGGGGGAGAGGGAGAGATAGAGAGGTAGAACAAGGTAGAAGGGGTGAGGATGGCGAGTAATCCTCGCCACTACCGAGCACAAGTTCCATTTGGCTTCGGGAACAGAATTCCTTTTGCTCTAACCCCTCAAAGCTCACCTTCACTCCCCTTCCTCTCTTCCCTCAATCCATTCCCTCTCTCATCTCTCGCGCCATCTCTCTCACTCTCTCTCTCCTCTGCCCTCCGTCATCAGAGCGAACCAGCAATTCCGCCGCCTCCCTCACCTCCCACACACCTTCTCTCTCTCTGTCGCCCTACCCGTATGTTTGAGGAACGTGGATGCCGGCCAAGTGGCCTCAGGTACGATTCCTGGCGGCGTGTTATTGTGTACCCTCAGGACGTTTCGAACCAAGTGTCTTCTTAATTTTTATCCTCGCAGCCCTACGTAGAGCCGCAAGGGAAAATTAAATCTGTACAGCGCCTTAGGAATAACGGAAATCTTGTTATCAAATTCCCATGGTCAGGATTCTGTTAAAATGGTGGGCCAAGGGAATAGGTTAAATAAACGAGCGTAAGCTTTCTTATTCCCGTTCTATTTAATACACTTCGCCTACGTACATGTTTTTTTCTATTTAATTGCGATGTTGTTATAAATGAATCCCGCTTTTCTTAAAAAAAATAATTCTTACTCGCGAAATAGCCGTAAATATAATTAATGAACGTCTTTAAATGTAAATATTTTTTTTGGATTTGTACAATTTAGACAACCTTTAAATCACTATTTTATAGATGCACAAAGGTAATACTATTAATTAATTGACAGCTGAAAGATAAATAAAGAATTCTTGTTAATGAATATTTACGGAAGTCAGCAATTAATTCGGTATTCGCGCATAAATTTCGTATCGATGATGTTATTAAAGAGGACAGACCGAGAAAACCCAGCGGTATGCTGGAATTCATCCCAACAAATTGGCCGGAGGCTTTTATTCATAAAATAAAATTCAATCTTTTGAGTGGAATGATTTATAGGTAGACCAGCACCTTAATCAGCTTAGCTGAGCATGTGGCTGAAACTGTCCGTAACGGAAATTTATTATTTTTCTAATCTTACTTATTAAAAAGCAACATCCGAAGGAAATGTTTTTCCAGGAAATACTTAAATTACACTCAACTGTTCGCATCGCGAGCAGCCATAAATTTGAATTAATTTGCCGGAAGCCATAACTTCATTGACCTTTTAGCCGGAAAGTAATTAAAACTGAAAGCGTTGCACATATCGTAATTTTGATATTTATGAAATACAGGTAGTCCTCGATTTATGCGACAGTTGTGTTCCAAAAAAAAGTCGCATAGGGTGAAATCAAACATAATTTTCCCATAAGAATCAATGGAAATGTCTAATATTTTCTATAAAAAGCATAAGTAAGTTCGGCTATGCATTCTTTTCCAAAACATCCCAGTCTTATCAAAGTGGAATATTTGTTTTAATGAGTACCCGCCTTCCTCAACAATTTCCTTCAACTCTTCATGAAATTTAGAAGCTGCAACCTCATCAGAACTACTTTCTTCTCCACTAATTGTAAGTTTGAAGTTATAAAGCTATGCCGTCGTCTGAATCAATGAAACAAGCCACTGCTGCCATTAAACTCCTTCACTTCTTCAGGAGAATAATCATTATTATTATTGATAGAATCATAAATATTTAGAGCCTTTACCAAGATGGTTGAAAGACCTGCAAATGATTTCCTTTTAGTTTCATTCTGTATCCAAGTTGAAAGCATTTTTCCATTGTTTCCATTATCTCTGGTCTTGTTTTTGACGTTCTAGTAGCACAAAACTAGATTTTTCTGCAATATTACCGATATTCCTCAGAGTAGATTCTTGGATTCCTGCGGTGCGAACGATTTCACATGTTTTCTCGTTTCTTTCATAAAGACGAATCACATCTAACTGTAGTTCAATATTTATTCATTTTCTTGCTCTCTTAGCAGCTGATTCTTTGGATGCTTCTTACCTTTTCAGCCCATTATTATGGAATTATTTTAAGGCTAATAATAAAATGCACAAGAATATTATCGAGCAAAGACACTACAACAGTAACAAAGAAATACTGAAGGTTTCTTTATCCCCTCAAAGAACGCCAATATCAGATGTGCACATCTATATACTATACTCTCCATTCCTCCACGCCTCTTTCGATCGGCCAGCAAGTAATTCGCATTAAAGCGAGTGCTATTAATTTAAATCGGTCTAAATTAGTTAAGCGCATTAACATTAAATCGCATTTTTCGAACTCGCATACAACGAGGAGTACCTGCAGCGATAAATGAGAACGTAGAATATTATTCGAATCTAAGGCAATTTTTATGAGTAAAAAAATTTGTCATCTTCGAAAAGCGTAAAATAAGAACTATAAATAAAATCCGAGCGTAATTTTTTGCACTGATTTTTCCCGAGATTTTCGTTTTCCACTTTCATAATATCACCATTCTTTCAGTATATTGTCATCCGACGCGTAATATATCAAGGAAAGAATCGCGGTCAGGAGTTATTAAAAAATGTGTGATATGAGATACGACCGCTGATACGCTAAAATAAACAGCGTGGAAATATTCCATAGAGAAGTGTCGCCATTCTATTTATATATAAAGCGAGCAGTGTGGCAGGCTTGCGATGCCGAGGCAGGAAGAGAGGGAAATAGTTTTCCGTTTGACGCGATGAAAACTCGACCCTCCTTCTGGCGATCTGCCACGCTGTGTCACGTCGGTTGAAACAATTTAAGCATTTACGACCTCATATTCCCGTAACGGTATCGCGCGAGTCATAGCATAGAGAGTCGTTTGAAATGCATATTATTCAATAGTTACAAACTCCTGTTGTATGTTTCCCTGCCCCTCTCTCGTTTTCCTCACACGTCACGTCTAGCTTTTCCCTTTGCCATATCTGGAGTTCCGCCCACTCCCTCCGTCGTGTCTTAAATCCCAAACTAATCCAAACCGGCATTGTCTCTCCCATTTTCATCCTGCGTAATCCGCACAGAATCTTATTATGGGAAATCTGTCCGTAGACGGGTCCGTGATTATTCATGCTTAAACTTGGTTCTCCTTATACTCTTATTTTCCGTAGTCTTCTTCATGTCTTGATAGCTCTCTTTCCCTTTCAAGCCGCCTACCAGCTGAAACCTTTTCCTACCTCTTTCTCTTTTTCCATCCAGTTTTCCTTCTAGCACTTCTTTCATCATGCACTCTCTCCTCGGGTAATGCCCAATCCAGTTCGCCTTCCTCTTTCTGATAGTCTGTATAATCGTTCGATTCTCTCCTATTCTTCGTAATACACACACACACACCTTCGGAAGAGGAAAGGTAAATGAGGATATTTAGGACAACTAGGTGTTGAAGTGACCACTTACCGGAAGGAGAGCTGCTGGGGTGTCGGAGAGACACATTTGTAGATGTTTGCAGCACTAAAGAGACACAACGGTTGTGTCTCTCTTGTGCTGACGAAGGGATCATCCCGAAAGCCCTAACAACGTCTACAAATGTCTCTCCGACACCCCAGCGGCTCACCTTCCGGTAAGTGTTCACTGGGTTTCCTTCAACACCTAGTTATCCTTATATATATATATATACGCAGGCCCCGGTGGCGGAAGGGCTAGCGTACTGGCCTACCATCACTGAGGTCGCGGTTTCGAATCCCGCTAAGGGCATGGATGTTTGTGTTCGTACTCATAATTCATATTTTCATCACTCATTTATGTGTCTGATGTGGACGGCAACGGGAAAGCATCACATCATATGTGTTTATTCCCTAGTCTTGTCAAACCAATCTTAGGATTGAAAACCACGAATGAATATATATATATATATTTGTGTGTGTGTGCTGAATTATATGTTTACGATTCGGATATTTCCGTTGGAATTCGAATGAATAATCCTGAAAATCAACAATGACTTCGCGATAATATGATTCCTATAAATTCTATCTTAAATTATGTATGTCCCTATGATCGTAGCTACCGTAAACTTCGAGAAAGTTCTGAACAAGAATAGACCAATGCAAGACTCAACGAAAATTCTATGGAAAAGATATTTTTGTTTTTTAAGTCTACAAGACTTCTTGGTAATTTTGTGTAATAGTGACGAGAGATCAAATCAACTTATTGTTTGATTAAGTACAGATTTGATATAAGTCACCCATGATCGCAGCACCACCTGACTCCGGAAGAATGAACTATCGAAGTATGTGTACGAGTAAATGATGCCCTTAGAAACTTATTTATGTTAAGCGAAATAAATATTAACAACAATAAAATAGTACGCTAAAAATGTGTTTTCATTAAAATGATGCAATTTAAACAAATTAATTATTTATAACCACGTAAACAGTATGTGTTTAGTTTGAACTTTTCTTTCATTAATAAATGGGGCTTTAACCCACGCCTTCTTTAACCCGTGGGTGAATTATATTATTTAGTTGTCTTAAAATCCTGTTTCTTTTTCTTTATTAGTGAAATTGTTGGTAAAAAAGAAAAACAAAGGGAATAAATGAAATTATACCGCGAAAGAAATCGGGAATGACTTGTTGTTCAGCCAAGAGCCCAACGTGAATGTTCTCGGGAATCTAGAGATGCCTCAAGACAAAGATATGTAGAAAATCGCGATGAAATGTCGGAACGAGGACGTGAATATCATTTACAAAATCGCAAAGAAATTTTGGAACAAATATACAAACATTACTCACTAAATCGCAATGAAATTTTACAATATTTTTTTAATTTTTAGATGAATATCACTAACACAGGAGCCCCTAGTTATTATTTATTTGCTAAAAAGTGAAACTATAAACATAAATTATTCAAAACTGAAAAAGTACTACTAGTATCAAAACCGTATTTTTACTATTCCAACTTTAAAACTTTAAGATAAACAACAGCAACAATTATTCCGCACAATTTCGGGTATCGCTTACAAAAGCAAGTACATTTATCTCTTTTCCAAACCACTATTGATGCACCTATAATTTAAGATATAGGAATTCATTCATTTTCTTCGTCCTTATTTATTGATGCACCAAGGGCAATTAAATGAAACTCTTTTTAATTTAATAAAAGCGAGGAAGACTCTTTTCGAGAATTAAACCTTTGAAATATTAATTGATCCCTGGAAATGCTTATTCTCTCAACACCGATTAATAACACGCAGAAAAAATATCAAATTCCTTCCTGCGGAAAAGAACCGCTCCCTCTCTCACTCCATTTCCCCCTTCCCAAGAAAAATTCGCGAGGCGCTTTAAGAGCGCCCAAATAAGCATCCGGAAATTCAAATGGGAAACGATTCGGAGAGATGGAAACAAGCCTCGCAATCTTTCAGTTGCTCATTCCTTCCAGCGGAGCTGTTGAATAGACCATTCTATCCACTCATATCTCACAGTCAGGCGAAATAACAATAAAAAACCATGAGAATAAGGAGAAAATCCCAGAAATTTCAAAGGAGAAATGGGAGAGGGTTAGGCGAAAAAGGGTTGAATTGATATTCCAACTCTCATCAAAAAGGCTGCGAGTGAGCGAGAGAGAGAGGGGGTGGCGAAGGAGAAGAGGGGGTGGCGAAGGAGAAGAGGAAACTGCTTTGGGGTGGGGATGAATCCAATTATAGTCGGAAATAAAATAAATGGGAACCTTTAGCGAGAGTCTAAGTGCGGAAAATGGGAGACGAAATGAGTGTGAGGAGGCGAGCGGGTTAAAACAAGTTCTCTTTTTTCATTACTTGGCAAAGCTACACTGGTGAGAAAGAGAAGACGGGAGAACGGGGATGAATCGGTACAAGGGAAAAGATTGTGTGAGAAAGAGGCTAGGAAGTGAGGAGGGCATACCGTTAAAAAATACTACGGACTCGTGAATCCAATTATTGAAGTGAAGGAGCGTGGATACTAATTGTAGAGAGAGGGAGAGATATATAGGACTTGCTTCATTACTCCATGTCCTCAATATATTTATGTAAAAGGAGCAGAGAGCACTTTTGAATTTTTTGTCAGTCTGCCGCATGAAATGACGTCGCAATAATTATATTTAAAACTTAACGAGATCTCCACTTCTTCAATACCGTCGTGTTTTGGAGGAAACTGAAGATATCAGAAATTATTTCGTGAGACTCAAGTTAAATGAAGATTTTTAAAAATATACTATACAAATTTTGTTTGCTTCCAGTTTAATTTAACTTTCTGTCATTAATAATTATAAATTGGGATATCATTTTATAATCGAGCAACAAAATGTTTTTTAACGTCTTTTTACAAAACTTCATTTTCTTTCCTTGGTCTTGGCGTCCGTCCAATGCTCAAGCTTTACATTTACGCCGACATAGCTCTCTGTATTTTGTAAACCACTGTTCTCGTTGTTTCCCCGCTTTCTTCACTTAGCATCACTCTTATGCTGAACGGTTATCTAGCAACACTAACTTCTTATGTTATCTCTGTTTAAAACTGACGGGTCTATAATTGAATCAGGAGTGCATCTATATTGCATATAATATCATAAAATATTTACAAAACATAAGCTGAATATGTATGAGAACTAAAGGAAGTGACAAGCAATACGTTGCTATGCCGTCATAATACCGCAATGTTATATAAATAGTGTTTCTGCAGTTTCTGAGTATATTTTTCGCTAATTCTGCACGAATATTCTACACTGAATAATAAATATATTTCTAGTGAAAACTAGCTTAATAAATTATCGTTTTCATTAATCAGGCAGGTACATATATTCGTCCTTCAGCAGCATTTTTTATGCGCACAAATCATCAAGTCCCTCGTTTGCACCCTGATACGAATTATTTTAAAATTCAAATAAAATTAAGCAGTACTTGTACAAATTTTCTGTAATGACAACAAGAATAAGAGAATTGATTATATAAAGCATGTCGTTTCTCTATTAGTTCATGTACTGCGCAAATTCGAAAAGAATACGACGCATAATTAACTTTTTTTGAGTTTTCCACCGTTAGGTAACCAAAGGCATCGACTTTTATCAGAATTCATCACAAGAGAAATAAAATACAGCCATGGAGATTCGCATGTAAAAATAACCAAGTTGGAAGAGTAAACAACACACCTTCTCCAAACTCGATAAATTTCTTACTTTCTCCGTATATCTAGTGAGCTAAAATCGTTACGAATCGTTTCCAAAGCCCATTAGGACCGAAATCAACAAGGCGTATGTTTTGTTGTGAACGTTCGCGCGGGAAAACCCGCCTAAAAGTTAACAACGTAAAACGCTACGCTCTCGGGGTAACATGATCCGAGCAGTGTCCACCGAAATCGGTCAGCCGACTCCTCTCCACCCCCCTTCAAATTACGCCGAAGCGTGTCGGACATCTGATTAATGTCATTCGCGGAGTTGATACAAAACGGTTAAATAATGACGGCGGACGTGTTTTCAAATTAACCCGAGCCTCGCCCCGGGGAGGCGGCGCAAAAGGGGGTTAGAAAGGTCCTCCCACGCAAACCTTTCCCCCCCTCACCTCCTCTCCTCCCCTCACCGCGCTTCCCAAACCTCCAGGCCGTGCCGCCGAGGGCGAGAGAGAGAGAGAGAAAAAGAAATACCGAAAATAAAACAAATGCCAAAAAAAACATTAAACGTCAACTTCAAGAGAGCGTGTGTGCGTGAGAGAGCGCGGGTGGTTCTACTATACCTACCGCGACGCAAACTGCCATCCATGTGCCCGCCGATGACAGATTGAAAGTTACACGTGTAAGCTGCGAAATTCCCTAAATGGCCCACCAACCGACCGAAAGGGCTGCAAAAAGTAAATATATGAAGCTTAACGAGCCTGATTTATGACGGAGGAGAAGGTTTCTCCAACCCTTTTTACTCCCTAGCCGACTATATCTTTAGGACATCAAAAAAAATGAGTTGTAAAACAAACGCGTAACCCTTCTCTCTCTCATTTTGTCCCTCTCCCATCATATAACACTCACGACCATGTGTGTGCGTGTGGGAAGGACTCCCTCTTAAAAAATAAAACCTTCTCCCTCTCTCGAAGATAAAAAATAACAGGACCGGAACCAAATTAACGTTACAATCCTCTGAGGTTCTTCTTTTTCCCACTCTCATCGAATGAGAGAGAGAGAATGAAACTCCGATTTGGACGTATTAATATACCCCAAAAATGAGAGCCTAAACAGACGACATAAAGAAGGTCAGAGGCGGCGGAAGCGACCGACTAGGAGGCGGGAGGGAATGAGAAGGAGAGGAGAGAAACGAGAGATAATTAATAAGCTTTTTTTAAGGGCCGTGGGGAGGATAGGGAAGCGTATGTACTAGGGTGTAAAGGGAGGAGCAGTAGGCTGTCATTGGAAACATGTAGGTGGGTTTTTAGAGGAGCGGGACGAAAATGACTCGCATGTATCCGCTACAACCCTTAGTGATGGACATATGACCGCGGGTAAGAGAGGATATATATGGAGGGCGCGTTAGGGACGCATCTGCTGCTGTTTCTCTTTCTCTCTCTATCTCCCTCTCCCTCCCTGTCTCTCACGCTCTGTGAATCGGTGGAAGCGAATGGAGAAGCCCGTAGGGACGTGGTGGTGGTTGGGGAAAAGGTTTTAACAAAACACGTGGGAGAGAGGGAGGAAGAGAAGTAAGTGATAGGAATAGGTTAAGGAGGGGGAGGGTGTAGGGCGGTCGTAAGGTGGGAGGAATGGAAACAGCATGGCGGATTCAGTAGGGATTTGGAGGAAAGAGATAATTCCGGATGTCTCGTCTCTAGTAAAGGTATTGGCGCGAGATAAAAACAGATCATGACTGCATATCGACTTGCTGAAGACACTTAAAAAAAAAACAAAAGAGTGATAATTTAAGATCTTGGGAAGAAGAAGAGGGTGTGCGAGGGTGTCTTTAAGAAAATGGAGAGGATCAAAAAATAAAAGAAGAAAGAAAGAGGCGATGGAGGAGGCGGCGCTGGAGTACGCAGAAGATGGATCTTTTCCTCCTTTTCCCGGGGAGAGGATGAGACCGATCAAGAGGACGCTTAATGTTGAACATCCGTGGAAGCCGGTGAAGCACTTTACCCCGGCGCTAAAAGATCCACTCCAGCCGCAGCGATGTACATTCGTATCCCCTGAACTGCATGTTCGTCGAAACCGCTTCGTAACCAACATCCGAAGCTTTAACCATCAAGGCAAAAAGATGAATCGTCGCTTTCTATTTTACGTCTGTATATCCCTGCTTTCTCTAAGCATTAAAGCTTTCCTCTGTTGACTATATTTTCCTAGCTTTTATCCCCCTATATAGCTTCTTTTGATGATAATTATGCTTAGATAAATTAAAACGGTTTTACAGTGCATTTTTATTTATTTAGGATTGTTTATAATTTGACAAAATGTGTCCAAAAATAACATGCGGGTGAATCACATGATCCAAATTTGTGTCTGTTTATATAATTTAAAATTAAGACGCAGGAAAACATGAATTTCATTAATTTTTTTATTGGAACGAATCCAAACATAGAAATGCATGTGAAAATCAAAATAGATGTTTATGAAGTTTAAAAATGAAAACGCAGCCTTTAATGCCGCATTTCATTCCGGAAGAAACTGTTAAAACAATGACTTTCACAAAAAAGAGAAAAGTGGAGTAAAAAAACCGAAACGAGCAAAAGTCAACTATTTTTTGCGTGTGCGCACTAATCCGCCTCTGCGATCAACGTCCAAGGCCGTGCTGCATTTAAAAAATTGCAGTACACTAGGACTAATCCATTGTATTCCTCAGACGGACACGCAACAGAAAATACTGCAATTCAGCCGTCGTTGCCTAGTAAAAGAGGGATACAGGGTGTCCCAGGAGGAAATGTCATAACTTTAACGGCCATTCTAGAGTTCATTTGGAACCAAGAAGTTGCTACGAACTATAGCCCCATTCAGCTCCGTTACCCATTTAAACCCTAGCAAATTCTTAAAGCAATTGTCCAAAATAGCCTCGATTCGGAAATTTACGCCCGTATTGTTGTTGAGTTGTGACAGTATTGCCGTCGCAGAGTCCGTAGGGATAGTGAATGTCCACATACTCTTCATATGTACACTTGTGAGGCATTTTTAACGAAGAAACGAAGTTGGCAATGCTTACCAACACACAGAATACAGATCACAGACGTGGCAATTGTGATACTATGTACTTCAGACAACGAGTAAAATTACACTAGCTCTTAACTGGGTAATGGAGCTGAATTGGACTATAGTTTATAGGAACTTTTTGTTCCAAATGACCCCTAGAATGCGCTGTTAAAGTTATGGCATTTCCTCCTGAGACACCCTGTATATAGAGAGACGAACAGAAAGAGAGACAGGCAGATGTGACTGGCGAGGGAGATGGCGATGAAGGAGAGAGAAAGAGAAAGCGAGATGGAGGGAGAGCGAGAGAGAAAAAGATCCTCTAGGCGCATGATTAAAGACCACTGCTAGGGAGGGAACGGAATACAACGCAAAAATCACCGTTTCATTGTTACCAAATGTTGGGTTGCGGCTTTTTCAGACAGCGGATATGAATGGAAGATTGGAGAAAAGACAGAGAAAGAAAGGAATAAAGGAAATGAAAGGGGATAGAGAGGGAGGAAAAGTAAGAGGAAGATGTAGGAGCAACGCAAAGACAAAGAGAATAAAAAAGATAGCGAAGCGTGTAAAAAATATAGAAGCACAAAGAGAGAGGATTTCGGCAGAAAAACAGTACTGTGAGCGCAGTTAAGGCAAAGACTTGTAAGCGAGAGAGGATAAGGGAAGAAGTAAAGGGAAAGAGAGATGAAACGGAAATGGATGTGATGATTCGAATGGAAGCGGAAAGAGAACGAGAGGAAAGGCATAGAGAGAGAGAGAGATGGAGAGGGAACGAGGAGAGTAATGGCAGGCGAGAGCCGAGCACAGGGGGTCATGGATGGGAGGGTGGCAAGAGGGGTGGAGGAGTGAGAGAGGGACGGAGAGCAGGGGTTGGGAGGGAAGGTCGTGTGGAATGCGAGAGAAATAATTGGAGTTTTATGGGGGTAGAAAGGGGATTGTTAGGTGGGACTGGATGAAGATGGTCTGCGGCAGCGGATATACGGACTTAGTGAGTGCTGGTTGGGAAAAAAAACTATTTAAAAAAGTTTTAATTTTTTCAATCTGCTGGCTAATGTTGGGATATGAACATTGATCTTATATTTTGAGGCATTGGATTGGAATTTCCATCACGCCGCTTAATTCGGGATCATGGAAACGACATTTGTGTAGCGGAAAGTGAAATGGCGAATTTGAAAAGAAATCCAATAGAGAATAATTGAAAGTTAATTTCCAATCTTTCGGACATTGAAGGTTAACGGAAATTTATTTATGGCGCCAAAAAAATGGTACCATACATACAAGAATTCTTTTTCAATTTACAGCGAAAAACTATTATTATTAATGAGACATAAATCGATCAAATTTACGATAGCTTTAAAAGTTAGGATACTCAATCTATTGTTATTTCCTCAACTTAATTAGTCCTGATAGACCACAAAAAATGCCAGCAAGACGTGTATTATCAGTATTTAATACCAATATAAATGTATATAAAATGTATCAATTTAACGCAGAGTTGTTTGCTTGGAATGAAATTAATTGTCAGTCTCAGAAAGCTGTCAATCGCTTTACCAATAACCGCGAAAAAACTCATAATGGATAGTAGAAACTCACAGCAAAAAGAATTAAGCGAGAAGAACAGCGACCACGAAGGGTTATGTGTACACTATCACGAAGTTGAAGAGGTTTTTCTAACTTAGCCGTCCGCAGTGTCATCCACAGGCACCACTAGAGGTATAAAACTATTTTGATTTTCGTTTTTCGGCTGCAAATAGAGGATGAGAAGATACGGAAGCGGAGAGAGAGGAACCGAATATGAGAGGTTTTCTAGTGGCCGCAAAGGCAAGGAATCGAGAGAAACGAAACAGGAGGGAGAGGGGAAAAATAAATAGAAGAGATAAGAGGAAGGGGAACGGCGCGGATTAAATTGTTCGGAAAGAGAGAGTGTGAGGGATAGATGGAGAGAAAGATGGAATAAAAAAGAGAGAGAAAAGCAAGGGATTGCCCAGTTGCGTCCAGAGGGAGAAGGCTGTGATATAGGAGGCAGGAGAGGAGGTTAAAGAGGTGACCTGGCAGAGGGGGTGGGAGAAAGATGGAAAATTGCGCGGATGGGAGTGGGTAGATAGCGATGTAGACAGAAAAGAGGAGAGATAGAGGGGGAGAAAGAGAATGAACTGGGAGTAGGAGGAGTTTTGGGCGAGGGGAAGGGAAGGAAGGAGGAGAGGGAGGACGTAAAATGAGGGAAGAGGAATGGGCGGGGACGAAGTTTGCAACGAAAAGGGGGGAGGGGTTCGGAATTACGGAGAAGGGTTGGATAATTTACCTCCGAAACCGCCGGGAAGCAAATCTATGAAAACTTTGGACGAATTTTAATATCTTAAGATAATTTAATAGTAAAGATGTCTATAGAACTCGTCTATGGGAGGCTATTTTAATTTCTAAATACACGCAGTCTGTCTTTTTGAGATCAAAACTAGAATTTAATTATTTTTTCGCCGCTACGAGTAAATTTGTCTTTCAATTTCCGAAACGGAACCGCCTACTATTCGCGTTTCTAGATAAAAGGTAATAAAACGTTAATAGGGTTGACGCTCCCGGAAACAAACGAGTTTCCAAATATTGTCATATGTTTGCTACTCGGGAAAAAATGTTGTCAAAATAAAGGAGTAACAAATTTATGTATGATTTAACATCTTTTGTTTACAGGGAAATTAATTCTGTCCTCATTCATAGTGAGATACGACAGCTTCTTCGAAACAATAAAACAACAAATGTGGCAAAATCCCACTCATTGGAAATGAACAAGAAACTAGAATTGATAATTGCAAAGCGTTAATAACGTGTTTCAGTTAATGTTTATAATACATCAAAAATGTATTTCAAAAGAAATATAAAGTAATAAAATAACATCCATATCAGTTTAAGTAATACATTCATAAACGATAAAATAAAATAAAAAGTAATAAAATAACATCCATATCAGTTTAAGTAATACATTCATCCACGATAAAATCATTAATATTTAAATTGCACGTACATTTTACAGTTAAAACTGACAGAAAGATAACACGAATTCGCCATCAGCCATCAATTTCTGTGCATATATACATATGTATTCAAACAATTGTGTTCCTCAACCTTATAGAACTGCGAATATAAAAATCCCATGCAGTTACTAATGGTCGCAAATTAAAAAATAAAATAAAAAATCCAAACAAAGAATTAAAAACAAAAGAGGATTCTGGTTATTTTACGTGTCTCTTGGACGGCATTAGGCTCAACTAACGAATTTGTCATTCATGGAGTCTTTCGGAGCCTTGTCGAACGGAAGGCTTAGTGAGGACGAGGAGATGAGTGAACCTTAAACATGTATGGGAGAGACAGGAAAAGATTATGACGGGAAAGAAAGGGATCGGGGAACGGGGGGTGGAGGAATGATGTCGGAAGAAAAGTAAAAGGAAAATAATTTCAAATGACAGAAGGGAGGGAATAAGAGGGAGAGCAAAGGATGGGGGCTAAAACAGAAGAGAAAATGCAGCTAAAACAGCAAGAGATGATGAAAATAAAGGAAGATAAAATTAGGTGGTTATAGAGTAAGAGATGGTGCTAAGAAAAATATGAAAGAAGGGAATGAGTCTGGAGACGTTAACAGCATTTTCTACTCAAAACTCGGCGCGAAAAGAAGTGAAAAATATGGGCATACTCGAGATAAAAGGTATTTGAGACATGATATCCAATAAAATAGGCCGAGACAGGCTGCGAAAGTCAACCACAAGTTTTTCCGGTGAAGGATGGCAAGAAGTAACGGTTACCCAGGTGAAACGAAAGAGTAATTAGATTAGTATATATTACACTAAAAGTTGCAAGCATGATTAAAAGATCAGAGGAAAAAGGGAAAGGAATTATTTTTTCCACGAAAAATGGAGGCCGAACACTTTTCATAGTGGTAGGGAAAGAGTTGGTAGTTATTTCAAGATAGATTGCATAACGTCATTTCCTCGGGAAAAAAATCTGCTGAAATTTATATCATGAAAATTTATGCTCGAATTGGAATTCTGGCAATTTAAACGCCTCAAAAATCCTTACACGTGACAAACGTTAAAAACATTTCCTTTCGAAATAACTCAGTTTTTTAATGTATTCGAGGTATCACTGAACATTGATCATCTACATCAGCATTGTTTCTTAATGCACACCTATTATTATAATTAAAATAACACAGCGGAAAAGACATTTTTGAAAATTAAAACATACTCTTTTCAATTGATAAATTGCTTCCAAAAAATAAAATGAGTGAGGAGAAGAAACCTCGGTAGATAAATTTTATTTTTTCGTCACGCAGTCCAGATATAATGAATTCGTATAAAATACCGCTTATTCAGGCACTTTTCTTTCTCTCCCTCTCTCTCTCTCTCTCGGGAATCAGCCGAGTGTAAAGCGCCATCTATAACGGGGGCGTCGTTTTTGACTCAACTCCGCAGAAATCTCGCGATTTTTAATCCGGATAGATATAACACCTGGGAACATAAAATAGTCGTATGAAATTTATAACTCCCACGAGAATGGTAGTGAGAGATAAGGGGAGAAAGAACATCTAGTAATCGAAAAGCGCTGTTTTAAAATATATACAAAAGAAAATAAAGCAAAAAGGGCGAGGATGAAAACCTCTGAGCAGAAAAATTTTTTTTTCTTACATCGGATGAAGTTTCTTTACGTTTATAACCGATCTAATCACAGTATTACATAAAAAGTTTTCCAGAGTCATCACAAATAAATAAAAGTTCATTACCTGGGATCCTCGATGTTATAATGGACCCATCATCTTTTTTGAAGGTGCCACTTTAAATCGTTCATTGACCGCGAATAACGTACGGAACACAAAGGAGGAAACTAGGATAGGAAATGACCGATCTGGCTGTTCAGGGACGAAACGCGTGGGAGTGAGTGATTTCCAAAGCAAAAGGAGAGAAATGATGTTTTGAGCCACGCATCATCCTTCCCACGTAGTCCCTTAGAATCGCTAACTTTGCGGCTCTAATTGTTCTTGTTTATTAGGGCGAAAATGAAGAGCCGGTCGGGGTTTTAGGCGAATGGGAGTGTGTATTCGAAGAAATGGGATGAATGCGAGACTTTTGTGGGATGTAGAGAGAGAGGAGAGTTGAGGAGGAAAGAAGGTGAAAGGGAGAAAAGGGTTGAGGGAGGATTCCTCGAGGCTGAGGTGAAGGTTCATTGCTTCTGCTGGGAGTCGGCCGCTCTCTTGTCCTGGGCGGGCCGGCATCCTATTTATAAACCGGAGGGGTATTGTTCGTTCGAGGTGCTGCCTCCTGCTGACCGAGTGACTGGTCAAGAGGCGGGGATTTTTTACCTTGAGGTAGAGGGATGATGGATGGGGGAGGGAAAAGGATCGGAGAGCTTACTGGACGATGACTGATGGAACACACGGGATACATGAGAATCGGCAGGGGTCGACAAAAAGGGCTCGCTGAACCGTGTACGAAATGGACCAATGAGAATAAATTCGTCCTTTTTTTGGAATATTGAAAGTTTTTTTACATATGCCCCAGCAGTAATATGCGTTGCCCTCCGTGAAGGCAGAGGGAAACTAAAAGTCAGACCTGGAGTTTTAAATCAAAACCGCGGCGCTCTTAATTAAAAACCATCTAACTGCAAATTTTGAAATAGTCTAATTTAAAACTTAATTTCAAGCAGATAAATGATCCAAATACATAAATGATTATAAAATGGAACCACAAAATATACGTTTCAAAATATTTTAACGTGTTATAAGAGTTATAAGCGCTTAAAGAAATTAACATACACAAAGATCCAAACTCGTAAATACACCAACGCGATCTCCAAGGTAACAACATTTGAACAACGCGGAATATGACAATAAATAGCATGAGTTCTCGCAGAATATTTCTGGTTTTTACGAAATTAAGGTACCTCTGGCAATCGGATCGCGTCCAAGTGTTCGCTTTTCAGGTTTCGTGCCTCAGATTGCCCTGTACCAGTAAAAAAACTATATCATCAATAACACAATATCATATACTTTAAACTAAAATTTACGGAAAAATTAGGATATTTTGTGTGTTGAGATAATAGCGCTACCATCCGTGCCTTTTAGTGCGTGTCCGGATAAAAAACTCGCGTAATGCGAATGAGGTCATTATATTATTTTTGTTATTAGTAACATATGCTTGTGGAATTGCCATTCGTCCAAATATTTTCAGATTTGGTAACTGTTAATGTACCTAGAATTACTGAAAATGTGGTTACATAATTAAACACTGAAAGACTCAGTTTTTATTTGTCACATCTGAATATTCAAGTTACGTTTCTACCGAATGGCATATAAAACTAAAACTAAAAAGCATTTAAATACAATAATAACATCCAGGAACTCTTAATTAGTCTATTAAAGTTACACTATTTTTATTGAGATGTGTTTTTACGCGCGAAAATGGAATTCGTCATTTTCCAGTGGAAAATATTTAAAACGAAAAAAAATCCATCTTAAGACCCATGAACAGTAGAGAGCATGTATTCCCTCATGTTATTGGCAACAGAAAAATGACATTCAAATGCAGAAGAATTTACATAAAATCAAAATAAAGTTTTATTTTAATCCAGCTGAAGAGATAATGTCTGTACTGTGAGAAGAACATTTGCCTGGGATAGGCAATTTAAATTTTAAATAAAGCATAAAATTAATAGGAAATATGAAATTCGGGCGCTAGTTACATATTTTCCTTCAGAGCAATTCAATAAAATAAGGGGAGAAAGCTGGAGAGTTGAAAAAGCAAAAATAGGAAGGATTATATAGTTGAAATTTTCAATACTAGAGAGATTAATAAAAAGAAAGTGATAATCTAGAGAGAAGAAAGTGAGCGAAAGGGAAAATAAGAGAGGACAGAGGAAATTAAAGATAATGGCAGGGAAAATAAGAGGGGCAGCTCGATGTGAAAGTGAGGTTGCGTGTATTCCAGGGGCGAATGGCCTGCAAACGAACGAGACGAGATGGCCAGTTAGTGAATGAGGGATGCATTCTGCAACTGAGAGATAGGATGAAAATTATGATGTCATATCTTTTGAATGGAGGAGGAGGAGAGAGAAGAAATTTCGGGGAAAGTACGGGTGTAAGAGAAAAATGGATAAGTTTGGTATTAAGGGAGAAATGGTGGGTTGGATGAACAGAGAAGGGGAAAAAAGGGAACCGGCGGGCAGATAGACGACAAAAGGTTTTTAAGGGGGAAATTCATCGGGGATGAAGGCAGCGAGTCGACCTATTAATTAAGAGAATGGCCTCACCCTCGTGGCTAAATGAAAAGAGGCTAAGTAGGGCGATGTCCTAGGGTGCTCCTGGTAATAGGCTAGGCAAGAAGTAGGAGATACGAGGGTGGGAAAGGATGAACAACGAGGAAGTGGGTTTGACGTAATTGATGACCTAGAAGATAGGGCGAACAATGGCGGGCAATTGAAATCGGGCATTATAAAAATTCCTCGCCATTTCTTCTTTTTAATGACTTTCACTTATGGTTTTCCCTTTTTCTTCTAAATTTTTGTTTTAATATTTAAATATTTAATCTTAACGAATTCTATGAACCTACGTTTTATTAAATAGCATTTTCTATCCATTGTTTTAATGTGTAGTGTTGGCCATTGCATGATTCTTTTCAATGAATTCCTCGCAAGTACCTATATTAGAATAAAAATACATTCCCTTTATGATTTTTTTAAATGAAATTAAGAGACACCGTCATCATGGCAGAGTCATCGGAAGGGACGTATCCCTTCAAGATAGTAAACTGCAGAATATTTACGTAGTGAAATAAGCTCATTGTGTATAACTTAAATTTTTTGTATTATAGCTATTTCTTCAAGTTTTCATTTTTTAGACATAATTTTCAATCTAGTTGGATAAAATTATCTATATGATGTACTGTTTCATAAGATATTTTATGTTAAAGCTTGAAAAAACTAGCTGCTAATATATTAATTTCAACGTTCATTCTATTGCTCCGTTATTTTCATTTTAGATTGAATTACTATGTCGACTATATATTTCAAAAGAGATTATTTCTGGTGTCGTATCCACCCGACTTAAAATAACTTATGAGAAATTTCACGTACTATCAATGTAAAGAGTAGATAATTAAAAATCAACTTCTGAATACTATTCCTTACAAAGTTATCTGGTGACCTATTTTAAAGGTACGATCGATATATTGTTATTCTGCCACACATTCGGAAAAAATTATGTGTCGCTGCTTTCGTGTGTGCATTATCCGTTAAAAAATAATCCATTTCATAAATGAAATATTTTTCATTTCGAAATTTTTCTATTAAAACACGCCTTTATCAAAACACATGCTCGAGTTTTTATGCATTAACGTATTCCTTGGAATTTCACATTAACAGTTTATGCAAAATTATTATGTAGAAAATACATCTACAAAATATTTTTTTAAATATAAAATTATACACCTGCAAAATTTTTATTTCGTGCAAAAAATATATTTCCGACATTTTCAAAATTACTGAGAATCTGGGGCAAAGAAACTACTTTTAGTTCCCTTTCTCTGCTCCCGGGAGCCTTGAACTAGAAACCGAGCAATTTCGCAAATCCTGCCACTCACGGAGTAGAATTAATGGTAACAACTCTGAGAAAAATGACGAGGAAAACCCCTTGCCGGTCATTTCTTGTTGCAGGAGCAGCAGGAATCTGCTTATTCTAAAGTTATGTAAACATGACATCCGCTTCGTGTTTGCGAACGACCAGAATCATACGAGAAGGATCTAATTCACGGGCAAAGTGAGTGGAACGGCAATTCGTTCCTCTCATTGGGCGAAATTCCCGGAAATTCTTTTTGGAGACGGATCGCGACAGCGGTGCGAAAATGTGAGCGATGCTACCGTATCTATCACGTAGGAAATGAAGCAGTTAATCAGAGACGTCACCCACCATCTCCTCGAAAAGGCGCGTTGTTGAAATAAGTTAGGGAGATACGCAGACGTGTTCCTGGGCGTTAATTGGATGAAGGAGACCCTTTCGCGCTTAATCAACGGAAGGGAAGAAAATTCCTGTGATTGTCAAATTTCGCAAATATCTTACTGTGTAATCCGAAACCAAATGAATCAGTAATTTATAATGCACACCATGTTTTTTCGCTTAATATAAAATTTTAAATATATTTAAAAATAATGTATTAAATTTCAAAGCATGATGGCTATGACTATTTTTGGTCACACACACACGATTTTTAGAAGGAATAAATAAAATGATCACCAAATGTAAATTTGTTTGGCAGTTTAACGAAATGGATTAAAATTTTTATATACCGTTTCGGAAAAAAACGTAAATGTAAGGCTGAACTAAGATCAGTAAATAATATTATGGAAATTTTATGAAATTAAATTGTTTAACGAGATAAATCCGACCGCCAACCGGTTTGAAAACATTTACAGATAAAACGATAGTTTTATGAATAAATTTCTTTAAACAGCCTGGCTATTATAAAAATTTTCATTAAAATGTTGAGAGTACCAAGCAAATATCAAGAGTTGAATTAAAAACGTGTTTACCTTACGTTCATTATTATATTCAAAGACAAAAAACAAACAAAATTTTATGTCATAATTTCATTTAGTTTTTCCCTTTATATATCTGTTCGTATTTGAGAAAAGCGAATTTAAATACTCTCCAGAAAGCCCTCAAAATTAAATTATCTTAAAGGGCCGTTAAAATTCGGTTGAAATTACATATACAGTTGATATATAAAACTGATTTTTGTATAGCTAAAATAGAAATAAAGGATCTTTAGGCGAGAATGAAACTGTAAATATTATTTCCATTGAATTAAACTTCGAAATCATGCGGTTGACGATCAACACGGAGATCGGCATAACTAAAATTTCCTAAGTGATATGAGTCTCAATGGAATATATAAATGCTTCGGAGAAAAAATATTAACGATTCGAGTATTTCATAAGTCGTAGTCTCTATAAAATTGAGGTCGGCCTTCGTTCTGCAGGTGCGGACATTGCTGAGACTCTCGTAGTGGTACAGAGAATTATTTTTGACAGAACTAATTGGACGGAAATATAATTTTACCTCCTACGCTTTAATGAAAGGAGGTATCCTAGCTAAAACATTACCAATTTGAATACATAATGAGCTGCAAAACGGGTTATTATAGCTTTAATATTTATTAAATTTCATTGTAGACCAAAAAATCGGGATATATGGTGCCAAGTTAATTATTTTTCTGGATTTTTTTATGGAAAACACAATCTATTTTATTAGACAGTGAAACAACAACTAATATTCTAGAAACCGTTTTATAGCAACTAAAGCTTACTAGAACATCCACCGAAGTATCCTATTTCAAATATAATGTACGTACACACCTCAATTCCCAGGATGAAAACCTAACTAAAACAGATCATTTAGTTAACTCAACAAATCAGTCGTAGTCTTAGTCAAAACTGCGAGGACAACGGCGTTCCTATCCCCGGTTTCGATCTCGCGACACGTAAACATATTCTTCGAAGTATACAGATAACAACTTTTACACATTTCCCTTTCGAATAGGATTGACTCATCGTCCCCAAACTTAAGCTCGCCCCGGGATAATTGGTATCCTGACTTAACGACGTAAAAAAGTTCAGATCTTCAGCGTATCCATTTCAGCGCCACTTTAACTGCTGAAGCTTCGCGCTCCCTCAAACCCCTTCCTCCTTTCCTCTCCCTCCACAATCTTCCCATCTTATCTCTCATGAATCTTTGCCGTCTCGGATGAGGTGAAAAAATGGAGAGGTTGATGAATACGGTAGTTATGAGAACTCGGTTGGGGGATGAGGAAATGGAAGAGGTGATGTCGCGAGGGAGGGAGAACAAATTTCACCTACGTCCTCGCGGCACACCCAGCCAGCCAACAGCAATGTCAGTCTGTTCAGGGGGCCTTACTTCCACTCCAAGAGGGGCCCGCCATAAAGACTGCCAGCCGTAAATTTAATTGGATAAGCTATGGGCTCGGAATTCCAATTTGGGCGAGGAGAAAAAGAGGACGACGATGAAACGAAGGAAGGTGAGGCAAGGGAAAAAGTTTGAAACGGCATTCCCTCTCTCCACCTTCTTATCCTTTTGGGAATCGTTACATCGGCGCGAAAAAGAAAAGTCTTTTTATGGTTATTATTTCGTCTATCTCACGTTGCAGTTTTTTTTACTTATAGGCCCTCTTTCGTCACCATCCGAAAAAAAGTGGAAAAAATACGGTACGTCGTGTATGTACTTGAGAACCTCATCCTTTTCGAATATTTTTCATCTCATTTAAAAAACTTACGAAAAACACGTATACATTGAAGTTCGTAAATGTATTCCGATAGATGTGAAAGATAATTAGAGAAGAGTGGCGATCTTAAATGATAGCTTGGTAGTTGTTCGGAATATAAAGAAAAATACAGTGACATTTCAGGCAAGCGATTTCAAAGATTTGGTCTTTTAATACGGTTTATTTTTTTCTGGCTTTATAAATTTGCAAAACACAATCACCTGAATCTGTTCCCAACACGTTTGTAGGCGCGACAGCCTTTCAGAGATAAAAGGAAATCCGCGGTAATTCTACTTTTTTTAAAGTTGTATATTTAGGCATACAGGTATCAAATATTGGAAGCGTTCATTTTTCGGCTATAGTATGTCGTAATGAAATAATTGAAGGAAAGATTATAGCCCTCGCGGCCTATTAACATTTCCCAGTTATTTTTTAATAGCGTAAGTGCCAGTTGAATTTCAACGAATTTAGTGAATCTACTTTCGCTGCCAATTCTAGGGCGCATGCGGGATATACAAAAACGTTTTAGGCTACGAAAAACTGAAAATCATTTATAAAGAATACTTTTTCACTTAGCTTTTCTTAACAATTAAGCAAATTTGTTTGTAAACAATCCTTTTTGTATTCAAATATTACCATAATTTTATTTACTATCATATAACTTTCGTCAAATCCTGCTTCATTTCTTGTGTCTTTCTGAAATGTTTACTTTTATGTCTTGTAAGCAAGAAACCCATGAAAAGGCAATGTATACTTGTCCATGATTGAACACTGGCTTTGCTACAACGATAATTTCGTTTCTTAAATAAAAGTGCGAAGCGAATAACGCTATCCTTTCGTCTAATTGAAGCTAATTGAATCGGAGGTAACAATGATGGCCGCCTTGGCAACGCCCGGAAAGAGGTGCGGATATGTATAGAGAACAAACAACATCTTAATTTCAATTATTTATATATATATATACACACACACAGTGTGAGACCCTGTATCCGGCATGCTTGGGACCTGAGGGTTGCCGGATAGGGGGTTTTTCCGGAATTCGGGTAGCCAGGCCTAAAATGTACAAACAAATGCACAAATGCACAACCTAACACTGTTATCCTTTCTTTTGAGTCTATAAACCCACTGGGTGCTAATTCCTCTGGTGCAACAACAGTTTTTCTAGGAATATACCTCCAATATAAAGAAGTCTCGTCAGCATTATACACCTGCTCTGCAGTAAAAACGTGAGCAAAAATCACGAGAATACAAGCCTTCACCATCGAATGGTTATAAAACACATCAGTGGCGCCACCAACAAACACAAATTACTTGGCATGCATTTTAAATATTATACTTTGTCGGTTTCCGGTTTTCGGAACGTTCCGGATACTGGGTAGCCGGATACAGGGTCCAACACTGTGTGTGTGTATATATATATATAACATTTTCTCTGCACCACTAACAATCAACTGCGTCACCCCGATTGAAATGCATTGATTTGGAGAGAAGTGGATTGGATGCACGCTGTATTAAAAGAAAAGTATAGAAAACAATAGTAGAGCGAATTGCAGACAAGGAAGAAGAGGAAGCGAGAGGAGAGTGGGAAATACTGGAGAAGAGATATGAGGAATACCTGAAGAACGATGACTTGAAAGCAAAACGTAGGATGAGAGAGGAAGAGGAAGTGGATGAGGATGAGTGAAATAGAAGGAAATAGTGGCATATAGTAGGAGAAAAAGGTTAAAAAGAAAATAAGATGCGGATGAGTATAAGGGAAGAGGAAGAAGAGAAACAGGGAAATGATGGTAGCAGGAGATGCCAGGAGACGAGTTCAGGGAAAGGTTTGGGGAGGAAGGCATGCATAGAAGTAAAGAAAGAGGAAGAGAAAAAGAAGAGAGTAGCAAGGTGGACTGAAAAAACAAGACAGACCAAGTCGTTAGCACATGAAATGAAGGCATCCATCCCATCTTTCTCAATCCGGTTTCAAGCATCTACGCACCCCTTCCCCCTCTCTAAATCCTCCCAACATAGCCCCAAACTCTGTTTTTCTCCCCCTATTCCATCCGCCCTCCCCCCTTCCCAACGACTCACAAAATTTCCTTCCCATTTCTCGAGAGCCAAAACCCTCTCCCGGCAGACGCGCCAGTCTCACAACCCTCAAACCCTTCCCCTTCTATTCTTTCCTTTGACAATGACCCTCTCTCCTCTCACTCCAAGATTCCCTCTTTTCTAACTCCCCCCCCCCCTCCTCATTTCAGTCTCCTGCTTACTTCATTCGATATGCGCGAGTGTTTTGTTTTTAATAAAAATAACGCGGAGGTTTCCGTTATTCCGACTATCCCCCCATCTCTTTCTCTCTTGTACCCTTTTCCGTCTGTTCCTTTTGGTAAACGGGTGGAGAGGAAGAGGGAGGAGTATAGAAGGGTTCCTCTTCCCTCAAAATATACCACATCTCCCCTTTCGGTATACCTACATCCCTTTCTCTTCCTGTTTCCCTCTTGTCCTTTTTTATGACACCCTTTTCTTTCTCTCTCCCCATTTATTTCACCCCCAGTTTCTTCCTACGAAGGGAGGCCTCTATTGTCATTCGGATGAAATACAGTGAGTGTGCGTGTTCCACATTTTGGGATGGAGAAGAGTCACCACTGCACCCGCTTGAGGATTTCGCGGATGTCTTGTCGAGTGGATACGAGAGGAGTGCGAAGGTCTGGGAGCCTGAGGATCTACTTTATCGACGAAAGAGGAAACACGCTCTTAGATCATGAGCGGAATGAAATTTGATACTTCTCTCAATGCATTTCCCCCCCAGACGGCGGTAGGTCTGACGTGTGAGAGTTTTAGAGTGAGATATCCTTCACTTCTCTATTTTTTAGGAGATCTTCGGCAATTTTAGGTCTGAATGTCAAATTTAGCCAGGAAAACGGAGAATGGGAGGGGAATGTGAGTGCTCAAGGGTGAAAAAAACAAGGAAACCTTTTTTTTTCCTGGAGGACTAGAGAGATGAAAAGTTATTTATCTTTGAAAACTATACGGCAGTAAAACAAACGTCTCTTCTCGTCAAGCGAGAGCGTTAAATGTGTAAAATATATCCGATTGCTTCAATTCTATTCATTTCTCCATTATTTGAATCTTTTAAATATCACCAATAATTGGTATTTTCAATTGGGGGCGACAAGCTGAGTGTGAAATAGGATAAACAACGTATCCTAAATCAGGAAGAAAATTTATCAGCACCTTCAAAATGTTCCTCCATTTTACCTAAAACTTTCGTTTAGATAATATTTTTTAAAATACCATGTACCTACTTGCTGGATGCTTATATGAAATAAAATTGCACTCCGGTAAATTAGTACGCAAATCAAATATTTATATTACCTAGTTCAATTTATATTTTCACAATTAAGCGGATTGTCCTTTTTAAAGTTAATTCTTAGAAAAATGTATCATAGTTTTTAAAAAATCTCGAGCGAAATTCCGTAAGTATGAACACTACAAAATTTATATGCTTTCGGATACAAAAGAACAAAAAAATTCCCAAAAGCTTCACTCTCACAAACAAACTAGTAAAAATTATACTAAAAAACGTCTGTCTTCTTCGATTAACGAATTACAGGCAGAACGTTTCTGACACAGCTTCTTCTTGTCCTACCTCCACAGTTTTGTTTGGTCCAAACCGTTATTCACAAAAGACAAAAGATCTTTCTAGCTTTTTCCATCCCATTAGTCGGGAACATTCGAATAGATACGGTGAAAATCAGCGTGTTTATGATGCGATTCTTACATTTTCTCTTGACTTTCATCACCACTTTTCCTGTCTCACCGATCCCAATGAGGTTATAGTTATTTTCCAATAAGAAAGAGGATGAAATCCTCTTGGAGTCCTTTATAATTACGAACCCCACTGCGTATGCGCGTGTCTTTTCTACGCAAAGGTTTGAATTATTCCTCGTGCTCAAATGAAGCTTTTGTGATGACCGCGCCCTCTCCGAAAACATAACGAGATCTTGAATTCGCGCTCATTTGGTCCTTCCTCTCTCTCGCTCTCTCTCTCTCTCTCTCATTATTTCTCATTTTAATTCAAAAGTTTTGGCAAGGGAAGAGACTCTCGTAGGACTTTATTAAATTTTGTATGTGATTGACATAATTAACGAAACACAGTCCTATCTTACGTTCTGTCACCTCGCTATTTTACCAAAAAGGTTGCAGACTATTCAATGAATTGGATGAAATAACTGGATGGTGTAACTAAAGGCCCTTCTCGATGAAATTCCTCATGAACTACAATATTTTAATAAATATGATTTTTACATCTTACAGATTATATTACTACAAGTTAACTATGTAACTCATATATAGCGTTTCTTTTGTATATAATTATACAATATTTTCATTTATTAAATCACTAACGACAAATTAAACTCCCAATATTTCCTAGAATTATTTTTACTGATTTTTTAACCTTATCTTATTTTTAATTTTATATTCTAATTTTTACAACTATACTTTTGTCCTTGCACGAATCATTTTTCGTCAATATTCGACAAACCAAATTCCACCAAGATTCCATGAGTATATATATTCGATATATTCCAGAACGGGGTTTCTCAAACTTTTACCCCTTAGAACTCAATCAATCAATTGAAGTACCTACTCACTTATAAAATAACACGACAAGTATTACACAACATATACTTATTTAAAACGAACGAGTTTACATATAATAAATGACAGTTATTGAGATGAATGTGCCTGTTTTGCATGACATTAAGAGTGAATCATTAACTCGTTTGGAGAAAACCTCAATCCTAAGTAAGATTCAACATGTAATTGCTGACGATTTTTTGTCTTAAACTCGGAGGCGAAAATCCAGATTCGCACATGTACGTACGTTGTTGAGAAGGAATGAATATTTTGATAGCTCTTTTAGCCACTTCCACATACTCGTTTGATAATTTTGCCCAGAAAGCAATTAAAGATACCTTCGATAATTTAATTTTCAAGTCATCGTCAGTAGAAAAATCCATGTGGATTTCTTGTTCTTTTCCTGCTAGATGTGGAAGCGAAAAATCCACATCAAACTGATTCCGCGCCTAATTATTAGAATCGTCCGTTTCTGCAAAATATGATCGTAATTGTTGCGTGAGTTCTTCTAAATGTTCCTTTCTATCTGACACATCCAAAGTGAGGAATGGAAATTTGTACGTATATCAGATTCGCCAGTTTGGTTTCACCTGGTTTTATGACTTAATCGGTAAAACGTCTTGCCCTTTGGTCAACGGAAGCAAACTAAATATTAAACCCCCGCCCTCAGTGATAAGGAAGCAGTTTACTGTTATGCATGCATGTAATGTTATTAGATGCAAACTATACTGTATTGTTTATGTGCACACACTGAAGATATGTATTGTAAAACATTCTATAACAACATCAAAGTCAAAAAAGCTTATTTGAAGTGTGCAGTGTCAAAATATCAGCCATTACGTAAATTTTATCAAGTAACTCCTAACGCCTTTAAAAGTACCCCCAGGAGCACGAGTACCCCGCTTTGGGAAACCCTGTTCTAGAATATTTAAAACCACTTAAATACGAAAACTTATACTCCTTTATGAAAAATGTAACTAATTTCTAAGTACAGAGGCGACGAAGAGAATCTCTCATAGAGATCAGGCCTCGATTTATAATGTGAAAAGTGGCGAAGAGGAAAGGTAGAGAGGGTTGAATGTTTAATCCAATTCTTTCCACGGGTTACTTCTTCCTTTCGTCCCCCACGATTCGAATGTTATAGGATCGGAAACGCCTGGTTTAGGCCACCTGTGTTTGGAAGTTTTCCAGCTCCGTTTCGAGCAGAATGTGTCGTGCCAGAGGGAGTGGCGGTATTAGTCACGCCGTCCCTTCGCAAATGTGGAACAGGGAGCTCTCTTACAGCGCGCGCAATGGAGTCCCAGAGGCGGCTGTAATCGGTTGAGAGAGAGGGAGAGAGAGAGAGAGAGAGAGGGAAAGAGAAAGAGAGACGTATATTTTATACGCGAAGGGGGTCTTGTGGTGGCTTTTGGAAGGAAGGAGACGGAGTAGGACAAATGGTCGATTGTCGTGAATTCTTTCGGAAGAAATGAAAACAAGATGGCAATTCGCTAGAGCACGGGAAAAGTAAAAGAAAACAGCTGGAGGAGAAAGGAGAAGAGTTTTGAAAAAGTTGAGCGAATGTGTGCCAAATTTGCACGCAGCAGTGGAAGGCCAATATCTAGTAATTACATGGGTTAGAAGGTATTGATTATTTGAAAGTTTATGAAAATATCTCGGTAATCAAAAGGATCAGAATATGATTAGATTATAAAGTCAGAATATTAATAATCGATACTGTTTATTTTATTTTATAGAAATAATAAAAACTAATTAAACCCTATACATTATCAAAGGATCGAGTTTTACTCATTTTATTAAACTTCTCTGCGTTTCTCTCATAAGATAGAATTTACATAAAATAAATAAGCGTTTATTCAATATTTAAAGGAAGATATTGTTTAAGATGTGCTTTTGCAAATAGTCCGGCTTAAAATACCATTTTGCTGAAAATATTTAGAAGCCCGAAAAGAATGGTGCGTATGAAATATTCTCTGCATTAAGGAAACTATATAAAAAAAGTTACGTTAAAATTAAAAAACTCTGTAAGTCATCTATCTTTATTATAAGAAAATATTTTATTGTAGAAATTTCATAAGTAGATGCTTCGCCTTCCACACATTCCCTGCATCCAAAAAAACCTGAAATGTTATGGTCCCAGATCGTCGAACAACGATTCCGGGAAAGCCAAATGGAAAGTCGAAAAAACAGGATGTTTCAAAAAAGCCGCAGTGCAGTTGATGGACCAAACAACTATTCCTTGGCTGTCTTCGACACTCAATTTTTCCTACGCCGAACAATAAACAAGTTAGGAAAGTGTACAACCTATCACAAATGGGCGCGTTTCGTGCAATGGAGTATTAGAAAGAAATTATATACTTGTACGTGAGGGAAATAGCGTTTTAAAGTTCTTATATTCTTCAAAATAATCCATTTTCTTCCTATTTAATAATATTGCATGCACGCGTAAGGAAATTAAGCGTTTGCTTGTGAGATTGTTTATGATAGCAACAATGAAGAAGTAACCATGCAAGAAATTTTCTAAAGTTCAACTCGAATTAAGACATTCTCATTTGATTTTCTCGATAACGGCTACTCCTAAGATAGAAATGTATAGGAAAGAAAATACTCGTATTTACAAATTCTACAACTTTTATTTGAAAAATATTTTGATTTGAGCAATACTTTACGAGATATGACGAAAATTTAATTTTTTGTCACCAGTAAAGTGGTACCCTTGATTGGCATACGTGATTCATTTTTGCGATTTTCTTCTTATATTTGATTGTAAGTCCTTAATATACAATTTTATGAAAATCCGTTCCGTAGAAGCCGAGAACGAACATGCGGACTGATGTTAGGACGGACGGACCGACGATAATAGGCGCTCACGCTGGAAGCGAAACGCGCCTAAAAAGACATCGGAGAGAGAGAAAAATGTTAATATCCTTTCATCTTTCGCTATATCGGTCTCTCTATCACTTTACGAAGCGCATGTTCTCTGCTTGCGATACCTTTAACCTTTTAGAGTTATAGAACGTGTTTCAGTGAGAAAAAATGGAAGGAACTATAAACCAGGTTATAGTGAATGCATAAGAGATAGAGTGAAAATGGGAACGAGTGAATGATACAATTCGGCTTTGGAAAGAGACTAAAGCAAATACGGGGAGTAAAACGGCTGCATGGAAAAAAAACGAAATTCCACTTAAAGAACGATGTGCAGAGAAGCAAACTGGATGGCATAAGAGTGATGTTAAAGGAAGGAAAGGGGAATGAGGCGAATACAAGAAACGCAAATAACCAAGATTGTTATTAGAATGATCGATTATATTAAATATTGTGGACCGGTTCGACGCTTGTTCAAAAATCGACGGCAGGAAAATTAAATTTTGTTCTTTTAGGTATTAGTTGTTTCAAGTTTCGAATTCTTACGATACTTAATTCGTTCAATAAGCAAATGATTGTTCTACACTTATTCCCGTGTTAAGCAAACTGATAAAATAAACGCTACTATAAAGAGCATAAAGGGAGTGAAATATGAAACTGAGGCCATCAGTATTAATACACCAATTGCGAAAAAACAGAAATTATTAGGAAAAAACTCTTGGACTCAAAATTAATCTTCACCTTTCCTCTGATCCACGCACATATACCACTGAAATATCACTGCAGAAGTATTTTGAAATTATCTTTGCAAGAAAATGCTAACAACTTTTCTTATTAATTGAAATCATTAAGTCATTATCAATATTTTAATATACTAGGGGGCAAGCCCCCTTCTCTCTGCCGCTCGCCAACCCCCCTCCCCCTCCTTCCCCCCTTTGCTCCCTGTTTCTTCGTTCCTACCATGTACCTATTGGATTTAGATTAGTTTAACGGGAATATGTTTTGAATGTGAGTTTAATGAATATATTTTATAAGGGATGTATGTTTGGTTTTTAATAACAAATTAGGAAAATTAGTTGAATAACTCGATAAAAAATAAACAGAGGGCTGAAATTCTCGGAGATTAAAAGTGAGGTATAGAGCGTTAAAGTGAGAGAGAGAGAGTTAGAGAGAGACAACCAGAAATAGGATTTTAGTAATATAGATAAAAACTATTTATTTCCTTAAATTCATATCTTCGGTCATTTCGAGCAAGTTTTAATCTTATTTTCCAACTTTAAGCCTTTATTTAAGTGCATATACACGGAATGAGCGAATTCGAATGAGATTGAGTATCCTTTGGAGTCAAGCCCGTGACCTTTTTCGAAATTTTTTTAGTCATAACGTAAAGATTCATTAACACGAAATCCTGAGAAATTTCAGGCTTCCAAGTTTATTTCTAATCGAGTTATTCACAAAACTAGAGCGTTACGCATCATGATGACCATTACGATTTTATAATATAGAGAGAAATAGATATAAATGTTTTACCAATATTCGTCCATGAAGAAGAATAGACAATTTACTATCAATAGCTTAGTGCAAAATAACTCAATTTTTTAAATGCATAGATATTTTAAAGGTATATCTTTCACTTAAATATCTTTAGAGGAAAAATTAAACCAAAGATAAATGTAAGTAAAGCAACAGCTCTATGTGTATACAAGCCAAACATTTAGTTAGATACTTCTGTTTTATCCCTAAAATACAGCGTTTTGAAAGAGCTAACACCGCTCTACATCATCAATTGCTAGCATTCTATCTTTAATCTAACAAGTACTATTAAAGTTCAGTTTAATCAATGTGCATTCAACAAAAACGGCAAGGTATTTCCTGACCCTCCGACTGTGTGCGCCGATGCTTTCTTCGCAGGAAATAAGAGGAAAGGAATGAGGAGAGGGGAGATAAAATAAAGCGAGCCTTCTGCCGGTAAAAAACACCGAATGGGTTGAAGACTTAAAATAGGAGATTTATGGGGAGACTTTGGACAGTTCCAGAGTCTTTTAGTGACAAACGACACAAAAAGAAGAGGCTACTAAAAGACGCCTGTTGAAATTGAAGCCGGAAAGTCTCCGAGAGACTTTAAGGAGCAAAAATAAAACGAACAAAACACAGCGGTTTGCTCACGGAGTGACAAAAGGTGCTAAGACGGAGCCAATATCGAAAGAAAGAGAGAGGCAGACGTGCAGGGATATATCCTGAGAAGAATCATAGGATCGCGTCCTCTTCATCGACGGAACCGTAAAATTCTCATCCCCTCCAGCGTTATTCTCCCGCTCTCGCTTCTCCCATATCCTTCTTCTCTCGCCATATAAACGTCTCACTCTTAAATTCCGATACTGCGAAGCTCTCTGCGTCACGAGCTTTCTTCTCAATTTACGTCCCGGGAGACGCCTCGCTTTCTCTCTCTCTCTCTTTCTCTCTGTCTCCCTCTATCTCTCTCCATCTCTTGTTTTCTACACGAATTTTCTCCTCCCTCCTTTTCTATCCCCCTTCTCTTCTCGTTTCCTCCCTTTATCTTCTCGTACCCTTCTACCCATCCTCTTTTTGCCCTTGGCTCGTCCTTAGGATTCTTTCCCGTGACATACTCCTCCACAGAAATAGACTCGTTTCTCTTTTTTACTCCGGGGGCCAATAACAAGATGAACCTCATGCGAGTCTATTTTTACTTTAAAAAAAACTCTATTTGGTCTTTTTGTAATCGAATGATAGAAAAAGACTTTCGCGGGATTTACGTTTGTAATTTAGGACGATATTTTGCAAAATACTACATGTGGATTTTACACGAGAGAAAAAATAAAGGCTTATCTTTTAAAGTATTGGCATTTGACCAAGAAGCTACTTCCTCGCGCGAATTTAAGAAGTAGAAGAGAGAGAGAGGATGGGTAAAACACGGGCATAAAAATATAAATGTGGCTATATAGTAAAATTAGATTCACATTTTTTTCTTAAGCAAGAATGCTCACTTTAACATAAGAGTCTGAGGTTAAAATCAAATTTATCTACCAGATAGTACAGGTAGTAGGGAATAGACAAAAATAATGAAATAGTATTATTTTGGCTAAAAGTAGATTGAAGCTCAAAGTTATTATACGAGTATACAGCGACCATTTCATTTCTTTGGAAAAGGATTTATTGTGTAAGCTTGGATATGACAAAAATAGGATTAACAAATATAATTTTTCTATTAATATCATATTGTTTTAAATAAGACTCAAGCTGTATTTTTATGCAATTAGCATAGTACACGCATTTTTCATTTTCAATTGAGACATTTTTAAAATTAATAAACACAACAGGTAATTGCAAAATTTACTATTTGAAGTTTTTAAATAAGTATTAATTTCTTCCGAAAAAATTAATTCCATTTAATTCGTCCTTTCAGGTTGAAGGAGCAAAGGCATACTGGCAGAAGAAGCGCGACAAATTGGAATAACTCATTCATCAAAGAAACTCAAGGTAACTTCAAAATTCATTATACGTCATAGAATTCCATAGGGGAGAGGCGGGAAAGAGTTCGCACTTAACTGTTTTATGCTTGTACAGGCATACATTTATTGATGTAAACAAAACGAATGCCATGTATGGCAACTATATTAATTAAGGAACACACCGTTATGGTAACAAAAAGTAAAAAACTACATGACTAGGAATATTGAAAAAAAAAACATGAAATTTTCAAATGCGTACTCTTGGACACATAGGCGTAAAAGAGTACGCATAACGTCTGGTAAAAGTATGCATTAGCAATAATCTACTATAATATATTTTGAAGTGTGTTTGTGTATTTGTGTGTTTGTTCATAATAAATAGTAAATATTTCAGAGAGGCATAATTACACAAGAAATGAAGCTGGATTTGGCGAAAGTAATATGATAGGAAATAAAATTATCGTTATATTTGAATGCAATAGGCTCGGAAACGGGCAAGCAAATATGATTAACTGTTAAGAAAAGCTAATTGTAATTTTAAAAGTATCTACTATATATTTTAAAGAGTTTGTATGTTGTGCTGTAGTAGCTTCACTAAATCCGTTGAAATTCAACGGGAACTTCTGCTAGTCACATAAAAATACTTCACTACCGTCATAACCCGAACAGGCTTCGTGCCACCACTGACTGCATTGACCAATACCAATACCCAATCATCTTCGAAATCCTTACCACAACCAGGGCAGATAATGGATTCCTTCGATGTTGACGACACTTCTTTAGATGTGCATCGTTGTGCGTCAGAAAATTTTAATTTTCGTGACGTTGGTTTCCTTTTGTTTTTATTTTCCCCCTGTATTGGCTTCTCCTTTCTCATTTTTTCTTTGCTCACTTTTTCATTTTTGTGAGGCGAATTCTTACCTTCCATCACTATGCCTACTCTTAGCCTATGGACTAGAACTTACTGTAACCAGCGCTACATTCCAGCACCGAACAGGCAAATGATTTGTGATTGCACCATTAGTTAGCCAAGAAAGAGACAATCACAATGATATAAAACTTGTATTTGATTAACCTTACTTTAGTTACAGTAATCCTTAAGTTACGAATGCGGATAATTACAATATAAACAGTTAAAATGATTATTTACCTGTAGCTCACAGATGATATACACCAACAATAAGACACTACTGTCACTGAGCACACTATAATATAGCCTTTGATGGAAGGTTGTGGCCTCTCAGTCAGTGTAGCCAATGTCAAGAAATTGAATGTGCGTACTCTTAGCAGACGCGTACTCTTACCCACTCTTACCCTACGTTCATTACGAATTTATATAAATCATTTTAAAGTTTTCTTATGTTAAAGAGGATTTTTTTTAAATTTGTTAATTTTTTTAAATCGGCGGTTTTTCACTATTTTTATAACAGCTAAATTTTAAGTCATGGTAATGAACATACGTAATTATTTTAGCTTTTTCAAGCTCAAATAACCCAATAAAAATATAATTAAAAGATTTTTTATAGACTTCAACTTGATTTTGCCAGTGTCCATTCATTTTCTACTATTTATTTTAGAAAACAAAAAAATTCTATTACAACTCAAAGCAAGGAAAAATCAAGTGAAGTTTGAAAGGAGTTTGCTCCAGGTCATGTAAAAAAGATAAAATTGTCTTTACAAATTGGTTAATAGGTAACTATAAGAGAATAATGGAAAAGCTTCAGCGGATTCTTAGGATGAATTTTAAAATGTTTTAAATGTGGAAAACATGTCATATCCAACGATCCTTTAACGCACACAAAATATCTGGTTTGAAAAGCTCTTACGGATCACTAACAATGAGACCATGGATATGAATACAATATCATTTTTACTTCATTTTTCCCTTTAGTGTCCCCCAGGAAGGTTTCTGAGCGATTAGTGGGAGGATGGTCGAGAGAGTGGGAAAATTCTTATGGGAAAAATGGGAGTAGAAGTTAGATGGAAGGGAAAAGAAAGAAGAGGAATTGCGGAAAATGGCAGATAAATTACGAGAGGGAAAAGGGTAGAGTTAGGCCCGAGAGGGAGAGGATCAAAAAAGATAAGGACAGAGAGAAAGGAGGGAAACAAGGAAATGTGATAAAATGAAATTGGAGCGAGAAAGGAGACGAGAAAGGAGACGAGAAAACGAGATGCGAAGAACAAGAAGTTCTTAAAGGAAACAAAAGGGAAGATGATCTTGACAGTAGATAAGGAAATGAAAATATGAATAAAGGAATGGGGAGAAAGACGAAGTTAGAATAATTATAACAGGTAAATAATTAGAAAATGAGCCCAGAAAATGAACGAAGACTTTAAAGAGAACAAGGAAAAAAGAAAATACCAGGCGAGAAATCAAAGGAAATCGAATAAAGAACATACGTTATAATAAGACAAAAGTAGGGAAAGAAAGTTTGGAGAGGAGAAGATTATGGCGGTTACGTGAACTCGGAACGTAGAGTACTTGTTAGTAAAACGTAATCCGGCGACGAAATGGAAGGATGGAAGGAATCGAGAGTAAAGGAGTGTGTAAGGCGGGAGAGACTTTTCCCCGAGAGGGCGAGGGAGGAGCAGGAGAGGGAGGAAGGACGAGGTAAAGGTTAGGCGGGGGAGGGATACCCAACTTTCGTCGTTGGAGACGGGCGTAAATCATTTGGGAGCGTGAGGTGTTGAGGTGTTAGATGTAGGGGATACACCGAATGGAGTGGGAGATGAAGGCGCGAGAAAATAACGGAAGCGAAGGAGAGATGAATTGAAGAAGAGAAAGATAGGATAAAGGCGGAAAATGGGTGGGAAAGAGAGCCGCATAAAGAGAGCGTGGGAAAGAAAGAGAAGACGGACGCAGGGATTTTAAGGATGAAAGAAAGCGAAACGAGGAAGAAGGTAACGGGACGAGAAAGGGGCACGGAAGGAGAGAGAGTAGAGAGACGGAGAAAGAAGGTTAGAAGGAAAAACGGGGAGACTTCACGGAAGAAGTTTGCTATGGGGCGTAAAAAGGGGTCGACTCGGGTCAAATGGGGAAAGGACCACCTCCTCCGCCCTTAAACTGGGTTGGTCCTCGTGGAATACGTGCCGAGTAGATGGCAGGTCGGAGGTAAAGAGGCTCAGAAGTAGGTTCGACACACGTCTGGAAAATCCGCTGGAGGAGGCAGGAGTCGGGTGAGGGACGTGCGATAGAGGGGGAGAGGGAGGGGGGAAGAGGATAGGAGGGCGCTGGGTGATGGGAAGGAGAGAGGAAGGAGGGAGAGTCAGGTGGAGGGACTGATAAAGGGAGATATGGGATGCGCGTGTGATATATGAGTGGGAGCGAAGGACTACGACGCGAGAGGGAGAGAGCGAGGACTGACAGAGGTTGAAAAAGACTGTGTCAGAATATGTGGTGCATGCCGCTAGAGGCGGGCCCGTGTGTGCCTATGCCTACCCGATTACGACGGTGCAGTTAGGGAATTCTACAGTCGTAGATTGAATCGCTATACGGAAAGGACGGAATTCAGCGTAAACGGAAATGGTGAATGCTCGGCTCTCATATAGTCGTAATGCATGTGCAGATGGTTAAAAGTATTTTATAGTATTCAGATGTAAGATATATTTGAATGTGGAGTAAAGTTATCATTGATATAAATTTTGTTGTTAGTTATACCGTATTTTATTTATGTTACAGACTGTGGGTCTGATAGACCTTGATGCGCTAAAATTCTAGCTGCCCCGCGAGGAAATCCATTGCAACTGCTTTTATAATCGAACATGGTTCATTTTTTAAACATGGTGTATGAGAAATTCCTGCAAAAATTATGACTATCTTTTCAGAGGAAAATTTGAGCTGTTCCGTTTGGGATATTTAATATACTTTCCTTATATTTCTCAAAGGAGGTGATTATTGCAGGGCGGATAACGAATGGAGCGCAAGGATTCTCTGTGCTCAAATCCAAGTTTAAACCAAGGTTTAGTGAGTTTTTGAAAAAGCACGATCCGCCTTCGTTACCGCTGTTGTGTAGATCATGTTCTGGTGTAGGCTAGAGTATCTCTGCCTCAAATATTATATTTCAACATTCAAAATCATATGCAGTCCCAAAAAACAAAATTACATTTCTACTGCATATTTCTACTGAAAACGTATACCTTTTTAAACTTACAATTAGACATCGTTGCTTATTGGTATACACTTATTCATTTTGCCAGCTAATTTGTTTAGTTTTCCATCCATTTATTTTGTTGATCTGCCGACATTTGTTATTTTCACTAACGTGTGGAAATGTCTCTTCGGCAACCCTTAAATGTCTGTGAAAAATTTGTTTTTGTAAGAGAGAATGCTTTAAGTGTTCAGTATGGGAATTTATAAGAAGATTCATTCGTTAAAAGCGAAATTGTTTAAGGAATTGTAGATGACTAATGAAGAATCTTCACTTGATTTTAGAAAAAATGCATCACCGGAAAATAGTCTGAGAAATATTTTTCACTCTTAATTTTTGGCATTAAAAATCGCTTTAACGTGGAATAACGTGAGACCCAGTTAGGACAAATTAAAATAATGAAGATTCTCTTAGAATAGCTGGCACATTACCGAGCAATAATTCAACGCTGGCCTCAAATTTAATTCCTCTAACTTATCCACGTAAAATTTAATGAGTAAAACTTTCATATTACTTCAGCTGAAATACTGCTGACAGAAATCTCCTTTTACTTGGCGAATGGCCAGAGATCATTTTCGCTGTATGTATGCCAAAAAACAGAGTATCCCGCATGTTTGAGTTGCGAACATAGAAAGAGCTTCAGTTTATGAGAACCGTAGCATTAATAACATCTTTCAAATCAATGACAATTTAAACACTCCTTATATTATAAGAAATAAACAAGTAGTTAATAATCCACCTGGAAAATGCGATAGTAAATCACTGTTAACATAATGACAAATATTGAAAAATTTCAGGGTGAAATCGCAAATTTGAATGCAAGTAGCAGTGACTTAACTAAGGGTAAAATTAAAACAATATTTGTTCTGGAGTACTACAATATAATATATAAAAGGATCTAATAGAGCACTTATAGTTCATTTTTTAAAATGTATTATTTATATGTTAATTCAGGCAAGTTTCCTTGCGGCTATAATTCCAAAAATGGAAATGCATTGGTAATTAGTTCAATAATTTTGTACCGCTATTTAGAAAGTAAGGAAGAGATTCTGCAAGAATTTAGAAAAGTATTGTATTTTTGTGAAAGTTATTTATAAAATCAATTATATTTTCATGCTTTATCATTACTTATTGATTGACTAAATTATTTATTTTTGTCACATAATGATTTTTGAAGCAAGTTTTCCTTCAAATAATAAGGATGGAAAGTTTCTTTTTCTTAAATAAAAAGATTGAGCATTCAAATCCTGATTACATATAAAAGGCACAGACTACATAATAATTCGTATTTTTTCATGAAAAGCCTTAAAGGGTATTTGTTGCCTTTATTTGCATTATTCTGAGTCATTTAACACAACGCTGTCAGTCAGCTTCGATAAAATTAATAAATAATCTACATGAAGGAATGCTTAACAGTATTTACAGTAGCCTATCGTTATTCTAAAACCAGTTAAAATTCAATAAAATGACTAACGTACAAAACCACACTACACTCTCCGAATATTATCCGTACACGCTCCTGTTATTCCCAGTTGAACCAAGATATATTTTACCAACCAATAACAACGTTTTATATATTTCCATTACCATCAGCAAATACGCAATTCAGTAAACTAATGATATTAAGTATACATTCCATTTAAAATTTCTCTAAATGCATTCAGTTGGTACTTAAAACCTTCGTTTTTTATGATCACTCATTGACGGAACAAAATATTATATTACATAATATTTTGTTTATTTAAACTCAATTCGCATTCAAAGATCACTTCAGCAGTTAAAGTGGTCAGTGTTTTTTTATATCTTATCACTACATTCAATAATTTTCTAATGAATAACTAATAAATAACATGGCCTTTAACAGGAAGGTTTGTTTATGATAGAGGAGTTTGTGTGAATGGCTGTATGGATTTAGGAGCGTCCGCAGTTCGCTACGGCGTTAAGAGACCTAAACTAATCCGCAGATTTCGATTGCGGAATATAGGTTAAGCATCGTATCATTACCGCAGTCTAATAATAGGAACTGTGATCAAATAGAAGAAATAAAAGCGAATAATTTTTCAATTTACACACTTATAAAACAGCGAATACTCTAAGGATAGCGAAATCGAAAAAAGGAGTGATAAACTTTCGTGTCTTTTGCTCCAACATTAACTGTTTGGAAATTACTACACATGGATTAATTATGCCTATTATTTCTCTAACGTTTATTCTAACTTTAACCTTGGCTCAGTTTGCTGTCTTTCGTAGGCTTGGACATTTTCCTTTTCTGATTGTTACTTTTTTCGATTTCATTTCTAAAATCTTGATTATTATCCTTTGTATTGTTTAGATTGGAAAATTAACAGTTTCTTATAGCAGTATATGAAATGATATCGTATAAGACACTTTCAGATGCTTATTATGATTAAAATACGTTTTAAGACATTCGATTAAAATTACTTAATTACAGATAATTACATTTTAATTTTAAATCTACGAGTAAACGAAAAAGAAATGTATAGATTTAAACTATATATTAGTGTTTAGAAGCAAGCGGGACAAAAATGAGGAAATTTAAATTTGAATAAAGTTATAATGTGGCAAACTTTAAACCTGTTCCATTCTTTTCTTGCGGTATAAAATAGAAAAATAGTTTTCCTACGCGTATATGGCTTAAGGCGTCAAATATTTTAATTTTAACCCACATAACATAAAGCTCAAATGCAATTAATCTTTTCATTATCTGATATTTGTCGAATCAATTTTTCTGATAATAGAAATAAATAACTAACTGCCGTCGGACGTCCAGCTTCTTCGAGTGTTACGTAATGCGTGAACGCAATGAATCGCTGGTAAACACAATTTGACACTTAGGAGCAAGAGCATGTTGCGACTAAAAAGTCCCACGCGATGCTTCTTTCGTAACTCGGAGGCGCAAACAACTGTAGGGCTAAATTATGTGCGAGAACAGGCATCCTCACTTGGCTCCATGGACCTCGGCGACAGCATTTGTCCAAGAGTACGAGGAGAGGTTTCCGACAGAAGAAGAGGGGCATAGAATAGCAGGAGCACTTCTAGCGAGAAGAGATGAAGAGTTAGAGGGTGAGAGTGGAGGAGGGGGGTTAGGGTGGAGGAGATCCTCTTAAACTCTCGAAGTGATCTGATACTCAAAGAAACCGCCAGAGGAAAAGAGAATGGCGGAGGGATGGAAGGAGGAGAGAAGGGAGTTTGATGGGTTACGGCGAGATGGAAGAGTGTAAGGAAGTGCAAGAGAGAGAGAGAGAGAGATTAGCGAGGGGTAAGAAAAGGAAAGAAATGAGAGAAAAAGTAGAGGGGGCGAGAAGAGGAAGAGAAATGTAGAGGGAAGGAGTGAAAATAAAGAGAAAAGGAAATAGAGAATGCAAGCAGAGACGTGAGGGAATGAGAAAGAGAGTGGATAAGAGAAGGAAAAGAGTGCGCGAAGGAATAGATATGATGGAATAAAAAAGAGAGGCAGATCAGGAGTTGCGAGGAGAGATAGAGGGAGAAGTTACAGGGACGAAAGAAGAGGAAGATTGCTTTGAGGAGAATAAGAAAGCAGAATAGAAAGAATAGAAAAAGGAAAACAAAAGAAAACCCTGACAGTAGTATATGTACGGAGCTAGAGATAGTGTTGGAAGGCAGAGATGAAGAGAAAATGGATCCGGCTGGTATGTGAGATACTTGATGAAGTGATACTTAAGGACATCAGTTTAGGGCGAGGCAAATGGAGAAAATTGAGAGAATGGAGGGAAAGAAAAGATAGATAATGGTAAGGAGAAAATGTGCGAAAAACTCGAGGGAAGTACGTGAGCTTTGGCTGAGGGGGAAGGGAAGAGAGGCAGACAGGAATAGCGAGGAAGAGGGAGGAGATAAGGATAGAATTGAAGGAGGGGAGAAAGGTCATGGAAGTGCGCGGTGGAGGTGAGTGGTCTTAAAAAACGAGGGATGATGAAGGCCTGAAGAGAGGTGGGAGTGAAAGGGCCGAAAAGGACCCGTAGTCGACGTAATCCATCATCTGGAGTTTCAGTGATAAAGTAAAAAAGAGCTGGAAAGAGGAGAGGGAGATGAGGAGGAGAGAGTAAGAAGCGAGACATTCAGCATTGCGTAGTAAAAAGGAGGTAGGAGAGAGGACGGAGAGAGGGGGGGGGGGGAGGGAAGGACGAGATAAGGGAAGAAGTGGCAGGGGTATGCGTGATGGAGTTGCGGGATAACCGGAAAGGAGAGGTGAGGAGGGAAGGAGATACGGAGGGAGGGATAGAAGAGGGAAGATTGGAAGGTAAGGAAAGAGGAAAGTGAAGGGGGTGTTGAACGATGGAATTGTGAATGGATGCTGACGGCCGAATTGGAAGCGGGTTTATATTGGATTGGATGGAAATTATTTCTTCGGTTTCTTGATGGGATCTAGTTGAAGGTGAGGGGAAAAAATACGCTGTGTTTTGGGCGGACTGTACCCCGAGTCCGATATGGCTTTTCTGGGGTGTGTCGGAGTGAAAAAAGGGAAGTTGGGCGGAGAATGAGAGACTGATTTATTTAACGCATCCGCATTAGAGCGAATTAAGGGTTAAAGTCGTATGAATGAGATCTATGACCGAGGAGGATAGTACTTAGCGCTGTTAGTCTTTATCTCGGTCGGAGGGAAGGAGGTTTTATCTATCTTACATCAAGTGGAATGAAGCTGAATATCTGTCACAAGATATCTATTGGTAGAAGAATGTAACAGGACATGTTTAATGGATTTCTCTATGTCCACTACCATCCGTCAATAGATGGTCTTATTTTTTTCTACCCCTCTAGAGGAATGCTTCCTGACAAAGGAGGATTTTTATCTTTTACAGATATGACATAACAGCAGAAAACTCGTATATATACAACTTTATCGTCCTGATATCCAACATAATATTTCAGTCACACTTCCTGACAGATAGTGGTAGAATCATAAGTTAAAACCTAATACGCCTTGACTGAGATTACAATTCAAATTTTTTTTAAGGATGAACAGATTGATTGATGGGCAGATACTGGTTTTATTTCATTGTTGTTCATGTTAAAAGGTAAAAATATCAGTATTCAAATTTCCATTTATACTGAGTCTTAGCAGTACGAGAATGTGTTTAAACGAAAGAATATACGTACATTTGGATTAGTTTGCATTTTCCGAAACATGACAAAAATTTGGAATAATTGTTTATTTTTGCATATACGTTTCAGTAATGCAGTATATGTTATTCTTAAATATTTTTATTAGGAGATTACCAAAGCATGTGGCTAAAAATTCACAACAAACAATATAAGGTAGGAGATATTTTTAAAGTAAAAATATATATTACAAATTTAGTTAGTGGTATTCACGAAAAATTGTCCGGAATAATTCACTGCTTGTTCGGTAAATATCGATGTAATTTATAATGCTATTGTTAAAACATTTCATGAAAACAATGTTTAATGTCTTCATTATCAATGGCAACTGTTGATGAGAAAAAAGGTAGCTTCGTTAACAATTACTTAACAATTTTAATTGAATAAGAAATAAACAGGTTTAAATGGACTACAGTAGAAAATGACGCAATGAAAATTGTTACAATTTTGTCTTTGGCCGATTCTTATATGTAACTAATTAAACTTTATTCTAAATTTACCCGGCATACTTCATTTTACGAAGTATCCGCGTAAGATGCGATACAGTAAGTTTTCATCGAATGCCTTCAGAGCTTCCAACACAGAGGAGAGTATTATTCCTCAAGCAAACATCGCTCCTATATGAAGTTGAATGTTCATATGGCCACACAAGGGTTCTAACACGAGTTTAAAGAACTTTAAATATGAAAATCTGGAGGATGATAAAGAAAACAAGAAGCGGGAAGAGGAGACCGCACAGAAGACTTGAGGAAGTAAGGAGTAGGGATGAAAAGGGTGGAGAAAATGACTTTTGGCTTGAGGGATGGGAGGTGGAAAAGAGAGGAAGGAAATGTATAAGGAGGCAGACTCCTTTGAAGTGTAAGCATGATGGGAGTAAGGAATAAGAGAAGAAGAGAGAGAGAAGATGAATGTGAATGAAGATGGAATTAGTGCTTCAAAGATAGGCAAAGAGAAAAAGAGAGAGAATACGAGAGGGAAAAAGAGAGGCGAGACGGGAAGAGATCGCGACGAAGAGCTGGCAAGAGGTTGGAAGGGCCCCTTAAACCGAGAGGGTCTTGAAGAGTTCGGAAGCAGTTGGGTGAAATGGAAGAGGAAGGGATAGGGAAGGAGAGGGCGAGAGAAGTTACAGGGTAGGGAGTAAGAGGAGGGGGTGGGTTGGGTAAGAAAGGGGAAGAAGGGAAATAAAGAGAGAACGAGCGAGAAGATGGTAAGATAGAGGTCAGAACGAGAAGATATAAAAAGGGACGGTAAGAATTAGAAAAAAAAGGACGAAACGGAGATAGGAATATATAGCTGGACAGAGTCCAAGGGAAAAGGATGAGGTCAATTGCTACAATCAGCAACGGATTAAATTTGTGTGTTTCGCTATACATGCGTAAGGACCGCGAAGATTTATCAACCCTACTTTTGACGTAGGACCGTCCAATTTTTTCATTAGGTTGAGAATGAGCATTATCCGGTAAAGTGATTATCTCTTAAAATTTACGTCCTTGATAGCGGCGTAAAATTAACTACATAGCAGATGTAACGAGGTTATAAAAAATAAGAAAAATTACTCCTTGGATGTTTATATTACGTCCTAGATTACGATGACCGTATGCTATTACAAATTCTGTGGCAATCAATAATTATTAAATACTGAAAAGATCATAAGGAATATTACATTTCTCAACGTCTTGTGGATTTTGAAATAATCCATTTCATAAAAAAACTGAGTACGAATGACAAGTAAAATGAAGAAAAAGTTAGTAGTGGTGCGCGTAATATAAATGTAAAATTACTAACAAGAGGCAGGAATAACAAGGAAATTATGATAGAGAATAGTATTGGCTAAAGGTAAGAATTTTTTAGTGTATTGTTCTACAAAAAAACTAGATTTGGGTATTATTATAAGTTTTAGAGGGTGAATTACAATATTATTGTCACATAAGAAGATAATGGCCAATGAGATAAAATTCAGCATCGTTATACCCTGCAAGCGATTATTTTGGGGTATACCAGAATATCTATTGCTGCTTCTTACATAGGATATGGGAGGAAATAAATGTTTAAGTACTTGTAGAAGGGCTACAGCCTTGAAATTGGCATGATGAAAGGTTACTGAATGCAATTGACGAAAAAAATTTGAAATCACAAAAGCTGACGTTTTTATGAGATTTTTTGACCCTACTCTTTCATTTTAGAAAAGCATGAAAAATTCTTAATTAGTTTCATAGTTTTTCTGAGACATTTTTAACTCTTTTACTCTTCACTTTACTTTTACATGAACGAGAGAATTGAAATATGGTTTGACGAAACCGTGGAAACAGTACTTCACTTTACTTTTACATGAACAAGAGAATTGAAATATGGTTTGACGAAACCGTGCTTCTCTTGTTAAAGACAAAAAAATACGACGTCAAACGTACTTCGAGATTAATTCATCCAGATACGTAACTAAAGCCACGCATGATTGCGCTATAATCCCAATGCCTAATATTTCCATCAATTGTAGTGTTATACATAAACTAGACTTAACGATGACCTTTGTTATCTGAACCACGAAACTTGAATTACAAAAACTTTGACGTGAGCCGATTGCCAGATAATTTATAAATTCCAAATAGGTGCCATAATTTCTCAGAAAATATGAAATATTCTGCGAAAACTTGCAATTTATTATATTATATATAGTATGGGCTCCACATGGCTCAAATTCTGTTGTCTTGGAGATCGCTTTATTTACGATGTTAGATCTTTATATGTATATGGAGGTTTCTTTTATAGACGCTTGTAGAATGCAAGCACCGTCAACTCATATATTAAATGATTTTATCCGTTGATATTACGATAATTAAAGATTAATTTGGATACTTATTATTTTTCCCCCATAGACAATTAGAGGACTAATAAATAAAATGAAGAACTCACGAGACACGGTGAAGACAATGAATAGAATTGGAAAAATACCTCCAAATCACCGTGAAGGCGGTACTTGCGTGCCAAGGCACAGAAGACTCGCAGGATCACTCAATACGCCCGTTTCGACAGCAACGCTGTCATCTTCAGCAATGTCAAAGTGTGTAAGGTTAGGCGGAGTATTTATATTATTGTTGACCGTTAGAGAAGTAGGGGAGGGGAAAGGGAAAGGTGTATCGATCGTTAACTGAAATAAAGGGGAGTGGGGGATAGGGCCAGCGTCGTTATTCATTATCTTGTTTTGGTTATGGTGTATGTGAAGGCTTTCATAGGCATCTAGTTTGTTTTCGTTGGTGACCGTTTTTAGAAGTTTTAAATTTTCGGTTGTGATAGGATGATGGCAGGTGTTGATATGAGATGCTACACTGGACTTGTCTATTCTGTTTTTTCTGTAATGGGCTAAGTGTTCTTTGAAACGTGTTTCTAATTTCCTTTTCGTTTGTCCAGTATAAATTTTGTCACACTTTTCACATTTGATTTGGTATATGCCTGATTTCTTATGGGGGGGTATGCTGTCTTTAGGGTTTTTAATGAGATTTGACAATTTATTTTCATTAAGAAAAACTGTGTGTAATCCTATTTCGGAGAAGATTTTTTGAAGTGTTTTGGTAGCATAAGGGTAGTAAGGTTGCTTCATAATTTTTTTGGTATTGGTGTCTTTGTTGTTGAGGGTTGTGCAGTTTCTAAGGTTCATTCTGTGTTGATGTTTTTTTAACATTTTATGAATTAGTTCTGGTTTAAAACCATTCTGAATGGCTGTGTTTTATATAGGATAATTCTTTGGAGAAATTTGTATTTGATAGTGGTGTGTTGAGTAATCGATGGATCATGGAATGAAAAGGTGCTAGTTATTGTGAAATGTGATGGTGAGAACTCATGTGGATGTATGTGTTGGTATGTGTAGGTTTTCTGTAAATGTTGAAATGTAATTTGTTGTTTTTCCTAGTTAGAAGAATGTCTAGGAAAGGTAGAGATTTTTTATTTTCTGTTTCATGTGTGAATTTAATGGTGTCAAACTGCTTGTTTAACAAGTTTAAGAATTCTACAATGTTTCCTTTCGATGTGTCGAAAAAAGCGAAGATGTCATCTACATATCTGAGCCAAATTTTAGGAAAATACGGAAAGGTGTTCTTACAAATGCGTTCGAAATTAGTCATGAAGATTTCTGCTAATAAGGGAGATAAAAGGTTGCCCATGGTTGTGCCTTCTTTCTGTTAATAAAAAGATAGAAAGAAAGATGATAGGTTAATAATAGAAGAAGATATCCATGTGGAAAATTACAAAAAAAGTACTGGAAGAGGAAAAAATGTGATTTTAAAAAAAACCTATTTTAAACTATACCTTTTTAGTCTGATTGTCTGCGTCTAATGAACGTATTTCACGAATTAAAATGAGGTAAGATAAAATAAGCATAGCCTCCTTTGGCCGGCGTATTCGACTGCAATACCAATAGACGTCACGTTCATGGAAAAAAGTCATTGTTCGCAAAGATCCATAAAATGAACGCTTTGGCTAATCCCAAATGAAATTTTTGCTTATTTGAAACGTAGTTAAGCTCCCTCAATAACAAAATTATCTTTATTTTTCCCGTAGGTGCGAACTCGTATCCCAAATGGAAATTCGGGACGATTGGCAAGTTTCCGGCGCAGTAGTTCCTGAATTATCGTTGGACTAATTCATCCGACATACATCTATACGGGAGAATTTACGCGCCCTGAACCGTGATTAATTTTTTTGCACATACTGAAGTCTGAAATTTAACAACGTTATACTTCAACGCCCGCACACTCGACCGAAGTCACTCAACCATACCATTGGGGAGGAGGGTTGCGCTCACGGGCACATAGCCACGCGGAGGAAAATTGGCTTTAAATGCATAGTAACATATACGAGAGCCTCTATATTATTTGCATAAAAGGAGAAATAAAATTCCAATAAAGGTATAATTGGAAATGAAAAAAATTCTTTAAAAAGTTACGCACTGCTGATGTCGGAGAAAATATCAAATTATTTAGATGATGCAGCGAGCTCATGATATCTACAACTAAACACGTGCGAGACAGATTGAATAATCGCATATATGCTTGTAAGTTAAAATATGCTGTAGAGACCTGGGGGAAGGTTTCAAGGAGATGGGTGAGATCGCTTTCTGGGTTTCAATGTAGAAGGCTCTTGAATTAAGCACATCACGTCATGATCGGATAACACTTTGGCAATCCTCCTCCACCATCCTCTTAACAGATTCCCTCGCGCCTTCCTGGCCCTCTCCTTTACTCTCCTCCCCCTCTTATCCATAGCTCCCCCTGTGTTACCATCCATTTTCCTCACCCTACGTTGCCTCCCTCTATTCATCCCCTTCTGCACTTCGCTTCCTTCGATGGGTGCGCTACGTGATATGGCGGATGTGGCGCTCCGATATTGCACACGAAGTATCCGGTTTCACCGTTTTTAGCCTCGGTGCGAAACGGTTTAGATAATCGTTCTGTCCATCATCCCAGGCTATTTTATTTAAGGGATGAGAAGGTTTTCGCAAATTGCGAAAATGTAGGTTAAGGTCTGCCTTAGATGGTTAAAAAAATATTTCTTTGACCATTCTTTCGAGGCATCTATGCATGAAGTGTACCTGCGTTGACAAATGTGCGAGACTGAATGGGACTGGTTGAGCGTATTGTTTTTCTCCGTTCGATAGAACGATTATGAGTTACGTGAAGAAATGAAGCACAACAGTAAGTTTCAGGTATATTTTCTGAGATCTATAAACACGGATTTTAGATGAACATTTCAAAATTTTATAATATTTAAAACTTATTGACGAGTAAAGTAAAAATAACTTTTGCATTGGTAACTGATTACATTCTTCATTTTTATCGAATTATAAATTTTATTAGGTTAGATAAATAAAAAGAAATTTGTATACAATGCCACAATTATTTTCAATGCAACCGTCAAGGTTGTATTTTTTCTTTAACTAAGTCTATAATGAGCCAGTTTCACTAATGCTATCATCAGTTTCATAAGACATTTTATCTTCGAATCTCAAAATTTAGCATTTACGGTTATTTGGAGTTTACATTCAGAATTTCACGAAATATTCAACACATCTTAAATCAGTCGCATTACTGAGGAATTGCTTACTGCATCCCTTCATCCTTTAAATGCTTTTCCATGAATTTTTAAAATGTACAGCACATTTTCTCCTAACTCCCTTTACACGCTGCATTATCTGCACACTATCCACTCCTCCATATCCATTTCACCTCTAATCCCTCATCACACTCTCACTTGGATTCTTTTTCTTTGTCCTCATTTCGAGGAAGGTATCCTCTCGCTTAATTTAACTTCCAAATTGAGAATCTTTTGAGCGTTTGATCGCATGTTCAAATCCGTTGGCGTGAAATAGGATTTCCCTTATTTTACTAAAAGCGTCTAAAAATAACGTAAAACGGAAATAATCGCTACACTTCCTCACCGTGCACTCACTGATTCATCTCTCTCTCTCTCTTACGCTGTTAATACTCTTGTCCTCCCGAGTATCACCTTTGTCTTCCGTACTTCAGCCCCATACTTTTCCAACTCCATACCCATACCGCCCCCCCATGTGCCCAACAAATCTTCTGCAAAACTATTCATTCCTCCCCTCCTCCTACACGCTATCCAATTCCACCCTTTTCATCCCCCTCCGCACAGCCCTTCTAAAGTAATTCCCCCGTTCTCCACTTTAAGGGAACCCTGCTACTCCCCTCTTAAACTATGGAGGACTACTCCATTACTGGGTTGCATCCCCCTTCTCCATCCCCCCTCTCCTCCACGTATACCTCCCTCACTCGCCTCGGTGTGACCCGAGACGATTCCCTCTTCACCTCTCTCTCTCTCCCTTCTCTCCTCCGTCTCTCACCACGACGAAAAGTTCCTCCAGAAAGCAAGTAGCATTAGTACCAGCCATTTCCCATTGCATTACCGTCACCTACCTCTTGATATCTCTCTCTCTCTCTCCCTTTCCCCTAACCTCTCACCTTTCCTCCATCTCTCACTCCAATCTCTTGCCCGACCACTTACTCCTCTCTCTTTCGCTCGGTTTTCAGTTTTCCTTTCGTTGCCGCTCTCCCTCATCTCGACGCTCTTTCCTCCCGCTCCCTCCCGACACCCGTCTATCCGTCTACTTTCGCACTTCTTCAGCCTCATTCGTTTTCCACCTCCACACTTTCTCCTCCCGCGTTCTCATTTCTGCTGCGGCAATACATTTATTTCCTTTTCTTCCGTTTGCCACTCTCTCTCTGTCCCGCCTCCTCCGGTTTCACTCCCACAAACTGTTGCCCGCGGCTTTTCATCGATTCATACCTCCACTTGTCAACTGCTCAACTTTTTTCCCCGAAATACTTTTCCGTTCGGTCTTCTTCCTTCGCTCTGAAATATTCACCAGACTCCTAAAACTTCCAGCAAATAAAAATTCTCTCTTTCTTCCTTCACAGTTTTCTTCCTCTGCCTTTCTTATCACTCGCTATCTGCGGCCTTTTCCACTTACTCCATTATCACGGGTTGTTTAAATCGTTCGATGCTTATACAATTTAATCGTAGTTGTATATCCTTCTGTGCTGATTTATTACATTTAATAGCTTGAACATTTTGTTTTTCATTTTTTATATGTTATGTATTTATGTAATCTCGTTTAAAATAAGACATTTACGTCAATCTGTGCACTACGCTAATATATTCCTCTCAAACTTACGCAAAATCAGTATGCTTCGCAGGTTCTTCACACTCACACTTCATTCCCACCGACGTTTATTATGTTTTATCAAATGCATCACATTGTATTTTTTTACTTTAAAATGCGTTATATGGAAGAAGAGACTGTTCAGTGTCAATCTCGCTCAAATATGACTGTTAACTTTGCTTAAACTTTACTTTATATTTTAGGTAAAAGATACAGTTTCATTTATTATGTGCTTGCATTCTCAACTTTATACCCTTAAATTTATTACAATACTCTCTGTAATGCAATCGCTCTTTTCCTCCTCCTTCCCTACTCCACCGCCCCAATTTCCCCATTTCCTCAACTCCTCGTTTCTCCTCCTCTCTTAACGGTCTTCATGAACCACTCCCCCTCCATACTATTAAAGGTCCAACCATCGGAGCAATTTTCTTCACCCTCCTTACAGCTCCCATTCTCTCCCACTAATTCCGCCTTCCCCTGCCTCTGAATCACCCCTTAACGCCTTCTGTCCCGTACCGTATAAAACCCTCTCCCCTTATTCTCCTTCGACCTTACCGCTCCTCATTCCCTACCTCCATTCCAGCCTTAGCTCCCGTATTACAGGGGAAAAATCCCCATCTTTCTGCTTTATAATCTATCACGCATGCTTCACATTCTATTACGCTCCCATCTCGAGACTCCTCCAACCCCATTCCTACCTCTCATTCTCCGTCTCCCTCCTCCCTTCAAACTTCCGCCTCTTTTAAATCCCTCCAGAGAAGAGACACATTCCTGACCGCCTATCTATCCCTCCCACAACCTCCATCCTTACCTTCCATCTTCCCTCCTTTCCTTCTTTTTTCCCTCTCTTCTTCCGCTTTGGGAGTCACCTAAGATTTTCTCGGCGTCTCCACCGCTCCTCCCTCTCTCCTCCTCCCACTTCCCATCTCTTTATGGCCATAATATGTTTTTTCCCTAAGTCGTTCTCTTATCCTGCAGTGAATCTTTCCGCCCAATCTCTCAACCCTTATATATTTCCCCCGCTCTTCCTCCAACTCTTCTCTATCCCGCCACCCTTTACAATCTAGTTGAAATATTAGGAGGATATATAGGTCCCTTTGATTATACTCTCCCTCTCTCTCTTTCCCCTGTATCCAATTCATTTTTCAGCCTTATTTTTTTTCACTTAGATTTTTTACCGCATCAACGCTTAACGTGCCCTTCGCTCTCTCGGCATGTGTCGGTTGGACTGGAGGATAAATAGGCGCCAGGTGTTTCTCGTCAGGAATACGCCAGATAAGGCCAGATGTACGGGCGATGTTGCGGAATTTATAATAACCGGGGTTTGAGGATGTTGGTTTTTGTGAAATGCATATAATTTAAATGACAGACGACGACAGCGAGCAATATTTCGGCTTTCTTTCATGTATGTGATCGTGAGTGAAATATTTTATCGTGGATTTCGAATAAAATTTTTTAAAACTGTATCGAAAGAATAATGGTGATAATTTGTAGATTTTTTTCGTAATGATTATAAAGAAAACGTTCTCAGTCGTTTTCCACCTTACCTTATCCGCAATCAATTGTAAAATAATAAATCATAATCTTTGCAAATATTTTAAAATGAATTTTATTTTTTCATATATCTCAATACTATTAATTACAAGCTAAATCAGTATAACGTTGATTGAGCGACAATATAAATATCAACTAAGTCCCATAATGACAAAGGGTCGTTTTAAAATATCCAGGTCAGGAATGCCCTATAAAGAAGCGTCATGCCACCGTAATTAAATGTAAAATAAACGGTGGGAGTTAGGAAACGCCGTATATCTTGGAAAATGGGAAACTTTACTTAACGGAAGGGCTTCAAGGTGACGCGTCGGAGTGCCTTGTTTTATCTCCAAACATATGGGTCTTTTGAGCTGGCCACTCCACGATGTACAAGGGAAACGGAGTGGATGGGTGCGCATCTTTAACGGTAGGGGCGCCATGCATAGGGAATCCTAGTTTAAAAGCACAAACTATTTATTATTAAAGACGCTTTGAAAACAATGACCGAAACGTTTTATCTAAAGAATGACATTCTAAGAAAGTACGGCTTTAAAATTGCAAAACTGGAAATACGGAAACAATAAAATATTCAGATACTTGGATGCTTTCTAATGTGTCCTAATTGTTTGAAAGGGTACTTTCGTGAAGTTAGACTACATAAAAATTGCAGCAGAAATGTAAATATGATTTTATGCTGCTGTTATCAAGTAAAATATATTTCCATATATATATAGTTGAGAAACCGCAACATATAAAATAATGTATATCTATGAAGAATTATGATGTAATTCTTTTCTGGAAATTCTAACTCCGCAGTATTGCAAAATTATATGAATTCACAAATAGACTATATTTATCCTTATTATTTTGGCAAAACTCTCATAATTGTCATAAATTATCTGTACAAAATATTAAAAACAACGAGTTCGAAGCATTTTGGGAAATTTTTTCTTTAAAAAAATTGTCAAATTGTCGATAAACCTTATTCACTATTATTTCGAAGCGATGATGGATGACCTTGTTTCTAGTAGTATTCCAACATTCTCCTAATTCCCAAAATAGTAAGCAATCTGCCGCATCCCTCTTCCTCCTCACACCATTTCCGCATATCTTAGATGCTGACAATCTTCTTAGAAGCTTCCTCCAACGCGAGTCCTACTTCCGAAAGACATTTCCTCATCTGGAGGAACAGCAAAGAGTATTTTTTTCTCTTACGTTTCCATATGTTAAACTAACCACCCAACTCCGCAACTACATTAAATTTTATATTTTCACGTTAAATGATACATAAACAGAAAGGGCTCAGATATTTTTCTTTCACTTTGTGTAATTGCAATGAAGGCTCAGACAATGTAGCATATTTTAATCCGTACGAAATTTATCCATTCAAAGATTTAGTCGCATTTAATAAATGTTTTTGCTTATGAGAGAATTCAATTTTTCTGCGTAAACGGGGGATGTTACACATCACACTTTGTTCAAGTCTCCAAATATTTATGAAAGGGTGGAGCTTGTAATACTGAGGTAACGTTATGTTAAAAAATATATATATAAAATAGAATTTATCTTTCAATAAGTGATGCTACAACTAAAAATTACATTTCCAATAATATTATTCGTTTAAAATTTAGTTCCATGTTTGTTTCACGAGTATGTATTAATACCATTTTATTCTTTTCGTATCAGGCCATTTGATGCTGAAACCCTTTGTTTCATAATTATATTTAATTAGAAGAACTATTCACTCAATTAGTCCAAGCCGTTAATTAAAATTAATGAATACAAACGTCTGAATTTGTAACTGAGTTCATATTTATTCAGCTCACTGCGAACATAAGATATTTTTAAATTCTTTAAAAAATACACTTCCTTTTTGCCCTAGGACTTAAGGTACACTTTCCGTTCCTGTCCCGCACGAAATCTTCCGACAGATCCCTTTACTTTTCTCTTCCTTCCCTCCTCTAACCCCTTACTATTCTCCGTCTCCCGACCTATTATTCAGACGCTAAAAGCGTGTCGAGTCTAATGAAGCGCTCAGTCTTTTGCCCCCGTGTGTCTTGAGTTCGTCCGGAGTTAGTGTGAGAGAAAGGGAAAGAGGGGACGGAAAGAGAGGGGGTTGGAAGAGAGAGAGAGAGAGAGAGAGATGGTGAGAGAAATGGTGTCGCATCCCCGGCGTACGTGCCCCGGCAGCCGTTTTCTACGACTGCTAGTTTTCGCATCTCTCGTGTACGAGAGATTCATTCCCCAAAACTCCACCCATTCCCCATGCATACGCACACATTCATACCTCTCGCTATCCTCCGCCTTCTCACCTTCATCCTTCCCGAAACATGAACATACACTCGCATGCAGGGCATCAGTTACCCGCGGTGATGATGATGATGAGGCAAGGGACAAGCTCCATTCCCAGCGTTCTACACGCGCGCATCAAGAACGAAAATCCGTCATAATTCAATGATCATTTTGGGAGATGCCTTTTAACGCTACAACTACCTTCGTCTCCGCTTTAAGTTGTACTTTGAGGGCGGCTCTTATGCACTCTACACCGCCGGAGATATTGTGCGCACGTTGGTACAGAGTGAGACACGGGCGATTGCTAATGGAATTACGGCGAGCAGTTTGTACAGCTTGCATATCCTCCCTCGCTCGCATTATCCTTCTTCTATCTTTCCCTTACACCGCTCGCTTGGCACATTTTTGATGCGGATGCCTAGTGGAGAGGGCGTGGATAATTTATTATCACTTCGTCAGCAGGCTAGAGAGCGAGGAGCGAGTGATGCAGGAGAGAACGAATAATTCTGTGACGGAGATGCCGCGGAAAGGGGAGTCGGTTCGTGGAGACTGGCGTATCCGTGTCCTGGGAAGTAGAAGTTGCTTGCGGATTGAGACACGCGGGAAAATTTAGTACGGAATGAATCGGTAAAGGTTGGCTCGGATGCGACTGGCTACAAAACTTCTCATATTTTATCGTTAGTTCCTTTTCTATGTTGTGAATTAAAATGTAATGACGGCAGAATTTTCTAATATATCTAGTAACAACGATATCCAAGCTATGGTACTTACGTATTATATTAAGAGTAATTTGTTTTCCAGTGCACTACGTACTGTAAACGGAATGTGATTGATTCCAATAAAACCTACAACTTAGCAAAAGTTAAATTTCTTGACGAAATTAAAGGGCAGCTTAAATTATGACGAGAATTTCCAGAAATAGAAACATTTTATTAATCAACTTATCAAAGCGAAATATTTATTCGAAAAGAGTTCCTTTTCAGAGTCATCGCCGATAACTTACAAATCGGAAAATCTAAACTCGATCAGAAAATAGGGAGCACGATTAGACGATCGAAAGAAAGAGACAATTGAATAAAAAAAACCAACCTGTCACCCGTAATTGGGACCTATCTATCTACCTAATCTCCCCTACAACGTTCGCTCATTTGAACGACAGAACCGTCATGGCGTGAAGCGGAGGCGGCGGACAGCTAAGCGGGGAGGGGAAGAGGAAAACCCAGGCTGGCATACGCGCGGTCGCCATCCCTCCTCCTCTTCCTAATTTCCTGATCCCCCAACCCACCGCACCAGTTCTAACAATTTTCTTTCACCCATTTCTGGCGAAAAAAATCCGTTCGGGAGAGAGAGAGGAAGGGTGAGGAGGGAGATGAAAGAAAAGACCATAGAGATGGGTAACTACCCCATAGCCAGCGAGATCCTCAACTCCCCGGCTCTGTTCCCCTGAATCCATCCGGCGTAATGAAGGCATTTGTCAGCCACCACCCTCCTATCCCACTCCCCTTCTCATTTCAGTTTCGCTCTCCACACCTCTTCCTTTCTCCGTTTCTCCTTCCTTTCCCTCCAACTTTCTCTTCTCTCATCTCTCTTCCACTCCCTCTAATCGTGTCTCTCTCTTTCTCTTCCTTTTCCTTCGCACTTCTTCTCTTCCCATCTCGCTTTCTCAGCTTCGTTCTCTTTCGCATGGTCTCTCTTTATCCCGTTTTTCCTCGATTATCTCTATCCCTTTCCATTTCTCCCCGATTCAGTTAATCGAGCGTTTTATTCAGAAATCAGTCACGCTCTGGCAATTACGGTGAAAAAGTTTAGATTGCCGTTTCTTTTTTTGGATCCATTTATTTTCGGCCAATTGCGACATATTCTAAAGATTCTAGAGCGTTTCGTTTCTCATGTTATCACTGGTGGTGGAAATTTTGTATTGGTAGATTCGTTACATTTATTGAGTAAAGGCACAAATATCGTATAAAGCATTTTAATATCTATGTGTGTCTGCTTTCCAATACCAGGATCGTGGTTTCCATTGGCACATTATGATGATACTCATTTGAAAAAAACGACTCATCTGTTAAATTTTCTTATTGTTCTTTATTCACGCTTGTATAGATACTTCACCAAATAAATTAAACTAAAAACAGATCTCATAACTCAAGCAACAAAGTAAAACATTTAAAAATTATGCGGGTATACATGCGTTAAATTTGACCTTTTTAAAGCGCATACGTATTAATCAGAAAAAAAAACGATTGCAATGCTAACATTATCATCTTATATATGTAGTTTAATCGTGACTGTGAATTTATTCAAGTTAAAACCACTTCCCTGCTCTTGTCCGGTTAGCATTATACTTTCAACTAACCTCCGGCTGTCAAACGGGATGCGTAATTTTAAGTGCAGATACGAATCTCACTGTTGAGAAGTTTTGGGCATCAATTTATTTGGATAGTGATTTCCTTTCAACCTGTTTGTTCTGACTCTAGACCACTAATTTGGAATTGCCCGAAGATGAACACGTAATATTTTTACCCATAAAGATATTTATTTAGATTTTACACTTATAATGTAGATTTTTAGATTTCACGAACAGTGATTCACCACTGAGGACGGCTACCCTTTTATGGATATTGGAGTTTTCTGGACATTAAGCCCAACTAGATTCCAGTATTTAGATCAGCTAGACTATTCATTTTTAGAATAAATAATTTCAGCTTTCGTTGTGTATGCTATGCGTGCGACGGGATCGTTTAAATTTTGTTGGAATTTGTCACGCTTCTCTACATTACCAACTTCATCGAGAAACATATAAGTTAATTTTCTTTATTTTTGTCCTATATCTATCTTGTAATACTTGGTTCTGATTATCTGAATTCACGAAATTCTATTAAACTGCGGTATGTAGCAATCACCCATAAGTTACAGTTAGAAGCTATTCGTTTAAAACTCAAAAAACGCTTTGAAGTTTGAAACAGTAGCTCAATTTAATTATTATCAAGTTATAAAAAACAATATATAGTTATCAAACTTCTATTTTAAATAAATATTCAATGCGAATGGCATATGTAAAGAAAAATCAGTTTCAATGTCTAAATTTAAATGCGTTCTAAGAATACATAAATTAAATTTATAAGTTATTATAAATTATAAAGGAAAATCTAAATTATTTATGTACATATTAATTTTTAAAATGTTTAAAAATCCTACCAATATAGTCCATATTAATTTAAAATATGAAGTTCCGTTATAATTCATTGTAGAAGATGAAAATGCCTTGCACGAAAGATATCAAGAAATAAATACCTATTTTTTATAGACAAAGTGTAAACTGTAAAGAAGTGATTCTACTGGTACATCTGTGCAAGATACAATTCGTTCAATCTAAGTTAACCAAGCAAAACCCAACCAATTATAGGGTGATACGATCGTCTATAATGCACCTTCACATACCTATTCTTTATTGATGTTTTTGGCATGTTTCGCAAGTTTCCTTCACTTTGTTTATCCATCTCCTCCTCGGCACCAATTCAAGCAACTAACAAGCGCATCAATCAATCATTAGCGGTTCTTCGTTCACACGATGATCCATTACCTATTCATATCTTACTTTCTGCAACAACATGCATTATATTTGCTTGGTCCCCGGGAGCGCAAAACATCACCATCTCCCTTCTCCGTCCGCACAGCAACCCTCCATGGAACCATTACCATTCCGAAACACATCATGCCCTTTTCATTTTGACGTTACAACGCATATAACCTGGTCCCTACGCAAAAATCTCTTTTTTCCATTCTTTTTCCCTTTCCTTAGAAATGTTAAGGCACTCATCGCTACCACAACATCCATCAATCGTCCTTCCCGTTCCTCATCACTGTCTAGCCCCTTTTTCTTCCCCCATCCCTTTCCCATTAACAACCCCCCAGAAGATTCCTACCACGAAAGACCCTGCTGCTCCTTTCTCCTGTATCTCCCCTCAAATTCTCATCCCTACAATATGAGTTATATTTACTGCGGGGGAAAATTAATAAATCCTTCCCCTCAACGATCATTTCCTATATTATTATATGGGGATCGGCAGATCAGGAGCTTTTCCGATTCGAGTATCAATCAAATGGAAAATTTAATAATCTCCGAGGTATCTCCTATATATACCTACATTATAAACATAGTCAACATGGTCCTCCGCGGATAAAAACCGATTACGATGTTTCGATAGGAAAGCAATGCATTTGCCTTAAATATCCACTTATTATTGCTAGAAATCATTACACAAACATTTCTGTAAAATAAATCACCTCTCAATGAATCCGATAAAATTTTCTGACAGCATATTGTATAGGGAGATTTTATCTTATAATAAATACATTTAAATTATTTTGTTTCTTATTATATTGTAACTAATACGATACTGGGTTGAATTAACTTTCTCCTATCGAGGTTGTCACGCAACTGCTTAAGTTTGACGGAGTGGCATTGCGTTGAAATTGGACTGCAATTTACTGCTTCAAGCTTTACTCTTATTTTATTATAATAAAATAAAATATTACATTTAATTACCCGAGAAAATATAAGGCCATTGAAATACACCATTAGAAAACTTTCTTAGTTATCTGAATGAAAAAGATTAATATCTAAAAAAACATTTTCGAGGGTTCAAGGTAAATCGACTGCGTGACGAACAAATTCAACGCAAGCTAACAGAAATTAATTTTGACCTCGAAGTAATACCGTAAAAAAGTATAAAAACATAGGAATTGCCGCTCGAGAACATTTTAATGCGATATCAAACTCCTTCTCATATACATAAATACGACTATAAATCTGTATAGAGAGGAAAATTCAAAATAGGGATCATCCCGTTCTATAAGTGGAGTCCAAAATGGGTTCTCGGGAAGGTATTTTCGCTGTCGTGAAAAACCATTACTCCAGCAATATTTCATTCGCTCCCTTATATAGGGTTACGTTCGTCGGCGGCACTCTTCCTCCCGAAAAACTCCATCTAATGCTTGGTAATCTGCGTTGCCATAAATTGGAAGGTAATCCTTAAATTGAAAAAGGAAAGAGTGCTATTTTGCCCGGGGCGAAGGTATTCGGCCTCGTCTTGTTTTCGATCGCTGACACGAAATTAAACTACTGCATTGCTGCCGTAACTCATTCGGAAAAATTGCCCCCAACCTTTTCTCGGATGCGAAATTAAGGCGAGGGCATTCTATCTATAAATTACAGAGCAAAATTTCGATCTTTTTCGCGAACCTTACGTGAGTTTGAGAGATTTTACGATGTATTAAATAAAAATGGAAATACGCTAAGGAAAGCAAGATAATTTAAGATTCCTTGAACTAAGAAATTTGATTTCATTTTACTGTAAAACTCTTGTCGATCATCCAGTCATTCGTGATAATGATCATCGTATTAATTATCTCGGTAACTCAAATGTCTATAGCTAGAATTTTCGGATGAGTAGAAGTGGAGATTTGCTTCTCAATCTCGGTCATATGCATTAAAATGAAGGTCTATTACAAGACGTTTCAGTAACTCAACTTTTCTTTAACTCGAACTTTCCTGCATTCCTCAGTTTAGAGCTATAGAGGCATGAATGTACTTCATGTCAAATAAGTTTTTATCCTCAAGGCATGCGGATGTTTCGTCATTTTTAACTCGTAATTAATATCATATTCAGTGTTTGTTAAAGTCCAACAATATCTGTGAATTAGAAGACCCTAATGAAAGCAAAAAGTCGACTGATAAAAAAAAATCCTCTCGAGAACTGTGTACGAATGTCGTTAATCGTCATTCCGCTCAAAAAATTAGGAAACAAGAAACTCCCTTCACATTCCCGGCGTCTCTCGATGATTTAAATCCGAAAATAAGAAAAAAAAACTCCAGTAGTGTTGCATACGCAATGAGTTTTCAAAACGACGCAATTTAGTATGGAGCGATGAAAAATGGCCGCCGACATCAAAGAGACAGTTCTCCTCGCGCTAACGTCTGGTCTCGGGGTTATTAAAAAAAAACCGTATAATGAGCCCAGACTCAAATTTATGCATAGGGCTTAAAAAGCGATTCGAAACCGGAAGGAAAAAATAAAAGCTTCAAAAAATTGAAAGGCGTATAAAAACGACACGCACTGCATAATGTTTATCTGTAAGAATGGAATGAGAAGAAATTAAAGAAATTTCGAAAAATAACATCGCGAGGGGCGTAACGCAAAAAAAAATGCTTAGGGGGGATCCACGGGGGGAACTCTCATTTCAAAACTTGCCACCAGGGGTTTCCCACCTCATGATGAAAGCATTTTCATGATAATGATGGCGGACATGATGGGTGTTGGGGTATCAGCGACGCGTTTTGTCGGAAGATGGGGCGAGGAAAGATAGACACTCGCGAAGGACAGAAAGGCAGAGAGAAGTCGGAATGATTATGAATAGATTAGAGAGGATAGTGTGTAGCCTGCAAATGGAGATGAGAACCATCTCGGGGTATTCTTATGGAAAGCAGAGATGGATGTTACAGATAGGGATACTGGAATAGAAAAATGATTTGTTCAAATATTTTACAATGCACGCTACATTTCTTAATAAAACTTACCGCAATTATTATCTCATGACAACAATCACAAATCTAAAAACCTCTTTTTCCTTATACCGACTCAAAAAGTCTAATACATATCATAAAATGTTTTTAAAAAGCTTCAAAATAATTTGATTTTAAAAATTTTCAAGAAGCGGGAAGAAATGTGTTTTTGGCAGTCACAGATTGTAGTCCAGACATTTTTAAAAATTCGACAACATAATAGAACATATTTTTCCTGCTCGAAATTTGCATCCGCAAAAATACATCATCGTATCTATCATTCATTACCAGCCATTATGCCTATAAAAATGTCATTATAACAATAAAAGCTCAGATGTGCAGAGGTTTATAGTGTATCTCTATAAAACTATCAATTCATTCGAAAGAGACAGACTTCCTGAGATTTACATAAAAATCTTATTTCAAGAATCTTCTGGGGACGACTGGAGGAAAACGGTTGAAGGAGATGGATGTCATAAAAAGCGGAAAGAGAAGAAGAAAGAATAGTTAGTAAGGGGCATGGAGAGATATCGAGAGGCTTGAAGTAAGGGGAAAGAAGAAGACAGTGACGGAACAGAGGGAGGGAGGTGCCTTTAAAATATATGCACCAGAATCCGGATTTTGCCACCGAGGTGCGCCGAGCTTCGGAGGAAACTAATGAAAGTTAGAAGCGGGAGATTAAAAAAACACAAAAGAGAGAATAATGGGAACTATGTAAGATAGGATGGGAGGAGCCTTTCTCTCTCTCTGTCTCTGGAAAACAAAAAAATAAAAGTAAAGAATGAAATTAACGGAACTGGGGAGAATTAATTACGGATCTGGATTTGTGAGGAAAAATAAATCGGATTTTTTTCTAAGCCTGGGCCCCCTTAGTTTTTTTCCACTCTCAAAGTCGAAATTAAAGGGATCCGAATAGTCGAATTGAAAAGAACGTTCGAAATTGATTAGTCTTCAGAGGATGTAAATTCTTGTCCTAAATTGCCTTGATATTAAATATACATACTAAAGTACGCCATAATAACTATTATTCTAAATTCTAGCTCATAATTTCTAACACGATCAATTTTCGATTATTTTTTAAGTACACCACAACGACAGCCAATAACATCCTCTGTTAACATTTGATCGAATGGAGTCGCGTAGTTGTAAGAACGAATGTTTATATTTTTTCATTTAAGTTGTATTTAATTTGACATTTATCATCCTTTTTTGTTTAATTCTCCTAAGAATTACTTTCGTTTGTGATGCCAGCATATTTAGCCATAAAATTTAACTTCAGGACGAGCGATAATTATGCAAACATAATTTTCTCATAATAGAGAATTAATTTCAATTAGAAAATGTTCAATTGGAAATTCTGAAAATTTTGATTATTAGTATTTTCGGCAATATAAATACAAAGAGATATTCTTAAATAATTGTAAATTGATATTTTCATTCTATTAAAACAAACAACTGCTCGTTTTATTGCTGAAATCCAATTTAAAAACTAGTTAACCACAAAAAGATTGGAAAAACAAGAGGCTTGTTTCAGCTACAATTAGCCTCCATCATTGGCTATTTACAGAGAATAGATTCAAGATGGTGAACCCCAATGATGACGGCTGTATTGTCAGGGAAATGCGCATCTGATTTTTCGGACTTTTTCATAGCTTTTTGAGCTTCCTAACTTATCAATTTTCATTCTATGTTCAGCAATAAACGAAACTTCGTCCTTTTTTCCAACGGATCAATATTTATAGCAGCTCCCTAAGCTGGGCCTAGAAGCTGCTTCTAAATCCCAACGAAGCTTAGGGGAAAAGGTGAGCTAGGCCGTTTTTTTTTATATCTCGGTTCTCTTCCACCATCTTCTCGAGTTCTATTTCACACTTTTATCCTCCTTCATTTTCTATTCCCTTTCTTACGGGTTCTTGAATATTTCCTTCTTTTACCTAAAAACCCCCCCTCCAATCCCTTCTCCTAGCTCTCTCTCTCTCTCTCCCTCCCTCTTCCTCTCTCTCTCTACTTTTTATATTCCTCCTTTTATTTCCCCCAGCGGCGCCTTCTTCAATTTCCCTTTGGATCTTCTTTTTCCACTGATTTTTTACAGACGACTTTTTTCTTCTTCCAATTCCTCCCTTTGTACCGAGGCAATGCTTCTATTCCACTCCTGTTTTCTCTCCCTTCTCTCTCTATCGTAAAAGTTCCCCTTTCTTCGCTTACTCTCACACTTCCCGTCCGTGCACGACTTTCCTCATTTTCATTGCTTCAAAACCACACTTAACTCCTTCACTCTTTTCTCTGTTCCTGCCGAATCTACTGCCTATTTAAACCTAACTCGCCTTTTTCTTCATCCTCTCGCTAAAACAAAAAAGCTTTAAAATGACGGCTTACTTCGTCATGATTAATGGCCGCTCCCTACCTTCAGTCCTCGTTAAAAAAATCTCTAGAATGGCTTTTAACCTAATAGTTTCTAAAACTTTATTTAGGGCAAGCAACCACACTCGTTTGTGGGATATAAATAAATATTCCGTGTGTTTGTGTATTCATGTCGGGCATGACAAGTGCTTCAGCTCTCCAAAAGATGTGTTTATTGATTCAATCTTTTTCCTTGCATAAACCTTCTTCTTAAAGTAAATATTATATTTTAATCTAAATGCTTCATCCAGATTTGAAAGAATGCGGTCAAAAATAAAATGACTGACTGATAGGGGCCTAACTGAATTAACGTCTATTACCAATGCAATGCGCGGAAAAAACCACGTACTGACATAACAATGAAATAAACTATTCGCAATCGACTGAAAATTCGATAATATTGTCACCTCTCTTTCTAAGATATGCCGCGATGATCTTTATACAGTCGCGAAACGAGTTAACGTCTACTTCGTGTGCGCTTACACGAAAAAACATTTTTTTGTTCTGCAAGCCAACGTGAGATCATCGAAAAATATATCGGACTAACTCTTATTTCGTGCACTCGCGTGACCTTAAAGAAAGAATTCAACTATATACCGGAGGAATCACGAGAAGAAGTAAAAACCATGAAAAACTCAAAATGAAACATGTTTCCTTGATTAGCAAAGACCTGACAGCGGGCAGTGCTTTTAGTAGGAACGTAGAATAACGAGAAAAAACACACAGAGATCTTCTGCCGCTGTCTGGTGGGTGAATTAACAAAATATAACACGGTTTCCAAAAACAAAATTCCGAAAGGAGAAAATGCGCTGACAACCACAAGATATTCTTTTTTCGTCGTGGAATGTACCTCGATTTAAATTAGTAGCCGAGATATTTTAAAATTTTAGAATAAACGCAAATTAAGACTTTTAACTCGATGCAATTTTTTGAACAACAGGACATTTTTTAAATATCTCCTCGCCATTTTACCAAACGGAATAAAAGAAACTAATCACGTAAACTTCGGCTTTTTCGATGTTTTCATTTTGGATTGTTTTTATTTGCTGCAGATCGCCGATTGTTCGGCGTGAAATCCATCTGAGATGAAATGAAGGTAACTCAGTTTAATGTATCGCCGGACGAACAATTATTTGCCCCCGCCCAATGTATTCTGCGTGTAAATTTTGCACCGTTCAATCCGTTCAAGAGGAAAAATACAATTTTCGCTTCGATAAATAGGGTCGAAGCGTAGGTATTTTTACGAATTGTCGGAATGTCTTTGCGTTTCATAACCTCCAGAATGAAAATTTAAATCGATTACATTTGTCCGATAATAACATGCACTACGATTAAATTATTTTTACCCCGCATCAGAATCTGCTATATATAAGAAATAATTTCGTTGGAAAACAATTAGGTGAATATTAATTTTGTTAATTATTAGTTTGCGAGCCTGTATAATGTCAACGAAGTCGAATCGCTCGCTCGGTTCTTCATTCGTCCACAAATCACAAAATAGTTCGGCCCAAATATCCTATAGTTTATATTTCTTTTAAATTAAAGCTGACAAAAGCACTTATTATAACTTGAAAGCCTCACGAAGATAAATTTGAAATTCCAATTTTTGACGGAAACTTCAAATTTTTAATTTCCGAATCGAGCACCGTATCGCCTAAACGATTATTCGCGCGGAAAACACCCACAGTAAAATCGCAAAGTCCTCCCGTCATTCTCAAAATTTTCCATTCATCCCGCAATTTTTTTTCACCAAAACAATATCCCGTTTTGATATTAGCGCGCCAGCCCCTTCTCCGCGCACAATGCGGACATAAACACAAAACAGTTTTTGCAAGGTTGCATGCGGCGGCACAAAATAAAAAAGCACGAAATAATAGACACCTTAAACCTAAACCGAACCACCGCCCTACCTTCCTCATTAGCAGTCAATAAATGGCAAAAAAATCTCTAAAGGCACCCCACAATTCAAAATTTTTGAAAAAAAAATTAAAAGGACTCAAGAATCAGGTGCAACCCCAATTAACGTCAGGCCCCCTCCAATCCCATGCCCGGCTCACTCTGCCTTCCTTTTCAAAAGCACCATCAACGGTTCAAGGGGGTGCGGTATAGGGCGATGGGTTGAGCTTAGCTGAGCAGTGTGCGGAGAGGAAGAGAGAGGGAGAAGGAAAGAGAGAAAAAGAGAGTAAGGTTCCACATCAATAAAACTAGGGCACACCGGTGTTTCCACCGCCACCGCACCCTCCCCTTCTCCTGTTATCTCAAAGAGGTTGGAGGCTGGGTGGGGGAAGGTAGTCACTAAAAATTACGAGGGCATTGCACATAAACAGGAATCTTTTTCTCAGCGCTCCTTTGACTGGGAAGGGGATCACACGGACTCTTACATGCCAACCACACGTACACGTCCCGTGCCCTCAAAAACACGCAAAATAAAAGTATTCCGTTTTCCTTGTTTTCCTTGGATTTAACTCCTGTCAAACGCCCTCTCTCTCGTTCTCTCTTACCCTACCTCCACCATTCGCTGCCTGCCATTTTTGTACCTTCGTTTCCAATTCCGCCGCGGAGTCGGCAGTATTTTTTTGGAAAAACAAGAGATGGTGCAAAAAAAAACACGCCGCCAGAATGTACATATAAAGGCAGCCGTCCGCCGTTGTTTTTGATCCAGTGATTAGGCAGCTGTTTCCTGGGAGAGGGTGGTTTAAGTTAGAGAGGACATGCGCTAATATCGACTCATGGATTAAAAACAAATGCTCTTTTTTCCTGAACGCAAAGTGACTCGTGTCGAATATAATAGGCTGTTTTCTTCGCCGCAAAAAGCGTGTGATCACTGGAATGAATTTGCCGTTTTCATTTCGAATTGTTTTTAATGAACGCAACGGCGACGAGTCTTTGACTTTGGAGAGGCTCTCGTAAACGCTTTTATCGGGTTAGATGTTATGAGAGGGAAGATTTTTTTCATGTGCAAGAGCTGATAGGTTACGGTAAAACGTGCTTCAAAAATTAACGCTGCTTTCGCAATACATTCTCGATTTGTTAACAATATCGATCAGGCGTGCGTTAGCTACGAAAACGACACAGAAAATATGGTATTTTATATGAAACATTGAACAACGGATTTCCCCCCCCTCCACGTCAAACATTTTTCATCTGATTCCAAGAGTAATTAAAATCATCAATTTCTCTGTAGTTATAAATACAAATTTCGGATGCGTAAATATTAAAAGTAAACCTAATAATGAAATATAAAGCTAGCAAGTGTTTGCACACAAAAAAAATCTAAAATACACGAATTGCTGATAAAATTCCTCGCGTAATATATTTTAAATTGTAAAAATATAGATAATTATGTTGATTAGGAATATTGAAAAAAATCGTTTGTGACTGAATTTAATTTATTTTAACAGTTTCATGACTTTCAATTGCAATTCATATCTCTATTCTAGGAAAATACAGCTGTGTCCATGTGATATTGGAGAAAAATTGACGTTATTTATCATATGTTAATAGTACCTGCAAATCTAAAATCTCTAAACATTCTAAAGGTTTAAATTCATTAATTTCGATACAGAACTTCAATTTTAAAATCAATAATTTGTTATAAAATAAACTTGAATTTTACATTTCGTATGAAAGCGGACAGAAAAAAACAGTGGGGAAAATCTCGTATAATTCACGGCAATAATGCGCACTGCCATAACGATTTAAATGAATCTATATATATATATATATATATATATATATATATATATATATATAAGGCTTAGGTATGTTTCCGAGAAAGATATTATTTACGTGTGTCGGTTTAAGACACGAATGTTTAGGTACTTCTAGATATGCTATAAACTTGAAATTTGAGATGATCAGTCACTAGTAACAACCACCAACAGGAAAAATCGAAAATCTGTACATTTTCCATTTTGAGGGGGTCTTTCTGATCCCAAACTTCCATTTCATTGCCCCATAAGAAAAGCATTGAAAACGGTGAAAGCCATTTTTTAATTGCATTTTAAAATTACTTAAACTATGATACAAACTCCGAAATTGAAGTATTAAACGAAAAAAGAGTGAAAATTATTATTTTTGAAAAGAGAATACGAATTCATCCGAATTAGCTTAAATATTTGATTTTAACTGCATAAAAACGAGAAATTTTAAAATTTATAACAATGGCAAATTTTTATCTACCATGGAAACACTACAATGCTTTTATATGGGATTCTTGCCTTTTAGTAGTATGAACATCTATATAGATTACGATCGTAAAATTAACGTGTTTTATAAGCCGTTCAAATGAAGAGAGGGTAAGGGGAAAAGAAGAGGGGAAGAGAGGGAGGGGAAAAGGAGAGAGGGGAGGGAGGGAAAGGAAAAGAGGTGAAAGGGAGATAAGGGAAAGGGGAGAGAGGGGGATAGGGAGAGAGGGAAGGGAGGAAGAGGAGAAGAAGGGTTATGCAGGAATGTAGTAATAGAGGGGGTAATGAGAAAAGGAGACAGGATGAGGGAGGGGGAAAAGGAGAAAGGGGAGATTGGGGGAGAGGGGGATAGGGAGAGAGGAAGATGTATCAATAATGCAAGAATATAGTAAAATACGTCGTTAAGAGAATAGTTTTCTATGGGGATGCCATTTGCACTATTAACTGATCCACATTATTATTAATAAATTAATTGAAAAAAATCCGTGTAAACATTACGTGGTTACAGCTCCAGCCGGAATGCCTCCTCATGAACTGAAGCTTAAAGTAGGAGCCGTTATCATGCTCTTTAGAAACCTTGAGAGGACTATGTAATGGTACAAGACTTACTGTTACTCGAATACAAACACACATAATCAAAGCAAAAGTGATCGGTGCAGCAAACTCAGACCCGGTACTTATACCAAGAATCTCGCTCATTCCATCAGACACAAATTTACCCTTCAGTTTCATACGAAAACAATTCCCCATACGATTGGCTTTTTCAATGAAAATCAATAAGTCACAAGGCCAAACATTTGATAAAATGACTTTACCTACCTAAGCCTGTTTTTAGTCACAATTATATGTTGCTATACCAAGAGTCAGATAGTTTGATTCACTTACTGTAGTGTCAGGAAAGAACCCAGAAATTGACAATAGTGTCTTTAGAGCAATATTTGATTAAAAATATACTTTAATAAAAATAAAGGACTGAATATTTCATTAAGAACCATTAAGATCTGCTAGATCGGCATATTTTACGCGGGATACATCTAGTTTAATGTAATCCTTCATTATTGATATAATTTTGGAAGTACATTTTTAAATATGATACGCTATATCTGTAATTAAATCACAAATTTCTTTTATCCATTTTATCGATAGGTTTATTCCCTAATTAGCGGAACTTGAAATAATGAGTCGATTTAAGTTTTTTGGATTATGTTTAAAAGATATTATTACCACATTTAAATTTAGTTTACCGCGAACATTTGTAAATGGGTATCCGTAGAAAAATATATGACGTTCGTTTTAGAACATAATAAAATAATTTTAAAGTGGGTAGCTGTAATTAACTTACAGGCTAAGTAGTTTCAGTAGTTAAAGGTCATAGCATGAATTACTTCTTCTTTGCTGAGAGAGTTTTTTAAACCCGTTCGAGAAGTTTAGAACTTAAAAAGCGCGTTATGTCTACACTTCCAATAATAAGAGAATTAATGATCATGATTACCTCTATCATCGTTTTCTCGATTCAGAAAGCCGGTTAATTTAACCTCACTTTTACTCGCATTCATATACCTCATCAGCGAAACGAATCAATTAAAGGAATGGTTGCTACCCAAACAATCGCTAAATAAAAGATTAATATTTCCCAAAATGGATCTGGCAGATCCATTAACAGGATGCGAATTAAATAAAATTTGGACATTAATACACATCTTAGTCTACGAATGTGATCCCAAAAATGCTGCCTCCGGCGTAGGCTTGATACCCACAATTTTTTTCTACACGTATTACAGTTCCGTCGATTGTTTTTAATCCTGTCATAAGCTCTTGTAAGCACTAAGGAAAATTTTATTTATACTAGAAAATACCTTTCGACTAAAAAACGCAAGAAAAAGTTTTTGATGCTTCTAAAGGAAAAAAAATCGAATGGCGAAAAGATACAGCGAATGGGTACCTCTATCCATAGAGAATTTCCAAAGAATACACACTGGTTACTGAGGTTGTGGATTCCTAAACCAATGGTTCTCAACCTTTCTGGTGCCGTGGACCCCCTACATCAACTTTTCTGTAGCCACGAATCACAATTTCTGCGGACCTCCTTCCCATTAAAAGTTCCAGAATGTTGTTTAAATAGAGTAAAAGCTTAAGTTTTTTTACACTGAAATATAAACATGAAAAAGAACCAAAATTTAAAATTTTATTAAAGCCTTATATAACTAAGAAGTTGCCATAATCGAAAAATAAAATATCTAACTTACAGGTCTAAGCAATCTTGATATTCCTATGTACTCACAGCTGATTTGCTTCCATTCCTTGAACTTTAATAACGTCTTGTTGTTTTTAGCAATAACGAGAGCGACAATGGTCTTGGTTGGGGCACAGACCTAATCTGTTCATGAAATATAGTAGTCTTGGCAAATAATATTTCTACAAGAGAGGGTCACAAATTCAGTTTATAGCAAATAGTACCTACGGTTTCTACTCTTTTAAAAACACACACGCACACACTGAAATGGCATAGAAGGCTAATGAGATTTTTGCTCTTGGATATTTTTCACTCATTCATCTCGTCTCCGCCCATCTACCTAAAGTTTCTAAAATCCATTAGATGGGAGTCGAAATCTTTCTTAAATAATGTAAACTATGCTATGAGACCTTTCTTTTATGACATTTCCGAACGTTATCCGACCACTATAAAGGGTCAAATGAATCTGAAGGAAAATCATGCATCGTTTTAATATATAAGGTACCAACATCAACTAGCGAACCCCCTGGAGACAACATACGGACCCCCGGATGAGAACCACTGTCCTAAACAATCTAGCCAGTTCGCAAATAAATTAAATAAAACTTCTCCGTGATAAGAAAAGAAAGGTAACCGAAAGCGTGAAATTTTTTTGATCCCTCGCGTTTCGTTAGGGCGTGGAAATACATCTTCCATGAGTTAAACTGGCATACTATTCGTCGTCCAATTTTCCTCATGAAGGAAACCCTTTATCTTTTTCACCCTTTCCCCCTACTCTCGCTCCATCCCTCACTAATGACGCGCTATATCGTCCTCCCTCCATCCCTCCTTGCACGTATATAAATCTATCCCCCCGCTCGACAAAAACAAAAATAAAATATAAACCCGAGACTTGATTTATAACTCCCATCAAAATTACAACCACCGCATTCTTCCACCCGTTTTTTTTTTCAACCCATCGCAATATTTTTCACGAATGGGAAGGCAAAAAAAATGTTTAAAAAAATTGAGGAATGAAATCTTTTTTAAAGACGGATGGACGCGAAGAGTTCAAACGTGGCGGCGAGGTCGTCAAATAGGATCGATGTTAAGGCTAGAGCCACGGTCTCGTGTCCCAAACAGTTTCCCGTTTCTTCGCTCCTCGCTTGCCACTATCTGACAACCCTCCTACCCCACCTACCATCCTATTCTCCTGCGGTTTCCACTGTTCTACTTCTGACGCTTTTTCCCTCTCCCTCTCCCTTTTTTCATCATTCCTTTCCCTGCCTCCATCTCAAGGGTGTGAGGAGAGAGAGAAAAAGAGAGTTAAGGAATGGTCCCAAGGAATGCGCCGCAGGATCCTTTTCTTGGCCCTTCTATAACCCTTCCCTCTATTCCGGGTGTCTGTCCTCCTCACTCACACTCTCCCCCCTCCCTCCCTCACCTCTCCTTCACCTCCGCCCCATCGCTCTCAGCTTCTTTCCCCTCGAGTCACAAGACTCGGGGCGGAAATAGAAGGGTTGCGGTTTCCTCGCGCGCGCGCGTGTTCGCGTGGGTATACGTTACGTGACTGATGAGAATGACATACGAATTGTTGAAGGGGTATTTCTTTCACGTAAATACGTATAGAAGAGAAAGACAAGGCGAGGGGTGACTCCGCAAAATACGTGATGTATTTGAAAACCAATTCGATCGGAGTATTAAATTGTATAAAGCAAATATAAAGATTTTCATTGTTCAAATGGTATTTAATACGCAGAATGCTGTTTCACAATTTGGAGCAGCAGATTAATTGGCGAACTTGAATCCGTCGCTTAAACCGGAGGTGATAAAGTCACACAAACAAGCGTATTCTCCTCGACGATGGTTTCACGTCTCTCTACCATAGAAAAATGATCGTGCTCTCATAAGCATCTGTGAATTAAAACTATCACTCGATTTTCAATAATTTAATGTGGAGTTTTAAGTTATACAGTGTAACGCAATATTTGATTACAGGATTAAGTGAGATTTATGTACACAGACAAGCTAATTTTGAATATCGAATATAGCTTTGCAATTTCACATTCACCAAATGAAAGCTTCATGCTCACATAACCGATCAATAATGCATAATCCGTATCACAACGCTATTTTCAATATCACTATCTCAACAATCATCTCATTATAATTCAATTTTGGCCACCGAAACAAAATGTATTTTGCATGAGCTGTATACTTCAATTATATTTAAACGATGTCTCGCATAATCGTATATTTCATATCTTTTCTCGTCCGAATAAATTCTTTATACGCCACAAAAAGCGCAATATTAGAGTAATATTTTTAAATATTTTATTATAATTATGCTCCGCGAGTTTTATAAAGCCCTGCGACAATTTAAAAAAATGTTTACCGATGGACTCATCGAATTGTGATAACTGATATTCATCGTTCCGTTGCTGCGATTAAAGCATAAAATAAAAACAACAGACTGTCAGCGCCTATGAGTTTTGAAACCCTTTTAAGGCCGACAGCTACCGCATTAGCATTCCAGTTTTGTCATGGAAAGGAAAAACATGAATTCGGACAATTTTCGCAGTTCTATAAGGTTCCATAAGAAATAAACGAGAGAAACACAACTTTCGGGTTATACCAGAAAAAAAAACGGGGAGAGAGGCGAGAAAGGAAGGAGACAGAGAGAGAGACGGAGAAAAAAATTGAATGTGCCTCTCCGAGGAAACCTAAAACTGGATGAGACGTGGTGCAGGGGTCCTTCACATACGTACACCCCAGGACATCGGCTATCGAGTCTCCAGAGGCAGGAGGCGTGAGAATGAGCGAGAGAAAGGGAGAGAGAGAGAAGGAGAGAGAACGAGAGATGGAGGATGAAACAAGGAAACGGAGATAGAAAGTGGAAGGTCGAAGAGGATAGAGTCAACAGGGCGGGAAAATGCAGGAAGGAGGGGAATGGGGTTTGGAGAAGTAGGATGGTATCAGGATTCTCGGAATGGGAGTGGACGCAGAGGACCTATGGGAAGCTCACTGGACCGAGTAACGCCCTCCTCACTTCTCTTCCTACCACTCCTCTCACCTCCCCCCCTCCCCCCCCTCCTCCCGGTCTCTCCCTGTTCGTTCTTTCTCCATCCGACATCTCTTGTCTCTCCGACTCGGAATGATATCCCGCGAAATTAAACATAGCGCCGACACTCCGCACATCGTGTCGTTCGGGATATGACGTCTTGGGACAACGCGGCAACACGTTTCGGTCAACCGTCGTTGAGCCTGCCTCTGTCTCCGCCTCCCTCTACACGATATTCCCTTCCCATCTCCATCCTCTCTCGCGGATTGTTTTCTTCTTCCTTTTATTCGGCAAAATAAAAGCGCGCTACGTTTCCGTTCGCTAAAGATACGGGCAAAAAATTACACGCTGGGCAGATTAGGATGGATTTTCCGTGATGCATTGTGCCACGGGATGAGCTTCAATGATATACGACTTCTTCCCCATGAATGAAAAGGACCTTTTAAGATGAACGATATGAACGGGGACAATGGGAATCTATTTTTCGGCCAGTCCGTTCTATGTCGTCAAATTACAACTCTACTTGACACTTGAGTGATATTCCTAATGGTTAATTGCCTAATTATTAATTCTTAATGGAAACACTTTCCTTTCGTTTTCTAAGAATATTTTCGTTGTACTGTATCACGTATTTACGTCTGATTGACAATTCTTTGCACAGGAGTTTGCGTATGTTTTTGTATACCATAACAAGTGAATAAATGCTGTCAAATGTTATTATTCCAAAGTAAATTCTTCTCTGCATTTAAAAAATAATACTCAAGTAACAAATTAATAAATTGATAATTCTTTCTAAATTTCTTCCGAGATAGCACTTATTATTCGTGAATGGCAGATGTTAAATAAGCTAATATATGCATTCAAGCTAATCGTTAGAGAATAAATATTACTTTCACTTTCTGTTTTTTATAAAGATCTCATTTAACATGGTTCATTTTTCATTTTGTCACTTTGAGGCTATGGAGATAGTTTGAAAAGGGATAATAAGGCGATCAGTATAAATAGCCGTTACCTTACCACCCCAACTATGAAGGCCAGACGGTGTCATGCAGTCAAGATATTCATATTCGTGAATTGAAATGAAGTTAAGGTCGTCGTAAGGAGATTGGAATCGAGAAAATCATACCAAAAACTCACTCAATGAAAAACTATCCACTCTCAAAGAGGGCAAACAAGGTATGGGCGCCTTTCACTTAACTCAAACAAAGCTAAAAGTAAACGACAACAGGACTCTGATCATAAGAATCGAAGTTGCCCTACCTTTGCTACATCCAGCGGCGGAAGCACTCCGCTCTCTCAAGACGATAGAAATTCCTCTTGTTACACTCCAAGGCATACCATTACACTACAGAACGACCAATCAACTCACATAGACGAGCTGAATTCTTCCAGTGTACAGAATTGAGGAGCGTATCTGGTGTCTTGCGAGAACATCACAGTTGCACCACAGCTGGAATGGAAACGCATTTTTTTATTGTTAAAAATTTGAGGTTATACTTCAAAATGATGCAAGAAAATCTAAAGTCATCGTGCAAGAAGAACATGGGTATAATTCATAAAAGTTTCCTTTTTGCAATAATGGCAATCTATAGCTTCGACTACAAACATGCATAAAAGGCACCAGAGGATTTTAATTATAAATAAAATATTATAACAAAGATAAAGTTCTATGAAAATTTAAATGAACTGCATTTGATGATTATGGACTCAGTTTTTCCCAGTGATATTTATGTAGAAATCTAGACCATTAAGGCGAAACTCATCAAGAAATAAGCGTAATTAGATACACCTACATCAACTTAACCATGCTTTTGGAGAGGTAATAACAATATTATTATATTAATATGAACATAATAACCTGCAAATCACATTATTGGTGAATGGCAGGGGGTGCACTGCATTTATATCTTATAATTTTATAAATATCAACAGTTATCGTTCCGCGGCATTGTGAAAAGTAATTGACACCGATACTCAAAAAAACATGAGGACACGAATATTCTTAAATATCATAACAACAATTATCGCAACATGTTAGGGACTAATATGATTTATCAAGTGGAGCACCATTATAAAACACAGCCTAAAACACAAACGCATACACACATTAATTCAATATTAATACCGAAGGAATATTTTTCTTCCTTCCTCCAGGCGATGCCACCTCTACCAGGGAACATCCTTAGCAAAGCAATCACGTAAATTCACCTCCTCCCTCCTCACTACTCCCCACCCTCTCACCCTCCTCTACCACGACCCTTTAAACACCCCGCATTCACTCATTCACTCCAGCAGCTGAAAAAAAAACAGCGCAGATGCAGAAAGAGTCGCGGTTGAGAGGAAAAAAACAGAAAAAAATGATTGGGAGAGGTGAAAAAGAAACGCGCGACATCCAATTCCTTTTGTGAATTATTTTTGTTAAAGTGTGACATTTTATTAGGAAAGAGCTCGCATTATCCCCATCCAGTAACCACCCTCGCCCTCCCTCTCTCATGGAACAGCCCGCGTGGTCGGAGGGCCGGGTTAAAGCGTATGGGAGGAAATAGTGGGAGGGTTTCAGAAAGAGGAAAAGAGGTGAGTAAAGGACAGATGAAGGAAAGGGGGTGGGCAAAGTAACGCAGGGAGACGTTCAGGGGAGAAGGAGAAGGGTGAGGGAAATAGGCAGGGGGTAGATGTGAACCCATTAGTTTCCTGCCGTTTTTAAAAGGAAAGCAATGAAAGAAAAAGTTCCCTCGGTTGAATAGGGGAGGGGTAAAGGGATTTTTGGAACGGGTGGAAATGGAAAGGGTTATATAAGAGGAGAAAAAGAAAGACGGCGAGAGAGTGACAAGAGAGGCTAAAACGCGTTTTTTGGTCGAAGATGTTGGAGGTTAAAAAAATATTTTTTTTTCGTCGATGGTGGCACCTTCGCTCGACTTTGAGAAAAAATAACAAAAATAGAAGCCTGAGATGGAGAGAGAGAAATGTCTTTCTGATAAGTTATATGACTCGATCTGGTATATATTAAAGATGTGCTACGTTTTTTTGTTACTCCGCTCAAAGAGAAGGTATTTATCCGATACCCACGCTTAAAATCCGTTTCTTAATGAGGATAATAAAACATTTAGTAATAGAATATTGAGTGAAATTAAACAATACCGTAGTATATCCGTTTGAATTTACGTAGCATTCAAAGTAAAATGTTGTTTTGTTTCTAAAAAAAATTAATTTCCTAAAGCTAAGAAATTTTTTAATATTTTAAAGTATTTTTATTGTTCGTACGTGAGTTTCATAAAAAATTCTTCCGCTTTAAAAGACTCAAATATGAATAAATTTGAAAAAATGTATCAATCCATAAAAATTCTTTAGTAGAGTGAATTAATGTTCTTTTCATGTTCATTCAATTTTATTAATTGATGCAAAATAGTAGCACTTTTGTCGTGTCACTCAAAAGTGACTCTTCTTAATAATGTTACCCCTTTTCTTATATTCTTATATTAAAACAAACATGTTAGAAGTTGTGTAAGAGGTATACAATTAGTTCAGGTACTAAAGCCGAATCAAACTTTTACGTTTCCATTTCTTATACTTCTTTTATTAATTATATGCTACCTAGCGAAAGGCATTCCGAAAAATAAAATAAATCGAAACAATCATTTTGGTATGCAGCTCCGTCATAACAAAAAATTATCCTTCAATTTCAGTTTATTTACTACTCAATAGTTTCGCAGTGTAAGTAAACGTTTTCGGCAGCATTGCGTGTCGATGACTGGCAAAAAGCAAATTCAAAGGCTGAAAGGATTGAGGGGAGAATTTTCTAGGCTTGGAAGAGGTGAATACCATCGAAGCCTGAGCCAGCATTTCCTCTGGGGATGGAGGAAGTCGAAAGGAATTGAAGGAGAGGAAAATTGAATGGGAATGGATGAGGGAAGGGAAAGAGGGAATGGAGGAAGAGGATAAAATAGAAAAGGACGAGGAATATTTGTCGACACTAAGTTGTTTCAACCTTTCTCTCTCTCTCTCTATCCTCTCCCTTCTGTTTTTTATCTCGCTTTCGACTACTCCTCCTCTCCCGTGTGTTAGGGCGTGAGAGAAATGAGATGACGCAAGACGGTTGAAGGTGAGTCTCACAGACCATTAGGCGTGGGGGAGGAGTGACGGACACGACGACAAGGATAGATTGAACAGATGACTAACCGCGTGCGTGGTTGGGTTTTAGGTGTCCCTTGGTGGCGGGCCGCTGTATAACAATTTTCTCTCTGAGCGATCGTGCCTCCGTCGTGGAATGCGGCGCCTATTTCGAGCTCCGTGTTGCGCGGGTGTGTTTTACAAGGCTGATAATTCGTAGATTGGGTCACTTGAACGAAACGCATCATCAATTTTTCTATTTTCATGACCAAAGCATAAGATCGGCATGTGTGTGTCTTCGAGAGAATAAAAACAAAAAAATAGAATAAATGACATGACGTGTTACTGCTTACAAAAATTAGCAAAGAAATTTACATTTACATCATTTACATCAATACCCTGCAAGCCGCTAGAAGCGTTTGGCAGGGGGTGTCACAACACCAAGTGAAGTCTAGCTAATTAACTGTGGGAACGTATTACCGATAAGAATTGATCTTAATGGGAGGGTTTAAGTCGTGATTCCTTTTGAATTCTATCAAATTATCTTAAGATATACCTAACGTACAAAAGCCAAAATGATTTTTTTTAATTCTGACAAATGTGGCCGTAAAATCTTCAATGAGGATGTTCTCGAAAGGTTATCATCATGGAATGTACTTTATTAATTCGAATGAATAATTATAAGATATTAATAATAATTTTACTAATTCGACTGATTAGATGCATAAATATCAGTAAACATATTTTGAGAGAATACGAGGTTAGTCGAAATAGCTGAGTTATGGATTATCACTTCTTTCAACAATTGTTTTTGAGATTTGTTTTTTATGCTTCTACGTATATATGGACCATTTAACACTTTCTTTTAAAAGACGCACTCCTACTGAGGCAGAAATTTCGACCCTAATAGTATTTGGATTTGAGAATTCAGGCCGCGTAATTTGATCAAGGACAGAAAATGTAGACTTTTTACGTCATCGCAACATCAAGTTTTTGTCCATCTCGCCAATTTAGTAGGGGCACCACAAACCCGATTATTAGCGACGCGACGCCACTTTCCGGGTTTCTTATGCGGTTTGCCATTTCGGTTGAATTTTTGAGAAAAGCAAGTCATTAGTTTTATTAAACATAGTTAATCAAAGTTTATGTTTGAGATTAAGCAAAAGATTTTGTTTGTGAAGATAGTAGCGGTAGTCTTGAAAATAAATTTATAGTGATATATTTCAGTACATAATGTATATCAGATTTCCATCCTACGAATCGACGAATCCTTGTTAATTTCATTATTTGGCTCAATAATCAATTTAATCTATTTTAATCGACAAAACGTACTTAATAAATATAATTAGCTCCTAATCTTTTGTAAGATGATCATCTCTAAATCGACTTAATAATGGCGTTATAAAAATCACTCGGGGTGATTATTCTTTCGTTTTTTTAAGGAATCGTTTGAAACGGTTCTTTCCACTTGAGAGGATTTATATTGAATTTGAAACGAATTAGCGTCGCACTGGCCAGAAGCAAAATTAGTCGAAAATGAGATTTTACAATTATTCGCTATATATTATCTTTTCCACTTTTTACTTTTTTCTTATTCTGAAAATAAAAACTCTTTCTCATATCTTCCCATTTGTATAGAGCCGCACTCCCAGCCTCCCACCAACTCCGTCGACCCCAAGACCGAAAATACGTTCATTCGCTTAGCTCTAATCCAATTTTACCATAAATCTCTTATTATTTTTGTTTCTGGTCGAAAATTCTTTGTGTCTCTTTTTATTCCACCCACTTCCTCTGAATCGATTTTGGGGACTCATTTCTATGGCATTCGTTACGTATTTTGCGCCAGAAATCATTTCACCAATACAACCTCAACACAATTTAGCTAAATAATATCTAATTACGATATGCGTTCTGTAAATAATAACTCGAAGTTATGGAATAGTTAAAACTATAGTATGGAAACCCACAAATTTTAATTAGATTTGTCAATTGTATCAATGCACGAATAAAAATTAATATTGTTTTTATGGATTATTTTTATAATTTATGTAATTTTTCTACAATATTCTATATACGCACGCCTTATTAATTCTACCTTCGCAATTTAGTATGTTAAATTATGTCATTTTTAATTGTGGATTTATTTAGAATTTTAATCTCGGGATAAAATAAATATATTGTCTTACTTCAGGATATAGGTGATAAAATTTGGGAATGAATGAACTGAATGATTAAATCGGTTCATATAATATCTTTTTATACTGCTAACGAGTTAATTTCTAAATAGTATCAACTGTAAAACTCTCTAGAAAAAAATTGTATAAAATAGCAAATAATACGTTCAAGAGAAAATCAATTAATGTCATAGGAATCTACCTACATTTGTAAATCTACAGTGCGCTTTACCTTTATACACACCATCTCTCTCTTCCTCAATCACTCCTCCCCCCTCCAAAACCTCTCTCGTTTTTATCCTGGTCGGTGTTGCTTTGTTTTGTTTTCCCTCGGGCGTTCTTTTGTCTTCAAATTTTTACCTCCCTTCCTTACGTTTCCCCGCATTTCCAGACTACATTTTTTCCCTTTTTCCACATTCTTAGCGCTCTGTGGACGAAGCACACAAAGCTACTCTTTTTTCTCTTCTCTGCCTTTCTCTCTCCACACTCGGTTGGCCGAATGAAAACAGGCTGGCATCATGGGATAGAACATGGCAAGTCAAGGGGAGGAACGAGAGACGAAGCGTGGGATATAGGGTGGGAGAATGTGGTATGGGCGACAGCAGCTGCTATGTACGAAAGGTATATTTCCTGTGATATCTCCACAAAAAGCGACAAGTGCACCTAAATTATATATTAAAAGCTATATGAACGAGAAATATTCCACACACATGCATATGCGCATATACTTGTGTGTGTGTGTGTGTGTGACAGACATGTTAGAGAAATGTAAATATGTTTAACAGAAAAACTGAAATCTGAATAATTTCACGAGACGCCAAATACTGAATGGGGACAGGTTACTATATGATAACGGGCCCAAAGAAACTCAAAATAATATGGTTTAGGGAACGATCCTATAATCGGGAGAAATACTGAAGAAACTTATGAAGAAGCAAGCGGATACGAGTCAAAATATCATAGCATTACTGAGTTGGAACTAAACTATCATGATGGGAATGTTGGAAATATTGAAAGTTAAAATTGTCAAAACTAAAAACATGGAACCTATGTGTGTATGTATGCATGTGTGTGTATGTATATATACCTATATGTATATAAACTTACGGAAGAGGAAAGGTAAATGACGATATTTAGGGCAACTAGGTGTTGAAGGAAACCCAGTGAGCACTTACCGGAAGGAGAGCCGCTGAGGTGTTGGAGAGACACATTTGTAGAAGTTATTGGAGCTTTCGGGATGATCCCTTCGTCAGCACAAGAGAGACAACCGATTTGGCAGTGACACTGGGGTGAAGGTGTGTAAGTGCTCACTGGGCTTCCTTCAACACCTAGTTGCCCTATATACACACACACCACTATTGTGGCTGAGATTCATTGACGACATCTTTCTCATCTGGACCAATGGACCTGACTCCCTCCAATCCTTTTTGTCACGCCTCTCCTCTCACCCCACGCTTTTCTTCACCTACAGTACTTCCACCACTAACGTCACCTTTCTGGACGTCGACCTCTCCATCCAAGACGGAAAAATCCGCACCGGCGTCCACATTAAACCCAACAATTGCCTTCAATACCTTCATTTTGAAAGCTGCCATCCCTTACACACCAAAACCTCGATTCCACATGCCCTAGCCCGACGAGGATGGAGGATTTGCTCAGACAGGAGGTCTCTCTCACAATATTACTCCATCCTCGAAGATGCCCTTCTAACATGCGGTTACCCACCGGGCCCGATCCGTGACCAGATCTGGAGGGCAATTACACCCGCAACCATTAAACACCACCCTCACACTCCTCCTATTCCTGATTATACCCTATCCCTTACCCTTACTACCCTCTTCCACCCCGGGATCCACGAGGTCCTCAAGGAAATCCTCAATGCTGCCCACCCAATTCTTACTTCCACCTCCCACCAATCCCCTTCACTAATCCTCCCATTCTTTCCTTCCGCCGCGCCGGCCTCCCAATTTGGGAAATATCCTATGGAAGAAAGAACTACCCACTCCCAACCCTCCATCCGCTGCAGGATATCAACCCTGCGGCAAACCCCGTTACCTCACATGCCCCATCCACCCACCCTCATTTTCTTTCACCAGCCCCTCCTCCAACATCATCTGCCCCATCCCCTCCAGAAGTAATTGCACCATGAGGAATCTCATCTACCTCTTCACCTGCACCCTCTGCCCTGCCTTTTATGTTGGCCTCACCAGTAACCCCTTCCACATCATAATTAACGGCCACCGGAACAGCGTAAACACCAAACGTCCCCTTCCGGTGTCTTCTCACGCTAATTCACACAAGGCAACTTGTAATAACTGCTTTAATGTAAGGATTATCCGCGCCCTACCGGACGACACCCCCGCCCCTCTATTTCGACAGTGGGAGTTAGCCCACATCTTTCTCCTTGACTCTTTCTCTCCCCCCCCTCCCCCCGGTCTCAACCTCCGAACCCTATTGGCCGTCCCCCCTCCCCGCCTCCTCCTATCCCCGAACTCCTCTCATTACCCCCCCTCCCGTATCCTCCCCAGTGTGTCACTTCAAACAGTACATGTCTCTCTGTCTCTAAAGAAGGTCGTCAGCCCGAAAGCTCCATATTTGTGTTGTTTTTGTGTTTTTCGTGTGTCCTCAGCACCCCCAGCGGCTGTCCAATCTCTGTAAGTGTCCACTGGGCTTCCTTCAACACCTTGTTGCCACCTTTATTATTATCTTTCCTTTCCTTTTATTTAAGCTTATATGTGTATGTGTACAAACCAATCTTTTTTTACAAATCCCACTCATTTCTGCCAACTTTAATGGTGTAGGACCGCTAGAAATGCATTTATATTGATTTCATTGTTTAATTTTTATCGGTCACAATAATAAACTTTATTGTAATTTTCAATGTTAATTAATTTATTCATATGCAAACTAGCATATCAGTAGTGGAACTGAAATATCGCAAGTGTTTATAATCTCTTAACATCCAAACTACATAAAAGACAGTGTCACTTTGTCAGTAATGCTTTTTGAAACTTAATATCTCGCAAACGACTTAACCAAATTTGATGAAATTTTCAGGATTGCATTATGATATAATAACAAAACGTTTTAATGTATAGAACTCGAGATCAAAGACCCGGGTTCGACTCCAGGAGATAATTTCCATTTACCATAAAATAACACGTCAGAATGGACATTTCGACGTGCAGGCTTTTATTCTTTTTCAGATTAAAATGAGAAAGAATTGACCTACAATCTTCGGATACAAACCATTTTGAAGAAAACATTATAAAGTTTCTTATTCTTTTCATCCTTTTTCCGCCTACAGTTCAAAATCGCTCAATTTAAACGTTTAATTCACACAGTTTGAGGAAATCTTGCCATTTTTAACGGGATGTTACCTTGTTTACCTATTCCATTGTTAGACCTCGATATCATATTATTTCAATCCTTATGGGTATAAACGTGCTTTGAATGCTTTTAATACGAGATAGAGGGAGTGAGAGAATGGGAGAGATGGGGAGAGAGAGAGGGAGGGAGAGGGGTTAGGGAGGGAGGGAGGGGGAAACGAATTGAACTCGTAAACCATTTAATGAAATTTATATTAAAATGTTACTATTATTTGTTTTGCAACACACAAAGCCTCATATTTCACCAAGGTCAACTTATCTTCGAAAATCCAGTCATTTAATTGATATTTGTTATTTGAATAGTATTTATGTCCAGTGAGAAATGTCATTTTTCGATATATTGCTGGAAGTAATGGAATTTTGATTATACTGCGCATTCTGTGAAAATGCGTAAAATTATGACCCCAAAATAAAATACCGCAGAAAATAACCTTTGGGACCTTTTTCAATATCAGATTTCATTCGGGCGTAAAATCGGTGGCGATAAAAAAAAGAGAATCGTATTAAAATATGTGTTATTCATTTTGTTTCTAAATCTCTATGGGTCCGCGCTAATGTCATCGTGATACCGTTTATGTTGTTCAAGCACGCAATTGATCGTTTGTAGCAGTGACGATCGTGGATTGAAAATTTTTAGGAACAGCAGTTTTGAAAATTATTCTCCGAAATTCTGTCCACCAAATATATAATAATTCATTATATTGTTTTAAGTGTGCGCGCGTTTAGGTACCCAGACCTTACAATACCGGTATAAAATTGACTTTTTACCTGAGTTAAGTCAATAGTAGGCACTATTATAAATATTAACCCATCACTTTACTATCTTGAGCACTATTTCATAAATGAATACTGCTGTCAACATAGTAATAGATGCACAGATACAATCAGGACTTAGATTGACACAAATAACTATTTCAAAGAACGACGAACAGATCTTTTACATTAACCGTGAAGCGGTAGCGTCTTCCGATTGGAGTTAACGACGAGTCCTGAAACAGCATTGTTTACCAACTAATTTAAATTCTTACGCGAATAGTTATATCTGCTTTCTTGCTTCGGATCGTATGCAGAGGAATAAGGAAGATTCGTCGAGGAATGGCATTAATATTGATCCTCAGCACAGTTGGCAACTGACTGCGTGAGAGAGGAGAAGGGAGAATGGAAGACGACGAGAGAGAGAGGGAGGACTGAGCTACGTAGAGGGAGGAGGTGGAGGGAGGTAAAGAGGGCGAGAGAGAAAGAGAGAGAGAGATAGAGATGGGGCAGGCGCTTTGCTTTCAGGGGGATGGTTTAAGAGGAGAGTGAGGGTTGGTTTTTGGAAGACGATGCGTTGAATGAGATGGAGGAAGAGAGTGGTTTGGGGAGACATAGGGAGGTCCGTGAGTCGGTGGGGCTGAGGGATTGGTTGTGGGACGAAATTGTGTGGGAGATTGAAGGAGCGGAAAGTGTGGTGTGCGAGGGGTTTGTGTGAGAGGACGGCGTGAGAGCCGGGACAGTGTGTGTAATGAGAAAACGAATGGAGTGAGAGGGAGGCGGGATTCCGGGAATGCGGGGAGGACGAAGGGATACGTGGAGAGAGGGGGGGGGGGGTTCTAAGCGAGGGGAGAGGAGAGTTTGGGCAATGTTAGTAATAATACTGTCTCAGATGGTGCGAGAAAAGAATTTTTGGAATGGGATAAGGAAACAAGGACATTATTCAAAAGGAAAGGAGTTCGGGCGTTAACCGCGTAAAAAGATAGGGTCGTAATAAAAAAAATGCCGCCCCGGACTGTTGCCAAGTAAACGGCTATAAATTGTTTCGAGAAATAGATTCTTTCCGACTGGAGCGGTAAATTTTTGGGACGTTAATTAAAGGAAGATGGAGATTGAATCGAAAGACTGAATTTTGGACAATTCTAGGGTTTACGATGAACTAATGCAAGCGAGAAGTTAGGGTTATTCTAGAACGGAAATTGTTAAAGAGAGATTCCCTTGACATGCATGCAAAATTATTCCAATGAATTTTTTAAATCATCTGGCAGGGCAGTTCACTGAGAGCTTAAAGCGAAAAATAAAAAAGGAATTGGGACGTAAAAATTGATATATTAAAACAAAGCAACACGATCAATCCTCTAATATGAATTAAAAATCAAATACTACTGTAGTACTACAACATTAAGTGTCCATTGTCTATATATTGCAAAGTTTGCTCACAGAATAAGCAAGTTTCAGGAAAAATATATTCGGCTGACCTTTGTGTAGTATAATCCTATGACGAAACTCCTTGACAGCAACTTATTTAAAATGTTGGGTAAAATATAAAGCAAAGTACTAAATCAAGATTTTCCGTATAACTTATTATGTTTCTCAAACTGGCATAATAATCCCGAGAATACAGCTACTACAACTATGTGAAGAAGTGTTTGATAAAAGCTTGTCAGTGGCATATTGGAGGATTTATAACAATTTTACTGCACAACTCGATCATTTTTAGTTTTAAAATGTGTAGCATTTCATGGTATCTCCCACCATAGAGTCTTATATTGGAAAGCATAAAAAATATCGCTTACCACTCTTTACGAATCAGAGGTATCAGATTCTTAGAATGTGACATTCAAATCCCTCATTCCCTCTCGTAGCAATAAACTAGTGGATCAATTAAGATAAGCATAGTATCGTAATTACTTACACGAAGATCAATTACGATTAGCGAGGCTCCTTATCGAGAGCTGAATAGTTTTCGGAATCTACTGCATCGCGTAATTTCATTTCCTTTCTAAAAGCACACCATCGATTTATTTTAGCCCGCGTCTCTACCAACGATATTTTTATACCTATTTTGCGAATAACTGAAAGGCATCGATAGTATCTGGCTGTGAGTGGTAAGAGGTACCCTCAGTGATTTCATATGCAACAAAGAGATAAGCAGGAGTTTTAATTTTGGCTAATTAGAAAATAATGCGTTTGCGTATTATTTTCCATCTATTACTTAGGATGATCCCATGTCTACTGAAAATGTTTTATTTTCATGACACAACGAAAAATGGAAAATCGATTGCATACATGTGCCATTGCATCTAACTTGCGGTGATTTTTGTACGTTTATGAATTTAAAACTTTTCCAATCTTGATTTAAGCCAATTTTCTCCTTTTTCAGAAATGCGAATATTTATTGTTATGTATATTTTTAATATTTGATTATTTAATTCCGCGGTATCGGTATTCGACATGCCATCTAACTTACCTTTTATACAATGATTTATGTACAAATCAAAAACAAGAGATTAGAAAGAAAAAGTCGGAAATTATACAAAAAAATTTCCTGACAAAATTCAATAATTACTTAATTTTAAATCCAGAGAAGACTCGAAAAGGCTACAATTGCTGTTATGATATGTCTAAAAAGTAAAACCATATAAGAGTAAATATGTTTTTGAAAAAACAGTGAGATCAATTTTATAATTTATATGTTAGTCGAAACTGAAATAACGAAAAGCGATCTAGAGCTAAAATTTGCAGCTTACAGAAAATTTATCAACGAAAAATAAAGATAATATTCCAAATATAAATACCATTCTTTGATATAAAGCAAATACGGAGTAATTATTTGACTCATTAATACTTTTTTTAAATTTTCAACAAAAAGATGAAGACCTTGGCTTGATATAATATAATCCCTCTTCCATCTTGAGGAGATAAAATGAGAGATGAGATTTTGGTGGGCAGAGGGAAGGGAACTACGTCTACTAGGTGAATTGCGCTGTGTGTTGAGGGTTAGTGCCGATGCATCAAAGAAGTGAGAGAATAAGTGATATTTGGTCATCCGTAAATTCGTTAGCGAAAGATACACGAAGAGACGAAGGGCAAAACGGGAGAGACGCGCCTACCGAGAAATAATAAAGACGTGATCGCGAGAAAGGAACTAATAACGACGTGATTATGACTCCTTGGCGTTGATCTCTTCAATGGAAGTGATTCCTCTCGACCTCGGAGACGTTAAAGGAGTTTCATTACCTGAGAGCGAGGCACTCGTGTTATTAGGCTCATCCAAGAGACTTTAATGAGACGTAATACGAAGAGAAGGAAAATTGAGTCAATGTTTAGGGGTTTAAGATGGCGCTACTTCCCTCCTCTCCCTTCTCCAACCTCCGAGTTCTCGCTTTTATTCGGTGAATAATGCTCCATAAAAGACTTCCTGTATGATATAAACTGTAAATACTGAGGTCTAAAGCAAGACGGCGAAAGTCTTTGGCATCGTAATTCCGCCCTTCGTATAAAATGGAACTTTGAAGATAAAATTAACTTTGGTACCGAGCAGCACAAGCAGCAGAACTGCTGTTTTTCCCTTGGAGTTTATTCGAATCTGTCTCCAGTTCGAATAATATATTTCACTATAACACAGGGATGAGTGTAGCTCACCAATAATTTACTTATTAAAATTACGTAGAATCTTCTTAGGAATATGAGTCGTGAAACAACGTGCACCTAAAAGAACGAAATTTCATTTTCCTACTGCCCACTTTCGAATCAGTCCACTAATTAGTTTTTAACGCGAAAATTTTACGTATTTTTCCGTGAAAATCTTTCATTTTAAAAATATTTGAATTGTTGCCGGTTTCTGGTAATTGCGTGTGATTTACTGACATGAGATTGTACATTCGGGTTGCATCAGTAAAAATATTCTCGAAATTTTGACGCACTTTTGAAGTATACACAATACCTTAGTTAGCATAAATACGAAAACGAGCAAATGTTCAATTGTGATAATAAAGTCGGATAGAGAAATTAAATTGCTGATTTTTTTAAGGTATTTGAAGACATTTTCTGCTAAACCTGAGTAAGTTTTTAGTTTTCACTAAAATATAAAAATGAAATTATATCAATTTTTAAAAATGAAATCACGCTTTGTATTTAGTAAAAAAGTAAAATATAACCTTAAATTCACGTACATAATTGAAAGTGAAGTAAAAATAGGTTTGCATATATAAAATTTGTGTAGCGTAATGTTAAACGAATTAATCTTCCTGAATACTTCTTTTCCACAAAACTTTTATTTTCCAAAAACTATTTTTACTTTCTGAAGAATTCAATTTTGTGAATTTTCTATTTATTTACTTTCAGTTGCATGCAAAAGTTGGTTTCCTTAATTTTTTATTAAAAGTTTATTTCAACTTAATATTTAATTCTCGCACACCCGTCATATTTAACGGATAATTACGCTAGTTTTCTTATAAAATGTGAAATATTTCTGAATAAAATTCTTTTCCTAAATATAGAGATGAAATTAGAGGTTCACTATAATAATGAGCATGATAAATGTTTAAAAAACATTTTAGCTATAAATAACTGTCATTTTTCAGTTACAATTAAGAAATGAAAATAAATGTATTCCTTGATAAAAGACTACATATGTTTACTCTTTTCGTGTCTTTCGTGAACATTTTCCATTCATTCCAAATATTGAAATTACTCGCCTCTGAGAATCTAAGGTATACCAAAGTGAAATTTGGCGAAAGATCTCACCATATGAGGATTTCCAAAATCAGCATTCAGAAAGTGGCCTCTATTAGTCAACTGTCCAAGTCATATCAAACTTTAATAATGCTTCCTAGCAGAGACGCGAGGCATTCATATCCAATTCCGCGAAGGTTATATTCCGAGACAGTAATTTCTAATGTCTGCTTTCTCCATAGTAGAGCATACTGCTTGATAATAAAATGGAATTCGATTCCATTACTTGATTTACCTCTCTTTAATGAAAAAATAATACACCATTTTCAGCGATATTCCAATAACTGCTACGCACAACATCATCAAATTCATTACGCGGAAAGTACATTTTTATAATATTAAAAATAATTTGTATTACGATAAAAAACATCTAAGACTGCCAAGTGTTAGTTGCTGCCTTCATTTTTGCTGACGTATACTTATTTGTTATACTTGGAAGTTTAACTTCTGTATCATAAGAAATATTTTAAAAAGAGGATAGGAGAGGAGGATAAATATTAAACTCTCCTAAGTCAATAATATTTTTAAATTACGGAAAATTAGCTTGATAATAAAGTAAAAAATTATGCTATAATTCTCATTTTAGAAACAATGAAATTTGAATATCTATGCTCCTCATTATCAGTCAAATCCAAAGCTTTTTATATAAATGTTACAAGAAGACAAAGAGATTTTTATCATTCAAAACCACATACCCAGAACATCAAGTGATTTGGTAAAACGTCATCAAAATAAATTCTGCGGATACACTTTGAGCACACTCCCGCGAACGTGTTAGAAATGGAGGCAATTAAACAGAGAACCCTATTGGTCCTAAGGAATCGCGAAACACAGGGATGTCATTCTAACCCCGATTCACTCCCCGCCCGGGAGGTTGGGAGGTGTCAAGTGAACAAAGGTTTGCGATGCTAAGTAAGACAGCAATGATGAGCTGGAAGCGGTCTGGAACATCTGAGGTAATGAAGGGGCAAAGTGTAGGATGAGAGAGAAGAGAGAAAAGGAGGGTTCGGAGAGGTAGTGGAGAAAGAGGATGAGGAGAATAGGGGTTATCGGCACCCTCCGCTCTAGACAGCTAGAGGCTGTGGAATGATTAGGGAGTCACGACGGAAAGGCATGATGAACCTCGGGGACTCGAAAGAGGGAATGGGTTAATATTTGGGATACAACAGGATGGCAGGACGGTTCGTAGGGAAACGAGTCAAGCTGTTTGGAGGGTGGCGAAAAAATAAAGCTTTTCAACGTCTACTACATAATAAGAGAAAAGTTTTTGTGACGTAGAAGACCGAGCGTGATTAAATAGGCAGGAAAGGGTGGACTGAAGGATGAAAAGGGTCGTTGCCAGCGTAGGGAGAAGGGGAAACGAACTATGAAAAGAAATGTCACCCCCAAATTAAGATACAAATAGGGATGTCATGGTTACGTGAGATAGGGTGAGGGAAACAGGAGGGCCATTTGGCAGAACGTGCAAGAATAAAGCATTGTAGCCATTGTTGCGCGGGGGAAACTTTTTTTGAGCGTGGCTCGGGTAACCGAGGGAATCAGAGGCGATTGGAAGCGAAAAAAATGTTTTTAATGCAGTGGCTTGTTATTTTTACAGCATTGTGCGGCTAATTCGTACAGATCAGTTTTAAGTGGTCAAACATTGTCAACGGTTTATAAGCAAGTACGCATAAAAACGATTTAAATTAAATTATTACGATCTTTTTTATTGGCTCGTGAGTCGAAGGTTGCGGAAAAACACTAACGTAAGATAACTACTCTTTTCCGCTCCAAAAAAATCTAATAAAAACTATATAAAAAATAACATTTGTTAATTTTATGATTTACTGATAAATAAATGAAGAGTTGCACTTATTGTTACCAACATTTGAAATAAACCTAGTTTATTTTTGTTGACCGTCCGTCCATTTCTGTAAATTACATACGCCGAATTGATAAGGATAGCGTAATCATTTTTACGGGGTATGTCCTCTACTCTTGAACAAACGTCGTTATGTCACTCGCTCCAGGTGCAAAGTAAACATTGGCGAAAAAAGCGCATCGTGCAATTAAATTCACTTATTTCTTCAGTTTGTTAAATACATGTAAATTTAAAAGAGAAAATGTATACAAATAGAGACCTGATCCATTTTATTACCAAATATAAACTTAATTTCCATTATTTCATTTAGCAATATTTTGATGCACTTTCGCTTACTTAATTGTTTTTAAGTCCATCAAATTCCCTGTTAATTTTTTCCTGCATACTGCATGAACATGTGAAAAGGCAACTACTCCCGAGGTATTATTTAACAGCGAGTGTGTCCTCCACTTTGGAACGATTCATTATCAATGTGCCATTCCAACTGAATTAAATCCCATAGTTGGGGCAAAAAAAAAAAACTCGGCACCACTTACGTGATTTGCAGAATAATTCAGCGATCTCTGCATGCGACTTCTTTCTCTACTTGTCCTAAAATTAAATTACGATGTAAATGGATCCATAAAGTTCTAGCCGTTGCATAATGCTAGGTCTTTGCGTGCCAGAACAGATACGTGAGAATGGCAATTCCCTGTCTGTTCACATGTAAATTCGAAATGGCATGAGTTCTGAATCCCTTTCTCTCTCTCTCTCCATCTCTTTCCCTCTCGACTTGTCGCGTCTCGTTTAACGATTTCGCGTCCCAGATATCTCTCGTCTCCCGCTTCCGCCGCCATGTTTTCCCAGCTTCCCGCCTCGCCAGACAGAGCGAAATATTGCAAACCGAGTCAACATCAATGGCGATTACACAGAAAACAAACAGAGCAGATATATCGTCGGTGAGAAAAGAACGGGAAAGTAGAAATAAAAATATCGATCTGGTGGCTTGCAACTTGTTGTGGTCTTCGGTGAAAACGTTTTAACTCCTTCCTTTTGTCGCGATGACTAGTTGAGTAATATAATACATAAAAAGTCATAAAGTATGCAAAAATCTCTTATCGCTATATTTTTTCTCGCGCGAGTAAAAGTTGAAACGTTCTTTTGTTTAGCGTTTTAGATCGGCGTGAAATACTTTTGTAATTATAGATGCGATATATCAGAATTTTTATTAGCTATACTTCGCAGGAGGTCTGAGTTAATAATTTTATTTTCCAAATTCAGGAAAGTATTATCGAGGTCAACTTTTGTCTGAAATCAAAAGAAACAATGTTTCTCCTATAAAAGGTCAGAAAAGCATATACGCATGTAGACTAGAAAGTAGCCGTCATCAGCGTTGAGTCAAATAATAAGTTTTATAATCTACTATCGGCGAATTACACTGATAATTGTAACTTTGAAACCTAAATTCGCATCTGATTCTTAAAATTTTGTATGGCAGTTGGAGATATATAATTTTTCAATATTATTTTTCCAATGATAGAAAAATCCATCAGCTCCGTTAAAGATCTTCTGATAAAGAATATCGGGAAAACTAAAAGCAACTGCGTATTTGTTAAGCTCCGCTTCTCGCGCCTGCTGATATTACCATGTGTTTCGTGGTATTTAGGATTTTATTCGGGGCAAGAGGCCTTATACGCGAGTGCGTGCGCGCGAGGAAGTGAAGGGAAAGAGCGAAAACGTGTCCTTGCAAAGCTGAACCATTCCCTTCGCGCCGTTATTAATTTGAATTCTCTATATCTCTCTCTCTCTCTCTCTCTCCCTTCATCCCTCCATATTTCTTCCTAACTTCACCCCTCTTCGGATTTATATATCGTTCAGTGCGGTATGAATCTGCGCCGTGGCGCACCAAAGTCGTGGGAATTGGAGACCTAAAATCTCTCACTAATATTGCCCGCAGAAATGTCTTAACGCAAGCTCTTTCCCAATAAAAAAAACTCGGCGCCGACGATGTTGCGGCAATTTCCGGACAAACATAATCGAATTTCGCGGAATAGATGAGTAAAGAGGTGAGAAATAGGGGAAGAGAAAAGCAGATGGACTGACGAAAAAATAAAGAGCTAATAAAAAAATCGGTATAACGTACATTGTACAAACTTTCTCATATACTAATGCGTCGTTTAGTTATCTTTTGAAAATGAAAATCGTATGAACCGGTTTTTAGAAAATCCTATTTTTGTTTAAGTTTCTCAAGAATAAACTAGCCTTATATTAATTTTTTGAGAAATATGAAGTACATATGTAGTATTATTGCAGACATATACTCAAGTAACGGTACGAAATTTTATCAAAATCTTTCTAGCAGTTTTTGAGAAAATCAAAATATTGTTAAAGTTGTCTAGAATAAACTAGCCTTATATTCATTTTTTTAGAAATATGAAGTCCGTTGAATTTTAACGGATTTGGCGAATCTAAAATTTCGACCGAGTAACATGTAAGCATCGCAAGAATAAGATAGTACACAGTTATACCCGTCGAATAAAGCAAAAATGAAGAAAACCGCTCCGCATTTTCCTATTTAGATGAATGAAGGAAGAAAATCTTACGAAAATAACGTATAAACTCCCTCCCCCTCCCTTCCACCCTCTTCTTCCCTTCTCCCCCTCCGACCCCTCCCTCCCTCCCTCCCCCTCCATCTCCCACCCTCCCCCTCCCTCTCTCCACCCCTTCCCTCTAATTACGTCTCTCCACCTCCCCCCTCCGTTACCATCCATCTCTCTCCCTCCCTATCTCGTATTAAAAGCATTCAAAGCGAACAATCTTACAAACATTCTCCTTTATACGTTAGATTAGCGATAATTCAATTAAAAACAACAAATATTTGGTTTCCATGTAAACAAATTAAAATCGTACACAGAAATTGACTTGCGATATTACGTTAAAATTTTTCCAGTATAAATGCATTGAACTCTCAATTTCGGCGACAATGGGAGTTGTCATGGTAGCTTTCAATGGGCATTGTATTAAAACTGATAAAATCACTTATTTTATTGATTCTAAATGCATTTTTATGCTAATTCGATCAGGATTCGGATTCTGTCTTCAATAAAAAAAATTCTGTTCTTTTCTTCGTAGAACTGTTCAAGTCTCAAGTTCGTACCATGTTTTTAAGTAATTTTAAAATTCAAATGAAAAATAAGCTGCACTCGTCCCTATGTTATTCCAATGGAGAAAACGAAAAAAATCTGATGTGGCCAACACGACTTCCTCCATATTTGGGATATAGATATTTAAATTATTATGAATAGCATTATGAGGCAAAAGTATCATTTCGTATCGTAAAAGAATACAGTCGTCCTTATTGCCGTAAATTAGGTATATTTTGAATATGTTTACAGAATTCACCGCTACATGGTGGCGGCGCTGTATACGGGAAATTACGAAAAAGTTGAAATCTCCGAAAATTTGTTTCAAACAAAACCTGGAAGAAATTTTATTCTCTACAACTTTGGTCCTCACGAAGATTACCAATAACGACGTTTTTAAGGAAATATTTGACGGAAACCGAAAAAACCTATTATTTATAAATAATTCCTAAACAATAGCTGCTATAGAAAATTGTTTCAAATGAAAGTTGTAGGAAACTACATTCTCTATAACCTTTGTATAGAACTGTATATACAATAATGATGTTTTAACAGCGAAATATCGCAAAAACCGAATCGGGTTTCGAATAAACCTCGACTTCCGGTTAACTGTTATTGTCCAAAAACTAATCAGTTCTTTGTGCCCATACCAAAGTGTTATATGTGAAGTTTGGTAACGATATGGCAAGTACTTTTTGAGTAGAGTGCCAACAATCACATATACACACATGCACACACTCAGACATCACTCCGAAAATAGTCTAAACGTGTTCTAAGGACCTCAAAACGTGTATTTCCGTTGAAATCTCGAAGTCGATTTTTTTCGTGATCACAATACTTTCCCATTACTACGTATGGAGAAAGTAAAAAGAAAATATTTCTGTCTGTGTGGGGTGGTAGTCGGGGTTTCCGGGTACCCTATGTTACTCGTAGAGTCATATGAAGTCAATTTGCAAAGTTTGATCTCGATAGCTCCACGGGCGTGAGAATGTATAAGGAACAGACAGATATACAGACATTCAATTATATATATATATATAGATTTGGTATTATTGAAGACGTAAACTCAAGTAACTGTACGAAATTTGATCAAAATCGTTAGAACCGTTTTTAAGAGTCATATTGTTGTTAAAAATGCGTAGAATAAACTTCCCTTAATTATTGAGCAATGTCTACTCTGTATGATAAAATGCCTAAGTACGAGATTTCATTCATTTTCGCTCTAAAGTTTAGGTCCTAGAGCCAATAACAGACAGACAGACGGCATTGCGAAAACCACTTTTTCGGCTCAGCTACACCTATATGAGAAAGTAAAAAGATGCTGCACCCTTAGCCGCGCTCGGGAAATGAACGACTTTTACGAAATTGTTTTAATTTTTCTCTAATTTATTCGTGCTGGGTGTTGATTTTACGAGTATTATCTGCCACCTTCCGTATTAGTACTTTCTCTTTGAAAGCGAAGGATATAACCCCAGTTCAACTTTATTTATTTTTGGACGGGGAAGGGTATGCAGGATTAGAAAGAGGAGTCGGGGCTTGTGTCATTCACTTCGACCGTATAATAATTGGTCGGTTAATAGTTTATGTAAATTGGTGTCTTTCTCCAGTATTCAAGAGTTTGCTACCTGCGTCGGCAAACGATAATAAAGAAATACATTTCCTTCTACCTTTCAAGCAAAAAGACGAAATCCACTTGCGACTGGGCCCGGGGAATAATGCGTAATTTTCCCCACGCAGGAGTTTATTTCTGGATTTTAAGGGAGGAAAGGACGTGTCGAAACGTCGCTGCGCGTAGCAGGCCAAGTTTTGGACGAACCGCGAACGAGAGGCGGGGTATAGAGCGACGCGAGAAGATAAGATGTCCTTTGTTTAGTCTCGCATTGTTTTCGGCTATTTTTAATCGCCGCTGCCGTGCGGTCGGTTTCACCGTTGCAGTTGCTAAGGGAAATCATTGGGGAGGGCGACAAAAAGCTATTTTACATCTGTCTTCCATGCAAAGATGATATCGTTTCAAGCTATTTTTCTGAGATTTTAGATATTTTTTAATGGGTAAAATCATTGTTCCACCGAATTGATCGAATTGTTTAGCTAATATAATAAACTGTGGAAGTTTACCGTTTATATGTTACCTTTACCCCGGAAACCTTAAGAAACTATACCTCAATTTTCAGAGTATGTAAGCCAATAATATATATTTATAGCATTCGATAAAATATAAATTACGCTTTATAATTTTAGTTTAAATGAATTTAAAATTATATTATTGAAATAGCGTGCTATCTAAAGTAAATTATAGGTTTATTAACAAATATTTTCGTTTTTTATAGATCGAAGCTGCTAAAACACAGCAAAATCGCCCTAAGGTAAGTTAATGATTTTAAAATTTTTAACAGAAAATGTAACCGTTGATTTTAATTCAAAAGACACTTAGTCATTATTAATTACACATATATCTCGCTTTACGCGTCTTCTGTTTGGTATGATTTTCATTTTAGAGAACTAACACGAACTGCACGGCTTTAGCAAGGTCTCAAAGCATTAAAAAACCTTAAAATGTTTCAGTTCGAATCATAGGCTATAAAAAAGAATAAAGTACGCAATTCTGAATATGATATAACTAAATAACTAAATGTAATACCCACTAGGAGTTTCACCTGCATTTTAACTTTGGAAAGTCTGTCTTCCTGTAGATGCATTTTCAAATATATGATTCTATGGCTTATGTTGAATAACATTCTGGCATGTATATTGCAAAAATGCAGCTAATTCATCAAAATATAAGCTGAATTCGAATTAATAATATCATTTACAAAAATATTCTAGCTAAATGATATGGCCATCTTTTTAATTTATTTCCGAATTATATAAAAAGGTTATGTTAATCTGAAATTATCAAAACATACATTGAAAAAACTGAATGTCACTATTTTGATTACCTGAAACACGAAGTTATTATTGACAGATAGTTCATAGCGACCTAATAAATCATACTCAGGCGATCGTTTCGGGAAAATTATATGAAACTACTCACGATTTGCCTAGAATCGTTTTAGCCGTTATTACCACTAAACCGATGAATTTAACGAGAAATCGCGATCATGTTTTCTTAAATAGGTTTCCCTCTCCATTGAACCAATTTCCCATTCTATTCCAATTAAAAAACTCCTCCCGTTCCAGCTCTGAGCCATAACAATACCATTCTCTCAGAGCGTTCACATTCTGAAACGCAAGTTCCTTTCTCCTCTCTCTCCCTCTCAAATCCGTAAAAGCGACCTACCCATGCAAAATTTCCCATCCGATTCGAGAAGATCCATTCCAATTCATCGAACGTTCAAATGTACGCGATGACTATGGACTATCATCAAGACAACCTTTCACCGAGGATTTCCCTTTGCGTTACACGAACGGGAGTTAGGAAAGGGGATTTTTCGCAAAAAAAAAAGACTCAGGCAACCCTCTCCCACTCAATAGACAACGGGTTTTCTTTTTATTATTATTTTTAACGTCCGCACGCCGGACGGGGATGGCTTTATGGCCTTTAGGACCTTCGGTTCGCCTGAAGGGACTGTTACGGATAGCTAAGCGGGCCGGCAACGGTAGAGAAAATGCCGCCATTCGAAGAGGGAGAAGTAAGGTTCCAAATGTTCGTCTCTCTCTCTCTCTCAAAATCTCCCGATCCCTTTTCCTCCTGTTCTGTCTGGAACGCATTCATCTCTCTTCTTCCTCCCTGTGCGCGCCCCCAATAACGTTCATCTCTCCCCAATTTCCGTCTTCCTGGCATTCATTTACTCTTTACTTCCCTTCGCACCGCGTCGCTTCGACTACCTATCCTTCCTCCCCCTCCCCCCCCCCTCTCTCTTTTTGCCTCTTCACGAAGGTTCGCTTTTACGTATTATGTGCCTACGGAGATTAATCCTGCATTACCGCGCGCTCTCTCTCTCTCTAATTTTCTCTCCATCTATATACCTCTCTCTCTCTCTCTTGGCTCGCGTCGTAAAAATCCACCCCGGCTTACTTTTATTTCTCTTTCCCTCTTCATCTTCTATGCCGTCTAAATGGGTTTACGTCCCCTTTTTCTTAATGCCCTTCTCCGCGCTGTCTCTTCCCCTTTTTCTTCTCATATCGACGCCGTCTCATCTTGCTAGTATCAAGTATCTTTCGCCGTGATCCCTCCTATTTCCTACATTCTTTTATATTTGATCTCGTTCTGTGCTTAATCCCAATTTATCACTCGGATCATTCCACGTCCCATGCATCATTATAATCCGTAATATCCCTCGCTCAAATAATTTCGACGCGTCTACAAATTCCGCTATATTACTCACGTCAAAGCAATGTTTGCGATTCCCTTTCTCCGTTCCTTCAAAGCTTCTCTCGATTTATTTTCCAAATCCAATTTTTAAATTACTTTGAGCGTTTCATTTCTCTTTTTCGTGCATTCTTCAACGTCTTTCCCAATGCCGTCTCTCGACCTAATTTCTCTTTATTCTCTCACATCACATTTTATCACCCGACTATTTTTATTCCTAACTACATCTTTTACTGTAACTTTCATTTCTACTATCATTTCCCAATTCTATCCCTTTATTTATTCGATAAAGCTTAGGTTTATTCATCATTTAATCATATCCATACTTGCTTTAAATGTCGCTACTGTTCGTATTTATTACTACATATTATTTTTTAACCACTATCGATATTTTTTATTTTCGAAGCAATATTTTTGAAATTATTATTTTATATTTTCATCGCATCACACGCATTACTATTAACTTAGACTTCTTCTTCTTTCATATCAATTATTTACCTCATCTAAAACAACACATTTCCATTGCCAATTCCTGCTTTCTTCTTTAATCTCCACCTTCTCCTCTTCTCATTTCCCCAACACTCGCCCTTATCTCAAACTTCGCTATCTCAAAATTTCACCCGCATTTCTCTCTCCCTCTCTCTTACTCTCGCGTCTTTTCCCTAAATTGTCCTCGTATAGCTTTCAATTTCGCCTATACCACCATTTACCCACGCACCTTCTAACCGTTCCAGCCCCTCTTTTCCTCCTTATATAGACTCCTACTCCCTTCTCCCGCTCACCCGTCTCCAAAACCCTCCTTATTCAAATCCTCTTTACGAATTCACTTCCTTTTCCTTCTCTTACACTATTCACCAACCCTTTCATTGAGACTACGTCTCTCTCTTTCGTTCGGAGACCTCTTTAATCCTCTCTCTCTCTCTCTCGTTCTCTTTTCATTCCTCCTCCTCTCTATATCTCATTTCCTCTCTCTCTTGTCCTCTCTCGCTCTCTGCCCAACCGACGCGGTCTCTTCTTCCCATCTCATCATCAAGAGAGAACGTAGAACTTTTTATTTAGCACCGTCTTAGTCAAGCAATCTCCCTTTTTCTTTCTTTAAGTGAGAGAGAGAGAGAGGGAAGATTGTTTTTTGTGTGTAATTCCTCCCGTGGTAAAAATTCACGCATCACGTTTTAATTTCTAGACTATAATGAAGGTGAGCTTCCGAATAATTTCGTTTGTATACATTTTATTTTAAATTCGAAAAGAATCGAGATATACTATTCGCAATTATGTAGCGTTTGGCAGGTTTGCGAATTATAGTTAAGTATTGATTTGATTCTCTACTCTTTTATGATAAATGATTTGATTAATAGTCCGTATGAATTAATAATTTTTGAGTTAGACCAGTAGAAAAAAATTCAGTGAGAAAAACTTAATAACAGAATTCTATCAAAAGCGTACCGACAACTGTGAATTTTATTTTCTTTCATGACGTCAAAATTGAAATCCAATTCGATTATTTGATCGATGCTTGAAAATTCATTTTCAGAATTTAATTTCTGGGCTGGAGACTTTTTATTGGAACTTAAACTTCAGAAAATGTTTTAAAGATGTTTCCTCCATTCAAAAGTTTGCCAATTACAAAATGTCTTTTAAATTTTATGCATACGAAGAAGCCCAAAATATTTTTACATTGTAAAACAAGCTTTGAGATAAGCCAGCACATTCTGAGATAACTTAATATAAGCAGCGATTTCAACCAAACTTGCAACATTGAAATTATTTGTCAAAAATGAATGATTATAGATAATTTATTTATAAATTCATTTATCACTAAAATTTAAAGAATGTTTTATCCTGTTTTCATGGAAAATTAACCATAGGATAAAATTATATAGGTCATAACCAGGATATGGTTATAATTAAAAGCAGAGCTTTTTAGAAGTAGATCAACCTGTGTCCTTGCAGAAGAATATTTGTAAACCATCTTCTAAAAAATTCCCGAATATCAGCAGAAACCGTAATTAATTCAACCAATGTACGAAACCTTTCTTATATCACTCCCCTTGGGCACTAATTGATCTTATCAACTGTCGTCTTAATTTAACTTCCCACAGAATAAAGCAGAAAGGTGAAATCCCTCAGACTATATAAAAAAACAGACAGTTTTCATCTTCTCTTCCTTCTCTTTTACTCATACACAGGAGGGCGATTCCTTCTTTCGAATAATGTGAGGGTAAAAAATATTTCAAAGTTACATAACTGCGGGAAAAAGAAAATGCATACTAAAGAGTTTCCTCGTTCTTATTTTCCGATGAATTTGAAAAATCTCACGTTTATTATCTTGTTAATTTCCTTTTTTGTTTCCAGTTTAAAACTCCATTAAAGTGAGTCTTATCAAGGAGCCCCATCAAGACAGGAGAGAAGGCGTTAGGAAGTTAAAAAACAATGAATTTATAATCTCGTAATAAATCGATTAGTTCCTTAGTCTTCAACTTCCCGTCTTTCATTCTTTTATTAATTGAGGTCCCTAATTTCTTGAGATAATTATGACGGAAAATGAACGAACGAAGGATTAACTTTATTATAATTCAGGTAAGCTTCCTTATTCATGCCAACCTTCACATAGTAACATTATTACAATTATTAAGTATGAATGTATGCCAATTCAACTGTTTTAGGCGTAAATACGTGGAATATTTCAATTATGAGAAATAATGTTATACATTTGCAACTTTACACTATTATATATGTGAGACGTAGCCTAAACCAAGCGCAGTAGATACTGTTTGTTTGTCCCTGCATGCAGCGAGGAGAGGTGACAACGTTGGGCAGGGAGGAGAGGTGACAACGTTAGGCGAGAGAGGTGGGATTGGAGCGAGCAGTAGTTATCCTGCGGCGGAATGATTTGGTTGTTTACTATTTGTTAATAAAAGGCTCTATGCAATTGACTTCACGCGTTCTTTAAATCCACTTCCCCCCCCCACACACGCACGCATGCACACACGCACACACGCACGCACGCACATGTGCGTGTGTAGTTTATCATAGCAAATATCTTATATAAAATTATTCAATTTTCTAGAAACGAATAGGTATTTTTACCTTATGAGCAGAAAAAAAATGTAGAAATATCATCAACAAAATCATCCACTGGATATCAGTGTAACGATTTACAAAAACATCCATATTATAGCAAGTAATTCCTCAATAAAGATGAAGACCGAAATGAACATCGGAGTTTATTTTTCTCCCAAAGCACGTACGGTATAAATTTGAAAAGATTTGTCCAGTCCAGCGTATCCGTCAAAGTACGCATCCCGCCGCGGTAGAGAATAAAAAAACACTCCACAGTGATTACTATCAATCAAGTACCATTAAGGTTTTCCTTTTTTTCGCCCCGCTCTATACAAGTTGGAACAAGTAAAACCGTACGAACTCGTGAACGTAAAAAATGGACAAATCCCTTTTAATCCGCTTAGAACACACAGACACTCGCGACGGCCTTCTCTATCCCGGTAGAAAGCTACAAAAATCTGCTAGAGCACCCTTCCTCCTCTCCCCCAATCCTTCCTCCTTTTTGTAACCGCTGGCATGTATATATAACACTTAAAAATTTACCCCTCCTTTTTCCAAATCGATACTTCTCCGCCAACATTAACGATTTATGCCTTGTGTTCACGAGTTTAAACCTCGTTTGTCACTATTTCGTGCTCCCTTGGCGTGTTTTCGAGAGGGTTTTGGAGGCGAAAGAGAGAGAATTCGGGAGAAGAAGCAGGGATAGAAGCAGCGATTTGGTATCGGAAGGGAGAGGGTGGACTATAAAGGCGGCGGAGGGGGTAGGAGTCGGTGGTGGTTGTCGGAGGGAGAAAACGAGTTCGCACACGCGGAAGGCAGGAGCTAACCACCGATGCCCTTCATCCGAATCGATAAGAGCAACGCAATTACCAGCACAATACGTAATGTCCCTCCTCTACCATAGTACGCGGCCGCAATCTGAATGTCCTACCCTCTCCCGCGATATATCTCCGTTCCTTCTTTTAATCCTAACTCCCACTCATTCTCCTGCACCCACTCTTCTCGTTTTTATGGCGACTCCCCAACTCTCATCTTTTATTCCTCTTTCTCCCTCCATTCTGTCTCCCTCTCTCTCTTCCCGTATAACCCGGACACACACACACACACGAAAACGTCATTAGGGTTAACAGCCTTTCCTCAATTCCCTGGAACAAACACGGTCACTACATACAGTGCATCTCATTCAGTTCTATTCAGTCGCACTCCGGAAACCAGTTCTCTCCTCTCTCTCAATCCCTTTTCGCTATATGCTCCCTTACCTTCCACGTTCTTCTTTCCTGCTCGCCCTGTAAACCATTCTAAAAAAACTGAAACAATCGTTTCTTTCGCCGATTCCAGTCTACTTTTTTCCCCTCGCGTCAATATCGTTAAACGCATCCAAACATCCGTTCCGCTCAATGAATTGCGTGTTTTTTTCCTACTTTGCGAGCGCGATCAAACTTTTTATCCTCCTCTTTCCTCGTCTCACCTCTCCCCTTCTCCGAAAATGCAAAGTTTTACATCTGTTTGAAGTTTTGCCGCTTTCGCGCGTGTAGTTTTATTTTGTTGCCCGACAATTCATTTTCATTCCCGTTCAAGTGCAAGAGAATGAGGCGCAGTTTGTTACGGAACGGCGGTAATGACCGGACGTTAGTTGCGCATTCTCTACCGACGGAGGAATACGATGCGCGAGTGAGTTATGCGACAGATTTTTTTTTACATTTAACGATTTTCCAAAATGTTAATTTAAAGTTTAAGATTTCCATAATGGATTTTATATTGCAGCTAATACTGTTCTTATGAATTTCTGTTCAAGGGTAATTATAATACATCAACTGAATAAAAATATGAAAATCCAATTACAACACGATTGTAAAACGTAATTTGTTTGTATAATTAAGAATTACCTGCACTACCTATATTAAACTCTACAACCCTCTCTTTTTCCTATTTAATCATTTATAAAATATAGGTCTGTATGCGTTCGTCAGAGAAAATAAAAGATATTTTTAATAACAGTTTTGGAAATATGTATATTCATCTTGTGGTTTTTCATGATTATACAAACACTAATACGAATATATAAAATGAAAAATAATGTTGAATTCAACCTTGAATCTGAAAAATGCTTTTAAAAATTAGAGTTTAAAAAATAATAATATCTTTCAAAGAGGAACGATACGCTCGAAATGTATATTCCTAGCAATTCACATCTCAAAAAAATTATGGAGCTGAGTAATATTGGAGAGATGATGGAACGCGCAGAATATAGCCATTCAATATCGAAGACACTCAAAGCATTTGGATTTTTCCAATATTAGTTTTCCATTTCATCTTCTGCCGCAGTTTTTGATCAAGCCAATTTTAGGGCTCGAAATTTCGCGTCTCTATCGTTTCGCTATCCCAGGAATTCGACGCAAAACGATGACTTGCTTCGTAAAAGGAATATTGTTTCCTCGCGTGACGAAGTCGTCAAAGCCGCCTCCCAAAGTGAAACGAATGACTACCGCAAAAACCTGTGCTGGACTTCAAAAAGCTGCATCGCCCTCGGCACTATTTTTGACACGTGACCACTGCAACTGAAGTAATTTTTGGAATGGCATCAAAAATTCTGCCTATGCGGTTGACCTAAAATTTATGTGACCATTTGATAATGCTTTTATTTCCCAATTTGAAGCCGATTTCAATTCTACGAAGGTGATAATTAAATTGAGCAAATACAAACGCGTTATTCGCTTTTGTGCATAAAACAAACGAATAAATAAAAGAAATTTATATAATATAGTAATACATTATTGGCCATTAAGCTCTGCACCGTTCATACAGGAAAAGATCAAATCAATAAAATTAACAATAAAGCCTAAACATTAAAAAAGTATATTTTTCTGCCAATCGTTAAGGATTTTATTAATCAAACAAATAGCGCTGCAATGATAAAATTGGAAAATAATATCGATCAGTGAATCTGAACTAAAAAGCGACCTTGAGGGTGATAGCAACGGAATGAGTTCCATGGAAAACTAATAAGATCTAATATAAAATGCTATACAAATGAATCAAAATAACAAATATTTCATGTCGAATTTTCCGGAGGCATTTTGATTAAAAATTTGTAAAAGTCCGAATTTAATTATGTGAGTGCTAGGCTTGCCAAATTTGAATCGAAACGAAGCTATATCAGAGATGCCAAAATTAAATAAGCAGTAATATCGTTTATGCTTCAATAATATATCATCGATCGCACAACATTTGAATATAGAAAGAAGTTACCGCGAAAACAATACAAAAACATTAAACAAAAGTATTTTTTAACCAATACCTTTTCATGCTATAGATATAAACCGTCAGGTTTTCGAGGGACAACTGAAACCATGGTTACGTTCTCACTTGTTTTTAACATCTAAAATTTGATGGTAGAGCAGCATCATAAATTTGCTTTTAGTGGATCCGGAAAACAGTTATTCTGCAGCGACACATCGCGCGCGGAATAAAACAACTACCTATTTAAAAAACAAACCGATCTAATGATCTTAAAAGCACGATCTCCTTTTATAAATACTTCGCGCGCCACAACTCTTCGTTTTAACAGATGCCCAAACACTTCCCTTGGAATAGAGCCATCACCCATAGCAAAACCCCAACCAAATAATGACCGAGCAATGAATTTCCCTCCACCCTTATCTCTCTAATGTATAATTACCTCCTATTTTTTTTACCCTTTCATGCATTTTTATTGCCCCAACTCTCCCCTGCCCTTTTCTAAACTTACCACCACATTCCTTCCTTCCTCATTATTCTCCACCGCACCGAAATCCAAATCCCTCCGTCAAAAAGTTTATCTCTGGCCGTATCTTATCTTCCTCACTTCTCCACCCATCCCAACGACTCCACCCTCTCTCTCTCTCTTCTTTCAACTCAATCCTTCGCTAGACACCTCACTCCAACTCGCTTAAACAGTCCGATGAAGAAAGAAAGGGCACAACTCGAGCTATTCCCTCCTCCTGGACACACCTCCGCCCCTCGAAGCTTCATTTTGCCTCGCCCATAACACCATTCACCCACATCCCCTCGCGCCACAATGCCGGTCCGTCCCCGCCTCCTCTATCGCTTCCATAACTCCCTCCCTTGAGCGAGTGGAACCGACTCCACCCGCCCACGCTTCCAACACGCCCAACTCCCTCCCCTTCAACCTTTCCTCCACTCCGATTTCTCCTCTCCGAGCTTTGCCGACACTCTCTCTCACTCTTCACCCAACCCTCCCTACCAATCCTCCTCCCTTTCACCTTACTGGGGTGTCGTACGACCGAGAATTTGTAGCCCTAAAAAAAAATTAAGAAAAGAGATGGTGCGAGTTTTGTCGTTTCCATCCACTCTTGTCTCTTCCTCTATTTATATTTCTGTCTTCATCCCCTCGCTCTCCTTAGGGACGTTCGATGCCAGATGTACCACATTCCTCTCGCATTTTCTTCCTCACCTCTCCCTTACCATTTCTTTCTTCTTTTTCCGTCTTTTTGAGGCTGTTATTTACAACTCTTCAACTGCCTGCTTTTATCCTGTTTTTATGTATAGGATAACTTCGTCAGTACAAACTTCAAGAGACTTGAATTTTTATAACTTGTGATAAATAGGACTCCAGAGTAAGCACCATGTATCCATTAATGGCAGAGGACTCTAAGTACACTTCTCAAGAACGAGTGTTCTGTGTTATCCGATATTCTGTACATAAATTTTCATAATAATTCTTCATTTCCCCTAAATATTTAAATTTGATTGAGCTAGTTCCACCCTCACTGAAAATTTCCCATTCGAGTCTCGTTTCTTAAGGCGTCATTTTATCATTCAAAGTCTTCTACTTAAGAAACATGGAATTTTAGTCAAATTATCTTGGTCATCTATTTATTTTAGCAATATTCCTCTTCGAGTTAAAGTTTGAAACATAAATTGAAGCTTAATGAAAAAGTTTACGTAAAAATGTATGGTGGTGTTACCATATTTGTCTTAACCATTCAATAAATTAAGCCTACCTTATAAAATAATTGTATTCAAAGCAAATCAGAAGAAAGCGAGAGTAGGAAATAAATAATTAGAATATCCGCAGTGGCATCACTTCCTAAACAGAGTAAATAATAACGGCATAAAATATGCTAAGGTCTCTCAAGTGAATTTCACGAATAAGAATATGTTTTCTATTTTTTCGACCCAGCTTGATATTTTAAATCCTATTTTAATGATCACGAATAAAAACCAATACCTCCTGATATGCATACGATAATTTAAATTCTGCTCTTACTCTCCTTATATATTCCCCATTTCTCATATATTAGTGGAAGATAAAACAACCGCAAAGTTTTCTTAAACTCTTTCTCCCATCTCTTCAATTTATCTTCATATACACACAATATTAAATCTTTCAAGCTATCGGCTTGTGTGGCTTCCCTCCACCCACTCTTCTCGCCTACGCTACGTTCACACGTGCGGAAGAATTACAAACTCTCAATTTTGACTAGCAATAATGCATATTCCCATCTTTCTCCAAAATCCAAATTTCACCTCAAGTACGTATATCACCACATGGCCGTAATATAAACATCTTATCATATGTACCACATTCCTTAACTTCGTCGTGCAATTCTTTCCTTAGTTTATCATATCCTTTCTCTCCTGCTATTTCGCAATACATACTTAATCTTTCACATTCTCCTTACTTAGATATACCTCAATAAGCCAGATACATAAATATCTAATCCCCTAATGTTGAATCTCTTTAATTCCCTCATTTTCTTGTGGAAAGCATTTCGATTTTTACTTTTGCGTGACCCTTTCTCTATCAAACATATCTTTTAAAACTGGTATTTTTCCTTTCACAATCAATGTTTAGAATCTTTCATTCATTACTAAGGGTTTCGTAATTACACAAAACTTAATTTTAAAAGTCGGTACAAGGTACGTTGTACAAACTTTCTCATATATTAATGCGTCGTTTAGTTATCTTTTGAAAAATATGAACTGTGTAGAATCGTTAAGAACATCAACTTAAATAATTATACGAAATTTCATGAAAATCGTATGAGCGTTTTTTCGGAAATCCAATTGTTATTAAAGTTGCCCAAGAATAAACTAGCCTTATATTCATTCTTTGAGAAAAATGAAATATCTAGTATTGTTTCAAACGTAAATTAAAGTAACAGAACGAAATTTGACCAAAATCGTTGTAGCCATTTTTAAGAAAATCACATTGTTGTTAAAGATGTCTAGAATAAACTAACCTTATATTAATCTTTTGAGAAATATGAACTATGCAGTATTATTTTAGACGTAAACTCAAGTAACTGTTCGAAATTTGATCAAAATCGTTATAGCCGTTTTTGAGAAAATGAAATTGTTGTTAAAAATGCGTAGAATAAACTTCCCTTAATTATTGAGCAATGTCAACCATTTATTCATGGATTCTGCTCCGTATGATAAAATGCCTAAGTACGAGATTTCATTCATTTTCGCTCTACCGTTTAGAGCCGCGAACAGACAGACAGACGGCGTTGCGAAAACCACTTTTTCGGACTCAGGTACACCTAAAACGTATATTTCCATCAAAATCTCGAGGTCGAATTTTTCGCGATAGCAATACTTTCTCAATATACTTCTTATAAAGTAATACAGGTGAAGTCCATTAATATATCCTTGAAGATGATACGCAATGGAGAAATGTCGTTCTTTGTAGTCTGTTTTCTACTTTTTTGCGTAACGAATACGTTCCCCGAATATTGTCCAGTTCACGTTCCCTGTATTTGCAGACAAAACAAGGGTGTTTGGTCTACTTCTTTGCTCAATGAGCAGTATCACGCGTTCTCGTTCACAAAATTGATGCTACCTTTCTTCCATCATTTGCTCTATATCCCTTTCTGCTCCTCCCTCCTAAATGAATCACTTTTTTATTTTCTCGCTTCTCTTATACCCCTTCTTTTTCATCCTCTCTAGTCTCCTCCATTCCACTCCCTATCTTTCTATTTCTACCTCACTAGGCTATATAAACTTTCTCTAACTCTTCCCCCCATATATATATATCCCATATTATCGTCACACCCATCTCTATCTCTACTCTATCTTATCTTTCCTTTTCGCAATCCTTATTAAAACTCACCATTTCTCTGAAACTTTTTCACCTCGACCCTGACATTCTAGCACGTCTCTCTCCTTTCTCCCTCCCACTTTCAAACAATCTCGGCATCTCGACCCCCTTTATCCTGTATCGCTCTCATCGCTCCTTTACTCCCACCACCCTTACCCTATCTCTAGTACCTCTCCTCTTGCATCCTTCTCACTCATCGACTGTAGGGATGGAGGGGAGAGAAAGAATCTGTGAGGGACTGTAGAAGGGGTAATCTTCCTCGTGCGCGCTTAACATTCCGTATGCCCGGTTATACGTAAACCAAACCACCTTCCTCTTTCCTCCCCTCTCTGTTTTCTCATCGCCCGGTCCCGCAACCCCTCAAATCCCCTTTCCACACGCCTGGAAACTCTTCCCTCCCTCTCGTTCTTCCCCCTCACCCTCCGCCTCTCCTTCTTCCCGCTCCGTTTCCACTTGCGATGCCATTATTCATTCTCTACTCCTACGCGTTATCCTTCGGTTTTCGCTTCGCCTTCTTTAAAACTCTTCCCACCCACTCCGTTATACCCTTATTCATCTCCTCCACTCCATATCTCACCCCATCTTCCCTTCCTCCTCTCCTTCACAATAAAATTCTCCTTTATGTGACAACTTTCCCCCCTCTCTGTCAGTATACACCTAGGACGCCCTTCCTATCCCCTTTTCTCATTACGTCCAGCCCGCTCCCTTCTCTATACTTTCCACCTGCCTTTTATCTTCTCCTTTCCCCCTCACCTACGTCCTCATCCGACTCTCCTTTTCTCCCTATCCTTATCTGTGGCGTTCTCCCAACAATTTCTCACCCCCTTCACCCTTACATTCTTTCCCCTCTGCATCCTTTTCGTATCCCAATTTCTCTCTCTCTCTCTCTCTCTCTCTCTCTCTCTCTCTCTCTCTCTCTCTCTCTCTCTCTCTCTCTCTCTCTCTCTCTCTCTCTCTCTCTCTCTCTCTCTCTCTCTCTCTCTCTCTCTCTCTCTCTCTCTCTCCTCTCTACCACGCTTTCTCCCTCTCACTATCATTATCCTTTCCCTAGCACCGCCCATGGTCGTCATCCTTTTTCCCAAACCCAAATGCTAAAAAAGCCTCTCCCGCCATAAACATTTATTTTAATCTCCTAAAAGAGGGCGACCGTTTTGGTAACGTTTTAAGGGTTTCTCCATTCATTTATTTAATTTCCCGGAAACGATTTTTATTGTTTGGGACAATCGAGTTTGGTGTATAAATGACGAAGCATTTATCGTATGCAATACATTTGAATGGTTAAGCGTACAAAAATATATAAGGAATCTTTACAGCACGTAGCATCTGTTTTCCTTATCTCTCTATGGATACAAGTATGTCGTGAAAAATTCGTTTAAAAGGAAGTATTGTCAAATACTATAGTAAAATTTCAGAGATAGGGCAAAACAAAAATGATCATCGGAACATCGTGAACAACCACTTTTCATAACAGAATTAATAAATATTCATAAATTATGTATCAAAGACCAACTTAGGAAAGAATTTGGACGATAATCAAGCATTATGTTTCAAATTGTGATTGCATTAGTGTACAAGAGAACACAAAACTTTCTGACATCAATCACGGGGCCAGTAAAACGGTCAAATAACAGAAGCATAAGGAGAAGAGACACAATTGATAGAACGATCGAGGTTTCTGGCTTAATTCCAATACATCCATTATACAGGGCTCGAATAATTCAAAAACCTTAATTCAACCGTCTTTCCCATGAAAAATTACAGATGTACAATGCTTTAAATGATTAAGCGATATTGCAATTTAAGACAATACGGTTTCTAGTGATACAATTTAGTGAAGAAAAACAACACAAAAAACGATAGATATCGATTTTTCGAGATAAGCTTGAAGTAACTACTGATTATACTTGGAATCCTTGCTTATGGTTTTAATTATAACTAACTCTCTTTGGTTAAACTATGATATCACCAAAATTTTTATATTTTTCATTCCATTCATATTAAAATTTAACAGGAAAAATACAAATCATGTAAATAGTAAACCTAATCGTTTAGTTTATCATCTAAGGATAAATATGGTATCATTTTGGTATAAGGAAACTTAAAATTTTGTTAATTTAACAAAAAAATTTCGCGTGATATGTTTCCTCCAAACACTTTAATTTCGAAAAAATAAAGCGATATTTTAACAATTTTGTAATTGGAAACATTCAACCGTGGAAAAACAGCATAAGTTTCATTGTTGAAAGTAATAGTTTTATCGAAAAATAATTTTCCTTTGAGTTTCACTTCTACCACTGTCTCACAGACAAACGTAGAACGTGGAATTTTATGCGTCCTTCTGCATTTTTCTCGACGTTAATGAAACTTTCGCGCAAAATTTTCAAGAAACTACGAGGTAAGATGGGACAGTTAAGGAAAAGAGAAAGAAAAAATACGAAGTGCGACGAGTGCGATTCACCCGTCGCGCGGATAAGAAAAGACGACTGCTGTTTTTGTGAGAGAGCGCGCGTGTCAAAGTAAGACGAGACAATGATCCAGAGGGTGTGTCGAGGTTAACGGCTGAAGGAACAATTGAGGGTCGGCTGCGTTATGACACACAACGCAACACCCCTCCCGATGCTGTCTTCTCATGTCAAGAAGTAAAGAGAGACTCCTTGGTTTTTCTTCTCACAGTGGCGATCTTCTTCTGTTTAGTGTTTCGACTTCTTTCCCTCGCCAGGTTTTTAGATAAAATGTTTCGAATTAATGAGAAAACGCGACTGTAGGAGCGACGTTATTACTTTTACCGAGACATAAGCGGAGATTTTATATTTCGGTTTACGAATTACATATTTATTCAAAATAGGAGATCAAACGATATTCGCTAAAAGTTTAAAAGAACCATAGAATATCTGTAAAAGCATAAATTATTGAGAAAAATGTTTAAACCAATATCAATGCAGTCCAAGTTTTAATTTGGTTTAATCACAATAGATAATTAATTAATAGTATTGTTAGCACTAATTTGTAAACACGAACAAAATGATTTTAATTAAAATCTGTATTAAAACAAAGCCGCATAACTTGTGTTGCAGATTCAAGTTACAAATTAACATTACAAAAGGGAACAAAACAAATTTGTTGTATAACCGTAAAATGCTGAGAAATTATCTTATCTTTTCGTTAACCTTAAAGAGCAAAAATTCTCCACTGCCAAATACGACATTCCGCTAATGACTCGACAAAATGCTCGCACAAGATATCAGGTTAATCGCATTTTGCGTTAATGAGAGAGTCAAAGCAAACATTAATGATTCATCGACTCGCATTTAAAGGAAAAACAGCAGACAACCTTTATGGTATTCCACCTTTAATGAGTGGAGACGTAATGCCAGCGTTCGAAATGGATGCGATTATGCCCCGGATTCCCAGCGCCGAACGAAGCGAAAACGAAGCTCCATTCCCTCAATACACGTTGCACAACTAACCTGAGCCTATAAACGATTCAGCCAAAGCCTGAAGCGTATCTTCCTGTTTCTCTTAGCGGATGTAAAAAATAAGAGGGCATTTGCTCGTGATTTGTGGAAATCGTTAAACCGTTCCCCGAAATTCCACAAATCTTTCTAGGAAGTTTCTATATCCGACAAACCATTTCTTCAATTTCAATCCCTTTCTTAAGAGATTTTACATCTCTTTAAACCTATTCATTAACACCTTCTCGCTTTCCTCTTAAGATATTAAGCAAAATTCATTGGAATTCGGTTCCACACCGCGCGGAAAGCCTTTAAAAGGGTAACCCTTGGATAGGTAAGATAAGTTATCCAATATGAGTCGTCTCATCTTTTATTAGGAGACTATCTTAATAAATCACTTGAAAAATTTAAAACTGTCAGCATCCTTGTTATCTTTTTCTTTTACGAAAATATACAGTTTCTATTGGCGGCGCATATGTGTATACTTAAATTTTAGAGAAATATTAAATGGTTCTTCCACATCTTTATGTGATAGCATCCTTATTACATAGGAAAACCTTTTCAAGGTATAATTTAATACGAAAAATTCTCGGTAACACAATTTACGGCTTTCTACTCATTATAATTCCAGATGAATTCTGTCTCACCAAATATTTATAGTTGGTAAGCTTTACTGACTGACTATTTAATGTAACTCTATAATAAATAAAATAAATACATAAAATAAAAGCACATATATTTATTGACAAGAATTCAGAGACAGCACGGGGCCAATTATACTGAATATCGTAACAACAACAATAACAAGTAACAGCAATAACAAGGACGAACACACACGACCATGCCCTCGACAGGATTCGAATCTGCGACCCTAGCATTGGGAGCTAGACACGCTATCCACCCCTCTACCAAGGCCGGTTTTACAAATTTCTATATAATTAAAAGTTCCGTACCAGAGGATAATTTTTTTCTGGAAATTAACGTAGGCATATAAATTTAGGCCATTCGGTTGAATTAATTGGTAATAATAGTTAGGGTTAAATAGTGATATGGAATGCTGATAGAAAGTATGACCATATTCGAATTCACCCATTAAAACTAATTTAATTTTTTCTTAGCTACTTGAATAAAAAGATTCTTTATCGTCTAATTCAAAATTACGCTCAAAGAAAAATTACTGTAAATGACTTAAAGATATATACGCGAAACAATAAAAATTCATAATTTAGGAAAAATAATTTAAGACGGTACTTCAAAAAGAGATATGAAATAGGGTTGATGATTGCTGAGCATAAATATTTTATGTAGAAAACATTTAAAACAGATATTCGCGCCATTTTATTTTCAGAGGCTGATAAGTAAGCATAACACATACCAAAGTAAAACACAACCCCCTTTCACTTCCTATCACCCAAAACAAACTCACGAAAAATTCACGTCGTTAACATAATATTTACTCGCGCAGAATAGATTAATATATTCACTTTCCTTTTACCGCGAGACATAAATCAAACGCACGCCAATGGTGTGTGTGGTTGGTGTTCGCATTAAATAAAAAAAAGAAGCAAATATCCCAGCCGAGCTATTTGTGGCTCCGGTTCCCTTCTACGACCCTCTTAACCAAAATGGCTATCGCATCTACAAAACGCTCTCCTCCCAACTCCTCACCTCCCTCACTCTTCTCCTTCCCTATTTCTCCTCCGCTTCCTCTCCTACCACCGCCTCTTCCTCGATTCCTCGCATCTTCCTTTTCTTCCTCTCCATTGCGTCTTCATAGGCCATTTGTTTCCGTGGCTTCTTCGGCCGATTCCCTCCTCCTTTACCCTTTCCGCCTTTTAACATTCTTCGAACGAAAAGACTTTCCTCTATCTCGCCCTTCTGGATACCGCCGATCTTCTCCCCCCCTTCCCCCTCTCTCCCTCAATGTTTCGGGAGCGAATAACTCCTGCGCAAAACTCTTGATGCGCCATGCCGTAGTTCATTTTTATTTTCCATCCCATGCTCGGAGTCACAGATATTATCCGAAGTACAAATCACGGCAGTAGAGAGGAAAAATGGGGTAAGGGGCCGGAGGCGTGTTTGATAGCCACTTTACGACCTATAAGCTTAGCTTGTTTACGGAGAATTTCACTATCTCCAGGAGTTGGAGTGATGTCCCGAAGGCTATGGTCTTTACATTTTTATGACTAGCTTAGATCGGCGTAAAACTTTTCTTGGGTGAAATGCTCCTTCACATAAATATGCATTATTTATGCGAGTGTATGCGCGTACAATACATACATACACGTTGAAATGAAGTTGGACACCTCTCACTAGTTTTGACGTCTCACGTGGTTATATCGATCCGAGTTGTAGTGTATTCCAACAAAAACTTATATCCACCTAAACTATGACAATAAATTAATGATAATAAACATCAGCCATTGCTTTTATATCCAGATTAATATTTATTTATGTGCCTGCATGGATAGAAAATTCTTCTGGGGCATCTATTTATCCAATCCCTTAAACTCCTTCAACTAATACGCAAAAATTTGCCTGACACAATTTCACCTCATTCCGGCGGAGAAATGCGGGCAGGGAGAGAGAATAGATTCCCTCCCGATATTTGCGTACACGGAATATACGTCATTTCCGCTCGTGGAAAATGCTCCATACAATGACATGACACCATGTATTATCAGCTCTGGAAGCGTAACTCACAATCAGTTGCGCCTCTTGCGCTTCATGTCCTCGTCAGTACCACGTTATTTATTTCTTGATGCAAACAACAAAGAAGAAGTAATAAAACGACGCCGTTTACACGACTCATATATATATATGCATAAGCTTAATTCTTCATAGCTAAAAGAAAATATGTGCAGAATATGACAGACCCAACATATTTCCATTTTCTTCTTTTTATACAATTAAATTTTTGTTATTCTAAATGAAATATTTCGTAAAATTATTCTCTTCTTCAAGAACAAGCATTTAAAAAATGCTTGCCTCAGCTATCTCCGATAGCCACAACATGGATATAAAAATCTGTTGAATTGTTCTCTTCTTCCTTAAAAGTCACCCTCGGGATATGCCATTGCTTTGATTCTTAGAATCCTTTTCAAAACAAAATATCCTATATTGTCTAAAGCACAAGTTTTTAAAAAATTACCCGCGCAATTTCTTGCCAAATGGTCAACCATGCTTTGCGTAAAAAACTCATCGCTTATTGATACTCCTTTCGTCATCTTGCCCGATCTCGCCAGATATTCCGCGCAATTTCCATCCAAACATCACTTGTTCCAATATGCTCGCCCGTCCTCCAGCGCCATATATTAAACTCAATGCTCACCGGAGCGTTCAAACACTGCAAACATTTAGGCCATCGACGGAAGGAGGAAGAGGAAGCCTTTCTCCGGCGGAAAGAGGGATATTGAAAAAAAATCGAATCGAAATAAAAAAATCCGACCGGAGAAAAAATAGAACTCGGGCGAAAATCGGGCAATATCCAGGTCTTTCGACTCGTATGTGGAGAGCGTGAAAAAAAAATCCCGGATGGTAAAGCGAGGGCGGAGATATTAGGCGACGCTTATGCGCCGAAAAAGAAAAAAAGTTGTCGATGTGTGTTATACCAAGTAGGAGATGCATGAAAACGATCGCCGGAGTCCCGGGATCGACCACTCACTCCTCCCAACACCTCTGCCTTTTCGCCGTACCGTTCGAAACCTTTCCTATCCTCTCGCATTATGATCCGTGGGTGAATCTCTTCGCCTCCCTCCCTCTTCCTCAACCCACTATCGACACAAATCGAATCGTCGCAACCCGTATCTCGGCCAAACCGAACGACGGGAATAACCCATTGGAATAGGCAGGAGAAGATATAGAAAGAGATGCTCGTTCACGTTAATGGGGTTTGTGTGTGTGTGTACATGTAGTAAGGATATCTACTGTCATACTCAGCGACTCCCGAGTGCAGAGCGGCGCGAAGCGGAGAAACAATGCTACGGTCCAAACTCCGCGACCTTTATTTTTTTCCTCTCGTTTTTCATTCTTTTGCAAACCCGAAAAAAACGCCCATTTATACCCCCGACGAAAGCAGGGCAGGTCTTCCCCTTTCTTTGTCTCTCGCGAATTAGATTCGACCCTCGACGAGCAGGTTTTTGTGATCTTTTGTTACCTCAAATCCTGCCATTTCCCTCCCCTTCCCCCTCCATCGAACGAAAAAATACTTCATTTTCTGGGTCAGGTATAATCTTCACTTCCGTTTCACCCTCCTTCCCTTACGAAAACACACATTCGAATTTTCAACGAGAGTCATCTGGGCGGAAATGGTATTTTACATCTCTTTTCTTCTTTTTCGTCCGAGCTACCCAGTTCCGTGATTACTTCCCCCCTTCCATAAAAACAGGCTCGTTATTTCAAGGTTTGGGATGTATTTGGTTTCGAAAGGAGCTTCCTTACTGTTTGAGGTCCATTAATTATATCTATTTCATCAAAATGTACCATTGAACGTTTCCGAAGCTTTTTTATCCGAATCGACAAACTGAATATGATTAGAGTTATTAAATTATTAAAATTATGCTGTTGAGTGAATATTTTAAGACTTAGGAAAAGGTAATAAATATCATTATACATGAAAATAATGATAATACTAATATCGTTTCGAAATAACTAAAAGTAACATTACCTAAACAAAAAACTGAACAGATGGAATATGCACAACAATTTTAATTAATTTAAGCTATTTGAGATATTAACTAATCTGACCTGAGTGAAGCGAAACGGTTACTCAAAAAAAATAGAGAAAGAGAAACATTTAAACTAGCTAATTTGACAGTTATGAAGGTAAAATCCAATCCTCAATCTGTACATAAAAAAAGAAGTTTTCATGCCAAAAACCACTTAAATAATACGCTCAATAAAAAGCTATAATTCTTACCTATTTATAACATTACTAAACACAACCTCTTAACAAATTAGGAAAGTGTACAGCGTAACACAAATCTTATACATATATAACTTTAGCTACCTTAAATAGTTTATTATTTACTAAAATAAATCATCCTGTAAATATAGACATTATTCATTTAATTCAAACTTTATTAATATGTTTAATATACGGTTGTATATCACAAACTGCTTGGTTTTCATATATTTTATTTTTAGTTTTCTTAGAGGGAATAGTTTTTTTTATTTATATAACTTCTTTAAAAGAAATTACATACGTATACGTAAGGGAAATAGCGTTTTAATGTCCTTTTCTTCGTCATAAATAATCCATTTTCTTCCCATTTAAAACATTGTATGCACACGTAAAGAAATTAAACGCTTGTTTGTGAGATTATGTTAGCAACAATGATGAACTATGCAAGAAAACTTCCAAGTTCAACTCGAATTAAGACATTCTTGTTTGATTTTAATGATAATGGCTACTCCGACGATAAAAATGTATAGGCAAAGAAATTCTCTACTTTAATAATTCAACAAGTTTTATTTGAAAAGTATTTTGATATGACCAGTACTTTACGAGATATGACGAATAGTTCATTTTTGTCACCAGTAAAGTGGTACTCCTGATTGACTTACGTGATTCATTTATGCGATTTTCTTATTATATTAACATCAAATTATCTTAACATCAAATTTCATGAAAATCCGTTCAGTAGAAGCCGAGAATGAACATGCGGACAGACGGACGGGCAGACCGACGATAACAGGCGCTCCCACTGGAAGCGAAACGCGCCTAAAAAGAATTCTGCTGTAGTAAAATTAATTTTCGTTACGATAAAATCATGATCACGCAACAAGTTCAACATCTCCGTACCAACAATATGAGTATGCCTTCACACCGGTTTTATTTAATATACAATCACTGTCAGAAAAGTTAACATTTTATAAATCAATCCAATTTTAAATGAATAATCGTATAAACTCCATGGAGAATTATCGAGCTGTTTTTACAGCTAAAACAATTTTAAAAAAATAATAATTAAAAATCAAATAAAAACTACTTTTCTTTTATAACTCCAATCGTTTTTCTCTATTTTGCAAGATCTATTAAAATGTTATAAAAATCCATATGCGCATTTCGGCTAAAAGACAGTCGTCATCGGTGGTATTCGCGTTACTAGATTTTTTAAAGTTCTAAATGAAGCTCCATAACACTTTTTACAGCTATTGTATGTACTTAGGTATGTTCTCGTTTTCTCAATTTGTTTTGGTACTTATATTTACAAAAAAATAATCGAATGATTTCAAGTAATTTATATTTACTTTATTACTATGTGAACGAATTCTCAATTGTTTCCTGTCCCTTCTTTGCCCTAAACTTTTGAAACTGTATTCTAACTATCTCCCTACAGAATCCATATGACCTTTATATACGTCTCCCTTAGGCATATAACGTACCATCTCCCAGAAAACCCTCTTTTTTGGCGTCTTATGTTGAGAGATCCTCCCTTTCTCCCTATCTTTCTCCCTCTGCTAATTCTCTTTCTCTTGCTCTTCGTGGACGTCTTGCAGTAACTTCCTGGACTCCTGATGACTTCGTATCATTATCAATCTCTCGGAGGTTTTGAGCCCTCCAGGATAGGGAGAACTCCCTTCTATACTCATCCTTCGTGTGCTACGCATGCCGTCTCCCCTATTTCCTCCCTCTATCTTTCGCTATAACCCCTCTTTCTCCCTCTCTATCTCGTTCCCTTTCTTTTATCCCTACCACCTCTTGGCCCTATCCTCTGGCGTTCGCTCTCTAGCTCCTGTCTCCGTCTCCACCCCATTCAATCTCGCTCTACTCACGTCTATTAACTCGCAATCTCTCCGAGGAGTTTCTGAGACGCCGTAAAAGTTCCTTTCTCTCTACGCCCCCCCATCTCCTCTATCCTAGTAGGCTTACGCCGTCCACTCCCGTGGCCAAAAATCTTTCCAGCAACATTGATGAAAAATGTATTCATTCGTTCCAAGCAAGAATGTCCTAAGGGTTTTTATTAAAGTTTTACTTATGTAATAGTATCAACCTTTTCTCGGTTTGGGACAAAAGTAAATCTGCTTTAAAGCTTTTAAATAATTTCTCACCCAGGGTGAGGTAAGTTAAATATTTACGTAGATTGAGAGTTCTTTAATATAAGGCGTTTAGGAAAATATTCTTCGGAAACGGATAAAAAACATGGTTTAATAGATATGTATATAGCCAATATTGCATATGTGTATAGAAACTGGCATATCAATCGTGGAAATGAAATATTGCAAGTGTTTCTAATCTCTTAACATCCAAACTATATAAAAGACAGTGTCACTTTGTTAGTACTGCTTTTTGAAGCTAAATATCTCGCCAACGACTGAACCGAATTTGATGATATTTTCAGGATAGCACTATGATATAATAACAAAACGTATCGAACTCGAGATCAAAGACCCAGGTTCGACTCCAGGGGATAATTTCCATTTCCAATAAGATAACGTAATTTCACGTAAAAGTGAACTTTTCGACGCGCAGACTTTTATTCTTCTTTATATTAAAACTAGAAAGAATTAACCTACGAACTTCGAATGTGAACCATTTTGAAGAAAACATTATAAAGGTTCTTATTCTGTTCGTATTTTTCCGCCTACAGTTCGAAATCGCTCAATGTAAACGTTTAGTTCACACAGTTTGAGGAAATCTAGCCATTTTAAGGGGATGTTGCCTTGCCTACCAATTCTATTGTTAGACCTCGATATCCTATTGTTATTTCAATCCTTATGGGCGTAAACGTGCTTTGATTGCTTTTAATACGAAAGAGAGGGAGGGGACAAAGGGAGGAAGAGGGAGGGAGAGTGAGAGAGGGAAGGAGAGGGAGGTAGAGGAAGAGAGAGGGAAAGAAGAGAGGGGAAGAAGGTGGGAGAGGAGGAATGAAGGAGAGTTTCTGATGCCAATAGTTTGAACGATCGAATCTTTACTCCCGTCATTTTTGACGGGCTATCACTAGTACTGATTATAAATTGGTGACGCAGCAGCACAATATTTTTATGCCAATTAAGTATAATCGCTATTTTTATAATAAACTGACAATGAACTAGGTAAATCAATCATTCGTTTAATTAATCAGAAATTCCTTCAGCTAAAGTGATTTAGATAGTAAAATTTTGAGGAATACTATCCCTGTTGATGCACATTGAAATGCATGCCATTTTATAAATTGCAATGAAACGATGGATTAATCTCAAGTAATGGAATAACCGAAAACACGAGAGTGAATAACCCGAATGATTAGCCTCGGAGCCTGTTTTTATACTCCAATCTGACCAATGCACTTCATTAAGGCCGCATCGTAGATTCTTTAAATTGGGCGTTACACACTATAAATGCCCGTTTTTTGGCAATCACCATACTTCACAACCGCTAAACCGTTACGGTTGTTATATTGATAACTAAGCGACTTTGTTATTCCTCTCCCTACCGTATGCTAAAACGCACATAAAATTTTGCAATTCTTGTGAGGAAAAAATAGCTTATACTATACTGGAACTTTAAGACCAGTGGCACCATAGCCATCCCGCACTCATTCAACTCTCATATTACGTAGTCATTTTAGTGTCTTATTTAAGATGCTCTGGATATAGAAACTTTGCCGTTTTTAAACTCGGAAAATAATAAATATAATAGGTGGTCATTTAAGCAGCGTTTCGACAAAATTCTGCATTATAAATTTGCCATTTCATTCGTCGAATAAATTATTGAAATTGCATTAATTTCGATTATTGCTTATGCGGAGTATAATAGCCCATTATATAGTTTAGCATGAACAATTTCCTAATTTGGCCTAGTCTGAAGAAAGATAAAAATTCCCCGCTGAAACTGATATATTTTACTTTATGCCGTTAATTTATCTCGTCTTTATAAAATGAAAAAGAGAGAAAAGGTTAGTTTTTTAAAACCAAAACGCTTTACATGCTGCACGGGTAGGTAATTATGCATGCTGCAAAAATTATATTCGCTCATAGATCTAAAAACGCGTATAATCTATTCCTTTACCTTTTAAAAAAAAAGAACCCACTTTGTTTACGCGTCCCCTCTTCAACCATTCCGAAAAACGTATTTCTCGTTCTCGACTCAAATCTACATCCTTCCTGCCTTCCAGATTTTTTTCCTCCGGTTTCTTTAATCCTTACCTTATTCTTTCGTCCTCCACCCATCTGCGAAACTCCCGTCGCACCTTTTCTGCTTACCCCTCCACCCTGTTTAAACCCCCTCTCTCTCCTTCCGCATCTCCTTCTCTCGCTTCACCTCCCTTCCCACGTTCGCATTCCCCTCCGCCACTTGGGCCGTGCGCCATGGTGGATATATACGCCGAGTCAGCGAAAACTTTTTATTATACCCGGTCATATATTTATAAGACGGAGGAAGGAGTCGGGAAAGAGATAGGGAAAGGGAGGGAGGAAGAGACAGAGGCGGTGAAAATCCATTGGGACGGTGGCAGGAAAAAAAAAGAACGAGAACGAATAATAACGTACAAAATATCGAAAAAAGACCGAAAAAAAATGCACAAAAATCCTTCCGGAAAGAGAAGAATGCCGAGGGGGAAAAAGTTAGGTAAAGAGAGAGGAGCGCGCGGAATGCGATTGTGCGAAAGCGTGTTTTGTTTGGTCGCTTGCGTCGCGCGAAAGAGCGAAGGGTGAGGGGAGGAGGGAAAGAGGGTGATATGGACGAAGAAAACATAAAAAAAGAGGGGATCGGAAGAGAGACCCGGTTCCTCTGGAGACGTCGGACAGAAATAAGAGCCCGAAATAAATAGAGGCGTAAAAAGAAAAAAGGGGAGCGTGTTTCTTTTTTCCGTTCGTGGAAGGGGGGAACGCGAAGGGGAGGAACGAGAGGGAGGACAGGGTCTCGGGCGAGGTCATTCGGAAAGGAGAAACGCCGTCGCACCGATTCGTGACTGTTGAGAGTCTGCGAATGGTAATGGCGGCGTTTTTTTTTTGGGAAAGAGAGCGAGACAGGGAGAGATATTGGGAGAGAATCGCAGGGTGGGCGGGAAAGAGATTGGAAATAGAGTTCGGACGTGAGGGTTGGGTTTTTGGGTGTAGGGAGGTATGGCCGCGGGGGATGGAAGGGAAGCGTGATGAGAGTGGAGTGTGAGGTGTTTGAGGGAGGAGGGTGGAAAAGTGAGGACAGGCTTAGATGACGGGAGGAAAAGGTGCGGGGATTCCGGAAGGAGGAAGGGCTGCTGTTGGTAGGCGTAGATTGGGAGTAGAAAAGGCAAGACGGAATGGGGTAGTGATATGTCGCTAGAGATGAGAAGTAAATAGATGGAAGTAGGTGCGAGGCTCAAGAATGTTGCAGGTGTGGAGTATGACACGAATGGAGTGAACGTTAGGGGGAAAAAAATATTTCAAAATATTTTAAAACTGTCGGCATCATTTAAGCAACTATGGAATGTAAAAGAGAGGATATCGAAATCTGCCAACTCGCTTAATGTTTCACAAATAGATCCAGTTCTCAGTTATTCGAAATGCATGTAAACTCTCAACTCATGGAAATACATCCCGAAATGAAATAGTGAAATCAGGAGAAATTTTCAAACAGATTAGTCATGATACAAAGTGGGAACTGTAATTGGAGATCTTACTAAAATACGCATGCAACTTATTGCAAAACATTGAAAAATAATAAGAATGTAAAGCGAAGAGTAAAAAATCTTCCTGTAATCTTGTTTTGCGAGATTTTTCAGGATATTCAAACTACTTTTTATTTAAAATCTGTAGACACGATTACTATTATTATTCATTCGGGAATTAATAAAAATGGAAATATTTAAAAATGATCGTATCTATAGAAATTTTGTACTGTGGTAGAAAAAATTAAAAATTCTATCAATAAAATAAATTGCGGTCGTTCTTACAATCCGACATTTTCCTTATTCTATCCACTTATCAAAATATTATATCTGAGTCGACACTTGAGCGCCCCACGTTAAACAGTTAAGCAGTGCTTCTTTGATGGACCGTAGATTCTTTTTGATGGACAGGAAACTCCAAGAACCAACAAGCTTAACTTTCAGATAGTACACCATTGTTTCAACGTAAATACACGACGTTAAACGAATACAGGCAATAGAACGCTACGAATCGTAATAAAACTCGGCACTAGAACATAATCGGGGGAAAAAGGTTTACTGATATTAATGACCTCTCCATGGCTCTATAAATCCCATTTATATCATTTTTATCCCGCTTTATAGCTTCCGAATGATAAAAATGACTCTTCGTTGTTAGGATATGGGTCGTAAATACCTGAGAAAGCTTTAACCGGCGTTTCAGGAACTTTAACTTAAGAGTTCAATGGCTATGGGAAAAACACAAGAGTCAACTCCACCAGCGCAGGATATATAATGACAGAAAGGAGAAAAACTCTAGTTACCTTTTGTTGTAGACGTAATGTTACGATGACGATGCAGACTGCCCCATATTCATCGCAGCTATGCACCGAACGACACGTGACGAGGTCAGCGTCCGCACAGAGGAACGGTTTTTTTTGCGCTCCTCGCTGCCAACTTGCAGTATGTGGGCCACTGATCCCGATTCCCAACTCTCGGTCCTGTGCCGTGAGAGAGTAGAACCGAGAAGGAATACAATGTATTTTGAAGAGAATGCCTGTAATTAGAAATTTAGACATTGATAGATCCGTTGGAGTTTGTAACTCTGAAAACATTAACTTTACCTGAGTATATAAGCCATTAAACCATAAATTTCATGCAGACATTTTATAAAGAATCATACTCGCGTCACCGGCTTTAGTATATTATAGTTAATCTAGTTCGTATCTGATGCGATAAAAATAAACAATGCGCATTCTGGTAATAATTTTTTAAGTTTATACTTTAAAAATAACAACAATCGCGTATTTTTAAAATTGTACAACTAGAGTATATATCCCGTAAGAGACATTCAGGGAGATGAATAGTAAACAACAAATTTTAAAATATCATCGCCTAGCCACTTTCTAAAACGCTTCTAAATAAATTATTTTAAAGGTAATCTAAAGTTCGGTAAAATCATTTATACAAAAACAACTTACTTGTTCATTAGAGTTAAATATAAATTATTAACAATGAAGCATATATTACGATATTTTTTATTTGTTCATTCAAATATTAAATCTATACGCAACTATAAATTGTAAACTTTCGGAAATGGCGAAATATTTTAGCAAATGGAAAATGAATACGGCGCGGCGTAACTGAGAAAATAAATCTAGTAAAGATAACACTACTAATAATTTGCTAGAGAACATAAGTGAAATAAACATAATCATCAATTTAGCATAGCTCGAGCAAAGTAAAAAATCATAATTACGTTCAACGTTCCCTACCTTCATGTTTCAGTGAGAGCGTTTTTATTACCTTCATATATCCTAAGAAAATTCGGATGGAAATCAGAAAAAGCAGAGAACTCAATTTTTTACGAGACAAAAAGAAAGATGGAGTGACTACCGTGAGACCAAATTCCACTTCTATGAGTCCTATAAATCAAGCGTGGTAACTTCCGAAAGCGAGATGACAAGAGCCCCAGACTCTCCGAACGCAAGATCGCTTTTCACATTTATTTTGTTTCCCACTTTGTCTCTACGTCTAAGGAATGCCAATCGGCTCTATGAATGATAGAGCAAATATTCAGGCACTATCTATATTGAGCAGTCCATCTTAGCAAGGCGTTGCTGTCACATATTCGCAATTTTTAAAATTAATGCACGGAAGCATTTCTCCTACATTACTTTAAGAAGCATTCGTTCGAATTCAGAGAGATATAAGTAGATGAAATTATTTGTGCACGTGAATTCAAATTATTGTCAATAAATTTTGTAATGAAGATAGAAGAATAAAGGACAGCAAACTAATCGTACAGGAATGAATTTTATGAAAGCACGTTTTTCGAGAACATTTATCATCGATTACATAAATTTAGTAGAGCGCCAAAACAAAATTCTTGTTATTTTGAGTTTTAAAAATTAAGGGCTTAATTTTTATATTTACATTTGTAAAATTTATGACAAAAAAGCAAAAATTAATATATTATTCCAATCTCTATTTTTAAAGCTGTGATCCAAAACTTTTCTTATCTAAATTTCGAACATATTTTTTCAGAATGAGGTCCTACAATAGAATGCGAACCAGAGTGCAACGAATATGGACAATGGTAGCAAACAAAGATGGGAATATTTGAATTAAATGATTTTTTACTTGCCATAGTATATTTTTGGAGTTACTATGTCCGCCATTACTTCATGTATATGCTAGTAGGAACATCTTAATCGTGAATAAATATTGACCCAAATATAAATCTACTTTTACATAATATCTATAGCTGAAGGTTATATGATGAAACAGTGGCGTACCTATCGCCCTGACAGCCAAGGCGATACCTGGAGGTTCACGCTTTAGGAGGCTCGCAAGAGACAATGTGAAGACCTTGAAAAGATGTACCCCAGGGACTCGAGCAAAAAATAAATCTTATAATAATTACTGTGGAAAGCTACCAAATTTCTATTGATCTCGCTATGAAAATGACCACCTATTATAATATTTTACATCTAAATTGTTTGTTTTTTAATAATTAAAAAAATAAATTTGTTTATACTTCCTACTTCTTCCCCTATATTTATTTTCCCTTCGAGAGAATATTGATACCATGAAATCGTCTATTATTAGTAGGTCCTATTACTTGGGTTTTTTTCCTGCTATAAAAAGTTCGATGAGACAATATATTTTTCGCTGTAGATGACTATCTCAGGATATCATTTCACCCAACCATGAAGCGTATATGTCGATAGAACTGCTACTGACAGTATCTAAATTTTAAGCAGAATAACCGCCTCGGCTGCATCCCGTGGATGATAACCCTCTAGTTTCGAGTTATTAAAAATCGCGCTTCACCCGCATATCGATTATTGATCATTCTTAGTTGTAATTCGTTGATCAGATTGGATGGGGAACAATACATGCGAAAATTGGATAACTCAATCATATCTGGAACGCATATGTTTTGGCAAGAAAATAGGCAAAATAAGAGGATTTAAATGATGCCACCGATGGGTTTGGGGTGCACAAGATCAGGAAACAAAGGAAATCATCCACGATGAAATAAAGCTGAGTAAGAATTTTCACGAATTCGTTCATGGAATAGATTTCCACAGACATGCTCGACCACGCTCCCTATTCCCATTAGCCTACACCAGGGGCGTGCAACCTACGGCCCACGGGCCGCATCCGGCCCGGTAGAGCATTTTATGCGGCCCGCGAAGCTTTGGTGAATATATGGCCCGATATTTATTACAGACAATTTTGTACATTTTAAGAACTACTGTTGTCATAACACATATCCTGGAGAAGTTTTTACGGTAAAAATGTTTATAACTTTATTTTCATATTTAAAATCTCTTAATTAAGTTCCTATGTAAACTCTCATCCGGCCCGCCAAGGTACTTGCGACTCCTAGTCCGGCCCGCCAAAGTACTCACATGCATGAATGCGGCCCACCACGTAAAAAGGTTGCACACCCCTGGCCTACACCATGCCTACGCGAGTAGATATAAAATTAGAAGGGAGTGAGTCACCGTTAGATCCCGTCTCTTCTCCCGAAATTTCTCCTTCACTCGTCCTTTATGCACCCCCAATCTAGACCATTATCACTTAAAGGGCTTGCCAATTGGATGCAAATTGAGATTTCCGACGAGGAGAGGGAAAAGTCTTTTGTGAACTATTAATTTTATGCAACCTTGTCGCTTTAATTCTCTGTCATTCGTCCTCCATAATAAGATGCTAATGCATTCATAAATGCGAGCATACATATAGCCGAACTTCTATCACTCGGATGCACATTATTCGAATTATCGTTAATTTAATAACACATTAATTTGTTAACTTTCATTGTTATTATATCTAAAATTGTGTATATCTAAACTGACAAAATTGGCAATTTACCTCTCAAGCGAACGCATTTAGATTTAGAATAATTTTATATTCCCAGACTGGTTGCATTTCAATCCAGCAAAATTAACCAACAAGTACTTTTTCTATTAGTATGTTTTCTTTCGTGTATTTTAAAACTTTAACTTCTTCTTTGTTTATCCACGCGGTTTACTTGTTTATTATCACAATAAGTGTTTTTGTTAGCTGGAATTTATTCCCGTTTATTTAACGGATCTCCGGATAGAAAAATGAAAAAAACGTGCATTTGTTTTTGTATCACCTGGGTAATTTAGTATGTACCTCGAGTTCGAACGAGGGCACTGCATTAAAGGTGCATATTGCAGCCGTATGATTAATGGAATAGATACTGAACGCGAATGCATTAGGGAAATGGTAAACAGAAATTCTCTCAGAAATGCAGGTACGAGAGAATTGGAATATTTAATATGTCAAGGGAACAAGCTGTACGGAAGTCTCGATGCAAGCAATACATAAAAAAGATATTTCTTTATCAGACACCAAACTTTACTCTAGCTGCACCGTATGCCTAAATTCAGGTAACTTAAAAAGTATCTCGATTAGCGTGCCTGGCGGATTCTAATATCATGGATTGGAATCTTGCTGTAAGCATGAATATCTGCGCTTTTCATGATTAAAGTTTAAAAGCACCTCGTAAATGGTCGAGAAAATGCTGTTGAAATATAATCTTAAGAAAAATAAATAAAAACATAGTACACTACTAAACCTCTCTACCATTTAATAAGAAATTTTTTACTTGAGATCATAAAGAAGGGTAGGTAAATATGTTGTTGCTGCAACTAAGATTTATCGCAAAATTTATTTCAAGGTAAACTAGGCGAAAATTATTACTTTTGGAAAATATTAAGATTTTTCGCGTTAAGTATTTTAATCTGTTGGATTGAAATTATTTGGGAAGCTCCGTAAACTTAAACTAAAATACATATTAAGCCGTTGTATACGTGTGAAATGTGCTATTATTATATGGCAAGAGTGATCGGTTTTAAATCGTTACCTAAAATAACAGTAAGTAATAAAGTAAGATCGTTCTAGTTAAAGGAATGTATGACATTCGAAATCATAATATAGAAGCTAATGAGATACGACATGTATTTGTGTTCATCGTTCTATTCTCGAGCATAAAGAGGTGCTAAATGCAAAATTTTCAACGATTCAAGGAGGCGGTATGAGTGCGAGATATTTAGGAAACTGTTATTTTAGAAATTGTTCTGTTAAATATTATTTTAAAAGGCTAAGCATGATAACTGTATGACGTTCTCGTTTATACTAATGCTATAATTGAGGTTCTTATACAATTCCTTTTTTTAAACCTGTACTGTTAAAAAAAACCTCCGAAACAAGCATTGATAAATGCGAAGATTTATTAAAATAAGCGTGAAGGGACATGGAGAAAATTAATATTTTTTCAAAGTATGAATATCTACTATAAGACATTCAATTACCTGTCTTGAGGATATAATAATGACTTATATTTCGCGCAAATACACATATTTCAGGTAATATAAAAAACAGGGCGATATTATATGGCGCACTAAATAAACCTACCCTTTAAAATACATTTAATCAACTATTTTATTATATTTATAGACTTACGAAAAACACGCCATAGTATGACTATCTTGAAAAAAGAAATATAGGATGATAAGCAAACATTCTCAATTTCAATCAACGGTTTAACGAGCGTTTCCCCATCATAAAAACTAATTTACCCGAAATTTGGAAGATAAAGACTTCTTTTTAGAGCAAATATTTACCCAAAACCTTACGATCCCGCAGTCTGGAAAACTAAAACGCCGCTTAAAACGGCTTCTGAAAAATTTCCGCCGAATTGCAAACAATTATCTTGGATAAGAGCGAAACGCTGGGCGACAAAATCAGTAGCGGCGGCTCGTGAATGAGCATTGACGTGTTTGACGCTCGGGAGTGCCAGATGGGATAGCTAGCCACTCGACACGATACATTTTTGATGAGCCGCAAGACAATGTAACACTCCACCCCTATTGCTAAGGGGAGCACTCAGTGCCATCTACCATAACGATAACACGACAACCCCCTCTAACCATTCTCTCCGCCGGCGCTCTTTTAATACAACCCTAATCCCCTCCTCCCATTCGACAGATAATTTCATTTTCCAATGCCGCCGCCCCTGCGTCAACTAATGCGTCAATTTCCCAACCCTCAAAAACACATTCTCCCGCCCTCCCTCCCTCACTCACTCACTCCGGCCTCCCATCTCATCCATCCTTTTGTGCCCAACTAGAAAGGGTTTCCATAGCAACTCCCCCAGAACTATCCTCCGTTCCACATTACATATTCCACTTTCGTTTCAAACCCGCTTTTCTTACTCCCTCTCTCTTCCTCTCTTTGATTCATCGTTCCATCTCCGCTCCTTTCACTCTTCTTCACCAACCTGTTCCTCTTCCTTCGCCGTCACTGCAATTCTCATTATCCTCCCTGCACATATCCCTTTCACGCCCATTCCTTTCTCTTTTCATCCTCATTCCTTGATTCATTCATCCCCGTTTCATGTTCTTCCCATCTCTTTTTACTTTCCCTCCCATATTCGTTTCTTCTTCCTCCATACTCCGTTTACGTCTCCATCCAACCTTCCACATTCTTCCATTCCTAGTTCTTCCTCTTTCCACCTTCAATCCCTGTTCTCTTCTTTCCTTCCAGCCTTACGCTTCTTCTTCCATCCCCCCCTTCCTCTCTCATCCTCCTAAGCCTTCCAGTTCCGCTTACAACGGGCATCACATCCTCCCCCGTTACATTCCACCCCCCACACTTCCAACTGAAATCCACCCCCTATACTTCTCTCTTTTTCATATTATCGTCAACCACTTCTCCATATTTTCATTTCATTCCCACACACACACACCTTCCCTTCCTTTCATCCATCCTCCTCCTGCTTACTCTCACATATTCTTTTTCTCCCGGCGTCTAATCTCCATCCACAAACTCCTTCATCCCTCCCGTTTCTTCCTCTCCCTTCTTCTCCTCCCCTCCATCTCTCGCTCCCTTTACTCCGCCTGTCTCCGGCACACACACACACACACACCCCAACCGAAGTAGAAGGGCATCACTGAACAGTGAGATTCACTTTACGACCCTCGCCTCCCACCTCTCCTTGGGGAATACTCCGGGATATGAGAGGGAAGGAGGGGAGGGAAGGAGGAAGAGACCCTGGAGTTGGTTTGGATGGGGCTATGTTTTCCGTTGCGGGTGTGGGAGGGAGGAACCGGTGGGAGTATATAGAGAGGGATCCGGGGGAAGGTTGGGGGAGGGGTTGGATGGGCCGAAAGTGGGCGGAGGGGTTGAGAATAAGGTCTTGGGAGGAGTGGGGGTGGGAGAAGTTTTCGGATGAAGCGATATGAGGAAGCCCCGGGGCTCCCAAGCGGGAGGGTGTGAAGCTAGTATGGGGTGTGTCGGGGCCTGGGGGGCGTGTGGGAGGGTAGCTCCCTGTGTCCCCCAGGAGGAGAGCGGGGCGTTAAGGGTGGGAAATGCTATATTGGGGGAGTATGAGGAGGCCTACCACCCTATATTTTTATGTGTCTGCTTCAACGTCGAGCCAAGAGTAGGGAAAGAATTAGCGGGCTGGAGATGGACGAGAGGGGGGAGGGGGGGTAGTTGGGGTTGGCTTTGTAAGGTTTTTATAACGAGATAATTCGCGTAAAGCGACAGGCGAAGAGAAGAATAATGGTGTGGGGAGCGGGGAATAACGACGCAGAAGGGGAACAGTATAGCGCGATAACATATTAATGAATTATTAAGGAGTAGAAGAGGAATGTGTACGACGGCCGCGTCAGCGAAAAAAGTAAATGTTCGTTGCTTGGACTCGGGTTTTGCCAAAAGAGGAAAGGCTCTTTTATGTCTATGTTTGTCACGCTGTGCCATCAAAAACGGTACTCTCCAATAAAATCTGGCTAACCATCAGAATCCCGGAAACTTCGGCCGACGAAACTGAAGCATTGTCAATTTGGAACCATTTGTGTCAACGGATAGAAAAACGGGTGGACACTGTAGATGGGATTGAAATTGTATCACGTAGCACCATCATAACTTTCTCCCAAGAATTTCTAGAAATGTATGCTTGGGTTTGCCTTTCCAGTGTATATTTCCAAAGTGCAGGAAAGACCAGATTTCTAGAAGAAAATCACTACAACGTCAGTGACCAAGGGAATGACACTTAAATTTTGAAGTGTGACACATAATCGATAGATAAAAATTTACACAAGATTACAAGATAAAATGAGGATCTATGAGTCACAATTAAGTGCAATTTTAATGATAATTCTTCCTAGTTGAGAGCTAAAATTCCAAATTTCCTGTCTAATTGATGATTATGCAATAATACTCAGGAAAGCAAAAAAGTAATCATCGATATATATAGAAGTATTTCAAGAATTTTTTATTCATTTATTTAATGTATTTTCAATTAGTTCGTGAAAATAACTTCAGAGCCTTATTTATGAGCAAAGCAACTATCGTATAAATAAGACGAAAGATATATTATCTAGCCCATGGCAGACTTTTAACCGATGACCTGGCTGTCTCCTTATAAGTCAGACATTAAACACCTGCCTATCAATTCCGGCTAACATACTGATAATTTCTTATATTTTTATTTAATAACTTGTTCATTTTATTTTTTTATTGAAAACGTGCCCAGATAAATCATTAAGATCAATTTAAGCTGATCATCTATCACATTGATGATTTACAATGATCCAAAAGCAGTAAAAAGTTTCTCAACTAGACTGGAAACATATTTACCGTGGTAAAAGATAAATACAAACACACATGAGGTAAAGAAGTAGCATTAAAGGCTTTTCAACTAGATATTAAAGGGGATGGCGATGATATAAATGTTGTGAATGAAGACAAAGTACCGTCGGTTTTTCGCTGCTATGGAATGGGGGAATTGTGTAAATGTGGGGATGAATCGGTGAGGGGAGATGCAAAAGTCAGCCCCACTGGGAGAGTGATTCGTAGCTCCGTTAAGGGAATGAAATGGGGTGATACAGGGAGATGGAGTTTTCAGGCGGCGGGAACGAATCCAAGACCTTGTAGAAAATAACAAATGTATATCTCGATGAATCGAATACTCCGTGGCGCCATCATTTTTTATGATTATAATTTTCGAATAAAGTGAATGCGTTGCAAGTCAGAGATAAATTTTAAGGGTCAACATTTTTCAAAATTTTTACCGAGTCGGAAAATGTTTGTTGGCCATAAGTGCCAAAATAAATACAGTTTTGGCAAAAATTCAGAATCATATCTTTATGTATACTAATGTTAATTTTTATAAATATTTTTTCCGGTGAAATTTTTTCTTTAATTGTGGAAAATAAATTGAAAAGGCGCATGTGTAATCATTCTATGGAGGTTAAAACGTCCTGTAGTTAGCAGTCGACGATACATTCAGACTATATTATATTTTAAGGCGAGGTAATCTATATATTCACTTTTTAATTAATATTTTATATGATAGTAACTTAATGGAATAGCTTCCATCTTCGTTTTGCTGCGAATCCAATTTTAATATTCTTTCGACATCGTTTAATCGCATTTATAAGCGTATGTATTTCATAGTCTACTAGAAAATAACACTACCAAATGCGTCTTAATCCTATCCTTTTCCGTTTACCTCGATGCCATTTTCGAATTCATGGTAACAAAACATTCGAATCGAATGAGCGCGCTATCTCGTCCACAGCGAAGCGTAATATTCTCCATTGGCCGTTTTCAAGCGTTAAAGCAAAAATATTCCGAAGATATAATATTAATTCAAAATTTTATGACCTCTTCCATATAAATCCCCGTTTTACCCTTCACAAAGAGCTGACGAGCAAAGAGACGATACGACCAAACCGACCGACCCCCCCCCCCCCCCCCCCCCCCCCTTCGTTCTCAGACGACCAGCACGGTTGAATGCGACTATGCGGTCAAATGGAAGTTAGCGTGATCATTTCACTCATCCCGACTCCGCCATATAGTGCGACTTCCGATCGACGGAGCGTATGGCAATCCCGCATCAAAGAAGATTATGATTTTTTCCATAGCACTCACCGTCCGGAGCAAATCCTATGATGTCTCTATTCTCCCTTTCTCTATCACCCTCTCCTCCTCTCTATCATTCTCTCATTCGCAAAATGGCCACCGAAAAGCAATCAAATCTATTGTTCGTTATTACGCTCCATACCTCTCTCTCCCCGTCCATACTAAAACCGCCACCTCACACTCTCCATCCATTTTTTTACGCGACGTTGTGAAATGCGTGATTCAGGATCCGGGTGCTGCTGCATCGGTTTTAATCTCATTTCCGCTCCGGCCGTAACCTGTGCGACCATTTTTACGACCACTTTAAACTGCCGACCCGTCTCTATTCATCGCTGAACTTTGTAGACGCCTGGAGCGGGGAGAAGTTCACTACGGGGAAAGGAAAGAAGGGAGGGGTTTGGATATACGCGCGATGGGAAAGGATGAAGGAAAATGGCCTTTAAATTACACGATCATTCTAATGATTTCCGCGAGATATTTTTCTACCTCCGCCTGTCATATTTTCTCTAGTGTGCTTTCTCTTTTTCTTTCTTTCTCGCTCAGCCCATCGCTTTGGTTTTTGCGTGTCCCCTCTATGTAGGCTTTCGCTCAAGAGAGCCAAAGCAGTAATTGGCACCCTCAGGCCATGCAATTCAGAGTATACTTCCTGAGCCAGCGTACTGATGGGGTTATTCTCTAACGAATCTCCATAGGTGGCGCGCAGGTGCATCTGATAAAAGATGACGACAAAGGATGTAGGGTGCCTAAAAGAAGAACGAGAAACGCGTATACGTTTTAAATTGGTTCGCGCGCTCCTTTATGTTCCGTTCCTCTTTAATGAAATGACGAATGGATCTCAGATTGGTAATTGCGAGGGAATTTCCGCGAACAATACGCCAGCGAACCGGTTCGGCGAAAACGAGTGACTTCCGCGATAAACTCGCTCGGAGTTTCAATAAAATGAACGATTTTTCGTTAATTTATAATGCGGGCTCAAAAAAGGAGTGTTAATACTTTTTCGAATAATATGAAGATAAAATCATTTTGAAAACAACATTGTTCTTTTGTTTTTTAACGTTTCCCTTCCTTTTCGAAAAATCCTTTTTTTAATACGCATCTGGCGTTTCTCAATTTTCTAATGTGTTCATACACCCATATTTTACGACTCGGACTGAATTGAATAAGAATGAAATGTTGAACGAGTACGGTTCCTCGCGAGTGCTCAATCGAAAATTGCTACGATTTTCTTCGTAGAAATGATTAATTTCTGAGAAGCACCTCTTGAAACCTGGAGTAGTAAGAAATAACTTTCAGAAATCAAATTTAATAGGACAAAAACATACGAGTAGATAAAATAGTAGTAGATTGCATAATTTATGTTCTTGATATTTGGAATTTATCCTATAGCACTACATTTCTGCATCCATAGATGATAACTTTATAAATACATATCGCTCATTTGCGAGAAGAGTGACACAAGTCAAAAATCGTCCTTTTGCAGGAGAAGAGTTTGAAAATTTCGCTTTAGTGTAGGAGTGGGGAATGAGACGAGGACACTTCTGCTCTCCTGCGTCTAATGGTAGTGTTACGCTTGTGTCACTCTTTTCGATAAAAATATACCATTTTTCGAGCAAGTTTTTCCTGTAATCTCAAAAATGACGATTTTTGACTTGTGTCACTCTTCTCGCACATGAGCGATATATAGCTTCTGATCTCATCTTCAAAATCATTTTGATAATAGATATTCGAGGAAACAAAACCGTACGAATCACATTTTTAAAATCTTGATAAATTATTATCCTTAAAACAATATGAACAACTGAAAAAATACTGTATATTTCCTCCAACTGTAAGTAAACTCTAAAATCATATTATAGTTCTCGTTGAAGTCTAACAGACGCTAGGCACTCAATTTTGATTAGAAAAAGGCATAATCCATTACCTCTTTTTTTACATTAAAGGGGCATTTAGTTAATGCACCCTCGAGAAAATACTCCTGAAACAATTGCCGTCCATTTCGAGGGCCTTTCTATCCCTAGGAAAGTAAATTTTAACTCTAGAAGAGTTTCCAGCCAATCCCTTTCGTTTCAGTTTTAAGTTAATCCTTTTTCAAAGGATTCCAACTAAAAGAAAAAAGAAATTGGGCATTTTATGACCAGGTTTTATTCGTGCGCTAACCCTTCTTTACCGTCGCGATATATATATTCAACGTAAAAGAACCGCCGGACAAATCTTTCCTATTGCATCGTCGTCGCCAGCAGGATAGCCTTAAAGACTTAGGTCAGACCAAGATTATAGGAAACGGCATTATAGCACAGCAGAGATAAAAGTACGAGGCAACGGAGGCGTACAGAGAGATACCATCGCGAAGTAAGTTCCACTTCTACCTCTGTCTTCTGTATTTATTACATTTGTAAATACTAATTTTTATATTTCTGAGTTGGAATTTCGATTCCTTTTAGGTAAAGGAGAAACCTTTTTGCTTTTAGGAATACCTTAATATTTCTTCGTATCATCTTCTAAAAGTTAAAAAGCATCGATTTCTTGTAGAGAAACTGGTACCATTCCCTTTAGAGCAAGATTAATTCTAATTGTTTTTATGTGTCTCGGGAATTTGTGTGCGAAAAAGAGTCAATTCCACTCTCGCTGACTGTCACACCCTCTTGCGGGCAAGACACGTACTGCAGTTAAAGCAACACGATATGGGATACGGTCTCGGACTAATTTAAATTCAAACGTGACATAGGCAAAGGGAAATTTCCCTCATCAAGAGACGAGATGACCTTAGCTATTCCACAATGTTCGAAATATTCGGTCCAAGGGGACAATGGAAGAGGATTGGAGACAAAAGGAAGGTTTTTTCCAGGAATTTTATTTTGCCAGAACGGGAGAGCTGGGGAAAATAAACGTTCTTATGTTTGTGTTTACGGCGAAGATGTGTTGTTGGATTTCGGGGGTGAGAGATGCCATGGGTTTTCTGCGGGGGTGAAAGATGTTAGGGGTGAGGGATTGAGACACAAAGTATTCGTTTTGTCTGCGTAAAGGCAAAGAGGGGAAATCTCCCCCTTTGTTTTTTCTAGCTCTCCGCAACCACCCCTAAAAAAGCTTAAATTGTGACCCACGACAGTTCGTTTCGAAGGAAGCCGCAGCTGACCCCTCACACACTCACATGCACACCTTTCGGGAGAAGTTGTGGGGTGAAACATTCAACGAGGAGAGAAGGAGAAATTTCGCACAACGAGAAGGGAGATTTTAGAGGGGTTTAGAGAGGAGAAGGGAAAAGACCAGAGATGAAAAACAATCTCTCTCCACTTTTTCTCTCCCTGCCTCCTCCACTCCCTCTTCCTCAGAGTCCCACTCTTTCAACCCCTCTCGCACTCTACCTTTATGTCTATCTCTCTGCTCATGTTTATCCTCCCTCTCTCTTCTCATATACGTGTATACCACTCCTCTTCCACCTCCCATCTAACTTCCACTATCTGTCTCCTATCGTCCTTTCTTCACCCCTACCTTCATTTTTTCCTCTACTCATCCCTCTTTCATCTGTTATTATCCCTCGCTGTAGTTATTTTAGCCCTTCACTTCATTTATCTACCCCTCTTTCTCTCTTGCTTGCTATACATCCCTTTCTCTCCTGATATTTAATCTTCTTACTCGTAAGTTGTCTACTTCCCTCTCCTCTAGTCTTCTCTCTCTTTTTCTCTCCTCTTGTTTATCTCTATCTCTCTTTCCCCTCTTGTTTACCTCCTTTTTACCTACCCACCATTCTCTTTTATTTTCTACTTCCCCATTTCTGAACCTACTGTAGTGAATGCTTCTCTCTCCCATCTATTCCTCTCCCACTCTGCTGATTTATCTCCTCCCCTCTCTACTCAGCCATCTTCTCTTGTAACCTCTCTCTCTCTCTCTCTCTCTCGCCCCCACCTCGCAACACACCTCCCGTTTTCTCTGTATTTAATTTTTTCGAAAGGACTGATAAGAAAAAAAAACAGAAGTCGCAGTTGGGGAGTGGAAATGCGACAGCGTGTGCTCGAGCGTGGTGATATCTCACGCAGAATAGCGTCACATTGTCACAAGAATGTTGCGCCATAAAATCGGGAGACGGACTGTCAGAGAAACCCAGCACATGGTACACCTAGAAGCGTAGTGAAGCAAATGGAGGAAAACTGCGCAAAAATTGAAAACAGCGATAAAATTTTCTCCCTAACGCCTCGCAATAAGAGCGAGGATAATCTCCCCCAAACGGTGCCGAATAGTTATTGCCGTGTGCGAGTCGTCTGCGGGTTGCGAGGAAATTTCTTGCGGTCGGATTCTCGTTTCGGGTGGGTAGGTGAGATAATTTGGGAAGACCGTGTGTGTTTGCGAACGCGTGAGATTGTAATGCATCGAAAGCACCTGACCTGACACGGCTTTCGCGAATGCACCATGTTGAGGTGCACCGAACCGTAGGTTGTAAAAGACGTGGTCTAAATGATGCTCCGTTTTCTACCGCGAGAAACGTCGATACCTGTGTTTGTAACTACACGGAAGTGAAGGTATGAAATACTGCTACGATGGAGAACTTTTTCTGTGAGACTCCCTCGAAAAGAACTCGTCCGTTAAATCTGCATTAAAACGCAACCAGAAAATTTGAGACTAAATTTAATGTAACAGGCGTAATTTTATAATACAAAGTTACTAACCCGCCTTTTTCCTTTACGATAGGCTGAGATTATAATTTATAAATAAATCTTTCCTGACTTTCCTAAAATTTTAACAGACCTTTGTCATTCTGTCAGGCTGCTAATTTTTTTCCGATAAGGACAATCGTACAATTGCTATCTTCGTGTGTTATGTATAACAAAACTGGAAAGAGGAAAGCATTACGTGATTCTCGAAATAACTATTACTGGGGTAGTATGCTATTTCTTCCGTTGTGCAGATAAAAATTATGTCGAAATGAGTGTGAGTGCTATTTAATATTTTACAGAGTACTTTAAACGTATTTAAGCATTTATGTAGACTTCAAAATACTTGTAAATGATTAACCCTTACAAGCCGTAGTTTAAATCCTCCGGTAGCATCTCCTGACCGGGGGTTTTTTTTTGTCTTCCATGAGGTTCGTTGTAGGTGTGTCTTTATTATTTCATTACGCAAAAAGTATTAACGTTAGATTATTGAAATCGAAACTAAAACGTAGTAAAAAATTGTTCTAAAAATGCTACTTTAATCTGTTATTTAGATAAATGTTTAAAAAATTAATTCATCAACCGAAAATTGGGATAAATATAAAGAATGATAAGAATAAATATAACAAATAATTAGAATAAATGTAGGAAATAATTTTGATAAATCTAAGGAATAATTAGGACAGATATAAGTAAAAATGAGATAAGTGTAAACGATGTGAAGATCGAAACTGAAGTTTCACAAAAAAACCTATAGGTTGGCAGTTTGACATCCTTGTAATATGCAATGGAAAAATCATAACTGATACTTTAACGAGAAAATTAATAAAATATACAAAGTAATCCAAAGACCATTAAAAAAATAAGAAAGAAGAGACCCTAAGCAAGCAGTACTATACGCCTTTTTGATGTCAAAAACATAAAAAAAAAGGGATACACAATTGGTCACGAGAAGAATAACCCTCTCCTTGAAATCTCAATAAATGTTTCCATGAATATTTTATGGGAAATTTTCTTTGTAATAGAAATTTAACATACCCATGGTAGGCCTAAAAAAATAGCGCCTCAAAAATTTTAATAACTAGATAGAGCTTTCCGAAATAAAGTAGTTATGAATTCTAAAATCCTTCTTTTTAACTAAACGACACGAAACCGAAATAAACCGGCAAAGATTATCCGTTTAAAACATCCCATTTCATGGCACTATAAAACGTAGTTTTGAATCCTCCCGCGAAGATAAATTAATCATGCAAAGCTCTTGAACAAAAACGAGCATTTTCACGGAAAAGGACTTCGGAACAAAAGTCATTACAAACAAAAACATCGCCGAAGGGGAAAAAATCCTCAATCATTCGCCCCCCAAAAAATAACCTGCAAATACAGATCTCATTTCTCGCCACGCAAAAAATAAAAGAATAAAATAAAAGCGAAACGGTACTTCTGGCTCGAGTTTAGACCCCAAACGATATGGAACAAAACTAATAAAGAAACTCAACCGTGTGTATGTATACACTAGAGTGAGGAAAAAAATTAAAGTTCTGACCTCCTCCTCCCCCACGAGGGAATTTTTTTATCGCAAATGACCAGCAGAGAACCCAGGAAGAGCGGGGGCAGGGGAGGGGAAAACAAGTGACTAGCGAAAATTTCATGGAAAATTAGAGATGATTAATCGTCTCAGGGAAAAATGATATACGTTGATGAAAAAAGTGAGCAGCGAAGGAATTAAGGGATTGTAGACGTGCGCGTTTTTGTGTGTGAATGTGAAAGTTTGAGCTAAGAGGGATGACGAGAGAAAGAGGATAAACAGGGAAGGGATGGACGAAGAGAGGAAGAGGACGGAGAGGGTGAGAGTGGGAGGAGAGCGTGGAGGCTGGAGTGTAAAATAAGTAGACAAGGAAGATTAGGGAGGACAAGACGGGAGAATTTAAGGATTTCGTCCAAAGAGTTTTGTTTGCGCAAGGGATGCGAACTGTAGGGAGCGAGATGAGTATGGCTAATGAGGGGAAGGGGGATGCTAAAATAGGAATGCTAATGGAGAGTAGGGAGTGGAAGAGAGGAAAGGAATATGAAGGGGAAAAAAGGAAGGTAAAGAGGAAACGGCTAAAGAAAAATACTGTTACGAGGGTGAGTGACCAAAGTGAATTTACACTTTTCACGGAAATATTTTGTCCATTATGCACTAATTACTACATAACTTCATTACTGAATGTCTGAAAATATAGTCCTCGCAGTTTCCGCAGCATAAATTGTGCAACATTGTTGCTGAGACTAAACATTCAAAATGGCACATCTTTCGGATAGCATCATTATTGAAGAGGAAATTTTATTCGATTTTTACTATCACACGTAGTAATATATAACGTTGGATGTTTACACAATATAGAGAGTTTGTTTGTCATACAACTATTGGTAAAAGTGTAGAGAACTGGTCAGAAACGGTTGCACAAATATAATTGTTGGGTATAGTCTTTAGACCAGTAACATTGGCAACCCTGTAAGCAAAAACAATCAGAAAGCTTGTCAGTAGCTAAAACAAACTTATCTAGATAGGAGGTAATACAACTGAAAATAGTTTAAGCTCATGTTTCTAGAACGAGATATGTTGATGCTATTCTTAAATTCACCTTATTTTTTACTTATAACATGGAAAATGGCATATTACGAGAATAGTGCGTCCTTAAATGAAATTAAAACCGAGGAAATACGCAGCAATGTATACAAATATTCGGAAATGTTAAGGATTTAACAATGACGGAAGCGATTAATCGAAAACGTAATAAATACCGAAATAGCCCTGTGTAAAAAAGGGATTATTATGAGAAAAAATGAGAAGCAATTAAAGTAGTTGAGTCCTTATTGAAGCGAAATTAAGTCTATAAATGCCCCACTTAAAACTAAAACAACGCGAAAATTTTGATAGTTTAGACACACGCTGAGTAGCTAAAAAAAATGGCCATTTACTATAAAAAAGGTTGAGCGCAAGCTTGATATAACAATTTCTACGAGGCGAAACGAAAGCGACGAATAAAATTCCTGTAATAAACGAGAAAATAAGCTAATAAGCTAACATTCGAAAAACGTGTGCGCAAAGCTTGTAAAGTGAAGATTAATAGTAAATAAAAACTGGCAAATAAAAATTAAAAAATATACGAGGGTGAAAGGAACATTTTCTGTGATATAATTAGTCATAATGGATAAGTGGGGAAATTTCGGCTTAAAATTTTTAAAGCAATAATAATGACGATAATCTCGGATGAGATATAGAGATTAATAGGCGGAAAAGTATAGGTGGGAAGAGAGAAAGAGGATTCGGCGACGGCGGTGAAAGGAAGAATATGCAGATATTGAAATAGAAATCGAGAGAATTAAGGAAGAAATGCCTGGAAAATTCGCGAGGGAGTTAACGGATTGGAAGAAATTGAGGAGGAGAGAGAGAGAGAGGAATAGAGAGATAGAGAGAGAGGAAACTTGTTATTCGGGAAGAAAAAAGGAAGTTTAGAGGAAAAAAGAAGATAAATTGGGACCGAGATAGGGATACGCAGGAGCGAAAGGAGGTAAAAAATGAAAATCGAAACAAATGAGAGGGAGGTGAAAAAAGAGAGATACCGAGAGGACGGAAACTGACAGAGAGGAAAGAGATTGAATTAAGGCGAGAGACAAGCGCGTGGAATAAAAAGCGGCGGAGTAAATGTAAGGATGAATGGGAACAAAGAGACCTGATGAAGCGAGTGAAATGGGGAACGAGCCAGATAAAGACGAGCGAGGAAGGATACGGGAAGGAGGAAGATGATGAAGCAAACGCATAAAAAACGGAGGGCGAGGCACAATATCAGTTTCGTTGCAATAAGACGGCTATGCCCTCCACGACCTGGGGAACGCCCCTTGAGTCCCCTTTCGCCACCCGTTGCGCTTTTGTTTCGGGGGAGGAAGAGCGCAGAGGAAAATGGGGAGACGGGACGGGGTTGACGAAGAGATGGATACGGAAGGAAGAGGGCTAAGGGAAGGATGGAATGAGGGATGGAAGGAAAACACACGAGAGTGAATGCCGGGAAGGAGAGATACAATTCCATCATCGCCTTTGTTACCATCCTCTCTTCTCTCACTTCCTCTTCCTCTCAGACACCTCTCTCTACATTATCCTCTTTCTCGCGATTTCTAACTCTTCCCCCTTTTACTTCTTTCTATTTTCCCCAAACCTCGGCTACCATTATCACCATTGTTCCCATCATTCGTTCCCTTTCTTTCTGCTATCTCTTCTCGTCTCCCTTCTGTCAATCCTTCTTGTCGTCGCTCGTTTCATCTCTTAAATTTGAATCTAGTGACGCTAAGGTACTCGATCATCTCTATCGTACCCATAATTGGATAAGGTTTTTCTCTTATCTTCCTTGATTTATCCTCATCTCACCGTCCTTGGAAACCTGTTCTCTCCACTTTCTAATCTATAATTCTATTTCCACAATACATTACCTGGTAGCGCAACCTGCTGCTTAATAGTATTAACGACTCTGGGTCGGTCTGTAAAGGCTAATCCTTTAAATAATGTTTTTCCAGCATATTACTTGCGCAAAACGTTCAACCTACACGAGATGTTCTATCTCTCTCCCCCTCTACTGTGTTTCGTTTGCATGCATTTACTCCCATCTCTTTATTCTCTCCGAATCCACTCCTTTTCTCTTTCCGTTCCATTTGCTGTGTCATTTACCATTTTCATCGCACCTCACGTGTTCATTCAGACAAAATGTCCTGACGGAGGAGAACAGCGGAGGCAGTTAAAATGAAAAAATGGTGTAATTATAAAAGAGAAGCTAAATGATAGCGCGGTGCCATCTGTTCTAAACGAACCTGCAGGGATTAACAAGGATCTTCACCTACCTCTGTTCCTCTTCACGCGCCCCTTTTTCTGGCATAGAAACCCTTACTACGACCTTTTTACCGGCTGTTCCACCAAAGTCCTGTTCACCCATTTATAAAGTCTTATTGCGCAAAATTATGGAGGTGCCTTGAGTGTTTCTCGAATTACATGCCAGATGGGCTTGGGATAATCTTATTTAATAACGCGATTGGCCAATAGAATTTCGTAAAGAAGAAATTCCATTTGAATATCATATTGTAAAAATTAAAAATCTTACCAAATAACGGATAAGTAAACGCATAACTATATTAACTATACTACTAAATACCATAATTCTCTCCCAAATTTATTCCGGCTACTTTGGGGGAAAAGATATTGTATGATTACTAATAGTATTACTATAAGACTAAATAAGTTCGATTTTATAATCGGAATTGGGGCATCCAGTGAGAGGGGGAGCTAAGGCACACCCAACGAAAAAATGAGATTTTTCCCTGTTTGTATACATGTTCCCTCTATGAACAGATCTGTGAACTGTTTCCACTGTGCCTTAGCTCCCTCTCCGTTCTAGTTGTGATTCAATTTACAAACATTTGACAAACTGAAAACTGTCCTGTGAGAGAGAGAGCTAAGGTACAAGCAAGAAGTACGCCATCTGTTGTTGACCAATGAGGTGGTTGTGTTTAGTCACGTGACGAAAATGGCAGACATTGAAAGTGTTGTGGACGTGAATGAACGATAAAAGTCAAGAAACGTGTGAAGAAGGTAGATAATTGGAAAAGGAAGAAAGGCAAGACGTGCAGAAACTTAGGATTGGAGTATGTTAGTGACAAAACAAATAAAGTTATTCCTGCAAGACAGCAGCGCGTTGACTGTGACTGTTCAGCAAAACCTGCTACGGCTAACCTCAAATGGTGTCGCTACCATGAACTCGGAACTGAAGAGAAGACAGAACTATTTCAGGAATTCCATAAAATAGGAAACTATAACACCCGAAATGCGTACATGTTTGTTTGGTTTGATCAATAGAAAAGATTGTTCCCGATCATATCAAGGAAGAAAGAAGGGTAATGATGCCAGTAGAAGGAAATACTCATTTAATTACACAGTTAAGAATACCAATGGCCAACAGGTAAAACTGTGCTCCAAGACATTTTGTGGTATTTTTCGATATCAAGAAAACGTTTATCAGCTGCAAGAGTGGACAGGAAATTTGAAAAAAATAAAGAAGCATCCGCAGGTCAAAACGAAAAAAATGAAGATGATGTACAGCCACTGCCAAACCAAATTGGACATGACAATCAGGAAGCTTTTGAGTGGCGAAACACTTTGGAATGGGAAAAAATTGGCGGAACACCTATATACATATGCATTTATATATATTTACATATAATTTTTATTTTATGGACTTAATAGAAGTACTTTCTGCTTCAGCGATAGATGGCGTTATGATGTGAGAGTAAAATAGAAATACTTTTTATTTTTAAATTCCTTAAAAAAAATCTAAATTTACAGAAAAATTATTTTCGGTGGAATATTACGCGGAACGCTTAGGCAATGCTACCGGAACACCGGGTGAAGAACACTGCTCTAGAAAAAATAATAATAGATAAAAATATATTAAGTCAGTGAAATCTGTTGCAGAAATGTACAGGCTATACAAGACAGAAAGAGAGAAAAATGGAGGTGAGTGTCATACGAGTCATACAGGAAGATTTTTAACACAGTTCAATATTGGTTTTAAAATGCCTCATTCTGATATCTGCAAAGTGTGTGATGCATGGCTTAGCCAACAACAAGATGTCGTCCCCCTAGACATTCGTTTGCATCAACGCAAAGCTACTGCTGCTAATGAGCTTCTCACAAAGTTTCGGGCAGTGTCTGCAACCTGATTGTGATTACTGCCTGATAACGTACGATCTTCAGAAGCCTCTGCCAACGCCAAAGATATCTACTGAAACTATTTTATTTGAGGCAACTGTGGGTATACAACCTAGGTGTCCATGCATGCAATATCAAGAATGCAATAATGTATGTGGCCAGAGAATGTTGCTTCGAGGGGTGCGTCAGAGATTGCGTCTTGTTTATTCAAGGTTGTTAGTGATCCAGGAAACACATTATACATGAGGAAATTACGTTTCTTTTCCGATTAATGTGCAGGGCAAAATAAGAACAATGTCTTATTTTTAATGTACTACGCACTTGTCATGACAGGTTTGTATGATGAAATAGAGCAGTATTATTTGGTACCAGGGCATACATCTTTATCTAGTGACAGTTACTTTGGTGTAATTGAAAAGAGAATAAATACAACAGACTACGTGCTTACACCTGAAGATTGGTATCGACTTGTCAAAAAAGATTACAAAAATTTCAAGAAAGTTACATCTACCATCACCAAGGACCATAAAACCACATCAGTTGTGAAAATACCTGTGAGAAAAATCATAGTCCTGAAAATAGAAGCAAAGAAACCTGGGGTGCTGCAGTTTAAAACCACATATTCATAAATGAGTCTTTGGGATGAAGTGGCTGTTTTTGAAAAACCTGTTGGAAGACCCAGAAAGGGTCGCAAACCATGAAGAGGAGTTTTAATAGACCTTCTTCAGCCAGCAAATATGGAACTTCTTTATCCATATGGCAGAAAAAGTGCAGCTGCCAAGCATAAGGACTTGATGAGTTTGATTCCATTTATTCCTCAGTGTTATCATTCATTCTATGGAAGCCTTCAACCGGATACGACAGTTATTCCAGCATCAGAGTTTGTGGAGGATGACACGAATGACTAAATGAAAAGGCAGGTTTTTCTATACATTTGCTATTAATTTACAGAAGCTGTTTTCTATTGGACCATTTTGGTACCATAGTGAAAAATTGGATCAAAGTGGAAAAAATACATTTTTTCTTTTCAGATGCGGAGGGCCTAAACAACTGGAAGCCATGAAATATTTTATTTTCCATTTATGGTGTTCATTTTTCATCCAAATATAATTTTTTCATGCCAAGGAATGTGTTCTTGCTATTAAAAAACAAAACATATGCACTTATGTTTATTACTACTAATAACAATCATATTACTTTTAACTCTCAATTTCTCACATTTTTTAAATTGTCCCTCTCTCGCTGGATGCCCGAATTGTTATTCTTTCGCAATAAATTCTAATGCCTTTTTATTCGTAAGAGAAAATATCTTGAGACTTTTAAATAAATTAAGAAATATTGAAATTCCATCGACCTTTGAGAAAGCTCGTTAAAAACGTCAAGCGTAATTAAAATAACATTTCAATTCTGTCTCCAATGTATTTTTAACAATTTAGTTTTAATTGTTGCCATGCAAAAGGTTTCTTTTGAAAAGCATTTTCTTTGTTTAGAATGGTGCTCTTCGATAGATACTGCAGGGGTCATTTAAATTTAAAATGTAAATCAGAATAAGAAAATTCCGATTCGATCTATAACTGAGGTTATGGCAGCAAGCAAACAAAAAAATCTACGGATATATTAGAAAACAAATGATTTAAACCAATAATGAGTAATTATTTGGAAAAATTATGAATTATTGCACCTTTCACGTATTTCACGCAATAAATTATGAAAAGTATCAAAACCTATCCATTTGTAAAATTATCAACCCCCTTTTCCATCACAGTCGAAGCACAAAAACCGGTAATTGCTTCCCACGTTTTCTTTACTCTCTTCCGCAAAGCATTCAGTTCGAAATCCATTGAATTCTATTGAGAAAGAATCGGGAGCTTCGAGTGCATTCGGGAAACCCGCCAATCGGAAAACCCACTCATTCGCTCTCTCCCACCCACTCCCTCCCTCCTCTCTCCGCGTCTCCTCTCCTAACTCTCTCTTAACTCACTTCCTATCCTCTTTTTGTCGACATGCTTTTCCGCTCTTTAGACTAGCGCCTACTCTTCGCCACTCGACTATAAACACTCGCTACTTAGTCCTCCAAAACCTCTCCTCTCAATCCACTTCCGAGGCCTCTTTAAAACTCTGGGAGTAGAGCCATGGTGGTACAACCGACCCAACTCCATACCCTTCCTCTCCTGCCGACTTCCAGTGGCACTCCCACCCCTAAGCACAACCCGACCCAACGTTCCCCTCTTCCCCCTTCGACGCGAATCCATGCATCCTTCTCCCCACTCCCTTTTATATATATATTCCTTCCTGCTCCCCTTCCACTTTTTCCTTCGCCTTTGCTCTCCTTATTATCCTCTTCCCATGTTACATCGTCCGTTTCTCTTTACCCAAAGCCCTCCATCCAGTTCTCTTGTATATTCCTACGCTCCACCCTTTTCTATCTTTCTACGCCTCATCTCCCTTTGTTTCTTCTTTATCTGAATGCCACCTCTCTCCCGCTTATCTATATTAATATTCTTTTTTCCTTTTGATATTATCTTTCTATTCCTGCCACTTAATTTTTATATCATCTTCCTCTCCAGAAATGTCACTGCTTTCAGTTTTATCTCATCCTTTGTTACTTAGTAAATACTATTCACACCTGGCCCTTTAAACTAATAACAGAGCACTGATAATGTAAATTTTCAAATGTTTGCATTTTATCATAGCCATTTATGGATGTAATAGCCTTCTATTGTTGTTTTAGAAGGACAACAGAGTTACAATCAACCTCCTGTTCTGTTTCCTGAGATGTTTCCGCTTTATAAGGCGTAAAAACGCAAAAATATCGATATTTATCAACAGCTTTGTTTATTCATTAATACCTATCTTTAAATTAGCATCTGCAGCTCCTTACTGCCTTGATATATCATCTCTCATCTTTATCCGTATATATCACTGGGTTTCTCTCCATCCCCATATTTCTAGTGCCAACGTCATATAGCCTGCTTTATTTGATCTTTTTCTAGTCCCATCCTCCATTTCATATCCCTTCCTTAAACATTGCTTCTACCTATCTCTTATTCTATCATACTCCCCCTCTCTGCCACTATCCTCTCGTCTCCATTTATTTCCGTCCTCTGAAGCCTCTATCTTCAATATCGCTGCTAAGACACGGCACAAACTCACACGGTAGCAACTCACACAAAGACAATTTCTTCTCTTCTCGTGTAAACGCGGCTGCTACTTCGATCCATTGTTTCCAGGTTGCCTCGTTCCCCGTCTCCCTCCTTCTATCGCCATCTCGCTCCTCTCCCTTCTCCTCGATTTCTCTTCCCTCCCCCTTTCCTTCCCCCTCTCGCTCTTCACGATATTACTTGTCTTCCTGTCATCTCCCGCACTTCCCGCACCACTCCATTCTGCCCTCCTCCCGCCCACGCTACCCCCGTATAACGTTCCTCCACTGTTTTTACCTCTAACCCCCACCCATATTTCCACCCCTCATTTCCCATGCAGGGATCTCTTTAGTAGTAACCCCTCGTGCGAAGGTTTGGGAAGAGATTTCGAGGGAAAGGGTTCTCGGGGATGGGGTAGATCCCTCCTTCCTACGGAAAACTTCCGTAGAGAACTACCGACCGGAAAATTGTCCGAGGGGAAATCGACCATAGGTAAAAATCATCCGTCGGAAATGGGCCGTCAAAAAATTTGCGCCGAATCATTCTCTCGGGATAGGGCAATTTTTTGATGCATGGCTTTTTACGGAAGATGTATCGTCGAGCTCTACCTCATTAATATCTCGATACAAAGTTCCTCACTTGTAATTTTTTAAAAATAAATATACATTTCTATACATCATTTCTCTTTCTTATAAAATACATACAGAGTAATCCGTACATTGTATTTCGTTTCCTTCGAGATTCATAATTTTAGTTTCTTTTGGAAAAACTCTATACCTCCGATATGATTTTGCAGTTACATACTTCGTTATAAGTGTTATTAATTACGGAAATAAAAAATATAAATAATTTAAGATCACAATTTCAAATAGTTCTAATTAAGTACTCCTGCATCTAACCTTTCTCTATGACGAAACACTGAGAAATTAAATTTTTATTTTATCCTTCGCTGATTTTCGCGCAGAATAATTTTTTGCCTGAAATCACACTCTGAAGATTATGACTCAAAAAGCAGGAAAGGGTATTTGAATCCTATCGCGTATACTTATGCACGAAGTATATACTATAGAATATAGGAAACTACAGTTCGCGACTTTAATAAATGTTCTAATAATGCATTAATACATATATGAACTTAATCATTATTATAAATAACACTACTCTACAGTCAATATTAATTTATCATTCGGCTAATCTTTTTACCATCAAATTATGACGTGCCTAATTGCCAGCGACAACATAAATCTTCAAAGCCGATAAATAAAAATTCCCGTGCATCCAGCCTATGAAAAACTCATCTATTTTTTCCGCACTATTTATCAGGAAATAATTTTTTATTCCCGGGGCGCAACGCATCCCTCTCTCCCCCTCCATCAAGCCATCCTTTACCTCTACCCCTCCCTGGAATTCCCTTGTCTCCTTATTTTCCTCTCTTCCTCTCAAGAATTTCACATTTTCTCTCTCCTTCGGGCAACCGAACCCATCCACCTAAACTTAAAAACTCGATTTTTGTTTTTTTTTTCCTCTCCCTTCCTACTCTTTTCTACCTTTCTTTCGCCGAGAACGCTCCCTCCTTCCCCCATACCTACATCGATACCCACCCTTCGACTCATACTCCCCATACTTTTTCGCCATTCGCCACTTCGAGTTTCTCCCGCTCTCATCGCTTTTCGCCCTTAATATCTCTTCTTCTACCACTCTTTATAGGTTGTCACCGGCAACAAACGACCATGCCAACCCACCCTCGCGAGAAAACCTCACCCCAACCCCACACTCCGCATCTCTCCCATGTCACCTCCTCCTCTTCCCCTTATTCCCCGTTAAGAAGTCACCCTCGGCGTTCGCTACCTCCTCCCTCTCCCTCCTCTTGTCTTTCAATTACTATTCTCAGCACACACTTGCTATTCTCTTCCTCCCCACCGCCGCCTTCTCAAGTCACATCTCCTTTCTTCCCGCATATAAACATCTCCCCTTACTCATGAAATTTCTCATCTCTCACCCCCTCAAAAATCCTCCCTCCACTTTTCTCCCTCTTCCCCTTCTCTCCGTCACGTTACATCTGGATCTACCACTCCTTTTCGACCTCTTCTACCTCCGACTCTAGTCGTGAAAGGAGACCCCCCCTTGTTCTGCCGTTATTCCTTTCTCTCTCTCTCTTTCTCTCTCTCTCTCTCTCCCCCACTCCCGACCAAAATCAACTCCCTCCCACTCTTTGTGTCGCGCTTAAGAGACGTTCTCCGAGTATCAAGAGGCAGAAGTGAGGATAGGAAAAGGGTTTGTTTTTGGTGGGAGGGGAGGTAATGAGGGTTGTGTTGTAGTAAGTTACAAGGAGAGCGTTTGCGGGGTTATGATGTATGGCTAGGGGGGGTGGAAATATTAAGAGGCTGGTGAAAGCGTGGCGCTGCCGCCGCCGCTGTTGTTGCTGTAATAGGCAATCTTCGCAGGCGATGGAAATTTCTTGAGAGGCGCGTACACAACATTTCGGTCACGTGTTGCAATTATCTTCTTTTCTTAACCGTTACGAACATTTCCCTCAGATGTACGAGGTAAGTTTGTATCGCTTCGAGAGATTTAAGCCTTTACTTTCTCCGATAAAGTTTTAAACGATATCGTAAATTACTTACCCAAACTTTCAATTTCTTGAATATTCTCCACGTATAGACTCAGTCATAATTAGAAAACGTGTTCACTTCAATCTAAAAAAAAAGTACTCGTCTTTGAAAAAAATCCAAAATGTTGCGTTAAATGTACGCATTATTGAAAATAAAATGAGATTGATGATGCGCGTTTATAATCTAAAAAATACGATCGTTAGAAGAGGAAGCGATGTGGAAATTACTGGATGAAAATATTGCAGTAACAAATAGCGAAGACTGCATCTGTAGCACTTTATGATTTAAATTTATGATCACTGCAAGCTTAATTTCCCGGCCTCATTTCCAGTTTCAACTTTCCTGTGACCAATTCAATCAAACACATAAAGAACAAGAACCCACACACGTTTATTATACAGATTACTGCCTCCTAAACGTCACACAAACAGCTGAATCGAATGGCATATTAATGGGAAACTTCGAAAACATCAACGGCGAAAACTTTCCCGCACCGTAATTGCCGATGAATTAACAGGCGTTAACCGTTAACATTTGATCTCACCTCGAATACTCATCCCTTCCTCCTACTCTATCTGAAAGACCGTATCACACTGTCGACGCATTAAACTAAGAAAAGCGCAAACAACCTTAGTCGCCATCAAAAAAACGTTATTACTCCATTTAACGGTCCTGCTTTCCTCTACCATTGTCAGAATGGAAGCTCATTAGAAGGGAAGGGGGAATGTGAGGATGAGAAGGTGGTACCGCTTTGCGCCACGTGGCCTAGGGAAAGGAGGGAAAAAAGAAGCACCCTCCCCGTAACATCAGGTTGCGTGAGAGGAACGTTACTCTCCTTTTTTCACCAGCGAAATCCCGAAGGGTTTCTCGCAATTCTTTTTGGATTTCTCTCCTTGATTCCTCCCACCTCCCCCATTTTAATATATCACAAGATTCTGCAATCAAGCGCTTTAACCATTCCTCCATACCGATCCTTTCCCTCTCTCTCTCTCTCCACCCTCCGCTTCTGAATAAAGAGGACCACCTCCAGCCACAGCTGGATGAAAAAGAAAACTTCCTTCCCTCTTTATTTCGGAATCCTCTCTTTTTCTAATTACCAAAGCACCCCTTTAGGACACACCCGGCCTCCATATCAGACGATAAGGGAAATGGCTAATGAGCCCCAAGAGCGGATAGTGATTTTTTTCTTTAAGGAGAGTCGTACAAAAGGAGATTCGTATAAAAGAACGCGTTTCTTGTTGGGCTCTTCTCTTCCGCATCCGCCCTTTCACTTTCTAGAGAAGGCACATTTTTATTTTCGTTTTTAGTCATCTATTTTGTTTTGTCTGTAAAAGAAATTGAGCGCGGTTATAACAATCGAAATCGAAAGTATTTTAACAAGTTGTGTGGTTTAACGGTTAGTTTTTATTTCTATTAACGAGTCAGTTATTTAAATCTCGCTGGCGTCCACCAATTCAAATGCCGCTTCAACGGAATACGAATTAAAAAGATATTGATTAGATTGTTGATAGTAGAGCGCCGTGTACCCGCCATTTCTGTTTACGAATTCAGAGTCTAATTGCCGATTACGACACATGTGCTGAAATTATCGGTCTATGAGGAGGTTTAATTAACTCTGGTAAAGACGCTGATAGCCCGATTGATTCTTTGAATCATTTATTCCCAATTTTTATTTTGATGAGGCACTCTTTCAAAAAATGTAAGCAGGATTTTGTGACAGCCCTACTTAGAAACAAAGTTTTATATTTATATATACAGCTTTAACAAATTTTGGACATATAAATTTGTGGGTACTAAACCATAATCATTTTATCATAGCAAAATTTGTCTCTGAAGTCCCACCAACATTTACAAATCCTTGATTTATTTATTTTACAAAGATTTTTGCGACACCCCTAAAAATACAGCATTCCCGAGAACCGCGGGATCAAGTTTGGGAAAAAGTGCTTTAAATGAAAAAAATAATTTTGATTCTAAAAAGACATCGAAAGGCTAAAGCCGTTTCAATCCTTGGAATCAAGTTTTATTAATGAAAACCTATAATCAATGATATTATTTATATTACTCTATGCTGACCTACGAAAAAATAAGCTAAACATTTACCTATTTGGTTTCTACTACGAGGAAAATATTTGTCACGTATTCTACCTACAGATGGCAATATAAAACAAAACGTTGGACACGTACTGAATTTATATTAAAACTGAAGTTTCTGGAAATGATGGGTACATCCAGAGTAGATAATACACCTACAGGTATTTTGGATTAATAGTGACATTTCCCACGATTTTTAAGCTGCAATCACCTGGAAATGACCCTTGAAATATCATTGTCGAATTTTCACTCATAAAACTGTTCTAACACCAATGGACTGTTGTGTGCATTATTTATGCAAGATGATTAGAAAGAGAAAGATATGTTAGCCAAGTGCATCGGGCGTTAATGAAAAAAGTTCTTTCAGTATGGTCAATAATATCGATGATCGAAAAAAATTGCCAGAGAATGTTTTCTACGTGCTGAATTTCCTGAAAAATGTTATATCTTTGCTCGCTATCTCGTCAACATTGTGAAAATTTAGGGAAAGATAAGGTATATTGCGTGTCGACTGTCTACAAATTTAGTGGACATTGTTACGATAAATAAATATCTGCGTTCGATGAAGTTTACTTCACCCAAAATTGACTATAATGCTGTTTTGGGAATGGACATTTTGTCGATAATTTACACACCGGATAAGGTTGCAAATTTGGATATCTGAAAATGCTTTTTTCATCGATTGAACAGCATACTCGAATTGTTTCCTTTAAGAAGACATTATTGATCTAAGATCAGCGACCAGAATAGAAACATTTCGATTTGAAAGAATATATATCTTGATAAATATCGGTAAAATATTCTTTTTATTTTCAGAAAATAACCATATAATAGAAACTTCATTTAAATTCATTCTTCGTGTCTTTCCTGAGTACGAGAATCTTCGCTGTATTGCCTTAAAAAACCAATTTGATAAATAAAAAGCATGAACTAGTTTATACTGCTAGAGGAATATTGCATGTTTCTATATTTTGGGTAAAATTACTATTACAATATTATTTGTTATAATTAATTATCGGACAGTGTTTGGAAAATTTATATTTACCATATGGAGTGGTTGTAGAGATTGTTTGCCTTCCACTCTGTGGACCTGAGTTATAATCCGACGGAGGTCAAGTTTTCTTCTCGGCCTAACCCTTCCCCACTTTTGTGTTTTCAAAAGATCACTCGAGTAAAAGCGCTCCGTCCTTCGGAAGGGTCGCTATGCTCTTCTCTCTTCGCGATTTTCGTTCCCTCTATGTTTTTTTGATTATTTTTAACGTGTTTTCTATTGTAAATGATGCCCGCATGATAGCATGGCAATATATATATATATATATATATATATATATATATATATATATATATATATATGTAAAACCGTGGATCTGCTAACAAAAATTGCCTAAAGAAGACGGCCCTAGACCTCCATGATCTGTAGTGCCGTGTGAATATAAAATTAAAGTTTAATTAACTTTGGATCTGTTTAGGAAGTCACCAAATGATTTGATAATTTTTTCCATTTATTTCCTCTGATTTAAATTGGTAAAATTATAACTTGCAACATTTTATTATGTAACAGTAACAAATTCATTATTCTTAAGAATCATATTATTAAAACAGTTAGATAAATTCCTAATTTATGTTATAACGCGTCCATCATTTGATCGCATGGGCCATTCAATTATACTTGCTACAAAAATAAAGCAAAATGAGCAACTATAATAGGAAAAGTTCTCCATTTTAAGTACCTACATAAAATGATATAGAGTCAATCGTCAGATTATTCTTTATGACGTTATATCGGTCATGATAACATACTTAGGAAATTATCCACGCATAAGTAGATTAGTGTACTACAAAAAAAATGTAGAGATTTACGCGTATAATAACGAGTAGCAGTTATGAAATCGGTATATAGATAAAATATAGTCCGAAATTATTAAACAGGAGGAAAAAATTTTGAATCACGCCATCCCATCAACGCGTCTAATTTAAATCGTATATTCCATGTATACCCAAATATATCGTCCGATATTTTAATTCCATCTTGTATCGCAAACCTCCATTAACCGACCGACGGTCTTCTGTTATTATTATTAATGGAAAACTCTTTTGATTTTTTTCCTGAGATTTATTTTTCAACGCTGGCAGCTATAGCTATGTTTGTCGTCAGCACGAATCCCGCCATAGGGAATGCGTAACAGGGGAGGAGGAGAAGGTTGTGCCTCAAGGGAAAGCGGGAAGGAAAGGGGAAGAGGAAATGGGGTGGGAGAGGCGGGGAGCATCCGAGCTTCAAACCAAACTGCCCGTTGTGAACCAATTATTCACGGCTGTTTACACGCTTAATTGACTGGGCATTCATCGAAGGATGTTCGGTTTTCATTTGTTGGCCGGACCAACTTTCAAATTCATTTACCCTCTCCGACTGAAAAAACAGCGGCATTTACCGATCCGTGGCAGGCAAACATAATTCGCGATTTTTTTCTTACCGTCGATTCGAGTATTACTGGAGCGCAACTTATTCGCCTATGTAGCTGGTTATTCAAATATTTCGCACAATTAAGAGATAATGAAATACTGCATTTGAAAGCCTAATGTTTTTAATTTTCTCATAGACAAACATATAAAAAAGAAACGATTTTGATTACGTTCATCATTGACTTTGCATGTGGTGTTTTGAGTATACAATTGAATTTTTAAATTAGATGATGAGATAGAAACAAGGAGCACAAACAGTTATATAGCTATAAGAATGAGATTTATTATTATTAAGACTAATTTGAAATCGCTTAGAAATTGGTCTTAATTAAAAAAATATTAAATACCATAGTAAGCCCAATGCTTTCAAATGAGAATTGATAATCTGTATTGTAATAGCACCGATGTAATGCTTTTTAAAATTTCTCCACGACAGTACCCATCCACATAAAACTAACTTGGCTGTGAATATACTGGCTGAATTGGGGTGGGACGTTCTTCCTCATACTTCTTATAGTCCTGATTTGTCACCGTGTGACATTCATAGTTAGACGAAATTTCAGAAACGGTAATGCCATAAGTTTCTCTTAATAGGGACGAAATAATATAAGGACGTCATATATACTTCGCGAATTATTTATCCTGATATCTCTAAAATGCATGATTGGTGAAGCCATAATCCTAACTCACAAATTATCTAATTTTTTTTCATAAATGTCAATATAAAGTTTAAACAATTGCCGTAATGATCGCAATTGTTATTGCTGATTCAGGGTGATGTGAACCACTAAACTTGAAATATGAAAACTTGGGCGCGAGCCGATTGCCAGAGAATTTGAAAATTCCTGATAGGTCCTTTAATTTCGCAAAAAATGAGAAATATTCTGCGATAAATCTTGCAATTCATTATCTTACTAGTGGAATTGTCCATCAAAAGTTACGGAATTGCATAAATAAAGTAAAATTTTATATAAAAAGATAATGAAACCATCCAATAGATACACTCGAAAGTGAAAAATAAATATAAAATTCACCTAATTCAATGTCCCAGAAAGTAAAATTGTTTTGTGCATATAAAATATGTGTTGCAAGGAAATATTAGTGACTATTTATTTGTTAAATATTACGCCGCACAACTTTTGCATGAACAACTCTCTTCTTACTTTCTGGAACAGTTATTTATGTGAATTTTATATTTCTTTTTTATATTTTAGTGTGGATTAAGGGCTATTTCATTATTGTTAATACAAATGTTTTTTTTGTTTTTAGAAGCAGGTTCATTTTTACACTCTAAATTATTCGCTATATTTGTTGTTTTATTCATTAAATCAAATTTTCTATCTACATTTATTACAGTAAGTGTACCAAAATAAAAAAATAAGACGAAAACCCCCTATCCAGCCAAATCAAACCCAATCCTATTAATGTTATAAGTTCTGAATGGAAAATAAATTCCACATACAAACAACAAAAAACACAAGAAGATATTAGAGTATATGCTTCTGTTCTGTAACTATCATTAATGACGCTGAAAAATATAGACTCATCAGTTGAAATTTGGGAGCATATTTTATATTAAATCTTAGCAAAAATTTGTTTGCATCGGTTTTTTCTCAAATTTTTAAAAATTTGACTCGCATATTTTAATGAATTTTTATTGGAAAACAAATTTTAATTTTGAGCAACAAAAATGCACAGATCTGACAAAACATTTACAGAAAATGTAATCGGAAATCTTTTGCCGACTTAAAAACACTCGTAACAATTTGCTGATGTTCATCATTACGTACCGCCCTCACTACTTATTTTCTATATCCAAATAAATCTAAAAGTCTTGCCGAAATTCCTGAGAATTTAATCCCACGGGATCGTTACGCGAAATAATCGGCGAGCGAATTGGAAGTGCATCCAACTACAAACCCGAAAACGCCATCTTTAAAACCGAAATACACCACTCTCGCCATATCTCTTCTCCCGTAGACAGATGCATCCCTTCAAATTGCATTCCATGGAGAGACGACGGCCTACATCTTTCTCCTTCCTTTTCTAACGAGAAAACTCCTAAGTCCTACAATCTAGAATTTCTTGGGTTAAACGCATAGAGTTAGTTTCCTTATTCCATGCAATCGGGGCCCAAGCAGTAAAACGGAAAGATGAAAGGGAGGAGAGAGGCTGGTGTTCATTTGAGAACTTGAGTTCAAAGCGAGAGGACTTATATTTTTCTTTCCTCCCGTCGATTCGAGGTCAGGACGGCAACCTTCAGCCGCCCGATCGAAATGGGAACCTTAGGGGGATAGAGTCGGGATGAAGCGAAGGAAATCTCATATTCGACAAGTCGGAGATGAAGCAAACTTCCTCCAACCGTCCTATTACTCTTGGGTTTGGAGATGATTACGTAGTGCTGGATCTCGTGAAGTGCTTAAGAGGTGGAAAATTAAGCACGAGAGAGTTGTATCAGAGGCTGCCGTTAAAATCTAAATAAGAAACGTATTCGGGCTGCGTGACGGAATTATTTTATTTCCTGAGGATATCGTGAATGGAATACTGACTGATATTACCACTATGCTGAATAGATAGGTTTATCCTATGTTTTTACCGCTTGGGACGAGCGAATGACAGTGTAGTTGAGTTAGCTTTTACTGGAACATTATTTTCATAAATATTGTGGAGCTGAGCCATATTTATTAAGTAGATTGCACTAAAAATAGTCATTGCAAACTATTATTCTAATTTATACGTGAACTCATAGACTAAACATCATAAATGTTAGTACGTGATACTTGTACGTAAATCAGCAAATAATAACATTAAAGCATTCATTAAAAATTTTATTTTGGAAAATATTTCGCCATTTTCAACAAATAAAATAGATTTCACTGGAGTCGCTATAAAAATAATTGGTTTTCAGAAACTGGCAGGACAGAATATATAATACTAGCAGAATTTCCCGTTGAATTTCAACGGATTTAGTGAAGCTACTACAGCACACCATACAAACCCTTTAAAATACCTATAGAGTAGATACTTTTTAAATTACAATTAGCTTTTCTTAACAATTAATCATATTTGCTTGTAACAATCTGTTTCCGAGCCTATTTCATTCAAATATAACGATAATTGTATTTCCAATCATATTACTTTCGCCAAATCCAGCTTCGTTTCTTGTGTAATTATGCCTCGCTGAAATATTTACTTTTATGGCTTGTAAGCAAGGAACCCGCGAAAAAGCAACGTACAGTTATCCATGATTGAACACTGACTCCGGTAAATGTACACCAGATACGTGAGCTTATTTACGTTAATTTACATTATAATGTAGAATATAATGATTTTACTTACAAAAATGTAAGATTCCAGTATTCAATAGACGAAAGAAGGCTCAATTACTTTCATCAATAAACGCTTCCTGAATAATAATCAGTAGGTATCTGTTTACGTTGCTATCCATAAACATCGATCGTTTCGTTGCTTAAACAAAAGTGCGAAACGAATAACGCTAAACTTTCGTCTATTTGTAGGCTTCAGTGAAGCTAACTGAATCGGAGGTAACAATGACGGCCGCCTTGGCAACGCCCGGAAAGAGTACGAAAAATCCACAAAATTTCGAATCAAATAGCGTATTTCTGAAAATTTCGACCCTGTAGGTAACATGTAAACTTCGCAGGAATAAGATAGTATTGAGTTTTATTCGTCGAATAAAGCAAAAACGAAAAATATGGTCCATATTTACATATTTTAATGCTTGAAGGAAGAATACCTTGCAAGTCAAGAAATGGATTCATACGTGTTATCTTAGGGAAAAATGTTAATCACCTATATTGGCAGCACTGATTAATCCCGGTTGACCAAACCTTGACCATTCACTAAGTTAGGATGTAAGGAAGAATCGTACCAAATTTGGTTATTCTAGCTGTTATCGTTTAGGAGGAGTTCCATGAACAAACACACGCTTCAAAATATATTACAGACTAGCTGAAACACCCGGCTTCGCTCGGGAAAGTGGCAAACGATTTTTATTGCTCGGGGCAAACGTTCCCCATTCCTTAATTACGCAATCGATGCCTACATTAACATTTACTATTTTATGTATTGTATTGTACGCATTAACGTCTTACTTAATGTTCACATAGATAGATGAACCGAAGCCTTTAAAGCGGCAATAAAATTATGTGGATTATGTATGTCAATACTATTAGCCAAAACGTAAACAATAAACAACAGCTTGGTTACCGAACAAATGTAAGTAGATGTATCGATTTATGTTGCGATAAATCTGTCAATGTTAACGGTAAAAGATAACAATGTTCTAATATTCCTTAAAAATCATTTGACTCACTTTAAAAGTATTCATAGACTATATTTAGGCATAACTTGGCGTTAGCTATTCTTCCTCTACGGCGTGCCACGGCGTGGATTTTCCTTGCATTAATCTTCACGTGTATATCTCCCTTTGAAGAGACAACAATTAAGAAATTTAGCTTTGTTGCCGCCTGGAAAAAACCGATAAATTTTGCGCTTAAAGGAAAATTTTGAGCGATTTATCAAGTAATACTATGAAACATGAACAGAATTAAAATATTAAGTCTTTCATGCGTAAAATAATCCATTTCCCGTGATCGTAAGTTAATATTTATGTATATTTATATCCCCATCAGTGAAGGGCTGCATGGCATTTTGGGGTTTCTCCACACCATTTCCCATTAATTCTTACGGAAATAGTATTTTGTTGACCCCACGGTCTGCAAACCTAGACCAAGTTCTTCCTTTGTTCCATAGGATGGCCCATGAAACTTTTGAATTAGATAGCTTCAACGGTGTAAAAACGTATAAAGAACATACACACATACACTAAAATATATATAAGATTACAAAATAAGAAATAAACTGTATCTACCCTGCAGTGCTTTTCTAAAGCAAACTGGATGAATATCACAATATTTAGGACGCAGACTATGGGATTAAATTGTAGAAAATAGTTTATAAAAACTAAAATTCACGTTATTAATTTCTGCCTAGATTAATATTTTCCTTCATTCAATGTTGATATTTTTATGTTAGCATGCGAATAATAAAATTTCTTAAAATAAATAGTCCAATCTTAAACATGTCTTACTAAAAGTCAAACGCAAATGTCGACATCTTTGTAGCAAAGATAATGTAATCCAAACTAGAACCATTTAAGTGAAGGAGCTATCCGGAGAATTAAAATTCCGTACAATTCTCCTTTTTATTCCATATTTAAAACTTACACTTAAAATAACACAGCTTAAGTTCAGCAGTTCACTTCCGATTCTTTTTTATGCTTTTCATCTAAAAAAATTATTTTTATTTATTTCGGTAACGTACCTTAGCTTTTTTCCGAGATGAGATATTCGATTGAAAAATTCTGATATGCATATTTATTAATTCAACGATATGAGAGAAAACGAAAGGTGGTAGAAGAAGTTGTAGATACATAAACATTTCTTCGTGTCCCTCATTTTACTCACGTCGAGCGTCATGCCTAACTTTAAATTGAATGACAGTAGTGTGACGCTCGGCTGAGAAGCAGGTCGTTCGAATGCTGGCGGGACTAAGCGAAATATAAAATATGAGTCAGAGCGGTCGAAACGAAATGGCTGAAAGAGATAAGGAGACTGAGAAGGGAGATGGGCAGTCCGATGTAACGGAACTCATGGGCCATGAAAGATCACTCCGGTAAGCTCCTTGTCTCTCTCTCTCTCTCATAACTGCAAGGCGGAGATAAGAGAGAAAGAAATAGAAATACAGAGAATGGAAAGGGTATAGACTCGCTCTGACTATAAGTTATATATTCCTTTGAAAGACGAAGGAAGGCAGATCGATGCCTTATGCGATGATGGGCGTCTGAAATGCACACGAATGGAAAGGAGGGGATAGGGGTAGGGTTTTATGAGCCATAAAGGAAGGGACCTCTTCGGTGGTTCCAATTTTTTTTTCGAGACTTTTTTCTGAATTTTTAAACGATCCTTCTTTTTCCGAGAGATAAAAATGAAGCCTGGATGAAGTTTTGACGAAGTAATAGGGTCACGTTAGGTTTAGCTATAAGACCATTTTATCGGATTTAATAAAGTTCAATCTCATTCTGAATTTTCAAATCTTAAAAATCTCATTTTTGTCAGACCATTATACTGAAAGTAGATTTTAATCAGGTCAAGGTCAGAAGAGCGTCGAACATTAAAGTTGAAAATATCTCCTCACGTTAGTCGTCCAAAATATAAACAAATTATACAGATTCTATCAAAATATTTGTGTTTGAAAACGTAACTTAAGATATTTTGCTTTTAGAACGGTAAATTTTATTCCGGAACAGAGAGTACATAATGTAGAATAATTACATGAATTTATTGGGAAATATCACAAATGTGTCTTTCTATGATTTAAACAATAACGGTAATTGAAATTATATTGGTTTATTATATTAGCTCCTTCTTTAACCGTTATTCTTTAAAAGGCTATTAGAAACATTTTAATACAAATAGCTAACATTTTGAAACTTCAATTTAAGAATGATTTATATTTAAATTTAAACTTTTAACCTTAAAAATATTTGCATCGAACTCTCCAGAAGAAATGGATTACAAAATTACAATTTTTCCTTTCCTTAACCGAAAAAAGTTTTTCCTCGACGTCGGAAGTTTCGACCTAACAAACAAAGTTGCCACTGCGCACTCCACAAAGAAGCTGACATTTCAATTTCAAGTTTGTACCAAAAAACGATATCTGAACCCATAACAACGCCACTTTTACTTTCCGCGCCATTTTACGCGAAATAAGAAAAAGAATGAAAAAAGCGAGAAACGCCAAAAAAATCATATAACGAATCAATTTTCTCGGAAGAAGTTTTTTCTTTGGACAGGGTGGAATATTACGCGGGAGTAGAAAAATTCTACTTGAAAAAATAAACGAAAAAATCTCTCCTCTCTTCGGGAAATGCTTTTTTACGATCGAATGCCCAGAAGTACGACAGCTGACAACAATTGGTGCTCGCCTCGGTAAGGAAGAAAGAGAGACGGGGAGAGAAAAGTAAAAAAGGAGAAATTGAAAGTCGGAGACTCCAGAAGTTTGGCGAAGCGAGATATTTGACGAAGAAAGAGTTTCACCACGGAGAAGACATTTGCTCGAAGAGTTTAAGGCTGAGGAGGACATAGGGAGGAAGTGTGAATAAAAACGCTTATGGTCACTGGAAAATATGTGGAGCAAGAGAAGCAAAAAAATGCCGGAATACAAGGAGAAAAGGAAGGAGCAAAGGCATAAGAGTGAACAAATCTGTGTAACGTATATTTTACACTTTTTTGCATATCCGTACGCTCCTACTCTATAAAATAAACTTAAAACCCGATATATTATACTGTCACTGTACGCTATATGGTTTTTTTAGAAGTATTATTTATAGTATCACGATTTAAATTGGATACATTTTAACCAAAATCAAATTCGTGTATTTTTTGGAAATCGACAAAAATAAACTATAATCTATACTTGAGAGACATGATTTATTTCGACATAGTTTCTATTTTGAGTGATACCCAAAATAAAATTTATACACACGCGCGCGCGCGCGCACACACACACGCACACACACATATACATATATATATATATATATATATATATATATCTATAATATATAGATGCTTCTTACACATGATATATCATATATATAGGAGGATACAAAATTATGAGGCACTTCCAGATGTGCTAGAAACTTGAAGTTTGGTAAGATTATAGGTTTTTGGACACAACCGAAGGAAAAAATCTGAAACTGTCGAAATTCCCATTTTGAGGGTCTGTTTTGGCCCCTTTTTGCCCCATTTTTTGCCCATAAGAAAACATGGATAATTGGTGTAGAGGTTTTTATATTAGCATTTTAAAATTACTTCCCCTCAAGATACGAACTCGAGACTTAAACTGTCGGATAGGATATAAATTGTAGTATCTTATTTTTGAAGACGGAATGTAAATCCGAGTAGAATTAGCGTAATTTTATAGTTTTTATCGCAAAAAATTGCTAATTTTTCTGGGTCTAACAATAGGCTTCCTTGGTAACAAGCTCTATCCTTTCATATGGGTAAGCTTTTAATGGGATACAGAGGCTTATATTTTAATGCTGTTAATGTTAAACTACACCTAATGACGGAAATCTGATATTGATATTATCTTCATTTTTGGGGCTGTTTTGCCCCATTATTGCCCCATTCGAGAACAAAAAAGGCAATGCAGCTGCACAGGATCCAGAGGCTTGAAATTTGGCACGGTTATAGAATTTTCATGGCAATCTAAGACAAAATTGTAAAATTGCAAAAATCCTAATTTTTAAGTTGTGGTTTTGTACCTTTTCTGCCCCATACAAGTGTGATAATTCTAAGGCACTTCTTAATGAGATACAAACTTGAAATTTGGCAGAATTATGGGTTTTTAGTCACAGCAGATGGAAAAAATCTGAGAGTGTAAAAATTCATAATGTTAGGGGCTCTTTTGCTCCATTATTGCCCAATAAGAGGATTAAAATTATAAGGCACTTATAAATGAGCTACAAATTCAACTTTGACACGGTTATATGATTCTGCAGAACATCGATTGGGAATAATTTGAATTTGTAAAAATGCTAAAATTCGAAAATGCTTGCAGAATGCAAGCACATATTTACTAGTATATCTATATAGAGGGAAACTAGCTGTTGAAGGAAACCCAGTGAGCACTTACCGGAAGGAGAGCCGCCCCCAGCGGCTCTCCTTCCGGTAAGCGCTCACTGTGTTTCCTTCGACACCTAGTTGCCCTAAATATCCTTATTTACCTCTCCTCTTCCGCAAGTATTTATACCATTTTATCCCACCTTACCTTACCTAATATGTCGTCTCTCTTTTAGTAACTTTCCTATCGCCTTTCTTCTTTGATCTTATCCTTCCGCTATAGCAAATATCCACAGTTTCTGCTATCACCTCCAAAAACATATATCCCTAACCTGCCAAATGGAATTCCTCAATTCCTGTATGGAATTAGGCCTCCCTCCAAAAGGCCTTACGGTAAGAATCCCCCTATAGATCCCACCATCCGATCATCATTTGCCCTCGCCAATCATCTTATGCCCCTGAATATAGTCAAATCAGTTTCACGCCACTACTATTCCCGCTCCAACATGCATTTTCAAAATGCATTACCATCATTCACCATAAACCGAAATAGACTCATCCGCAAAGTTTCGCTTTTATGTACCCGCCACATCCAACAAGGGTTACCTCTCACTTTTATCCAAGCTGGTGAGTCCAACACACCTCCCCCGCCCAAAGACTTTGCCTAGCTGACCTTTTGGGAATCCTAACCCCACCCCCACTGCACACTCTTAACAGGCCCCCCTTTGTTTCAAACCGCCTACAGAGAAAATAACTTTCCCGGCAAGCCTCCACCTCCTCAAGCACCCCAAACTCTTCCCAGCCAGATGACTTCCTGAACCTCTCATCCCATACTCCCATGCCGAGAATGCACTTTTCTCGTGCGGCCTTTCCTTTTGTCCCACTACCAAATTTGACCATTTTTCCATATTCGCCGATACAAGCCTTTATCCGCTCACTTCGTCTCAAGGTCGTCCCACCCAAATCCAATCCCTCATCTTCCCCCGACGCACTCCCACAATCTCTTCCCGCCTTTAAACTCCCCTCCCAATATATCCCACCCTCTCTACCTCTCCACCACCCCGTCGAGCAATATTCCAACCATCTCACACACAGAGCCGCCCAGCCGCCGCCCTCCTCGACCACAATGACAATTTGACCAAAGTAGAAAGACGCGCCATCTCGACCCTTAAACGGAACCACAACATCATAATTCTCTCCGCGGACAAAGGAACGACCACAGTAGTAATGGACCGCTCCCATTACAACGGCGAAGCTCTCCGCCAGCTATCCGACCAAACCTTCTACCTCCCTCTCCCCTCCAACCCCACCGACCGCCACTCCTCCAAAATAGCAACATATCTGCGATCCGTGGGAAAACAAGAAGGCCTTCCCGATTCCACCATCACACTTATGATTCCCACCCCAACCTTCTACCTTCTCCCAAAAATCCACAAACCGAATATTCCCGGCCGTCCAATAGTTGCCAGCTATAACACTCCCACGGAACGCATCTCTGCCTTTGTGGACTCCCACCTTCAACCCCTCGTTCGTCAAATCCCATCTTTCGTCCAAGATACTAACCACTTTCTTCAACGCCTAAAATCTCTCCCCTCCCCCTACCACAATCATGACAACAATAGACGTCTGCTCTCTTTATACAAACATCTCCCACCACGATGGACTGTCCGCCCTGAAAAAATCCCTTGACTCGAGACCACCTGACGCAAGACCCTCCTCCCATTCCATAACGGAACTGGTGGTCTACAAGAACAACTTTACCTTCGGAGGGCGCCACTCCCTACAAATAAAAGGTACTGCGATGGGCACTCGCATGGCGCCCTCATACGCCAATGTCTTCCTAGATGAATGGGAGGAACGTTTCCTCGACATACACCCCAGACCACTCCTGTGGCTGAGGTATATTGACATTTTTCTTCTTTGGACACATGGACCCGACTCACTCCAATCCTTTTTACAGCGCCTCTCTTCCCACCCTACGCTCTCCTTCACCCACCACTCATCCCCCTCTAGCAACCTTCTTGGATGTCGACCTCTCCATCCGAGTAAACCAAATCCACACGAAAGTTCACCTAAAACCCTCCAACCGTCTTCAATATCTCCACTTACACAGCTGCCACCCCCTCCATACTAAAACTTCAATCCCCTACGCCCTAGCCAGCTGAGAACGGAGAATCTGCTCGGACACTCACTCTCCGAATACTGCTCCATCGTCGAAAAAGCATTCCTCCAACGGTCCATTACATCCCATACCAACTGCAACACCTGCAATGTCATCTACCTACTAACCTGCAGCCAATGCCTTTTACGTTAGCCTCAACAGCAATCCCCCCCTCCACAAACATTCGCATGAACGGCCATCGCAACAGCGTTAGTGTTAAACGACCGCTACCCGTGGCCGTTCATACGAATGATCATAATCTAACATTCGATGTTTTTTTCCCGGTGAGGGCCATTCGCGCCCTCCCGGACGACGCTTCCGTCCCACAACTCCGTCAATGGGAATTGGCCCACATCCACGTCTTAAGCTATTTCTCTCCTCCCGGCCTTAACCTCCGTTAATATTTCCTTTATTCCACCCTCTTTCCCCCCTCCCCTCTGCGCTCTCCAATCCCCGACATTTCCACGCTCCCTTCCCTTCCACCCCCACACCTTCACCCAGTTCTTCTGCAAGCATTTTTAACATGTGGAATTCTTACAATTTCGTATTTTCCCCATCGATTTTGTCCAAATACATATAACTGTGCCAAATTTCAAGCTCATCTGAAAGTGACTTATAATTTCTATCCTCGTGAGGGGCAATAATGGGAAGAGAAGAGCCAAAACTTTGAAATTTTTAGTTTCGGAGTTTTTCCTTGGTTGTGACAAAATAAACTAAACTGGTGCCAAATTTCAAGACTCTAAATCATCTGGAACGGTCTCATGATTATTATCCTCGTTTGGGGAAATAATGGTGCAAAATAGCCGTTAAAATTTAGAATTTTTACAATTGCGGATTTTATCCACCGGTTGTAACAAAAAATCTATGAAGCTGCTAAATTTCAACTCTCTAGCTCATCTGGTAATGCCTTATCATTTTTAACATAATATGGAGCAAAAATGGAGCAAAACAGCCCCTAAAACTTGAAAGTTTTATAATATCGTTTTTTCCATCGGTTGTAAACAGACATATACAGTATTGCCAAATTTCAAGTCTCTAGCTCATCTGGAAAGGCCTTATAATCTTAAACCTCTTATGGGGCAATGATGGGACAAAACAGCCCCTTAAAAATCGAATGTTTTATATTATGGGATTTTCTAATAGACTGTAGCCAAAAACCTATTGTCTTGCCAAATTTCAAGTCTCTTGCTCATCTGAAAGTGTCTCATAATTTTATCCTCGTACGGGGCAAAATAACCCCGAAAATTGGAATTCATATAAAATCAGATTTTATCTATCGGTTTTAACCTAAAACCTCTAATTGTGCTACATTTTAAGTATGTAGCTCATTATATTTATTCATGTATAGGGCAAAAATGGAGCAAAACAGCACTTAAATTTCGAATTTTTAAATTGGATTTCTTCCATTGGTCGTAGTTTAATATTAATGGCAATCATAATATAAGTCTCTGATTCCCTTTAAAAATTTACCCATAAAAAGCACTGAGCTCGTTGCCATGACATTCAATTGTTGGGGCCCAGAAATTTGCCATTTTTTCGATAAAACCTTAATATTAACGCTAATTCTATTCGGATTTGAATTCGGTCTTCAAAAATAAGAAACTAGAAGTATTAAGCTTTACGACAGTTTAAGTCTCGAGTTCGGCTCTTGTGGAGAAATAATTTAAAGAGCAAATTTAAAAAACTCTACAACGATATACGTGTTTTCTTATGGGGCAAAAAGGGGCCAAAATATCCACTCAAATAAGAATTTCGACTGTTTTGGATTTTTCCCTTAGGTTGTGAACAAAAACCTATAATCTTGCCAAATTTCATGTTTCTAGCTCATCTGGAAGTGCCTCATAATTTTGTATCCTTCTCCTATATCATACGTCAGAAGAATCTATTATATCATAGATATTCAGATTCTGCTGTACCGTTTAGTCCTCAGAGCCGCGCACGGACTGTAGATCACAGATAGAAGGAATTATAGAAAAACACAGAGGTAGCTTAAACATGTATAAGAGTATATACATATTCAATGAAATCTCGAAATCGAACCTTTCGCACGTGGGAATGTAAAATGAGAATAATAGAAAGAACGAGTCAATAGAGAAAAAAGTATGAGAAGGAAGACGAATATTATGGTTCAAAAATAAGTTAAAACCGAAATAATCTCTCCCTTTTCACTATCTGAGGCTCTCCCTCGAGAACCGACTGAACGGACGGAGAAATATATTACATATACCTTGCTCGGATGCAATCCCGCAGTCGTGAGTAATAGAGCTCACACACGCGTGGGCGGTTGTTCGAAAAGGAAACAAGAAACGAACGAGATTGGAGCGAACTCACGCGAAGGGAGATATGTAGAAGTGAATTATTAATCACGGGGTGAGGAAGGGAATGGCGGGAAAGAGGGAGGGGAGAGAGCCCCATAATCAGAAAGCACGGGAAGATTCTAAGATGCCTTAAACAAACGCCTTTAGCTAACTGCACCTCGTATTCTGTCCCACAGGGACGGCATCCGCAAAATCCCAGACGTTGACATAGTCATTTGTTCTTCTTAGCAATAAATCCAATAATACAGAACATTCGAGCACTGGATCCTTGTCCAAGTCAATGGAATTATGAGATAAAGCAACAGTTTTATTTGATAAGGCAAAATGTTTCATTATACGAATGCACAAATAAACATATAGGACTGCGATTCTTACTTGCGAAGTATTAGACCGCGATTTATTTGAATGACAAATGAAAACCTTTAAGAAAACAATAATATTTTAAGGTGATTTTTTGAACGTATCGATTATTACGATTTTAAACGAATTTTCTTGCATAAATATGACAATAACATTTAACACAATGAAAATTAAAGACACTTATGAATCTTTACGACTTGTCCAATCTTTTTACAAGATCCCACTGTTAAGATTAAAGTTTTACTTCTTAAAATCTGGTGGATCGTTTGATTTTAGACTAAGCGGGGAGTATTATTTTTTGCAATAAATTTTCCATTTTCACCACACCAAAAAGAATGGTGTCACCCAACCAAATTATATTCTAAAAAAGCCGCTCTTTTTCGAGTCCTTAAGGCCATTTTGACTTCTTATAATATGAGTCACTTAAGTTGGGTTTTTATGTCACCAACCTGCTTTACCTTAGCAGTTTCAGTGAAATTTTACAGTAAATTAAAACTCAACAATTTTATCTATTTGAAATTATAAATGAACATTGTTCCTAAAAGAGGCCCACTGAACATTTCTTCGAATTATCTATCAAATTATTTACTATACATTTTCAAAAACAGAAAACATATTCCAAACAAAAGGTTAACAATTATATACAATAATATTTTACACACTAGAGCTGAATGCATTAATTATAATTTGATGTTATATACATTTTCAACAAATTTCAGCTTTTCTTTTAAAATATTACTCCTTTACATTAGTATTTTTGAGCCATACATCGAAAACAAGTAAAGCTGAATGTGAGTCTTTGTTTAATAATGTTACACTAAAAATCTATTCAGAAGCTTCCAAATATTTTACTGTGTTTTGATTAAAATACAGTATTTATTTTATTTAATCCATTATTAAAAGAGTCGCTAAAGGTTTACAAGATAATACAACACCATAAATTTATAATAAATTGAATCGGTTCTATCCATTTACCAGCAAGATTCGAAGCATACGATCAAACGAGAAAATGAAAATACACATTTTAAAGCAAGACTTTTTAAAACTTGGCCAACTATCTTTCTCGTTACAAAGCGCTGTAGCTTGTCCCATTAATCGAGGCTTACAATGAATTGACTATATGTTGAAATTTTACACTTAATCTTCTTAAAAATTGTAACATTTAAATGTATGAACTACTTACAGTAACTCGTCTATTCGGCTACATATTCCAATTAACTGGATTTATGGAACCCGATTTCGGAGAACAATGATGTATACGACCGAGCAAACGGTTAATCAATTGACCATACCAAAGTATACGACATGAATCTCATGTAACATTTTTTTATAAATCTTAGACTTTACAAAGTATTCTTAGATTTAAATTTCTTTACAGTCCATGATAATAATCTTTTCACCTTAATTTGGGAGTTTTCCAACAAACGTTGAATGATCATCATCATCATAGGTAGTATGTAGACAGGTCCGTGATTATTCGTGGTTAACCTTGGTTCTCCATATACTTCTATTTTCCACAGTCTTCTTCATGTCTTGATAGCTGTCTTTCCCTTAGAAGTCGTCTATCAGCTGAAACATTTTCCTACTTCTTTCTCTTTTTCCTTCTAACATTTCTTTAACCATGCTCTCTCTTCTCACCTAATGTCCAATCCAGTCTGTCCTCCTCTTTCTGATAGTCTGTATAATCATTCGCTTCTCTCCTATTCTTCGTAGTACTTACTCATTTTTCGACCTTTCTGTCCATTTTCTCTTCAGCATTTAATATCATTTATCCTTAACTTCCATTATTCCGCCCCATACAAAGCTATACTCCATACATAGCATTTTATCAACTTCTTGCGGATATCCTCCTTTATATTCCCCGTTAGTAGGAGTTTATTTCTTCTGAAAGCGGCTTTAGCTTTCGTTATTCTAGTCCCGATTTCATCGGTAAATTTTACTTCTCTCGTTATGATGCTTCCAAGGTATCTATAATGTGAAACTTGTTCTAATGACTTTCCTCCAATACTTATGATCAAATTTTCTTCTTCGTTACTTAATATTCGCATGACCTTCGATTTTTCTGTATTTATTTCCATACTGTATTTTCTACCTGTTATCACTAGTCTATTTTTCATTTTCTGGAGTTTCTTTTCCTTTCATGCTAGAAGTACTTGATCATTCGCGTATTTCACTGTTCTTATAATCCTTCCTCCAATTTTGAATTCTCCCGAGCCTTCTAACGCTTCCTGCATTAGCCACTCTCTATATATATTGAACAGGATCGGCGATATTCAACAACCCTCTACAAATATTTACTCCGTCCGTGCCCGTATTCTCTAACCTGGCCTTTACAACTTGATTCACAAATAGATTCCTGATCAGTCTCCTGTATTTCCAGTCTACACCTATATCCTTTAATATCCTCATCAGCAGTACCGAATTTACTCTATCAAAGGCCTTCTGCCAGTCGACGAAACATACGCAGCAATCTTGGCTGTACTCTGTTGCCTTTTCTGATATGATTCTCACTACACCGACAGCATCTCTGGTTCCTCGTCCTTTTCTTAAGCCGAATTGATCTTCTCTTAGCATTTCTTCGGCCTTACTGCCTGCTTGTTGTATAGTTCCTTAATGCATTCTTCCCATAACTCTGCTACATCCTTTGGTTCTGCGACTATTTTTCCATCTGTATTCATAATTCCTTTATCTCGAATCTCATTAGGCTTATTATCTTCTAATTCCAGTGCCCTAGCGTGCATCATATCGTACCGTCCGAACTTCTCAATCTGTTGTATTTCCTCACATTTTTCTTTTAACCAATTTTCCCTAGCTTTATCTGTTACCCTTCTCAACTCGTTGTTTATGCGACTATAGTTGGCTCTACCTTCTTCACTGTTAAAGTTTTTCCATTATCTCCTTTCATCCATTTTCTCCAGCAATTCCTTAGTGATCCATGGTTTTCTGCTTTTCTTTCCTTGTTTTCCAATCCCTTTGTTCAAGGTATCTATGATACTCTTTTTAATTTCCTCCCATACTCTATCCATGGTCTTCGGTTTGTTTTCCAAATTTCTAAGGCGATTCTCCAACTTCGTGCTGAAAGCCTCTTTCTTTGATTTCAGTTTTTCTAGGTCCTAAGTTTGTCTTTCTCTTCTCTTTCTCCGTATTTGTTTAAGCTTTGTAGTTACATCGACTATTAGAAGGATGTGATCGGGATCAATGTCTGCTACTGGTAATGTCTTAGCATTTGTTATGCTGTTCCTGAATCTTTGTTTTAATAGGATGTAATATATTTGGCATCTCATTCTATCTCCTGGACTTTTCCATGTGCACAGTCTTCGTTTACGGTTTTTGAACTATTTATTAGTCACTATTAGGTCGTTATTAACGCATAATTCTACCAGTTTTCTCCTCCTAGGTTTCTTTTCCCAAGTCCGTATTGATCGACAACATTTTCTTCTTGTCCTTCTCCAATTATGCTGTTCCAATCTTCCATTATTATGCAGTTTACCTTTCCTCTTCCCTTCTTCGTAAATCTCGTTAATTTGTTCATACATCTCCTCGATTTCTTCATCTTTTTGAGTGGACGTCGGCATATATACCAGGATTATCAACATGCCCACTGGGACTGCTTTTAGCTTTATTGCCATCAACCTATCGTTCGTTGCTATTATTTTCGTCATGCTCTTCATCATATCTTTCCTAAGTACAAGAGCTACTCCCCTTGCTCCACTATTTCCTCCAGAGTAAACTACTGTGAATTCTTCCGAGTCGAACTGTCATCTTCTTTTTTTCCATACAGCTTCGCTCAGCCCTACGATGTCAATCCTATTTCTTCTCATTTCTTCTTTCAGGTTCTCTATATTTCCTGCCTTCTTCATGGTTTTTACATTTCAAGTTTTTCAAATTTTTTCTCAAGGCAGTCTCCGCCCGGAGATCCGATTGGGGGACTATTTTACATCCGGAATGTTTTACCTCGAGATAACTGATATTGTCCAACCATATAACCATTACTAGAGAATTGTAATGTGGTAGCTTATCTGTTCTTTTCCACATCGCAGTACTGTAGCAGTTCAAATCCTCCCGATCAGGCCTACAGCTCTATTGGATATAGACCCAGCCTACATACTTTGTTTTTGGCTTTATAACATACTGACAGTACTGATGCCTACTAACAGGCACCGATGATAGTTTTTCAATTAATTAATTAATTAATTTTTTTGTGAAAAAACCTCCATTCGTGGGGATCGAACCCCGGAACTTTGTAACGGGAAGCCGACACGCTAACCACTACACCACCAGTGTATGATATACATATATAATTCTCTTATTCCATCCCTCATGGTATACTGGTTCATTCATTCTAACCACTTAATTTTAAAAGCAGTTAATTTCCTACTTGAGATATGTTTGAGTTTCATACTGGAAATGAAATATTACTCTCATCATGAAACACGGTTGGTAACAGAATTTTGTAACTGTTAAAAAATAATTCTTCACTAAAAAAGCTTCAACTTTCGCGTTTGTTTCAACCTAGTAATCAATTCTCCGCCCTCTCTCTTCCAGGTTCGCTAACAGCGGAGGGCAAGTTCCTTTACCAAGGGTAAGTAAACACAGCGTGTGTGTGTGTGTGTGTGACAGAGAGAGAGAGAGAGAGAAAGGCTGTTTCACTCCATACTTCTTCAATTTCCACATCCAACCGCCCTCTCTCACCCTCTCAACCTTTACCTCACTATCACTGCATCTATCCCACCCCAGCCTGCGCGTAAAACCATACCACGCAACTCCTGTCTTCATCCGGTAATGACTTACTGATGCTAATCAATATTTAAGTATGCAAACGGCTGAGGAGAGACTTAGGTACCATAAGAGAGGCACAGGGATGTGGGAGAGGGGTTTAGGAGGGAGGAATAGAAAGAGATTAGGAAGGAGAGAGGTCGGAGGGAGGGGGTTGGGAGGAGGTAGGATGGTGAGCATACTCCCAGGAGATGGCCGCAACTTGCTCTACACACGACCAAATCTCACTCACAGCCCCCCTCTCGTCTCCCTCCTCGTGTAAGATCCACCTCTAACCCCCATCTCCTTCAATTTTCCCCGTTACCCTTTTGTAAACCCTGATTCCTCCCTCCTCCTTCCCGCCGGCCTCACCCCTATTCTTGTTCCCGCTACAACCAACAGTTCGTCCACTTCGGCCACTCTCACAACTACGGCTATGAAAACAAATAATGCGATCGGTCCCTGAATAATGGAAGCCTTCTATCCCTAGAGTGAAGAGAAAACATAAATCTATTATTAAAGATGTTTCACCTCCGAACGATTTTAATTTTTACGTCATATGTATCCATGTCTTCGAGCAGAGAACAAACACTAGAAGACTGAATCATGCAGATGACTCATTGTATCAGACGAAGGGGATTGAAATTGTATCATATTTTTGCTATGTTTGTCACGAGTTATCATTTCAGAGAAGCCAATAAATTTCGTATGGGCTAATCAACTATGTACTCAACTTTTTCAGAACGGGAAACATTATGAGCTATTTTTGATAACTTGATATACTAAAACAACAACTTCGTCGAATTTGCCTTTGATTTGAAAGCTAACTTTAAATTATACTTTTTCTAAGCGTCGGAGATATGTTGGAGAGTTCTTCGCTCCAAACGATCAATAAAGCTTCCACATTCAACGAAATTATTTATGAATATATAACAGCCGATTTCATTTCACTTATTGTTAGTGCAATATCACAACGAGCAAAACTTAAAATAGAAACAAGACGATTCAATCAAATCTCTTCTGTTTTAAATTGGTAAAACGTAGAAATGTTACAAAGGCAGCGTATTTTAAGGAAGTTATTTAAAAATGCTTTCAAAGACACTCTTAATTATTTACCTCACATCTAACAGAAATTGCTACTGTTTTCAAATATAAAGGAGTTTAAAATTTTAATGACATATTCTATAACTATATAAATTGCTCTAAACCGAAAAAAACAAGAATTTAATCGCAAATTAAGCAATCAAATATAACAGAATTTCAAATCACAATTGATCCAGTGACAAGATGATTTTATTTTGACTTTGTAATTTAGTTGGTGGCTCATTGCAATTTCGTATACCTGATCTATAACGTTCATTGTTCAGTTTCAGTATTATAAAGAAGCCAAATACTTATACCGTAGAGTCTACAGCGTAGACTCTCCAATTACGCGGAAGATGCGTTCTTGGAAAATCACCTTAGGAATTCGCGCAACAGGATTTTACACCTAAATGTGGAAAATGGCTACGCCAATGTATTCCAACTGCGGATAAATGAATCACACCCTCACCATTAATGCCATTTACACAAACATTTGTCACCACAACATGAATGAATCCGTGCTCTATGACCGATGTTTTAGGAGAAGGAGTTATCAAATGAGCAAGTTTATTATAAATACCATACCTATTTTAGAATTTTTGAACGAGTGTCGAAGCAGTTCTTTAGGCATCATTGTCATTGAGAATAAAATATTCAAGCACTTCATTCCGATGACTTTTACGGTAGATCTCAATTGTAACAGGTGCAGCGCTTTTGCCTCTTAACTTATGCAGTTACTTTTTTATGAATTTTCCGTACCCCGAATTAAACTTTTAGTCGATGCGTCCGAATTCGCCCGTTTCACGCCAGTGTTCCAAAAAGTATTCTTTCGTGAAACTTTTTCAATACCGAAAATAGCAGTCGTATACCAACGCACGTTACCTTTCGAAACGGTCTTAGGAGGGAATTAAAAACTGCAGAGTTTTAGGCCTTTAAGAAGGGATTTAGTGAATAGCTTCTTGTTCAATAGATCTACGATGTCCAAGTTCGAAGAAATCTGAATTTTACTGCAGATTTTTTAATATAAACATTGAAATAGACAATACAAATAAAAGGAAACGTTTTTGTATAATAGATACTCCCGAAAAACTACTTTCTGAACCTTTACCTCTACTTTTAAAGATAAGAAAGAAGAACCCGATTGGATATTATTTCACGTCATTGCAAAACTATTCCATACATTTCGGATAGGTCTAGTCCCGAGAGTTATTACTGACTTGGTCTATGAAAAAAATATAACGAAAAGAGACAAACATTTATCGGAAAAAAATGCAAACTATACATATCTATAACTAAAATTGTTTGTATGTGTGTATCTATGTATGTATATATGTATGTATGTGCTTTTCATATCTCAGCAACTACAGCACGTAGAAACAAGAGGAAGATATCATTTTAACCGGAATAAAGAGTTAAGTGGTGTAGTCAGGTTTTTATACCGATTTGAATGATCTGTCTAATTTTTAAAATATTTTCTTTTTTAATTTTCTCCATTTGAATAACATAGGGATGAGTGCAGCTTATATTTCATTTGAATTTTAAAATTACTTAAAAACATGGTACGAACTTGAGACTTGAATGGTTATATGCAGGAAAGAACAGTTTATTTTTATTGAAGACAGAATCCGAATTCTTATCGAATTAGCGTAAAAATGCGTTTAGAAACAGAAAAATACGTGATTTTATCAATTTTATGACAATAGGTACCTATTATAACTTATAATTGGTATTGTATGGTATTGGTATAATTTTATAAGCTACCATGACAACTCCTATTGTCGCCGAAGTTGAGAGTAATATGCATTTATATGGGAAAATTTTTAAGGTAAAATCGTTTTACAATTTCTGTGTGCGATTTGGTTTGTTTGAATGGCAATAAAATATTTGTTGATTTTAGTTGAAATATTACTAATAAATAGTTGTTAATGATATTTTAGTGTGGCGTAGAGTTCTCCAAAGCAAGCTTTTTTTAAAACTACGAAAGTAACTTAAATAATTAGACGTAGATTTTCCACTAATTGTTATTGGATGAATCGTTTCATTGTTTCCAAAGCATTGTTGATATGAAAATTTTCTCGTAACAGAACTCACGGACGAGAGAATCGAGCTAATAGTAGGAGGATAATATTCACTCTGTATTTCTTAAACGTTCTCTATTTTCTTTTTTGTCTTTCATTAAATTACTTAATTTCATTTGTTCCTTTGTTCATCCATTTTCTGTAGATTATTGTGGCCTTGCTGGTTTTGCTTACAGTTTTGGTTTTGAAGATATCGTCACGAAATTTCGGAGAGGTATATAATTTTACCCTGCGGGTAACATAAGCTATATGGCGATAAAAAATTTGGAGGGAGGGAGAGCTTAATTCAATAATTATTTTCCAATAAATTTACACGTAATTTTCGATTTTTCACAGAGCATATTTTCTTCACTCATCTAAATAGGTAAATGCGGACCGATTTATTCATTTTTGCTTTATTGGACGGTTAAAACTGTGTACTATATTATTCTTGCGATGTTTACATGTTACGCGGTCGAAGTTTCAGATTCACTAAATCCGTTGAAATTCAACGGGAACTCCTGCTAGTATTATATATTTATAAAAATGAAATTTTAAAGCTGGATGAATTTATTAAAGAAATTGATGGGCGCGGTCAGAAGTAAATTTGGGAAAATGACGTGGGTTGCTGACATTCTGAGGGGAATGAGCGAATAAGAGATTGTTGGGTGACGAAGTGTGAGATTTCTGATGGTAAGTGAAAAGGAAACGGAAAGGACGGAAGACAGGAAGCGTGCAAAACGAAGATGAAGGAACTAAAAAGATAAAGAGGTGGTAATTAAATGCGATGGGCAAGTGTGAAGAGGAAGAGAACAAATGCAAAATAGAGCATAAAGTAAAACCATAAAAACTGATATAAAATTAGAAAAAGGAAAATGTTCTTGTCGACCATTACATAAATAAAATAGGAACCCTAGGAATAATCAAACAGATTAAACAAGTTAGGAAAGTGTACAGCGTATCACTAATGGGCGCGTTTCGTCCAATGGAGTATTAGAAATAAATTATATACCTGTACCGACGACAGTAGGCGCTCACGCTGGAAGCGAAACGCGCCTAAAAACAGATTAAATAGATATTTTAAACGGGGAAATTAATCAATTAAGTTTAAGGAATGAGAGCAGACGATTAAAGTGCAACGATAAATAAAATTGAGATAAAATTCAGAAAATACTTAAAAAGTAAGTAGATCAATTTAAAAAGGAAAAATCTCAATAAAAGGAAAGCAAATGAGGTTCAGATTGAACTGTGAAAACATGTTAAGGATAGTAATATGATGTAAATAATAGTACGACGAAACGGCGGTGCAAAAGAATAGGGAGAGATGTGCAAGGGAAATAAACCTGCATTCGGATGAGGTTTCAAAACCGAATGAGCGTGTTGGAATGAGGTAGAGGCGGCGGTCAGTAGATTGAGGGTGGAGAGAGGATTGGGGATAGGAAAGGAGAAAACGCAGAAATCTAGTGGAGTTCCTGAAGCAGAGAGGACGAAGAATTGTGTGGGAGTGGGGAGTTAAGCTGGAAGGAGGATATTGGAAACGGAGGGATAGATATGGCTCGCGTTTATTTTTTTCCGACCGGCCAGTCGCACTCTGGTTGCGTGCTAGTGTACGTTCGTATCCCTGAGATCGCCTTCCGAAAAAAACGAGCGGCGGTCACATTTTTGAATGCCTATCAATAAAGGGAGGCACATACGTAAACGAAATTCTTTTTATTTTATTTATTTCTCATCTCGATATATAGACAGCGCAGTGGGACATTTTTTATTTCATTTTTCAATATCCGGATGATCCCGCATGCTGGAAGTGAAGGGGGAGCATTTAGATTAGGCGGAAAGCACTTTTTTCCTGCAGAACTACGTATGCCGTACTAGACTGCAGACTAATGACACTATGGTATTGCGACGGGGAAAATTGCTTCTATCAGACAGCAATCGCTTTGCCGAAAACAATTTCTCTAATAAATTATCTGTGTCAAAGTTTGCCACAGATTCCCTACCATTATCTGATTAAGAACTACATGGGACGTTCAACCGTTTAATTTATCGTTAAGTTAAAATTGGTTGTTTTGATGGAATCGCGTGTTTGATCATTCGCTGGTATCATAAAGTATTACCCGCAAAGCAGATATTCAATTGTTCGTCTAAATACGCGTGAATTTGATATCATATTTCAATATTTAAAATGTTATGAATTAAAAAAGCTCATTCCCATAAATGGCGAGAAACTTTCATAAGATTTGAAACTGTCACAAACGGCATTTGTTAAGCTATTCAGCTACCTTTTGAATAAACCAACAGCTAAATCAGCGATCATTTATCTTGAAAACAATGTTTTGTATGGAAAAAACTTAATCGCACAACCTCGAATACTATAATTTGGTTAAGTGTCAAGTGTAATGCCGCGTGGCCTGTAAAGGTGTATGCAGCACCGGCGGTATAAGATACAGGGGCATATCTTTAGCTAAGGGAGAATGAGAGGGAAAAGAACGGGACAGAGGGAGAAAAAGAGTGAGGAAGAATGGGAATAGTCTTAATTTAATTATTTAGTCATGCCTACCCATCATTTTTTATGGGTACTTTCACTAGTTTTATGATAATAATACTAGTTTCATGAATTGGCTGGAGTATAATTTCTGTGAAAGAACGGAAAGAAAAGAAGGAATTGAACAAATCCAGAATAGTTTGAGGTCGTTTTTTCGACTCGGATATCAAAAATGAGTTTCCCCAGGTGTCGCACGAATGTAACTTTGCTTGCGCGAATTTCGCGTTAAGTAAAACAGACTGCATATTACCCTGGCGGGAATGAAGACGGGAAAAATCGCAAAATAAAGTTCATAATTCATTTCGCACAAACTGAAGTTACTATATAAAATTTAAAATGCAACCGATACAAAAATCCATTGCTATTCTTTGACCTTAAAATAATAACAACTAGGCATAAAGGACGAGCTCCGGTTTGGAGATTAATTTTTTACATAGGTAAAACTCAAAATCAGAGTTTTTCCGGTAAAAGAAAAGGCGAACTCGAAAAAAAACCTTTGACGTGCACATGCAAAAAATAAAACATGGATATATAGGCTTCGTTTTCGGAGTGGATGACGTTAAAAAATGTGCACGTAGCGCTAAAAAAGCTCATTCATGGCGGATGTCTCTGAGATGAGAAGGAAATAACGTAGTATGCATATGAGAGAGTGCAGGATCTTCTAAAAAGACATCAGAATGGGATGTCGCGACAGAGCATGCGCCAAAAACCCAAAGATAAATTTCCCTCGTGGGAAAACCTCCACGCTTACAATAGAAACTAATTAGAGTGTCCGTGGAGTGAGTGACGCCGGGTCCAATTGCCTTTGCGTAGTAATTTACCTGATATATGCGAAAACTCTATATTCTGGGACTTCCTACTCGCTTGGGGATTTCCCCCGTTTCTTGCCTCGTATCAAAGTCGATCTCGCTTTTCTCTCGAGCAAAAGGAAAGCGGTAGATTAATCACGAGTAAAACGATACCGAAATGCAGGAACGATAATTAAATGCAGGATGTGCATCAAACGGCTGGATTATACAAGAACGGAAAGGATAACGTGCTAATTAGAAATGAAAATATTCATCAAATAAAAGCGAATAGAAACAATGTTTTGATAAATAACGACCAATACTCCACAGTAAATTTAGCATATTTACAAAATTGTTTTTTATATCCATCGGAATTTTTTTCCTCTAAATAATAAACAAATATTAAGAAATTCTACATCCTTTCAATTAGTATTTCCGTTTAAAGAGAGTCTTCACCTTACGTTTAATAGTTTGGATTTATATGCGACCTTGCGAGAAGAATTATAAGAAAATAATCTCACGCATGGCCACATAAAACTGCATTACATTTTGTAAAGTTTTTAATAGGTACTTAAGCACATCGGGAGAACCTGCTGGGTGTTATGACGGAACGTTCAGAAAAATATGTTAAAAGCGAATATTTTTCATTCCCTGTATATGGTCAAAAATCCTTCATAAATTTTATTTTACTCGTGTCATAAAATATATTTTTAATACGTGGAGTTAATGGAGATTGAATCTAATTAAAATTTTAGGGCAAATAGATTTCACTTGTCAAGTTATAAATATATCCATTCAATAGTTCTTCCTTAGTAGGAAATATAAATGTATGCATGCAATGGTTAATTTTTTTACATCCTCCTAAGTGCCTTTATGAATTTCACAGCTCTCTTAAGAATCATAACTTTATTGGTAACTTGTTTTCACGCAGTAGTATAGATCGGTATATTTTTAAGCACATAATAACATTCCATAATTAGTTTGAACTTGTTGTTGTTTTACTTAAAAGTTTTAAATGTAGGAAATAGTGATGACCAAAAGCAGTCTTTAATTTCCCTTCGCGGAGATGAAGAACGCCCTCCCAATGCAAAAATCCCTCCGCCTCCGCGTTCTGCTCCTCCCATAACCTTTTTTTTCCCCTTCCCTATCCCACATACGCCCAAACTCCCCAACATTTTATACGACTCCGTTATTCCTGGACCAAGAAGTCGGTTTCCCGCACACTCTAGAGCAGTGGTTCCCTATCTTTTTTTGTCTGCGTCACCCTATGTTCAGTTCATTCATTTATGCGTCACCCCGTTTACATTTCCATTACCTTCAAGCCACCTTTAAAGATAAATTGAGCTTTCCCTACCAAATAAAGATAAAATGCCGGAATTTAAATAAGTACGAGTGTTTATTCTCCTGGTTTTATTTTTGTTTATAATCCAGAATACGAAACACTGTGAATTTATCAAATATTCGCGTCACCCCTCAATAACCGTCACGTCACCCCGGGGTGTCATGTCACCCCGGTTGAGAATCACTGCTCTAGAGACAGGTTTGAGAACGTCTTTGAGGAGTCCGGAGGGAGCGTAAAGGAAGGGGGAGGGGGGGGGGAATAACCCGGCTGGTGGAGGAAAAAAAATCGCAAAAAAATAAATCTTCCGAAAGAGGCGAAGGAGAAGAGAAGGAAAAGAAAATAAAAGCTATTTTCTTTTTTTAATTTTTTCGCCCCTGCAAAGATAGCCCCATTTCTACAGGCGTCAAACCCAGGTCCTCCCGACACACATTTCCTGAATTTCTGGCTTGGCGGTGAGAGGAAGGAAAAAAGGCGATAGGGAGAGGTGGAGCGCAGACAGCTCCTATTCAGCCGCGCTGTAAGGCATGGGGAGAGAAGAAGAGTGGGCGCGAAATATATGTTGGAGTCCGATCCACGGAGTTAGTCGGTGTTTTCAAGGCTTAGGACTGTAGAGGGAGTTTTAACGGCACAGAATGGGGAGGAAAAGACGAACGCGATGGGATATTTAGGAAACGAAATAGTCGAAGATCGAAAAGAGAAGAAAATAACTACGAATGATAAGACAGATTTGTACTATTGAGGTAAAATAGGCGAAGACTAGGGGTAAAATATAAGGGCGAATTAGGATTTGCAAATCATCCCGTGAGTAAAGGAATAGTAATATAATAAATACAAGAATCTCGTAAAATGGAGGAAAATGCAAAGAAAAATTATGCAGTATAAAAGATTATTGCAAAATGAATCAAATTTAAAATATGAGAGGAGCGGGTTTAAAATGTGGAATAAAAATTTTACGCAGAAACCCGCCACCTTTTTTTATTGTGGATTTTTTAAAAATTATTTTTGTTTCTCGAGTAAGTAGAATAAAAAGGTCTAATTGCATCAAATTATAACTGAAAAATTATCTAATAAAAGTAACGATATAAGATGTGCGGAGGAGGAAAAAAGTATGGAATAATAATACGAAACTGCCTATAGAAACGGAAAGAGCGTGGAGAGAAGAAGGAACTCGAAAAGAGAGAGACACAGAGGAAGAAGTATGGCCCAAGAAGGAGGGAATGGGGAAGTAAATCTCAGAAATGTTGTAGACCTTCCTCACACCCTAGAGGAGGGAACGAGCAAAGGGGAAGGGGGAATTGAATGAGGTATGTTGTGCATGGGCGGAGACCCGTTGTTGGAGAGTACGTGAAGAAAAGGCGCCTGCACTGGACGTCCAAAAAAAGGAGGGATAAGGGTGATAACCGAGCCTCCAACCAGGGGTTTTATTTATTTCGTATTTCATCCCTTTTCCCCTATCCTCGTCTCTGCCCTCCTCCGCTACCCTCCGACGCCCTTGCCATCCCTCACGAGCGTAACGTGGGAGGAGGTCGAAGTAAGGGAAAGAGATGGAAGGGGGAAGAAGGGAGAGGGGGGAGGGGGGGGGAAGAGGTTGATGGTAGTCTCAACCCTCACAGAGAGATCTCGGGTGAGAAAAGAGGACTTCCTTTTTTCTGAGTGGACGGAGTGCGCTGTGGTTTGAAGGGCTAAGGAAGGGGGAGGAGGAAAAATGGAGGTAAGGGGTTTTTTGGGGCACTAGAAAACGATGAAGAGGGGTTAAGGACCGGCTATCTCCTTACCCCAGCAACTGAGACGGATCTCTCACTCCCTCTGTCGCTATCTTCTTTTTTAGATCACCGACGAAGAAAATAGAGGAAGGAATAGCGTTTATAAAGAAAGAAGAGATAAAATAATTTTTTTATGATCATTCTTTACTCATGAAATAAATAAATGCGACACGTTGTTGGATATCCCTCTAAATCTTTTTCTTCGTCTGGGGTGAATCTTTAAGAAATTCATGTAATTAAGTGTGGTTGCTTAAGGAGATTGTCCCGAAGAGATTGGGAAAATTATGCAAATGGGATAAGGCATAAAAGCGGAAAAAGCCATAAAAACAGTGCGGGGATAACTTATTAAACATCATATACAATGGAATAGCATTTGGACATCAATAAAAACATAAATGTCGTGAATTTAGGCATTATTCTCAACAGATTTCTATGATAGAATGCGTATGGCCACATTGCTCGAGTATTATAGGAATAAATGGATATTATTTAAATATCCAAGAAAGAAACAGTAAAAATCTAGTTTTTATCCCAGTAGTGCGCTTAGCGAACGGGTGACACAGATTAATAGTTACAATTCCTAATTTACGTCAAATCTATCGCAAAATAAAATATTCCACATATCAAAACAAATATCACATACATTTCAGGAGAGCAATAGAGATAAACTTGTCGTTGTTTGTAAACAATAGCAAGTGTTTACTCATTAATTTCAAATCAACTAGGTACGCAAAGAAAAACTATATAAAAAATTATTTATTTGTATTAGTTAAAAATCAATGACATTAAATTAGTGCGATTGAGAATTCCTACTGGCGTAAAATAGATATGTAACCTAGATAAGTTATTTAACAAATTATCCGCAACTACGATTTTATATTAATTTTAGATAATGGCTATAACAAAAAATATATAATTGAAGCATTATTCCACTGAAAATATTAAACCTGAGTGATCAATTTAGACAACCCACGTCAAATTTGCATACGCACAAATATTTGGAAAACTGTAATGTTATAACTTTGGCATGAATAAAGAGAAAACTTCACACGAATCCGCTTGCAATACGAAGTTTCCAAATACCCTTCCAAGCAGGCATATCCATCCTTGTCCTCATGCAAAAAGATGGACTTGCCAACGAGAAGCGAGAGAGAGAGAGAGAGGGGGGGGGGGGAGATGGAATAAAGTCAGTTTGATCATATCTGCAGTGATGGATGGGCGTTCTGCACCGGCTCATCTGTTGCGCGAAAATAACGGAATGTTAGACTTTACGGAAATTGATTTATTGTGTACCCTTTTAATCCGCGCGTTGATAAGAGGGATGAATAAAAATGGATTCCTTTTTAGAACAAACACTGCGAAGGCAAACAAAACTTATCCTCTAGCTATATCTCACTCGGGAGACGGAGAGTAATTATCCTGATTCGAGATCCAAATGGCGTGGATCTCCTTTCATATTTCAGGAGAGGATGCTCGAGCAAACTGTAAGGCAAAATGGCCAACTCGATACGATGAGTTTTAGTGAAATACCGAATGGAATTGTTATATTATGAAAGAACCCTTCTCGTGTATGCTGAAACAACTCACGAGCTTCTATCTAATTTCTTTTATGCAAATGTGAAACTATGTTACTGTGAAATTAAAAGATGTCTAACCTTCAGTAACCTTAGACACACGCTTAGCTGAATCCAGATACCACAGGTAAACGTGAAATTAACTTTATTGTAATGGAAAAGGTTTGAATATTCATACTCAGCGATTTTACTTCATGGACTATATTTTAATAACCTCTCTATATGCATGTCAGAGCGAAAATTGTCCAGAAACTGTTTTTAATCTTTAACTCTGTCACAGCCTTAAGTAATTAAGTATACGACAAAATTAACAATTTTTCGTTTGTTTAAATGTACCTATTTAATGTACAGTAAAAGTTATTTTTTCAGTTTAAAAGGCATTAATACGTGTATCACTTATTGTAATTCTGTGAATGCCGTATAAAAATAGCACAAAATAATAAAATATTCGTCTTCCACGTAGTTCTTTTGTTGGCGAATTGCGCTTGAATACAAAGACGTGCATTCGAACTTTACATTGGCGTATTTTACTTCGTCCAAGAACAAAATATTCGTCTCGCTATTATCGGTGGAAGCCCCCCCCCCTCGAACCGTAAGCCATTTCTCGAGTGGCCCTATAAAAAAGCGAGAGAAAGGAGAATCCGTGGCAGTTCCTATAGTACAAATCTTTACCCATATTTCAATACGCGATTTTTTTTAGGTGGAGGGTGAGCATCGTTTTCGAGATTCTCTTTTTGTTCCACCACACCGCACCGGTTCGTCTCATACACGACTTTTTTCTCTACCTTATCATTAAACCCAGAAAACTAAAAAGAATAAAAACTAAGAAAAAATTCAGCTCCTCGACCATCACATTTTCGTTACAATCACCGCTTGGGAAATCAAGGGAGATAAAAAAGTAAACATTACTGTCAAGCGGAGAATGAATCGAAGAACAAACAAACGGAGATGAAACAAAATAAAGACGAAATGATGGAGAGATAAAGAATGAAAAATAGCAAAAAATAAGCACGACAGACACCGTAAGCGAGTGGATAGTTAGGGTGATATGAATAAAGAGGGAGGGAAAGGAGTTTCGGCCAAAAAATGAAGTTGGATAAGCGTTGGAAGGGCAATGCTGTGGATATCGAGTCCTTTTGAACAAGACCGAAAAAGAGACGCGAAATGCGATATCTTTGAAGCGGAAGGCGATGTGGACACGGTTTGGACGTTCACAATGGGTTCAGTCTGGCAAGATGATGGGCACGGATATCTGAATGCTCTCCATCTCTCCCCAACTCACCCATACACACCGTCTCCATGAAAAATGTTACCACACTTTCAATCAGCTCTAGTTCAAAAAAAATTTTAATATTACGATTTTCTGCCAAAATAAAATAATTATTCTTTAATTTTACATCGATCTAGAAATGAACTAACAATTCGCTGTAGCGCAAAAGTCCAAATCCTAAAATGGTACAAGGAAAACTAATATGTGATGTACAGAAGCAATGGGAAATGGAATTTAACGGAAACTAGCCCGCTAGTAATACCAATTCCCGCAAATTCTCGCAAGGAGGGAACAAATTGGTTTATATAAGGTTAGATAGGAAATTCTTTCGATGAAATAACAGTCGACTACAATATCGTAGCAGTCCTTTGCAGATACCAACAATGTTTTAACGTATGAATTTCAACAAATTAAATTGAACCAAATGCGCATGAAAAGCAAGAAGTTATACATTACCTATCAATAAATAAGTTTGCATTTTACACTATATTCTATACTTACAGAAATGTCCTACTTGTGGGTGCATTTTTAGTGTGCACGCGCGCGCGCGCGCACACACACACACACACGTTCTTCTCCGTCGCTGAAGAAGAGCCTCTGCCCGAAAACTTCTCAATTTGTGTTGTTTTTCGTGTATTTCTGTTTTTCGTGTCTCTTCAGCACCCCCAGCGGCTCTCCAATTTAGGTGTCGACTGGGCTCCCTTCAATACCTTGTTGCCACCTTTATTATTACTTTTCCTTTTATTTAAGCATTTGTGTGTGTGTGTGTATATATATATATATGTATATATATATATATATATATATATATATATGTGTGTGTGTGTGCGCGTGCGTGCGTGTATCTGTGTATGTATGTACGTACGTATGTATATGTGTATGTATATATCTTAAGGTCTTAAGAGTGACGAAGATAAAGAAGAAGGATGAGGAAGGGTTATCGGCGAGCAGAGAGAAGGAAGATGAAGCTGAGGGAGAGAGGGTGGGAAATGGAACGGCGCTGGATATGGCACCGTAGGATGAAGGCGCCGTAGAGAAAATCGAGAAAGATGTTCGATTTCCCCACCTATCCGTTTCCTAAGCTTTTGGAAGTCATCTCCGTTTTTCCTTAGATCGGCCTGACAATATCTGAAGAAAACTTCTCTCGTCTTGACTCTGCCCACGATTTATGTGGAGTAAAACAAAATTACGGCCGTGAGGTTAACCCTTCTTTATAGAAATACTTTTGCAGAGGAAGAATTTGCGAGAAAACTCTACTGCTTGGATTACGAGTTACAGCGATAGAATATGATTTACATAAGAGAACATGCCCCAATTTGCATATAAAGTGTGCTTAGAGAAAGAATGAAAGTACACACTTCACTGTCAGTAACCAGTAATTAGCATAGAGCTTAATCTGAAAAGTATACTAATATGTGTGGAAGCAGTAAATTTCCATAAATGTTTGCTTGTAAACACTGACACTTAATAAATCTTTTGAATTCTGAAGTATAAATGTGAAAGATCTACAGTTAAGTAACGCCAAATAATTACAACATTTTCTAAAATTCATACAGTACCATAATCTGTAAAATTGAACATCCAATTTTCAGTACTGCGTCACAACCAAGTATAATTTCAATTTACTTGGATGCATTATATTGTAGAAACTTTTTCTTTCGTTGAATTTATGAAAATCGTTTTTTTCCATGAATTAATTTCGTATAGAATCTAAAACTCTTAAAAGAAGCATTTAAACTTTGGAATTACCTGTTTTTATAATGGTTAACTATTGATAGCCTTATATTAAATACATTTTCACCAATGCGAGAATGACTACAAGGATATAAATATTATAATTAACAATGATAGCGGCATGAATACTTAAGCACATTCTAATGCGAACAATTCTAATAGTAGTCCCAATCCTCTCAAACACCGATCCTTAAAATCATACCAGTTCATTGAAAAATCAAAGTCACTCGCCAAATCGTATTCCTCTAAGGGAAAAAAAGAATCTGCTATCCATACGACGAGTGGGATCGTTCGGCAGACTTCCAAGAGATAACCACGAGATGTGTTCGAGAGCTGAGAAGACGAACACACGCGCTTCGTCCAGATAAGGATATCCCAATAGAAATTCAATTGCCCCCATTGATCCTGAATGAAAGGTGGGGACAATTCATCTGAAGGGCTGTAAGGGTGAGGAGAAGAGCTTCTTTAATGCCTCGGAGAATAGAGTGAGTTGAAATGGGAAAGGGATATAAACAGCCACGTGGAGGTTAGAAGAAATAGAAAAGGAATAGGAAAGAAAGAGGTAGGGAAAGCGGGAAAAAACGGATGGGAAGATTTTACTGGAAGAAAACGACGGGAGATGTGTTTTTGGCTTCCATTGATGGGATCACGACGGAGATGAAGTGTAGGTTGCAGGGAAGGACCGAGGAGAGGGTGAAAGAATAAGAAACTGCGTATTGGAGGGACTTTGAGGTACCTATAAGAACGGTTTGGGCCAGGGGAAGTCCCTCTATTTTAGAGACTGCATATATAAGCGGGAGATTGGAGGGTTGGACTGGGCGGAGTGGATAAAAATCGAAGGGGAGGGAATATATGAAGAAGGGAAAAAAATGAAGGTGAGGGGAGTGCATGCGGGAAAATAAGGAAGATAGCGCGGAATTGGTTGGTATAGTGGCTGGAAGGCAAAAATGTTCGACTATAGGGAGGAAGATGAGGGTGGATGGGTAAACGAAGGGAGGGCAAGTCAATGGTGATGGTTCAGGACGGGGTTAACATTGGCAGGAGTAGAACGAAGGGGGAGAAGAGGTAGAGAATGAAAGGGAAGGGGGAAGGGAACGAACGGTCGGGCAATGTAAAAAGGGATTCGACCAGAGATGTATGAGAAAAAGAGAGGCAATTTACAGCCATAAAAGTTAAAGTGGAAGTCGATTTGGAATGACGAAATTGGGATGGGAGAGGGGATAGGGGAGCCGAAGGAGCGGTTATTGTAAATGGGACTTTTAGGGTGTTCGAGGGGTTCAATAGATACAGTGGGAGAGGGAGGGAATCGGTACAGTAACAAAGGACTTTCTTAAAAAAAAATAAGCATTCACTCATGCGACGAGGTTTTTGGGAATATTTCTATGGAAAATTGAAAGAGATTCGAAGTGCTCACGGCTCGAACATTAGAACTGTTAGGAACGATCGCTTTTTTGTACTTTCTAGGACTCGCCGAAAATTAGGACATTTTAAATTAAACATTCGAGGAAAGATCAAATTAAATTTTTCATTTTTCACTACACATGGCAATTGTGCGTGCATAGTTACTCATATTTGCTTGTGTTATTATTTCGATATTAAAGAATACAAAGACAATGTTTAGAGTATCTGATTATATGTAATTCTATTTAAAAATATGTACTTTATAATAAAAAAGTAATACCTGAAATATTCATTTTTATAGCAGTTCCATAGCCACACTCCCCAGTATATCCTCAAGTCTTTCATAATGAAGGTTAAGTCCCTCCAATGAATTCGCAAGCAACTATTGGCCAGGGTTCTCCCACCCAAGACGTTCTGAAAATAAAAATGACTATAAAATTATATTTCTTCATAATTTTACATATGTTTCGTTAATTTTATAAAACATTAAACATATTATAATTGTTAAATTAAATAAATAATGGATTTTAGAAACAATCATCATCTTGAGATATATCAGTTAGTGTAGCCCTTTTACCAAAATGCATAGTATGTTTTGAAATATTTTTCTTTTCGAAGGCAAAAAAAGTATTCTTTTGGCAAAGAAAGTTGGGAATTTCGAACTACCGAACAAAATAAACTGAAATAAATCTTCAGGTGGTTAATAATTCGCTCAATTGAAAAAACTCATTTGAAAAAACACAGGTATAAAAATCTCTAATTCTCTAAATATCTCGCAATTAATCTCAAATAAGTCATATCAACCTTAAGAATATATAGCAAAACCCACAATGCCTACAGCTATGTTCGATTCTTCATATATGACACACCAACCAAAAGTTATTACTATTTTACTTCCGAATTTTTGTGTTTTAAACTGAAGAATTTAGCGTGAATGTCAAACGGGGAAAACTGTCCCTCAATAAGTGAAAATTGAAAACTCACCGAAAATAGCATTTATTTTGATTTTAGATGAATGATGCTCACAAGGTAGCGCAACATACTTGACACAATACACGAATCACGCTCACAATTGCGAAATTTTAACAAACTACAGGAGGAACACATTTAAGAACAAATATCTTAGGAAATAAAACTAAAATTGCCGGCCGGGTTAGACTGCCTTCTAACCCAAAGGTCGCGGGTTCGAATCCCGCTTCGGGCATGGATGTTGTGATGTATGTTGATTTTCACGGTGCAAAATAACATTAGCTGTTGACGAACCTAATTACTACTACTACAAAACTAAAATTGCTTCTTTTTATTGAAGTAAACACTCCTTCCACTCGCATGCGTTTCCCTTACAAAGGGATGGAGGACATTTCGAAAGATAGACCAAACAAACGCCGCTGAGCCCGATCCCATAGACTAAATTTGACCACCCCTTCTTTTACCCCACCTCCTCCTCTTAGACCTTCCCTTCGCCATCAGCTCTTTATCTTGAACGAGTAACTTTTTTTAAAGATTACACTCTGACCTCCTCAAGCTTTACGTCCCATACTCCGAGCAGGCTGGAATTAATTTTTTTTTCAATCCCATGGGTTGAAAAAATGTCTGAAGGAGGAAATAAGAAGGCAGGGTTTTTGTCTTATCTATGCCGTCCAATCCGTATGACTCCCAAGGGGTAGCCAGGAATGGTCGGTGGTTTGGCTACGTCCGTTGTAATTCAGAGCATGTTCTCCCTATTCGTGGAATTCCGCACATCCTGCGTTTGCGTAAGCCTTCTTTAAGTTCGTTTACTTTACCACCTCCTTCCTCTTATCCCCTTCCTTCTCCCTACCAATCCAAATAAGGATGCTCCAAGTTGTGCCATTTTTGCAGGAATCTTTTCTCGAATAATGCTTCGTCCTGATTCGTGCACTCCTGTCCTCGACCTTAAACGTAAAGACATCAAAATTTACTGCAGTTCAACTCATCCGCTAGAGCCGTCGACACGCAAACACGAAATTTTCGCTGACCGTGATATTTTTAAAGAAAATTCCCTGACTACCTCTGATCCTTTTCAGTGAACACGTGCAATCGTTATGTGGCCATACGTTTATTTTTCCGCTAACTTTCCTCTAAAAACACTTTTATTTACGGGAAATATTGGTTACAATTTTATTTCTTAGCGAGTCCAAAAATATTTCCTAGAAGGGAGCGCCATTTTTCTAAAAAATTATACTCTATTTTTACTCTTTGTTGAAAATATCCCAGAATATTTTTTTTTAATTCAGCCATAAAAAGAAAGAATTTTTGGCAATTAAAATGTTCGTATTTTGCTGTTATATACAACAATGCAATTAACTATATCTGATGGACTTGTTCTGTAGCTATTTGAATTCTATAATGAAGAAATGTAATTTACCTTTTTAATCGTTAAAAAAAACTTTCAAACCGCACTCCATCCATGAATTGTTTTTTGTTGTGAGAAGTTGTCTTAGAATTCCTTAAAGTAGCTATAATGCATTGTGCTAAGTCTACTTATCATCCTATAAAAGGCAATGCATTTCTCTCGCGGTTCAGTAAATAATAGAATTTCTCCTAATCTAATTATTCAAACTCAGAAGCGTCAACGACTGAAACTGTGTACCTACATATGATTAAAGATAAGCTGCCCAAGGATGATCCAAAAACCTTTCCTCTTTTACATTATCGAATCCGTATTGATATATTCCACATATAAAAATTTGATTTTTTTTCATTAAAATAAACAAATGCAGCCTGTTCAGAAGCAGGAATGCATTCGTTGAAAAACAGAATAATGTAGATTGGACTTAAGCAAATTACAGCTTTTGTGATCCCCATGCTTTTATAATCATGTGATTTAGTGGCATAAATGAAATTATGACAACCTTTAGAGGGAGTGGGATGCTGAGACACGTATAATGGCGATGACAAAAAATGGCGGAGCAGGTGGTTTGATGCCATTGAAAGAGAGGGGGAGAGAAAGAGATAGAGAGACAAAAAAGTGAAAGGAACGGGAAAAACGTATGTTGTGATGGATGAGCTTAGCTGATATGTTATGAGAGGAACAGGTGAAGATACCTAAATAATCCTTCACATTTTACCTTCAAAGAAATTTAGCGAGGTTACGATTAATAGCATTTTTTTGGAGAAAGACATCCTCAAAAAAGACACTCCAAATTTCAGCATAAAGGCTAGTTAAAACATTTATTTGCGTAATTACAGTGATAGTATATTATCTTCAGTTACGAGTTTTATTTCTTCAGTTATTTCCAATAGCTACAACAAGGTTATAAAAAATAACCTTTTTGTGGCTATTGGAGACACCTGAGGAAATTATTGTTTAAGTACTAGTTCAGCCATAAGACGAGCTCGATAATTCTCTACTTAAATTAGTATAATTGATTTGATTCATATTTTATATTTGATAAATTAAAAATCTCGTTAAAACGAAGTATGTACCTTCAAAACAATTTATCTCAAATGAAGTGATTCATTCTGCAGGATTTCTTTCGCCCTGAAACATCATGCGCCGATATAAGGTTTCGTAATATTTATTTCTATTTATTTAATATTATCGTGGTTATTTTTAGATTTAATTAATGCCCATAACGAGCAATAATCACTTAAAAATTGAAATAAGGTTAAGGAAAATTATCACATTTTTTACGAACAGCAATCAAGATGGAGTTATTCGGCACGGTAGTCACACAAAAATGAATGTCATAAATGATATTGTTTGAGAAATGTTGACTATTTAACGTAAGCTGCAATAATCATAAACAGGAATACTAAAATTGCACGTGTCTATAGGACTAAACAGTTTATAGACTCTCAGCGTAAACAAATATCTAATGATGTTATAGATTCTTCAGAAATAATATTTGTGGTGGATATATACGTATATCTCATTTCGTTGGCGATAATGTGGAGTTTAAATATTTTTAATAACAAGTACTTCTTTGACGGGCGCAGCTTATAAACTTTAGCAAGAAACAGCTCTCTCAACAGGCAATTTTTGCTAGTTTAATTCATTTTGTCAAAAATTAATAACATTTTGATCTTCATTAACTGCGCATTATCTACTAAAATAAAAATAACCAACGAGCAATATTCATGTTGCTCCTGTGAATCATAACCGGTTCAAAAATATCAACTTTTGAAAAATCTCCAAAGCGAAAATTGAAATCATGGCACAGACCTCATGCGTTTCAAAACAAAGCAATTTGGCCGTTCCAGTTTTGTGCGGATATTGCTAAAGTCCTCCTACCTCCGCGAATGCATTCCAAATGCAAGCGCGTCCCGCTCGTTTCCGCTTATTTCTATATGGGAATAAGCCAAATGAATAACCGAGGTTCTTTTCACCCCAGCCCCGCATTTTGATTTAGGGGCACGTGCATAGAGGACGCTTTTGTTCAATTTTGCTCAGCTTCCCTATACACAGTGCACGTATGCATCATAGCTGGCGTTCATCGAAATAGAGGAAATAATATTCTATTCAACCGCCTTGACCACAGGAAATAAAAGGTTTATGAAACCACAGAGTAATGTATTGTTTACCCAAACTCGACTATTCGACGATAAAAAAATACTTGCTATATTTAAAATTATATTTATAGAGATTAAATATTTTTTGGAATTAAAACCTCTTTTGCGAAGAATTAATTTCAAATTTTGTTTTTAAATGTTTACTCAACCAGACGGATTTTGACCACTTTCGTGTGTTTCGTTTTCTTGAAAATAAATTCGATTTTACCGTCGTAGGAATAGCTTTGGATATTAAATATGAGCATTAGATAATATTTTAGTTATGTAACTAGAACGCTCATGTTAGCTAACTTCTCAAAAGGGAGAAATATATGTTTCCAACATTTTTTTACCGATTGTCGCTGCTTTTAATTCTCAAAGTACCCAAAGAATTGTTAAGGAAACTTATCACAAATAAGAGAATATTAGCTATAAAAAAGCCAAATTAAATCACCAATAATAACTTGATTTCCACGCATATAGTGTCTAAGACTCTCGGGTAACTTTCAATTAGCTATAATACATCGGCAATTTCCAATGCGGCCCGCCGAAGTATTCAGTACCCCCAATGCGGCCCGCCATGCGGAAAAGATTGTCCACCACTGCAATAATCGATATATCTCTCTGTCCCATAAATTTTCCAATAGAATAATAGTTTCATAGTAACACATTGATATAAAAACTTTACGAGTAAAAGCAGAAATAAGATATTTAGAAACGAAGCTACAACGTACATGGCATAAAACATGAAGCGCATTGAAAGTAAATCCTACCCTAATATCCGTAATAAAATATTCGAAACACATTTGAAGTGATATCATCGCTTTATGAACACCTATGAAAAAAATACTTTGGATTCATCTTTTTCCAGATGCTCTCCACTTCCCAACGCTCTTCCTTCTTAACTGCAATTCTACCCCGTGTCTTTTCCTTTTCTTAAACCACGCTCTCGTAGTGACACGCTACATCTCAAGTAGCATTAGCGTGTCCATCCGCGAAATTTAATCTCATACATCTCATCAAACCCAAAAAAAAATTCCCCGCGCATTTTTACTTTCTTCATATAAGTAGTATAGAGAAAATATTGTTTTCATGAAAATATCGACTTCGAGATTTCAACGGAAATACATGTTTTGAGGTCCCTAGAACACGTTTAGAATATTTTCGGAATGATGCCTGTGCGTGTATGTGATTGTGGACGCTCTTAACTCGAAAAGTACATGCCATATCATTACTAAATTACATATATAACATTTTGATATGAGCACAAAGAGCTGATTAGTTTTTGGACAATACCGGTTAACCGAAAGTCGAGGTTTATTCGAAACCCGATTCGGTTTTTGCAATATTTCTCCGTTAAAACATCATTATTGTATATACAATTCTATGCAAAGGTTATAGAGAATGTAATTTCCTACAACTTTCATTTGAAACAATTTTCCATAGCAGTTACTGTTTAGGAATTATTTATAAATAATCGGGTTTTTCGGTTTCCATCAAATATCTCCTTAAAAACGTCGTTATTGGTAATATTCGTGAGGACCAAAGTTGTAGAGGATGATATTTCTTCCAAGTTTTGTTTGAAACAAATTTTCGTAGAAGCTTCCATTTAGTAGATAATTAATTAATTCGTAAATTTTCAGTATACAGCGCCACCATGTAGCAGTGAATTCTGTAAACATATGCAAAATATACCGAATTTACGGCAATAAGGACGACTGTATTCTTTTACGATACGAAATAATAATTTTGTCTTATAATGATATTCCTAATAATTTAAATATCTATATCCAAAATATGGGGAAAGTCATGTGTTAGCCACATCAGATTCTTTCGCAAGCAAAAACTCTCTCTCGTCCTTTTGTTCAGCGATCTCACCCTTACGGGAGCCAATGTCCTCCATCTTACACACACGTACACCCTTTCACCACAAGATATTGAGTCTAGGGACCATGTTCACTTTCTGTTGCAGAAAAATTTCAATCTTCTTCGTTCCTTTTCTTCTCCTATCTTCATTCAAATGCTGCTTCTCAATTTTCTCCTGCTCATTTCTCACGTGTCTTTCTCTTTCCTGTTCCCTCCTATATCTCTCTCCCTCTTTTCTGTCACAAAGTACTTCATCCCCTTCATAATCTCCCCTTCATAATTCGCCTTTCCTTTGCTTCTCTTATTTATTTTCATTTTGCTTATCACGAACTTGTTCGATATCGTAACAGCGCTTAAACTGCTGTGTGATCATAGAAACCATATTCTTAATCATTTTGTCGTTTTCAATTAATACTGTAAAACGAATATTATCACGTTTTGTTTTTGTGAAGCCATTATCCATGGTAAATTGTGATGTTTTTTTGTAATTGGATTTAGGTCGTAGCGGAATAAACTGACAAGAGTATCATGCAAAGTTTGTAGGTAAAAATAATTCGGGAGAAGTTTGGGAAGTTAAAGCATTGAATGGTCACAAAATAAATGACTGGTGGGAACAGTGTAAAAGGCTTAAAATGAAAAAAATCGCGTCCCATTTATGGAAAGCAAATATATTATTAAAATGTTATCAAAACTGCGGGAGCTTTATTGGGGGTAGTTTCCTTGACATACCTGTCTGTATTGAGTTTAAAATTCGCGACATGTTTAGCTGTTTAAATTATAAAACCAAAAAGTTACATATTTGAAATGTTCCATTCTTGAATATTCACTACAAAATAAGTCATAAGAATTACTACAATATGAAATATTTTTCATAAATTTTGTTTCGAAGGAATCCATAAGAATCATTTGGAAATAAATATCCTGATTTAATTATATTGTAGAGGCCTAACGCAGAAATTTCCTGCTGTCTACAGTAATCAAATGAAACACATTCTAAATTCCTCACCTAAGAATACTGTCAAAGAAATTTTCACCAGTTTATTTTTACATGGTTTTAACGGTCAAACAAAATGAACCTTCGGTCTATCCTGCTCTTTAACTTTACACATTGAATCCGATTAGTTCCATAGTGGGACCAATCGAAGGTTGAAGAGGTCAGCGAATAAGGAATAGCCTGAGGGACGCTAGGGAAAAGGGAATATTGAAGAGCAGTGCTGCAGCGTGCAAGTGCTGAGCAGAACACAGCGTAAGGAAAGGGAGAGGGGAGGGATAGTACGCCATGAGAGTAGTGGGGTTGTACTCTGTGGATTCGCTGCAACAAAACCAGCTTGCCTTTTATACTCTTTGCTTTTTCCGTTCCATCAACCACGCCATCAAAAAACGTCTCTATTTTTTTCCACGCCAAGGGATATTCCTCGATCTAGGAATTCTCGTAGCAGAGGGCAGGAGGATGATATGGAGGTGGAGAGAAAACTGATAGAAGGGGAGAAGAGGAGTGGGGAACAGAAAGGAGGGAGGGAGAAGGACGCTCTCTTTTCCCGGAAGAAGTGGAATTAAGAAGCAGCCTGTCGGAAGGGAAACTTTCATAACGTTGCAGTAATGGGTGTAGTGTAAAGGAGCAAGTCTTTCGGTCAACTGGAAATGCCAGTGACCAATCTCTTCTTAAGATGACGAAAAGATTTCCGGTTGAGTGGGCTAAGATTTTTTTCCTTCTTTTTTTACCGCCGGTTTTGAAAGATGGGGTTGATTCATGGTTTTCTTTGGAGAGGTTTTTCGAAGCCGGTGTGTTTTTAATAGGGAATATAACAAAGGGAGCAATGTTAGCAAATGGGCGTGGAGGTGATTAAATCTTAAGAAAACTTATTGGATTATCCTTTACCATATTTACTGCCATTAATACAAGGAAATGCATGATTTGTGGCAAGAGTTATCGGCTTCATTTTGCCGCGATTATCAAGACATTACTTTTAATAGAAAAAAAGATGAATTATTCCTTACCAAAAAAGCATATAATATATAGGAAAAATGTTATAGAGAAGTAAGGATTGAAAAAGGGTGAGCAAAAAGTTTTTTATTAACCTAAGCTGGCGAAAATTTTATCATCAAAGAAAATTTCATAAAATTTCTTGTAGATGTAAATCTGGAATATTTAAAATAAAATATCACTAAAATTCAATTTATTGCGCAATCCTTCAACTTGTTACACCATACAGAATTTTGAACCTAAAGTGTTTCAACTACTCCTAATTTCTTGACAAATAAACGCGGAGAGGAGAGGGATTTATTTGTCACATTCAGCTGAAATTTACGTGCAAATGGGGATAAACATATTTACATGAAGTATTACGATGGAAATTATTCTCTAAATTGTAATTCTCGGCCAAAAAAATTATGTTTATTTTCCCCTTCGAAACTAAGTTAAATTAATCATGGTAAACACACGCATCCATTACTGAAATTACTATTACTTTTATGCTTCTTTCACATTCTGTGATAAATAAAACAATTATTTGCCAAAAAATCAGAAATTAGGTCATTCCGCATCTTCTTACTTCCTCAGCATCCGCATAGGAGGACTTAGCGTCGATTTTATATCGACATCACTCGCCGCATCACACAGAATGGGCTTGGGATACAATCGCTCTCAACGTTATACTACGGTTAATACTGCTTTCGTAGGATCGAAGCAATCGAACTACAAAGACAATGTGAAAAAAGAAAAACTTTGCGCTTCGGCAACCACATCAACTCTCCTTTCTTGGTAGAACATAATCCCCTTCGAGGACATCGTACATCCTCCCGTCATCTTCCATTTATCGTTTCCGGTTTCCACGGCAACTCCTCCGTCTCATCTTCTTCTCTCCCTCCACCTCTCAAACAATTGTGTTTCCTTTTCCAGCGAGAACCAAAGATCGAAGCAGGAGAAGCTCAGCGTCACGAAGAGGTCAAGCGGCGAGCGAAACCGGTGTAAAAGAAATAATTCGAAAGATATCCTGTATATCATGGCTCGGTACACATGAGATCGATGTCTCTTTCTTTCGACCTCCATAAAATGAGAAACGAGGACGCGGGATTTCTTTTGCAATTTCTTTATCAGAATGATGAATCGATTCTCCTCGTAAACTTCGGCTCCGCAAGTACCCGTCGTATAAATGAAAGATTACCACCGAAAAGTTTAAAGTAAATAGTATTTGGAAGTTATTCATTTTAGGTTAGTGCATAGTTAACATATCGACGGAATATAACTAGATAATATAATAAGTAAAACAAAAGCTATTTATTAGTGAAACATGAGGATGAGAGTTGTCTACGTTACTCATATTTATAATTAGATTAATTTAACAAGCCATTATAATTGAAATATTCGCAGAACTTTCTGTTTCAAAGATAAATACAATGTTAACAGAAACAAATATACAGAAGTCATTCGTAAAATGATTTCAATTATATAAATCCGAAATGTACTAACAATAAAATAAAACTCTTAAAGTAATGTCTATTCAGTTAGTAACTGCCTTAATTTCACAAAGAAAAAAGAAGAAATGGGATCAAGTAGCCAGTCAGAAAAAATTGTATCTAAATTATCCATTCGAATGATAAATTAAAATTTCGGTACAAAAGACGGAATGCTTCCTAAGAGAATTAAGGTTGAGTTTTTCATTTTTCTGAAACTTATAAATTCGCATTAATGCTTTATAAAATCAATTTTTTCTGAGTAATTCAAGAAATGCAGCCATTTCTCTCATTTTCATTGTTCTACCGGGCATGAAAGCCCAAATCTTAGATGCAAATCCATCTCGTAAATTTACAAAAATAAATATAAATAGAACTACAACGAGACCATTTTTCTTTCATAGAAGGAGTCCTATTAGCTTCCGACATTGACGTATTCCATCCCATACCCAATACCTCCACTCTTCTAGCCAGACAGAGAAGCGGCGAGTTCCTTACACAAAGATCTCACCCTTCATCACCTTTTAATAATCCATGCATTCCCGTTAACATTATAAAGAAAATAAATGATCATCCTTTTTATAAAAAATCCTCTGGGATAAAAATGGATTTTATCGTCCCCTCTACTAGCGTTTTCCTCCGACATTTCTAAGGTCTCCACGTGCAAAGATTCCCTCCCCTGCCTTCCCATCGCCACTATTAGCACTACCACTCTTCTGCAATCACCCCCACTCCTAATACTTAAGTGGGTCATACACTTATTCTTTATCACGAAATTCCTTACGAACCATTTTAGTACGAGGTAAAAACCTAATGGAAGCACTCAAAGCAGCAGATGGTGTGGAGCATGATGGGATGGGGAAAGAGGATGGCGAAAGAGAAAGGAGGAAGAGAGAGGGCGATAGACGGCAGGTAGGGTATATGGATCAGAGTAGGCCCACTTAGAAAGAAAAAGAGAGAGAAAGAGGGAGTGGGTGGAGAGTGTTTTTCCAGAATTAAAAAATTATTTTCCCTGACCCACTCGTCAATCTCCAGAGGATCCCATTAAGCAATCTACCATTCGTCGGAGGATAAAGGAAAGGACGATGAGATCCATCGCTCTGGAGTAGTTCCGACCGTCCTTCGTTCCCTTCCTTAGCGTACGCATTTCAATGGATGATCGTGTTTAATGCTCCAAGGAATGCAAGTCCAAAATTAGTGTGCTCTCGCTCCGGAGAATCGCTTTTTGAAGAATGGGATCCAGAAATTAAGTACCGCCGGATTTATATCTCTTTTGATTTTTTACCGTAATAGAGGTATTTACCTCGATTCGATATTTTTTAACCATTATATGATGTAAAAACAAGTACTGCGTTCACGTTAACGCTATCTTAATGCAAATAAATAATTTATTGCATCGTGTTTTACCTTTTATTCGAGTTTCCTTTTGATTAAAGTTAGCGTTGGATGGTCTTTTTAATTTCAATTTAATCTGTAAAGAATAATTCGGCGATATGAGAGCCTTTGAAACCCTCTAAAGGGAATAGCAATCAAGGGGCTTACTATAATGCCTGAAAATACCAAATGCAAGTAATTTAAAAAATCGGTATAATATACATTGTACAAACGTTCTCATATTCTAACGCGTCGTTTTGTTATCTTTTGAAGCAGTTTTTGAGAAAATCAAATTGTTGTAAAAGTTGTCTAGAATAAAATGCCCTTAATTATTGTGCAATGTCAACCATTTCTTCGTAGTTTCTATTCTGTATGATAAAATGTCTAACAAGGAGAGGCTACGGAGTGTAACTCTCTACCAGTGGAAATTTAGGTCAAAAAAAATACCATTTCGGAATTAGGGGCCAACGCCTTTTAGTTTAAGAGAAATAATTAATTAAAAAGTACAAAAATTGGCCAATCTAAATAAATTACAGTAACTTTGCGCTTACGTTCATTAGCAACCGTAGCCTAGGGGATAATGAGTAGGGCTTTCGATGCATAGTCTCGGGGTTCGAGACCAGCGTTGTTCAACCTTTTTTCTCGTGTAAAATTTCATTTTTCGTCCTAGTTTTTCTCCAATTTTTCGGAAAATACTTATTCATCGCAGTTTTTATTTTTTTCCTGCAGGATAATTGTTTTTAATCACTAGGCCACTATTTTCCCCCATTTTCAGAAAATATTTATACACCGCTATTTGCGTATTTTATCCCCAACCTACTCCCTCAAAAAAATTAGCCACGTCTGTCCATCACTACATTGACACTCTCCGTAGACAATGGCGTATTCTTTAAGCTGTGATATTCCGCCGTAATTGCACTTCCACCCTTTACATCTAGTTTGCGTTTCCCGCGCATTCCTTTGGATGGTAATCGTCGAAAAAATGATAATATAAATATTCATGGCAATAGGGGCTGCATATAAATAGCTGGGAGTGGCACGAATTATTTCTTAATGTAAATGAAGTTTCTTTCACAGACGAAATTAAAATAAATCGCTGCAACTGTGGAAAGCGTTCATTTATATGTTGCTGCTGGTGCCATGAATATTTATGAATATTTATGTTTACGACTAATACAGCTGGGCTTAGACCTAATTAATTATCTCTAACGTGTATTAGATTCGAAGCTAATAAATTATTATTTGTTTGGTATCTGATAATGAATGGACGCCGTATATGACTTTATATAAAAAAGATAAAGCAAAAATATTTAAATCTTAAATTTGATGAAAGATATTCATTTATCAAACTTTTCCAAATTACGATATTAATGAAAAGTTTAAATTATTTTTTGACCAACATATTTTCAAAAATAAAAATTTCTCAGTGCTATAAATACACTAACAGACGCATAAAATTTCCTAAAACTCGCAAAAATATAACGAATAAAACCCACGAGTAACATAATACTAAGAGTTGGAATGAAAATGGAAGTGAGGGAAAGGTAAGGGACGAGAGACAAATAGCATAAAGTGAGACAAATTATGGGAGTAGGTAAAGATGGAAAAAGTCAGGCATCCACGCTAGAATGGAGGTCATAATCATATCTGCCGCGTCTTAAACGTTACCACAGCGATTCGGAAGATGCGTGAATCTAGTAAGCTGTGGTAGAAGGTCTATGTGATCGGAAGCGCGGTACTTCTAAAAATTGTCCCCCCCCCTCCGCGAAACGTAAACGCGATCGAACTTTTAGTTTTTTTTTTCAATGGACGCCACCTTTCCGGGATCGCAATAAACGCGAAAAATCCGGAGTGAAGCCATCGGCAACAGTAAATCGCCGATCGGCCAGAGCTTCCGGATATTCGAAATGGCAGCGGACGATTTTATTTATCTATCTTCATACGGGGATTTCGTGTTTTCGAGTGTGAGCGCGAGAGAGAGGAAAGGATAAATGGAGAAAGGAAAAAAGCGTATTAGCGTGAAGCATTTATTTCGGCCGGGTGTGAAATGATAGCCAGTGAGTGAACGGCTTTTTACACCTGAACGCTGCTTCAGGGTTCAGACAAAGTGCATTTCTTTTTTTTTATTCCCGTCGGCTCTAACTTTGCCGAAGGGGTTTGTTGCAGGAAATTGATTTGATTGTTTCTAGATGGCCACACCCACTCTTTTTGTGTTTACCGGTACCTTTTTTGTTTTTCCCCGTAGGTGACGGTCTGTAAAAGTCAATTCGTCGTGCAGCGGTGGTCATCGCTCTGTGTGTTTGCATTGGATGCGTTTTCGTTAACATCACTATTTACGCTTCTGCGTCGGATCCGCCAGAGATTTTTGCAGTGAAGGGCGTTGCAAAGGTTAGTAAGGGAAACAGCCGAAATATTTAACTAGTTGTGCTTCTATATGTAATGAGTGTAAATGTCAATTTTTTATCTTAAGTTTTGATGGAATTGTAATACTTTTTTATAAACTTTGCACAATGGAAATAATATGTTCACCATCTCCTGTAAGATTATATTTATATTAAACGATAATTAAATAAGAAAAATCCCAATCCCAAAATACGGCCTCGAGTAAACCAGTTTTAATTAACGATGATTTGGAAGCTTATTTACTTAGCTAAATACACCATTAGATAAGCAAACAAACGGAAAGGTGCACTGTATTTCGGAGTATATCGAGTTTCCAAATACAGTCTTTACAATTCTTATAACTGGTAAAATTTACCATTAAAATTGGAAATTCTAACATTTAAATATGGGAAAATATCATAAATGAAATAAAATGAAAGAGGTGGACAGACAAAACCTTCACCTTCGCGTACTACGTGAATCTATAAATAGATCTATTAAAAATGCGTATAAAGATTTGAAGGGAAAATTATTTCAATTCCCTTATAAATTACTATGATTTCTGTTTTATTAAGAGGACGAAATTCAACAATATTACCTTTATCTGTTACGAGTAGTTTTCAAAAAACAAAACGCGAATCTCTGACGAATAACCTTCAGCAAGTGTCGCTGCGACCAATATCTTTCTAAAACTGGTCAGTCTGTTCTCTTGAAGGAAATTTTCACGAGTGTCTGTTTTTCACAGCATAAGATACTCTAAGAAATATCCGACAACCAATCAACTAAGATGAAAAAGCGTGCCCAGTAACTTAATATCAATTACACTTTTGGTGTTAAAGATAGAAGAGAATGACATAAACTTGTAGGAACTATCATCCTTTGGACTTGCACGTCTCCGTCTCGGTTCGAATTTCATTCAATTGAAAACATCTTCTTTGATATGCAGTTGCGAGAGTGATATTAAAGCTTTACAAGACTCGCTTTTGTTTGAGAACTGCAGATGTCAAAAATGTTGGAGATAAATGAGTAAATAACGACTTCTTACATGTGTTACTACAAATATATACGTTCAATTAATTTTTCCACGTAAGTCCTTCCGTTTATTACCTTGATATACTACTAAAAATAGGAGTATTTATAATTATGATAAATCTAAAAAGGCGAAGCCTATCGAAAAATAGCTCAGTATGAAAATGTGCCTTTTATAACTATTGTACTTAACCAAAGGACTTTCTAGACAATAGCTTTGGATTGACTCAAAAATTTAAAAAATAACATATATTGAAATAGAATTCTATTCTAACACTGAAGTTACAGCGCATTCCTTTCCTTTGAGACTGCGCTACAAAGTAAATTTTCAAAACGAACGCTGTGAATGCAGTGTCACTCGTTAAAAATTTCCGACACTCCCTCCTTTTGTAACTTATGTTATATTTTCGAGCAAAACAATTTCAAAGCGATACGTTACGACATCGAACGTTGTTGCCCGTCTACCCGGCGGCATCGCACAAGACAACGTCGGTGAATCACTTTGATTCATGGAAACACGCAAACACGGACAGAAGTCCGCGTCACACGTCCAGAGGGCACGGCACACGTGCGGAAGGGGGTAAAAAAAATATAAAAAACCCGCATCCTCTAACTCTGCGTGCGTCATGCACGGGTGCACGGCACCGTAATGAGGGGGTTGGGGGGAGGGACCAAACGGCACACTCCCATTCCAACACAGTCAGAACAACAAAGCGGGGGAGTAAGAGGATAAAAAAGAAGAGGCGCTTGGGGGAAAAAGTTTTCAATAAAAGTATCACAGGGGAGTACGGAGTTATCGAGTCCCAGCTGCGCGCTCTCCCCCCTCCCCCTTCTGCCGACCCCCTTTCCTCCATCACCGCTCGCTCCTCCCCCACCACCTCTTCTCCCTCATCCCACCCAGAAATCCCCCCCTCCTCCGACGTCCCAAAAGCCGACGGTCATCGTTCGTTTCGCTACGAAAAGAGAGAGGGTGAGTGGGGAAGCGGGACAACTTCACGCGTAAGCGAGCACGCCATTCATTGTCTTACACTTCAACCGGCAGAGGGGAGGACGCTTTGACAAATCCATAAAGAGTTTTAAAATAAAAACGAAATTTTCTCTTTCTCCGCCTTCTATCGACATGTTTTTCTAATCCTAGAAAACTTATCTCTCTCAGCAGGAACATCTGTATGGATGGGTATGAGGTAGTCTCTTGCGCCCCGCTGGGTTTACTTTCTTGAAAAAAAGGCAGAGTTTGTCAAAGCCGCGTCGCGAAAATTTAAGTAGGAACAATTCAGGTTTTCTGACGAACATATGTAAATTTACAGCGCGCGCACGATTCAGGACCACGTATAATTAAATTTCATACGTGCTGGTAGATATTCATTGCCTTTATTTAACCATACATAAACAAATCCGCGTAAGAGACACCCGCGGGTTTACACCAAATATTGGAAATGAGAAATTATGAATTCAGTTTTCAAAGGAAATTTACTCATAGTGTCCTAAATAACTGTCTTTATTACCTATTCCAAGAGAAGTACGTATTATGTTTATGTGAAAATGTAATTAGTACTACGCGTCGCACATGTTTATTCATTGCTTTATATATTTATTCATTCGTGCATCCATGCACCTATGTTAATTTTGAACGAAATCATCTACACTGCCGCACAAACACTTGCTACGCTCACTGATTAACCTTCGAGGGAATGATGCATTTTCGGTGCCATAGCGGGCCAATTCTCCCTTACCGTCTGCCCTTTCAAGGGTATTCATACCCTTTCATTGTACCTAACCCTTTCTCTCTCCCTCAGTGTCCTTTTTTAGTTCAGGGTCGGGTGGCCGTTTTTGGGGTTGGCGTGACGGACTAATGGTAGGGAAGTCGCGTGGTGTGGATTACGCCCGAGAATATAATGGAGTTTGTTTTTGAGTCATATCGCTTGTCTCCGCTAATTGCGCAGTATTATTCATCCCGTTTGTCCGAGGGATGGGAAGCTCTGCTCTGCGTGTTCCGACTCTTTGTACGAGAGAAGCGACAAGCGCAAGGAAAAGAAGATGAGATTGCAGCGGCTATCTGTGTCCGAAAATGACATGCATGCAAGTACAAGTAGTACACTCGTTTTACATTTTTTGGAGGGGAAACTTTAATTTCGTTTAAATTAATGCTACGTAAAATGATTATTGACTAACTTTTATTGTGGAAGGTTGTATGAAAATAATTATTATTATTAGGCCTACATAGAAATTCTATGAGAAAGCAATAGTATTGTATGTGATAGAGATATCTTTGCCTTTAAATATAACTCGATTCGTTTATTTTACCGATCAAATGCTAAGTTTTCCTATCTGACGATGACAAATATGTTAAACTCAAGTTCAAACAACTAATATAGAACATTGTTGTATCTATAGTCAAGAAAAACAACTTTCATTGCGAATTTCTTAATTTATTTGAAGCATATATTTTTACATAAACGAAAAACCGGATAATTCTATTTTTAAGCTTGTTTTCCTCCAGATAAATGTTTTAATAATTCTCCAGCTTAAAACAAAGTTTAAAAAAAGCAGTAAGGCAATATAATTTGACCCGGATCGTACCCATCTACTTTCCATCCAGAAATCTAAGAACGCCATACTTAATACCCTTCTAAGCCATCATATTTAATTCATCCCAACCCTGAACTCACCACTCTTTCTCTCCCCTCCCTCACAATTTCGTCCCTTTCACCCCTCCTCCTCTCAAACATTCCCTCTAGCCCCCATTCATCCCTTCTTCTCCATTCTCCACCCCCTTACACTTCCTGCTCTCATACCCACTCCTCTCCCTCTGATCCTCGGACCTCTCAAATTACTCGCCCATAACTCCCCACTTCTACTCTCTCTCTCCCTCGCTCCCTCATCCTCATTCCACCACTCTCTTCCTTTCTCACCCTCCGACCACTCCTATTTCACCCTTTCTCATCCCCTTCGCTCATCTCCTCTCCATCTTCCGGTCAGCTGGGTCTGGCCAAACGTGGGAGGGGAAGGGAGAGGAGAAGAGAGAGAGAGAGGAGATACGGAAGACCAGGGAGTCGGTTCGAAGGAAATGAGCAGTCCCAGAAAGAGGTATTGGCGGATAGGGGAAGTGAGGGAAGTACAGAAAAAGGAATAGGAACTGCGAAGTGGAAGAAGATCTGTAGGGTAGGGAAGAGATGGCCGCGGGATGAGCCAATACTAATTTAGATTTCGCTCTTGAGCTGTAAACTTAGTCAGGCCGCTGACTTTAGCCGTCCTCGATAGGACTGGTGCTGCTCTCTGGAATCTAGGAAGCTTTATCACCTTTGATGAAGTTACAAGATTTTAAGGAATTTTCTGGAAGACTCTTTCGATCGTATTCTGGGAAATAGAGAGATGAAGGCGGGAGATTAGAAACGGCATTATTTTCCATCGGACATGACCGAACTTTTGAAATACGATTCACAGTGTTTCTAACCCAAAGTTTACGTATTTTAATGTTAATTGAGAAATAAAGGAAGGTCTACAGAGTAATTCCCCTCGATCATAAAAATGCAAACATAATACTCCCCCGTTATCCGCGAGAGATGTCTTCTGCGAAAAACTCACGGATACTAGGTTCTATATTTACATTATAACTGTAGGGATAGGCTAGGGCCTCTATGGATCACACAAAAGAAAATAATTTTATAATTAAAAAAAATAATAGTAATAATTCAACCAAACGTCTGTAAATCATCCTTAATTGCCGTCTGAGAAAGAGTTCTTAGGTTTGTTACAAAGTATCATAGTTAGCACTGATTTTAATCCATTTTTCACAAAAGAAATCGTATTATACAGAACAAATTAATATAAACAGCATATTTGATTAGGGAGAAAAATAAAAAATATATCATAGGAGAGAGTCTGCACACTTTTGCTGTAACCTATGTTTTCGAGAACTCCGTTATATGCGAGACCTTTCTCGCGGATACTGAATAATGTGATATGGAGTAAAAATCGCGTATACCTGAATCCGCGGATAGCGGGGGAGTAGTGTATTTCACTTTGATATTTCAAAACTTGCCTCTTGTATGTGGTGATACGTATACGTACGTTTACGCTATGGTAACAAAAATAAGTACGGTAATAATGCTATAACATTACTAATTCATCGATATTAATCTGCAAACATTATTTTCGCTCATTATGTAAAATTACGTGACTCTTAAACAAAAGTAAAGTAATAGCAAATACTAAACTATTATAGCATTTCAGATTAGAGTAAACCATACATATGCGTTAAAATTAACTTTGTTGTGAAGGAAAGGATGCAAAATAATTCCTCGAGATTAGCAATTATTCAATTACTGTTTTACTTTCAAATTTTATCTTCATCTATCATTTTTTATTGATGCTATTTTATGCACAAATTTACGCTACGTATACGGAGCAAATAAAAATTACTAAAACATCGAAATCGTTCTCTATAAATTAATTTTTCGCTGAAAATTGCTAATGATCAAATCTTTTATCTATAACTCTTAAATAGATTCATAGATATTGAAATTAGAGCAATAATTCCTTATTTGGAGGATCTCGCTGAAAGAGAAAAATGTTACCGCCGAAATGTTAATCACAGCAAATATGTGGACGCATCATCCAAATGGTTGCCATCAAGCGATATTCTCTCAATTACATTATCGGCGAAAGGAGAACAATGAAACGAATTCCGAAAATTCGTTCAGATCCGAGTCATCTTGAGAGCGGCTTCAAAAATCAAGTGGAGCATCAAAGCTAACCGAAGGTCCCTCCCCTTTCTTCCGTCACGGACCACCTTAATGAATTAAAGAGCCTATCTCTTTTGGGTTCTCTAATAAAAGTCAAGATTCAGGGGATCGATCCCGAGTGCCCGCCTCCCTCTTTCTCCCTCTCTCTCTTTAGTTCACTTGAGTGGAAACTTGACAAAAAATAATACGTATACGTTGCCCCAAAGGATGAACAGAATTAAAGTCCACGCGAGGCGGGTGCATGGCTCCAGGCAATCTCGGAAGCGGTTATAGGAGATTGAAGATAGTCATGAGAGGTAGGAAGGCTTTTAGGGACGAAAGATGGAAGAGATGAAGGGTGGGATATGGGGAAAGGGTCAGAAAGAAAGGGGGGAAAAGATTTAAGATAAGGGAGCCTGTGTCGTGGTGAAAGAAGAAAGGAAATGGGACGATGTTATTAGTGGTCGAGGAGAGGCGAGTTACGCGACGTAAAGAAATCAAAAGATATTTTGAGGTTTCCCAAGTGGATACTCTTCAAGAATTCTGGGGAAAAAATGAAATGAAGTGCTATTTAGGGTGAATTATAGTTTATATGAGCCCCTTGACCTCATTGCATTAGCTCTTGTTACAATCTTCTCTTCGCATCTTCCTTGGCGAAATAATTATGAAATATTAACTGAATAAAGATCATACTTTCTTTTAAATGTTTTTCTCTAACCCTTAAGTGATATTAAATAATAAATAAGTATCCTTTGAGAGTCCAGTGAGTAAAATTACTCTTTTTTTGCTCACTGAGAAAAAACTTTAACGATAAATCACCTCTTTATACATAAACTAGGATAATATTTCTTAAATAAAAAATAATAACTACGTTGAATGATTATTCCTGCCGATCAAACTGCGATTAAAGAACATTAGCAAACTTTAATGGTTATTTTTTGTACCAAAGTAGCGCTTCTTTCCTAACAGATGGTTTAGTTATTCATTCTTGGCTAAAATTATGCCTCGAAATAAGATTTTACTGACACTACTGTGAATTTATTCGAAGGGTTATCTAAATATCATACCAAATAATTTTATATGTTTCACATTGAATGAGAATATGTACCTTATAAATTTAATCAACAATATTATTTGTACAATATAAGGTTGATGCATATATAATAGACAATTATATATAATATTTGCTGAAATCCAATCTATCCAGACTTGATGCATTCCCCAAGTAATAAGCCACACAAAAGAGGACCGAATTTTTAAATAAGAAAAGCCTTCTGAAACACCCACACCGTTAAGCGTACATCTTATTAGAATAATGTAGAAGAATGCCCCTCTCGGCAATACCCTAGGGCATTCCCTTCAAAAGATGACAAAGGACCATCATAGCCCCAAGCATTAAAAGTGCCCCTCCACGTACTTCTTTCTTTTCTTCCCTCCGAAAAAAGCTATTCGCTTAAGAAAAGCGGACTCGCATCCTTCAAGGTATTAATATGGCATGGGGCGGGACGGATTCCTAGGGATATAGAGTATATGGGCGAGGCTTTTGAAGAGATGAGGAGAAGAAGAGTCTGCAGTTTCACCCTGTGTGCGACTGCTGGACCGCCCAGAGGCCATGAATTTCGGGCGCAGTCAACCTTGCACATCGAATGGGCGAATGGGTCGGCATCGGCGTTTCCTCTCAAACCTCCTACCCCTATTCCCCCTTTCCCTCTTCCAAACTACGTCAGCCATCATCCTCCTCCATATCTCCTCCCTCTAGGAGTTTCACCTCTCTAAAACTCGCTGTAACTCCCTGCCTTCCTTCTTGAGGAAATGACGGAATACGTGCGAGTGAGTAATGGAGAAGCGCAAATGTGCCTTGGAAAAGGAGTTTCTCGAGTCCTGGATTTAAGACGCGCGAGACAGATCTCCTTCCCAGCAAGGCGAGAATAGTTTTCAAACTAATCCATTGACGGAATTAATGTAAGGACGTTGGGGGGATTTTGGAGTTTTTTTTTTGTCTTCGCCATGATGTTCTCTTGAAATAACTCTGTGCATCCTCGACTACGTAACGCAGTTCGATGAAACGCAAGTTCGTGTGCTAGGTGTGTTAGAAGACGTAGTATTGGGATGGAGTCCTACCGATTGAGTGAGCCAGAGAGGCTTACCTAAATAAGAAACAAAACATACTAGCTACTCCAGATTCAAGATTTTTTTTATTTAGACCGTCCATCGGAACGTTGCACGGTAGAGTTAAATTGAATTTGCTTCTTAATACAATTTGCCTAAAAATTCAGATGTATTCGACTAAACTAACTTTTGATTAGTTTATTTCAGGTTGTTTTATTTATCAGCCAAATATTATTTTAATTTTAGCAATCATCAATGAGGACAGTGCCTGTTTAACTTATGATAGTAGTTTTACGTCATGTTGAATTTACCGAAACAAATTTTCATATATAAATATATATATATATATATATATATATATATATATATATATATATATATATATATATATATATATATATATATATATATATATATATATATATATATATATATATACCTACCGCTTTCGGTTAATCAAGAATTATTTTCGATGATTTACCTACGTTGGATAATTATAACATATGAAATAAGCCAGATAAAATTATATTTACACTTTTCTAAACCTGTGTTATTTCGATAAAATTATTTTATTAAAAATATATTATTTTATTTTTTCGATTGAAAAAAACCTTGTTTTTTATAGTTTAAAAAACTTAAGAGAAAATAACATAAGAAGTCACTTAATAAATCATTCTTGAATGATAAATATCCATTGTTCACCATGAACGAATATGCGCTTAATTTTGATTTATTGAATTAGACACATTGGAATACATTACTTCAACTTAGAATTCGACAGACGAGATAGTGTTTAAAAGTTTAAGTGCGAACATCTTCGTCAAAATAAAAAAACGATCGCATACGCAATTTCAACAAAAAATTGTTAATAGACGATTACGTAAAATGCATGAATCTAGCGTTTATCAAGGACGAACCCTTCATAACTCCTCAATGAAGGAAAACCACCTATCCCTTGCTTGCACGCATTTATCAAACGATTAAAAAAGCAACGCCCACGCCATCAGACGCACGTAACGGCCAAATTACCCCCCTCCACCCTCCCTCCTCGGAACACAAGAAGCAAGAACAGCGAACTCCCTTCAGAACCATCACTTAAGTAGTACGGATTTATCCCCGAGAGATCGTAGAGAGAGAAAGGGAGAGTAGGCGAGAGAGCGGAACGGAGGAGGGAGAGAGAGAGAGTGTAGAGAGGATAGCAGCGCAGCAACTCCGACTGATTCGCGTATTTCCCAAAAGGGAGGGAAAAAAATGAGAAAATAGAAGGAGAGGCTTTAGAGAAAGATTGCACCGATCGAAGGACTGGCCAGAGAGGGATCGTGAGAGGGGGATGAAAGTGCCGGGGAAGCGTGGGGTGGGGGCTGGGAGGAGGGAAGAGCGAGAGGCGAAAGGGGAATGGATACGGGAGGAGGGTTATCGAAGGGTTTTTTCGTAGGGAGGGGATGAGTGGATCGTACAGGGTGGGGGACGAAAAGCTAAACGGGGAATGGGGGATAGAGGGGGGGAAGGAGGGAGATGAAGGCGAATGGTTCGGGCGCCTGTACGAGGAATGCCTAAGAAGCAGGGTATGAATCACGGGGTCCAAGCCTAGAGAAGGAAGACCCTTTTCGGAGGGGTTAGAGGGAGCAGTATGAGGAGGGTGTGAGACGTTAGGATATAAAGAGGGAGGGGATAGTGAGGAGGGTCGTATGTGTGTACGTGTGTGAAGCTGAATGGCGATTGAAGGGGCGAGAGTAAGGAGAGTTGAGTGCGGGTATGTGGACGGGATAAGGGAAGGGTGCGGATGTGGATAGAGGAGTGTGTGTGTGTTGAGGGTCGAGGGTAGGGTGCGGGTATAAGAGGGGGCGGGAGCGGAAAAGAAGAGTGAGGATAGGAAGAGAGTTTCGATTAGGTTCGGGATTGGAAGGAAAGACGTGAATTTGCCGTCTGGATCGCCGACATTACGTACGTAACGGAGGAAAGGACCAGAGGTAAAAAAAAAAACTTTCCGAGAGCGCAGGAAGATGTGAGCTACGCGAAGGAACCGTGTACGAGAGACGGGTCACGTTTTTGTGTTGGTTTTCAATTACGTACTCCCACTTTTCCAGGTGCGACGTTGAAAATAAAAGAAATAAACAAAGCCTCCTGCGATGACATCGTGTCACACAATCGGGTTATACATGAGAAATCAAACACGAGACGATTTAAATTGCTTCTTTCGAATTCAATAACGATGCCCTTCTGTTTGACGCTAGTTGACGCGGAATGGCACGGAAAACATAATTTATAAGCGTGGAAAGGTATGCGCGGACTTTAAAACGGCATTCCAATCTGTTTCCTGTCACCAAAAAGCTTCTTTGCAGTGGGGAGAAAAAAGGGATTGTTTATTTGCAATAGAGAGAGCGTGTGTGCTCAAAGGATTCAAAAGACGACACGAAAAATCGGAAAGAGGAACATGAAGGAAAAACGCCGTAGGGAAGCCATGGAAAAAACGAGGCACTTACAGTTTTTTTCTTCGTACGTTACGGTCGGACAGTGTTTCCATGCATCGCTGTTTGTTGAACTATTTACCATTGAAAACGTGACGTACGAAAAAGCGCAAATCGGAAACAAATACGTATTTTCTTTTCAAAGCCTGCTCTGAATCACGCTCAGTGATTCTCTAAATATTTATTTGGGGCATTTAAATTGATCATATCGTGATTTACCGATATATGATCGTTTTTAAAAATCATGGCTACGTTCGAGAACAATCGCGCAATTTTCTTGCTTGGAATTCGAAATTTTCGTAAAACCCATTAATATATCGAAATATGTCCCATTTCCATTTTTAATCTCATCTCGATTTGATATAATTATTAATCACCTAAAAACGATTTGCTATAATTTATATTTATTCAATACTTACAAGAATGTATGCGGAGTATACACTAAACCACGAATTCTAAATTTATCGAAGAAAAAACTATTATACGCTGAAATTAAGATCTAAAACTGGAATTACTTTTCCCTTCCATTAAAATCCCACTGCACTGAATAATTCGATTGGGGAGTTTTTCTAACAAAGAGCATTAAAAGTTTTATTCTGATTGAATTAAATGAATTCCCAAAAGTATTATGATTAACCATTCTGTGCTCTAGACTCGGGAGCAAGTTATATCATACGAGAATTAAAATATTATTTTTCGTTTTTATTAATTTTTAAAGATATTTATGTCTTATTTTTACTAATATAAAGTCAAACTTTGTAATAAAACAGTGATTCGTAACCACAGTGTATACTTTCAAATTCTAGAATATGTTTATGTTATAGTTTCAACGCATTGCATCGGACGGGCAAAAGAAGGTAGTTAAAATGAGGCTATCATTTCATTTAATAAAATCATAAGTAACGAGTATCCATAGTAATTCTGAAAGAATTTGCATTCATACGACCGGAAAAATAACAAGAGACAAATACACCATAGGGAGAAAAAGAAATGCGGAACGCCATTCCAATTAAAACGCTACCAAGGTTTTATGGCCAAAATTTTTTTGGAAACATCACAACCGGTTGTAACCCTCAAGTACTTCCCGAAACTTTTCGCATCATGCAAGGCCAAGACGATTGAGCGAAAGCGTACGTGGTTTCTCGTGAGATTGTTTATGACTCTTGATTTCTAGCATGCACTATCCTAACTCATCCCAAAAGTAGTATGTATAAAAATGGTTTTAACCATCATGTATGTAAAATATTTTTACCTGTTTAGAAAATAAAACTTAACAACTATGATAATTTATGTTAAAAAAAGAGAAATCGCGCGTAAAATCTGACGTCTAAAAAGGAGTATTTTTCCACTTCGATAATAAAAAATAACATCTAATTATAAGCTTCCCAACAAATATAGATGTCGGACCTTGTTCACAATAATTTAATTTTCTCTATAAGAAATTCTTCTGGCCACCGACTTTGTCCTGACATTTTGTACATTAAAAATTATTGACGAAAACATATTATACGATTTTAGAACACAACCACTTATGTGATAAATGTTTCGTGAAATATTTGTAAAATAATTAATCCAATAATAACTTAATGAATCTAAATAGCATATCCTACATATATAATATAGATACTTTGAAACAAGTCATACAAACTTGGATTTACATTAGACTAAAAAGAAAAACTCAACGTCTTAAAGACGTTAACCATAGTGTAACTGGTGATTCTAATATGTTACGTTAAAATTCCAAATAACGAATATATAAAACAGTTACAAGATCAAAAATTCTGTGTTATATAACACATCACCTTCTATTAGCGCCTGGTTCATAAATATGATTTTGTAAAATGAAAATGTTAATGTAAAAGACTACTTGCTCTGAATACAATTTCCTTTAGTCAGTGCATTAGAATTAGATTACTATTATTGTTGTTTATTTCACAAAAGGGATGATTTATCGTCAAAATTTATCCTGCCAACTGAAGACAAATTAAACAATTTTAAAACTAAAATGTATATAAATAAGGTGACCAGATATTTTTAACCAAAAGGGAGGACAAATCCCGATTTTTTACACAAAAAGGAAAGACTAAGGAAGGACACATTTCATTATCAGAAATCTGTTTGTATGCTTTATTTCAAACTAGCAGAATTTCCTGTTGAATTTCAACGGATTTAGTGAAGCTACTACGGCACAACATACAAACTCTTTAAAATACCTATATAGTAGATTCTTTTTAAATTACAATTAGCTTTTCTTAACAATTAATCATATTTACTTGTAACAATCCGTTTCCGAGCCTATTGCATTCAAATATAACGATAATTGTATTTCCTATCATATTACTTTCGCCAAATTCAGCTTCATTTCTTGCGTAATTATGCTTATGAAATGTTTACATTTATGTCTTGTAAGCAAGAAACCCGTGAAAAAGCAACGTACAGTTGTCCATGATTGAACACTGACTGGTAAATGTCCATCAGATACGTGAGGTTATTTACGTTAATAAACATTATAATGTAAAATATAATGATTTTACTTGCAAAAAATGTAAGATTCCAGTATTCAATAGACGAAAGAAGGTTCAATTACTTTCATCAATAAACGCTTCCTGAATAATAATCAGTATCTATTTACATTTCTATCCATAAACATCGATCGTTTCGTTGCTTAAACAAAAGTGCGAAGCGAATAACGCTAAACCTTCGTCTATTTGTAAGCTTCATTGAAGCTAACTGAATCGGAGGTAACAATGACGGCCGCCTTGGCAACGCCCGGAAAGAGTACGAAAAATGCACAAAATTTCGAAACAAATAACGTATTTCTGAAAACTTCGACCGTGTAACATGTAAGCTTCGCAGGAATAAGATAGTATAGAGTTTTATTCGTCGAATAAAGCAGAAACGAAAAAAATCGGTCCATATTTACGTATTTTTATGCTTGAAGGAAGAATACCTTGCAAGTCAAGAAATGGATTCATACGTGTTATCTTAGGGAAAAATGTTAATTCCCTATATTGGCAGCACTGATTAATCCTGGTTGACCAAACTTTGACCATTCACTAAGTTAGGATGTAAGGAAGAATCGTACCAAATTTGGTTATTCTAGCTGTTATCGTTTAGGAGGAGTTCCATGAAAAAACACACGCTTCAAAATATATTATAGTAGATAAGAGTTACATCAAGTTTTTAATGTAAAAGATCCCAAATATATCACCCATAATGAATTACGAAAAAAACAAAATTAATTGGCTCGATTCCCGTAAATTCATACGCAATCATATAGACGGTATCCGAAATCGCGAGACGATTCGCGGCACTCCTTTTCATCCCGCAATCCAACCTCGCTCCCGAGGGACGTCACGGGAGATTTACCGGACCCGTCATAGGGGGAAAAATAACGGGAAAGAGAGCGAGAGGGAGAACCCACATGACCTACGGCGGCAATCGCGCATCCCGCGGCCGGCACACAGAGCTTCTCAATAACCCCGAGGAAAAAAGTGTCACCACGCAAGGAAATGAACGATTTTCTTCCGTGGATCTCAAACACCCCACAACTCTGGGGAAAAAAATCCCCAAAATATAAAACTTCCTGTCCTCCCAGCATCGCAATTCCTTTGGCGGGAAGAGCTAAAGATAAAAAAAAAAGCGAAAGAAGATCTAAGAGCGTTATGCCCATACACATACACCTACGCAGGAGGGAGGGGGGTATCCTCGCGGATAAAATGCTGCGGGGAAACAATAAGACGAATGGGGTGCTGAGTGAAGAAAGATGACAATGGGTAACAGGAAGGGGGAAGGAGGATGAATGGGGAAAGAGGAGAAGGGGATAAGGAGGGCGTAACTGGAATAAAGATAAAGGAGAAAGGCGGATGGTCGGGAGTAGAGAAGAATGGGGCGGTTTTGTGCTCGCGTGCGTGCGTGTGTGTGTGTGCGTGCAGTCGAAATAGGATTGCTGCCATGGGGAATCAAAAAAAAAGAGAGAGCGCGTATAGCATCGAGGAAGGAAACAAGTTCCTCATCTCTCCGGCAATACCGCCTGCACTTCTGAGGTGTTTTCCGACTAGAGAATGCCTTTCGGAGTTATATAGGATTTTATACGGCCGGACAAAGTGTCTCGCACCAGTTACACCCGCGAAAGAATTTACGATAAATGAGCGAACACTGAGCACTCGACAACCTTTCCGCTCCTAGGGTGCCCGGCGGGTGCAGATATGGGGCGGTTTTATAAGCGAAGAGGGAGACGCGGCACGGAGGAGGTGGACTGGGTGGGGAGAGAAAAGGGGCATTGGATTTATGAGCATTTGCGAATCGAGGGGTTGGGGAGAGGTAAAGGAGGAGGGGAGAGAACTCAGGATAGCCGCCAAAGAGAGTGGGTAGGGAGAAGGAAGAAGGAAAATGGGAGAAGGTAGAAGAAAGGGAGGGGGATGGAAAAAAGGAGTGGGAGGGAGGTGGCGAGTTGCGAGATGAGATATGAGGAGGTCGAGAAGGAAAGGTCGAATGTGGGATGAGGAATGGGGGATGCAGAGAGAATGGGGTGGTCTGGGTTGGGCGAGGGAGGGGTGATTTTTGGGTGGGAGGAGTTGGTGGAGACATGAGCAGAAAGCGGTTATTGGAAAAAGAAGTAAAGGATGTATTAGAGTAAGAGGAAAGAGATGGGAGGAAGAGACGGACCCGAGGTGGCAGGATAGGGAATACGACGGAATAAACTACGAAAAGAAACGGAAGAGACGATATTATGACATAGGCGACATAGACTGATGTATACGGGTAGGGAGAAGTGTGTGTGCGAAATAAAATTGCGGGAAAGGGTTATAAGGTAGTTTCATTTACAAAATTGGGAACATTTGAAATATTAATCGTAAAAACCCTAAGAGAAAGGACGATTATTTCATTTCCTTCAATTCTACGAATGTCATTACCAATTGAAATTAGTTATGACCCAGTCCTTTTAATAACACAGACTCGCTTTACAGGGTAATGCAAACCCACGTACCAGACAGTCGATAAACACGACACAAAGAGCAGAAACGTTGAAAAAATATAAATTTAAAGCTAATGAAGGCATGAATAAATGAGAGACGGAGTGATTAAGTAGTTCTAATATACAGCCAATATACAGAAGGAAGAATTCCAAGACGATCTCTGGCGCAGAGGAAGCTCGAGGAAATAAAAGAAACGAGAGGGAGAGAGGAAATCAGGAGAGGGTAAATTGAGTGATGAAGAGATGGAGAGAGAGAGAGAGAAGGGAGAAATAGGAGGGAGGAAGAGAGAGAGAATTGGCATCTAAAAATGGAGGGTTGGGGGAAGGGAGGAGTTGAAAGGCGGAAATGAAAGAGAATAGATTAAACCACTTGAGGGACCGAGAGGGACGAGCAAATCCCTAAAGCGAGGAGATGGGCAAAAGAAGGAATGTATTTTTTTGTGAGCGGAGAATTTTTTGACTATCGAAAGAGCGAGGATGGAAAGTAGGAGTGGTTATATGGGATTACAAGTCGTGAAAAATCGAAAAGAAGAGGGGTTTTTTTATTCACACACGCACAAAAATACCCACAGATATAGATTTCTTAGCTTTAAAAATTCGGTGAATTTAAAAAAGCAGCTCGGGCGTAGGCGGTGGCGAGATGGAAAGTAAGGGGCTTAAGGTGTAAGAAATCCGATTGAGGAATACATGAGTAGTAGGATAATAAATTTCTAGATTTGCTGTACATTCGGAATATCTGAAAGGAAAACTTAATTTAAAGGAACCAGTAAGAAGGGGAATAAATAATATAGTAGTGCATATACATTCCATCAAATATAAAAAGATTGAAAATGAATGTTAGAGATGAGCCAAATTCTTAAAAGTTGATAATAAATAATGCATGGAACGATTAAACTGAGATTAGATACATCAAACCCACGATTTCCAACTATTTAATATTTAAAATATAATTTTCTTCGATATTCGCAGAAGACAAGAAACGGAATAATATAATATGTTAACTTCACCTTCAATTAGTGCCCCCTTAATTGTACCATTAATATGACCCATTTAAAAACTAAACTACTAAAATATCCATAAAAAGGTTGGGAAAGCCAGATGCGCATTTCGGCTAAAAAGAAGCCGTCAAGAATGGTAATTCACTGTTCCAGCATCTACCATGGATGATTCATCACTGGTGATGGCTGCTTTGCAACAGAAATGCGCATCTGGTTTCCCAAACCTTTTTATTGCCATTGAAGAACCATAGTTTCTCAACTTCATTTCAGTCATAAGGTGAGCTCAATAAATTTAACTTAAATTAATATTGTAAAGAAACAAAGGTAAACTGTCCATTAAAATATTAAATTAAAATATTTAATAAGGTATATTTAACAAATGCAAAACTTTTCAATAGTATTTTATTCCTTTGAAATTGATACTTATTTTTTGTAACATCTCCTGTGAAATGACAGATTAACTGCTAAAACTTATAATAAACAGAATGATAATGCGCGTTAAGCCAATGAAATTCTATGATGTATTTCTTAGGGCATTTTATCAACATGCGACCATCCAAGGGTTACTTTAAACGATTGCATGTGTACCGAAATAAATTCCCTTAAAAATTAAGCGTTCCCTTAACCTTTACTTCACACGCAAGGTTATACACGCGGGATTTGCATCTTATGCACATTAATAAATATTCGCTATGATAAATTTAAAAGAACATAAGTATTACGAGCGAAATTGCATGGTCGACGTTCGAGAATTTGAAAATATAAATCTGGCTATAAAAGCACTATTCCGAGTTTTCTAGAGATGAGTAACTGGGGAGAATAATCGGCTGTAACTTCCTCATTAGCTTGTGCGAGAGAAAAAACGAAGAGTACTTTTTTTTTATTTTACGACCGAGGCAATTAATGATATTACGGCATCCATTAAATATTAGACCATCATAAACTCGTCTCGGCGCGTCTATCTCAATTTTTTTCCAGAGATGCTTTATGAACCGTAAATAAAACGGTGAAAAATTACCCGAACGCAAATTATATCGTCCTTCAACGGATAACGTATATGCAGGGAATTCATATTCTCGAAAACTTCTCGTTTTTTTTCGTCGTTTAACCGCGACAATTATCCCGACGGCGTATAATCGCCGGGAGGTTACGTTCGTAATTCGTCGCAATGTAAAAAATTTATAAATTCATACCTCGAATAAAACGTCCTTGTACATCATCGGCGATAAGATCTTTGTGAGTTCTGAAAGAGATACGGGGAATATATGGTCGATTTACATTGCAAGTACGCTATGAAAAGGTCATAACAATAAAAACAAGCCGTTCGAGTTTAGCGGAATTTTTTCAAAAAAATCCCGTTATTGTCCTTCGGGACGATATATACTATATACGAACATACGAGGTGTGACCTAAAAGTTCCCGAACTGAAGCAATATAAAATCACAGGTATGAAATGGAAAATTCCTAACAAAACCGCCTCTTGCCGAACCATGCACTTCTCCAAACGGCGTTACTACATCTGGAAATGTTTTTGGAAGTTTTTTTAACTTTCCTCAAATTCCCAGTCGTTTTTTGTTTGATGTGTCCCAATGACTCAAAATCTCGTCCATACAAAGAATTCTTGAAATTACGGAAAAATAAGTCACGTGGAGCGAAAGCGGATGAATACGGTATCTGCCCTACCTATAATACGTGATTTTAAATACTGCCAAAAATTCCTTCAATAAAAAAGCTGCCCGATTCAGCATTGTAAAGAATCCAGCAGAATATTTGGCATTTCCACTAACTGCGTCTCTCAGACGTCGAAGGACCTCCAAGTAGAATGTTTGGCTCACAAATTGATCTTCTAGGATAAATTTGGTTGAGAAATAGTCTCGGCATTAAAAAAAGGATCAACGCCGTCTTCGCTTTCGATTTTGAGAATCGCGCTTTTCCGTTATTAATTTTCCACTGAAGACTATACTTTGGTCTTTGGATCGTACTGAAAGACCAACGCTTTATCCTTACGGACAACTCGTTTCAGGAAACTTTGTTTCTCTTGAATTTATTGGTTGAGATCAGAACAAACTTACTCCCATCGCAATGGTTTTCGTCACTCAACACTTTGGAACCATATTTTCAATGACGGCAAAAAACCGCCACAGAATAAGACAACGTATCTTTGTGACTTCATACAAAAAAGTCAGAGACAAGTTTTCTATTGCTGATAAAAACCATCGGAGAACTTTTAATTTCATTGTACCATAATATATTTTCGACTGTTTCTATGAGAGGACATGCGAGTCTTCGATCATGAATGAATTTTATTGCAATTATGTTTTTTACATATTTTATAATGACTCAAAAATTATTTTCAAGAAAGTTTCCCTTACGATCTCTGCAACTTTACTACTTCATAATCGCTTATGTTTGTATTTAACGTGACATCAGGGAGATTATGCGTGGAACAAAAAGCCGGAAATACTGTCGAACATTAGGTGAGAAAATCAATTCCTACCGGCGGCACGTATTTAATCCGCCGGTTCAACTTTTTTCTGAAAATGCGTAACGGTAGACATAGCGAAGAGCCCAAGTCTTGTTTGTGTTTTCTGCCATTAATCCGAAGCAGAAAAAAAATGAACCGCGTCGGCTCGCAGTTTTATCCTCCTGCGGTGATTAGTCTCACACATGCGGCTTAAGAGAGGCAGGTGTTGGCAGCATATGAATAACAGTATTGCGCTATGGCAGAAGGCGTTGGTTCGTGTTAGGGGGTTTTGGCTTTGTGAGCGCCGGGTGGGCTGCTGTGAGAGTGGTAGCGAACAAGGGGCAAAGGGTGGCGGAGTAGCGTGTTTGGATGTGGGGTAGAGTTGCAAGAGGGAGCGGGTATGAGGGGTAAAGGCGGCGTGAGTCAGCTGTCAATATTCCAAAACTCTCCCTACCTCTCTACTCTCCATACCCACGCTCACTATTGTGGCATCCCAATCCCCTAGCATTTTGTATTCCGCGCCTCAAACCTACATAACCTTAGTTTCTCGGTTTTCCCCCTCCTAGAAAACACCATAGACCTCTTGATTTCCTTTCCTTGCGTATTCCAAAACTTAAAAGCAAAGTGAACCTTTCGAGTACCTCCCTATAATCCCTGTTCTATGAGAAAATTGAGACTGCTCCTTGGCGTGCCGTTGTGAAGTGGGCTAATACTGAGGACACATCTAATATCAACACAATGCATCCTTTAACTCACTGAACTAGTTGGTAGCTGATATATTGCAATGTTGATGATGTCCTTTTCAGCCCGACTAAAAATAAATTTTTGCGCGAATTTGGCGTGGATCTGAATTGTCTTCATAAATAATAAACCTCATTCTTTAAGCTATAGAACTTCTTTAGCCCCAAGTTTACATCTTAATTTAAACTAATTTAAATATGCAATTTTACAAAGTCCTGCATATATTTCCATGCTTTTCTTATGGCGTATTGAAATGGAACAATAAAGTTAAAAATAACCCCTTAAAAATTAAAATCTTTTGAATTTTCGCATTAGTTGTATTCTATGACCGATCATCCTGCCAAATTTCAGTTCTGTAGCAATTCTTGAAGTTCCTTGGGTTTTATATTATCTACCATAGAAAACAGTGGTCCCTACTTATTTACTTGTCTATTTACTAAACGAAGTTCAGTAAATGAATTGTCTATTCGGGTGTTGATAGGTAATTATGGCCTTAATTTCTACTTTAATAAATTTTGGCGTAGCACAAACAAATGGTTGTGTCCAGAGTTTGTTTTACCCGTATTTAAAAATATAAAAATCTTATTTCAAGGCTGGGGTGCCGGGAAATTCTATTTATCTTAGAAAGGGTGCCGCGCCTAAAAAGAATTGGGGGCCATTGCTATATAATATTCACTACGTAAGAAAGAGTTATTTAAAGTAAAATAAATAAATCTTGGGAATTATAATTAATTCAAGGCATCTCCTACAAAGATACACCGTTAAACGTTATTCACAAAAGTACTCCCAAAATACAAAACCTCGTAAGGAAAAAATGCCCTCAAGCAAAAATGAGAAAAAGGGTAACTTACGATACCGTCATATCGTACGCGTCCACCTAACGCTAGAGGGTACACGTTAGATAATGAACGTCGGACCGTACCATCACCGAGACGTTGAGTGGAATGGGTGAATATACGAGAGATAATGGACAGGATTAAGTCGAGGATAGGGTGTGATGAGAAGATTCTCTACCCCTCCTTACTCCAATAGAAGAGCGGAAGCATCGGGTGGGAAACGATAGGAGGAGAGCGAGGAAAAGGGAAGGGTGAGGTGTCTGAATAGAGAGGGAGGGAGCGGATGAAGTTCTAAGAGAGAGAGAGAGAGGTTTACTGGATGCTCGTGAAATGGGGTTTTCTTGGGAAGGAATGGATGGGAAATGGAATAAGGGATGGTGTGGGATTGGAGGAGTGCAGGGCTGAGAAATAGGAATGGTTTAGAAGAGTGGAAGAGGTAGGGGAGGAGGATTTGCGAGAGAAAATGAGGCACTGGAGGATGGATTTGAAGGGAGAGAAGAGGTGTGGGAAGGGAGAGAGATCATTGGGAATGGGAATGAGAGGAATGTGGATTGGAGAGCCATTGAAGAGATCCGGAGATGGCGCGCCGCATTCTGGGAGTTCTCGACGACGTGTTGGGCGTTCGGGGAGGTGGTTCGCGATGAAACCGCAATCCTCGACGCCACAAAACGTGTTCCTCGCCTAAAGAAATACATATGGGGCGCGCGCGCGAACATTTCGATGTAAATGAAATGACGGAGGGAGGGTTTTATAAAGAGGGGATGAAATGGAAAAGGGACATACATACCGCCCCTTTGTATGCTGTAATAGCCCGTTTTTTGTTGCGTTCATCCTGCCTGTCAGTAACATAAAAATGGTCTAAAGTCAAACAAAAATACGTATATTTACATGTGTTTATTTATTCACGTTTGACTGAGGATACAAAAATCTTTCCTAGAATAAATGTCCATGGCATAAATCAGTGTTTGGAAGATTTACTTTTATGTAAAATGTCATTAAAATAAAAAGGGTCTTTTCTTTAAAGTATTCAGGACATTTTTTATTAGCTTTGCGAATAGGAAAGTTAAATACATGATGAAAAACAACTAACATTAGAGGAAATCGGCGTTTAGAAAGCTGTGACTCATATAGTAGTGATTGCTTTATAGTATAAAAATGATTCCCGATTATTAAATACGGAATTATTAATAAGGCAATTAATATTTGAACAGCCTTAAAACCTGACCATCTAAATATTTAAAGGTTCCTCGATGGGTGAATTTCTTATCCATTTAAATCATATGTACATCTTGAATGTATGTTGCGATAAATAGAATACATATTAAAATATCATCAATATTTTATATGCTGAAACGATGATATAGTTTCATAAAGCAACCGATTTTTTCGCCTATACAACTGCAGAAAACATCGAGAAGTAGCTGAATCCATAAAATTGCGTCGTATTAAAATCTACGCACACTTACAATTCTTACAGAATCGTCGATACTGGTAATAAAACCGCAAAAACCTTTTAAAGAAAACCATAGAACGAAACAAATCCCTCCGCCTTTTTTAGGGAAAACTCGGGAGTGCCTCGACATTTCGGTCTGGCTTGGTAAGTTTTCCTCTCTTGAGAAAGACATGCGATATTCATTCCGTTGGTTTGCTAAGGAATGGGAGAGCATTCAAAAAAAGCCCTCATATGAAGTGCAAAAGAGATAGATGTAAAGAAAGAAAGAGATGTCTGCTGGAGGAGATAGAGAGAGAGGAGAAAACAGAGAAAGGAGGAAAGGAAAAGAGAGAGAGAGAGACGGAGATAAGATGTCGCTAGCACGCCGCCTGTGGAAAGTCGGAAGGAAGTAGGAGAGCGGAGCGTTATATAATAATCTCCGAATGGGAAGAGAGAGGGAGAGAGAAAGACGGGTTGGGGAAGAAAGATGGTTTGTTGAAGAAGAACGGTTCTTGGGGATTCGAAAAAAATAAAAGGCTGCGTCCTCACACAAAAAAAAACCCTCTGATTCACACCCACCCGCTCCAATACTACGAAAAATCACAGAGGCTGAAATAAAAAAAAAGAAAAGTTGGCATAAGTAGTGTTATGCCGTGGATTGGCGAGGATGTACAAGGAGGGAGGATGGTTAGGAAGGGTAGGAGACAGGAGGTATGAGATGGAAGGGATGAGAAAAGATCTAGTAAAAAAAAATGAATAAATATATAAAAATGCTGAACCGCACCCCTGCCACCTATTCTCCTGCCGGCTCTTCTATTTCAAAATCCCCCAACGGAATCCCCGGTGAATCTCCACCCGCTCCGACACCCGCACACAGAGAACCTTGGGAGAAAAATAAATAAAGTGTAGCGGCAGAGAGCAGGAAGGGAGGGAAAGAGGGATATTCGAATAAATAAAAAAAGGCGAGAGTGGGTATCTCCATCCATCTCCACCCCCTTTACAAGACATATGATGCAAAACAGACGAATACATACATTCTACTCTTCCTTTATTTTTACTCTTCTCTCCTTTCCTCTCTAAACTCTTCCTCTCCCGTTTTCTCTATTATGTCGCTCTTTCCCTATCTTTCTCCGCCTCTCTTTCCCATTGGTTCCTCTCTATCTCTCCTCTCTTTCTCCCCTGGCATTCCGCTCATTTTTTCCATGAATAAATTCTCCGCCATCCTGGTTCTCTTGACTGAAAGGAGAGAGAGAGGGAGATATGGGTGGTGGAGATGCAAACTGACACTAACTCACACTTGGGAAACGGAGAGAAGGGTGGGTAAGAGAGAACCCTGACGGTGGAAAGGAGAAGCTGTGGATGGAGCCGTGACCGGCGAAAGTGAAGAGACCTAACCTGAAATCTCTCTTTTATAACATATATGAATGTACACACATATACATACATGCATACACATACGTACTAGCCTATACATACATATATACGTACATATATTTTTTTCTCTATAATAAAAACGTTCTGTAAGGTACGCAAGATGGCCGACAGCGAAATTTAGTTCTCATTCTGCCCGATAGGTCGACGCCACATGTACGTCAACAACTCACCTTTCTTTCGGTGAAAACGACGGGAATATATAATAAACACTTGTGTTTGTTTATGTAACGGTTTCTACGGTAAACAATTAGTTTATTTTTTTGGCAATAAGGATCTCCAATACAATGATCCATTTAATCGTCAAGAGAACAGTTTACAATGTTGAAATAAATGGATGTTTTTGTTCAGATAGTATTCAAAGAAATTATTCCGCTGATTGATGAATTAGTTAGTTTTTAAATTAAGTCTTTTAAAGAGTTTTATTTACATAACGACGGAGAACATTATTGAGGATTCGAGTAAGCTATCTTCAGAGTACAATTTTAAAACAATCATAACGTTAAGTGCACGAAATTTAATTATTTTCCCTACGTTATATATGTATACATATAATTATTTCCGTCTTTGCACACCGACAATTATATGTAGCATTGACGAGAACAAGGTGGGAGAAGAATATCATAATTTTATAGCCGAAAATAAAAACCAAAGGCATTTACTAAACGACAACAGAATATTCACTAGAAATGTAATATATGACGAAATATTTCATATCTAAAAGTGTGCTAATAATTATTTTAAATGCAAATATTAATAATCAATCTATCTATAATTCTTCCCTTGATATTTCAACGGGAATTACGCTAGTGTATGTGTGTGTGTATATATATATATATATATATATATATATGCATAGGCTACTACGTGTGTGTGTGTATATGTATAGACTAGTACGTGTGTGTATATATGCATGAATGAATCAATGCACTTCACTCAAACTACTTTCTAAATTTGAATATATTTATAAATATACGCACATTCGCATTCCCTCATTGATTATATCCTCGGCTCTTTCCCTGTGCACGTGACAGGTAGCGAACACGGGATGAAAAAAGACATTCAGAGAGAGAGAGAGAGCTTGGTCCTCCACGCTCCACTGATTACCAGTAAAATGAAAAGGGTCGCGGATTACGTTCAGAGACGCACGACCTTTCACGCGACAAACATTTTAGTCAAATTGATTTATTTTTCAACTTAAACGACAGTATCCAAGAATTAAAAAAGTAACTCTTTCCAAAATGATACATTTTTTTCCCGAAAGTATATGGAGTTAGCGTTAATTTAATTCAAAATCGATCGAATCGGGTGACGATAGAAAAAAGAAAAAAATCGCTTGAAATCCAATCGCCGCCCCCCTTAATACGGCGGTCCGTATGAAACGAAATAAAAAAGGGGCTTGATTCAATTGCTCCGCGAAGAATTTTATTAGCATTTCTGCTGACTGCGCTCAATGAAATGCAAGGTGCGACTCTGAAGATCGACGAACCGTAGGGAAATGAGCTGATGAATAATGAATTAACGATTTCACACTCCAGGGAAGTCAATGTCCTCTTCGTGTAATCCAAATTACAATATTTTTATCTAGGAGCACTTCGACCTTATTACGTCGGCTTTTGTAAAGGTAATAACTTCTGTACAGAAATTAAGGATTCCATATTCCTGATTATTGCGAGCACATATCCGATCAAAAGAAGCTTTTTTAAAAGAACGATTAAAAACCATCATGACAAGCAATTTTGTGTAAAGCTAAAATAATTCCAACACGCTGAGGACATGTTAATGGTTCCGACTGTCAGCCGGTCTCAAGATCTTAAGATAAAATAGGTGATTCCTTTGCATATGATGTAGTATATTAGTTATCTCAAGTATGTTTCACTAAACATTAATTCCATTAAAGGACATTTTGTTTTTGTATGAATCGAAGATCAACGGTGACAATCAAGAATGGCAACTTTGTAGTAATAATAACAATAGGGATAGAAATGTTATGAATTTACATATGAGACCCTATGAAAAGCTATGTATTTCCATTTTGTTAACTCAGTTCTTTTATGGCAATTTTAGGCAGTAAAAAATCTTATGCTACTACTGACTAATCTTGCTTAACTAGTACATCTATAGAGATGGGTAATTTATGCAACATAGTGCCAGAAAACCGGCAAAATGTAAGTTTCGAGAGCGAAACATGCAAAAAGAAAATCTCGCTCCATGCATTAGCTTATCTCCACAGGAATTTGTTTGATTTCCGACTAATTTCAAAATTGATATCCGACCAGGCGTCGGCGTGTGCGCTCCTTTTCCTCCGGTCCCGTATGTATGACGTCATCTGAGAGCAGCAGCGGGTGTGCGTATGGTAGTAAAGAGATTTGCATCGCAAATGGGCTTTCAATGGTCCTCACTTTAATAAAGAGGGTTGTCGCTGTGAAATGTTCATGTGGGAGGACGGAATGGTTAAGAGGTACGAGACGAGAAAGGGAGATAGGGAGGAAGAGTGGGAGGAGAATGAGAGAAATGGTTTGGTAGGTGGAAAGCCGTTTGCGGCAAGATGTGTGGAGATTAGATTCCGAGGGTGAAAAAAGGTGTCCGAGGGTGATTCGTCCGTTCGTTTTTTTTTTCTTCCCTGGGTAATGGAATGCAGTATGTTTATCCATATGCCGTGGAAGCCATGTGTTGGTCCACCTTGAGCATGCAAATATTATTTCTCTCTCCCTATAAAATTCCGGACGAGTTTTCGGTTTTATTAATTCTCTTAATTTTCGGAAGGTTTTTATTTTTATTACACGGTGGTAGATCGTGTCCACAGAGCTAGAAGTGGAGTGTAAAAGTTTTTCGTGATTTTAAAATTTGTGATATAAATATAATTTTTTTCAACAATACTGAGATTTTCGTCCTCACAAACGATGATACATTCACATGAGTTATTGAAACTTTATGAAATACATATCCATAAATACGGCTCCTTTATCCAACATTATCACTGTCAATAAATTGTTCCGTGTTAATGAACATAATTGAAATAATTACTTTAAATGATTTCCAACTTACCGAGAGAAACATGATTTCGTCTAAATATGTTACATTAGCACCATACTAATTTCAAAAAAACGAAACATACGATTACCTATTTTTTATTCACGGCCCAGTTCCGTTGAAAACGAAAGGTTCAGAAAGAACCTCAATCTAAGTAACGCGAGGAGCACCTCGGAAGAGAAGTAAGGGCATCAAAAGAGTAATAAAACACCCCCATTTTATAAATGAGATTCACTGGAATTGACGTACGACGCAGACCATTACGGAGGACTCAATACTCAGAATAGATATCCCGAAAGGTAACGGTTTGGCGGAGAAAAGCGCCTATCATTGGGGTGAAGAGGAGCAGAGGAATTGACCCCTGCCCTCACCCGCCTCCACACCAAAAAAATACGACTACCCTGCCCACACACAACCCCTTCTTTTTCCTATGCCCTCTTTCCCCCTACTCCGCAGGATTCGTTGCCAAACATCCCAAGCATTCAACTCGAGGGTGGAGATCCCTCTCAATATTCCCGAGTACCGCGCTCATCTCTTATCCGATCTCTTCTTCCCAACATCATCCTCCTCCTTCTACTCCTCTTCCTTCCTCATCTGGAAATGCCTCTTCCTCGTCCTACGGTACGGGTCGCTGTTGCAGTGGAGGCGTGCCGGGAATACCTGCTCCAATACCTTGCCGCCTCCGCGTCTGTCTTTTCCGATTGCGACTTCGATCGCAAAGCGCCTCGTTCCGGTGAGGACATCTGTTGGCGAGAAGATTCAACTAGATCTGGGTCGTTGCTTTTTATACTTGGCGCTATCAAGCGCCAGGTAAGAGGGCACCCTTAATCATGCGTCATTCCCTCCCTAACATCCTATACACTAAATTTCAACCTCGTGTCGCTGATTCTCTTCGAATCTTCATTACCACGATGATGGCTCCGGTGTAATTCGGTAAAGTAATTTAATCGGAGGAAGAACGTGGCATAAAGGTGTCATGTAGACGTCGTGGGGAATAATTATGTCAGCGGAGGAATTTTGTCAAAGGCATCGATTCCGAAAGAACAAAATGTTATAAGAAATATTTTTTAAAAATCTATTAGAGAATGAATAACATGTATAGTCAAGAAAAATTTCAGGGACAGAAAACTTTTGAAAAGACAAAAAATTATACTCTAGGGCTATCAATAACTTGCATAAAGATAACTGCGGAAGGACTAATAGCGAAAAATTAATCCTATCCATCCAAGAAAGTGTTACGAACTGTGCTTAATATTTTAATCGAGATGGTTGATAATTATCTATCATTAATTATATTTATTTTTAACATATCAAAATTATGTTAACAAGATTACTCCAAAATTCATTTCCTCCATTAATAAATATATTTAAAACTAAAAATATATCCTAACATCTGAAATATTAAACCAGCATGAAATATAAGTCAATACGGTCAAAGATAGCAACTACAAAATATTTACATCATTAACTTAGGTAAATTCTTTTAAAATTTGATAATTTAATTTTACTTTTTAATCAAACTCATACCATTATTCCTAAGAAGAAATTTAACAATATTATAGTTTTAAAAAGCTGATACATATCTTTATCGCTATCTCTCGGTGTCCATTTGACCTATTTATATTTAACTTTTTTCTGGATTTTAAATGAAGCTAATGAAATATATTGCTAAAGACAGCCAAAAGTTGTGTAAATAAATCGCGCTCCGCATGACCTAAATCTCTTAATTATAGATGGAAATCCAAAACACCTATAGCAACCTTTACCATTACCATTATATTCTATAAAATATTTTCCAAACTTCGAGAATATCAACTAGGTCGAGCTTAATCTTACCTTCAAAACTTTGCGAAACTAGTTCGATCTACCCTTGTTTCAATTTTTTCAAGTCTTTTTCCTAAAAAAAAAAGATATAGGATCTTGTGTATTTACAAATTTATGCCAAATATTCCCAAAAAAATACATTTAACTATTACTACAGCTTTTCGTAGAAAGTTATTTCTCCTCAGGTCCAAAAGAAGAAAGATTTTAATTAAACGTCGATTAATCTTCACTTTCTGCAAGAATAAGCACTTTAAAATAAAAATATTAAAAAGTACTTATCTTAAGGATCTCCAATAGCCAGAATAAGGTTATGAAAAACCATGGTTTTTATAACCTTCGTGTGATACCTGAGATAAGTACCTTTTTAATCTTTTGATTTTAAAGCGCTTGTTCTTGAATTATTTCAGCCACAAGACGAGGTCGATAATTCTGCTGAATTTAAATTTTTTGTCTCTTTACTGAATAAAATCTGAAGAAATTATAAGATTCTGATAAGATTATTTTACGATACCACAGGAATGGTTTTGTGGTCTAATAGCAGACGTTTACTTTGTTTTCCAGTCACCGATAAAGTTTTCAGCTTTCACTACAAATTTATGACTACTCACTCAAAAGGAATTTTGTAACTATTCAGACTACAATGTTTTAGCATTTATATATTCCGTTAATTTTCATTACTATTGCATTATGTATGATTGAGCCAACTCTGAGAGAAAATCCCACCTTGCAAGATATTCTTGTCGATTACGCGCATCGGAATAATGAGTTCGAAGAATTGACCGTACGAGTCCCTAAACAACGCAAAATATTGCGGAAAGGATTATATCAGCCCATTTTTGCATAGCAGATTTCGACTATACAAATATAAAACCTATCCATTGTTGGTCGCGTCACCGAATTCGCTATCTTACGTCTAACACCAGGCACGTATGGATGGGGAAATTCCCATCTCATCATGGTTTTATTCCGAATAATCTCCAAAAAGGCTCATCCGCGGATCTGAACCGAGTTTTAGTTGATGGTGGTCGCCATCCTTTCCAACGAGAGATTTCGCGAAATCTTCTAACGTAGCGCCGAGACTTTGCGGGGGTATTATGGGGCCGGATATCGGGCGGAAACTCGGCTCGTGCGGCGGTTTATAGGGGAGCCAGAAGGTAGTGAGGGGAAACGCAGATAAGGAGAGCGGTGAGGGGATGAAGGGAGAGATATGATTCTTGAGGCCGGATCAGGAGATCAAAAGCCTGCACATGGCTTATTGGAAAAGAAATTGGGATAGGGAGAATTAGGCAAAAAGCCTCGATAAAGAGGGGGAAATGGAGGAAGAATTGATAGTGTGGCAAAGAGGACTACGGAGGATCGGGAAAGCGAAAGGGGAGACAAGGAGATTACCGAACAATACTGGGAGCAAGAAACGTCGTCTGATATTTGTAATTGATCGGTCAGAAAACCGTACTCGCGAGGGTTTCTGCGAAAAATAAAGAAATAGGATGAAAAATGGAGAGTAATGGTAATGTTGAAATTGTTACATGTACTCAAAAATGTCTAACAATAAGATATAATCGTACAATACATTTATTTAGAGATTTCCCCCTCCTTAATGCTAACTCCAATGTATGAAAATTGTCTCAAGTATTTACGATATCATGTAAAGAATAATTTGATCCAATTTGAAAGATATAAAAAAAGCCGGTCAACAACTTTATCAAAAAATATTCATTTTCGGTGCTTGAGAATTTTCAAACGATTTGTAAGAATGCAACGCTTGGCCTTTATATATTGGTTATATATGCCCAATAAATTATTTGCGATCATTTACAATATTGATAACCGGAAGAGGAGAACCTAATTAAAAAGACAAATAAAGACACCGTCTTATTTTCACGGCGGAGCTGTAGCTATCAGCCGCTTGGTTATAAGCTGGCCTTACGTACCTGAAACATAAGTTTAAAAGAAAAAGTCTCTTAGAATCCACATTTAAAGACAAGTCTCATAGGAAATACTTCGGATGATTAAAAATTCATTACCTTGGGAATTAGAAATCCTCGAAATATTTGTTTTCCTTAAAATACGCCGCTAGCGAAGATTTTTAAGAAATATCTCAATAGATTCCCAGAACCGTTCCCAAGTCTTGACTTAGCTGAACCCTCCCTCAAACCTATTACACTCAATGGTGATGACCCAACCGACCATGATCTAATTCCGCCTCTTTTTGTCCAACTACTTTCCTCCTCCTCCCCGCTACATTCGGCAGAGTACAACCTTCCTATTCCTCCTTCCTCGCCAAACGAACCGTCCCTCTCTCCCTCCTCACTCCACCCTCTCCTTTAACCCTCCACCTCTCTCCCACACCACTCCGCAGAAAAAAACGAATAAAAACAAACTTCTTTTTTCATTCGAGTCCACATCGGTTTCTCTACCCCAATCGTATCCCCTTTGTCAGCCGTTAACTCTTCCATTGAAATTCCTCTCCGTGTTTGCTGGGTCAAGTGAGGCCCGATGTCAAAGCGGCCCCAGACTGAATAATTCATTGTTTTTTTGGGGGAAGGGATGGCGGAGGGTGAATGGGAAGGAGAGGATGTATGGAAAGAGAGGGATGCCAGAAATGGAGGAGAGATGGAAGGTAAAAGGCGGAGGGAAGATGGAGATAAAGAGGGAAGAGCAAAAACTTTTCGAGGGTAATGCGTATAAAAATAAATTAATCGAATCTTTAAAAAAAAGCCTTTCAAGAGATAGGATTGGACAGTTTAACTGGGATTTACTTTCTTATTTGAAGCAATGCCATCACTTTGCGTGTTACTTTTTCTGAAAGTTTATTGTAGTTCGTTATAATGCGCTTCCGTACTAAGATACTCTTTTGACTAACATGCTAGTCAAATGCCGTCAACATGACGTGAAAAATTCTCTTTAGAAATCATCTGGAAAAAGAAGCTTCGTTTAGTCAACGACTGTGATTATATGACAATATAATTCTTCTCTTGTATTTTAGGCAACTTATCAGTTCCGCCACGCGATTAGGTGCCTCATCACAAAGAGATTTTCGGGGCATATTTATAAAGGTAGAATGGAAATGAGCGTGGAAAAGGGTTTCGGATTATTGTGCGGATAGGGCTTGCTGGGGTTTGTGCGTGTGTTTGCCCAGCGAAGCGTGCTTCGAGAGTAAATGGAGGATGGATGGACAGAAGAGAGAAAGGACATGTACGTCCCTCACAACTCTTGGGCCAAAGTTGGACAAATGCCTCCATCCTCTCTATCTCTCTCGCTCCCTCCCTCCCTCCTTCCTCTCTTTCATATATCGGCACTGCCGCTGCTGAGAAAACAAAGAGGACAATCGATATCCCGCAATGACGACGACGAGGATGGATTTCCATGCCTGCCCACGGACTGAGGGAAAGCATTTGAAAGTGGCTCTTTATTCTTTTATAAGTTTTCGTAGAAATGCAACTCCTCAAAAATGCATCATTTTTTTTTCTTTTAGGAAGCTAAGGATTGCGTCATAAAGAGCTCCATAATATTTAGAATACGACTTTCTTCTCAGCGGAAGTTATAACACAGGACGAAAACGTGGCTGAGAGGTTAATGTTGCATCTTTTTTTATTCTAACGTTCTCTTCCATCTAATCCTACGTCATTTCTTCACTCCATTTTTTATACCATACCGCTCTTTCCTCTTTTCCCTCGGTGACGTATGAATCCGTTCGCAGAAATATAAAAAATAATCAAATTAGATTAGACCATCAATTCTGAATTTTACGGATGGATACGAAAAATTAGTTACAAAGAATTGGTATAAAATAATTTTACTATTGGATATTTGGATTAAATTAAGCGTGAAGAAAATGTGAGGAATATAGAAGCTGATTTAGTGAGACATTGCTACATCAAAAGCAAGAAGAAGATAGGTTAAAATTTGGCCTACTTCAATGTCCTTGAATATATGAGTAATACGGTGAATTATTGCCATAAATGATAGATAGTCATATCAACAATCTGGAAATTTGTGAATATTCCATCATATTTATTCTTTGATATATGTCTGCAGAATTAATATGCCAATGTTACTAATATTTATTGATAGAACAAAAATTTCATGTATGCACTTCATGTAAATAATCTAATTAATTTCAGCTAATAACTGCCTAGCCATTCATTGTTTAGAATTACCATTATAGACTAGAGAAATTTGTATGGAAGAGAAAAATATAAGTAATTTTCAAAATTACTTAAGAGTTTCAATTAAAATAAAGGGATTATTTGCTAAAAATGTTACCCGCAGAAGATTTAATGGACACTCATAATAAATATTTTAAAATAAATATTAGAAATGTTAATTTTCTTGCAATTATATAGGATACACGAAAAAACTATAACTAAAACTAAAAGAGTAATACGAACCTATTTCTAATGTTAAATATAAAGGAGGAATCACAGTAAAAATATACAGTCCACACGCGTAAGAAGATAAGCTGGTTGAAGAATTTTATTTTACTACAACGGACATAGAAGGAGAGAATCTGTAAAAAAAAGTTATAATAATTGTCGCTTTTATTACAATCACGTTTTACGAGGAAACCATACGGAAACTTTAGGGTGTTTGGTCGAGTTTTGTAGCATTTTCCGTGCGCATTTCAAATTCCTTCCTACTCTCCCCGTAACCGCTAAAATTTCTTCTCATAAACTCAGAGCCGGCCGCACAATCCTCTCAACCCATTTCTAAAGTCCCCGACCTCTACACTTCCAACCCCGCAACCCTTTTAACATACATGCATTTCTCCTCCTTCCACCTTTGGAATCAATCCCCTCCACCTTTCATACTTCTCCTTTAACCCATACTCCCGTCGACATCGTCTTCCTACTTTCGTTTCGCTACCCTCTTTTCCGTTCTATCGAACTCAGCACACCCCCTCCCCCCTGCCTTTCTCTCTTTCTTCTTCCATTTCTCGCATTCATTCTCGTACAACCTCACCCTTCTCAAGCCAGCCCCCCTCAAAGCCCGCGTTCATCTAATAGCGTCAATCCTCTTCCCCCAAGGGAGGAGTAGCAGTAAACTTATGAGGCTTCTAATTTGCCGATACACTTCGTCGAAGCCCCAAAGCATTCTCAAAAATCCTTTCCTTTTTCGCGCTTCAACTGTTTGAAAAGAAGGGGCGCTAATTCTTATTATCTTCCAAATTCAGAGAGGAAGAGAGAAAGGAAAATATGGTGAAAAACATCAATTGGCGATACAAGTGAAATCGCTGAATTATATACTATAAGCTGGATTTTTATACTTTAAGTTTTACGTTATATTACGAACATAGCACAAAAAATATTAACGAAAGAAATACTACGTAACTAGGAATCCATTATGTAATCAGCGATAAAACTAAACTTTAAATCTAGCTTTTCAACGACTATATGCATTAAAATTAACACACTTCAAATATTCTAATTCAGTAATTTGAAGAAATTTTGAAGCATGTATGACGAATAAAAAAATAATAAACTAAAGCTCGAAAAGTAATGTTTTCATTGGTGAGTGTCAATATAACCGTACGATATAAAATCAAATTTTCAACCGAGTCATCTTTTAGAAAGCCCGCTGAGATAATTAATTGAATTTTCTAACACGTACGTTAAATTACGTATCAAACGAACACACTAAAAACGACGAAAGCAAAAAGCAGAGAGGGATCATATTACCAAGCATTTCATTTATATGTACACTAAAGAATATTCATATAACTTGCATTATTCTCACGCAGGTAACATCTGTTGTTCCAGAATTCCATATGGCCTACTTCTAATGACTTTTATAAGGATCAAATCAAACCAAAATCATCGCCTGGTTTATTAGCGAAATATTCCAGGTGGAATAGGCGCCAATTACAAAGCCGCAATATTCTCCTTCGGCCGACCTGATGGCGTGATGGGGTGCAATAAGAATAAAAGCGAGAGAAGTCTCCGTGACCTTCCAAAGAAGGTAGAGAAAAGGGACCCGATGCAGGTGAAAGGGTAGTGAAGACGTAGTGTGAGAGAGAGGACATACGTATAGGGAGTGGATAGGGGAAACGAAGTGGAAGCAAACATACCCCAGTCAGCCAGATAGCTCTATCTATCAATTTGGGGACGCAGGAGATTTCTTTCTTTTTTCATATCCTCAACGGACGGAAAAACAGTGATATGAATAAAATAGAGGATTCTCCTCTTTAAAAGGTTTTCTGCCTCCTCCTCGAACGTCCAGTTCTGAGACCTCACTTTTCCCCATTCCTCGCCAACTTATATTCGTGTTTGCCTTCCGAATCCACTCTCCCCTTTCCCTCTCACTCACATCCTCTCTCCTCCCATTTCCCCATATTCCCTCTTTCTCCAGCCATACCGACGAGCAGACGAGGAGATTCCCTCCTTCAAATCCCGCCATTCTAAAACTTCTAATCTCTCTACTTTGGTAGATTTTTTTTTGGTTTGACAAATGAGATACAGAAAAGGATTATTTGTTATTCTCATGAAAAATATTTTTCCATACTATACTCGATTCCGGTCTCTTTTCTTTAAAAACAAGGAATATTTGAATACACATACAATTGGGCTTAACTAATCCGAAATTTTATGATCCGGAAACATCCCTGGATAGGAATGGTACCGGCATTTTGAATAATCTAGAAAAAAAACATCATTAACCGGAAATATGGCGTCTCGATTTTTCCATTTTGTTTTTCCAAAGCGCAATAATTAAATTTTAATATGTTAAAACGTAAAGACTGTCCATTTAACCTATTATCCCATCCGGATCGAGTAAGCGAAACTATTTGTATGTGAAATCTCATACATAATCATATGCATTTTTTATGCTATTATTGGTATTCCCACGCTTTATTTACTCAAAACCATATATCAAAAATATAATATTCTGGCTCAAGTTATGTATACAGTAAAAGTAAAGTCATTATATACTAACCACCCGTGGATCAGAAAAACTCTTCGAATTAGATATGTTCAACTCTATATTCCGATTTGGACTAGATGAGTCCCTGACAATTTAAATTCTCCAACTTATTCCCTCCTTTTAAAACCTTGTCCAGGACCAAAGGCTATCGTGCCTCATATGTCCTTCTGTCTCCTCTTAAGAACCCGATACAACCTGAGGCACGCTCAAACATTTTATGCTATTAGCCCTTGTGTTGCGATACGGACAACTAATTGAATTTTCGATATTCTCAACGCTTCAACCGAGACTATCAATTGCCTTCGAAAACTGTTTTAACTTTGATGATTTTCTGAATAATCCCGAGAAACCACTTATTTCTTTTTTCTAACTTATGAAAGGGGTTTAGGCCCTTATTACTCATTTGTATTTTGTAACGGACATCTTAAATGATATCATGCCTTTCATTTGATGAAAAGCGGTCGTCTGGTTGAAATATAGTTTCATTCGAGCAGTCGCCCATGTTGCTTTAATAAAACATACGAATCGCTTTGGATGTGTGTAGCACCACCTCGAGTTGTTTGGCTGCTCATGAAGTTTGGCTTAAAAGGATTAAGATCGGCAAATAGAGTTTTATAGGTTAAGGAGAAATATATCTGGGTAGAAACATGTACGTTTGATTGAGGTCTTATAAAAGACGAGATTTCTCACATTTCATATTTGTTGTTTCCATACTTAACCTTATAAGCTGGCAGCCAATTGTTTCAGTTAATAAGTTCTATTTTATCACAAAAATGCGTGATCATGCGTACTGTTCGTCTACTTTTCACAAATAAGGTAAATAAGAAAAGAATGGGAGGCAAATTTAATTCTCATATCACAACCCTACAAACACATTGGAGATGATAGGATTCCTCGTAGTATTCAAATTTTAACAATCTGACAGCGCTAAATAATTATTATAGAGGCAGTGCGACGTTGTTATTGTATACCATATATGTATTTATCGAGAAGAATAAAAATTTCTCAAAATAAAAGAAAACACTTTATTTTTAAAATGTCACACGAAAAAAATAATTATGCGAGATGAAAGAGAAAAAGGGAAGGGAAAGAAACAAGATAATAAATGAAAAACGAGCCATAATATGGGATTAAGAAGATAACCTGTGATAATTTTTCTCGCGTCTTTAATGTGGGAATTATACCATATGAATTATTCATGGGGAGACATTACGAATAATTGAGGATTTTCACCGTTTTTTGCGAAAATTGGCAGAATGAAAAATACACGAAGCCCGCGGAAGCGTAACACTCTTTCCTTATTAACCGACGAAAGCTTGACATTTTCATAAAATCCAGAAAGGAGACAATTTCCTATAGAATTCTAGATAATTATATGTAAGCCAATTCTTCATACCTTGTATCATGTCTCAAGAAAACGAAGTTGGTGTCCTAAAAATGTTGATTATTTTTTTTTTCTTATTCAAAAAGAACTTCATTATTAATAGAACACGAGGAATATGCGACATAGATCAGAAATAGAGAGATCGTAAGTTCTTGGATACAATCGGTTACTTTTTCTCAAATATAGTTGACTAAAAATTAAAACTAAGAAAAAGAGAATATGTGCACTAAAATTATATACACTGCCTATAATAAATACAAAACTGATGTTTTACAAGTCAAAGCAAATAGGTCAAACAAATAATGGCGCCGAAGACGTCTCAGCGAATACACGACAAAATTATAACTTTTTTGTAGAAACGTGGTACACATGAAATAAAACTCGCAAATGATACAAGGGAAGACAAGGTTTCGGCTTTAGTGCTACAGTTCATTTGGTTTTAAAAAGTATTAACGCAATGATTCTGTAACTCTAGTACTTCCAAGACCGGATCGCACTGCAGACTTAAACGACTCGCTACAATCGCACTGCGTCTAACATAAAACGTGTGCACGTAAAAAAAAATCATTGAAGCAATAACACAACAACGGCTACGTTCGTCAGAAGTCTCTAGTCGCGTATTATTAAAAGTTTAACCGTTATAACAAGGAAAAACGTTTATTTTATTTAAATTTTCATCATTTTATACCGGAATTACGTCTGTTAAGATCACATGAGATGTTTAACCCGTTAATAAAGACTTTTTCATCAGTTTATCTGCTATTATGCACTCATAAGTTTATCTGCTATACATTTTTCTGTCTAATAACATGGCGCGTTTGCAGTTTTGAAAAGGGTTCGTTTTAGCGCGGTTTCTACGGGCCCCTAGTGTGTGAGTGTGTGTGTGTAATGTTCAACGTTACTTTATTCACAGCAGACACAAAACATTTAAAAAAACAAACATTCTATAAAGTATGGCAAGAGATAGAATTTCCTTCTAAACAATTATTTCAATCAAAACATTTTAAAGTAGTTCGAAAAGCAATCGCTCTGGGAAAGACATGCATGAGAGTAAAAAAGAAATTCGTAGGGCGAAAGAAAAATGTTTCAGTTTTTTTAGATATCTTTTAAAGGGGATGATGTCGGTTGGAAGAAAAGGAAAGGAGGAGTTAAGTTGCATTAGCATTTGATGGAACATCCTGAGGGAATACGAGATAAATATAAATTTCGCGACGGTCGACTAAGGAGTATAAAAAGATGAAAGATCAGAGAGATAAGATGGAAAGGGAAAGAGGGAAAAGAGGTTCCTAAAGACAACTTAAAGTGGGGCCCGACAGAGAGAGAGAAAAAATAATATCAATTTTAACCTCGTTTTTTTTTTTATGTACTACTAAAAATATTTTCTCGTTGACGGCTACCGCATCATTCCTTAACCTCCCTTGACTCATTATTCTAGCGGGAAAGAATTTTTACCCTCGCCCCAAAATCTCTCACTTCAACCCTCAAAACCATCCACATCCCTAACCCCTTTCTTTCCGAGCCCTCCCTCGCCGGCCTGTTTATTCCAACCAACTTTTTGGTGCGTATCTTAATTAACTCGTTCCTTTTCATCTCGACTCCATCACTCAAAAACTGAGGAACCTAAACCGGGACCATTCCACTCTACTCCATAAGACGGAAAATTCGGCAACAGCCTTCCCCTCCGCCTTATTTCACGTCTTCGTCTCTCTTTCTCGCGAATGAGATGAGGAAAGTGAGAAGGTTATGAAGAAGGAGAGAAGGGTGCCCTCGTAGATGACGAGGGAACTAAAGGAAGAGGAACGACAGGAGTGGAGTGAGGGCAACGAGGGAAAGAATTCAAAAAAAGTTCCTTAGCTCTAAACCGCTGTATAAAAAAACTACCCATCCATTGATCATTCCCAACAGCTGGGATGAGAATTACTTATGGGATAGAGGTTAAAATTAAAAATAAACTCCCGTAAAATTCCAGCAGCGGAATATTTTTTATGCAAGTAAAAAAATAAATTTTGCGATACGCTTTATAAAAACTAATAAAAATTGCTGTTTGAGATCATTTACGATTAAAAGATTTTAAAATCAAGCCATTTTCGTTTGAGAATTGGATTTTAACACCTGTTTTAATATTCAATGATAACAATCTTGCTCATAATCGCCGGATTATCTTAGCATAAGCGATCATTTTTTCTAATTCTGGATCTTCATCAAATGATATATTTTGGTCCAATCGCAAGAGAAGAGAAATTTTAAAGGAATTGTACCTAAGTCGATTTTTTCATCTTCAAAGAGTTATACACGTATAAATGTTTCACAGTTAGTTGAAGGAAATAAAGGGTATGAGTGTGCTACACCGTTCATAAAAGAAGTATTACCAATAAAAAAGAGATATCTGACAAGTTACGCCGTGAATTATGTCAAATTGATTACGATCACATTGCCATAATGATTTATAATTTTATATAAAAAAACAAGGGACCAGGGAACATCAGATTTAAAAACTATACAAATACTCCATGCATTTTATACAAAATGGAAGAGCTACTCTCAAATTGACGTGGTTAAGGGAAAAAGCTACGTTCTACTTTTAGATATGTAGGATCCGGTTTAAGTACTTTTTTTTTTTAAATCCTACTGTTTCCGTCACAACATTGAGACAAAGCAATAAAGTCAATATTTTTAAAATTTATGAATGAAATCTAGATTATTCTATCGAAATATTTTAAAACAAAATTACCGATAATAGAATTCAATCAGCGTGCCCACTGATGTCTAGGCTACATTCTTATTGCTTGCTTCGAAATGTAAATTCGGCTATTCTGAAATGTTGTTGCTGTTATCATGGGAAGTGGGATTCCAAGGGCTCATGCATTCAATAATTTGTGTAATATTATGCATCTCAAAAATCATAGTGAACATAGTTTAACATTCGACACAAACGCCTAATGTTCGTAATATACATATATCCATTCATCATCATTTATGTTCTTGGCCCTATCAAATAGCTCTGGTCGAATATAATAAGAGCATATAAACTTGTAACAACGAGGAAATTTAAATTCTCAATTAACAATAACAATACATTTATATTTTTATTATTTACAATGTTCAATTAGTTGTCATGTTACTTAAGTTTTAACTGAAGTAAAAACTCCAAAATATTGAGAAATACTTTTTAGCAATTACGTTAATGAGCAACGTGAAAGATACCCTTGGAAACTCAAAAACAGGTCCGTTTTAATGTGGGTATCTTAGAAGAAAGTTTCCTTTATTCGCAAAGGATTGCTCTTCATGATGAAATCAAAGCGGTTACTTTTTTTAAAGAAAGTAATCATGGTCAGAAATAAAATCTAGTTTGAAGATGAAATAGTTCCCTAATATTATAGATGTAAATTATGAGCGCAATTTATCTTAAATAAAAATGAGACAAATATGTACATCAAAAGGAACATTACGCGGCTACTGCGAGAATTCCGATGAGAAACCAAATATAGAAACAAAGAATCGCGAATACCTGCGCAAAGGAAAAAAATCATCCCCCTAAGGAGAGCCACCCATTTGGTATTCTCGTGAGCCTGTATTTCCAAACGAAAGAAGGCTTTCGAAACGCAAGTAGCAGTGGGGTATACGAATTCTTAAACGAAGCAGAAACGATGAGAGCTGGAGAAAAGAGGGAAAGATATGAAACATTATGAAAAGAATTCTCAATCGGAGTTATTCATTTAATTCTACGTATAACGGTACTTTCCCAAAGGAGACCCTGGAATGACGCAGCACTTAAAAGGATATCATCGACGTGAATAGCATTAAATAATTTTATGAATACATGTATAAATATTTATACAACTACATTCTTGTATTTATGTTTTACAGACTCTAATTTACATTTCAATTATCATTATTTGTGGTTTAAACTCGATTAAGTCGAAAAAACTCATTTTACCGTTCTTCGTGTAGCAATAAAATTGGTAGTCATACCGGTCTCTTCCTTAAAAATTCCGCAAAAACTATAGAATTTAAATCAGTATCAATGATTCTGTTCTAACTCACAAGTTTACGGTATGTTTCAAAGTTCTAAAAGATCAGGAATGGAATTCTTTTCCAGAATTCGCCGTTTTCCATACACAATATTAAAAACCAGAGCGACCCTTAACGCTTGAAACGCGGTCGTCGTCCAGAATTGAAACGATTGTAACATTTCGCTAAAACGAATTTCAAACGACAAAGTTGATGGTTTTAGAACAAATATATTACATGGCAATTTTATCACTACTAATCCAGTTCATTCGATAATATTTACATCCTCCAATAAAAATGAAAAATCATCTCATAATTTTATATCGCTTCTTCTAATAAAATGTTATTAAACTCATACCTTGATCAGAAAAATCGCAGAGAATTTGTTTTTATCAATTACCAAAAAGTTTTAATATAAATTCAGAAGGATTTCATTCTCCTAAATAATCAATATTTCATAAAATCTCATTTTTTATTTTACTTGCTTTTTCTTAAACTTTTTGTCGGGGAAATAAAAACGTTACCATAAGATTCAGAATTATGGCCTCTGGAACAATGCAATAAATCGTGCTACGCAAAGGGAGATACACCTTCCATTCTATTTTCTCACCGATTTTTTGATACGCTATAGTGTTGCCCTTTCCTATTCGAATGTCATTTTACCTTTTGTCCTGAGTCGGAAAATGCGAATAAAAGCGATTTTTGATAAGGCCGTATACATGTTTTATTTCCAAGATCCGATACGACCTATTTCATTTTTACTTTTCAGAATCAAACCTTATCCCTTTTCCGCCTCTTTTCTCAATATTTTAGTACGCTCTTTTTCGAATATTCGATTTATTTGCCTATTCTTTCACCCATTACGCAACACTGTCCGCTCTTCTCTTCGCTATCCCCCAACTATCCAAGCCCAAAACTTCTTTCCCCAAACTTCCAGCCATTACCCATTTTCTTTTCAGTTTTTTCCCTCTGAGATGTAATTACATTACGAAGTCACTTTCGCGCATTTTTGGAACCTCCCTAACTTGCCTTCCTCCCCAACCCTTGACCGACGTTCCACTCCCCTTTCCATTTTCCCCTTCTCTTCTCCCATCCTCACGCGCTAGTCTTTATCCAACTCCCTTTCTCCTTATTCTTTCTCTCTTCCTACCCTATGGCGCTCGAAGGATTCCTACGAAATCCCTAGAGGAACAAAAATTTCTCTCAGTTAAACAAAAACAATCGAAAACTTTTTATATGGTTCTGCCGTTGTTTTTATTCGAAAAACGAGAGATTTTTTATTCTCTTTAAGCTGCCACAAAATATATGGGCAGCCAAAGCGAACAACTCTAGTCTTTTATTTTTGTTATTGATTGGCGCGTTTCTTGTGTCTTGGGGGACAAAATTTTATGAAGAGAAAAAATAATTAAGCTAGGAATTTGGAGATTTAGTCCAGATAACGCTTCAGACATGTTGAAAATCAGGCTTTTGGGTTAAAATATGCATTCCTTCTTCAAACGGTCGTTTTCGGCTTCCATCTCTTCTTATCCTATATATATATATATATATATAGATCTATGAGTACAGTTACTCGAGAAAAAGGGCAGCAAGCCCTTCGCTTTCCCCTTGCTGGTTGTCCTTCCTCACCATTCCGGCACAAAGGTTCAAATCCCAATGGAACACGCGCAAAATGTACGACACAGTTGTACCGGATAGCAAACTTTAATTTCTCAACTACTATGACCGAAGCGCATAAAATAGGTGTCAAGTATTAAAACAGCCACTTGTCAGCACGAGAAAAGTAATGGGAAGGGTAAGGAGAGAAATTAATTTTTGCGGGAATCTTAAGCAAGTTAGGTCATCTTTAGGTCTTGCTTTAAATAAAATAATGTTACTTCTTTATATAATCCTATTTCGTTGCGAAAATTTAATTTTAACTGCTATGTACACCTTCCGTCAATACCTTATGTCAATTACCAGACGGTCGAATTCACCAAATTTGCCCATTTCTGCAGAGGACATCCCCACAACATAGAAAAATTCACTATTATAATTAATTTCAACGATTCCTTGAAGGTTTTCAATTATATACTATTTCATAGTTGGGCCAAGGCATCAATTAAGACAGGATTATTTTAGAGAGATGGGTGAATTTTATATAACAGTATATCACATATTTTTATCGACTATCTTTTTGAAAAAAACATGCAAGCGTGTTACCCGACGTGACCGCCAATCTATTTAATAATTAAACTCCGCGGCTGAAGGTTGAATCTTCCTATCTCTTTTCTTCCTACTCTTTTGACATTACGTCATTCCATTTATGCGCGCTCAGGTATTTGGCTTAAATTATTTGATAACGGGAGAGCGTCTTTCACGACGGTGGGCTGCCAGTTTTGTGCAAATTATTCTCTTTTTTCTCCATCTTCATAGTCTATCCCTTCTCGCTCGTAATAAATTCACTTATTTGCACATATCCCACTCGAGCATGAAACACTCACTTCCTCCTCATCACTACCTGGCATGCTTCCTTATTCCTAACCCTCAAGACGCCTTTCCTGAATAGGCCTATCGTGTATCCCAGTGATGGCGAACCTATGGCACGCATGCGGTAAGTGGCACGCAAGACGATTTTGGTTGGCACGCCAACGAAAGGCGAAAACCAATCAAAGCATTTATCGTGTTGATTCAGCGTCCCAAAAACATTTGTGCTGTTTTGTCAACTATTGTAAACGTTGGTTTTACGGTTACAATCTTATGTCTTGATCAGGAATTTAATTTAGTTGGCACGCAAAAAAATCAAGGACTTTTTGTGGCAAGCGAGGCGGAAAAGTTTGGACAATTTCAGTGATGTTGGCACGCGGGAAATAGAAGGTCCGCCATGACTGGTCTATCCTCATCAGAGCTGCCTTTGTCCCCCGCCTACTTACTGCAGTACTACCTCAAAATCGAAACTCACCTGCCCCTCCTCATCACTTCATCTTCCCCTTTCCCCACCTCTCCCTTCTTTCCCTATGTTCTTCTTACAACCTCCTCTCCATATCCTTTGGTCAGATAAATATTTTAGGGCCAAACTCGAGTCCACCAATTTATCGGAGAGTTTATTCCAAGGAATTTAATTTTTATCCGATATCCATACAAAGTCCTATAGTGAATTGTTTGAATTTTTGTACCCAAGAAAAGAATAGAAGAAAGGAATCCTTCATCTCAGTCATTCAATGCCAAATCTATCTCCCATCTCCTCGCCTCTTCTTCATCTTAGTTTACAGTAGGAATTTGAAGAGATTCCTCAAAACCTTTGAGAGGAAAGCCTTCGATCGTTTCTATATTTTTTCAGAATTTCACTTTAAACAAGTTCCCTTACAGCTTTTGGATCGCTTTCCATTTTGAAGCTGTTGAAATCGGGGCATATGCAACATAAATCGACTATCCTTGCCGCTTGACGACGGAAACTAAAATGCAGAAAAGCTTACTGCTACTAACAAATTAAAACAAAGCAGACATCATCGAATGATATGCTGACATTCTGTAAAATTTCTACGGAATTTTGATAATATTACATTTAAATCGAGCCTTTATTAATTATACAGTAACTTTTTAGAAATAATTCCGAAAATTTAAACAAGAATCCCATTTTTTTAAGGTTTAATATATATTGTCTATTAAAAAAATTCTGAAAGTTGTTCAACGATACCAAGAAAGTTAGTCCTATCACCAATGGAAAAAATCTTCCGTTCAAAAAAATGAAATCGAACAGACAAGTTGTTATTGCCAAATATGACCTTGAACTTGACACAATCACCGACGGGATTGAAATTCAGTGGAAGTGCAAAGGTTGAACGTGTAAGACTAGAATTTTGGATAACATTATCTATCTTTATTCACGTACGTCAAAACGCAAATTCATATTTTGCAGATTTTTTTTAGTCTTGAATTATCGGGGTTAGATGTTTGTATACAGAAAACCGTGAGCGTTTCACTCGGTGGACGCGAAAATTAAAGCTCGTTAACGCGATATAAATTACCTACTCTCTACTGCGATAATCGCGCCAATTTCACCTCAAACCCTTCTGCCCCACTCCTCTTTTTCCCTCTCCTTGAAACCCTCCAAAATCCTATCCTGTAGAGGCGGTCGTAATTTCGGTCTCATCACTTAAAATAAATTAAAAGGCATACATCAAAAACTATTTTCCCTCCTCTCTCTCTTCCCCTTCTCTCACTCCCATCTCCCTGCCCCGTAGAACGCCCTCGCCTTTTCCATCGCTCCGCTCTCTCCCGGAGCCCACTTCCAGAAATGCTTTGCCCCATCTCTCTTCAGCCGTAGCAACGAAGGGGAGGAAGATGGCCGCCACTTCATTTGCAGGGAAAAACCCTTTCTCTTTCCTCTCTTGTCTTGCCCCTCCCGTCACTCTCCTTATTTCTTCTCTTCTCAACTCACACCACTCGCCTCCAAAACCTTCCTCCCTCCCTCCCTCTCTCACGTACGCCCCCCGATCTTCCTCCCCACTCTCATCCAACCCCTCCGCCTCAAACGACTCCCTTTTCTTACCCTCTCTTTCCATCTCTCTCTCTCATTTTCTATCTCCCACTCTTTCTCAGCTTCAGCCACGAATTCATTAAGTTTCGCACCACTATGGGGCGGAAGAGTCGAATTATGGAGACGGAGGGGCGTGTCTCTCGAAAATGAGGGGATGGGAAGAAAGAGGTTGGGGATAGCGAAGAACGAAGTGAGGGTAAGAAAGGAAGGGAACGAACGAGTACGGACTCCTGGGAGAAAAGCACGGAGAGTATTAGAAGAGGGAGCAAGGAATTAGACTGAAGGAATGTATGGGAAGGAAAGAAAAGGGAATGGAAGAGAAGAAGACAAGAGCAACGGAAAATCGATATAATAATTAAATGAACCGAGAGAACGTGCAATAAAAGAAACAGAAAAGAAGAGATGACGCGCAGAAGAGAAGCGATATAGGAATGGTTTTAAAATAGGATCTTGTTCAGCCCCAGGGCACGACAGAAAGAATGAGATGAAAAGAGATGAAAATCGCGTGTACATATTTATGTACAACAAAGAAGATAAAAAATGTGGATGTGAAAAATAAATGGGAGACAGAATAACGAAAAGGTCTAAGAAAGAAGTATCGAATCAAATATTACAGGTAAAAATACCCTCATCCTATAGGAACAAAATTACAAAGAATGGAAGGCGAAGTGGTGATAATATGATGAATTATCGAGAGAGAGAGGGACGATTGCCCTATCGAATACTAGATGCATAATGGATGGGAGTAAGTGAATTGAATATTGATGTGGGATAGGCGAAGTAATGATGCTGGTCTAGGTAAAAAGATTGGTGTGCGATCGGAAAAGATAGCGTTAAAGGGAGGTAGAGGTAAGCTAACACACAGGAAAGAATAAGAGTGCCGATACGAACAAATGGAGGTAAGTAATACTTGGAGAAAAGGAAAAAGAAGGGAGGAAAGACATTTCGGGGGAAAAAGAGGGAAAACTTGAAGAATGAAGGCCGATAAAACGGAAGATAGGATAAGGATGAAACAAACAAAATTAGACACATTACAGTGGGAGCGAGAGTTGCGTAGGGATCATATAGAGTAGGGGTCCGCAACGTGGTGCTCGCGAGCACCTCGGTGCTCTTCAGCATTTCTTCGGGGCTAAAAATCGTCTTTCCTAGTTCCATTAATTTGATTTGTTCGCCCGTTTTCTTTCTAAAGGTACGAAATGATCACTTTGACGTTGACTGTATAATATTTTTGATTATTCCTACTTTAACAAAAGTAAAGTGGTGCTCGCTGGATGCCCTAGAATGTATCTTGGTGCTCACCACAATGAAAATGGTTGCGGACCCCTGATATAGAGAATAAGAAAAATGGACGAATACTGGAATATAACAAAATCCCGATTTACCAAATGCCTAAGGAGTCTAGGCGCGACGGAAGGACCCATGGCCAAAGGTGGTTCATTTTTTTTTGTAAAGGCCTTAAATATTTCTCCGGGACTTCAAATTTGTTTTGCCGGGGCCCTACACATTTTCCGATACACCACTGCTAGGAGACAAGTATATTAAGGTTAAAGACAAATAATTTAACTAACTCCAGAGATACTGCGCTAAATATTAACACTTTTATTAGGTAAAAGACTAGTAAATGCCGTATTTAAGTATTAAAATGGAAAAAACATTAAAATAATGCCTTTAAAAAACGGTAAACCGAAATTCTCTCTATTCATTTACCGTAGTCATAATAACAATGACGGAATAAGAAACCAAGCGAAATAAATAGGGAACAAACGACCGGAGAAGCTTGAAAATTGTAAGAAAGGAAGTACGTGAGAGAATGGCATGGAAATACAAGATGGCAGCCGGTGAGCGGAAAGGGTGGGAGGAGGAGCAGGTACGGGAGGCTGAGAATAAATTGGAGGATCCTCTGGGTATAAGACGACAGGCCGTCTGATATAGACTTGAGTCTGAGAAATCGAAAGGAAAACGAGAGTGAAATCGTTAGGAATTGGAACGAGTGAATGAATGGGAGTGTCAGTGCCAAGGATGGGTAAGAGAATGAGATGCACGCGGGACGAGATGATTGAGATGCTGGAAGTGATGTAGAGGCTGGAGCGAGAGGAAGAGGTGCCAGGCGACGGACGGGAAAGCGAGAGACGCGTCCTCTGGCATTAGCGATAAATAGGTTTACTTAAGAGGATGACGGGAATAAATAATTTCCTCGGTGCCTGAGTAGTTAAACTCGGTATTAAAACATTAAAGGGATTCACTAACACGTCCACACCATCTTGTCTATTAAAAAAAAGACGCCATTAATTTGGTGAATGTCCAAAGTAAAATACAATCAACAGTAATATTGTATTAATACACCTCATGGTAGACAACTAATAGAAAATGTACGTGTTTACTTTCGCGGTTCATCGTTAGGTATTGATAAAAACATTTCCTTCAAAAACGGTGAAGAGGTGTCGTCAGAAAATACGGATAGAAAGTCTCAAGTCTAAAATCAGACGAAGTAGGTAAGTCTCCGAAAACTTGAAATTAAATAAAGAAAAATCAGCTTCGGATTTAAGGGTTTTGCGAATCACGCCTACAGGAGAAGTTGTGACTTACAAAGTTAAATACTTTTTCATTCCTTTTCCGACGGAAAATCACGTGTTTCTAGACTCAATAAAATGTAACGGCGTAGCAGGGGAATGATTTGAGACGCAAAGCACGGTTAAAATGAAATTAGTGTTTTTAGTAGAAGGCGAAATAACCCACCATCAAGCGGATTCATGTGGAAGGTGGTGTAGGTTTTCTCATTGCCTCAACTAACATCATAGTCTCCTCTTGAATTTCTTTTTGTCTTATTTTTGTTTGTGGAAATATTCTTGGCCCCCTATTAAGAGAATGCAGCTTTACAATGATTTTTTTACAGAACTCGGGTAGAAAATGTTCTCTCAAACTATTATATTCTTGTTATTAAATCACGATTAGTTATGTTTCTTCCTATGGAAAAATGGAAACTACCGATTTTTTTATTGAATCTGAAAGGGTATGGCTAAGAGTATAAATATTCTACTGAACTGGAGAATTAGTAATCCGATTGTTACGCTAGGAATATAAACGCCAGATTGATCTTTTCTTTTAAGAAATATTATTTTAAATGCCCTTAAAGGTAATTTTTATATAAAAGCTATCTAACTTATAATTCTATAGTGATAAAATATTCCTTTGACAATTGTGTATTTTAATCCTATTTTATATTTAACTGAATAGTTTTACATTATAACTAACACTGATTTGCTTCCATCCTCGTGTACATAAACGTGTAATAAACGGAAATCTGATAAATTATCGCCCAGCTACACATTTTATGAAGTGTGTTTGTTGGGATTAATAATGCAGGTATAAAGGTCATCGTTTACAGAACTTTTTAAATTTATCCGTAATCACTTATATCTAAATTAAAATAAAAAACTTCTTAATATGGTCGAACACACACATGTCAAGTTCCGAATTTTTTTTTAACTTGCCTGAATTTAACCTCATACATATAACATCGACATATTGTCATTCTATAACCCACCGCCTTTGAAACAAGTTAGGAAAGTGTACAACGTATCACAAATGGGCGAGTTTCGTGCAATGGAGTATTAGAAAGAAATTATATACCTGTACGTGAGGGAAATAGCGTTTTAAAGTTCTTATATTCTTCAAAATAATTCATTTTCTTCCCATTTAAAACATTGTATGCACACGTAAGGAAATTAAGCGCTTGTTTGTGAGATTATGTTAGCAACAATGATGAACTATGCAAGAAAATTTCGAAGTTCAACTCGAATTAAGACATTCTCATTTGATTTTCTCGATAACGGGGTTGTTATTTTCAGTTGCAAATATAAGTGATTTCAAATTTATAACGACTACAGGACTATAGAAGCATAAGCATCAGACGAGACAGCTATAATCTATGATTTATGGGTTGGGTTGAGGAGGGACCAAGCCTACGCATCTCACCACCCATTTTAATGAAGACCCTAGGATAAGGCCAAGGGAGGACTGAAAATTAGATGCGAAGGAAAGGAAATGCTGAAGGGGTAGAATAAAACCTAATTCGACTTGACCAGATTAGGTTCATGTCGAACGACCCTAACAACCTCCCGAGCACATCTACACCTTCGCTACCACCTCTTTCACACCCACCGTTTCCTTCCATCTCCCTCGCCCCACGTGACCTGTTTCCAGCTGACTCTCCCACTCTCACCTTTTTCTCCCTCGTCTTCATTGTCTGCTTCTGCGTGAAAAGAACACCTTTTAAAAATCAGAGGAAAAATGAGACGTCATTAAGAAACCGAGGAAGGGAAGGAACGTGAAAGGGGATAGAAAAAAATTAAATGCAAAAAATCTCAACGTAGAAAAATCTGCTTCAATACACTCAAATTAGTTGGGGATATTTCATCAAGCAATATCTTCTGTTTTTTTACCACCGAAACATTCACAAAAGTGTGTTGAGGTTGGGAATATTTTCCTTCACTTTTTAATTTTTGCTAAAGATAAAAAAAATCACGTAAAAATATTTGACCTAATTACATCCAAACTTCGGTTTAGCCTTACACCCGAGTAAATTCATAATTATAATTTTCAATCACGGGGGATGCTCCATATACACATATTCGTGATTTTTTTGCTGGTAACGTATTCTTATTCTATTCTTACTCTTGTCCAGCTATATCGCCGAGTTAACAGCCATTCATGTTTGACAAAAGATCATAGGAGCTATAAACTGTAACTGCCGTACACGCTGCTCGCGATAGTAAATACCACCAGATGCTTCAAATTTCATGACGCAAATCGGACGTTTTTACTCCCATTTCGATCATTAATGATCAAAATGGGGCACTGTGCGATGTCGTATTTCTATAACACCGACCCAGTGCAACTTCGGCGAGACTGGGTCAGCGTTGCGACTTTATTCCATGGTAACCATTATCGCCAACCTCTTGACAAAGCGCTCCGTGAAATATGCCCTCTCATTCTTACAGAAAAATGTTCCGACCTCAAGGAGTAAAAAAAATGTATTTCATTTCGCAGAAAAATATCACAAACCGAACCGAAATCTCCGGGAGCGTTTCTCCCACAACGTCTCGGTTCATCCTCTTTAAATGGAATTCTCCGCATGGATCCGAGATGCTTCCCCTATGGTGTTAGTCAAGATAGTAAACACGTTCATTACTGCTGGGGAAGTTTCTTGTATATACCAAAGTTATCAACTTCGTCGGCAACGAATGGGTCCTAATCTGGCAACAATTGGCAAATGAAAAGTCAGTCTAGACAAACCAACATTTTTATCGCTTCTTTTACATGACTCGAAAAAATATTCTCATTGGAAACAGGCCGAGCACGCTTTATGAGAGGTAAGATTACGTTCCACAAGAAAATGTATATGAAATGCAAAACTTAATGAGCATAAATGGAGTAAGTGCTCGCGTAAACCCACCAAGGCAGATACTACATTAAAAGTGATTCACGAGATATTTTTTCTCAATTTGCTTTTAAGGAATGGATTTAACCCAAATTTCGTTTTAGATGTCATAATAAAAATTTACTACATCTTTATTGAAAAAATTGTACTACATGTGGAAGTTAAGGTAATAGACACATTAATTAAACCATTGGTCAGAAAAAATTCTAAAATAATGACTTTTAAAAAGTAAATGTTTTACATCTCATTTCCAGAATATGGTTATAGTCCCGTCTTTGCTGCAGTTTTCTTCTAGAGATCGAGAGATTCTAAAATAAAACACAACCAATCAAAATCGCGATAGAAAAAGAAAGCAAAATTTTCTGACAGAAACTCACGATACAACGAACAACCGATAAGAGGAAATGAAATCCATGCGCGAAAACAGCAATGCAAGTTAATGAATCCCTGAATATGTAAAAACCTCTGGGAAATAAATCGAGGCGGCCCATAGTAAAAGAAATGAACTGTCTGGCTCATGAGTGGGCGAGGAGGTTAGAAGGAGAAAGGGATTGGAAAATACGAAGATGAGATTATGCGGAGAATGTGAAAGATAAGCGCAAGAGAAGAATGCGCACGAAAGAGAGATTGAAGAAGAATTAAGGGAAAAGGAGATGGAAAGAGATAGTGAAAAGAAGAGGAGACGGAAAAGCTGCAAGGTTCGCCAGCTGGCCATAGTCTGTAAAAGGAAGAAATAGAGCGACGATGCTTTCGGGGTAATGATGCCGGAAGATAAGGTCCGGAGAAGCTTCTTATTTTCGCCGAGAGATAGTGCAGTGAGAGAGAGGGAGAGACGGGAGAAAATACACAGAAGCGGGCACACATGAGAGGAGGGGCGTGATTCAACTGTTTCGCCGAGAGGAGGCGGGAGGGTAGGTGCAAGCTCGAGTTCAGACTTGGGGAGTTTCAAAAAGACTTCCATTTTGTTCGGCAGACTCGTAACCTCCTGTGTTATTCCAACGTAGTGTATACGTAGCTTCTGAGCTTAAAATGAGCAAGACTAATATTTTGGTAGCACAAAAGATATGATTCGGCGGTTTGATGTCCGATGGAGAATGGGGTCGACCTGAAATGATGAAGGAGGCAGCGAGGGAAATCAGCTATACGCTTTTCATACGAAAAATTCTCTATTATTCGCTTTTCGTGGTAGATTATTTTTAAAAATATATCAGACTGTTTGAGATTGAACTGCACGTCACAAAAATGAATGTTCCTGAAAGTAAAAATAGTAATGGACACAAAAGTTGTGTAATTTTAATATGGAAATGATTTATGTGCTACGGCCATCCAGGTCTTAATCAAATGGAGAAAATAACGCTCCAGAATCGAACCCCATTACTTCAATGTAAAAGGTGACCAGCTAAAAATTTAAAATGGGTAAGGCTAAATAAATCCTGAAAGTATGAGTAAAATGGTATTTATCATGATACCCCTGAATCTTATGCCGCCGGTGGTGCTCCGAGTTCAGGTTCGCATATCGCGTTACATCGCAAAAAGATCGCGGAAACTACATAATACATATGTATAATTCGTTAAGTCTTTCTTAATATAAAAAAATCCATTGTGTAGACTATATATAATAACATTTAAACGTAATAAGCGATATTCCAGAGCCAGTTAAAATTAAGTTAATGAATTTATGATGAGAATTACTAGTTTCTGCCATTGTTATTCTTATAAACATATTAATGAAAATAACTACACAAACAATATATTAACGTTTTACAAAAAACTCTTAAAAATAACAACTTATTCATTATTAATATTATTATTATTAACATTTTATCACGCATGTATAAATATAGAAAATATCTGTTCAGCGTCCCTATGGTTAACAGTCTAAAGTTGATTAATTCATGAAATGAATCGATAGCTGAAAGAATAAATTATTATTTCAATGAGATAATTTAAATCCAGGACGAATCACTTTTTTGCATAAATTCAGGAATTATCATGTTTTTAGTTTATTTACAAATGCTTATTTATAACTACTATGATTTCACGAGTTACTGTTGTTAACTTGGGGCACTTAGCCGTTCATTCATCGTCGATTGAATTTTAAAATTTCAATTAGTTTTGTTTGACTGCTGAATGTTTCATCTAATTTGTACGCCAATCGTATTAATAACTGGTCATAACGCGTATTTAGTAATGGTAAGATTTGTTTTTGTCTGAAGCAAATGCAATATCAAAAAATTTATTAGTGGTAAATATTTGGTTTCTACTGATATTCTAATATTATTTTGGACGGGAAATTTTGATATACAAGCAGAAGTGCCCGTTGAATTTCAACGGATTTAGTGAATCTAAAACTTCGACAGCGTAACATGTAATAAACATCGCAAGAATACGATAGTACACAGTTTTAACGGTCGGATAAAGCAAAAATGAAGAAGAAAACCGTTCCGCATTTACCTATTTAAATGAATGAAGGAGGGAAATCTTGTAGTGTGAAGAATCAATAAATACGTGTTAACGTATGGTAAAATAATTACTGAATTAAGCTCTTCCTCTCCCCAACTTTTTAAACGCCATATAGCCTGTTACCCGCAGGTTAAATTATATACATATGCGGAGTTTCGTGACGATATCTTCAAAACGAAAACTGTAAGTAAAACCAACAAGAACACAATAATCAACTGAAAATGGATGAACAAAGGAACATCCGAAATGATTTCATTTAACGAAACACAAAAAAGTAAATAGAGAACGTTGAAGAATCACAGAATGAACATTATCCTCCTACCATTAGCTCGATTCTCCCGTCCATGAGTTCTGTTACGAGAAAATTGTTCAGGTTCGCCAAAGCATTGGCAACTTCCAATACGGCCCCCTTAAGGATTTGCCACCACTTATTCCGCCCGTTATGTGGAAAATGTTCCCCACCCTTGCTCTATATGAACAAATTTTTTATACATAAAAAATTATAGTAATTTCTATCTGGAAAGGAAAGTATAATAAGAAATATCTAAATTGTAATGCTGATTCATGAGCAGGAATGCTCAAATTTCGAGATCATGGAGTGTGCGTTATCTTCATTTCAATGGCATAAAGTGTTCATCCGAATTATGAAATTTTTTAAAAAATAATAACCAAGAACGCCTCATGAATAGAACCCAACATATTATTTAGGCACCTCCAGTACCCTTAAATGAACCAGGAAACCAGATGGGTAATTCAGAGACAACGCAGTCGCTCCCTGGGGTAATATTCGGTTCATACGGTTTATTCGATCGTTTTATGACCAAAGGAGTCACCGTGGTCATTTACAAATTGTTAACGTACCACCGCTTTTTTATAAAAAAAAATCACCCTATTTTCGCCAACCTGCACAAAAAATATCCGCGCCAAGGCTGGTGTAGTCGCCACCCGGTTAGCACTAGTTAATTCAACGATTCCTAAAACGCAAGAGACGAATCGAATTAGCGTATTGTAGGTCTTCGCCTGGCTTCCATCAATTCGAGAGTAAAAGAGGGGTTAGCCAGGGAGAAAAATGAGTATGGTGGGGGAGGAGGAGATCGGAGGAAGGCTGAGATCCAGGAGAATACTCTTGGTGCTGTAGTGGAAGAGACAGGAGGAGAGAAAGGGTGGGGGAGGAGAGAGCGGTTGGTGGGGCGGAGGAAGATCTGAAATTGGAGGTTGAAGAGAAGGGATAGTAGGATGAGAGGAGAAGAGGGGTTGCTTAGCACTGGGTGAGGGAAGACTCAAGGAGTAGGGGAAGGAAATGAGGACACCGTAATTGAGTGGGGCGTGGTGGAACGGCGGAAGTTAGGGAGGCGTCGTTCTTGAAGAGAGAAACGGGGAGGAGAGAGAGAGAGGGAGAGAAAACGAAAGAGAGGATGAAATAAGATGCTGAAGAGAGGAGGGTAGAGAGGGAGAGAGAGGGTGGGTGAGAAGAAAGGAAAGAGTTAGGAGGAGGATGAGGACACGAAAGGTAAAGAGAAGGGGTTAAGTTGGCATAAGAGAAGAATAAGGCCCAATATTTCTTCTCCCACCGGATGCCCAGTTAAAACTGTCCTTCGAGGGAAGGATTTTGGGACTCTTCTCAGAATATTGAGAGAAAGAGAAGGAAAGGAATGATAGAGAGAGAGAGCAGCGTGAGAGGAAAGAAAAAGGATTATATGGAAGACTGTAGAGGGCTTGGAGGCACGATAAGAGACAACAGAAATACAAAAAATGAAGGAAAATAAGATAGCATTGCCAAAAAATATGAAGTTCTAGTTATATCCCAATAAGTCCATTACATTCTTTTATGTTCACCTTTCCTGGATATAATGAAACTTTTCATGCATTAAGCTATGGTAAATGCGCATTAAAACGAAGAAATTTATTTTTTTAATCGGTGCAAGGCACATTTTACCAAATTTCTCATATCAGCACATTTCTAGCTCATACAATAACATCAGTTGTTACATTATGTGTACTATATATAGCTTGGCGGTAGTTGGCGTAAAACTTGATTTATGATGACATTTGATGATATACAGTAATATTTTGAGATAGTATATGGCTCCTGTAATATATTTTTTATGACGTTCAGCTCCATAGGCTGGATGAATTTAAATTAACATCCTTTGGGTCATTTATTTTAGTATATCGACTTATTGTAAAAATTGACAAGATTAACTAACATACAGTTTTGGGCGACGTGTTTTATTTTAATAAGGATTTTATTCCGGACAATACCGGATACAAATACGAGATTTCGTCAGATTCCGCTAAACCGTGTATCCCATAAAACCGCGCACAGACGACTGCCTACATACAGACGGAATTGCAAAAAAGAACTTTCGAGCAGAGGGCCACCTAAAACGTGCATATTCACAACATTTTGAAGTTGAGTTTTTCACGATCATTACTTTCTTCATATACTTCGAATGCAAGGAAAGTAAAAATCGGTAGACGATCGAAAAATCAAATCGAAGCGTAGAAAATAGTATGGTGATACGAAAAATACTAAAATGTATTGGAAAGTTAGGAATGGAGTGAGGTTCGGAGAGGAGCAAGTGATAGGAAGCAGGAATCAAAGAGGTGGAGAGAATGGAGAAGAGAGGAATGAAATGGGAGAACGCAGGAGATTCGGTGGCGCTTTGTATGGCACAATAGATACCTCAAGAACTCTCCCTGTCTCCTTTGGCTCCCTCTCCCTCCCATCTTACCACTCCCACTCTCACCTCGCCACTCCCTCTTTCTCCCCCTCGCCACCCCATCCCCCGTTTGTACCTGGGAAATGGGATTTGGCGAGGATTCTCTTCCCTCTTTTCTCCGTCTCCGTCGCACCTGGCCTCCAATGGGAACCGCGAGGAGAGATAAAAAGAGATTCCGAGTTTAATTCCGATGTAAATTATGGGTTTTGCGGAAATAAGGCCGGGAGTGAAAAGGAAATTACAATTTTCGCAATAAAACGCGACTCTGCGGGCAAATGGTCATTTTGGGGACTCAAAGTTTCGCGGAATTGATCGCTGTTTGGGTTTTTCATTCATTTAAACCTGACATATACTGCCATATAGGTTTTTTCTACTCCAATTTAGGAAAATTGCATTTGCTAAAAGTTGTTTTTCTTCTTTTGAGTGTGTTTTCACTGTTTTTATTCTTTCTATTGTAACTCAAGCTTTTCACACAATTAGATCCTATACAGGATAAAATTGCGACTCAAATAGAGAAATTACAATATACGTGCGTTTATGCATATTCACAAAATAAGTTTCTGCTAAACAATTTTTTTAGGTTTTGCAGATTAAGTGAATAGCTTTTTAGCTCATATTGGATACTATACAGTAAATAATTTATAATTCAAACTCGTTTAATACAAATTGCACATATGTACTTCAGCCCCCAGAGAAAACATAAGTAGATGTTACCAGATATAACTAACTCGAAACATATTGCGAACCTCGTTAATACGAATCGTGACATATTTATCTCCTAAAATTTTGTTAGGGAGCATTTACAGTAGACAACTGTAACCTCATGATTTCTGACATTTAAAAAGATTTTTTGCTTCGTTAATTATTTCTCAAATTTAGTCCTAAACGAAGAAATCAGTCATAAGCCTCCAAATATTAACACAACTGTTCATAAAGAATACTTTTGATAAGGATGAATAACAACGTTTCGATAGACTAAAGCAGATAAAGAATACTTTTGATAAGGATGAATAACAACGTTTCGATAGACTAAAGCAGAGTCGATTTAACATGCGCAGTTTTTAAATTTACAGCGATTTTTCTCCTACATATAATTATTTCCAGTAGAATCTACATACGTTAAAAATAGGTCACACGCCATTTAATTACCTCCCCTTAAAAGCGTCCTCAGGGCGTTAAGGCTTAAAGTCAATCTCGCTGTTTAAATAACACTCGCCGCAGATTCACCGCATCACATAATTTCTCCCCGTTACCATCTCTTCACACACAGCTCACATCCCAGCTCTTATTCCCAATACCATTACCACTATTCTAACTAGACCGTCGCGAGAAAGGACAAGATTTTTCCCAGCGCAAAAGGTAACATACTTTCGGAGCGGCACATTTCTCTTAAAGGCTATCTCTTTCTCTCCTCGTTGCGGTAACCTAGCTTTGAAGCCGGCCATTTCTTCGTGCTAGAGAAAAGAAATGAGAAGGCGGGAGGAGGAAAGGAAAAAAAGGGGGAAATACCCCCCGCTGGAGAGTTATTCTTCCCAGCGCATTCATCCCCACACCCGTCTTTTCCCCTACTCCTCCTCCCTCTCTCACTCGACACAGGTGGTTTTAGGGAGGCTTAGATCCTCCTTCCCTCCTCTTCTCTCACTTATTCTCCTCCACCTCCTTCCACCCACCGGCATCCTCTCCCTCACCTCTTCATCCTATTCCCACCTCTGAGAAAAAATTCTCCTCTTTTCCACTCCCTATGCTTTTCTCTGCCTCTCTTCTCCATCTCGCAAACTTTTTCCCCTCATCTTTCCGCGGTGTACATCCCAAACAGTGGGAGCCACCGTCGCCTCGGTCCTTTTGTCTCTGCAGCGGTAGTCCATCCGAGAGATGTATGTGTGGTGTGGGAAGAGAGATGGAGAGGGAGGGGTAGAGTAGAAGGGGAAACAAGGTCCCGGGAGTCTTACGCCTTTGGGAACACATCTTAAGCCGTCCTCCTCTGGGCCACCTCTTTACCACCACCAACGCCCTTCTCGCCTCCTCCTCGGCGGACGAACCTCCGCCAAACCTCCACCCCCTTTCCAACGCGTCACACCCACCCACACACCTCCACGCCGTCCCTCCACAGGGTATTGGTGGGGATGATGCGGGTTGGCCAAAAGGAGGTTACTACTAGATCCTCGATGCTTCTGGAAGGGATAAAAGGAGGTGGTCTGTTTTGTATATGTAGGAGGGATGAAAATGGTTAAGGGTGATGAAAGGATCGGAGAAAAGGAAACGAAGAGGAAAGGAAGAGATAGAAAAGGGGAAAGAGGGAAAATGGTAACAGAACGAAAGGAATAATGAGAAGAAAATGCAGTGAAGAGGGGAAAATAGAGAGCGAGAGGTAGTAAGGGAGAGAGAAATTCAGAGGGGGGAGAAAAGTGGGAGTTGTGGCAAGGGATAGGAGGCCCTAGAGGAAGAGGGTAAAGGGAGTGAAGTAGGGGGAGGGAAGAATGGGAGTGTAATGGGAAAAGATATTTTTGCTCGGACGGAGTGGTTTCCCTTGGCGGTGTGAGTTTGTGTTTAAAAGGGGGTTTTTTCTGCTAAAGGTGGTGTGGAAGGATGCCGGAAAGAGGGGAAGGGAGACATCGATTGAAACGACTCTCTCCCCAGACTTGAAGAATACCTATTGTGCCTCTTTTACCACTCTCCCTCTCTTCAACTTCGCCGTATACAAATCTTTCCGAATGCATCTTCCATTTGTATCGCCTATAACTTACTTCCATGTCTATGTGGTGGTTGTAGTCGTTGTTTTTATTGTCTCCGGAGAACAATATTATTCCTACGCAATTTAACTTTTAAATGACGTTCTGCTTTTAATGGTTGAATTTAATACAAATGAGTCATATTACCATATTGAAACTATCTACAAAATAAAAACAGTATGTCTTCATTTTAGATACAAAGAAAAATGTCGAGAGAATATTTTTATCAATCAATAATCAAACAAAATAGTAAACAACTAGGTTAATAGAAATACGTAATATGTATTGTTATAGATGAAGATTAATGACATATTCGAATCATTTCTAAATATCTGGAAAATGTGAATCCTACTGCATTATTTCAAATGTAAGTTCCTATATTTAGCTATTTCTGTCTTCAAGCAGATTATACTTCATTTTAAACCTTCGCGGGAGTTAAAGTATGCCTATTATACAATTTACTAGGTACATTTTGAGTTTTAAAACAATGACGAGCATTTTTTACCTAAATCAACTTTCCCGACATTTTTCTACGATATGGCGGTCTTTAAGGACATAATTATCAGAAGCTGAAGATGAATATTTTTAGAAAATAGTTTAACAACTATTTGGGTATTATGAAACGTTATTATTGCACGAAAGTATTATGACACCCATAAATTCATATTATAACACAATAACGGTAATTTTATCTTAGAATAAACTTTATTTTTATCATCAAAACAATGAAGAGAATAATTTTATTTTCAGACTACGATGTGCGTTTTTCTCACTTTTTTCGAACATTGATGATATATTCGATTCAGTTTTAGTCTTAACAGGAAACATTACGTAATTTTCCCCTTAGAAAATAGAATTCCCTGACATCAAAGCAAAGCCGACTCTACGCTCATTATTCACCTGAAACTTTTTTGCGAGCTAACATTCTCACCGCCGTACCTCTGTCACTAACCCGTGGAATAGAAAAAAATAATAATTAACCCGACACTACCGTTTTATGAAGTTTTGAAAAAATAGATAAAAAAATAAAACATTCCCCTGGGTATTATGAAAGCTACGACATCTCCCGCAGCTTTTTATCCCCGAGGAAGAAACGGGTCTCTGTTAGTTTTTCGCAATTTCATTTATGAAAAAATAATTTAAAATGACATGTTGGGAAGCGCTTTTAATGCGAAATGAAGGGGATTTATTCCGTATGCGAGGAATAAGGAAGAAAATGGGTTAGGGATTTTAAAGTACGAAGTAAAAGAGAGAGAGTCGAGGTTAAATGTAAAGAAGTTAAACGTGCAGTAGCGTACTACCCTTCTAATTATCACCGTTCGCTCTCCTCACAGGTGCGCTACCTCCATAAGCCACACCCACGTCCGACCAGACGTTATCATCTCCCCTGTGCCCCTCTCCCACCAAAATGCTAAGGTGCTCACGGCCTAATCAATCACTTCGCTTGCAGATCCCATGAGGAGAGAGCCGAAGGGGAAGAAGAGGAATGCTGCAACCAGCGACCCGACGCAGGCTTCGGGCCATTCCCTACCCCTCGGTAAACTCGCCGACCACTCCACCACTCCCTACTGCACCTCCCTCACCCCCTCCTCCCTCACTTCTGCTACGGTGGGATGCTGAGAGGGAGTCGAGGCGGCCTCAGGAACACTCCCCAGACGACCCCCGCCTCTTACTCGCTTCCCGCCAACCGCTCCCCCACACAAGGGGAGAGCGCGTCGAGGGCTATGCCACCGCAGTGCCGTCGACTAGCCACTTCAGGGCCGAGCAGTCGTCCCAGTGGAAAGGATCGACCCACACCACTGCCGTCTCCACCCCACGCCACGCCTCCTTCGCCACCTCGCCTCTCGACGTAACGCCCTTTCGGACCGACCGAACCTCCTCCACCTACGCTAACCTATCCTCCTCCAATCCCATAGCCGTGGGACCTCATCTGTCTCATTACCCCCTCTCTAATCCTTCCCGCAATTCCATCTACCGACAACCGATCCCTAATACGCCATCAAACCCGAGTGTCTCGATACAAGATGACACCCTGGATTGCTGCCGCGGCCCAACGGAATCGGATTCAACGAGCCATCCGAAGAGGTCTTCGAACCAGAAGAATTGTTTGATCGTCGAAGGTTCCTCGAGATCGCGATGGGGAAGAGTTTCCACAAATGCTGAGAGACGCGATGCAGATCGCGATTCCCGCCGCGCGGAGACTTCGTCTAAGTTCCGCGGAGGGCAGCACGGTCTCCTCGCCAGTTTCCTGTTTGCCCTCGTGGCCGCATCTTCGATGTGGCGCTACTGCGCCGCCCTCTGCCCGCCGCGCTGTCAATGTGATGACCTTACGCTGTCCGCTACGTGCAGCGATGCGGCCCTGGAGTTCGTACCCATCCAACTGAACCCGGAGGTGAGGTTGAACCGGCATTAATATGGACAATAAATTCTGCCGCGAACGTTCACGAGAGAGGAATGAGACTAAAAATCGGCGATGATTTGCGAGCACTCACTAAATGCGGGGCTATGCTTCTCGTGTTATTTCAGCAACGGATAAATGAAGCGATAGCACTACGCTAATTAGAGAGATGCTCCCCATATTCCTTCACTTTTATCTGGGAAAATTCAAACCTTGAGAACACGGTAAATATTAGTCAAATCATCGCTACTTAGGCAATTGCAAATGTTAAATATTTTATTCGAAATAAGAGAAGAAAAAGTAAATATCTAATTTTAAAATATGTTTTGAAAAACAAACACAAAGTTGAGGATATTAGGCATAACGGAGTTAATTACGCTAGAATGTAAGGAAGGTATGCCCATTTAATTATCTTTAAATACGAAAGGAAAAAGAAATAAAAGACCCTTGCTAAGCATAATTACATATTATGTATTATAAATTATAATTACCTAAACTCAGAGAGAGAAATTAATAAATCGGCTTAAACGAATTTGTGTACCTATAAGTAACATATGAACAAAAACATTAATTGCCACTTGTAATATTTTCTTTTTAAATGGTGTAATCATGCAATGATATTCCTGAGTAATATAATGAATAGAATAAAAAATTGATTAAAGTGATGAATACTGTATATAAAATTATAAGAGTAACGTAAAAGTTAAGGAAATTATTGCACTTCCTTCAACAATCCTAATTATATCAGAGAAATAAATCAATGCGCCAATATAATTGTTCCTACCCTAATTTAATGTATTTTAAATTTCAAAATTTCAAACGAATAAGTAACACATATTGTGAAATTGTCAAATAATTTTTCCGCAACTCTGCCTTGAATATTTGCATATTTAGAGTTATAAATTAAATTAAATATTAACGCCGTAAAATACTAATAAAATTTGTCTATATTTACTTCTAAACAGGTTGAAAGCATCAGCCTCCATGGAAACCGCATTTCGTCCGTGGACCAATCCCTCAGTTTCTACGCCAGGCTGCGACATCTCGACCTTTCCTCAAATCGACTCCGCTCTCTCGGAGAGAGGAGCTTCCAACTCCAGGGTTCTCTAGCCGCGCTTAACGTAAGCGGAAACCACATCGGCGTCGTTGCCAGGCACGCCTTTGCCGGTATAGGTCTCTCCGAATCTTTAAGAGTACTGGACATAGCGAGAAACCGACTGGGCTCCTTCCCTCTGGCGGCAATCGCTGGTCTTCGCTCGCTGCACGAGCTCTATCTCGCTCACAACCAACTAACCTCCGTTGGAGACGGGGACGCCGGCGGTAAAATACATCTGCACTCCTTGGAACTTTTAGACCTCACTGGAAATAGACTCGAAGAAGTCCCGACCACGTTCCTCTCTCACCTACCAGTTCTGAGGGTCCTGATCCTCGCTCGTAACGAGTTGTCCGGTCTTCCGGACGGTTCCCTCCCCTCCTCGGGTCTAAATACCCTTTCTTTCGCCGGGAACGTGAACTTGGGCTCCAGCGGAATAGAGGACATGGCTTTCTCCTCGACGGCCAAGACTCTATCGAACTTGGATCTGAGCGATTCTGGACTCACTTCGGTTCCCTCGAAGGCATTGTCAGTTTTGAGTTCCGCCCTATCGGACCTTGAACTCAGCGGAAACCCGATAGGAGAGCTATCCGAAGGAGCCTTTTCTCCCCTGAGGTCCCTAAAAAGAGTACACCTTTCGAGATTATCACTCCTTTCGACTATTCATCCCGCCGCATTCGCAGGCCCCAACCTACCGACTTCTTCCTCCTCTTCGCCTCAGGCCGTTACGGCTATGTGTCCTCCGCAACTAGAGCACATCTCCATGGAATGGAATCCAAACTTACATAGGTTGCCCGAAGGCCTGTTCGCCTCCTGCACCCGTTTGACCACCCTCACGTTGCGTGGCGCAGCTCTAGAAGGATTGGATGCCGCCGTACTCCCCGCTCCCCCCGTGAGGCTCAGGAGCCTCTCTCTTGCCGGAAACCCTCTTCGATGCAACTGCTCCCTCATGTGGCTCTCTGCTCTGGCAAACGCCTCCGTGGGTTCCCAGCCTTTCTTAGATGGGGCGAGGTGCGCAGAGCCTCCCAGGTTGGCCGGGAGATTGCTGTCTCGACTTGCCGAGGCAGAGCTGAGATGTGAGCCCAGCTGGGAGACCGTTCTTGCGATCGCCATGGCTTCTGTGACCTTCCTACTTCTGACCGTCTTCGCGATACTCTTCGGCAGGAGATGCGCCAGACACTACAAGTGCTGCGGTTCCCTAGACACCCCTACGCCCACCCCCACGGCGCCTCCTCCCCCTCCACCTAGGAGGCATTTCCCGTCTCTGCATTCGACTCAGCAGAACGGGGTGTCGCACAGAAAGGACATGGAGTTTGGGGTGTGGGGAGGCAAAGGTCCTTTAGGGGGTGGAAGGGATGATTCGATCGCGGCGAACGAATATACGGACCTGATCGGAGTAGGAGTGGGGAGGATGGTGATACCTGCTGGGTACCGGGGGCCGACCGGAGTCTATGTCTGAGGCGAAGAGAGGCTGCTCGGGGTCAAGGAACAAAAGTTTATTGTTTGTCGCCGTGACCGCGACAGCCTCGAAACTCAGAAATTGTGAGATAGGTGAATGGATGTATAAATGTGATTTTTTGTGCCCACAAAGCGCACGAAGGAAACTATAGCTTTTAGCTTTGTGCTTTCTTTTCGTGCGATAATGACTATATTTAAAATGAGACACCCAAAGCAAACTATTGCGGGGATTTGGAACATATTAAATGAAGCCTTTTTTTCTTTTTGGAAATACGAGAAAAACATTTATAGAGACAAAACAGTAATCATCGTTATTAAAATATTAAACAAAATGCTTTTAACGATACGGTGTACTGAGCATTACATTATGAATGGAATATGAAAAATTGTACAAAGATTGTAAACAAATGCCACGCGTTTTCGCAATACCTTCCAGGATTTAAACATTTTTGATGGTAAGACACCCTATGGTGGGACCTCGGCGATAATAAATGCGTCGGGGAAGTGATAATTCGTTAGATTCTATAAACTAACTTTCTAACTGGTTCTAGAAAATTTTTCATGTATCGTTTGTGTGAATATTTTAATTTAAAATTTAAACTACATAGATAGATTTTTCTCTTTCTCTCTCTAGAAAAGATTTTAGCATGATAGCGATTCTCTATATTCATGAATTTCTCCAAATACAGGGAATTATAGTGTTTAAGGAAGGATATATTTGTTATTTATTTCATTGGACCCATCTTTTATATTTGACTACAAAATTTGTACGCTTAGATACCAACACCAACGATAATATAAGTTTAAAATTAAAAAAGATATATATACCAAAAATGAAGTTTTGAAAAGTATGGGGATTCCATTTCGATTGATTTTGCGTGATGAAATTCGGACGGGATATTCTGTTTAGTGATAGTCTTTATACTCCAACCGAATCAGATACAAAGTAATTTTTTAATTCGACCAGTATCTATATAGTAACATTCGGCCGATTTGCTTGATCGCTTTAAAAATCAATGTTTAATGAATTCACTATTCCTTCAAGATCTGGATGGAACAATTCATGTTTAATCATCTAAAATAAAACCTGCATACTAATTAATATTAATGTGCGTACCGCATTGCATATGATCCATTTATGTAACCTTATTTAGGATCGCATCTTTTATAATTTCGCGACAAAAGAGCATTAATGATTACGGCCATGGATCGTGAATTTTTGTTTAAATTGTTTATGCGTTTTTACAGAGAGAAATAGCCAACATAATCATGATGTTCTTATAATGGGAAAGACTGCTTCGAATATTTACAATTGATATTTCATTCTCATTCTGAATTTAAAGTAATGTTTGTATTCGAAAAATAAGGTGTTTACTAAATACGAAAAGATTGCCACGTTTATAATAAACCCTTAAAAAGCGTGCGTTAATGTTACATAAGGTTCGTCTCCTTTTATTTAAAAGTATTTTGCGAAAGCCGCTTCTGTGCCTAACAGTGTTATGTGCAACATTGCCCCTTTTGAGCTGGCAAAGATGTGAGCTGTGCAACAATAGGGAAAATAAAAACAATTGAAATTCACGCAAAAATTTATCTCGCCATTTCTGAAAAAAGTCAATTTTTATGAGTGTGCTATCTAAACAGTATAACCTCAAAAATAAAGCAAAAACAGCAAGGTATTATTAAACGTCCATATAAAGTGAATCAAAGGATTGAATTTCAGTAAGTATAAGACTTTTTTATGCCACTCTAAGAAGATTTAAACTAAAAAAATCTAGATGATCTCTCCTTCAAAGAACATTTGCTTTAATAATACAAGCAGAAGAGCGAGAGAAAGTATTCTTTAAAAATTAACGGTTTAAAAATAAACGTTTTTCCAAAGCTACAATCTTCCATCTCCTCAAGAGGGGATTAAATATTAATGTATAATAAAGAAACAATATTTAATGGGAGACTGATTTTAAAAAAAGAGGTATTTGTAACGGGATATGAAGTCTTAAATGTATAGGCATGACAGAAAATGCAATACTATAATAAAGACTAAGCAGTTGATGGTAATGTATTGTATATATTTAACCGGTGAAAGGGTGGTAGAATATTTGTAACATAATGAGTGAGGGAATTAATTGGTTTGGGTCTTCCGTTTTCATATATATGTAACCGCCAGAAAAATCTAATAATACCAATGACCAATTCCTTGATTAAAAGTAATAAAGTTTTCTTTACAAAAATAAATTCTGTTCTATCTTAATTTTTTATTTTTAACCTATTCTTATTTCCAATTCCTTCGGATCCCTTCATTCAGCTATATCGTTTAACGCTAATGTTGGCACATATTTGAATTCACAACATAATATGCTGTGCCATTAAACATCTGTCTATATACAGGCGAAATAATTTTCTGACCATATTTAAGGAAAATAGTATCCTTTTCTGATATGAATATAAGCGATGACTTTTGAAGGTAGAATTAAACATTTAACAAATATGATTCAGTGATAATGGGAAAAATGTACGATTTTATTCTTATGAGTCATATATGACCTTAAACTTATTACATTTATTAAACATATATCATGTTAAATCCACAGGCTAAAATCACTGACATCTATCGAAATAAAAATATTTAATTTTCAAATACGGTGAGTGACTATCATCATTAGACGAAGAAGTAATTATAAAAAAATAAATAGTGCTCTATGAAATAATTATATTGTTTAAAAGTATATAGAAGTACATATTTATTTTCAGAAAGAATAGTTTTTATTTTCATTTTTCTACCACGCTGTGAAATTGTGCACAGTATAACTAATTATTTCAAAATATTTCTAACGTTTATTTTTCACATTATAATGCTTGCATATAAATTTCATTAACTTTTAATGCCAAATTATATTTTAACCTAAGAGTTCAATATATGACAGTTTTTGTTTCAAAATTATCTATCGCGATATCAAGTTTTTAATATTTTAAACATACCAATCTCTCGTACATTCTACAAAATCCATCCAATAAAACCCAACTATTCCAATGGTACCTAACGCTTTACAACTAGTCGTAGATAAAAAATTCGATCGGCTGTATTCGATAGACATTCTAGAAAACGATTTATCGTTCTACGTAACTTCTCATAATTAGAAACACTAACGCAGATAAATTAAATGCGTTCGCTCAAAAATATTTTTATGAGTTTACATATATTCCATCGTTTTCCGAGGACTGGATTTATAATATTATGATAATGGTTTAACCTAAAGCGATATACGAATATAACAGAATTCAGGTGACAAATCATTACTGAGTGATTTTTAAATGAGCTAGTTAACTCCTTAAATGAAAAGGCAAATGCGTGAGAAATGAAAATTAACCTGAAAAACTGAAATCATGAGATTTACCAAGAACGGGGAAGCATAGGCCGGTGTTAAAGTGAATGGGAAAATACTGGAACAGGTGAGAGCAGTACCAAAAATATCAGGGCGAGAATGGAAAGAACAAGAAGCACTGATGAGACAGAGTAAGCTAATGGCATGGAGTGTGAATAAAGACATTAAAAGGGGTTAGTGAAAACATTGATATGGTGTGTAGCAGTGGCGCATAAAACATTTTGGGGGCACCAGGGAAAAATCCATTTCGGTGCGTCATATTATTATTTTTATATAAAAAATAACTTTTCAATGAGAATTTAACCTACAGTCCATCGATAAGTGCGAGAATATACAACTTAGAATGCGATACTGTGGTATCCAATAATTTTCAATTATCTTGACAAGTCTTGCCAGAAATACAGTTACATGTAGCTCTTTCCAAACAAATATAAAACTTACGACGACCTCGAGGATACCCAAAGCTACGAGTTGAAATAGATAAAAATAATTGACAGCAAATAACGAGTTTAACAAAATTATGATGACAAAACACAAATATTTCTTCTAAAGCTTCTTTTTTGAAATGCCCCTTTGGCTGGGGGCCCCGGTTCACTGCTCCTGTTTGCTATTATTACGCTACGCCGCTGGAGTGTAGTAATATATAGATGTGAGATATGGACTATGAGAAAAGAGGATGTGAATAGATTTGAGAGTTTTAAGATGAAGAACTAAATCTTAGGCTGGAGAAAGTTAGTTGGGCGGAGAGAAAAACAAATGAAGTTTTAAATACAATATGAGATTATAGGAGAGTAATTAGAGTATAAACTAAAAGGCAAAGACAATAGTTGGGTCCAATTTGATATACAAAAGTTTGATGAATGAAGCCAAAGAAGGTTGAATGCTGGAAAAGGTAAAGAAGTAGGAAGAGAAAAGTAATAATAGATTTACTATAAGAAGAACATGGATATGAGATCTAGAGAAGAGCCATACATAGGATAGGTTGGGGGACTACAAAACTTAAGGAAGGGCATAGTCCTAAGATAGTGATGAATCATTCGATCGTGAGAATTATTTTAACTATGACAACTAAATTCAAATGTAAATATTTTCATCTTTTAGTAAACACTGCACGACCAATATCCTATTAGTTGGCCATCGATAGTTCACGAAACTGACAAGAACTATTCTGGTTCATTGATATGTAAATGCTCAATCATCACTTCTCGCAATACTTCGGTTTTAATTGAAAATATGAAACATCAATATACACTGAAAAATATTTTATCTTATAAACTACTTTCTATAAAAAAGAATTAGGTAGTTGTAATAATTCCGAAAAATGTAAGAATAAGTTGGTAAACACGGCATATTTATATTATAATCATATAAATTGAACGATTTTTACGAAGATCTTCTTTCATCTATGATCTACTGCAAAATGAACGAATATATTTTAAAAACAAGTATTACATCACAGATAAGGGATCAGATTTCAGGCAATATAACGAACGAACATGTCTATAAAAAGTAATTCAAAACGTATCGCTATCTTGACCAATAGGTAACTTGCTCAAACCGTCTCAAAAATGTATTTCGAGGTAATTTATGCAATCTTACATCAAGCAGAATATACGTATACGTATTGTGGCTGTTAAACAATGATAAATTTTAAACAATTAAATATATCGTATTAAACCTTTTTGAAGACTATTCATTCATTTTCTGAAAAATTTCATCCATCTAGTTTTTCTAGTAATGCATTTATATACATGTAAATGTTTAAATTTTATTAATTTTTAACAGCCACAATAATAAATATTTTTGTAATTTTCAATGTTAGTTATCGCTGGAACACGATTTCCTAACTTTTTCTGTTTTCAGCTCTCTAGTTCGACAGAGAGTACATAAACGTTAGTCAATTTGTTTAACATTTGTTTATCATTATATATAGACGCTTCTTACAGAAGAGGATATAGGATACTATATGCATTCTGCAAGCATTTTATCTCACCTTATTATAAAGAGTAAGAGCCGACAAATAAATTTTAAACGCAAAAGTGCCCTGCACCAATTTCAATGCTATTCTTATGGTAAATAATCGCAAATTTAAGGGTGCCTGGGGTCGAACCGATGACACCTACGCAGGAAAACTCAAATAATATGGTGATATTCTCAGGACATCTACAAACCCGAAAATATCAGCTCTTTATTCCTCTTAGTTTCGTCTATATGTAAGAATTAATTTTTTCCATGCTTTCTTATGGGAGATATACCGGGTCGTCTGTAGTCGAACCCAGGATACTTGCGGCAAAAGCGATAACGGTTCCCTATATATCTCGTGGATATCTAACAACCATCCAAGTTTAAATTCTCTACCTTACCGGAAAGTGCCCGAAATAAAATTTCAAAAATGCCTCAATGCATTTCTTATTGGAAAATACGCAAATTTCGGAATTTCTGGAGTCGAACCCATGGCACTTAGGTAGGAGATCTCAATTTTTATGGAGGTTTCTCCATGCCATCTATAACTTCTGAAATTTTTAGCACTCCATCTATTGTAGTTTGGGCTAAACATTAGTATTATCCTATCTATACTATAAGTTCAGATCTAACAGAGGATATAGGAGGATACTAATGTCTGGCCCAAACTACAATAGTTTGAGAACTGACATTTTCAGATATTGTAGAAGGCGTGGAGAAACCGCCAGAAAAATTGAGGTCTCCTACCTAAGTGTCATGGGTTCGACTCCAGATATTCCGAAATTGGCGTTTGTTCCCATAAGAAAAGCATTGCGGCATATTTGAAAATTTATTTCGGACACTTTCCGGTAAGTTAGAGAATTGAAACTTGGAAGGTTGTTAGATATCCACGAGATCTATAGGGAACCGTTATCATTTTAACCGCATGCGTCCTGGGTTCGACTCCAGACAACCCGGTATATCTCCCATAAGAAAGAATGGAAAACAGTAATTCCCGCATATGAACGAAACTAAGAGGAATAAAGAGCTTTCAGGGTTTGTCGATATCATGAGAGTAACTCCATATTATTTGAGTTACATATATATATATATATATATATATATAATATATTATATATAATATATTACATATATATATATGTTATATATAATATTAATAAAATTAATTTTATTATAGGGTAAACGGACCAATTTTTGTAAGTAACAAAAATAATCGGATATTGTAATCTTAATAGATGTAGTGCTTTTGCTGGAGTAAACTAAATACACCTATCAAAAATATAGAATTATAAATTTCCATGGCAAATTGACCTCTGTGGCAGAAGCAATTTCGGATAAAAATTGAAACATTTAAACAGTAACAAATTTTAAATTCCGTAATTAGATAAAACATAATAAAGAAATTACGTTACTTCTGTCAAGTTTTTTAAGGACAAATAATAAACATATAAGCATGGTATGAAGTGTCAGTAGAACGAATAAATTCAAAAAAGGATCTAGGACGAGGTTGAGCATAAAAAACGTTAAAGAAAATTTGAGGTAAATAACAAAAGAATTAAAATTTCACAGAAGCGTCAACGAAAGATGGTTCATTAATACTAAAGAATAACAAAAGAATATGACACAAATAATCTAATCCTTTGCTTGTCTGCTATATTTAGTTATGAATTTCAAATTCAACGCATAATACAGATATCATCCAAACAAGTATAACGTTCACATATAGACATCAGAAAAATGTATGGATGAATTTTGAAGTACAGAATCGAGATGAAATAAATGCTGAAGAAATCAAAGAAAAATTACAAAATATCTCCAGATTGAAATAAAAAGTACATAAATAAGAAAAAGAGAAGCGAAAAATGAAGCTGGAAAAAAAGCGTCTGGGGTGTGGGAGAAAGTGTGAGATGAAGTGAAAGGGGTGAAATAGGGCTGGCAGGAGGGCACTCGCTCACACATCCACACACACGCACACACAATAAAAACAACAACAGACCGTTATTGTGGCTGACTGACCCAAGCTCCCAATTTCGAACGGGAAAATTTCTCATTAACACGGGACGGGATAATTTGAATAATTGACGAGGCTCGAAAGGGGTAAGAGAGAGAGAGACGGAGAGAGGGAAAGGGAAGCGCAGATAGGCGGGGAGAGAAGAGAAGTAAAGGGCTCCGAAACGAGGGAAACGGAAGCAGATGAAGGCAGACGACGCCGAGGGGAGTATGGGGTAATGAAAAAATTAAAAAAAATATCGGGCGGAGAGAGAAAGGCGTGGAGGGAGGAGGGAGAAAGGGAGATGAATGGAGGGGATGACGTCCGAAAAAGAGGAGTATGATAGTGGGGAGGTGGGAATGAAAACGTTGGTATGTAAAAGGGTTTGTTGGCAACCGGGAATTGAGCACTTCACCATCGTCCTGCATGGAAACAAACCACAACGTCCCGAACCCAACTCCTCTCCCAAAGTTATCTTCCATCACCCGCCCTCCTGCCACCCTTCGTTCCGGGCTTCCGTGCCATTCGATTCTCGCACTTCCCCCTACTACTAACCCAAGCCCCTTTGGTTCGTGGTTGTTGTGCATCTCCCTTCTCCTCCACCCACTCTACCAGTCCCCAGAGATCTTTCTCACCCTTCTAAACTTCTCCAACCTTTCTCTCTCTCCATCTAAGGTCCTTCGTTCTTCCCTCTCTCCTCCCTCGTTTCATCCGACCTCTCCCTTATCCTCTCTCGTCTCGTCTTATCTTAGCAAGGCCTATTATATTCGCTTGCACCCTCGGTATCGTGTCTTGCCATGGAGCCTTGTATAATCAATGTTCCCTCGCTGCTATCGAAACGATCGCTTCGGCTGAAGTGTGCAAAAAAACTTTGTTAGTTCTTCTTTCCTAATGATTGTAATTAGACACCAATTAATGTCACTAAAGTTAATTATTTATTGTGTAGATGTAAGGCTCACTGAAGCTGAATTGATGGGTGATATAATTATCTGGTAATACCTAGTGAATGAATTGAATAGTATAGCAACGTGAAGTAAATAATATTTTTGGTGAAATTAACAGATACGTACCAAGGTATTTAATCAATAAATTAAGGATCATATTAGAGGAAAAAATATTCATAGGTATTGTCATTTATGTTGTTATTCGGCATAAAACACTAGAAAATATTTTGCCGATACGAGTTTCAGAAAATATGATAATTTGATAAAAGTTAACGAATTACAGTTACTGTACAAGAGGAAAGTGTCCTGATTTATTATAAACCGTTAAATGGGAATCGTAATATGTACATGCGATCCATTCTTTGAATAAAATTAAAAAGAGAGCCTTGTCGTGTACGATTCACTATTGAGTTTTTGGAGTTCTATTACATAGGAAAGAAATTAAAATTGTTTTAGAATAACTTGGTTTATCTCCACTTAAATCATTAAAAAATTAAGTGGTATCATACAATTTATTCTATAGCAATTTCAAGCATGTAAGTGATGAAACATAAGTCGAGTTAGCGTTTCTCTTTATTATAGTAAATAAGTGTAACTGCTCCGCAAAAATGTAAATAAAAATGAAAACGTGTGACTAAGCCCTTAGATATCCTTTAGAAACCTGCAGTCATGCATAGAATATAATATAGAAAGATTAGTTTATTCAATATTTTATTTCTATTTATGTTATCGAAAGTGTTTATCATTATTTTATTGCGACACTTCAAGTTAAAACCGTCCCATTTAGATTTGTGCTACGTCAACGCTGATCGCATTTTATTCATTTTATAGCAATACACGAAATCTATAAAATGCTCCTTAAATGGAGTAAATGACATTTTCAAAATTTTAAAAAAATCCTGTACTTTTATTAAACTCACTTTAAACTTACTTCGTAGTGTTCTGTATTAACAGGGAAAACAACTCCATGACGTAATCTCAGGATAGAGCACATCCGCACGACATCTTGCGGCTTCTTTTCTCGAAAAATTAAGACATTTTTTTCCGCATCTTTCCCACTTATCCTGTTATCGTTAGGAGGGAAATATCTCGTGGTAAAGTAAGCCCATCAATTCTCTCTCTCTCTCCGTGGGCGTCCTTCTATTCTCTCCTCCAATTTGTCTCCCTTAACTTTCCACCTCACACCCCACTCCATTTCTGCCGCTATATCTCCCTATCTCTCCCGCACTGCGGAATAACTCATTAAGGGGATGAGGAGTAGGCAATGAGATGAAGGTGAACGAGGATGGGGAAGGAACACATGACGTGACGTCGCGATCGAGCGTTCATTGCTCCTCAGGTAGAGATTAGTTGTGCATAAAGGGGCCCGTCACGCGGACTATTAATAGCTCATCTTTTCAAAATCGCCTCGCCACCTCTCCCACCACACTATCCCTTCAACATCCTCACGCAAAACCGTCGTTTCCGCCACGCCTCGCCGCTTCCCTTTCAACAGCAAAATTTGTCCGATAACCAAATAACGAGTGTCGTAAATGTCCACCGACGTTTTTGGGGAAAGGGGAATTATGTCATTCTCTCTTCAGGAAAGCTGGTGTGGAAATAGTAGATTGTGCCTTTTATTTCCAGACAAAATACGGTAGCGCAAAGAAGCATACGCGATTGTTTATAACTTTAACTGTATTATTTTTACAGTGAATTATTCGAGTTCTCGTTCCAAATTGCAATAAAAATATCAATTAAAAGTAATTGGTGAGATCCTTTTACTGTGAATTAAAATATTTAATAGCAAAATTAAGCTCAAAGAATCGTTAATGTATTTTTTTAAATTCCAACGGAAGAATAATAAAATTAAGTACTACATACGTACGAGTATGCACAGTCTCCATTCATTATTTCTGTTCTAATAGCATAATAACTGGAACAAAAACCTATATAAGTTCAATTATTTGACAAAGAAATTATTAGAACATTTTTGTTTTGTGAATAAAATCACATCAATAAGAATATGTCAATATTCTTCAACTATGAATTGCACAAACAATAGGTATAATCATCCATGGATAACAATACTTTTAAGATTTGGAATATTAAAACGAACGTTTCAAGTAGATTAACATTGCATTTTTAGGATCGGCATTGCCACTTCGAAAAGCGTTTCACCACCACCAGTGGCAATAATTGAATCGGAGGCAACAATTACGGTCGCCTTGACAACGTCCAGAAAGAGTACGAAATATCCGTAAAATTTCGAAAACAACTGCGTATTTCTGAATGATTCGATCGTGTAACATGTAAACATCTCAAGAATAATATAGTATAGAGTTTTAGCCGTCGAATAAAGCAAAAACGAAGAAAATCGGTCCATATTTACGTGTTTTAATGGATGGAGGAAAAAAACCTTGCACTCTGAAAAATCGAAAATCCCCTGTAAGCTTATGGGAAAATATAATTGTCTCCTGGATTCGAACCCGAGACTTTATGAAAATGAGAATAGTTTCCACGGGCCTTCCTAGCTTATATAAACAAAACGCAATTTACCGCATATATCTACGACGAACGACTTTTGAGATACAAGGTGGAACGGACGGACAGACGGTCGGCTATTAAAGATATAGATAATCGGTGTTTTCGGATTCCGTCAAATATCTCATTAAAACCGTCGTTATTGGTAATCTTCGTGAGGACCAAAGCTGTAGAGAATAATATTTCTTCCAAGTTTTGTTTGAAACAAATTTTCGTAGAACCATCCATTTCGGAGATATTTTGCTTATTCGTAAATTTCCAGTATACAGCGCCACCACCATGTAGCGGTGAATCCTGTAAACATATTCAAAATATACCTAATTTACGGCGATAAGGAAGACTGTATTCTGTTACGATACGAAATAATAATTTTGCCTTATAATGCTATTTCATAATAATTTAAATATCTATACCCCAAATATGGAGAAAGTCATGTGTTGGCCACATCAGATTTTTTGAACATGAGATTGTTGACTGCACTGAATCCCTTCTCAACTAGATATGAGGTTGGAAAAGCTAACAAGAGCAACGAAATTCTATATAGATTCTCGAGGTATTCATTAACTGAGGAGGAGCACTAAAACAAACTTTTCAGAAAAAAAGTTGTTACCTACTAGCTGGAATGACCATCATAGTACGCTTGACAGTACAAAAATGAATGAATTAACTCAAAAAATCTAAATGAAATTAATGAATATCTCACACATATTATATATTGGTTATTTAATTTAAAAAATAAATTCATAAAAAATGATGAAGGATGAAAAGCTTGCGGAGCACCTACTTAATGCATACGGAGCACCGGTTGAGAAAGGCTGCTATAGAAAACATCCCACGTTACAACCGTAAACAAAACTGCAAGTAAATTAAGGGCAGAAAACTATTATCCGATATCACAGACAATCATTCTGAGTCAGGATTTTAGTAGCTCAATAATGCGATTCCTTGAAGGAAACGGTTCTCTGAAAAGAAACCAACTTAGTTTCCAGAGAGGAAGGTCTCGTGAGACTTGTACACACTGGACATCATCGCTTCAACTCGGCAACTTTCAACACCCATTCAACTCGGCAACATCGTCGACAACGTCGGTCGGCAAAACTTCAAAGGAATCGCCTTGTTGAAAAGTTGTCCCCTCAAAATGGGAAACAAGACAATTTCCCGACCCTTCAACCTTACACCACCTTTACCCAATGCTCGCTGCGCATGCGTCTGAGTCAGTTATACCGGTTATACCTTACCCCATCTCCACCCAATGCTCGCTACGCATGTACCTTGTCCCCCGTACCCCACAACCACCCAATGCTCGCTGCACATGCGTCTGAGTCAGTTATGCGTTTCCCGTTCCCCTTAATAAATAAAAATCATAGGTTAAATTAAACTATATCAGTAACTACAAATACTTAGGAGTAACACTCAGTAACAACATTTCGAGGTCTCCCTTCCATAGGTCTCCTCTCCAAAAATCCATATAGCCTAGATTATTCGATTGCTATTGGTTGGAAATAATTGACGTTCTGCTAAGTTTTAGAATAAAAAAATGTAATATCGAATTCCGCGACGACCTGCGAGATAGAGCACGCTTTATCCTGTGAGCTGAGTAATTATCTGCAGTTCAGAGAAAAGAATCCCCAAGGATCAATTGGCGCTTTCGGTCCTTTTGCCTAATTGCACGAACTAAAGTATTTGTTCACCTGGGAGAATATAGATCCAGTAATACAGCCTTGAGATAATTAAAAGACATCAATAAATACGTAGCAATGAAGGAAAATTTTACCTTAGCACCCTTTCCTTAATTTATTTCCGATTTTGTCTTTAATTATAATATATCCAATTATGTTAGAGAGATGCATTATAAACGTCTGCGTTAATAAACTTTTCAAGGTTGTTCTTTTCGAAGATTAGTCAGAGTATGACAAACAGATAAAAGCATTTCATCATTTTTTTAATGAATAATAAGCACCTATATTACATCTACCAAAATCAGAGCAAGCTATCTTTAATTTATTATTTTAAATATATTATATGATTTCACATTTAAAATAATGTAATTCATTAAATGTGCTCTCGATTTTACTGCAGAAATTTGAGATAAACGGAGCGAATAATTTATTTTTCACTCTCAACAAAAGGTAACAGCGTCAAATTTAGCAACATGTCTCCGTGTTGAGCATTAAATTAAGGTTTTCTCTTTATCGGTAATGTTTACAAACTTAGCTTAACCTATACCATAAAAGCCAAGGCTAATATATAAATATGCCTTAAGGCTAGCAAGGTTAATATAAGAGTCACCAAAAAAGCATTCAATGGAAACAAAATATCCAACCTCTTTGATACTAATTTTACTAACGTAGCCCACTCCGCAAGCTTTCGGTTAAGCGCAGGGCCTATATAAGCACTTAATCACCTAATTATTGGACTCTATATTCAATTTGCGGATCCCCGCGTCATTGACAATTTCACAGAGAACCGTACTTTTTTCTTGTAACCACAGACGATTCAACCGGCGCCGCAACTAATCATTCTGGCCCCGCCATAAATTAGAAAATACGTCGGAAAGGAAATCGAGAAATATGCTTTTTTATGTGGGTCGTTTTTTTTTATTAATTTCCTCCTAATCCATCCCTTCAGACAAAACCGGCAATGCGGATTCGTGCCCGTGGCCTCTCTCACTCTTCTTGGAACTTTCTGGCCATCCCTTATTAATGAACGTCCACCTCTATCGGCGGTGCATTCATTGCCACCTCCCCCTCTTCACCGCATCACCCCTCACGCCTCAGTCCTCACCTCCGTCCCACACCACCATTTCCTCCTCCACCAAAACGATCACCTCGAGAGTCTGGAATGGGGTGGTTAGCGGAGCAACGGGTTGGAGAGTGGGGTTAGAGGTAGAAAGACATTCATTACGCATGCGCATTGGGCGAATCAACGGGATGAAGCATAAATCGAAGCGGATTTCGTGGATAGGGCACACCCAAAAACCAAATCTCAGCCAGAAGCGCGTTCATCACCACATGCTCTGGAGCCATTCCATGCCTCTATCTTCCTTTCTCTCTCTCCATCTCTCTCTCTCTCTCCCTCTCTCTCTCTCTCTCTCTCTCTCTCTCTCTCTCTCTCTCTTTTCCCTTCCACCAAACTCTGCAGAAATAGGGGCGTGTCCCTCCCAGTTCTTTTCTAGAGCGGTTTGTGTGTATGTGCGCGTGCGAGCAGAGTCGTTGGTTGTGTGTATGTGCACTCACTCGTGTGTGTGGGAGTGGGAGCGTTGGCTGTGTGTGTGTGTGATTTACACCGATTGGCGGTCGTTCGAGTGAGGAGAGGGTGGTGGCCCGAAGAGAGTGAATGCCTAAAGAGAAAAGGGTTATGCGGGAAGGAAAAAGGAGGGATGTTGGGAGTAGAGGAGTGGAAAGGGAGGAGAAAAGAGGGAAGAAGAGAGAAAGGAGGTACGGGGAAATTCAATGACGGGACAGACAGTAAAAGCGTGAATGCAGTAAGATAAAAAACCGAAGGGAGAGAAACGCACAGAACAGGAAAAGAAACAAGCAAAAAAATATACGGAAAAACAAGGAATCTTTTGTAACACAGAAAATGATGAAAAAATTAAATGTTTAAAAAGAACAAAAGTTAAATTGCAGTTCTAAGGGTTCCTCTAGATACTGTGTGTGTGTGTATCTTATATAATAAAATTGAATGCCTGTCCATCCGTGTGTTCCTTATACATTCCCACGCCCTTTGAGCTATCGGGACCAAACTTTGCAAATTGACTTCATATGAATCTACGAGTAATATAGGGTACCTGGGATTTCCAAAATCGACCCGGGATCGAACCCAGGAGACAATTTTATTTTCCCATAAGTTTACACGGGATTTTCGATTTTTCAAAATGCAAGGTTTTTTCCCTTCATCCTTTAAAATACGTAAATATCTACCGATTTTCTTCGTTTTTGCTTTATTCGACGGCTAAAACTCTATACTATCTTATTCATGAGATGTTTGCATGTTATACGGTCGAATCATTCAGAAATACGCAATTGTTTCCGAAATTTTACGGATATTTCGTACTCTTTCCGGACGTAGTCAAGGCGACTGTAATTGTTGCCTCCGATTCAATTAATGCCAATTAAACCCTCAAATAAGTGAAAGAATAGCGTTATTCGCTTCGAACTGTTATTTAAGCATCGAAATTAATTATGTATAGCAACGTACATAGTTAAGGATAATTATTCGGTTGACTACGTATGGGAAGCGTTTATAACAAAAATTCATCGTGTGTATGCTGGAATCTTACCTTTTAGTAAATGAAACCTTTATATTATATATCTGTAATGCTTGCTAATGCACATTTATAATACTCTCTATAGAAGTCACTCGACAACAGTTTGTGGTTGTGCCTAAAACGTCTAATCTATAAAAGTTTTTCTAGGACGTCAACATTTCTCCAGAAAGTGACAAATGCTTCTTTGGTTCGTAAATGACACATACCGCACAGCAATGTATGGGGTATTTGTGTAATTAGAAGGTAAGTATCCTTTATTAAAGATTCGATCCCATTTTGAATGTTCTTATAAGTTAAAATTCTTAAGATTTATGGATTACAGTGTAAAGATCACTTGGTTACGTGTCTGGCATAACCCGGGCATCGCCGGGTACTTTCAGCTACTGTGTGTGTGTGTGTGTACATACATATCAATTTTAGGAATTCGATATGCTTTTCTCCTCTATAAAATTTAACCACATGTTTGCAGAATTCGTGAGTCGTGTCAGCAAATCACTATCGCCTAGGGGCCTCGCACCCCCTAAATCCGAGCATGTCTCCGAGTATTACTTTTAGAGAAAAGAGATCACTGAGGAATTTTAAGATGATAAGAGAAGAGGAGAGGAATGGAGAGGAACAGATGAGTTAGAGATAGGTCAGGGGGCAAGTGCGAATGAGGATGCGATATGATCATAGGGCAAGTGAATAGCATTGGTAGTAAGCTAGTTGAGCGACTCTGATATCGGAAATCTGAGTGGGGTTGAGGGAGGTGAGAGCGACAATTGTTTGCCATCGGAAGTCCATAATGGCCTCAAGGCGGAGGAAATTGAGGAGAGAAAAAGGTGGTTGAAAGTAGTCGAGCGCTAATAGGAAAACATCGTAGACATGCGTCGTCGTTCCATTACTAAGAATCCGATGTAACACTAAAGGATATATTTGCTAAGAATTAAAACGTAATATTTCATATTTAAGGAAAAAGCGAGATAATTCGGACTGACTTAACAAATGTTCCTGGATAATTCTGAAAGCAAATACTCGTTATTTAAATAAATGAATCATGCCACTTCCGGAGGAAAATTGATTCTGATTGTTACTGAATGAAATTCTTTAAATTCTTAAATTACATTATTTTATGAAGTTGCCTAAAAGAGTGATTAAGGAATCGGAAATCTTTTTAATTTTAATGTCCAGTATAGGGACTGTTAATGAACAACCATAAATATACTTTGGCAACAAAAGCACAGAAAACGATTAAAAAATATATTTTTAGGGAATTTAATGGTGGGAAAGATGAAGACGCTAATCAAATAATACGCACCGAAAGGCTGTCATTCCTAACAAGATAGTTATCGATCTAAATCGTTTGATTGGGTTGTTGTCTGCAAAATGCACAATACCTCGTCTGAATTCACTATACAAACAACTCCTTAACTAAAATGGCGCTCAAAACATCACCGATAAAAATAAATTAAACGAGCAAGAGGCAGTTCGAGTGGTGTAATGTACAGACGGAGATACAGAGGCAAGGGGAGTGTTGGAGGGATGTTAGGAGAGAGAGGGGGGAAGGAGACGGAGAGGAGAGAGGGAAGAGACATGTCGAGTTGTTTAATAGGTGAGGAATTGCGAAATCGGAAGTCCAGGAAAAGGCCCATTGTCCTGCGGAATGGAATTGCCGACTAGTCCCGTCGAGGTGCCCAATAATCTTTTGTGCCCGTTGGATGCTGCACGGTACCCATTGTGTTTGTGTGTGTGTAGGTGGTTGTGCGAGTGGTAATAGGAGTACCCGATGCTCCCTGCGCCGAATGTTACTGCGGTACGGGCTGATGAGGAACGGGCGCCATTGTGGGGATATTGGGAATTAGAATTGAAGTGGTTTAGTAAGAGATTGCTTCCGTTGGAGAGGAGAGAGGTATAGAAGGATAACAGGAAAGGCGGGGTGGAGCAGAAAGGGCGGGAGAAGGAGGATGGCAGGATGCAAATCACTTTTTTTGTGTTGGGCTGCGAGTCGATGTCTGGGGGAGGTTGGCGAGGGGTGATGTTTGTGGTCTAAACAGGTCAGGACAGGGCAAGACGGGCTATGAATAGGTCGAGCGTATGGATGTTTACCTATACAACAATTCAATGGTTTTGCGTGAAGGGGCGGAGCGAATGCGACTGATTTCTGTGGCAATAAATAAAAACTTCGTTGAAAGAAGAAGGATGCCGGTGACGTCCCTTCGACGGTCTGTATGATACTAACGTAAGAGATCTTCACGTTATGTATTAGAAAGAGCCGAATATAGAGTCATAATGAATCTATAATCGAGCTAACCGTTTAACAGAGTCTACCATATTTTTTGCATAGAATGAGAACCAAACGTATAAATTATCGCTTTCCATTAATACGTATATGATTGGTTGGAGGAAAATTTACGAACATTAACTTAAATACCATTCGAAAAATGCATCAGTTGCACACCTAATTAAAATCGCCATTATTATAATGAAACTTTTTAATATTTGAATTTTTGACAGAAAGTTAATATAGTAAATGAATATAATATAGTTCTGTCCAGGTGAATGTTTGCTATCGGAACGACAATAAGCTCGGTCAAGATGTGTTTGCAAGAGAAGCAGCAGTTGCCAGGAAGCAAAATTTGTTAGAATAACATATGCATCAGAGACAGTATTAAAATAAGAGCATTTCGATTTATCTTAAAACGTTTTCGATGATCATTCTATTCCCTTGCCTTAAAATTCATTTAGGGAATAAAGAATTTTAAAAAATTATTGTTTATATGTGGAGTTTTAGGTTTGAGTTGGCATTTTACATTTTATGCGTCCATCATCGCTTACAATCCTAATTATCAGTTTTGATTAAGAGACGAATATATGAACTTGACATATATACCTCTATATAGTCCTTAAATCGTAAAAAGTATTCAGCTTCTTGATAAGACTACTGTAGAAAATAGCCGTTAAAAGTCTATCCTTTCTCTGAGCTAGTTTGATAAACTTATTCTCTCTCATTTTCCACAACCTCTATTAGCGATTACAATAAAGTTACTTCCAATTTCCTAAAAAATTAAATAATCTCGGGGCGATTGATAACCCTTGGAAACAAATCGCTCAGATGAATCGCTGTGACGTAACCACTTTTTTTAGAATGAGTTCTTATTCAAAATGCCAGACATAGTTATCTTTTCAAGTAGAAGCCAAACTAATTTGGATTGTTGCCACCCTCGAAGACTTTTGATGTGTTGGTATACACATCGCTAGGAGGAGCTGTAAAACCGATAAAGCGAATGAACCGCACGTTTTTGCGGTGATGTCTTCAAAATGCTTCTCCAAGGCTTACGTTTTGTTTAGACTCATAATGAGTTAGCAATCCCATAGGAATTTTCCAAGATTCTATTCTTAAGTTTATATCTCGACGCTTCAGCTTTAATTTTAGACATCAGTGGGCGTAGTTAAGCGTAGAGATTTTTAGCTGTGGAATGTGACTTCCGAAGTTGAGAACTGTTGGGATGGAATGACAATAACTATTCTCTCCTGACTTCAGGTTCCAGAAAATATAATAAAGAGATCGGAAAATGTGAACTCAAGTTCTCCTCATTTTCCAAAAGTGAAACTAAATCACAAAGCATTCGATTATTTTGAAATTTCACTTAAAATGATCAACTGTATTCCAGGATTCTAATTTATTAGTATCTTCCTAGGAAAGGTAAGAAAATTCTCCTCCTAAATATTGGCTAAGTATTTATGTAATTCTAACACTATGGTAACTCAATCAGTAATGATTATAAAAATAGAATCAAGTATTGATTCGGATGAAACATATCGCAATATTAAAATAAAATAAATAAATTCCCAAGATAAGATTGTACGGTTTACAAAAATTTTAATAAATAAGTTTCCTAGAGTTCAGACAACCTCTCTGAGAGCACAAACACATCTGGCATAAAATTTTTCAAATTTTAGTACGAAGTTAATATTTCCTTCGAGTCTTTGCGGGAAACCCGATCTACGATACCATATTAACGAAAAAAATAATCGTATCTGCAATTTTTGTAGCTACACCCTTTGTATTTCTTTCTCCTGCGTCTGTAATCTTATTTCCGGCAGGGTCGCCGTCTTCTATAATCCAGCTCATCGCAAACAATGGCCCCCACTCTCCCTCGGTGAGATGAGACGCACCCTCAATATAATGCGGGTTTGCTTTTTTACTCTAAGCAGTGGCCCAATTTAGCCATTGTCTCATCCGGGCAGAAAACCGCAAGCACTAACGTACTTTCCGGATAACTGCGTAGCTATTTCTAGGACAAAACGGAATGCGACCTAGTTCTTAAAACATCGAGCTATAAATAGCCGCTGCAGTATCTACCGATTTAAAAGAAAGGTGGCGGAGGAAAGAAATTTGGCTAGTGCTGACGCTACCGAGGATACAGCACACGCGCATTCGCAAAGGGTAAAAGTTTCTTGAGACGACAAAAGTGAACGTCAAGTAAAATGAGCCCGACGAAGACGATTATTGACTGTGAAAGATACGCTTCTATAATAACGCTACGGATCGAAGTATGAACAAGTTAGGAAAGTGTACAACGTATCACAAATGGGCGCGTTTCGTGCAATGGAGTATTAGAAAGCAATTATATACCTGTACGTAAGGGAAATAGAGTTTTAACCCTGGAGTGCTACTCATATTTTTGTTACATTAACGCTACTCTGGGTGAAAAATCACCCACAATTTATTTTATTGATATTTTTACACTGTAAATACACTATAAAGGCTGCAAGGTATTGCAATAAGTAGATTAACACCTTATTGATACAAAATGACTAATTTTATTCTTAACAAATCTTATTAAAAAATTTTTCTGAATCTTGGAAACAACTGTACAAAAAAGTTACTCTTCCTGCTAGAAGTTAACAAACTGGTAACATATGAAATTACATAGATTTTCCGGTCAAAAAACTAAAAAAGAGTCTTTCAAGTGTTCTTCGTTTCACTTTTATTTACAACAAGAAGCACAATTAATACTGCGATGGTGATTGCACACGAAGTTTCCACATTTTTGGCAGAACACTGAATATTTCTTGTCAAGCTATGCTGGGCAGAGTTTACATCTTCCCTGCTTGGCCGATGGATGAGCTTTGCTAATTGTGGCCATGTTGATGTTCTCATTTTCTAATTTTAGAAGACTTTTTATGTCAGAAATAGTTGAAGTCTTCATTTGAGGTATAGAAATACGGTGCTGCATGAAAAGTGTAGCTAATGCCATACCCACATCCATCAAAAACTCAAATCGGTCACTTTTTTCAGTCCTTTTGATGCCTTGTTAGTTGTAGAAATAACATAAGAGTTAATTCCGCTAGCATCAAGCATTCCATAAAACACTCGAAGTGGCCAACGATCTCGAGAGGTGATGCTAGTTGCTTAGCTTTCCCCTTAGAACCTGGTACAGCTGGTACAGTATTTCTCTCTCTAGTTTTACCTTTCTTTGTAGGAATAGTTGCTGACCATATGTAGCCGTTTTTACCTTTCAAAATACTTCATTTAGGCATACACACCAATTCACTACAAGAAGTCGAAGTTGACGCAGCATCTGTATCTACTCGCTTCTTTTTTGCTGTGGGATTATGCTGGTCTGTTTCAGAATCAGAGCTTGATGAACTATCTTCTTCTTCACTTTCCACTTGTTGTTCGTCATCATCCACAACATCTTCCTCCAGTACATCAATGTCACATTCGCCACTATCTTCCTTTTCATTGTCATAGTCAGAAAAATTATCACGTGGTTCATTTAAAATAGATGAAATATCTTCTTCTTTAAGTTTTTATCCATCTATGATAAATTCTTCAGTATACCGAAGAAAACAAATACCCTTATAAATAAAATAGATTGCATATGAAAAAATGCATCAGTGCAAAAAAGTTACATTAAAGCTACTGTGGGTGAATATTCACCCAGACATACCACTGAACACAAGACTGAATGATCACAGGGTATGTCTGACTGGACCTATGGCTGTAGGCATACTAAAGAGGAGAATAGCTAAAACCACAAGCTCCTAGCGAGTGCTGCTATCTGGTAGCGAACATTAGAACTATTGCTTGGGTGAAAATTTACCCAGAGTAGCACTCCAGGGTTAAAGTTCTTTTCTTCATCATAAATAATCCATTTTCTTCCTATTTAATAATATTACATGCACACGTAAGGAAATTAAACGTTTTTTTGGGAGATTGTTTATGTTAGCAACAATGAAGTAACCATGCAAGAAATTTTCTAAGTTTAACTCGATATAAGACATTCTTGTTTGATTTTCTCGATAACGGCTACTCCTACGATAAAAATGTATAGGAAAGGAAATACTCTACTATACCAGTTCTACAACTTTTATTTGAAAAATATTTTGATATGAGCAATACTTTACGAGATATGACGAAAATTTAATTTGTTGTCCCCAGTAAAGTGGTACCCCTGATTGGCGTACGTGATTCATTTTTGCGATTTTCTTATTATATTTGATTGAAAGTCCTTAATATCAAATTTCATGAAAATCCGTTCAGTAGAAGCCGAGAACGAACATGCGGACGGACGGACCGACCGACGATAATAGGCGCTCACGCTGTAAGCGAAACGCGCCTAAAAATGCCTCCGTAAGCGAAAATACTTGAAATTTGTGTAATTCTAGCGCATAAACTACAATTACATGAAATCTGAAGTTGGAGAAGGAGAAAAATTCTGTACTTGACGGAATTTTTCTCCTTCTCCAACTTCACATTTGTGACTAGTAGCAGGAAAAGCTACATTTCCTAGCATTCCACCTTGTTATAACATTAAATTTGGAGTCGCTTTAATATTCTCACATCCAAATCTAATTTTGGCATTTCCTCATGGCATACTGTGAGACCGATCCCTGTTGGATGTGCATTTTGAGAAGAATTTCCTCCTTATTAATGTAACTGGAAAGAATTAGGAATTGGAAGGCTCAGTCCAAAATACGGAAGTCTCCTTACCTATGATGCGGAGAACAATCTTTCAAGATGAAAGAAGACCCTCTTGAGGCAAACATCCATTTCCCAATCATTGCATGACAAGATGGCTCCATCGCTTCACAGCTACGAGCAAGATGTTTGGCAGCTGGGCCCACACACATCACTGAATCACAAAATTGCCGAACCATTCCTAATGACTAGCGGAACTCATGGTGAACAAAGATGTGAAAAATAAAACATCACCTGAAATAGATATACGCAATAAAACATTAGTCATTTCCAAAACAGCCTCGTAAATTACAATGGACCTTAAAAATAATTTTATAAGTTTATTTTACGAATAATCAATTTTCATCAATTTCTTCATAAACGAGATCTTTAATTCAAAAGAAACAATGAACTCCAATTAAAAGACGATATAAGATCAATAATGAAATTTCTACGTTAGAAGTATTGAAATACATTTCCGAAAATGATTCAGGGTCAATACTTCGAATACTTTGAGAATAGCGCTACTTCTTTCAATATTGTGCCAAACTTACATTATAAAGCACAGGTTTTCAATAATCTACTATTCATTCTTAATTAAGATGGCGGTGCTTAACTTAAAAATAAATTAACTATAAAGCTTAATTTCAATTCGAGATGCACAATGAGTGTGCCTAAGGAAAACATTGTTTTACATAGTTTTCCAAATTGGTATCAAATGACTCGTATATTACAAAGATGTAGTATAAAGATATAACCAATCTATTGTCCCTACTCTGGAATGAATGCTAGCAAATAAGAACGATACAACAAAAGACGCTGCAGCGCGTTGGTGAGAAGAGAGTGATGCGAATATGGCAGTGGTTTGATGAGACGTAAATTGAAGTAGTTTAGAAATAAAAATGCGAAATTCTTTAAATAAAAAATTCGAAACATTGTGATTTAAACAATCGCTTTTCCCCGAATAAAATCTCACGTTTTCCTTTAAAAGTATTAATTAAAAAGTAAAATCTGCAATGTGTAAATCAGATACAATTGCATTAATTCACGAACGTCCGTTTCGCAAATTGTCTATGCATGAAATAGAATTTTTTCAAGAAGATTATTTTATCCGATACGCATGAACAGCAATGATAAAAACCTCAGCACATTTTTTTAAGTACGGCAAAATACTGAAACTTGAATACAAAAATAATCGTTACTAAAGAATGGCCAGGCATCACTGACAAAACGTCGCGCATCACATTCGACGAAACAAACATCGCTGGTATTTCCAAATCGGGAGGATAATTGTGGAAACAGCGAGCTGAAAGACCCTGAGAGGAAAGGAATCGTCCTCTCCTCAACGGCGACACACGCCTTCGTAGATATTTAATGTACACGCAATCAAAGTTTAAGGCGCAAAAAAAGCTAAAAGCAGAAGTAACGGCCAGACGGAGAGAAGTTCGAGAAGGGATGGAGAGTATATGTGTGTGAGCGAAAGATAGGAAGAGAGAGAGATAGAAACTTAAAGAGAGAGAGAGAGAGAAAGAGTTCAGTTGGCTGCATTCCAGCTGGCACACGGACCACCGGAGAGATTCTGCACCCATCCACCCGGCAGCCACTCCTCCCACATCCCGCCGACGAGGATGGATCCCCCCTTCCTCAGTCTCCTAAACATCCTCCTCCGGTACTCCGGAATAAGTCACAGGAGGAACGGGCCTAAGGAACGGAGCCGCGAGACGAGGGTTGCCGACTTTTGTGTTGGCAAAATTTTGACCGCACGCAGGATCGGCTATTGTGTATTTATTCTCTCTTTTCCCGAAACAAGGAAACGAGTCACGGGAATACATTTTCCTCTATCTCTCTCTGGCACAAGAGGATGTTAATTTATGCACGGACCGCTTCGCTCCAGTTGAAATGATAAGAGAAAGAGAAAAATCTCTTTTGCTTGAGTGGGAGTAAGGCAAGCCAAATTTTCCGGTATTTTTTAAAATTTTTTAAGGCTAAAAATGTCTCAGACCTACGGTTATACCCACGGTTCCATATATTATCTCTGTCCTTTTTATTTCCACTTATTTTTGCGTCACTAAACTTTAACTATAAGAAATTTTGGTCACCCGAATCTAATAAATTAATTATATATTTGCTTTGTAACATACTTTCAATCCATGTTATTTTTTATAACTCAAACCTTTATTTCTCTATTTCGTATTTGTCTGTACACTCGATAACTAGACTAGTTCTGCAAACAGTAAAATAATGAAGCAAAATAAATTACCTGCTCAATAAACATAAATGCAGAAAGGTACTCCGTGTCATGAACCATATGCAGAATTTCACGCGTTAATTTTATCAGCTATATCATATTTTCAGGAAGAATTATGAAAAATTACGCAGCGATGACATTTTGCGCAATCCATTGGAGGTTTGCATAACAAACGAAAATTCGCACTTTTTAAAGCGAGAAATTTGAATTAACACACCTAAAAAAAAGGTCAAACAGAAACCCGACTGCTCGCTTTTCCTGCGCGGAAAATATTAATTTTTAACGACATATACATACAAATAAGAAAGAAGATTAATCGTGAAAACCAGTGGGTTCATTAAACACGAGAACTTTTTTCCCGAGAGCCGGCTTAATGACTAAAAAGATTTCCTTACCGAAACGTGCGCCGTCTAAAAAAAAGAAAACTTTCAAGTTAAGCGAGAGGAGAGTAAAAATTAAGAGAAAATTAATGAAAACAAACAGAAAAGAGTGAGGAAATAGGGCAGTGCAGCAGAACGCAGGCAGTCGTGGCAAGGTGGGATCGCATTCCCAGCCTAACTAGGTAGCAACAAAATGGATCCCAATTTAACACGGGAGTCAAGCTCATAGATGTGGTAGAGACGGGAGTGGGAATGATGATTATTGAGGAAGTCAGTATATCCGAAATTTGAGTTTTGTTTCACCTCGACCCCTTTAAAAGGTACTAGTTCCGGAATTTATTATACGGAAACATTATCCCGATTTCTCCAAGGCGTACCTTACGGAAAACAAAACAACAAACTATCCCACGGGATAGCTTTAAGAGGAAAGTCAACCTTCCACGGTCCCGCAAACTTTTCCAATTCATTAGAAAAATTGTTTTTTTTATTCTTTTCTAACGGCATTTCGTTCCCGGTATTTTCAATGTGACTTCCCACTGGGTGTCCGACGAATTCAGTCGTTTCTTTAAACCAATGTTATGGATATATAATAAGTACTTTTTTACCCGAAAAACACGGGAAATAAAAGTCCAAATTTTCGAATTAATTTTATATAATTTTACGAAATGAATGTCTTCGTATGCATGTGGGAATGAATTAGTATCTTTCTTGTCGCATTTCTCAACCGTAAACGCAAGGCATTAAAGGCTTAGTTTACTAAATAGTAGAGCCAATGAAGATTCGGTGTTATCAATAGAGAAAGTGAGGCGTTTAAGCTACGGCGTATTTCAAACGTCGGTAAATACTGTACGATTATTACTTATTAATGGATTCGGATACATAGCTTTACCAAGATTACGCAATGTATTTTATAGAATAACTAGAATAATAACCCGTCATGTGACGGGAAACATTAAAAATTATAACATAATGAAAACACTAAAATTAATTTTTATATAATATTTATGTTAATATCGTAATAATAGATGACACTTGCTGAATTTTACCTTCCATTAAATGCTTTAATTAGGTTATTCTAATTGATAACACTTCTTCTTGCCTGCTTGCTTCTTTCAAGAAAAATAAGATTTGACTTGATTATTAATTAACTAGCTGGAGTGCCCGTTGAATTTCAATGGATTTAGTGAATCTAAAACTTTGGCCGTGTAACATGTAAGGAAGAAAATCTTGCGAAAATAACGCATAAACTCCCTCCCCCTCCCTTCCACCCTCTCCTTCCCTTCTCCCCCTCCCTCTCCTCTCTCCCTCCCCCTCACTTCCTCTTCCTCCCTCTCTCTCTTAAATGTAAGAAGGGACTATATACGTAGTCTCAATTTCGCCCTCAATCAAGTCGTTTGTCTGTCCTTCGGTCTCCCTCCCTCCCTTCTTCCCCTCACTCCCCCTCCCTCTCTCCACCCCTTCCCCCTAATTCCCTCTCTCCATCTCCCCCCTCTGTTACCATTCATCTCTCTCCCTCCCTATCTCGTATTAAAAGCATTCAAAGCGAACAAACTTACAAACATTCTCCTTTATATTTTAGATTCAAAACGAAAACTGTAAGTAAAACCAGCAAGACCACAATAATGAACAAAAAATAAATGAACAAAGGAACTTACGAATGATTTAATTTAACGAAAGACAAAAATGTAAATAGAGAACGTTTAAGAATCACAGAGTGAATATTACCCTTAGACCATTAGCTCGACTCTCTCATCCACGAGTTCTGTTACGAGAAAATTTTTTACATCAACAATACTTTGGAAACAATGAAACGATTTATCCAATCACAATTTGTGGAAAATCTACGTCTAATTATTTAAGTTACTTACGTAGTTATAAAAACATCTTGCTTTGGAGAACTCTATGCCACACGAAAATATCATTAAAACTATTTATTAGTAATATTTCAATTATTATAATCAACAAATATTAGGTTGTCATAAAAACAAAGCAAACTCGCACACAGAAATTGAAAAACGATATTACGTTTAAATTTTTCCCCTATAAATGCATTGAACTCTCAATTTCGGCGACAATGGGAGTTGTCATGGCAGCTTATAATAGGTATTGTAATAAATCTGATAAAATCACGTATTTTATTGATTCTGCATGCATTTTTATGCTAATTCGATGAGGATTCGGATTCTGACTTCAATAAAAATAAACCATGTTCTTTCCTTCATAGAAAAATCTAAGTATCAAGTTCGTATCATGTTTATAAGTAATTTTAAAATTCAAATGAAAAATAAGCTGCACTCGTCCCTATGTTATTTAAATGAAAAAGAAAATATTTTTTAAATTAGACAGGTCAATCAAATCGGTATAAAAACCTTACTACACACTCGTACTCGTTATTTCGGTTAAAATACCTTTCTCTTGTTTCTACATGCTGAAGTTGCAGAGCTATAAAATTACATACAAACACTTTATTTTATAGATATATAAGATAAGATATAGATATATAGATAACAAAAAGATACAGCTTGAATAGCGACTCATGCTAGATTAAGCGTTAAAATCACAAAAATACGTACTTTTACGTATTTTAAATTTTAAAGGGCAAGATAGAATAAAAGACCATTAAAAAAAATAATTTAGAATTTCGTTCGTGTTTTAGTTTTTGTTGGAAGTTTCTAAGTTAATATTTAGGTATTTTAATGAGCAAAAGAAAAAATGTCTGCACGGTCAAAATCGTTTTTCCCGTACTTTTAAATGGCAAAACGAACCTAGGACACTCTATGTAAAAGTAATAACATTTTCTATTAGTTAATGTGATCATCTAAGAACACACTAGATTTTATATCTTTATCTGCTTCCAGTGCTGAGATATATTGAAACATTCTAAGAGCGTTATACACAGAAAGAAAGACAGAATTGGAAAAATACCTATCTATAATAGCCGAATGTCCGTCCGTCCCATCCTGTATCTCAAATGCCGTTCGTCGTAGAGATATGCGGTAAATTGCGTTATGTTTCTACAAGCTAGGAAGGCTCCTAGAAAACTATTCTCATTTTCATAAAGTCTCGGGTTCGAATCCAGGAGATAATTATATTTTCCCATAAGCTTACATGGGATTTTCGATTTTTCAGAGTGCAAGGTTTTTTTTCCTTCATTCATTCATTAAAACACGTAAATATGGACCGATTTTCTTCGTTTTTGCTTTATTCGACGGCTAAATCTTTATACTACCTTAATGTTTACATGTTATACGGTCGAATTATTCAGAAATACGCAGTTGTTTTCGAAATTTTGCGGATATTTCGTACTCTTTCCGGACGTTGTCAAGGCGACCATCATTGTTGCCTCCGATTCAATTAATGCTAATTATACCTTCAGATAGGTGAAAGAATAGCGTTATTCGCTTCGCACTTTGTTTAAGTATCGAAATTATTGCTGTAGCAATGTCAACATTTATACATAGCAACATAAATATTTACGGATTCAGTTAAGTGCGTAAGGGGAAGCGTTTCTAACGATTTACTCAAAGCAGTTGAATCATCCTATCATCGTTTGAATGCTGAAATCTTATCTCTTTGTAAGTAGAACCATTATATTATACATCCATAATGTTTATTAGATGAGAATAGGGACACACGTTATTTTGTTAAACACATTACATGGTTATCTTTTCTTTATTGATAATCTACATAAACGGTTGCATTGATAGTTATATACAAAATTGGTACAACATACATTGTACAAACGTACTCATATACTAATGCGTCATTTAGTTATCTTTAGAAAATGAAAATCGTATGAGCCTGTTTTTAGAAAATCTATATTTTGTTAAAGTTGTCCAAGAATAAACTAGCCTTATATTCATTCATTGAGAAAAATGAAATACGTAGTATTATTGTAGACATATACTCAAGTAACTGTACGAAATTTGACCAAAATCGTTATAGTAGTTTTTGAGAAATGCCTAAGTACGAGATTTCATTCATTTTCGCTCTACCGTCTAGGTTTCAGAGCCAGTGACAGACAGACGGCATTGCGAAAACCACTTTTTAAGATTCAGCGACACCTAAAACGTATATTTCCGTAAAAATCTCGAGGTCGATTTTTTTCGCAATAACAATACTTTCTCGATATTTAGTATGAGAAAGTAAAAAGAAAGGACATATATTTGAATAAAAAGAAAAACGTAAAAGTTCGCGATCAATTACTATGTAAGGAAATGCTTTTTTAGAGTTAAATGTGAATTATTGAGATCAACTTATTTTACATACTTCATCATATTTTATAAATCAATTGAAAATTCACCGCGCAAATATTGCGCAGGAACAGCTTGTATAGAATAACAGAATATCTCAGGGGTCAAACATTATTTTTAATGTTAGTAAGAATTAATTCACAACGCGTTCTGATTATAATCTTCCGCATGTTCTTCTAATCTCTCTACGCAGTTATAATTAAATGCATAGTCAACCAGAGGAATGGAATATTTTCATTTAAAACCTATATTCTAATATGTAGGTACATAGCCATACTTAACATGCTTTCCCGTCGAAAAAGGTAGCTTTCCTCGCGGTACATCTGATAGAATACCATTATGGATATATTTTTCGCTTTCCTATAAAATATAATGAATAATCTTCCTGAGCGCCAAAATTTAATACACATATACTTCAATCAAGAAACAGTTTTCAATTAATTAAACGGAATAAGAGAAAGTAATTTGGAAAATTGACATGCTCGAGAAGAATTTGGAGTGGAATAAGATTCTCTCTAAAATTTATATAATATTTATAAATAATACCTAAAACTTCTTGTAGCAAAAAAGAGATTTTTCATTACGTCATTCATTACCAATTATCATTGACCTTCTCGCTCTGAAAATGACAAATAAAATTCGTGTGAAATGCGCCGAAAACACTTGAAACCTCTTCCCCTCTTCCGGTCGACTTTCCTCATTTTAACGCGTGGCCTTCTGAAGAAATGTCTCCCTTGCCGTAAGGTGACCAGACGTGCTCTTTTCAAGAGGACTGTCCTATTTTTGGAGATTCTGTCCTCTTCGAAAATGATGTCCTCTTCTGTCCTCTTTCCACGCATTTTGATGTTTCTGGCAACGATTTTATACAAAAAATAGCATAGAGTGTATTAACCCATTCAACGCGGCATGACTGGAATTCCAGTCATCGTGGTTCAATCGGCTGGCGGCATGACTGGAATTCCAGTCATAGCGCTACATCTGTTTCTAGAGGTCTGGGTAAAGGACCGCCGGCGGAATGAGTTTCCTATGCGTCTCCAGCCATCAGTTTGACCCTAACCAGCGCTTGAGAAAAGTCCGTTTTGCAATTGGTAGATTTTTTTCGGATTTTCGACTTTTTCTTTTTTGGGTACGTATTCACTCTGATTTTCCTATAGTGATTGAGAATTAGTTTTATTATGAATTAAAGGTTATTTTATTTTCTTTCCAATTCCTTTTTATATTATAAGAAAATTCATTTGTACATCGTTAATTTTTTCGACGATTTGCGTGTTTTTCCTCTAATAATTTTTCGGTAAGTACTCGATTCAAATTACCGTCAGTGAATGAAAATTAGTCGTTTTATTATCGATTAAAGGTTGTTTTCTTTACTTTCCAGGTCCTTTTTATATTATAGGAAAATTCATTTTTATATTATTACTTTTTTTCGACGATTTGCGTATTTTTTCTGTAATAACTCGTTGTATCGGTAAGTATTTCAAAAAATCGTTAAAAATCTATTTTTGCGTATTTTCGTTAAATTTTTTCATATCTGCATTTCTTGCACTAAATTCTACTGGAAATGAAAGGAAACTGGATTCAGCCACCGGCAAGAACTCGGATTTTCCGTGCCGCGTTGAATGGGTTAAGTAATGAATTTAATTCATGAGTTTTGCAAGTTCTCGAATTCTAGCGAATTGAGCTTCAAATAACCCCGCACGTAACCATTGTAATCAAATACATCCATTCAAAGGTAGGTTATAAACAATGTCCCCCTAGAATGTGAGACGTTGTAGATGGTGTAATGATTACACTGGAAAATACTGCGCTTTATTCCTGTAGCGGCTGTCACTCCCCAATATATTGCGGCTACACCGCTACTATATTATTTTTCTTTCTTTCAAAGGCCTCGTATAACAGGTGTGATATTGAAACTGTCTAGACCAGGGGTGCGCAACACAAGGCCCGCGGGCCAAATGTGGCTTGCCGACACCCTTTGTTTGGCCCGTCTGAAGCTGGGGGTAACTCAGCTGGTTAATTCCTTTTATATCAAAAATACAATTAAAATTTGTAAGTTAAATTTTTTTGCCACTTCATTTTTTTCATATAAAAATTGCATGTAAAATTTATTATGGCAATTAATAAATCAAAAATAGTGTAGTTAAGTTTTTATTATGGACAACATTTTCAAAGTGTGGCCCGCTTAGGTACAATCAAGGTCGATTTCGGCCCGCGTCAACTTTTGAGTGATTTTAACATCCCAGATAAATCAGCTTCTATTTAAGAAAGCTGTTTTACTCGATCCAACTTTTCCTCATCCACTTTTACATTTTCTCTTGATCTTTTATGTTTTGAAAATCTAATTTGTTCCTTCTGTTGATTTCCATCCAAAATCCTTTGCATTATCGTTTAATGAACTAATTAACAAATGTAATACTTTTTCAGAGTATCTTAAATGTGCTTATCAGCTGCAAATCTGCAAATTTTAATTGTCCCATTTTGTCCACTTTTCTCATCACATTTTTAGGCATTTGTCCTCTTTTCACGAGATGAAAATCTGGTCACCTTACCCCTGCGACATACCCCTACTTTATGACCACCCCCTAAATACTTGCGAAATCTCCACACACGGGAGTATTACATCCACTCATAGGTGCCCTCGTTAAAACCTTCAAAGAGAACCTAATCTCCTTTCAATGCCTCCGTCAGCATTCACGCACGCATGTGTGCATATAAACACACGAGGGCACGCGTGCAATTCCAGCGAGCGAAGCGTCCAATTCAGACCTCCCCCTTCTCCTCGCGTCATCAATACACCCTCCACTCCACCTCACAACCTTCTCTTCCTCCTCTCCCACCCCGAGTTCAGAACCAGGCGAGTCGACTCTGAAACCCATCTCAATGCATCCAGTCCATCGGGGTGACCTCAACCGCGTCCAACTTCACACACCGTATCTCTCTCTCTCTCTCTCATTTTTTCGAATGAAACACCCAGCCTCTCTCTATATATACTATACTAGCTGAAAGTACCCGGCGATGCCCGGGTTATGCCAGAGGTCTTTGGCGAATAAAATTATGTATTATATGGTAATACAATCATTTCTCCCTTTGTGCACCTCAAAACGTGTATTTCCGTTGAAATCTCGATTTCGAATTTTTTCACGAAAACAATACTTTCTCTATACTACGTATATTGGAGAAAGTAATAACTAATTCTGAGATATCTCTGATAGGTACCTATGAATTGGGCCGGGAGGGTCCATGGAGGTCCGGAGAGAACGTGAGCATACGTGAGAGTAATAGGATTTCGGGTTTGACAATGTAATCGGTTGACAAGGCAACTTCACGTTAAATACGCTCAATTTTGTCAAAATATGATATTAAAACATAAAATTCGAAATATTTAGATTCTAAAGCGATAAAAGACGATAAGAATAAGAAACTGCATTTATTTTTATTTAATACAGTCCAAGTCCGGAAATTGTAGGTCAAATATGTGAATTTTAATAAGCAAAATAAATAAGGTTGCAGGTCGAAATATCGATTTTTCTATGTTATCTTATGAGGAACGGAAATCACTCTCGGGAATCGAACCCGGGTCGATTTTGGAATTTTTTTTTGTAAATGGCTGTCTACTTTAAGAACCGAACATTCCTACCAAATATCAATCTTCTAGCTACTCGGAAAGTTTGTTAAAAATAGCATTACAAAGTTCCGATTTCCCACCGACGACGACGACGACGAAGTCAATGTTATATATTAGATACATATATCCAACCTTCATTCCATTTGCCATTTTTTCTTTTAAACGACCGTCCATTCCGACAATCGGACTTGGAATCGTATCGTGATGAATAGTCGCCGTCTGGCGCCAAACGGCTCACGTCTACCATCTCCCTCACCGACATCCACTAACTATTTAAATGTTTTCTTACTTTCCTAGTTGCTTTTTTCACCCCGCTTGACGAGCTTTGACCATTACCCGCGGAACGGCAAACGGCAGAGCAACGGAGCGTGTATAAAAGAGGCCTGTTCACGTGTTCAGCGAGTGAACAGCTGAGGGGCGTGGGTGAGGGAGGTAGGAAAAGAGGGGAGGTAGAGAGGTTGCGTGGTAAGGTAGGTAGGGCTTGCTGTTGGGGAGAGAGAGAACGATAGCGAGTGAAATGGCACGAAAGCAAAGTAGACGAGGAGCTAACTGATTCGTTCGAATAGAATGCTGGAGAAATAAGACGATGGATGAATTACGACACGTATAAGGATTGAAGAAAAGAGACCGGGAGAAGGAAACTAACTCGACCATCCTTTTTCTCCACGCGAGATCCTACAGCCCATGAGGGCCTCCCTCAAAGAGCAGACGCGTCGTAGTAAGGTTTAAAAATACCACGAACGCGGCTGTGGGAGTGACGGACGGGAGGAAAGAAGAGGCGTGCTTAGTAAAACCCGCGGACGACGCCGAGTTGGAAAAGCCCATAGGAGCGTCGGTCAGTACTCCGCCAGCTCGCAGTGGAACAAGTGGCGACATACAGCGCATTTTAGCGCCTCCGCTCAGCCCGCACCACAAATACGAGGAAGTTTTCCTCGCTTCTCGGAGCTTGGGTGGGAAAAGCGCCCTTTTGGACTAAAGGCTTACACGTGATGAGCAGGTGGAATGACTCAACGCGCGGCGTGATCGGCATTACTCGATCCTGTGTGTGGATTTCATTTTTTTCAAGAAGGATTCTATCACCGACAAAGCAAGGATCTCCTTGGAATTGACGAATCGCGGTTTATCACCGACCAATGATGGCACGTCCTCGTCCTACGTTACAAAATTATCTTATCTAACCATATCCTCGCTCCCCTACCCCTTCCACCTCTCCCCGCCACTCACTCCTCTCGCTGTTTTCAGCTATTTTTTTTAAAAGAAACCTCTGTAAACACTCGCTGATATACATAGTATATAGACCCGAGTTCGCTTTCTTTTGTTGTTTTAAATCTGGATCTGGCTTCTCTCTCTTTCTCACGCCTCCCTCCGTTCCTATCTCCCTCCCTCCCACGCTCTCCCTCCATTCGTATTCGCGAGGAACACAAGTGCGGCGGATAAAGGGCTTTCGTGTACGGGAGCGATCGCAGTCCTCCTCCAGCTGGTCATATGTTAGGAACGAGCAAGAGAACTCTAGATACATATATACACATTCCGAATCGGCTTCGCTGGCCACCACGCATCGTCGGCTACGAATAGAGCGGGTGAGGTTCGAATAAAAAAAAGCAACAGGTTATGACGGCATAGTCGGATTGCGTGGGCGGCTGTATACGACAGGACGAAAAGGACAAGAGTGCCCAAGGCGGTAAAACCGACTCGCCTCAAGAGCGCGTGTGCTTTGTGTTTTCGTGAGACTTCACGTATGTACCAAGTGTAATAAGAGGAAAGGAAGAGGAGGAGGAAGAAGACTGACGTGCCCCTCCTTCTCGGGAGGTTAGCGGAAAAGTCGCCGCTACGCCGCCGAAGGAAGGAAAAGACGTGCTCGGCGAAGAGCAGTCGAAGGAGCGCTTCGGTGGATTACAGTTCTGTTATGAAGAGCTTCGCTCCCTTCGTCGATGAGACGAGTATCGTTACCGCATCCACTCGAGAGGAAGTGAAAAAAACCTCTGGGAGCTTCCCGTTAACGGTAAGTGTTAAGCGCCGTGGAGTCATTTTCGAAAGTCGACATTTTCGTTTTTGGGGATGGCGCTTTCGTGCGCATACTCCCCGCGTTCCGATCTCCACCCTCCTCGCTTTTCCCGACACCCGCTCCATGCAGAACGCTGCGCATTTTTTTTCGGGAGAATCTGTGGACGCTCCGGCGGGACAAGAGCGGAGGAAGGATTAGGGAAAGCGTTAATGCGAGTTGGGGAGAAAAGAGGTATGAAGAGTTATCGATGGTATCCTCTCCGTCGGGGGTTTACACGGAACGTTGGAGAATAGTTTGCAATTATCCGCGCTTTCACGCAGGAACAGCGCGCGATAAATGCCGCTCCCGCGCACACAATCCCTATCCCCAAATGATTCGGTTTACTTAATTAGTATTTGGCAATTTTACCGCATATGGTTTTCCCAAAAGGCTGTCGGTTTTCGTGCCTTCGGACCCGAGGCATAGCTGGGAATAAAGTAAACGTTTTCGGGTGCTGTGATAAAACCATTGTGTGACGACCGTTTTAATGTTGTTGCGGTTTGGTGGCAGCCGCGGGAGCGATCAGAGGAGAGAACCCTGGGACGCTTGATTTAGGTCTCCGCCAATGCAATCGGGCCCTGTTTTGAATTCTTCAGAGACTCGGGGCGTTTACTCCCCTCCCCCCCAACGATGTCGTTTATTCGCTTGCAAACACATCTGACGGGCGATGTATTAACGAGGTTTTCGATAAAATAGATCCGAAGTTGACGTTAATTTTAACGAGTTGGCACGTTTTACAGCGCTCCTTTCAAAGCTGCGAAAACCGTTTTTGAGTTAGTGTTCTTATCTTTTAAATAAATCGAAAAATGGGAATAGTGGCACAAAGTAAAGAAACGGACGGATTGAACATAGAACCCATTGATGATTTCGTGTTGTTTAAAAATTCTATACAAATTTTGAGGCGATTTCAGTTAAATCAGATCGGTGAAACACTCGTGTCAACAGTATTCCGTTTATTTTATTCATATTTTGATTTCTTATAGAAAATTGTAGGTATTTATTTTCCATTTACCCATATTCAATTTTATGTTGTATGTCAATGCTCCTTCGCGACCTTTTAGCAATCGAAATAATAACATTCTGAGATACATTATATGAATTTTTGCAGAACGTGGTTGTAAATACCAATGACAACCACATTTTTTTCAAATCGCCTGTAGTAAGTTAAAAAACGTCGAGATAGAATTAAGGAGAAGGGTTAAAATAGGGAAAAATCGAATGTCGAAATATAATTATCGAATGTGGGTAGAAAAAGAGCAACGAAATAGAATTTATTTTAAAATTCGCTCTTTTAAATCAACTTTTTGAGCGCGCCGAACTCAATAAGTTAAAACTTTTTCCATCCTCCTGCTCCGCTACATTTTTCCCTCTCCTCTTCTCCCATCTCCTCCTATAAATGCATAATGCAGCAGATACGGTCATTAAGCGTAATAAACTCAAAGAGAGAGGGTGGTTATGGGAGCATTTTATAAACAGCTCACGTTTTGCGAGGGCACATGACTCATGTCGTCCTCTTCGCCTCCACATTTTAAAAAACATAACCTTGAACGAGGGCGAGAGAATTATTGCTCATTTATTATTTCATCACGTCCTCTGACCTCCATCCTCTTGCTCTCTCTCTCCCTCTCTCCACCTTACTTAGGCGAAAATTTCATCTAGTTTTTATTAGTTTATGAAGAACACCATGTCGCAACGCGCCCTTCCTCGTACGATATTTAGTAGTGATGTAAGTCGTGAAATAACCTCCTCAGTCTATATGGTGTGTTTCGCAAGACTTTTTCGGCCCCATTATTTGGACAGTCTATCTAGATTTAACCGGTTCGTTTATCAACGCTTTGTCGACATTTTTAATGAAATATTTATATTTTGCCATTTCAGAATTACGTTCAATCGCACGCAAATTTACTTTTTATGCGTAATTATTCTGGAGAATGTTTACATAAAGTCCCGTTTTTCATCGTCGAACGTAATAACTTACTCGTTTAAATATAAAATCTACGGAGGGGCTTCTAAGTTAATCGAAACGAAGCAACTTCGATATGCTGAGTAACGGAGACTATAAAACATTCGTTATCATTGCTTGAACGGGGAATATTTAGAGCGAGTGAGCATATGGAGCTAAACAAAATAACACTCCTGGACGACTGTTGCGTCACGAGCGACAGAAACAAAAGGAGCACACACAAAGACGCCCCGAGAAAGATGCAAACACTCCATTCCTCAGCCGGTATTAAGGAGACGGAGGAGAGAGCGGGAATGCGAAGGATGAAAAGTGGACTTTCAAGAATCGTACATACAATGCATTCGCGTAGTCGACAGGGTCACCTGAAAGGCGTGCGTGTGTGCGTCAGCGTGTTTTCTTTTCGTTCTCTTTCGTTTTTATCTTTTTCCTTCTCGCTCTCTATCCCGACGCATCTGCGCTACCTTTCCAAGGTCAGAGCGCGTAAAAAACGAGAGAAAGCTCCCAGCCAATCGTTACGCGCCCGAGGAAGCAAGAGAGGTCGAGAGGAATGGGTTGAAGGATTTTCTACGTTAACATTATTATCCTGCCAGCCGCCAAAAGCGGATCGCAAGCGGTGTCTTTTCACCATAACGACAGTAATTTCTTATTGCATACAGGAAAAAGTAGCTTTATTACCTATCTGTCAGAGTGAAATCTCTTGCTCTTTATGGTATAACTCGACGCTGTTAATTACCAGTTGGAACGTACATCCACGATAAGTACGGGGCTACAAAATTTATGTGGAGTTTCCGGTTGCACTACAGCCTTCTATACCTCATGATTTGACAACCAAAGGTACTGAAAAGATTTTTTTGTTTTCTAAATTTTTTACCGAAATTCGCACTTCACAAATCGAATCGTTGTCAGTCAAGTTAGTTCAGCTTTCCCCAAAGGACTCAGAGATCGTGCTGCTGTGATTAACAATTGGTCGAACCAGCGAATATTTTTGCGATTTCCTTCGCGCTCGACGGGAAATTCCGTTTTATTGGCGGACACTATGACGTTTTTGATCAGGTTTTTCTTGCAACAGAAAGTCGGGAATGGAGATGGCGAGGACAAGGAAACATTAACAGGTACACGGAGTGAAAGAGAGAATTCGGGAGAAATTCCTTCGAAATTAGACCGAGGAAATTGGCAGACAAATGTCTAGAACGCATTTTTTATAAATTATTTTAAATGTTTTACGGAAAAAGGCGATGTGCGTGCGAAACTACTTTATGTTGCGTGCGAATACCTCCAAGGTACATTTTTCAGGCCGAGACGAGGACAGAGGCAGAGAAAATGGAAAGGCGTGGAAGTAGGTGAAGCGGGTTTTGCGAAAATAAATAAAAAGAGGGAAGACTCCGGGGAGGGGTGAAAAAAATAAAACAGGGTGAGAAATAATGGAACGTCTCCCCCCTTAAACAAGTGAGCAGGGTACTGGAAGGGATCTCTGCATTATTAACGCCTAGGGAGCGGGTGGGGGGAGACAGAAAGAGAGAGAGAGAGAATGGGAGTGGGGTTAAAACATAGTACTTGAGGAGGTAGAAATAAGATATATGGAGCCGTCCTTAGAGAGGGAGACACGTCCAAAAAGTGAAGAAAGAATTGTTGCAAGTTACATAAGATGGCTATGTTTAAAAAAATTAAGTTGCGTTGAAAAAATGTAGTTGTCCTCCGGTCTAGGACATAGGGTGGTTTTTAATCAATAAAAACAGAGAAAATAGCAAAATAATGCGAAATTCTCTTGTCATTTTATACTCCTTGCAAGCGATTAGGCTTTATATGGCGGCATCAGTATAGAAGCAGTACGCAGTACGTGCGTCGCTTATGCGTCGTGCGAAAACGTCTAGTGTCGCGAGAGAATAGACATGGAAGCAGCAGTATAACTAAGCCTGTGAATCATAAACGATGCAATAACTCGATGAGATTTATAGCCTGCCTGAATGGTTTTTAAATCATCCAGTACTGGCAATTCTTTTGTTGGTTTTATGATAGAAACTCGCCAGATAAGGACGTTTTGCACGAATATTCGCGAATGGCGAAAAAGAATGAAAATCCAGCTACTTATATGAACATCGTCCCTAATTTGTTGTCGAAGTGAAAGCGAAACGAAGTACCTCGAAACGACGTATCTATGAGACTACCTGTACCCTAAAACTTAAAGACCCTGGGGATATTTTTTCTCCCTACATTTCTCTTAACTATCCCTTTCTCTCTCCCGCACTCTCTCCCCGGGTCGCTGGCAGTAAAGCAGCAGAGCGTGGGGCGATCAAACTCAAGAGGACCCCTTTTTCGCGGGATTGGCGAGAGAGCAGGGGGAGAAGGTTGGTGTTGGGGATGGAGGATTGCGCGAAGAGGGGTTCAGAGAAGCGTGAACGAGCCCTCTGCCTCCTCCTCCTCGTAGAGTGGAGTGGGAGATCGAAAGATAGAGAGAGAGAGAGAGAGAGAGGATGGAGAGCAGTTACACGCTCGGGATAGCATTTAGCGAGAGACAAAAAAGGAATGAGATCGTTATATTACTCACATTTTTTAAATTAAAGAGAAAATGAAAAGATGGGACGAGAGATGTGTGCAAGCGTGTGGTGATGGGTGTGTGAATTCAAAATAAACTTCTGTGAGATTTTATTTTCATTTTTTTAAATAATTCCGAGAGAAAATGATTCTTTTGAACGCGTGATTCTGTAGATGGCTCCCAAATACTAGTGTGCTTCGAGAATTTTATGAAGTTATTATATTTTACATTTTTAAGATGCTGATGCTGGGTAACACAAATCGATCTGTTTCTAGGATGTATTTGTAGATATTTTTATCTTCCCAATGATTATTAAAATTCCTGAAAATATGTTTTGAGTAATAATGTCTTAATAAAATATGACGGTTTTGGTTTCCGTACTACATAATTTTAAATTTCCGTTTATTCATCCTTGTTAAGTAGTATTTCACATTACAAACAAAGTGCTCTCATTATAGTGATGCAAGAACCAGAAAATCACGGCGTTCAAATATTAGTAAACGAATTTCCTTCCTCTTATTTTGCCAGAAATCAAATGTATCTTTTATTTGCAGAATATTTAACACATCTCCTACTAAGAAGGACAGAGAATAGTCCCCATTAAAAATGTGTAAGGGAAAAATTTTCACAAGTTTATTATATACGATATTTAATAATAGATTATACTTAGCTCGTATAGCGTGTTTAACCGAACCTTCCATTCTTACAAAATTAACCAATTATGGTAAAAAAAACTAAATTCGACGTTTTCGAGTGTAATGATTAACGCAGTCTTATAAAACTTTTGCAAAACAATTCAAAAAGGATACTTTGCAATCCTAACGATGAAAGCAAAAGTAAAAATGTTTTGCGTAGTTACAAAAGTGGATTAGCAGGAACACCTTTATCCTGTTCCAGCGTTCAACCGTGACTCGGAAAACACTCATCGACGCCATAAGGACGAAAACAATCCTTTCTTCTGGAAAGGAAGTTCGCCTGTTGGGAAAATGTGTCGCAATAGCACGTGAAACACGAGTGGGAATCAACGTGAACATTCATATCGTCAGAAATACTCCATCTCCCCTTCCTTTCGTATTTTCCAGCCACCTTATCATTTGGTGACTTTCAGTCAATAACACTCCCACGACCTAAATGTTTGCATTGTGCTCCTTCCGCTTGAATACACGCTCTGATAACAATGAATACGTCTGCCTACCCTCGATTTCGCCATATATTGGATAAAAAATGAGAAAATATTTTTCACCTTGACAAATTTGATGATCCAACGGCGCGCGCTCTCAAATTGATATGCGAGGAGCGGAACGTAAAAACGAGACCGGGCTACATATTACTTTCATCTCTTTTGAATTAAAATTGGGCATCTGTGGTGGTTAAATTTATACTATAGTTATTTAAATGTTAAAGGATTTTTTATTTCCCAATCCCTCTGAGGTCTAAATTGTAACGACTGTGTACAAATAACAAAGATGAATTAGCCAAATTCTTAATTACCTATTTAATATATTTTAGAAAAATCTATCAATTCTCCAGTTAAAATATCAGCTTGGTATATTTTCAAGTGACGGATGAAAATATCCAGAGCATTTTAATATATGTATGTATTTACTTCTCGTGGATATGTTGGCTTATCTTTGCATGCATAAATTTGAAGTTGACGATGACGGTTAAACGTAAACAATTTTTAGATTTTGACCTGAATACATGGTCGACTATCTCATTCTGGGAAAATGCATGAGCACCAAAACTGGTTTCCCCGCTTTTTGCGATCACCGGGTAAGGACACCTAGGAGGAAGTTCTACCACAAGGCGCGCGTAATTCTCCCATCCGTGATTCTTCAGTTCATGTTTTCGTGGTTTTGGAGGTGAAAATCACGGACCGTATATAATCCTTAACTTTCCTTTTTGGGCAAAATCCAGCGCCTCACGAAAGTTGAAAGCGAAACATATTTATACAATTCGTTGTGATTTATTTCTCTTCCTTTCTGTAGCTTAAATAGGTCAAATAGACGGCCAAAGTAAGTAATTGTGGGCGTAACTGTGTTATATAAATAACATAACTAGATGGAGGAATTTAATAAATTGAATTCTTAATCCTTACGTAAAATACAATTACTTCGTGTTTTATAGTAGTTTACCGTCCATATCTCATATTTTTCCCTGGTTGATTTTTAATTTGAACAAGCTTTATGAATGTATAGCTTCTCATACTACAAATGATTTTCAAGAAGGAAACAGCAATTAATTAGGCTAATTGAAAGATATGAATAATAACTTCTTCATTCCTAGCTTTGCTATTGAAATCGAATACCATTTATAAAACCGTCTATGTAGTTTTAGCGACCTGTTTCAACCATTCTATGACTTCCTTAAATCAGCCATTAGATTAAAATAATAACACCAAATTATCATTTGCCATATCTTGTCTGTGAACCGGAATACACACTTCAAAGATATTCGTGTCGGTCTATCATCGTAGTTTTCTCCGAGTGCTTGAATTTAATCATCCTGTTGATGTAACTAAGTTATCTTCTCAAAGCAAGATACAAGGCGATAAATCTTGGTGAAACGCTTTAAAAATAAACGATAAGGGTTATTTTTACTTGGGTTGGCAAATAATGTCGTCTTGTGATAACTTAAAAAAGTAAACGTTCTAAAAATATTGGGAATTATCGTTTGAGCTTACCCATAATCTAATCTCAACTATTTCATCATTTTCTAATATTATACGAATACATTAAGAATGAAACATTAAACTAAAATATTAGTTGCTGCGGTCCTGAAAACTATAACAGGTTATTCCAAAAAGTTTTCAAATTAAAAGGCAATCTGCTTTTATAATAAAAATTCATTATAAAATCATTTTTTCCTGAAGTATTTAATTTTAATTGTGAGATAAAAACAGTAAATCATCCATGCATAATTAATATCAACTTCATAATTCAAGTTTTGTTGGAAGCCTTGTTAGCATAATATTTTTTCTTGGCATAAGTTATATCTGCATTAGTAATGAATTCCAACATTTTTAGATGTAAAATATAATCACACAGACGGATCAAAACCCATAAATAAAAGGATGGCTTTGTATAAATTTCTATAACGTTATAACGAATTTTTAGGCGCGTTTCGCTTACGATGGAATTGTATAAATTTCTATAACGTTATAACCAATTTTTAGGCGCGTTTCGCTTCCAGCGTGAGCGCCTATTATCGTCGGTCTGTCCGTCCGTCCGTCCGTCTGCAAGTTCGTTCTCGGCTTCTACTGAACGGATTTTCATGAAATTTGATATTAAGGACTTTCAATCAAATATAATAAGAAAATCGCAAAAATGAATCACGTACGCCAATCAGGGGTACCACTTTACTACGGACAAAAAATTAAATTTTCGTTATATCTCATAAAGTATTGCTCATATCAAAATAGTTTTCAAATAAAAGTTGTAGAACTGGTATAGTAGAGTATTTCCTTTCCTATACATTTTTATCGTAGGAGTAGCCGTTATCGAGAAAATCAAATGAGATTGTCTTAATTCTAGTTGAACTTGGAAAATTTCTTGCATGGTTACTTCTTCATTGTTGCTATCATAAACAATCTCACAAACAAACGTTTAATTTCCTTACGCGTGTATACAATATTATTAAATAGGAAGAAAATGGTTTATTTTTGAAGAATATAAGAATTTTAAAACGCGCCCATTTGTGATACGTCGTACACTTTCCTAACTTGTTCAAATATGCTTCACAAGTTGTCGCGCAAACGTGCAAAAATAATCCCCGTTTTCTCTTCTTGCGCTATTTCCCCCTTCATTGCGTCCCTGAGAGAGGAAAAATCCTTGGAACATTTGCCAAAGTAAAAGGGTCCAATTCCTATCGCTACACTAACTGCGTGTGGGTAAGAGATGCTTCCGTTCTTACCGCTCGACTGAATTCGGAGGAGCACCCTCGGGAGAGAAATGGAGAAAGAGGCGGAGAGAGGAAGAAAGGAGAAAAGATAGAAATGGGCCAGAGATAAAGTTCGTAATAATGAAAGAGACAATAGAAAAATTCCATCAGCGTAAAGAAATACGGGATAGGAAAATGGAAATAATTAAATCATAGAGAGAAATTCTGAAAGGAATGCTCGATCGCATAATGCGAGAGACAAAGAGATGAAAACGGAAGTATAACGAGATAAAAGAGAAATTTTTCAAGAAACATAAAAAAATAGGAAACATTTTGCGAAAAGATTTACTAATACATAGTATTAGAGAGAGAAGGAGCAGAAATAAATCCAGAGAGTAAATTGAATGGAGAGAACTATATAGCTAGATTTAAAAAGTTACAAAATTATATAAATTTACAGATTACCATATATATTCAGCTATTGCAATTATTGAGATTAAAATTTAGTATTACTCAAGTATGACCAAAAAACGCTCCAAAAAACCTATGCTTCTCAATAACTTAAACCAAACCTTATACGACAAATTAGGCACTTTCTCATTATTTTCTTACTGTATTTTTCTACGGTAATAAACGGTTCTTCAGGATAATTTAGAAGAAATAGGACACATTTTGACCTCCAAATAAAATGCGTGGATCAAAACGTTACGTCCCTTTCTCAAAATAAACTTTATACTCGGTCTGAATCTTCTGCTGGCGCTCAACCAAAACCAAATGGATTTACTTAATACGAAAATCCTTTCATATTTAAATAAAAATCAGAGGAAGCCGTATTATTTTTAGGATCAACGATCGGTGAATTATTTTTGGCTGAAATATGTTCCCGGTGTGCTTGACTTGTTACAACATGCAAGAACTTTAGGTTAATGTTCGGAGAATGCCTTCGAACCATCGGAACAATTGAATCTCTACTGCTCCCATTCATTCCAGAAAACCAAAATTTTACAACTAATTGAGGGCACAATTTAAAAGATCTCTCATTCCCGATCAGTCGTCGTTTCCTTTCTTCCATCACCCTTGACAAAACGTCCTCATTTCTCCTGCTCTTTAACTCTTTTTAAGTTCTATCTTCTCTTCCTTGCAACCCACAATTTAAAAGATCTCTCATTCCCGATCAGTCGTCGTTTCCTTTCTTCCACCACCCTTGACAAAACGTCCTCATTTCTCCTGCTCTTTAACTCTTTTTAAGTTCTATCTCCTCTTCCTTGCAACCTATCTTATTCTCCAACTATTCTTTTATTTAAAAAAATGACATTCCTTATTCTTTTGACTATAACTTTAAGGATGGGTTTCCTTAAGGCAGTCTGGCCACGACGTCCACGGATCATAACTCTCTCGAGGAAAACGAGGCTAATGAGCTCCCTGAGCGACCTTTTTCAGTCTCCATCAATCCAGGACGGAGGGTCGTGCGTGAGAAAGGACGGGATTATCCCCTCAAGATGAAGGGAGGGGTGTGGAATGAGATAGATGAAGGAAAGGAGGGATGAGGTAAAGAAGGATAACGGAAGAAAGAGGACGGGAGGGAGATGAATGGAGATAGAAGGGGTAAAGGATGTTAGATAGAGAGTTAAGTGATCCTTCAGGAGGACGAATTGCCGCTCGGAAGGCTAAGGATTGCGTCATCCGATGCACGAGGAGTAACTGGTGGAGAACTTTTTTAAACGACTCCCTCCGATGTTACGGATTAACGATTTAAGGACGCTGCTCGTTTTTTTTTTAATTTGAAATATTTTTCGCAACTGTTGGAGGAGGAAAAAATGAAGTGGCTTATTAACACGCCTGCTTTCTCTTAATTATCACGCTTGAATAACCATTTGGAAGTCATGATACTCGAGAAAATTTTCTCTGCGCTCAAGCTTTTAATCCCAAAGGGAAATAAGTAAAAGACTCGTTTTCTTTTCCAATTATCATAAAATTAAAAAGAATATCAGTAAATATTGCGTTTAGTATATTTAATTTGTTTTAAGGCTCAATTATTAATCTTGAAAGCTGCGACCCATCCTCATTATTCAAAAATGCAATATTTCCCTTCTTCTGCTGATAAAATTCAAGCTATTAATTAACGCGTTGACACTTTAAGGAGTCAGAAATGCTATTGAGTGAAACTCTCAGGCGTTGAATTCTCTCAGTTATATACCAGACACAGTCATCAAAACTGTTTAATTAACTTTTCTGCTCCAAATACTGACATTTCGTAAATGACACAATAATTTAATAGGGTTACGTTATTATGATATTAAGCTCTGTTTCAATAAAATTTCTTAACGCGAAATAAATTTATAATTCCTTTCTCTATTATATAACTCATTCGTGATTTTTTTAATGATGTTCCGAATAATAAAACGCCATAATTATAGCCTTTCAATTTTTACATTAGGCTAATATTTTTTCTCTATACTCTGATACTCCTCAGACCTTCCTGGTAATAAATTTCCCAAATAATGATCAGCAGAGAAAATATTCCAGTTTACTGTCTGTCCATCCTCGAAAGGACCTCTCATTAACGCCCAATTCCATTGAAACCTAAATAAAGGAAGACAACTCGACCGCATACACGCACCTTAAACTTTCTATCCTCACCCGGGAGAAAGATAGGAGAAATTTCCCCAGTAAAGTCCTATACTTATATGCGCACACACCCTCAGCCTCGTGTAAACACGGATCCTCTCTCCTCATTCCTCCCTTAGGAAACAAACCAACTGCCACCGCCAAACACTCTACGCAGCACTTCCTTAATTCCTTTTCTCTGGACCATTATCTACGCCGCCTACCCCTAATGGCCACCGCGGTAAGGGGAACCGCGGAGGGGTAAGGGGAACTGCGGAAGAAGAGGGAAGGGGACAAGAGAGAGAGAGATATGTATCTCGCAAATACATCGGCGACATAAAGCGCGAGGTGAACCACTCGAGAGGACGCACGCTTATGAGAGCTTTCGAGTAAGACATTGAGCAGCAGGGTTTCATAGAGATATTATGCGGAGCGTATTATGATGCAAATAAAGGAAAAGATAGGAGAGAGAGATAAGGAGAGATTGGTTGAGGGGAGATTGAGAATGAGAAAGAGGGATGAGTTAGATACAGATACTGGAGAAAAGGGTGGAGGAAAAGGAAGGAGAAACTAATAAAAATTGACGGAGTAAGGACGAAGAGATTAATTTTTGAAGATACATTCAGAGATTAGTTGTCCTAGAAAGAACGTGCTAGAAATAGCGGAGGAAGAGAGAAGAATGGTTAAAATTAGCTGGAGGTATAGGAGAGTGAATGTTTGGGGCAGTAAATGAGTGTCGACCCTGTGAGTGTAGGAAGAAAGACAAAGAGATGAAAAGTTGGAGAAGTATGAGAAAGTTTCAGAGTAAAGACAAATAACTAGAGAGAGTAAGAGCAAGAGATAAATACGTAGATAGATTTCACGTAGAGGGAGATAGGAGACAAGAAGGGTCAAGGGTTGGAGAAGGGAGAAAGTGAGGTGGAAAAAGGAAGGGAGCCGGGTTTTCGCGGTCTGGATTAGGGTGCGAACGAGGCAGGAAAAGGGGAATTGGGAGAGGGAAAGGCAACTGGAAAGGATACGGGAAGAGAGAAAGAGAGAGAGAGTGAATATGAGGAAAGGTTTATTTAGCAGAGGGGTTGGAGCCGGGAGGAAGGAACGAAGCAAGGGTTAGCGGAAAAGGGTGAGGTCTTTCCCCAAAAGGAATGAACGAATCCCGCAATTAACACCGAGAGCAATTCTAAGTTTCTCATTTGTGTGCCTGGAGTTGGTTTTGTAGCAGGGTAGGGAAAACGACCTCGTCTCGCTGGTCTCCGTTGAAGAACTGCATCCGTGGAAGGAAAGCTAGGGTTTTCTCAAAACTCTCCACACGCCCATTCCCTGTCCTCTTTGCTCTCTCCCACCCCCCTCTGTTCCCTCAAGTCTTATTCCCCTCCCACGCCGCAGTCTTGCCCATTCCCAGCTCGATCCAAAATTTCCTGCAATTCATCTTATGCCCTTTTGAGAAGAGAATAATTTCCGCATCAAGTCCACGTATTAAATGGGAGTGTTTGTGCGCAAGTCGCGTTTATGACGTCTCTCTAAGCTTGGCTCATTTTCTCTACCCGCTAAATGTGGGCCTTGCCCCCTCACAAGACGGTTTTTTTAAGTTTCCGTCTCTTAAAGCAATGGCTGAATGCTAAGCAGTAAGGGATACAATAATAACCTAACAATTACTACTTGGTGGAAAGCGGTTGAGGACTCGAGGGAGGTTGAAGGGGATCTGATATTATTTCTACCTCGAAATCGTCGCGTTAAGTGGACGAATAGATTTTCAGCGTCGTATTTATGTGTTAAAGAAGGGTTAAAAAGGTATCCGCGGTTTAGGTATATGACCTAAATATTATTATTATATTATTTTTATCCTAAGTTAAAACTCAACGTGTTGCAGTAGTCGATTCAAATGATAAGAAGTTAAAAATATAAGTATATGGATACATATCGAATTAATAACTTGTTAATGCACAAAAAGCTATATACAATTACAAAGCTACAGGGTGCTATAACATAACTTTATTAGGACCATTGATATACACGAATGGATTCAAAAGCCTTTATGGAGCGTTAATGTTTTAGGAGAGCGTTTTTTTCCTTCTCTATTAAAAACCACGAGTATGTGTAGTTACAATGTGAACAAAGCTCTTTTAAGACATTTGAATTCCTCTACTGCAATTTAGTTGCTACAGTTAATTAGTAATTTTAGCAAAATAGTTAATGGGAACAAAACATCATATTCAGTAAGATACACAATTATGCCGGTATTAGCATAAATATTATTTTATTCAACCAAATTAATTTGTAGGTGTAATTTCGCGGAATGAAATGGAGTTTCACTTTGCACTCATTGTCCCTGAAAAAATCAATAACTCATTCCAATGGGCAATGTTGATCTCTTTCTCTAGTATTACATCGAAAATTTTCTCTCTTTAGACATTATTTTGAAGCATTCAATCAAGTTTTCATCAATTAATATGTTTTTGATCATCCAGACCTTCTTTTACTCCTCTCATAATTTAAATAAAAATTAAGGGCACTCTCGGAATTCTAGTAAGCCATCGAAGGATATTTTCGAAACGGTCCATATATTTGTTACTTATAAGTAGACCTTTTGCGGTGTTCGTATTTTTTCTTTTAGCATCCGACTCCTAATCTAAATGCCTGCCAGCCATTCTACCGAGTTAATCAAGAAACGCGACATGAGAATAATGAATGATAATTAAGGAGCAAGCGACGGGAGCGCAAACAGCGTGACCTCCAAACGTCAGGAGTTATCTCCGCTCATCCGTTTATTCCAGAGAGAGACGGGTATTGTGAGTAATAGCGAAAATTACCGAACCTTTTCCGGCATAACATTTCAGCGTGTTGATACCAAACGGCCGAATTATTTTTGATTTCTTTGCATCCCAAAACAAACGACAATTAAAAAGTCTAAAAATAAAGGTTTTCTAATCTACCGAAACATGAGAAATTTTGCACCGCATTCGCCCGTTAGTGAAATACTTTTTTTAAACAGGCCTTAAAGCTACGATCTTGTAGTCTATTAAATTAAAACTAATATTTCCAAGATTTTAGCAAGGACGTGAGTTGAGATAAAAATGAATCACACTAAACTATAATTACTATTTTACGTAAATAAATAAGAAAATTAAAACTTTCAGTCAGACGCACTATAACATTAAAACGAAATTGGTCACAATCATATAATTGCCGTTATCTTTATATATACTATTTCAATATTATACTTCAATCTGTATGATTTTCATAAAAGTCCATACATCATTTCTCTTTGTAAAAAGACGAGCATGCATAGTTGACTAAAGATCACGTGCGATTAAATATTTAATCAGTACATTTAATACATAAATTATTCTTGTATGAATCTCAGGAGGATTCGTTTAAGCTTTTAAATAATTACTATTTACGGATTCAAGAGGGGTAAAAATGGCAATGCTAGGAAAATATCGACAGTTTTCTGAATAAGATTCTGGGAGGTTAATTTGGTAACCAGACACGGAAGATCATTTATTTCAAAGCTGGTAGGTTTTCATGTCAAAAATGCATGTGTGCAAAATAAAGGGCTCAGTCTTTTTGAATCCGAAAAAAAATTAAAAAGACCAGCGAGAAAAGATTGAATACGAGCAGTAGCTTGAACTGTTTGGAATCGTCCAAAACTCTCACGTTCGAGAACAACGCAATGCGTCTTACTGCGTGTCGTTTCGTGTTTTCGAAATTGAGCTAATAAAAAAAGAGGGCCAGCGCGGAATAGCTGATTAGATAAGCAGCCAGCCGCCTTCGCTTTTATTTTGCCTCTACCTGCATATGCGCAACCTGGAAAAGAAATGCACGTTATGGTACTTAAATATATTTAAGCAGGCTATGCGACGGGTATGGCCGCGGGTGGAATTGCCGCATTGAATCACGATAAGGGGAAATTTATAACGGCCTAGCGCACAATGTTGCTGTGGGAAACCCTCACAAATAAAAATAAGAATTCGGTGGCAGTGATATTGTGTATTCTGCGGCCTAAATATAAAATAAGTCGGAGAACCCAAAAAACTATGCAGCCTTTTTTGTACATTCAATTTTCTATATTGAATTTTGAATTCTTCCGAGGCGTGTGTACTGTAATTCTTCCAGTCTTTTTAGTATGTGGATGAATTTTTAAAAAATTGTTTTTGTTCTGCGCGAAAATGTAGGGCGAGGATTTGGAGACCATAAAATTGAAAGACCCTTTTTAATTAATGGATATTTCTTTAGATGCCTGTTGCTACAGCAGAAAGTTGTTGAAATCTTTATCAAAGTTTTATCGGCAAATAGCATAATTTTAACAGTTTTGAAAATATGCATGTTTTAGTCTCCTTATGTCATTTTTGATCAACTTTCTATTGAATTGGGATATTTTCTAATATTACTTTTTAGAATTGATAGGTTGGAGGACTAGTTTCAGTTTCTGTATAGCTCAAAGTTTATCGCCATAGACAGAGAATGTTTAAATTTCCTGAGCTCTGAAACGATATTATAAAAACACTAGAGGAGAACTCGTTTCGCTTTCTCGTTATTAGGTGTAATTTCGCTTGTTAATTATTTTTACATATTTTAGCAAGGGCTCAAATTTGCTTAATTTTGAGGTCAAAGATGAGATACAATCAAGCGTGATGTTTACGATGTTTATATTTATCATGAGTATTAAGTAAATGAAAGTGACCTCGCAAATCAATTGCTCCACTGGACTTCGGGATCATAATCACGAAAAGGCGAATTCACACAACTTGAATAGATTTATACTAAGTAACGTATTATTTTAATATTCTCTCGAGAAAATTTAAAACCTCTAAGCAGAGCTTCCCAAACACGGGGTCGCGAACTTGTCTGAGATACTTTTACTTTCCTCTTCAAGATATTTACTCATCATTCGTAAATTTAAAAGCGTAAGTAAAAAATTAATATTCCATATTTAATTCACCTGTTCATGCTATCAACCAGACTCTCTGGAGATACGTGATGTATGTTAAACCACTTCCGACGGAAGACTAAACAAAGTACGGATCAAATTGTCATAGGGAGAGTTTGTTTATCACTTGAAAGGGTGTCTAAGAGGAGCCCCAGTTCATGAGAACGCTTCTTGCCCTGCCTGTCGATTATATAATTCATCCTATATTGAGAAAGTATTGTAATCGCGAAAAAATTCGACCTTGAGATTTTGACGGAAATATACGTTTGAGGTGTAGCCGAGTCTGAAAGTGGTTTTCGCAATGCCGTGTCTGTCTGTCTGTTATTGGCTCTAAGGCCTAAACGGTAGAGCGGATATGAATGAAATCTCGTACTTAGGCATTTTATCATACAGAGTAGAAGCTATAAATAAATGGTTGGCATGGCTGAATAATTAAAGGAGGTTTATTATACGCATTTTTAACAACAATTTGATTTTCTCAAAAATTTCTTTCGGAGCCTAGACGGTAGAAGGAAAATGAATGAAATCTCGTACTTAGGCATTTTATCATATTGAGCAGAATATGCTTAGAAATGGTTGACATTGATCAATAATTAAGAGTAGTTTATTCTACGCATTTTTAACAACAATCCGATTTTCTCGAAAACGGCTCTAACGATTTTGATCAAATTTCGTACAGTTACTTGAGTTAAGTCTTCAATAATACTACATCTAATATATAAAAATGAATGTGTGTATGCGTATGTATCATAATTTTAAAACTCGAAAACTACAGATCGTAGAAGTAAGAAAAATGTAAGATTTTAACCGGAATAACGAGTACGGTGGTATAATAAAGTTTTTATATCGATTTCATTGATCTGTCTAATTTAAAAAATATTTTCATTTTTTCATTTTCTCCATTTTAATAACATAGGGACGAGTGCAGCTTATTTTTCATTTGAATTTTTAAATTACTTAGAAACATGGTACGAACTTGAGACTTGAATGGTTCTACGAAGAAAAGAACAAAGTTTATTTTTATTGAGGATCGAATCCGAATCCTGATCGAATTAGCATAAAAATGCATTTAGAATCAATAAAATACGTGATTTTATCAGTTTTATTACAATACACATTATAAGCTACCATGACACCTCCCAATGTCGCCGAAATTGAGAGTTCAATGCATTCACAAGGAAAAATTTTAACGTAATATCGTAAGTCAATTTCTGTGTACGATTTTAATTTGTTTACATGGAAACCAAATATTTGTTGTTTTTAATTGAATTATCTTCTAATCTAACATATAAAGGAGAATGTTTGTAAGTTTGTTCGCTTTGAATGCTTTTAATACGAGATAGGGCGGGAGAGAAATGGATAGTAACGGAGGGGGGAGATGGAGAGAGGGAATTAGAGGGAAGGGGTGGAGAGAGGGAGGGGGAGGGCGGGATATGGAGGGGGAGGGCGGGATATGGAGGGGGAGGGAGGAAGAGAGGGGAAGGAGGGGGAGAAGGGAAGGAGAGGGTGGAAGGGAGGGGGAGGGAGTTTATACGTTATTTTCGTAAGATTTTCTTCCTTCATTCATCTAAACAGGAAAATGCGGAGCGGTTTTCTTAATTTTTGCTTTATTCGACGGGTATAACTATGTACTATCTTATTCTTGCGTTGCTTACATGTTACACGGTCAAAGTTTTAGATTCAATAAATCCGTTGTAATTCAACGGGCACTCCTGCTAGTAGTTCATATTTCTCAAAAAATGAATATAAGGCTAGTTTATTCTAGGCAACTTTAACAATAATTTGATTTTCTCAAATTTTCTCAAATTTCGTACCGTTACTTGAGTATACGTCTGCAATAATACTACATACTTCACATTTCTCAAAAAATGAATATAAGGCCAGTTTATTCTTGGGCAACTTTAACAAAAATTGTATTATCTAAATACCGGCTCATACGATTTTCATTTTCTAAAGATAACTAAACGACGCATTAATATATGAGAAAGTTTGTACAATGTATGTTGTACCGATTGTTTTCTTTTCTATTTAGTTACCACATTTTTTCTTTTTATTTGGCTTATTTTTTATTATATTTTTATGTTGTCACGTGGCATTAGGAAGTTGCTTGGTCGATCTCATTTAGTTGTGTCTTGTGTGGTAGCGATTTCCTTAGGAAGTGACTTTTTTCTCCACATCTTTACGTGAGATTAAAGTAAGTATCAGCTTTTACATTCTAAATATAAAGTTGTTCCTGTCATCGATGGGCGACTTTGTCGAAATTTGGTGTCCTCTTTTTTGGGGTCGCGAGGTGTGTTAGATTGATTTTCTGGGTCGCGCTGGGAAGCCCTGCTCTAAGAGATGTCGTTACGTATTTTAGAATTATACGTTTGGAATATTATGTAAAGCAATTTTTATAAAAACACTGTTAAAGTAACCATTTTAAGAAAACTCATGATACCGATATGAAATAATATCACGACCAGGAAAAAAAGAAGCGAAGTCGAGTGACACGCAAAAACATTCAGGTAGTCCGAATTTATGTTTTGGCCACACTAACGATCCTCGGAACGGCCAAAAGACTTTCAAAATCGCTTGTATTTAAAAAAGAGAAAAGCGACGTATCCCATCAACAGATCGAAAACTTCGCTTCGAGCTAAACGCAATTATAAGTGCGAGCATTATACGCACCCACATATTATCCTCTATGGTATCTACACCCCCGCCTCACTCCACCACACTCCTATATAACTATAATTCTTCTCATCCCCACCCCTCATATCTCGACGACCCCCTGATCCTTCAAACGCCATCGTGCAAACGACGCGACCAATCACACGCGGGTTGAAGGGAGTTTTGGAAGGGTTTTGGTCGGGAACGATGGATGTGAGAGGGAAGCATCGAGAGAGCGGCACCGGACCCATCAGAGGGAAGTTCTAGAAATCCCGTGATCCGGAGGGTGAGACAGGTGTTCTCGTCATGTTATGCCATCGAATCACTTCCACTCCTTGCCCCTATTTTGGACCACCCCTAACTGGAAAAAGAGAGACAGAGCGAGAGGGCAGAAAGAGAGAGAGAGAAAGGAGTGATGTATGCGGTTGCGTTTTAAGGGCGCCTATCGCTCATATCTTGAAACCGGACCGACAGACGGAAACAGCGTCGTTCAACTGTTTCCGCGAGCCCATTTCCCTTACCGTGTGTGTTATTTTTTTTCATTCCATCTCTCTCTTTCTGCTTCGGTCGCGGTGCCGTGAGACATTTCGTACAAGCTCGCTCATTAAAAAAGTCTCGGAAACGCGATAGCAGAGTACATACACACACGAGGCAGACAGACTCCCATCCACCATAACCACCCGCGGCTCCCTTCAAACATTAATGGCCGAGCCCGTATCTCCCTGCCTTTTCCTCTCTCTCTCTCTCCCCCTATCTTTCTCGCCATGCAAACTCGCTTTCTCCGTATCCCACCTCTATCTCTTTAACCAATGCGGTCGGAGATAATTTATTTCTGCTCCCCTTTTTTTACTTTTACTACTTCCCTCCAACTACAAATGGTCGCCATTCTCTTGTAATGTCTGCGCACCTTACGTGAGCCGCCTGTTTAAAAACGTTTGCCCGATTTAAAATCCGAGATGTATATCCGTTAATGACCGCATAGAATGCACTCTGTTGTTAAAAAATAATTAACACGATCAGTTTTCTTGAACCTTCTGGGAATTGCAGTAATATTTGCAAAGACTAGGAGAGAAGGATAAGGGCATACCTGATACGATGTTTATTAATAATTGATAAAATGATGAAGTAGACTATAATCTCACTTACTTGTTCTGACTTGCCAATGTCAATGTTCATAGTTTTTTATATGCTCCTTAGAGTGACTTACGTTATTTAACTGCATTAAGGCAATTCTCACGATGAAAGACTAAATAAAATGCAAATTTATTGGCCCTGGTGTAGCGCTTAAATAAGAACGCGGATATCTTACATTACAAGAAAGTAACGAAGGTCTGCGAACAATTTACTAACAACAGCCTATGCCGCGTGATTTGTGCCTCAAAATATTAATTTAAAAAATTGTATTATCGATACGATGGACGTAAAGCCCAATTTTCGCTTTGTTCACAAACACCAGAATAAATCGAATGCCACATTGTTTATATAAAATCCAGGTTTTGTTACAGTCAATAGTAGCCATCATTACTTAATAAAACTGTGCTTAACTACAAAATAAGAACGAAAGAATGTTAATGTAATTCAAGTATAGGTCGAAGTTGGTTTGGATTCACAATTAGGTTGGAATATTCAGGTAGCGAGATTTTTTTAAAATTTCTCTCATGCCTCTGGAATATTAAAAAAAGCCGCCGATGACGAAGACTGCTCAGTGGCACGGTAAATTCTGTTTCTTGACAAAAGAACATACGTTTACCCACGGCAGGTTCATATAGCGAAAAAGGGCGACGTTCCTTGATGGTGCCTCGAAATTTTTTTATTAGAGTGACATGATATCTCGGGGTCATAATTAAAAGTATACAAAAGTGAGAAAAATACTGCTAACTAACTCACTCAAAAATTTATAAAGTGCGGAGTTTCTTTTGGAAAAATAATGTACTTGGTTTCTCCTTGTTAACGAAGTCTGATCTTCTTTCCAATAGGGGAGAAAATATTTAATAAAACTCAGTGAACAATTTTTAGATAAACTGGAACAACATGGATGGCTTTATCTTCGTTCTTTTCTTCCGAAAAGGTGAAACAGCTTTAACTTGATATTTTATTTAAGCCGCCTTGCAAGATCAGAACCGAGGATACAATGGACGATTCATTTCATTAAACGCTAATCCTATTTTCTGGCGGCAAGAATATCGCGTCATAAAAAATAATATTTTCGTCAGTAACGGATACTGAAGGCGACAGAATCATCCTCGCAAAAAAATATGCTTCGCGCAGCAGCCTACAGTTTCGTTATCGGTAACTACATTAGCTGCTCTTTTTTCCATCTGCGACTCTCCCCTGCCTCAATGCGAAAAACGTACTTCAGTAAAATTCTCGAAAACCTTTCATCTCCGCACAATCACTCTCCGTCGATGCTTTTCCCTTTACTCTAGAACCACTAAAAACCTTTCCCTCCCCTTTCCAACCTCTTTGCTTCCCTTTCCAATCTTTCCGTTACTCCCACAATCCTTCTACAATCTCTCTACCCTCCGCTTCCTACACTTCTTTCTTCCTTCCCTTCTCTCTATACCGATTCACTTCATGCTTAAACCTTAATTCAGGTGAGCGTTTTCTATACACATTTCTGTATATAAAAGCACGGTAGTATTATCATTATTTTTAGATATCAATTATTATTAATTTTATGTATATTTTCTCATAAAGTCTATTTCAAATTATTACTTAACGAATAAGGAAATTGTTATCAATTGAAATATACCTTTATTGACAATAAAGTATTTTTAATAACTCAAATGTTTACGTTAAAGAGAAAACTCTTCTCGTAATTATATCATCACCGTTATAGTTATTGCTACGGGTCCAATTTTTTTAACGAAAATAACACTATTTCGCGATGGCCCCTTTTTCATTGCCATCTACTCATAGTCATCCTTTCTATTTCCTTGCCTCTGCCTTTCTCCTCTCTTTCCCCTGCATCTCCTATTCTCATCTCATTCTTCCTGTTTCTTACTCCTGCCTCTTCCTTTCCCCTATTTCCTCTCTCCATTCCTCCCTATTTCTTCTCCATGCTGTCACTCAACCGATGACGCCCTGAGGCTCCTTTACTCCGTTCCACCTCTTCCGCCATCCCAAACACGATTTTTCCCTCCCATCATTTTTCAGTAAGCGTGTTGTAGAGGGGGGGGGGGGGTAGAAGAGGTCGAGAGAGGGAGATCGAGAGAAGTAGAGAGAGATGACCCCTCATTACTTGCAAATGACGTCGCCAGCCATGCTCAGGGGAGCATTCCTCATCTCTTCTGTACGTCAACCCGATGAGTGTGTGTTTGCTAGGTGTGTGAGCGTGGGTTTTACGTATGTGGTAGCCGACAGCGAACCCTCGGAAACGCAGCCTTTTTCGATAACTATCTCTTTCGTATTTTTTTCCGAACGGAAAAAACTATTACTTCTACCTTTTTCATCTATGTTTGCCTCGGCCCTCCAAGCCGTTTATACTTTTTCGAAAACTAAGCTTTACCGTTAAACCTTTTGCCAGCGGTTTAATTCTCTGCTCTATTTTACGCCACGCGTCTACAAGATAAAAGTGGAGGATATCGTACCTATTGTTATCTCTTTTTGCGGTTAAACGGCGGCGTGAAGTGTGGCAGTTCTGTGCTTTCACTTGAATTTCCGCGCCTTTCATTGAAGAGAAGTTAATCCCTTGAAGTACTTACAGACTGTGAAGACTGGAACGGCAAACGCATGATTTTCCGTGCAGGGCATATTTAACAGTGTAAACAATTACCCGCAGCTCCAAATGAGTTTTAAGGTGATAATGTGATTTAAATTGCATTTACATTTTAACCCATTCATATAATGCATATAATGAAGAGAATTCCTAAAAAAAACTTCATTTCAATTTTGCTACTATGATTTTATACTACGCTTTGGCAGTTACACTCTTGTTGCCAAAGTTTTTCATGAACCTCACCTAACTGCGAGAACTGAAAATTCGTCTCTTCCTACCGGGCTTCCATCGTTTTCTGTTTTTTTGTTTCTTTTGCTCCTATGTTTACTTTTGATTGCGCACTTAGTTTTCCTGCCCAGTTAATTACATCGGACATTAATGAATTTCACCTCGAGTGTATTGCAGAAAACATCTTAGCCTCAGAGAAAGTTGAATATGATATTAGTGATTAATTAACGTCCCATCATATTGAAAATCTGACAATATTGTATTGGCCCGAATATTGAATTTAACTTAATTCATTTTCATCGTTAAGGCTAACTGAAATATGATTCATCTCACAGTCAGTTTTGAAAAGGATTGGTAAGTTAATTTACCGACATTTTTGTACGTCACGATAAGATAATTTTTTTCTCTTGTAATTGGCGCTTACAATACGTAATTTCCTGCTCAATTATGTAACATGCAAATAGATTGTCTCTTGTCAGGTGCAGATGGTACGCTTCATGCTAACGTAAGGAGCTAGCTAGTATCATTCGTGTCCTCCCGTCACCATTCCATATTCATAAACATCGATCCCCAAGTTTGTGTGAAGGAGATTTGTTAATGAACAGTTAATTCCCCATGTTTCTGTATTATTTCCATTTTCCACAGGAGCTTTCTTGTGACTCCTGTGTCCTGTATTCGTTTAGAATTATCTATTTGTAATTAATTTTAGCCATTTGTATATTTTCCTTCGCCCGAAAGATTCGTTCATTCAGCTGAGTATATTTTCTTAGCGCAGTGAGGTTTTGATGACAAAAACGGTAGTAAATAACCAAAATTAGACTAAAAAAATCATACGACATTCACTTTACCAGATTATATTCTCTTTTTGAAAAATAATAATACTGATTAATTTAGAAACAAATTTTAGGCATACCTATGCACAAAATCGGCACATTTTTTAAACTATATAAGTCACGAATAATTTCATAGAAGTGTACTCAAAGGTGACTTTTCCTCATTTCTCTTACCTTACGTGTTTTACGTATAATTTTTTCTCTTTATAGATAGAATGTTATATAAAAATCCAACACCGAGTTTGAAAATAAAAATGCCTGGTAATTTCGTTGCCATATAGTTTTTCCTGCTTTGGAAAATTTTAATGATAGCCGGGGATGAAAGACGGAGATTCTCTCGTGTAACTTATAATTAGTGAACAAAACAAAAATGAAACAATTCTCATTAAGATACTTTTAATGATCCTTTCACAAAGAGCCGACGTGAAAAATCACCCGTCAATAATCCCATCATATCCAGTGAAACGAATGAGCTACATGCACCGCGAGAACTTAATTGATGTCGGAAAAAAATAAAACAGCCGGATTCATTACAGCGTATCCATTACCTTATAATTTTGAACTAATTCTAACAGTAATATCTTAGGCCATTTATTTCCATACCTGTACTGTTTTTCGGGCATTCCATCATATTATACCAAATACCGATTTTATTAAAATGCCGCGGACACTGCGAGAAAGAAACGCCTTAATTCGTGTAAAATATTAAATCGTAATGCTGTGTGCTTTTCAAAATTGTTTTTCATTCTCCCCAGTTTCGAAATAAAATGTGGCACCGCGGTACATGAAAGTTAAAATATTCCTATCACAAATAAACTACACTGGCATACAGATGAATTTCAAGCTTGCATGTTATTTTTGAGATTATAGTATCTTACTCAATTATTTTCAGTTAAATTTACCCATTAAATTTTTCATGCGCTGATCTTCCATTCTACAGAATTTCTAACCAGCGGAGAATGTGAGATAGGTAAAGGAGGGGAACATGACCTTAGAATGAAGATAAAAAATGAATAACGTTTGAACGGTAGAAGTAAGTATTCAGGTTTTTCTACAGAGAATCCCATTAGTTAAAATATCTCAGCGATCCTTATCCGTTCTTTCTCCATCTAATTTTCAAAATCGGCTTGATCAATCTCTTCCTATATCTTATTTCTCCCGAAGAGGGTGAGAGGAAGGGAGACGATAGGAAACCAACCATTATGAAATAGAAATGGAGGAATTTCAATGTAAAAAAAGGGTATAGGAATGACAGCGAATGGGGCAAACAGAGTAGAAGATATCCCCTGTTTGTGTTTTGGATTTGTGCGAGAGCATGCGCGAGTGTTGGATGGAAAAGGGGGAGTAGGAAGGGAGTGAGTGTGAGAGGGAGATAGGAGAGAAGGCTTTGTGGAATGGGAGAGGTGAATCGGAAGATGGAAAAGCGAGAGGGGGAAGCAGGGGTTGATTGAGCGTCCGGCAGAAAAGATGCCTTAAGGGGATACCCTGAGGTGCCGATAAAAGGAAGTGGGGATGACTCTGGGAGAGGGTTGGAAAAAGAGCTGGATTTGAATATATGTATTTTACTGTCGAAAAGGGGGAAATTGCGATTGACCGCAACTTCAAAAGCCCGTAAATGCATATGCTGTGTTAATACATATACGGCCATATGCGTTTTCGGTTAATCAGAGTTGACAAAAATGTTGTGTCACTTAAAAACTGTATTTCGAAATCCTTGCAACTTAAAAATTATAATTATTTCCATAGTTTACGAAAACTTATCAAAACGAACAATCCTTTTGATGACAGATCTAAAGTAAGAATTATAGCCCGCTGTATTAAGTAGAGATCTCAAAATATCCATAAAAGTTAATATAGTTAACACTTTTAATAGCAAAAATCGGTAAATGACAACACTTGTAGATGAGACATAAACCATTTTAAATCATCTTACTACATTGTTACAAACTTTTGCTGCTACTATTAAGATTTCAATTATGTTTGGAAATAATATTCTTCGGTCTTACGAGTTTCTAATAAATATTTTTCAGATTCTTCATTAATAAATAAAAATAATAAAATAAAAATTAACAAAGGAGATACCATCAACAGCTTCCAATAATGTTTCGATTTACCCAAACGTAGAATTAAGGATTAGTTAATGTTCCTCGTAACTGTTGAAATCTGATCGATCGCTGTAACCTATTGCTTTTTTTTCCTAGATTAGAGTCCAAACCTTTCTAAAGAGTACGTGTTGCAAGGCGGACTTTAACAGATTCTAGAGTTTTCCCCAAAGAGGAATTGCTCTTCCCTCGCCATTCGTCTTGCACCTACCGTTCAGCATTTGTTACCGACTGTTTCATTCGGCCTGTATCCTTTTACCGAATCCTATGCTCTTTCTTCGATGAGCATCCTCATGAATTTATATTTGCCGGTCTTAAATTTCCTTCCTTCTGTCTATGGAAGCTACAGTCGCTTTACCTTTTTCACGCTCTATTCCCACCTTCCATTCTTTCCTATAGGAGCGATAACAGAAAATGCTAACTCTTAATTGGATCTTTACTAATTGTTACCGGATTTATTAGCAGTTAATACATTTCAAACCTTCTTTTGAATAATTCCTTAAAACTTTTAAATTACGCTCAAATTTAAAGAGGGTCAATAAGAAATAGTGAGTTTATAATAATGAGTTTGCAGTTTGTTTGCCTAACAACAAAACTTGGACCAAGATTCACTGAAGTCTCCTAATTTGTGGTAATAAAATGCGAACAAATTTGCTACATTTTATGCACGTAAATGCTTTACCGCCGTTTCATTTTCATTGTCCAATTGTTGGTCTTTTTAGTCATTTATCACCAACGAACACTTTTTTATGCAATCATAAGGTTAAAAATATCAGTTGAATTATTTAATATATTTTGTAATAAATCTATCGCAAATTTTAGCGAAGACTCATCATACATACACGCCATTAAAATAAATTATTCTTTATCTAGTTCATAAATTTTCATTGTTAATATTACCTTAACTGAAATGGCAAAAGAATTGTAAATGAAAAATGTTGAGATTTCTCGATCAACTAAAACATGAGAAACGGTCGCAAAAAGATTATCTTCGCGATCTAGAATTTCTTATGAGAGACTTCTATTGGCATAAATCACCAATTGGCCTGTGTTGGTTCCCTGCCAGTCCTGCGTGCCGTCGATATTCACCCAAAACTAAAACGCATTCGCTAGTTGCGTTTGAATCATGGAAGCTTACTTCTCCTGCTCTACGGAGTTTAGACTAATTCCGTTTTGGTCGTCAATGGGATAGAACTATTAATGAAACGCTCACTAAATCGCATGCACGAATCAGCGGGTTTCAAATACACTGGCGAAGTTATTGATAGATCCCGCGTGCGCAATGGATTGAAGCCCCATAACTAGTTCATTCGCGCGGACTGGTATCCATTGGCTCGTAGATGAGCTAGTGAAGATCCAATTTGAAATAGGTCATAGGAAAGGAAGTTCTTGCCAGAGAGTCGTTTTTCGATAATTTTTTTAACTATGAAAAGAGGAGACATATATGGACTGAGAGAATTCTTGAAATTAGGAGAAAAATGTTTCATCGTTTTCACTGTAGTTTTTGACGCGCTAAACCGTCCATAATTCTTCCTAACGCAGCGAATTTTCCTCTGGTGATATATCGCTTGAGCGGCGTGTATACTTTCATCTGAATGACTTGTGCGAAAAAGGAACTTTTATCGGCCTATACTAGACGTAGGATGTTGAGCGTGTACATGATGATTGGTGAAGCATCGGTCAATAATGCATTTTCTGTTGTTACAGAAAGATACGCATACGTATGTGCTATTTACTCCATAATGAAGTCAAGAACCAGATTCCTGTGTTCAAAAAAGTTCTCTTTTTTCTTCTTACTGCCGTCATTTTTCCTTTAATAATTTAAAGTATAGTTCAAGAAGCTGAAAAATTAAGCGAGCTACTAATTTGTATTTCTACGGATTTTCTAAAGTATACCAAGTATATTGAACTACCGTAGCATTGCTGATGGATATAGATGTACTAAATCGTAGGTACTGCATGGGCACGTGCACTTTCGAATTTGTTCAATTTTATCATGTGCGCACAAGTAAGGGAAAAATCGATGACTAGATTGTAAGATTTAAGTGATTATATCATTAATTTTTAAAGGCAAAGCAGAGAAATTAATATTAAAAATAAATGTTAAATAAAATAAAAACAAAATCTAGCACATTCTGCTAAAACTATTCTTCCAAATAAATACTTTATTATCGTTTCAGTCAAGAGAGTACTAGTGCATTTTCCTCGGTAATACAACAGTGAAACTCATCCTAACTCCTAAACTGACGTATAGAAACGTAACGCTTGATAAATATCCCGATTTGAATCAACTTTAAAGCTAAGCGATTAGCATCGAGGTCCCTTCCCTCTCAACCCGCTTCTCCTCTCCGCCGGTTCCCTTTTCTTCGCAACGGAGATCCCTTTTAGCCCATCCCTATCGCGAAGTTCCTTATTCAAACGTAAACCCTCCTCTTCGCCTACCTCTTGAATCACCTTAGCCCATAAATTCTTACCCTTACCTCAGTGACCTCTAATTCCCTCCTTCCTTCCCTCTCAACATCCTTTCTCTCTCTCTCTCTCTCCCCCTCCCTCTCCCTTCCCCCCCTCTCCCTCCCTCACTCCCCCTCCCCCAACTCCAACCTTCGATAGATAGAAACCGCCGACGTCGGAACCTTGATTTCTAGCCAGGCGACTCTTTTAAACTTTGAGCCTAACTTAGGGCAAATGAAGAAACCCCCTCAACCTCCTTCCACTCCCTCTATATCCATTCTCCCACTCCCCTTCCATTTTCTACAAATGAATTAATAGATAGAGGGATCTTTTCAATTCCATCGCTTTATCCCTCCCCGGCTATCCGATCTATTATCATTTCCCGCGATTTTTCTTTCCATCTCTAACCTTTTCCAGTCAAAAAAATGAGGCTCATCTTCTTATTTAAATTCAGGATCTTTAAAAAAATGTTTATTCAACACCGTCGTTTCCCAGTCAGTTTTTTCTTTTATATTTTTTAACCTCCCTTGATTGGGAACTTTCTCACTCAAGTCTTCATGCCTAATGCTTTATCTGAGTTTTTTCCTCCAAAAGGATCCGGATCCGAGAGCGTTGAATCAATTTTCTTTTTCTTTTTTATCCAGAATAAAACGAAAAGGTAAGGCGTCATTAGGTCATTTAATTTTTTCGAGGTCAGCTTAGACGGTCGAGTACAGAAAAAATAATTTTTCACGAAGGAAAGTTCGAAAAAGGTTAGGATTAAAAGAGGATAAAATATATTTCTTCGACAGCAGCTCTAAAGTACCGTAGGGGTTAGATTAAAATTTCATCGGGCTTCTAGAAATGATGTCTCCGTTACGCCCAAGTTTATAAATTGCGATCCTGCGGATTTTCCGCCGGAATACCATTTATTTTAGAGTAGGCAGGTAAATGAAGGCCGGCGTTAACTATTTTTTCTTCAATGGAACGGCCTTGAGTTTAAATAAGAGGAAACTTGCCATCCACCTGGCCGCTAGCCACGTAGTCCAGAAATAAATCGCACGTTTTCTCCAGAATATCAAGCATTTACGAGTAATCAGAAGTCGTATGTAATCAGCAACATCTAAAAATTTACGTGAACTCGAATAGAAATTTTCAATTATATTGGGTAAATATTTCACTCAAATAACAAAGAAATAAAATCCATAGCATACTGATTAATAAATAAAAGTTGAATCTAGTACTGAAACGTGAATAATAATTTGTATACCATACACTTTTATTGGACAGCGCTCGTAAATAATATTTCTATAAACACAAATAGAGGGTTTTAAATTAAATTGTTTATTAGCATTTCATAGACATTATGACGTCACTATACGTGTATTTTAGCAGGTAGTATGACCAGTGGCGTAAGGGACACCCCCGCAGCCTCCGCTTGGCGAAGGAGGCACAAAGCGAACCACGGATAAACCGCCTCACGGACAAAGAAAAATGTTAAGAGGGAGATGAAATAAAAGATGCTTAAACTCAGAGCCGGCTTGGTAAATCGCGGGCCCCGGTGCAAAGTGTTTGCGTGGAACCCACCACGAGTAAAAATTTTTCAACGACACATTGTAAGAAATACCGCAGATTTTTCTCTTACTTTGACTATGTTCAGTGTTGAATTCACGTAAGTAACTTAAATAATTAGATGTAAATTTTCCATAAATTGTGATTTCCACACCTTTGAAGATACCGTCACGAAATTTCGCATAGGTATATAATTTTACCCTGCGGGTAACATGGGCTACATGGCGATAAAAATTTGGGAGAGGAGTGCTTAATTCAATAATTATTTCCCACAAGTTTACACATAATTTTCGATTTTTCAGAGTGCAAGGTTTTCTTCTTTCATTCATCAAAATGCCTTTTCTTCGTTTTTGCTTTATTCGACAGCTAAAACTGTGTACTATCTTATTCTTGTTTACATTTTACACGGTCTATGTCTTATATTAACTAAATCCGTTTAAATTCAACTGGCACTTACGCTAGTTTGGTGTAATTTCTTATCATCAACTGGGATTATAAGCTCGTATGATCGTCTGTCCACATATTCAAGAAATTTACTCGGTGTTTAAGCAATTCCTTGGGTACGATAAATCATACAGCGAAAATAAAAAAATATTTAATCATTCATTGATATTTGTTAATAAAGTCACATAAAGAGACTAAAATTACTGAAATTTTAAAAGTTCTTTGAGGATAATATCTGCGAAAGTTAAATTTGAAACCTATGACTAAAAGCAGAAAAATATAATTTAATATAAGTTAGTTTCGGTGAAATCGCCAATTTATGCACTAAAATTAAAAAGAAAAACAATCTAAACATAACATAATTGAATGATCTAGAAAATAAAAATAGTTTTCGACATATAAAAGTTGTTAGAACTATACCAGGGGTCGGAAACCTTTTTGACAAGAAGAGCCATTTTTTCAAAATTTGTATAGAATCCAACAAAACATGAGCCGCAGAGCATATATAATGAAAAAATACGTATTGAATACCGTCAAGCCATATTTAATGAAATCTATTTATTTAAAATCTGCACACACCCATAAAATGATGTTTTGGAGATAATTCGTAAAAAGAACTTGAGAAACAAAAGAATGTTTTACATAATTTTTTATTCAATGAAAATATAAATAAACTTTCAAATGAAGCAAATAAAGAGATTCTTGCAGAAAATGAATCTAGGACTATAGATGAAAATGAGAAAGTTGAAAATGAAATTTTTACTCAACAGTCCATACTGGATCCTTTTATTGAAAACGATTATATTATTATCAATGGAGACTGTCATTGTCGTCTGGTACGCTTTAAGCGGGAGAGTGGTCGTCGGGAGCCGCAGGTCATTCCTCAAAGAGCCGCGGGTTGCCGACCCCTGGACTACACCATACGTCCTTATTTTTTCGGACGTCCTCATTTTTTGCATTAACCCGTCAGAAAGGAATCCCGAAAATTCCGTAAATTAAGATAACATTTAAATAAACCTATGAAAGTCTCACCTGCACTCAGACCGTCCGCTGTAGGAAAAGCTTCCGCCCCAAGTAGATGAAAAAGTTGTGAACATTCGTGGCTACGCCACTTTAAAGGATTACTGGAAAAAAGCACACAGTACAACTCGTTAATTTTGTAAAGAAAATTTTGTATAGAATACACGAACACATATCAATAAAAATATAATTACCTTTCTCCTTATGAATAGCGATTCAGTTAACTTGGCAATGGGCTCCCATTTACGGTATGAAACGAAAAAAACATTGAATGAGAAATGATGAACATAACATGCACAAGTGTTAGTTATTAGTGTGTTAAAACTAACTAACTAAATAACAAGAACAAAATCGGAATTATGCGTTTAAGTTTCCTTAAATATTATTTCCTAACGTGCCTAACATGAAAGCAATTCGCGCCAAGAAAACACGATAGTGACTGACGCATACAGATGTTCTGTTGCGTCGGCCTTACAGCGTTAAAGCGTTAGTTAAAGGTTAGTGGTACAGAAATTTTCTTCTACCCTTCGCTGAGGCCGGAGCATCGTCCGTCGTCCATCGGTGGGAGTGCCATCTGCGTCGATTAATTACTGACCTTAGAGAAAATTCATTCAATCGGCGAATCCTTTGGACGCTCAGCAGTCCTTGCGTCGACGAACGACCTCCAATGCGACTTGCAGTGTCTCCGAAGGCTTGATTTGGCACTGCTTTCCGTCTGGAATGGCAAGAGGCCAAAAGTTAAAACTTACATAATTTTTGGTTAGCAGTTACTTACAGAGATAATAATGTTGCATTTTAAAACACGTAAGAATTTAATATGCGATTTCGGCAGGTACAATCAATAGAATTAATTTTATTCTTTTTGGCGCGATTAAAAATAAATGCGCTTATAGTTTCATTTTGGCGTCTGCCTGTCTGTAATGTTTCGACCGCGCGGGGCCCTGTGCAGCCGCACCGATGGCACTTGCCTCAAGCCGACCCTGCATGAGCTACATGAGAGTATAGGGACACCATCTTGTTTTTCCTCCTATGAACAGAAACAATTGATAATGCAGCTAGCTTGAGGAAGAGCCGTTTTGTTAGTAATTACAACGAAGAATAAACACATACGACCCACGCCTGCGATCCATTTACAAAATGGTATACTTAGAGCAGAACCGTTTGCAAAAAGCATTTCTATGTTACACTCGGAACGTCGGAACGTATATGCCCCGTAATATGTGTCTGGTGTACAAACAACATTCGCAAAGATATTAACGATGAAAGATCCTGACCAATGATATGAGAGCGGACTTGGAGTGCGTGAGGGAATGAAGACTTCACTAGCATCCCTGCATTCAGTCATAGCGAAAACTTTGCTTCTTACGGAATTCGCTGCCTTTTTATTCCAGTAGTTGCATTTAGGTGAATTTGAGCATTACCAAGGCATCAACAACAAATAAAAAGTCAGAGCCTGCACTGATTTGTGATTTTCTCATTCTTGCTTGTAAGTAAAGCTGTGAATTAATTAAAGTGTGTTTTATTGAAATATTTTCCCTTTTATATTAACATAAAATTTGATGACCCTTATGTTTTAAGATGTCTAAGTTAAATCGGCTAACAATAAGTAGTGCTCAAAAACGTAAATTAAAATGAGAATGTGAACGTTTCCTTCAAAAGAATGCGAAAAAATTGACGTTTTTTTTTCAAACAATTAGTAGTTTGCCAGCGTCCAGAGTAAAACATCGCAGTGACGCTAAGGATGTATGCAAGACTGGGTAATGTACAGTGTAGTGATAAAACTAGTTTAATAATGAGTAGTTCTAGTTGTATTCCTCGTGAAAACGTTGATGTAATGGTAGAGAGTGAAGAATTTTCAGAGGCGAGGTGTTCCTTAGATTTTGATAAATCGGTTTGCCAGTATCCTTCGGATAGAGGAAAAGTTTCTGAAAATATTGATTATCCCAAAAATAAAACAATTACTTTGAGCTATTGATCCTGCAAACCGAAAGGGGTCTTTTCCGACAGACGGGAAATACAACGGATATTTCAGTGTAGATTACTATTATGAAACAACTCATACAGAGCAAAAAATACCTAGAGATGAAATTTCTTCACTTAACTGCTATAAATTATGTTTCAATTTTTACTACCAACGAATCAACATGCGAAATCTCTAACTTTTCTCGAAATTTCCGGAAATGGAACTGTGAGTTCTGTACCAACTGAATAAAGAAAACTTTGATTCTAGTTTGCGAATTATGTTGTAGCTTAATTCGTATTATGCCGCAGGAATTTGATTCAGCGATGTCTTTTCGTGGTTTCTCAGATTAAAACAGTTTGATGTCAAATAAACTTTGTTTGAATAGCCCGTATGTATTTTTATATTATTTATTTATTTTTAGTTTATTCACTTTCAGAGTAATGCGATCAATTCCAACAGGTGGTCTTTTTATTATCCTTCAAGTGTCATTATTTTCCCAAATCTTAAGTCACAGGTATAAGATTTTAAATATTTATTTCTGCTGGTTTACTAATATTTATTTTAGCATCTTCTATCAGGTGATATAAATATAAAATGTAAAGTAATAAAATAATCACCTGAACGTTTATCCAGCTTCAATTACCTACTTCGTTTAGCGCGAAATTTTGTTTATTTAAATAAAAATCAAGATAATATGTTGGTTAGCAATCTTATCGTAAAGAAATAAAACTTGTCTTCGCGGTAGGCATTTCGTAAACAAGACAACATCTCGAATGCCTTTGTTTCCAGTATGACAAAAAAATTAGATTTTTAACAGCATATTCTCCCGATAAAAAATAGCTCGAACGAAATAGGATTGTCGTGAAATACTTTATCTCCCTGACGAAATTAATACCTTTTATCCTATGCTTATTTAAAAAAATAAGAAAACACCATCAAGATGTAATGACTTTTCGGGTGGGTGATGCCTTTAGCATTCAATTTGATCCGCCGAGAGCGATAAGGAGGGAGTAAAAAAAGAGGAATGTGAGCGGCATCCCACATCCCCATTTCCAACGATCCACAATTCTACACTTGAGGGATGGGGAGATGCTCGGGGTGAAAGAGGATGGGGAAGGAGATAAGAGGAGAGGGAAATAGAGGCTCTAAGGAGAGTCGCCGGAAGAAGGAAACGCAATAATCAATCACCTACTTCACTCACACAGAGACCACTTTTCCAATAAACGTGAGATATGAATCACCACGAAATCATTCCTTCACTCTTCTTCGTGCGACGGTTAAGAATGCCTCCTCCCTCCTCAAAGACTCCCTCATTCCACGCCACTTTTCGTTTCATTCTTGCATCGCGTTCTAAACTTCACTTCCAAGCGTCTTAACTTCCTTCCCGACGTTACCTCTCTCTGCTCCTCCGGATTCTCATCATCTTCTCTTTATACCATCTGATGTCTTTCTTTACCGCTTCTCTCTTCTCTTCCACATAACCTCCTGCTTTTCTTCCCCTTTCATCTGTACTCTCTCACTTCTCCTAGTTAAGATAAAGAAAACGCCATACACTCTCCAGATAGTATTATTCCTGTTTTCACTACAAAATATTTCTTTCTACGTTTTCCTTTTTTTTTCAAATTCACCCTCGATCTTCTAAATTTGCGGACTCACATGTAACACGTCACCCTTACCCAATCCCCCTTTACGTCTGAAAGGCACTTTCGTCCCTGCAAAGGACCCTATTTCTTCTATTCTATTAAACATTTACATCTCCCCGTCTACCTCATTGCGTAAATGCATTCTGGGAATGGGGTCCCATTTTTCATTACTCTTCCAACTCCTCCCGTCTACTCAGCCTCTGCAAACCTTTCCTCTTTCTCGCACTACATTTCTATACAGTCAACCAAAACTTTGCTTCGCTTAAATACCTCCGGGCTCTATCCTCCTTCCTTGAGTTACCTGCCAATTTAATTACTCGCTCAGTTATTCCTCTCCTTGTTATCCTCTCGTAATCCACGCTATTTCATTCTCCTCAACCTTCCATAAAGTCGTCTTGATCCTCCCAGTAATTCTTTGTCTTTGGAGAATATCTCTCCTATTCTCTCCGTATTATTGTTTCAACATACTCTTATCACTCATGATTACATTTCTCAGTAGCTATCTCAAGCTGTCCTTGCACTATCATCTTTCCTTTACCCTCCAATCTTTCATAGTCATTCCATACGATGCCTCGTCTAAAACCAAAACCCCACACACTATAACTCCTGCGTCATTCTTCCCCCCTACGCAATTTTCTATTCCAAATCCAACTCCATTCCTCCTTCACGCATTTCCATCCACTGATGCCTCACCATTCATACCTCCTCTCCCTCCCCCCTCTTATTCTTGCCACATCCTAAGTCGAAGAAAAACTTCTTCGCACGCCGTCCACCCACCTCATCCCCAACCTCTCCGCTCCCTTTAATTCATCTCCCTACTCATCCCATTCTCCTATCTCTCTTCCTCCCCCCTCCCATCTCACTCGGGCAGACTCATTCCTCGTATTTCAAACGTTATCTGGCCCTTCTCGCGCTTCATCTCAATCTCCTACCTTTCTCGAAACCACCTCACCCTCCCTCCCATCCCGTCACTTCTCCCTCCCTCCCTCCACACCCTCGCCGTTCAACTCTCTCATCCCGTCTGGCTCATCCTCTCACTCCCTAACCCCGCATTACCCATCGCTTCCCCATTTTCCCTCCCGCTCTCTTTTTCCCTCTCCTTATTCACCACCCTCTTCCATCCCTCCCTCTTTACCTCTCATCTCGGTGTTATTCCTTCTTGCGCCCCTATTCCAAAAAAAAAAAAACCCTTCCGGGCCTACATAAGAATAATTTTCGCTCTCCTCCTCTCCATTCTGCCGTCCCACTCTTATTTTCTTCTCTCTTTGCTTGTCAACCGCATCACCTCCAATCCCTCCCTGATCACTCAAAAAGCCTCCTCATTTTCCCTCTCCTATCTCCTTCCTACTTTTCAGGAGCTGGAAAATATATCAATCTCCGTGCACGTCTCGTCCTTTTCCTTCGTGTTTTACTCCCCCTTCGCGCTTATAACGGCGAATCTCGTTGATGATTCTTTACTTGGAGTTGAGGATTATAACATATTGTCCTCAAGATTCGAATTTCGCTTCTCTTTTCGGTTACATTTTATTTCGGCAAAGCTTCTACTGCGTGAATATTGCGGTTACTTCGTTCATGGGGAGGTTAATAATTTAAGAATTATTCTTAAATTTTCGATTTACTTTATCGAAAGAAACAATTTCAATTACGATTTTTTGGATTTAATATTCTTGGAATACTTTGTCCACCTATTCCTCGCTTTTCCCTTTACATTAGTCCCTAGATAAGACCGTGTAAAGCGAAACCATGCAAAGTGAGTTAGGAATACGCGAGGTTAAATCTGAGCGCCACCTTGAGGTCAACATACAACAATTCAGAAACATCGCGCGTAATCATCACTGCCTCTTTTTATCTTTCCTTACAACCCCTATTTCGAACTGAAACATTTTATGCTTTTTAATGCTCGAAGACCGTTTTAAACCGTGCTAAAGCGAAACTTATAACCATGAAAGCTCCCAAAAGAATATCGTGAGAAACTGGAAACGTGAAATTTGAAGGATGAGTGTATTTATTATAAAATCTTTTACATGCGTTCGTCCGATATTTATATATATATATATATTTTGGGGTAGACCATTTTTTGTTCCCTCATATATCTTGAACGAATGATTGGATCGTAAAGAATGCTAAATTGTTTGAAAGCTTACGGCTTGCAGATGGTTTTTAGCCCAAAAAATTTCGTATCTCATCTAGATGTTAAACTGTGAATGTTCAAACTTTCCAAAAGTCTATTTGGTTGCGGTGGCTCTGATGGTGAGTCTGGGGGCGTTTTAGTAACAAGAGATTGAACTACCATACATTCACAGCATTCTGCGTCCCAACGTTAGAAATGATAGCGGGAAATACAGAATTCAACGTGAGTTGTCGTTTTGACCAATATATGGCGAGAGAAGTAATAACGCTTAATTGTACGAAAATTTTAGCTTATTTCTGTTATATCATTTTATACCTCAATAATGTTCACTATTGGTTAAAATTTTTGAACTTTTTCAGAAAAGAATTAACAACTCGTAATCATTAGATCAGGGGTGCACAACATACGGCTCGCAGCCAAATGTGGCCCACCGACACCTTTTGTCTGGCCCGACTGAAGCTGGGAATAACTCAGCTGGTTAATTCCTTTTATATTAAAAATACAATTAAAATTTGTAAGTAAATTATATCTGTTTGCCACTTCAATGCACGTAAAATTTATGGTAATTAATAAATCGACAATAGTGTAGTTAAGTTTTTATTATGGACAAAATTTTCCGTGTGGCCCGCTTAGGTCCAATCAAGGTCGGTTTCTGAGTTGTGTACCCCTGCAGTACATGGTTCCTCTGAGAATGTATTTTTATTCCTCACGCTGCGGTAGGTGGCTTCTGGGTAGAAAAGTATCTTCGAAATTTCAAAACTTGCGAAATGGGGTGCCGTGGCGAGGGCGTTGGCCTGCTACGCTGAGCATACCCGTTGAAAACCTGCGAAAGTTGCATTTTTTCAATAGATCTTGCGGCCACCTATTTGCGTGTTTAGAGGAGAGCACGCGAATCAACGCCTCATCCTTCGGAAGGGACATAAAACCGTTGGTCCTCCTTGGTGCTTTTCAAAGATTGTAGGCTAATGCTGGTACCGGGTTTCTCTTCTTATTAGCTTTGTGATTTAAACTGACTAGCCTACTAGCGCTAGAGTCTTATGAAGTCACAAAGTTCCACAAATCACGAACTTTGACATCAATCATTGTAATAAAGGGATTGAGATATTTATGTTCGTTATTTTTCATTGAACGTTACTCATTTTCACACTTAAAATATTGAAACAAGTAAGAATTTTTTTAAAAAATTCAGATTCTTAGCTCTTTATAAAAGAGTTTGGTGCCCTGTACTTGTCATTACTATAACTTTACATATCATTTACGTAATAATCTAATTCCATAAGCTGGAGTAAGTGGATTTTGAATATAAAGTTAATAACAAAACATTTTTTAATGAAGCTCAACCTTGAAAACCTCCTATCAAAGCGAAATTATTAGATAAATGATACGTAAAATAACAGTAATGAAAAGAATATGACACCAAAACCTTTTATAACGAACAAATAATCTGAAAATTTTCTTGTTTTATTCTTTTATAAAGCAAAAAGATTTCATTTTTGAATTTTTTAAAATTCTTACTTGTTTCACTGGGGCGTCCGAAATGATATACGTATACTATTTTTTCGGACGGAAAAATTTATAGCAAAGAATAATTCTACGGGCACGACAGATAAAATAATAATAAATTACGAAATGAGATTTGTAACGAGGTTTTTAATTGAAACTGTAATAAGAAATTAAATACGGATGCTTCGAAATCAATCCTACCGCTTATAATGCGCCGTTAACATTTTTATTTCTCCCACTTTGAGATTCAATTTACGATAAATGCCCGGAAAAATAAATCGCCTCAATCGAATCTTTTTAAACCCTCATTTTTAGTACATCCTTTTCCGTGTTTTTATTTCGCTTCTCCTTTTGTTTTGGTAAAAAAAATAAAACCAATCGACGCTTTATCCGAGTTAAAACCGAGGAACGCAACCGCCCATTATCTCCTATTTCTCCATCCCCCCAAAACCTCGCGTACTTCACCGCACGCCGCCGTAAATCAATCTACCCAACGCCTACTACATCCGTGACCTACTTTATCTATTTTAGAACTCCCTCTACCTACCCCTTCATTTCTTAGTCTATCTCCGCTCTTCCCTCCCATTATATACCCTTCGGCCTTCGTTTCATCCCTAATGGAAACATTCCGACCACCTCCTCACACCTTTCTTCTCGTTCCTCCGAACCGATCACATTTTCCGTTCGCTCCGAGGTCCCTTCGCCGATCGCATCGACACCACGGGGAAAATAGATTTATAAACACAAACACTTCGTTACCTCTGGGGTTACGGAGCCCACCCGTGGGTAAACAGCTCTCCTTTTCGAGGGATGAGGACGGTGGGGAAAGGCAGGAAGTCTGGGAGGATGAGAAGGATGGAGGAGTGAGAAAGGTGGGAGTCGAATTAAGTGCGTTTCCCTCCGAGAATAACAATGGGTTGATAGCCAGGAGTTCGTGACGATGGCTAGATACAGAAAAAAGAGAGATAGCTTTGAAGTTTCTTATGCCCTTCGAAATTATCGGTGCAATTCACGTTGCGCGCCTGACGCGATCCGTTTCATGAGGTGATTAAAGCTATAGCAAATTCTGGACGGATTGTTTCATTTTCCAGCGAGTCGGATTTGTTAGGGTGAGAAATACAAGTGGTTTTTCTGATGGCGTGCCGCGTGATGGCGTGAACTGCCTTTTGTGGTCTGATAAGATTTTCTTTGCACGTTCTTCACGGTTTTCGCGTGATGGGATATAAAGGTGACCCACGTAAACCGATGGCAGTATATTCCCAGCATTGGGTCTTAATTACTTACGAGGCTTTGCCGAACAAAATAAAGCCAATCGAAATGAAAATATCATTCGAATTAAATAAATCAATTAGAAATTTGATATCAGAATGCATTGTTTCGGTGGCGTTTAATGATGACTGTGTGTGTTTGTGTGCATGTATACGTTGAAATGATAAAATATCAATTTTTACTTAAATAACTGTACCCATGGAATATATGATTTAAAAACAAATAATTACTTCTATAATCAGTAATACTATCACTTTGATTGTAAATTAAATAAAAGTCATTTTTATAAATTTAAAACAAAAATCTTGTTTGGACTTATTATCACATGTATTAGTGGTATTTACGAAAATGAAACTTCCATGTGAATTATATATTTTATAGCAACTCAATTTTTGACGGGATAATTTCGACATATTGATTTTGTATTTTTGTTGACCTTTCTTACTTTAAATATTTATCAAATGTTACAGAAAGTCTATCTATGTTAACAACGATTTTCCATTCATTTTATAGGTGAAGTCGCCATAACGACCAAAGATCTAAAACTGTCAGCTTGTGAACAAGTTGGACCTCTGGCATTCATAAGTGTTTAACCCGAAACGATTGATCTCAAAGAAAGTGAGAAAAAGGATTTGAAACTTTACAAAAACAACGGCGTCTGAAATTATTTGAAAAAAACACCGTGGCTGTTCCTCACAGTATTTATCCAAGAAGGACCTTGTAATTAAACCAAAAAAATGTTCCCGAAGGGAGAGAAACTTTCGAAGGGAGTTCCATCCCTTATAGAGATATCCTTCGTCATCATTCTCCTCGTGTCTCCCCTCCAAGCGAACTATCCGCCGCTCGAATGTCCGGTAGAGTGCGCCTGTCACTACTTCCGTATCAACTGGGTGACCGAGTGCTCCGCTAAGAGTTTGACCGCCATTCCCTCGGGCCTCAGCCAATCTGTGTACATCCTCGATCTGTCCAAGAACAAAATCTCCGGCCAGAATGAGAGTCTCAGCTTTCCCGAGGGCATCAGAGTTCGAAGGCTCCATCTTGCCGACAACAAAATGATCGAAGTTAGCAAGGACACCTTTGTCGGGCTGTCATACTTGCTGGAGGTCGACCTGTCCGGGAATTCCATCTCAAAGTTTGACCGAGAGGCTTTTCTTCACACCCCGGGACTCATCTCGCTGGAATTGAGACGAAATCCTCTCACGGGTAAGTTCGTTAAATCTACCCCTATCTCTCCGGGTATTATCTTGACAAGGTCGCTAGGCCATCACGTCATACGCGGGATATTTCTAAGAACAAAACGAATCTCCCATAACGGGCATATTTAACTTAGAAATGTTTCGCTAAAAAATCCATCATTCTCTACCGTGGACCTTACATTTATTTAAAACGTCAATAATATACGTAATTTATGTGGCCTAGGATTCCTTTTTCTAGCTTTAATTATTTCTCTGCTTAAGTCTTCTTTCGAAAAAATAAAATCATTAATATGTTGTTCATTTTCCGTTAGTATTATTATATTTTGACTTATATATATATATATATGAAAGCCTCTTCCCTAGCATTGTAAGCTTTTTTTTTAAATTTAAATTAGCACATAATCATTTTCCCGTACAAAAACGTCCAAATAAATCTTTACACCATAAAAAAATATTTTGTTTGTAACCGATCAGCTAAATTCTCCTACTAATATTCTTTATATAGAATTAACTGAGTTTTTGCAATACCAAAATTATTGATGCATTGCTCCTCTCAACTTATAGGTCCTGAGACTGGCAAACCTTTTGTGATATCCCGCTCTCTCAAGACCCTCGACCTTAGCGATTGTCGCCTGCGTCAGTTGTCATCTGGATTTTTCGAAGAAACTACAGCCTTATCGGAGCTGGATCTGTCGGGAAATCCGTTGGAATCAATAGATTCCGATGCCCTCAAGCCCCTTGAAGGGCTGGAGAAATTGAAGATGAATAGGTGTCGCCTCGCATCGGTAGCTCCCACCCTGCTCCGCAATTCACAGCACCTCAAGCATTTCGAGGCAGCTTGGAATCCTAAATTGTTCGCTGGGAGTAATGAACCGACTCTTCCCGATCTCCTCAAAGGACTCGGTCGACTGGATCACCTCGACCTGCGAGGGACTGGCCTCACAAGCGTACCGAGTAAGTTCAACATTTGACTTTTGATTATTTTTTAATAGTGGCAAATAAATTTGAACGCGTAGCAGTTTTTTATGGAAAACGCTATGATGACTGAGAATATAAAACGGTGGTATGATATATTTCTATTAATAAAGAGGCTTTTTTACCTAGAAATATATCGTAATTAGCTCCATTGGGACTAAGAAAGTTTTATTTCCATATTTAAGTAATTCCATATATTATTTTGTTTCGTGCCTCAAAAATAATCTCAGGGAAGGCTGCTCTGTTCTTTTACTGAAAATATAAAAACTTTTTTCCTAAAAAGGTTTTTATTAACGATTTTAAAGGCAAAGTTTATGCACCCCATAATAAAATAATAATTCTGATAACTATGAACTGTCCTACGCAAAAACACCTCTAGCATAAATGATACAGTTACATTCGGTTAGCTAACGGAAGCTTAGAATTAATACTTACAATTAGAGAAAGATTCGGTCATCTTAAAAGAGTAATGACCCCAACCTAATGCATGCCTTTATGTAGCTGCAACGAGCAAGTAATAAACAAATTTTCTTTAGATTTAAAACTTAAAGTTCTCCAATCAATTATGACTTAACATTACGCACATATGCCGCCAACTGGATTTAATTACAACCACCACTTCATTCTATTCTAAGACGATGCTTATTTCTAATTGCCAACAGGTGGGTCATTCAAGGATACCACGGAGCTGGCGTGCCTCATGCTTGCCGACAATGATATATCGACGTCATCCCAAACATTATCCACAGCTCTATCCACCTTGGAAAATATCCACGAACTGGACTTGGCCGGATGTCACCTGAACCTCACCTCGCTCTCCTTTTTGTCAAATATGACGAAGATCCGAATCCTTCGACTGGGGAGGAATGACCTCTCCCAAACTTTGAAATCTCCGGCTGCCGAAAGTAGCGATCCTAACATCACGGACATGGATTGGTCAATCTCCCACCTCAAAAAGATGAAGCGGCTTTCCTTGGATCGCTGCGAGCTGACTCGCCTCCCTAACGCCGAAAGTCTCTCCCAATTGTCTGAAGTCCTAGTCGATCTCGACGTTTCCGATAATCCCTTGGGCGCGAGTTGCAATGGAGATAACTGCTCCCCTACGAATGAACTAGATTCCGCCATCCTGACCGCTCTGTCTAAATCCGTCAAGAGCCTGAAAATGCTCCAGACTTTAGATATGTCGAGCTGTGACCTCACACAATTGCCTAGCGACACATTCTCAAAATCCTTGCAGCTTAGGAGGCTCATGCTTTCCGGGAACCCTCTGATGAGAAAGAAGGACGGTAAGAGGATCCCGGGAATAGAAGCCGGCTTATTGACACCTGCCCACCGCCTGGAAATCCTCGAACTTGCCGACTGTGGATTCACCGAGCCTCCCTCTCCGGACTCGATGCCAGAATCTAAGAGGGACGAAGATTATTCAATCGAAATCGACAAGAAGAAAAAGAAGGAACGTATGGAAGACGACGAAGACGCCATCTTGGACGCTACAGACGACGAGGCGGGACCCAGCCTTAGGGAACTCGTCCTGGCCGGAAATCCCATGGTTTTAGACGGCCCTCTTCCCCCTTACGTTTCTTCCCTCGAAAAGCTCGACTTGTCGAGGTGCGGTCTCACGAAGATACCTCCCAACGCTCTACTTTGGGCAATGAACCTCACCCACTTGTCACTATCCGGCAATCCTCTAGGATCGGTGGGAAAGACCATCGAAACCATACCGAGACCAAATTCAATCGTCGACAAGAACAAGAACGCCTTGGATGGATCAGTCGATGGCAAGGATGGAGACGCAAATAAGGATATATCCAACTCGACCACGGTCGAAATCATTCACGTGGAAGATAAAGCGTCTACCCCTGATTTGAGCTTCATATCTAACCTACCCAAAATTCGTTCTATCGATCTGAGACGATGCGGTCTCACGTCACTCTCACCCTCAGCTTTAGCGACCGCCAGTCTGGAGTCTCTCCGGCTAGCAGGCAATCCTTGGATATGTAACTGCAACCTAGTCGCACTATGGGAATGGGCTTCACAGAGTGGCAAAGACATCCTCCTACACCGACCCCCTCCGACGATAGGTGCACCTGTCGTGGCTGCCGCTTCTATAGAGGAGGAGCACGCATTGCGTTGCACGGCGAGAGACGGAACGAGGATGCCATGGTCTCGATTTATACTCTCGACCCATCAGCTTCACGACTGCGGTCCGCCTCCGGCTAAATTGGTTGCCTTAGCCTCTCTCTTGCACCAAGAACCGGAGCATGTGGAGATAGGATCGTCCGTAACCAGAGATGTTGGCTCGCCTTCCTCATGGGCGGCCTTGATAGGATGTTCCGCCGGTCTGTTAGTTCTTGCTCTCGTGATAGCGATGGGAATAATTCTGCGTAACAGAAGGAGGAATTTGAAGATGGTAACGCCGGCGCCTCAGGGTAACGCGCTGCTCCTGAATCTAGACGAAGAGGACCTGAGTCATCCTGGAACGGTTAGATGGGCGGCAAGACCATACCGAGAAACTACCCAGCGTTAAAATAAGCTGGGATACTTTTTCTTCTCGTAGTATTTTAATGAAATCTCAAAAATGTGTGCCTTTATGAAGTTCTAACACGTTTTTTTTTTAAAGGATATAGCAGGAGTATTTTCTGCTGTGTATATCTCTCTCATACTTGGTCGTGCGGGATAACTCCATGCGATCGGTCGCATAAGCCATTTGAGATGGCACCATGTTGTGTTGCATACTAACGACATGTCTTTTTCGAGAACGCGACACCTATAATTAGTCGTTTTCGACGTCACTGCAGTTCACGGCCACCTGTGCTGTGATCGAAAGAATGAAGAAAGGAATATGAAGCAGATAAAGTTGATTGTGTGATATTTTTGGTTTCCCGCTACAAAAAATCTCCTCGTGTCTTCCATCTGTCACCCATAGAGTCATTCAAGTATCGCTATTTCTCATGGAAACCAAACATTTACTGATGTGACGTTATGTCACATCTGTATGTAAGTCTACATATTCAATTGTTACTCAGTCAGGGACATGAAAAAATATACGCTTGTCTCATAACGTTACTTATTTATACCCTGGACGCAGAATAACATCATTATTTTTGTATTTGCTCCATGCATGTAGATTTACATTAGCTGGCTACATTCACTTCCTTTTTGCTGCGAATCCAAATTATTATCCGTTTTTCGGATAACATTTCTAACTTCCTTCACTTGGATGTAAGACTGATTATCATGAAAATGAGTTGAAGAAGATGAAGAATACATTTAAAAATTCCTTTCACGAAGGTGAATTTTTTAATTTCTACTGGAATATTAATGAAAATTCTAGAGCTGAATGATTGAATTTATTTGTTAAGTACATTATTTTCTGTAATGTTATTTAGATAAACATCTTCAGTATTCTAATATATTTGGTTGTGTTTAAAAGTGTATGTATCATTTGTAGGATTTCACCTACTTGAAACTTATTTATATATGTCTACAAATAAATTTATCCAGAAAATAAAAATATTTACTTTTTATAACTATGCAACCTTCAATCTCATGCATGACCATTATCGCAAAATTCGCAATTAGGATAGATTATTATCAACTACTCCTACAAAATAAGTGCAACATTCGTCATGTATATAATTAACGTGGAAGTAAGCCGCCGCATGTAAAATAAAAGCATGCGTGATTAATTACGTTTAAAAATTGTCAGCAGACTAATGTAATTCAAGAATAGAACTAAATAATCCTAGGTCCGAATATATTAACAAATTTCCCTTATTTCCTTGAAAAAGTTTCATGTCACTGTTGTATTACTATATTTTGAATAACAATTAAACAATAGCATTTATGATTAAGCTACTAATTTCGGATAGGAGCAAACATCTAAACTTTCAGAAATTTTTAGAAACTTCGAGCGCAAGAAAATTATTTAGAAATTTCGAATCGGTGGTTTTAACAAGCAACTTCATAAATTACGAGATCCCGATACAAATTTGCTATAAATTTCGTAAGCGACGTTGCCTCAGAGGAATTTTCCTGGATGGTAATTCTATCATGTTAGGAACACGAATCGATAAAAAATGACTTCCAAAATTTCCCTCGGAGACGAGTTCAACTTAGCGTCACTGACACCTAACCGAGACGCTCTTATATCCTACATCTCCATCTACAACACCCTCACTGCCGTAACCTCATGACAACCCCTCCTCCGAGAACCCCCTTACCAACCTTCTTAATCCTCCCTTACAGACGTCTCCTCCCGTCCAACTTCCTTCAAACCATTCCTCCCTCTTTCCTCACCACACCCTTACCCCTTCTTAAAACCATTCCTCTCGCTTACAGGCCCGTCTCGCATCTCTCTCATACCGCAACCTCCTATCCCACGTCATCTCTACCCTAGTGTGTCATTTCCTCCCTCAGTCATCATCACATGCCGAGAAACCACCCTTCAACCGACCTGACTCCTACTCCAAAAAAGCTAGCCCCTTTTCCTCCTCCAATATGCCCTAGGAGAGAGCACCCGCCCTCCACCCCTCAATACTTCCGTCTTGAGAACATCCTGCAACCCCATCCTTCGGCTACTCCGTCCGCCTTGAACCCCGTCTCCTTGTGCGTACGTTGGAAGCAGAGTAACGTAGAGAGGCGAAGAGGAGAAGGCGAAAGGAAGGGAAATGAGGAGCCGAGGAACGGAAGGAGAGGTACATACAGTAAGGAAATGAAGAGGAGAGAAGGAAGGACAGAGTGGAAAGGAAAGGAGACGATGGCAAAACATAGAAGGGAAAGAGATTTAAATGATCTGGCTGACAACGGGGAAAGAAAGCGGAAAGCTAGAAAAGCGAAAAAGAGGAAATGAGATGGCGAGTATTTTGGACAGAAAGGAAACGGGTTGAGGGTAAAAAGGGCAGAGAGAGAACGGAAGATCCTGAAAGCGTCGGAGTGTAAAAGTGCGTTAGAGTTATAAAAATGTTTTCTTTATTTATTGTTAATTGTTACTTCTATTTCTCCTATATGAATATAAAATTAATAAATATAATAGTAAATATTCTGAGAATATGATTAATACAGTATTTATTTTTGCAAATGGTGTATACTAACAATGCTAGTTTGTCGTGAGCTAGGTTTATTAATATTTCGTCACAACTCAACAGCACCAAAATTGAGTAATGTCGAATAATGTGTGATTAGAGGACATATTATTTACACACCTTGATTTATCATATTAATTAAATGGAAAACAAAATGTCTTCGGGCATCTTTCTTTACACTTGCATTTTCCCATATGTTGTGTCGAAGTCGACCGAAGTAGGCGGAATACTTGACAAATTTTTGGGGCCCCTCAAAAATATTTAGAATTTTCCCCGTCATTTGACGCAAGTAGTAATATCTTTATGGTAATGAAAGATTTCATCGCTCGAAATGAAGAAAATACCCATCTCAAGTGTTTGGCATTGTTTGGTCCTATCCCTATAATGTTACAATTATAGAATTTCCAGTTTTTTTAATTGAAACGTTTAAAGAATCGATAAAAATAAAAACGATATAATAATTTCCTATTTTTTTATATAAATGGGGGCCACAAAATCTTGACTTGCGCGAGGGCACCAAAACCGTAGTTACGCCTCTGCGATGATGATGTAACGTTTACATAAAGGATCCTCTTTAGCAATATCTAAAAAATCAAATAGTGTACTATATAATTCACTTAAAAAATGGCAGTAAACAAAACATTTTCACAAATTGAAATGTATCATCGACCGAGAGCACCGTCCAACGCTCAATATTTTTTATTCATTCCACGGTCAAATTAAGTAAAGCGATTTTTAAATGACGTAACTGCCAGGATAAAAATAAATAACACATTCAATTTGTGACATTTTAAAACATTTTTAGGAAAACAATTTCTCAACCCTTGAACCAAATTACCTGATATTCGATATAATTGCTTTTCAGTCAACACCAACAACATGTCGAACCATTCGCGATATCTATTTTGGATAAGGTGCTATAACCGCCTATCATATCACCGTCTTCTCCTACTCCCCTCTATTACTTCCACGCACCCACACCTCCAACTAAAGGCGCACACACCTAAAGCGCTGAAGCTTTTCGTCTGCTCTCTGGATTTCGTTAATAAATAAAGCGGGTCTATAATTTGGAGTTTGATGAAAGATGATTCCTCGGACAGAGCGTATCTCTCAGTTGAGCCTTTGGCTGAATTTCTGACCTGAGAGAGAGAGCAAGGAACAGATCCCCACCCTCCAAACAGCCCCAGACGCCGTCTGCGAGGGATGAAAGCGGTGCGCGTGGTGGTGGATAAGACGCGTAGGGAAAAGGTTGGGGAAGGAAGAGGCGGAAGTAAAAGGGATTTTGTGCGAGAGAGCGAAAGAGAGGAGTGAGGTGGGCTGGGTAAGAGAAGTTAGAAGGCGAAAAGTGAGCAGTGCCATAGGTTTCTTGCCTGCAGTGCGAGAAGAGTATGTAGGAGGAATCTTTATTCCCTTTGGGGACCCGATGAAAGCCACCGCACACACGCGCGAATCCTTCTCCCTTCTCCGTCTCCTCTCATTCCCCCTGCTCCTCTCACTTTACGTCGTCTACGTCTCGCCCTGTAGTATCCTGGGACAAGCGTGATGAAGGACGTAGAGGCGTGGTGTGGAGTAACGGATGAGGAAGTTAGGATGACATTCGTCGCGAAAAAAATAGCTGGGTCAGTTTGAGTGGGAGGGATCCTGAAATAAAACGGAGTGGTAAGAACAACTTGGTTGGTGCGATGAGAGTGAGAAAGCTGTTTTGATTCTGGGAATGCCTATTTGGGGTGAAGAGAGATCCTGTGGCGATCGTAGTCTGACGATTTTTGTCTCATGGATATAATAAATCCCTCCCGGGTATTTTGGATTAGCTTGAATAAAGGAAGAGGAGAGAGATGGTGCGATTTTTTAAGATTTATCTCACCTTTTACGCAGAGATAATCTGTATAAACACATTTTATTTTCTAAAGCTCTTGAAATTACCAACCATATTTTACGCTAAATTTTTGGCGTAACTCTAAAAATGCGATATTTATCGGTGATCTGGCGAAAAGCGTGCCTTTTCACTCTAATGATTTTTATAAATATTATATTTTAATGGCCAGTCAAAAATACGACGGAAAGTACTAGAATAAGATTAAAATTTTTTAATGTTATGAACTGAAAATAATTGGATCGTTTTGCAATTCCGATACAAAAACTTCAATAATTTCTATCATTAAAATTTAATCTTGATTATTGCATCTCACCCTACATAAATAAAATTTGATATTCTGTATGTCAGTCCAATTAGGTTTTCGTAATTTCGTTATGTCAATAACAATGTGATTTCCCTTAACGCCGAAATATTTTCCCTTCAGAGAACGTCAAATTCTGGTTTTCGAAACAATTTTTAAAAGTAATTGGACTTGAATTTGGGTTTTAGCGGTAAGAAAATTAAAGCACATTCGTTCAATTTTGGAATCCCAAATTGTAACCATGACTCTAAAATGCCAATAAAAATGCTAGCTAAACACATCCCTGTAATTAAATCAAGAAAAGAAACGGTCCCGGAATCGAAAATTTGATGTGACTGTAGACGGGGAAGACTAAAACTGAACAAAGATAAAACCGAATAAATCCACAAAGTGTGATTGAAATTGGAATGCTTTACTTGATTAATTATGTACACTCTCATTTAACTCCATGCTGCGTTACCGAAATGACAAACACCGACAATTGTGATATAAACTGAGCTACAAAGTTTTTACTAAATAAATTCCAAAAAAACTATTACAGATATAAAATATAAAAAAATACATTTATTTATATTTTACAACATCACACTTAAAATCCCGTCTTTTAGAGGATTCGCCACCGAAGAAATAAATGTGAAATTACCATTTAAAAAGTATTTGGAGGAGTTTCAGTATTCTGAGTTTTGAACCTAAAATTAAAACATAATGGCGAAAAGAAATGAGAATATAATAAAAACCAAATCATCAACCTTAAAGTGCGAGAAGATCAAAATAAGTTTAGAATAAAAAAAATAATAATCCACCCGCCTTTCCTTCTTATAGTATCCCCCAAGGGGAGGGACCTCCTCGAAACGGAGCCCTCATCTATATATAAAATTATACCAGGCGTAATCTTCGTGGTGAAATCTAAAAGATAATAAAAAACTCCAAAGAAAAGGTAAAATATAAAGAAGTATTCCGGAGAAACCCTTAATTTATTTCCGTTTTCTCTCTTCTCCCTCTCCTACCCAAATCTCTCTCTCTTTCTCTTTCTTCCCAACTCTTTTCTTTTTAGACATTCTCTCAGGGGTTCACAAATGGAATAAAGGTTTCCTCTCTATTCTTCCGAACGGACCCTGCATTCCGAAACAGGCGTGAGACGCGAAATGAGAATAGTAGAATTTTTCCCTCACCTCTTCCTTCGTGAGACCTGACGAAAGAGCACTCTTTCCGCTTACCCCACCTTGCTCCACCGCCTCTATACCCAGAGTATCTCTCTCCATCCCTTAAAAAAACGAAGGATATCGAAGTCTATATGTACCGCCAACCCTTAGAGTTCATAGCCATATTTTCCCAACGCCATCTTCCGAGGCAATGCACGAAGGTGAAATCCAAGGTCGGTGCAGCGTAAACGCGCAATCAGGGCGCAAATTTCTCCTTGGGGCGGCAATACTGGATTTGAGAATTGAGTTTTCAAAAAAAGTCGTGATGAGGGGTTTTATGGACTTTCCGAATGAAATAGAGACGATTGGAATTAGTGGTGGATACAGAGAATGGAATTGAGGACTCAAGATTTAAAGAGGAAAGAAAGGAGCCTACATGATTTTGCAAGAAAATAGTTACGAGGAGATTAAAAAAAGAGTTCTATAGGGATAAACGAAGGGCCTACCAGAGAGCAATATATGATGATGGAGAGGGGGGGGGGGAAGAGAGAGAGAGGGAGAGAGAGAGGAAGAAAGCTTTTTCTCATTTTTACTAAGCGTCCAAAAAGATGCATAAAAATAAAGTGAGAGAGAAATCCCAAGGTCTCACTATGACACATAAGAACACATTGACTCAAACGCTACCCTGATTACGAAGAAAATACTTCGTCAACGTTCGTCACTTACCGAGTCGACTGAACTGAGGTTTAACATTTGTTAATGGGTGCAGATAGACAAATATTTCAAAAATCAACAGTTCAAGAAAGTACCATTAAATAGATTAATTAAAATTTAAAATATAATCTCTGGGTTAAATTTAATGCAATTGGAGTTTATAAAGCGATGAAACGAATGAACTAGCGAAAATCCTAGCTGTGTTGCCAAGTTGATCTTAATTATGCATTTCTGTAGCTGGAAACGGTCACTACCACAATGCGAGAAAATAAAGTGAGGCGTAAATGGAGTATTTTACACCCTGAGACGCATTTTAAATGTGTATACAGGTTTATAACATAGAAAATGAAACCACAACTATGAATTCCTCTAAACATGTCATTCCTCACTATTTAAGTGAGGGAAGAAGAACAACAATTCAACATTAATGAATTTCCGAGTTAACCTAATGATCGTAATCCAAACGACGATCGTGATAATTACAGTAAAATTTTCCTAATATCTAAGTTGTAGAAAATATGATTTTATACAAGTCATATGTTGTATACAAACTTTGTTGCAAATATTGAAACCGATGCCATCCCCATTTATTTGATTTTAACCCCACTCTCCATCCTATGGTGACTTAATATTAAAATTCGTGGTCTTATGCTTCAATTTCCTATCACCATTCTATCAATAGGAAAACATTCTATATGCAGTACCTGAAAGAAATAAAATCAACAGATCACTAAAAACTTATCAAGTCACAGTTCGAAGAAGTAGCACAAGTATGCGGAAAAACTACAGCCTAAAAATGATACTCGACAGTCAGAGAGTGATAAAAGAGTAGTCACAAGAACTGGAAAATGTTCACCTAATTCTGAATAAGACGGAGTAAATTTGCAAGCGTGAGAAGTACATTTCCAACAATTCTTGGAGACAAAGGAGAGAAAAAATAAATCACGCGAAAGAGTTACAATCCTCTTAAAAATGACCGAGAAATAACTACTAAATCTAAAGAAGGAAACGAAGGTGAGAGAAACGAAACCTAGAACCTTTGGAACGAAATAGGAGCTACAGCTGTAAGAACACTCGAGATTGCGAGAAAGAACCTTTAGCGAAAGAAAAAAGTTTCTTCTCTTTTCCACTACTCGTTTCGTCCGGTGAAGATCTTCGGCGAAAACGAGGGAAGGAGGTGGTTGGAGGCACACCCACGTTTAAAGTGGGGAAAGAAGAAGGGTAACAATTAAAGAGGCGGTCTGTTTCTACCTCATACCGCTCCACCACACCCCATCCCCCTCTTTTCTCAAGTCCCACCCACGACCAGAAGGGCATAGTTTGTACGTGGTCGGACTGTCTAAAACCTCTCATTCTCCTCACTGTGGCAGTGAGGGCGCGTAGAGAGAGGATAAGGGGAGTGAGGAGGACTCCCTTAAGCCCCTTCCTTGTCCAGAAGCACGCTCGCCGTGATAGGGAAGAAAGGTAAATCCTCTTCTGAGTAAGAGTACAGGGGTGTGAGGTAAAAAGAATGGGAGAATGCTATGTGGTGTGGGTTGGGGGACGGAGGAAGGAGATGAAAAAAGGGATGGGAATGAAGGGATGAAGACAGGATAGCGAAGAGAGAGAGAGTATCCTTTGTCCTGGCAACCAAGTCGCGGTAATCAGAGGGAAAGAAAGGGAAGGAGCCGGACGGAGACGCAGGGGAAATGGGAGTAATGGGAGGATGGGGAACCTGAGCTATAGAAATTAAGTTTAACTCTCCTTTTGTTTGATTGGTGGTCAGCAGGATGGAGAGGGGAGGAATCACAATAGAGGACGACTTTTCAGTCATGATAAAATTATGAGGGGAGAAAGTTCCGCATGTTCCTACTTTTTATTATAACTTTCGTTCCTCGCTGTCTTTAAAAAAAAAGTTACGTTTGGGATTTGTGGGGAGTAAATGAAAACCGGGATTATCATAAATTTAGTATGTTTGCATTGAATGGTAATCCCTCGGGGAAGCGGTGAGAGAAGGGATGGGGAAAATATGTTTTGAGTGGCTCGCCTTCTTGAATGCAAATTGCTACTCTGGATTTCATTTAATTTTGGCTTGTTATGTACTTGTCCGACCACTTTGGCATGTAATATCTAAATCTACGAAGAGCAGATGCCCATGTGTGTTTGTTCGTCCCCATATTCAGGACAAGTTAATTACTTAGTCGGAGCCATTCAGGACGCAGCTTAAGGCACTGGTAACTTCTCGGCGAGTTTCAGTTTAAAAAATAAAACTACATATCTAAATAATTTAATAAACAATTGCTGTTATAATAAAAAATCTATCGTGCAAACAATGAACATCAACTGAGAAAAACTATCATTGTAATAGATGCGTGAAATTTGAGTTACTGCAACCAGTTCAGGCAAGTGACAGTTAACAGATGAAGAAACTACATAACTAGATTGTGAGCGTTAAATAATTTCTTGTTTCAGAAGGCATTCTGAATGCTCTGTATTTATTATTCATTGCATAATTGTGTAGTAGATAACTAATAAGTTTGTGAATAAATTAAAATAGCATTTAGATTAGTGTAAATTTATATGCAGTTCGACTATCGATGACAAGCACACGGTCGAAAATCCAAAACCTGAATTCAAATAATGTAAAAATATAAAGGTCTTATTATAGTTTTACAGCTGAATTATTTTCAGGTATTTTTTTATAATTGAATCGACGGTCGTGTCCAAACTTTGTGGTATTCCATCATAACAAACTACAGAAAAGAAAAACTTTGAATGTATTACTATTTATTAATCACACAAAACGAAACTAAAGTTTTTCCTTTTCTTTAGTTCGTTATTTATATGATTTACGACTTATTTCAATTTGGATGTCTTCATCAAACTACTAATTATTATCCAGAAATATAAAGCCGGCAATATTTAACTGCAAGAAACTACTTGTATCCAGATCGACGTAGAAGCGTAAATTTTTGTAAGATTTTTTGTTCGGGGGAAAGTACGTATTGTGTTATCTTGGCGAATTTTTGTTAAAATAAAACAAATAAGGAATTAACGAAACCAACATTTATATGTACTAAAAATAAAACTAATACAAAACTCACATAAATTCATTTTCCAGAAAGCACAAATAGTTTTGGGGATATTAAAGCTGCGTGTAAAAAACTATAAATGAATATTTATTCGTTAAACATTATACTACACAATTTTTATATGCTCAAAGCTATTTTTACCTTCTAGAACATTCAGTGGTGTGAATTTTATATTCTTTTCCACTTTTTAAGGCATTCAATATGTGATTTAATGAAAATGTATGTAAATTTAATGTTTGTTTTATTCAAATATTAAAAACTCAGCTTTCGCAGAAAATATCCTCTAAGGCCTTTAAAAATTCCGCAATTCTACTATCTATATCAGACTTCATTGACAAAATATCAACGAATAATTGAATATTTGTTAATTTTCGTTACCGTCGTAGTATTTATCGTAAACAAGGTATTATATAAACTTCAAAACAACGTCCAAATTTCGCGAAAACGAGAACAGATGCGACGCGAGTTTATAATCCCAGTTAATCATAAGAAATTAGACGAAATCGATAGCATTGCATATCGTCTTGACGACGAAAGATTTGCACAGAAAAACAGGTCCAAATTTTCGCATTAAAAAGTAATTTTTGAACCGATTGCGTATTCAGAAATCGACGCCATAAAAATAAAATTTCGCTCTTTCAGGCTTTCTTTATCGCAAGTCTAAAATTTTTACTACGATTCTAAGTAATTTTAACATGAAAATGATTAATGTACTACACTCACGCTCGTGTTAATCAAATGGGAAAAAGTAAACGCCTCTGGAATTCATGATCTAATGATAAAAGATGACAAGATTAAAAGATGCAAGACTAAGCAAACATTTTTCTTCCACAAATATCTCAATGTAAATCACCACAAATTATTGCTCGGGCATGAAAACATGTTTTATGTTTAAATGAAATACCCAGATAAATATTCACAACATCCATGATAATATCCGAGCCCTATATGACTTACATTTCTCGTTATATCGAATAATCTAAAATGTCTTCAAATTCTAGAATATTCGAAACCCTAATATCTGCGAACAGACGTGTCGCACCCTCTCTTGACCCCTCTTCAAAGAAGCAAAAAAACAGAATTAATTAAACGCACCGACTCACTCTCAAAGGATTCATCGCTTCTCCGTTTCGTCCCTAGAGTCCACCGCATCCTTACCGACCCGCACCCTCATCACGCGATACGTTCCTTACTCTCTTTCCCACTCCCTCTCCTCCACCCTACCGCGCCGACGCTCACTTGAAACCCGTCTTTTTTGCTCCTCCGGACCGACGCCGGTCCCTCCCCAACTACGTCTCCGACCTCGTTTGCCCTTATGGGAAAGCGGCGCAGATGGGAGCGAAATGGGAGGAAGGGTAGAAGGACGTAAGGATGGCTGATAGGAGGGAGGGACGAAGAGGAGTGGGAGGAAGAGAGAGAGAGAGAGTTCGGCGTATCTGCGGACGTGGGAGGGGGAGGGATTGATGAAGGGAGAGGTAAAAGAGGAGCGTAGAGGAGGGTGTGGGAGTTTTGCGTAGGGTGGGGTTAGGGATAGATGAGAGAGAGAACCCGCGGGGCTTTTTGCTTCCTATGCCGGTCTCTTTCCGCTGTGGATTTCTCAGCCTCTATCTCCTGTCTCTTCCACTCTTAAGAGATCCCATACTCTCATATCCTCATTTTTTTCGACAATCCTTTCACTATGATCCGTTTGTGCGACCCAGTCGCCGTGACGAGTCTATCTTGTGGACGTGATGTTTCACCGCCGTCTTACTGATGACTTAACTAATCCTATTTACAATATCCAGCGATTTTGATTTTTTCCTATGCACAGAAAAAACTCAATGCACGCGCCAATGTTTCGGTGGCTCCCGCCTGGCTTATGCATGATTCTTAACGACATGTCTGTAGCTGTCATAACATTTTTTAGCAGTATCAGCCATAATAGATTACTTTTTCATAGAAAGTAAATTGAAAAAATATCGCTCGTAGAACATAATGAAAATGAAGTGGAATGGGTATTTAAATGATAAATTGCAAATGAGTTCGTTTTTGAGAAGTTAAAAGTATTTATTTCGGAATGAATCATGTTTTTAATAATGGAAAATTACTAAAACTTAAAAATATAGAACCTCCAGGTGAAAGTTTGTAATGGTAGATGAAAGATAACGATGCCGTTTGGGTAAATAGTTCGACACAGAAGCCTTTAAAATATTCAAATGCAACCAGCACAAATGGACGCATCTACTTAGGCGAATTTCATCAATCTAATAATAATATAATAGAAGGTAAAAATATGGTTATGATATGCTAAGTATCCATGGCAAATTATATTTTATTGAAAAATACTCATCTTTTCGGGATACGCATCGAAGCCTATTCGCCAATCAATTAAATCATAGAGCGTGGGAACACAAGTTTGCATGAGATTCAATTTATATCATAATATTATTGTTCTCAGTAATTAAATTTTGTGTTAGAAAAAGAGGTCTACCCATAGAATTAAAAGGTTCGATTTTACGAAAAAAGAGAACAAACGATTATGCACTAAAATACACGTTAATTATAACTTCTAAACGAAAAGGTTAGAACGTGTAAATAATGCTATCATATGGAAACATATCAGTTCTCATATAAACATATTGCAATACATTAATCACGTCATCGAATCATAAGAAGGGAAGTAAAAAATATCGCTTCTTTAAGGAATTTGAATAAGATGAAAGAACATGTTGAAAGTATGGGTAAAAAGAATACTCACCATCCGGAAGAGAAGATAACAGATTGGCCATGAGGAAAATGGTGAGGCGGATAAAAGTAATGGAATCCTTTGGGGCTCGCCTGAGGATGCAGTTGACGGCTGCCACATGTAATAATCCACTAGATCAAATTAGTGTGCCTGCGGAAAAATGAGAAAATTAATAATTGTTTCAACTTTAAACAAATACATATGAAAAAAATCATGAAATTAGTACACATTTTTAAATATTAAGGATTTATTACATTGTAAGATTATAATGATTTTTTATAATTTGTCCATTATTAATTCTACGATGTATATTAACCGTAAAGCAACAGTTAAATACATTTAAATAAACATGTGATTATTTGGTTTAAATAATTTCTATAGCAAGTCTTTTCGTGAAACTAACCAGTGACCAGTGAGTTACAACTAAAATATTGGTCACAATAAATCTGGATTAAAAGAAATTACTTTCAAGTGATTGCAACAGAGGGAAAGAACTTTATTTTAGCTTTAACTTACAGAAACAGAGATTCGTTATAGACAAAAGCAGAGAACAACTGATTTTTACTGAAATTATTCAACACTTCCATATAGCCATTTGAGAACTTTGTCGAAGAGGAAGCGATACAAATACAAGTTTCCTCTCCCTTTTTGGGGGGTAAGGACTTTAAATTTCCCTCATCTGTTATCACTTAATGTCGTTGATTAAACTTCTGTGTTCTCCGTGTGTATTCTAAACCTTCAAATCATTATTTGCCCTATTATTTTCTCAATTCTAGGCCAATCCCAGGCAATAATTCTGATAAAATGTGTGCGTTTTATTTAATCAGAATCCAATTTATCGAATCTCGCAGTATTATACTTAAGGTAAATATTTAATTAGCCCAATACGGACTTCCTTCTCGGAAATGCCTCTATTAATACTTACAAGGGAAAGACCCGAATCACCCTTGACCGATTTTCGTGAACAATTTTTCCTGGGATAATTTTTGCTCGAGAAACATGAAAATCGTAGTCATTCAGTGTGCAAATGCGTGTGTCAACTTACAGAGGGAGCCAAATTTCAGATTTCAAATTTTTTACTGCCCTATGCTTTTAGTTTAGCAACTTAAGTTAATTTTTCGAAACTATTCCGTTAAATGTTCAGTTAACAATTTTATTTGCCTTTTTCCCGGTTATGACAATGAATATTCACTGCAAGAAGGTTGATTTTCAACTGCCTCACTTTCAAGTTCCGGAATATTATCATTTAACTCAGTATTGTCCTCTTTTTCGGACAGGGAATCATTGTCAAAATCAAGATTATCAGTAATTTCCATTTGAACTCCTTTCGCAAATTTCTCTACAAATAAATCAAATATAACTAATGCAAAAGATTTGTCTTCCATTCCTTTCCTTTTATCCTTCCATATTTATCTCTGATTTTCCAATTCAAAATGTCCAAAACATTAATTGGATTATTTTGCTCATTTTCACTGTAAAATAAAAAAATCAATAATGAATAATATATTTATTGAAGAAATTTAATAATAATAACTTACTTTGTTATAAAAACAAGAAACCACCAGTTTACTCATGAATACAGTAATGAAATAAAAACAATGAATGAATCAAGTCTACATTGGGAACAGCTACACAATAATGCTCCAAGCTAATATTGTTGGTAGGATCTCAAGCAACTGAAAATTGTACTATGCCCTGACAATATTCGAATATTCATTTTTGTATTATATTGCAACGTCGTTGTTTAACCATTTCCGTATGTTGGCAGCACTAGTAGACAAAATATCTGCTTTAGCAGGTATTGATGTGTAGCTAATAATGAGCTGAAATTCGGCTGCCTCTGGAAGTTGACGCACGCATTTGCGCATTGAGTGACTATGATTTTCGTGTTCCTCCACCAAACATTAGCCTAGAAAAAATTTAACGAAAATCGGTCGAGTGTGATTGGTGTCCTTCCATTGTTAGTCGGTTTCTAACCTCTAATTTGTTATAATATTATCCACCCACGTTATCTTCACTTACTTTATCTACATGCACAGTAATATTAATTCAATTTACTTCAAGAACTTCATAATGATTATATAATTTCTATTAGTTTCACACAAGTTGTTAATTACTACATCTATAGGTATTTTAAAATATAGACCATTAATTTCTTTAGTTTTAACGAAATTAAGCATTAAACCAGTGGTCTTCAACCTTTTTTGAGTCACCGCCCACTTTTACCATATGTTGTACTTTGAAATAAGTTCACCGCCCACCCAGTGGTGTATTGAGGGTTTCTGGTGCTCGGGGCAAAGAATAATTTTGCGCCACAAGTAGCAAAGCGATTTACGGAGGGAGGGGGTGTGTGTGTTTGCAAATCGCAACTCGACCCGACGGGTGCTAATTTGATATTTTTGCGCCTCCCTGAACTCGGTGCCCGGGCAACTGCACCCCCCTGCCCCCCTACACTATCGACTTAACAATAAAGTTTTAAATAAAATAAATGTTTAAAAAGATAAAATTTAATTGTTTATTAATCCCAAAACAATGTTAAAATAAGCATTTGGCATACATTTCAATGCGTACTTTGTGTTTGGTGCCTACAAACCAGGGAATCAATGTCTGGCTTAAAGTCTGTAAGGGTCATTCGAAGATCTCCTCTTTCTGTTATTTGTAAGCGGTTTCTTTTTTTGGACAGGAGATTGTCGACTGCATTGAACCCCTTTTCGACTACATATGAAGTTGGGAAAGCTAACAAGAGCAACGATATTTTCTTCCACAAGCGTGGATACAGAGAGGGCATTTTCTTGTTCTGCCAAAGTTATACATATCTACCTTGATTTAATTTGGCTTTACACTCATCATCGTGAATTAATTCTATTTTCTCCTCTTGGTATTCAATATCCACAACTCACACATTTGTGATGAATGGAGTCAGCATCCAGGCATCCACTTTCAAGTCTATTACATCGCGAAAACGAGTCATCATATCAATTCTAAAGACAGAAAGGTGATCTGCAAACTTGTCTATGTCTTCGGCTGTAAGATCATCTTTGATGCTGTGTAGTTTCGGAAACGTAAAATTCTTTTTGCAGGATGTTTTTTCTGAATAAATCCAATTTGTCAATAAATACCGAAATAACATTTTTGCAATCAATGAGTGTCCATGGGAAGAGAGAGTATACTTATCTCTTAATATCGTTTCTCTTTCATTTCGCTGCGTTCCCCATATAATGTATCAAATATCTGAGTGAAGGTATCCCGTTGGGGATTTTAAACCACTGGCCGCTTTTCAGCATTTATTTCCTAAATGGCACATACTAGTTAGGATTACCATACTCTGATAATAAAACTCGGACAAATTTCATTTTAAACCTAAAATGTAGTATAATTTTTTTAAAAAAACAAGGTACCTAATTGCTTAAGTCTATATTGGTAAGATTTTGATGGGCATATCCAGAAAAAATGGGTTTTATTTGCTAAAATCTCGGTAAATTTTAAGAAAATCCGGACGTATGGTAACCCTAATACTAGTGGGATTGTCGTTAGGTGAGATTACCGAATACGGTCTCAGTGGTAATAACAGTGTTAAAAATTTATGATTTTATATATTTGATAAAATTAAACTTAAACGCTTCGCTACTTCTGCGAGAGACTCCGACCACCCTCATGGGCCTTTCGATTTTACCGCAGCATGGATACATTGTCGCTAGTGTAGTATGATATGATACTATAGTTAACGACAAACGAGCTGTAATAGTTTTACATAAAATAGTTATACAGAATATGTGTGCGTATCATTAGGCTTTTTTATAGAATTTTATTTTTCAGTGTAAAAATTATAATAGCGTTTGGTGAGTTCTTTAACGCCCACCAAAAATCCAAAAACGCCCACTGGTGGGCGCTATCGCCCACCTTGAAGACCACTGCATTAAACGATCAATCTTGATCAACTTCAGTATATTTTCCTTGCGTAATCATATAAGTTTGTTCTTATATATAACTGAGTTAATGTTATATGTACACTTAAAAGTACCAGAGTTAAATTTCAGTTATATATATCGATGTAATCGCTAAAAGTTAGAGTAATAAAACTATGAAAGTTAAATAATTACATTGTATAAGGAGATTAATAAAATTTTCGGTGATTTCATGCTCTCTTTATGGATGATAAACATTAATTTGTATTTAATATGAAAATATATTACGCGTTTCGATAATTCAGTGACGGACTGAATTTATGTCACCTTGTAAATAACACTTTACAACTGGTTTAAGCCTACATTGGTATGTATAATAATTCTTTTAGATGGACTATATTGGGTTATCATCATAAATTCCTATTAGTGGATGAATTTTAAACAAACGCCAGAAATGTTATCATTAAAAAATACCTCACAAGCGCAACTTCCTAAATGTCTTTCAAATTTAATCGAATTAAAAGATTGATAAAAGCATTGATTCAGGATGTTTTTGAATGACACTTTTCTCATATTTGCTTTATTTAAACCATGATAAAATTAACCTGAAGCTTAATTGCCCTCCATTCTAAAAAATAAAATAATTCACGTACCTTGCCTAGAATAACCGACCTTTCTAAGGTATAATGAAAACAAACCTACCGATAAAACGAGTGGTAGCATAAATCCATTTATCCCATCGAAGACCTTTAAAGCGAGGAAAGACGAAGGGGGTAACAACCTCGTACCTTAAAATGCTGTTTACCCTCTCCGTCTTCCCTTAATGAGACCTACTCCGTTCCCTTATCTCCATCCAGCCAAACATCAATTCTTATCGTCAGCATAAAGAATCAGTATTCCAAAAAGCCCAACCCAATCGTACAGGATTTCGAAAGAGCGATTCCTCCTCGCCGCGCATTTATAAAATTCTTCTCCAAAACCCTCTCTCCTACTCTCTTCGATCCTCCCCTCCCTCTACTCTCGTCTCTCCCGCAGGAAAAGGGAAAGAAAAATTGGGCAAAGCCCTCCTTTAATATTCTACCTCATCGCAAAGCGTCTCCTTCATCTTTGTCTCGGAAAACCACCGCGTTAAGACTCAACTCTCAATCCATCCACCTCCAAGAATCCTTCAAACATATCCACGTCATCCAATCAAATCCGACCCAACCTTGCCCCTTCCCCTTCGTTCTCCGCTATTCACCCATGCCCTAGCGCTTCAGACCTTTTCTCCCTTACCTCCCCCCTCCCAAGCCGATACTAGCGAGATTAAATTAACTCTCGCCTAACCTAATGTAATCCAATTTCTCTCAATTCCCATTCAACGAGGGTTCTCCTACCTCTCTCCCTCACTTCTCCTTACTCCATCTCTTCTTCCCATCCTCTCCTATTCTCTCACATACATAAATAGTCCCGCCCCTCCCTCTTATACCCATGCATTCCACCCTACGCCTCCCCCCCCCCCCCCCCCCCGCCTAACATCCCATACCCGCCCCTCGCTTTTCCCATTCTCCGCGGCAGCCAGATGAGCGAAAGAAAAGAAAAAGAGTATATGCGGATTTCCTCATTCCTACAAGTTTTCCGGCGATTGCAGTAAAAAAAATCGGTACAACATATATTGTACAAACTTTCTCATATATTAATGCGTCGTTTAGTTATCTTTAGAAAATGAAAATCGTACGAGCCGGTTTTTAGAAAAGCCAATTTTTGTTAAAGTTGCCCAAGAATAAACTAGCCTTATATTCATTTTTCATACATACAAAGTATGTATATTATTGCAGAAGTATACTCAAGTAACGGTACGAAATTTAATCAAGATCGTTATAGCCGTTTTTGAGAAAATCAAATTATTGTTCAAGTTACCTAGAATAAACTAGCCTTATATTCATTTTTTGAGAAATATGAACTAGACAGTAGTATTGAAGACCTAACCTCAAATAACTGTACGAAATTTGACCAAAACCGTTAGAGCTGTTTATGAGAAAATCAAATTATTGTTAAAAATGCGCAGAATAAAATACCCTTAATTATTAAGCAATGTTCTTCAGAACCTCTTCTCTGTCTGATTAAATACCTAAGTACGAGATTTCATTCATTTTCGCTCTACCGTTTAGGCCCTAGAGCCAATAACAGACAGACAGACGGCATTGCGAAAACCACTTTTTCGGACTCAGCTACACCTAAGACGTATATTTTCGTCAAAATCTCGAGGTCGAATTTTTTCGAGATTACAATACTTTCTCAATATACTTCGTATATGAGAAAGTATTGTAATCTCAATATACTTCGTATATCAGAAAGTAAAAATATTTTACTGCGCCAAATCCCTTGCCTTTTTTTCCTCCAAGATTCTTTTTTAGGCATTTATTTCAGAAACGCCTGGTTAACTTCAATATTCCAGTGTGTATGTGCGTGTGCGCATGCTCGCGTGTGCACGTTAGCGAGATGGATTGAACGAAAAAGGAAGAAGAGTAAGAAGATCGAGGTACTCAGTTCACGTGAAAAAATTAGGGTGCAGGTTCTTTCGATAAAAAATAAAGAGAAGGGATTTTAGACGGATGTTTTACGTTTTTTTTTGCATTCATTGGGGGCTGAAAGAGACGGGAGGGAAGAAGAAGATGGAATCGAGAAGGAAAACGCGGGAATAATACATGGCGTCTATCCGGGCGGTCATGAATCGTCCCTTAGTCCAAACCATCCTACGGGAGCAACCTACCTCCCCAAAACCATGCCGAAGTTACCTCTCTCTCTCTCTCATCTCACCCTCCTTCTAATACTCCATCTCCCCACCGTATCGTATGCATCCCTTCATTCCCCTTCATACCCCGCCGTTGTCCGCCATTATCCATCAACTCCCTTCCCCCTCAATTCTATTATCAAAACAAATACCGTATTCTCTTCCGTAACGTCCTCGCTTGAGCCCACACAGCCGACACACGCCCCTATTTTCAGTTCAGTCAGTCTTCGAGTCAATTAGAATTTTTAATTTGACGAACCCCAGAGACAAGTTTTGGTTCCCCTCCCCTTTCCTCCTCCGAACTTTTTCGAAGATAATGGATGACTTTTAATTCCATGCGATCCCCCCTTGTTTCAATTTTTTCCGCGTAGAGATTTTTACGCATACGACGAGATGGATAAAATGAAAGTTGTTTAGCTTTTTTCTTGAAGGTCTAGATTAATATTGATAACGGAGACATATTTTGAAAAAATAACTAGGCTTGGTCTTAGATGAGACAGCATTAACTTCAATATAAATTCACCTCGTATATTACGGGAGTATATTTTTATTCTTCTTTTAAGGCCTAGTCGGGACAAGGGTGTATTTTTAATCAAGTGGACGCGGTGTACGCTGGCATATATAACGTTCACTTTTTTAAGTGATAAGGGTTTTGTTGGATAAGGTCGTAAATCATTCTATATTAATTTCAAATGTCTAGTTTATTAAGGTGGACAGAAAAACTAAGAACGATCCTTGATAGTACCAAAGTACTTGTTCCTTTATAATTTTAATATTCGACTAATTAAAATGGTTCGAATGATTACATATCATCAATAATCAGCAAGCGCTTTCGAAAATTACTCCGATTTTGTTTCTTTTATGCACTTGCAAAATATTATAGCAAGGACACAATATTTAATCATTACAATTTATATTATCAACACCCCGCCGTTAGTGGATACATGTAACGCATTTCTTGTAATTGGATTTCACAAATAAAATATCGATAAATAAAATCGGTTTACGTAAAATTCTCCTCAATAGTACGAGAACTTCAGTACTCTGGAAAAACATAATATAACGACCTGGTTAGTAAAAATCGTGAAAATTGAATTCTCATTAAGAACGAGGTTATGCTGTATTTATACGCTTCTTTCATTGGACCGCGGTTATTCTATCAGGTATTAATTTTGTCTAGGCATTTTCTCCCCTTTCGCGGTGGGGTAAATTGATGACATTTCCCCTCGTCCTAGCTAATTTCCGGCAATTCCAGATGAGGAGGCTTCATCTGAGTCCGGACCGATAAAGCGATTCCGATTCTTCCGCGCAGACGGATGAAGACGTTCAAATCCTTTAACTAGTTAACCGACGGCGTTAGGCGGTCCTGCGGCAACTCCTGCCGAACTTACTTCGATGGCGACTCACCAAGTAAATATGTAAATGCGGCTTTCCTTGATTGCGTGCGTGTAACTCTCGCAAAGTTATGCACCCGTGAAATCGTAACTCGGTCGTATTTTCATACGAAATTTGATTTGCGCCTCCGCCATAGATGCTCCGGTATCGAAGTTTGAATTCAAGACAAATTCCATCGTCGTTCTCATGACGACAGATTGTGCGGAATTATCGCGAGTTCATCGGTTCGGTTATTCTTCACTATCGTTCTGCATAAAAGTGATTACAATGCATATTCAAGCAGTTGAATGATGACTCACTCATGAATCTCGAGAAATTCCGCTTTTTGCTTGTTTGCGGCCTAAGCGCTGTCTATTAAAGCCCCTATAGCAAATAATCTTTTTATTTTGCGCTAGAATTTTAAATATTATATTTAATTTATGCATCCGTAAAGCGTAGATAACGTATTTGTACAATTAGAGACTCGCAGCGAAAATATTCGGCGGCATAATTTTTAATTGGCACGGGGTGAAGCGTACATTTGGTTCAGCGGCCGTCGCAGTTATTCCGTGTCCTACATTAGCCTTAACGGGGCGCCATACAAAGACCCGTTCTTCAAGATCCAAGATAAATATCACGCTCCTTTCCGGGCGCTCGAAAAAAATATTGCTAAATTCCCTTCAAGCAATTTGCAACGAGATTTCTATAAAAAATAAATATGCAGACATCGCTCAAAGCTCACCAAGAGAAATGCACATGGACGCCAGAAAAAATACTGCGCGAGGATCCTGTTTGCAATAACTTTTTTTTCATTAATAGCTTCCATGGTTTTTACCAACACAGAAAATAAAATGAGAGCAGTAAAGTATCGATAAGGGTTGACACAATGAAATTCTTTCTTAGGAGAGATAATTCCCTACGCTAAAAGGCTTATTTTCTCTCCTCATTCTCCCTTTTCCTATCTTCTTTCTCCTTTTCTATCTCCCTCCTTCTTTCCCCCCTCTCTCTTCTCTCTCACCCGCTCCTCCTTTCTGCATGCCAGACGAAAAATGTGGAACGTGGAATTTTTAATGGGAAGAGATTAAGAAGTTCCCGAGTATAATGCTGAAGAAGAGATACTAAAACGAGGGAGACAAATACCATCATACGTAAAGGAAACAAAGAATGAAAGAGAGCAGACGAATAATCCTTTCGTAAGGCGATGAGGTCGCGAGAGGCAAAAGAGCGAGAACGAGAAATGTGGGAAAAAACAGAATGTGCGAGGTAGAAGAGGAGTGAAGGAGTGAAATAGACCGAGAGGGAAAATGAAAAAATGGTCGCATAAATTTTCTCGGATAAGAGGGATTAAATATGATTGAAATATTCATGAGTTCTCTCTCGAGTCAGATACAGAAGTTTAACGCCAATTATGGTGGAAAGTATGTGTTCAAAATGTATATTAAATTCATTTTGCTCGCTCATATACATTAATTTCGCAGATTAAAAATTAAGCAGATTCAATTTTTATGAGAGTTGACGTAAAATCTGATAAATATTATTGCAATTTAGCAGTGAAATTCAACAGCTACAGAACTACAGAATCGCCCTCTAAATTTTGACTTATCGGTTCTTCCACGGCCCCAATTCTGATTTGCAGTATAATTTTATTACTAAATCCTGGAGAGGATGTAGCTTGAAATATATCTTTGATTTTAAAGATGAGTTAAAGCTATATTACAGAAGAAAAGCTCTTTGATGTTTATACATAAGTAGGGGCTCACAAATTTAGTAACAAAAAATGGAATGGGGGAATTCATACAGTTTTATTGTATGTTACAGGGTGGAAGGGGACACTTGCCCGATGTTACGCGCGGATTATCAATTTTTGTCTTCTTAACTTGTGATAGTAAAGGCGTATGTTGTTTATATAAAAAATAACATGAATTTATAAAGATTATTTTGGAATCCTCTTGAAAATTTCCCAAAATAACTCAGTCAAGGAGAAGAAAACCGGTTATAACTGGTTCAATGGCTCAGTAAAACCAAACCGAAATTTTGTTTTGCGTGAACCGGAGAGAAAACATGTCAGTTAGATGCCTTGGTTTAATTCCGACGCGGCCCCTCGAACCATCTGAGACTTTAAATTCGGCCCGCCGAAGTACTCGAAAATGCTAATGCACAGTGGCGTGTCTAAAAATTAGTAAAGGGGAGGAGTTAAAATTCATAACTCAGATTCAAGCAAGTTAATCACCAAGGGCGCCCAAAGCGCTTAAAAACATTAAAAATTAAAGAAACGATGTTCGCATTACTAAAGTAAACTGTTAGTTCTTAGTTAGCCGATTTCAGGGAAACGGCCAGGGTTTAGGTCTCCGTTCGCACCGCGTATATGGGAACATCTCTAACAATAAGCACAGGGGTGCACGACTCAAAAGTTGACACGAGCCAAAATCGACGTTGATTGGACCTAAGGGAGCCACACTTAAATTTTTTCCGTGACAAAATTGAAGTACATTATTACGGATTTATTAATAATTACCATAACAAGTTTTGCTTGTAATTTTTATGTAACAAAAATGTAGTGGCAAATAAACATAATATACTTACAAATTTTAATTGTATTTTTGATATAAAAGGAATGAATCAGCTGAGCTACTCCCTTCTTCAAACGGTCCGGACAAAATTTGGGCATTTGGCCCCCGGGCCATATGTTGCGTACCCCTGCTCTAGCCCGTTCAGAAAACACTGACGCACGCATAATGCAAGTCGTAAAAATGTAACTGCATATTAGAATTAATTTATTCTTGAACACTGTTTAAAATAAATAAAGAAATTTAATGGTACAAAGAAAGCCATCAGAGTAAAAGAAAATTTTTTGGCTCATAGGAGGGTTTAGTCCCAACCCTCCCACAGTGGATACGCCACTGCTAATGCATCCCGCCATCGGAAAAAGGTTCCACACCCCTGCCCTAAGGTTACGCGAGCTATCTTCTTCACCCCTCTATCTCTCCTATCAACAACCATACTGTCCATGGTAAATTTTCACTCCCTTCTTTTTGCCAAGTGTCTCAAAACTTTTTAAAAGTACAGAGATATTCTTCCTCAAGTTTAACAAAACAAGAAATTTCTACACAATCCTAATCTAACAAACACTACAAAAAGTATTTTACGTTACAATGAGATTAATAGCATAATAGGCATATAGGAAGTAAAAGAGAGAATACGATTAATGACAAATGGATAGTTTTAACTAATCATTACCTTTCATTTAAGTATCATAAGATATCGACTGACTCGGCCGTTACTTTGTAGAAATCCATTACTAGATAAAATAATTCAGTAAATTTCTACTAAACTATATTTTGACTCAATCTAGATTTCAACGCATAGCGTCATCAGACTGATGATGACGCTGTGCGTTGAAATCTAGACTGAATCAAAATAAAGTCTGATAGAAATGTATATTTTATCGAATCTTAATATTTGTTTGTATTTTTGTATGTTTTATTCTAAAATAATCCAATCATGTTATGAAATCGTAATAAAAATAGCTTCTCATCTTTTTCACCCTTTCTTCATTGCACAGTATTAACTTTCTACTACTATCGTGGGCAGGGGCGGATTGGGCCGCCGGGACACCGGGCAAAGTCCCGGTGGGCCGATGCTGCTCCTGGGCCGGTGTGGCAGGTAAGGTGTACTCTAGGCAAGACAGACTCTAGAGTACGCCTTACCTAGGTACCACATACTCTATAGTACACCATACCTGGCGGTAACGTGTACTCTAGAGTTCGGAATGCCTAAACACAAGCACAGGCATAGCGTACTCTGGCAGGTGATTTGGACTCTTAGAGTCCACGCTAACTGAGACCTTGGTAGGTAAGATGTACTCTATGTTTAAATAAATTTTTAATTGTAATATATTGATGTACATATCAAACCATGCATGTTTACTGCCAATTTACAATTACTTATTGACAATTTCCTCAGTATGTTTATGGAAAGTCACAGCATAGACCCTGAAGCATTTTCTTACTAACATTTTGGATTCAAATGAAATTGGATGATTGAATGATTAGAACACCACTGACGGATGAATGATTGGAACTGCTCAACTGATAGTACTTAATTACTTAATTCGATTAAATGTTACTTTTAAAATAGGTAAGAAAAATACTTTCATTCCAAACATATAGGCTAAATCATGCAATCAAATTTAAATGACTTTTAAATTCTCTGGTATATAAATGATGGTATGCGGAAGATTCAACGCTATCAACTCACCGCCGGAAAATTTGCCACCAGCAATTCACCGCCGCGGAAAATTCACCTCCAAGTGAAACTAATAGAATTTTATGGATTATCTATAGCATATATGGAGGCTTCTTATGTATAGGATACAGGAGGATATAAATGTTTTGGTACTTCTAGATGTGCTATAAATCTGAAAGCGATGGGCGAAACGGGATGGCTAATAGCAACGCTCAGATTTAAATGCCCATAAAAAACACAACGGAACTTATGAAAAGGGAAAACACTCAATCCTTAAACTTTTTTATTTTCACCTAAAGATTTTAGTTTAATTTATAAAGAGCAATTATACCCGGTGTCACTCGTGTTTTTAAATCAACGCAAAAAATCGGTACAACATACATAGTACAAACTTTCTCATATATTAATGCGTCGTTTAGTTATCTTTAGAAAATTAAATCGTATCAGCCGGTTTTTAGAAAATCCAATTTTTGTTAAAGTTGCCCAAGAATAAACTAGTCTTATATTCATTCATTGAAAAAAATGAAATATATAGTATTATTGCAGACGTATACTCAAGTAACAGTACGAAATTTCATCAAAATCGTTCTAGCCGTTTTTGAGAAAATTAAATTATTGTTCAAGTTGCCTAGAATAAACTAGCCTTATATTCATTTTTTCAAAAATATGAACTATTTGGTAATATTGAAGAATTGCGAAAACCACTTTTTCGGACTCAGCTACACCTAAAACGTATATTTCCGTCAAAATCTTGAGGTCGACTTTTTTCGCGATAACAATACTTTCTCAATATACTTCGTATATGAGAAAGTAAAAACAGACATATTTGGTCGTTAACTTTCCTTGATCCAATTAGCTAGGGACCGGTTTAGAAATGGAGCAATGTATCGTATTATTTCTGGGATTCGGTATCCATGTCATTATATTTATACTAGTATATAGCTCGTCAGAAATGAAGGGAATAAAGAAACTTCAAAATTATGTTATCATACCAAAATTTCCAAAAGGAAACAAATATACCTTAAACTTAAAATAGTTGCGTATATTCTTCCACAAAGAGAATGAATGTACAGTGAACCATCGGTATATCGGACCTCGATAAAACAGACTTCGGATATAACGGACAGATTTTCCAGCTTCTACGTTCTCCCAAATTTCCACCAGGGTAGGGAAAAATCCAAATTTTCGAAAAAGTATCCCAAGTTCGATTCCTAGGAATAATTCCGTTTCAAATGAGATATATGGGAAAATCAATTTTCATTTCACAACTCTGAAATTAAACGATTTAGAATTAAATGCGAAATCCTTTCACATGGATAAAAAACTTTACTCATTCCTTTGCAGGATGGTATACATTTCGCTTAGATATCTTAATTCTATCAAAAAAGCAAATAAAAAGTCCTGCACTGTGAATTCGAGGCATTCACATGATATTCAAATGGAAAACAAAAATAATTATTTCAACTTTTCACCCAGCATATTTCGGTGTGAAAAATAGCGCATTCGACTAGTTTAAGCAGCAGGATAGTTTATGCAAAACTGTAGGTTATCGCGAAGTATGACTTTATACGGAACAAATACACTCTTCAAAATATTTTTGTAGAGATATGTGAAAATATTGATTTAAAGTGATGGAGTCCATGTTACCTGGCAGAGTGCGTTTTACCTGGTGTATTGTTTGGGCACGGTGGACTCTCTTATAGTCCACCCTACCTCCTACACCGGGGATGCCTGAGTGGTTGCTACCTCGGCCAGGAGTTGTTGCTTTTCCGTATTCTAAAGTAGTGTTTCTGAAACTATGGGCCGCGGCCTCCTAGGGGGCCGCAACATTATTTTAGTTGTTAGGTGGGCCGATACCCGAGTATTTGCCCGGGCCGATTTTTGCTCCCAATCCGCCCCTGATCGTGGGGTTTATAGCTACAAACGTTTCAAATTGTCACCTATTACGGATATATCACTTCCACACCGGTGTGACGCACGGACGAACGCGACTGACTTCACAGTAACTACTGCAGCATCAGGCAATTTCAAGAGGGCATAAATACAGGAGTCAGAGGAGATAAAAATCACTTCGCCCTGAGGAAGCCAAATGCAATTGCCAAACGTCAATCGATCAAAATATCGTGGCGTAACATCCTGAATTATAAACTTACCATACACACACACACACGAAACCCTTAAAATCGCCTGTTAATGCAGTTGTTCTTGTGAAACTGGTCGCGAATATAAGCTGAAGTGGAACTAAACGTATTAAGTTTTATTTAATCTGTATAATGTCTTTCCACGAAATGCCACCTTCTATATATTTTTATGAGTTGTCTGAAATTGCGATCTAATTTGTTTGAAAAGCTAAAATACGTCTTATCCTCGCGATGGGAGTTCACAAGTCCCATGTAACGCTGTGTTATAATCGGCATCCTTCTACTCAAGCCGTATTTTATTATTTCCGTACTTACGACTGATTCCTTATGTAACATCCTTCGTCACTTCCCAAAGTCTTCTTTCTAATGAAGGATTATTTGACTAGAATCCTTTAACAGTCCGTGTCATCACTCTTCCTCCAAGAAAATTACACGGCGCTGTAAGAGCCACGTCGAACAAAAAAGAAGTTTCATAGAACACTGCCTGAAGGATCACAGTAAAGAGCCAGGAAAAAAGTAATGGAAAGATCCTTCTGTCGCTGAACATTCAGCCTCAGGATACGGGTCGCAAAATCTTCCTCAAAGACGTCAAATTGATCGAGAAATGAGAATGCTACTTCTCCAGATTCGCGAAGCATCGGTAGTTCAGACACGATCGTTAACTTTCAACAGAGACGACGGCGTAGTAGTAATTGCGACATGGAAGCATCTGATCCAAACGAAAAGTGAAAGGCACCGCAATCATTAGCTAAATTCATGCACCACCATCAAAGATTGCACCACCATGCATATTTAGAGCGCCAACGAAATAAGGCCAACAACCTTTCATTAGTTCCCAGCTGTGACGCGAGCAAACTGTCTAAAATTATAAATATCCTGCACGCGGCACATCTCCAATAAAGTTCAATCTCTCAGTAATAACCACCTCTACATAACATTTAAAGCTTTTTTATGTCTTATACCTGAATTTAAATTGATAATGGATGCCGAATTGGAATTATAAAATCCAGGAAATATTTTGAATAGTTGCTGGAAGGGACATTTTTCTAATCGTCTTATCGATTCAGTATTTTGTTTTTATACCATGGTTTTAACGATTCCAATGTTTTTATTTATTATATCGCTGTGTCTTTCCATTATTTAATATTGTCCCAAAGACGCGAATTCTTTTTCTTCTTCTCCTTGAATATAACATTTACTTTTCTGGCCGGAACGCATCTTCCCCTTCTCAATGCATTGATAATGCCCCCATTTACGGGATATCTATTTGCGCGAAGTATTTTAAGGAAGCATCCTTCACTTAAGTCGGGGGTTGCAAATATATTTACATCGTTGTGAACGCCGGTAAGTTATTCATGAAGAGAGTGAGAAATAAAAAGATATATACATGGAGATAGAACCGTACGTGGGATCTGGAGGAAGGAGGGACAGGTGGAGAGAGGGAGGGATTGGTTCCATGGAGGGAAAGGGACAAATGGTGCCGGGAAGGAAAAAAATGTTGACCCTTAGGGGGAATTAAGGCCTACAGGGGATATTGGGCAGCGAGAGGGAAAGCGTGGGAGTAGGATGGGAGAAAATTCCGAGATAAGGGTGGTTTTGTATCGGCAGGAGGAGATAGAGCTAGAAGATAGGAAGGGAAGGGAGAGGGATTGAGACGGATGGGGGAGAGCAAGGGATGGAGGAGATTATGGGAGAAGTGGGAAATCAGATGAAGCTCTCTGCAAGAGGAGGCGGGACTTGCGGGTACAGACCGTGCCTTCGTGGAACACCAATGTCACAAAAAGAAACTAGGAAAAGGAATGCAAGATTCGTTATTTTTTCGGAGGCGGATTGTTTTTCTGACTACGTTTATCGAAACGTCATATCAATATTTGCCTTTTTGTGTATATTGACGAGAACTCAGAAATATATAGCAACGTCGTCCTAACGCCGTTTGAAAAAGCCGAAACGACTGTACAACGTAATTTTAGTAGAAAATTTTTGGCATTTTATTTTCCTACAGCGATAAAAACTATTATTATAATACTAGCATAAAAGCCCGTCAATACGACGGGCAATCATTAGTGAAACTTAAAACAGTTACCTCTCTCCCTCCCTCTCTCACCCTCTTAAAATCGAGGAGAGGAGAGCATTAGCTATTGCAGTACTTATATGGAAGGTGTTTAAATTTGAGGCCCCCTCCTATCTTTATAGTTCCTTTTTATTCAGGTCCTCTGTGAGTAATATGGTTAATAGATCAAGTGATTTAAATCTTCAGGTGACAATACATAGAACTGTAAATTATAGCAGGTCCTTTTGTATTACAGCTTGTCATATCTGGAACACTTATCAGTTATATTCTTACTTATCATTGTATACTTTGAAGAAAACCTTACATGTACAATTGCTTAGAAAGTATGATTGAATGTATTGTCTTTTTGCAATGTGCCCTAAATATCTAAATTTGATGGTAAATGTTTTATACTTTGGTTGTAGTAATATATACATGTTTGTAACGTTGTACTTATTGTCTACCCTTAATTTTAATTTTCGTTTTTATTTTCTTTCTGTATTATGTACTTACCGCTCTTTTAATAATGTTTGTTTATCTTATAGAGAGCGAACTATGTATGTCAGTGGTGCTTTATAGCACTTTGTATATAGTCCTAAATAAAGTAATTTCTAAACTAATTTCTAATTCTGTCCCTCCCTCTCTCCCTTCCTCCCCCTCTCATATTAAAAGCATTCAAAGCACGCATACACTCATAAGGATTGAAATAACAATAGGATTTCGAGGTCTAATAATGTAATTGGTAGGCAAGACAATATCCTGTTAAAATAGCAATATTTCCCCAAACTGTGTGAATTAAACGTTTCACATGAACGATTGCGAACTGTAAGCTGAAAAGGATGAACAGAATTAGAAACTTCATAATATTTTCTTTAAAATGGTTCAGATCCGAAGATCGTAGGTTAAATATTTCTAATTTTATTCTAAAAAATAATGAAAGCCTGCACGTCGAAAATTCGATTTTTACGTGTTATTTTATGGGAAATGAAAATGTCTTCGTTGGAGTCGAACCCGGGACACTTTTCGAGGTTGGTTTTCGACATCACCTAACAATATGTGAATCGAGAATTCCTGCCAAATTTAGAGTGTGTATCACGATTCATTCTCGAGATATTCGCGATAAACCGTAATTCGCCACCAGACGCGTGACCAACCAACGGACGGACAGACGTGGGCTATTATTAGTATTATTCTTTTCATTATATCTAAGGCGATGTCTCGAATTATCTAACGGTTAAAGTAGATCTATTTCATTATGAAAGCCTCGAATTTGCGGAATTTAAATATTAAGGGCATATAAAAATGAAATATTAAAGCTGAAAATAACTTCTATCGTGTAAGTACACACACATGTACACAATAATGAATTCAGACAGGAATATAGCCGTAGAAACAAAGGACTTAGCACGGGTATGGGAAGAATACATTAAGAAACTATACAACGAGGCAAGATCGGCACAAATAGAACTGGAAAAGAGGACAACATTGAGGAAGAAGACTTGAGATCAAGTACTTTGGAAAGCGAATTAAAAAAAGCGATGCCGGAGTTGAAGAAAGAGAAATCCACATGGAGCGATACCGGCAGAGGTACTTAAAGACATAAGATCGGAAGAACTAAAAGTGATTACGAATTTAATTAATAACATAAGACCATGGAAGAAATAATAGGAAGTGCAGCTTCGATCTTTTCCCGAATACCTATAGATGTCTCTGATGGTTGCGCCTGCAGCGATCCTATCGGTCAATGTGAGTCTAAAAATACCCATTCCACACTCATGATTCGAACCATGGAAGAAATAATTAATTATTAATAATAATAATTAATTATTCTTCCATGATTCAAACTGTTCAAACCAGTTCGTTGGAAATCGCGCGGGAAAGTGATGGGGTTTTTCAGCGTCATGTTTTTCTAATTGTTGAAATGGAACGGAATGCTTATTGTGCAGCATATTGGTGCAACAATTTTAACGGTTGCGGGATAGACAAGAAGATTTCGTTTTTCGGATTTCCGAAGGATATTTCGAGGTGAGCTTAAAGAAGAGATACCGCATAAAACGGAATATTTGTGTTAAGTTGAGAATTACGTGTTTTTGTTATTAGTCTTGATGCCCATTTCTGCTTTATAATTTAGGGCAAAATTTTGCTTGAGGGAGGATTTAATGTCTGCGGATATCAACTGTATGAAGAAGTATAGGGTCTGCAGTGATCATTTTACAGATGATGATTTCCGCAGCAGATTCCCTAGGCCTCTCCTAAAAACGAATGCCGTTCCTAGTGTATTTGAAGCTATGAAAACAAGTTTGAGCATTATACATGGAATACAGTGAAACTTCGATTTTATTATATACCGGTTTTTCGAATTTCTTTAACTTAATCCTATCGTATTCTAATTCTTGTAGATGAGCCGAGGGATTCTGAGTATGTTTTACATTCTCCCAACAACACGAAACCATCTTGGTAAGTTTTAGAAAATTTCAGCATTTATTAATTTATACTGTCCACTTGCCTTTACCAAAGAGTCGTCGGAACAAATATTATTGTTATTTATGAATGTATTTCTATCCGGAAAAGAATGTTGTGTTTTTATAAATGTTTTATTGTTATTCTTTACGTGAGTAAATAAAAACTCTTGCACCCAGTTGTTTTGTTTTAATTTGAGTCCTAAACTTATGTTAAATACGTCATCTAGCTTCTTAATTCAAATGTACCGCCAAAACCTGGTCTGCCGCTTGAGTTTAAATTAGGCGCGCTTCACTTCGTATTGACGGCTAGATCGCTCTGCAGTCAACGTATTACCATTGTCCTTATGGGAGCTGCGCTTCCTATTATTCTTCCATGATAAGACTCTGGAGAGTGACATCATGATTCTATAGAAGTAATAATTACTCCTCTAAAAAATAACCCAAAGGCAGTGCAGTGATAAGAACGATAAGTTTGCCATAACGTATTTCGAAGATCATCAAGAGGATTCTTAACAGATAGTAGGAATTAGGTCGAAGAAATGTTAGGGGGAAGATCAATTCGTCTCCAGAAAAAAAGGCTATTTTAAAAAAAGCACGGAACTATGGTAGATAATTAACATATCATAGAAATCTGAAAGAGAAAACCGATCTCTGCTCAGTAAATTATAAATTAAATCTGCTGTTGAAAATTGAACACTTACATTATAGGATTCGACTTGTTTTCAAGTCCGATTTGAGTTGATTGCGGTTTTATCATACTCCCTTGTGATCGTGTATTAATGTTACAATAAAGAAATAATCTTTCAAGAGTATTTTGAAATTCTCGATAGTTTTAGTCTCTTAACACCTTCCACAAATACCAATCCACGGTTTCTTAATCCTTCTGCGGAGATCTTTAAGGTGAAATTTCGCTGTATGTTATACTCGTTAAAGGGTAGAGATGACGGACAGAGAAAGAGAGGGAGACGGGAGGAGAGGGTGGGAGAGAGGGAGCGTTGAAGAGGAAAGAGGAGAAACTAAGAGAGATTTTGTTTGATGAGTACCTCTGAGAGATAAGGCCCTGCTCTCATTGGTAGAGAGAGGTCTCTGTCTGGCTAGAGGGGAGGAGGATAGCGCATGTTCGGAGTTATTGCTCGGGATCAGTGCCTCAGCTGCTACCTTCTCATACGGATAAGCCACCTACGGGCGGAATCGAAAGCGATTAAACGGTATCGCTTGCTCCGCTTCAGTTTGGGTTACTACCATGGCAACGCAGAGACTGGGCGAGAAATGCGGGCGATTAGGGAGCGGCGTTTTTGCGGATGAATCCTTGAGGCGTCATAAACTTCTCAAGGGCGGGTAAATAAAATATTATACCAAAAATTTCATATTAGGCCAATGTATAGATAATACATGCCTGAATTTGTACTAGAGAATTATTACATTAGAATATGGTATTGTTTTTTGCTTCAAAGTCTAAATACATAATTATTGTCAATTGAGTGTATTTTTGAACGAAATATATCCATGCGCTAGATAGGTTTCGTAATTTCAGGATATACGAAAGTTTCCCCAAATATTTCACGGATTTAACTAGAAAATCAAAACGGAGAGTGAATATATAAAGAAATAACGTTAGTGCACCTTGAATTTCAACGGATTTAGTGAATCTACTTTCGCTGCCAATTGTAGGGCGTATGTTAAACCAATAGTTTCGATCAAATTGAACACTCGCAATAACTGAGAAAATCCACAGGCCTTTTAATTTATGTTACATTTACGTTTTCCTAAACGTGGCCTTCCGTCTTAATTACCCACAGTTCTCCACACGGCCGTCGATAATGAACAAATATCTTCATTATAAAAATTATGTTATTGAAGAGGATGAAAGCTCTACGAGGTATAATTAGTTCACGCAAAGAATGGTGCTCCTGTCTGATTGCACTATTATGTATTTACATTACTGTGTTTACTCTTTGCAGTTATTTTCTATGCATAATTTTTTGCATTAATATTTAATCCGCATGTCATTTTGGTAACATCCCTCAGCTACTATCTCCTCTCCTCATTACAACTATTTTTATTTTGTTTTTATTTTCCGGTAATAGTTTCAGTATTTGTCAATTTTGTATTTTGGAAAAAAAATCCTGTTAATGGCTCCCGATTTTATAACATTATTTGTCTGTATAGAATATCTGTATCCATTACTGGCTATAAATTAGTTTTATTTTACAGATTTCTCATATAATTTTTTTATTAAATCGTTTGCCAAAACACTATGTTCACCGAAGTGGAAAAAATCCAAATGAAAGTATAGAACTGAATATCCATTATGAACTTTTATATAGTTGATACCTTTATAGGTAGTTTTTTAGTTGAAGCCGTGTGCGTATGTGAATCGTGGATCCCAATCCAGAAAAGAACTAAAAAATATTTTAATAAAATTACTAAATCGAAGCTTATAGAGGTGTAAAAATATCAAACACAAAAAGTATATAATACATTAAATACCTACGGTAAAAAAATTTTAATCCATAAACAGTGAAATACGCGGATGATCAAGGATTTGTAGCAAGAAAGGAACTCTAGAAAATGATAAATAGACTAGAGAAATCTAAGGTCATCCGAATATCAAGTAAAGAAGAAGAAAATTTTAACATAAGTATTGGAGGAAAGCCATTAGAGCAAGTTTCACACTATAAATACCTTGGAAGCATCATAACGACAGAAGCAAAGTGTACCGATGAAATCAGGACTACAATAACGAAAGCAAAAGCCGCTTTCAGAATAAAGAAACACCTATTAACGGGGAATATAAAGGAGGATATCCGCAAGAAGTTGATAAAATGCTATGTATGTAGTAGAGCTTTGTATGGGGCTAAAACGTGGACGCTAAGGAAAAACGATATTGAATACTTGGAAATCTTCGAAATGTGGACATGGAGAAGAATGCTGAAGATAAAATGAAAAACGAGGAAGTACTACGAAGAATAGGAGAGAAGCGAACGATTATACAGAATATCAAACGGAGGAAGGCGAACTGGAATGGACATTACCTGAGGAGAGAGAGCATGATTAAAGAAATGCTAGAAGGAAAACTGGATGGAAAAAGAGAAAGAGGTAGGAAAAGGTTTCAGCTGATAGACGACTTGAAAGGGAAATGAAACTATCAAGACATAAATAAGATAGCGGAAAATAGGAGTATAATATGGAGAACCAAGTTTAACCATAAATAATCACGGACCTGTCTACGGACAGACTACCTATGATGATGATATACCGAGAGCTCTTGGGGTATTGGGACAAGGAGTGACTAAAACTCTCTTCGTGAATTAGTCTATTTTATTGGAAATATGGCAAGATATTGTATACGAATCTTATAATTTTTATTTGCTTTAAGTGAATAAAATTTTACTTAATAAAAACTGTGCCTTGCTTAAAATTATTCGTATGATTAATTAAAAAGTTATTATCCTAAAATTTTTAATCGTATATTTTTTATGGATTAGTTTTTATTAAAATTAAAAGCTAATATAAAATATAAAAGCGTATTTAAAAATGGAAGAACGTATTACAACTTTGATAAACATCAGATTAAAATAAATCATTATTAAATTTTAAATTTTATTCGTAACGGAAATGATTCTAGGCTCATTACGCTTTATTGCGAATAAAAACTCATTCTTAGCATAAAAGATGAAAACTTCACATCTCTTTGAGCACTTCAGACAGTTCTTGAGACAGATTCTTCGAAGCGTTTTTGTTTCATTATACTATATTGAGTTTGTATAAAGCTCATATTCTCAAATATCAAATCGGTTATTATAAAGAAATGGGTAAAGTCATGACGTTATTCTGAGGTTGCCTGCAACTTAAACATCATGGTACATTTATGAAGAATTTTCATCTACCCCGTAATATTATATATATCTCGCTGGTTTGATAAGTTCAGAAAAATAAACAGCTTACATAACGTGAAGACTGTTAGTGAGTCAGCATCGGCAGATCAAGAGGCAGCGACATGCTACATCGTTGAGCTAAAGAAGGTTATAGAGGAGAAGGGTTATCGTCCTGAACAGGTATTTAACGCCCAGGCTTATTGTGGAAGAGGATGCCAGCAAGAACCTTCATTTCTAAGGAGGAGAGGACTGCCTCAGGATTCAAGACATCTAAAGACAAGTTGACGCTTCTCTTATGTGCAAACGCGTCAGGAGACTGCATGGTTAAATCAATCCTTCTCTATAGAGTAGAAAATCCATGTGCTTTGAAGGGAAAAAATAAGCATCATTTATCAGTCTTCTGGAAATCAAATCGTAATCATAAGGGTTACCGGTACGGTGTTCATGGACTGATTACACAAATGTTTTGTTCATTACGTACAGCAGTACCTAGCAAGAATAAATCTAGAATTCAAATCATGTGAACGCTTAAGAATTTAAAAATACGTTGGAAACTGGCATCGTTGAAAGATGTAAAGAGAACAGTTCCCTGTATGTATATAAATTCAAATAATTCTTAGATCACAACATCTATATTTAGTGAGTGGCTGATCACTCTTGATTTAAAAATGGGCGTGCTTAAAGAAAAACCATTTTTTCCCTTCACCGATGTTCTGCTCATAAATGTTGGGTATTTCGCACCAAATTACACTAGTAAGTTCAAGACATCGGGCCAAGGGATAATTTCCCAAGTTAATAGGATATGCAGAAAACAGCTAGTGCTCTTCATACTAAGGAATATGGGCCATGGTTTGATCAGTTAAAGGTGAAATGAAGCGTCTTGCTGGCTATTCAAATGGCCCGTTTATCATGGGGCTCGGTTATAAAGACTACAATCAGTAAATGTTTTTCAAAGGCTGGGTTTAACAAGCGGTAGGAAGAAAATAAATTTGATGACGAGAGACCTTTAGGTGATGAACCTGATGAATGAACTGAAATAAATATAAAAATGCAGGTTCAAGCATCATTGGATGAGTTTTTAGCATCTGATTAGGCTCTGTTTACTTGAGTTCCAGCACATGCATTTGAGAAACGAGCAGAGAATAAAGATAAGGAAGTTGGAGTGGGAGAAGAGTAGAAGACAGATGGTGAGGAAGCAGAAATCTGAAGTGCAGAACGTGATAAATATGCTGTAAGGATTTTAAAGATATTAAAGACTATGAAACCAATCATCTACTTCCATTAAACTAAATTGAAAATATTGTTTCCAAAGAAAACAGGGGACGGGGGAAAGAAAAAGACATTACCAGTTACATAGACGAAAACTAAATAAGCCGTTATTTTAATTGAAATTTTGTGATAATATACGTACTACGTACTTGTAGTACAATGTCATATTTTGGACAATAGCTATGACGACGTATCTGTTTTTATTATACATATTTATAGATTTTAAATTAATATAGGTTAATGCGACGCAATAAAATTTTTTTTTCCTTTTCGGTTGATGCCTAAGTTTTGCAATTAATAACTACTAACCTTGTCGTGAAACTCACTACAATGAAGCTTTATATTTCAAAATACCAAAATATTAGTCTCTTGAATTTCAATATGTAGAGGTTTTATAGAGGGAGAGGGTGTGTGTGTGTAAGATACGCTGTAACAGCGAAACCGGTTGTGAATTTAATAAACTAGTGCTTCTACAAGTTCAGTGATGGCGAACCTTCTATTGCTCGCGTGCCATTATTACTGAAATTGTCGAATTTTTTCCGTCTCGCGTACCACAAAAAAGTCTTTGATTATTTTTTGCGTGCCAACTAAATTAAATTCGTAATCAAGACATAAGAGATTGAAATTTTTAATTATAAAACCAATGTTTACAATAGTTAACTAAATAACACAAATATTTTTGCGGCACTAAATCAGTACGGTATGTGCTTTGATTGGTTTTCGCCTTTCGTTGGCGTGCCAAGCAAAAATCGTCTTGCGTGCCACTTATGGCACGCGTGCCATAGGTTCGCCATCACTGTACTAATTCTATGACGTTATTATTTTATTTTCAATATTAAAAAGTTTCACAAAGTCAAACCTCCAATGCTACTTAGTATTTGTTTTTAAATCACTCTTCAAGGTCGCTTCTCTTTTCTCCCTGACGATTTTACTCCCGCAGATTCGGAGTAGCGGAATATCGAAAACTAAAGGTTAAAATGTACCAAACACAGCGAAAACGGGGTGTAGGTTAAAAAAACACCCACGGATTCGTAAAAAATGAAACTCACCAGTTCGTACACAGATAATTAGTCTTTGTGACGTAAAAAATACGAGAAAAGTCTCTCGAGTGAAAGCCTTACGGTGTGTCATACATGATTCAAAAAGCGACGAATAAATAAAAAAATACGGGAGAAGAGCGTAAACGGGCACCGTTCTCTCCCTTTGTGCAACCATGTTTACACTGTCCTCCGGACCGGCTTTTACAATGGCTGAGAGGGAATAACGCCGTGTCTGAAGGACACATTCATGAAAAGAGGTGAAGGAGGTAAGAGCACGAATGGAAGAAGAGAGAGAGAGGAGGAGGTAGGAAGGGGAAGAATACCCGGTAAAAACGGAATGACTGAGAAAGTTTTTGGACGCTTTTTTTCGTAAAACCATGAAGGGATGAAGCGGAATATGGAACGAAGCAAGTGGAAGGTAGATGAGAAATGCATTGAGGATGAGTGGGTGTCAGGCGGAGTCCAAAAGATGCGAAAGAGGGGTACGAGAGAGAAGAGAAAAAAATTTTGCGATGAAGATATTTAAGAAGTGATATGGGAGATAAGGGCTGTTTGTCGGAATGACGACACGAAAGACCAGATGAGATGGGAGAAGGCGATGGTGCGCTAAAGAGGTGGGTTAATGGATGCAAGAGGTTTTAAAACGTATGTCGCGTGAATTAAAAATGTGAGTTTATCCTTCTCCTGTCGGGTGTTTCACTTATTTTCTCGTTTCACACGCGTTAACGAAACGGCAAGCACGCTTTGCTCCTCTTTATTTATTAAATATTTCATGTTTAATTCATTCAAAAAAATAGGATAAATTCACTAGGAAAATGAAACAACTTTGTGAAAGATTCATATACTGAGATAACTTTAATTCATCCTACCATGGTTTTGTTTCACTGCAACATCATTAGGTTAAAGATGCTAAAAGGCGACTAAAGCACTGTAGATGGATTAAATATACTCTACAAAGTGAAATTGTTATATAAAGTTGTTTTATTTTCTTGCTATATTCAACATGGATCAGTTTCACAAAGTTGAGCCTTTCCTAATTAGTTCCGTGGAGAAATCGGGAAATTAATACCGGACTAAGAAATAACAGGCAGATACAAGGACAACAACTTTGAAATTATACTAATAAAAATATCTATACCATAAATAAATACTTATAAAACAAGCAAAAGATATACTAAGTACATACAACCGAGGTAAAAAATAAATCGATGACAATTTGAGAGGAAGGAGCTCATTCAATAAAATATCCGAATTGAGTTCTTACTTGCCCCTTTAACACTGAGAACACAACTTCACACATAATGGTGGTTTGATTAGAGAATCGGAGAATAAGGACGGGAGAAGAATAAATTTGACTCAATCCGTGAATATAAAACTAGAATTATTCACCATAATCAGATCCTCGTTTATTCCTTATATCAGTGCCATCCCGAAGCCGATATCCTGCATATGGTTAAGGATGATTCATTTACTTACCAGATTAGCTGATCTCCGACAATTGCACTTTAAATAGAGCAAAATATGGCTGATTCTGGTGTACTCGTCTCCGGGGCTTGATTGTCATAATTCTAATTCAGCCAACTACTTGAAATGCACCATTGATCTATTCAATTACCCTGGGAAGTGAACTGATGCGTTGTATGCGACTCTGGGCTTCCGGTTGCTAGTTAACCCCTTAAATGAAAAGGAAAAAGACATTCGGAATGAAAATTAGTAGGGAAAAATTATGCCATGATAATTAGCATGAGCGGAGAATCATAGACCAATGTTACAGTGGATTGTGAAATACTGGAATAGGCTGAATGTTTTACTTATTTAGGTTATGAATCAGGAATGGAGAATTACCAATGAGATGAGAATAATAACTGGATAAGCAAACGAGGCAATTATGTAAGGACGCGGGTCTATTACATGTAGTTTTGATATGGTGTATCATTATATATGTGAGGCATGGAATATGATAAAAGATGCGAGCACATTACAGACGTTTGACATGTGTTTATGGCGTAGACCTGAGTTTATAAAACTATGTTCCGTGGAAACTCTAGGTTCCACAAAAGATTCATGGGATTCTATGAGAGTGTGAGATCCCGACATGTGCTGCCCTTTTGGCTAGGGTTCCAGGAAAATTTATTTAAAATATAAGAATTCCGTGACTTCAGAAAATTAAAAATCCCTTAGCGTAGACTGTAAGTTGAAATGAGAGAAAAATAAATGAGGTAGTTTTAAATACAGTAGATAAGGATAGGAGCTTAATTAGAATAATATAGGAAAGACAAAAGTGGATGTATCAAATGTTGAGAGACGAATGTCTCTTTAAATAATTCTTAGAATAAAAGATGCTAGGAAAAGTAGGAAGAGAATAGCAATATTAGATATCTCAAGGGAATGGAAAAGATATAAGATATTCTGACGCCACTCAACAATCCCCGTCCAGCAATAACGCTTCGGCACCATTGTCCCTTCGCCAATCCTCACGATAGTTGATATTTGTGTATGATATTTATGTATGTATTCATCAAGTTCGATTTTCACATATATGAGATTATATTAATACCATTTACGTTCAGAAAACATTTTCCGCCGTTTTGCTGTTTTTATAGTGGTATGAGTTCCTCCCAGGTTAGGAAAAGTGTAGTTAGACAGGACGGATAACTCTCAGTTTGTGCGACGTACGTTGTACATACAAATTTTTTCGTAATCTAACACACAAGAAAGCAATGGTTATATTTGTATTTCCTTTTTCTTGTTCTTACGGATTAAATTTAGGCATCGAAACACAGAAGTTAGTCCGATTTGCGAGAGGTTTTGAGGTCTGAACAGAGAAACGAGACACTTTTTAGCGAAAAATGATAAAAAGCTTTCGTGAGTTCGGAGAAATTTGTAAGAATATTAATTTAGTTGTCACTTTAGAGATGGCGTGACTACTCCTTGGAAACGGTGTTTCTTGAGATAAAATCCCAACAGTTGGCATGCGTACTTTTTTAGATTATTAATCCTTTCTTTGCATGACCATATCAGCATTCCATCTTCAAGTTAAAATGAAGTGGTTCAGTAAAAAAGTGCTTTTTAAACTATTGAAAACCAAACTATTCCATTAACAGGTCGCTTTGTTTAGTTCTTATGTTGGGGAGATTTCCTTTTACAAAATTACGTCATGACGTTCTCGGTCATCTTTTCTAAGTATTTGCCAGTAAAATCTTCATCAGTGTGTTTTTTTTAATTCAACAAAAATTACAGAATTAATCAATAAGTTAAAATGGGAAGTATAAGAAAAACAGCAATAAATGCACGTTAAGTAATATAGATTATTCTTAATAACTAATAAATACGATGAAAAGCTAAATAAAACGTAGCTTCTAAGCCAATGGCATTTATGGCATTATAAGAAACATTAATTGGTCAATATTTTAAACTTTAAAAAGGAATGTAAATTGTGAAGTTTTGCATGCTTAGGAGCATATGCCTATTTATAAATTCCAAAGGAGAGATTAGATAATATAGTGAATGGATGAGAACATAATACTGAACTAGTACTGACATATGTTTCTCTACCAAATTATTTAAGAAGTTACCTACTGCTGAAACCAACTAAAATGCAATTTAACCAAAGTTTTCACATTCAAATATTTCGCAATTAGGAATCAGATGACACAAGCATGCATATTTGCAGGATATACAGATTTACACCAAATATTATTAGAAGTAATTTTCATTTTCAGCTTAGTATAGAAGAAAGAATATAATTTTTTTATATACACTAATAAAAAGTAAAAAAATTTAAAATTCACATAATAGTATATTCCAACGAGTTAAAATAGTTTTGGGTGTATAGAAGTTGTCTAGCGTAATGTTTGGCAAATAAATATGTATTCGCTCTGTATGTAAGTTTGTCCGGAAATTAAGGTAGGTACACTCGTCCATTACACAGCGCATGCACGAGCTATCGAGAGCTGCGCGCGCAGGGGAAATGGTTTGACCTTGAGCTATATACCAGTTTAGTTTCATGTTGTTATAGTCGAATCAACATCGGAAGGCTCTTGGCCTACTTAGAGCAAGTAGCCAATCACGAACGTTTCCCCTTCCATCGCCCCTCTCAACTTTCGTGCGGGAGAGCAGATATCGGTGCGCGTTGCCAGCTCTTGCGGATTTTCGCCTTCATCTGATATACTACGCAATTTCTAATGGCAACGCATCCAGATGTTATCTCTTCGAGAGCAGGAGTGAGACTGGTTTCCTCCCCACTACCTTCCCAAACAAACAGTCTCCTATTGGCTGCTGCTAACTGGTGTAGACGTTGGAGCGACTATAGTTGTTGTCGTTGTCTCGTTCTGTGCGTAACCTTCCTCTTGCAAATCATAGCCCAGTTGAAGTAGGCGCCGTAATTCGTTTCCTTCATTTATTTCGAAATGAAACCCCAACCGAAATTCACCGATTAATTTGTGCCGCGTATGGCCCCTCCGTAATTTCGCGCAATATACACTCTAAACAGTAGATCTCAACAAACTAAAATTTTGATTTCCATTTAAATATTCCAATATACACACTAGAATGTACCAAATCTATAGTGCCTTTAATTAAAAAGATAGCTATCATTCACCGAAAGTGACAAATATATCGAGGCGTGCATTCATATCGATGAGTTTTTGGATATGTAGGTATCCGTATCATTGTCGAAGCAAACCGAGATTGTGTCAGATATAAAGGATAGCAATTTCGATAATATACATTCCATGATTAATCGATTAAGCACAAAAATTACTCCTGAATGTAAAAAATTGACTTGCCGTAGGACATACCAGTACCAAAAGTATCTTGGCCGAGTATATAGTCCGTGAATAAAAGAAGTAAGAAGCGGAAATAATAAGAGTGAGCAGGTTCCGTCAAGGACGTCAGTGCAAGATGTGCTGTATATAGCCGAGAGGGAGCGCATTATCTGAGGAATATAGAGGCTTAATCTCGGCAGCTATATTTCTTTTTGAGATGTGGCTTCATGAAGCCAAATGAGAGAAAAATGAGAAGGAAGAATGAAATCGAAGTGGTAAGGAATTGAAAGAGGAAATCCGACCATAAAGACGAAAAGCGCAAGGAGAAGTGAAAGATGATTCAAAGGAGATGGGCTGTTCAGTTGAAATATTGTCCACTGTGAGAGCGGAATATAGTGGCTTCTTGCTCTTTGTGTTACAGGAACATTCCTGATGGGCCTATTATTGTGGCTATACGATAAGCAGTTCCACAAATGTAAAAATTAAATATGAAAAATTAATATAATACTGACTAATAATGATAATATTGTTTTTGTTTCTTCAATCTGAATTAATACAGATACACCATCGTTGCAAACTAACACTTTAAAATTATAACCTAGATATCACATTTTACAAAAAGTCTTCAGGTCAGATGGAGTTGAATATCATAAAAAATTTTGCTATTCACTTAATGAAATTGTTAAAAAGAGCAAAATTGTGTCACAGTGAATCCTGCTCGCTTGAAAGAAATTTATTTTTCTCATTATGAATTATAGTAAATCGAACAAAATACACGAAAAATACTCAATAAGACGTACTTTCTTTCTTCATACATAGTAGGTAGCGGAAAAGTACATATTGTTTTCATGAAAAAACGGAAATATACGTTTGAGGTCCTTGGAACACGTTTTCACTATTTTCTTGATGATGTCTGTGCGTATGTATGTGATAGGAATTATGTGGTCGCTTAACTCGAAGTATTTGCCATTTAAGATATAATATTTTCATCATAGGGACAAGCGCTGATGATTTTTGGACAATATAGGTCAACCTGGTGTCATTTTTCCTTTTCTTCCAAATATCTCCTTTAAAACTCAATTTACGTAAATATTTGTTAACATTAACTTTGTAGAAATGTAATTTTCTACAAGTTTTGTTTGAAACATTTTGTGATAAAACCGACAGCTTAAGAGATATTTTGATTTTTCTTCTAAATTTGTTAAATATGTTGCTAAGTTCAGTTGCAACGTTAAAATTTTTTAGTTGTTGATAGTGTTGCTTACGCTGCCAAGGGTAATTTCAATAGCGCATATATATATATATATATATATATTTATTTATTTTTAGGGCAACTCCCCCTTCCCCGTTCTACAACCTCCAATCCCCGACCTTTCCACGCTCCCTTCCCTTCCACCCCCACACCTTCACCCCAGTGTCACTGCCATATCAGTTGTGTCTCTCTTGTGCTGACGAAGGCATCATCCCGAAAGCTCTAACCTCTACAAATGTGTCTCTCCAACACCCCCGCGGCTCTGCTTCCGGTAAGTGTTATTGTTTTTTTAAATAAAGGCTATTGAAAATGTTTTAAAATTATTAGCGAGTGTAATTGCTGATAATTATTTCTGAGGACGATAATGTCGAGAGCAATCATATTCATTGGTCTGTATGGAGAAGGTCATGTTGGCCACATTAGGTTTTTTTCAAAATTGCTGACAATAAAAAATTTATGTAAAAACACAATTATGCATTTTAAAATTTCATTGATTTTTTCGCATGCCTAAATAAATGACAAAAATTACAACATAACACAATTAATTTTACATTTTTACAAAAACTTGGAAAAAATATCAAAAGTTCCGCACTTTTTGAAAAATTAAAAACAATTAAAATTATTTCGGATCGGTAACTCTAAGCCCTTAGTAGTCGAAGTATAATGTATAAACTTTTCAATTCCACAAAGGAGGAAGGGCGTGAGGAAGACGAGGCAACATGTCAACAAATAAAATAACAAATTTAAATTGAAACTGCCGTGTGACAACTTTGCCACTCCTGTAGAAAAACAACGCTTTTATGATCATTACTAAATATAATGTTACTTTTATATGAAATTATTTTAATGCAATTATCAAAATTAAAGAATTGGTTTTAGCTTTAAATTTTGGTATGAATTGAATTGGTGACATATTTCAAAATCGAAAAAGCGCATCAGCCGGCCGGGTTAGACTGGTACGTAGTGTGCCTGCCTTCTAATCCAAGGGTCGCGGGTTCAAATCCCGCTTCGGGCATGGATGTTGTGATTCGTCTTGGGGTTTTTCCCCTACCTGCAGACAAGCCTAAAATTGGTTTTGCGGGGAAGGCATCATTAAAAAAAAAATCCACACATTCTCTCAATTCTAAAAAAATTATGTTCCTCTTGTGAATGATTCTACTTTGAATTTCAATAACATTATTATCTCTACCTAACATAAGTATCACTTAGTAGTAATAACACCGTCTCCAAAGAACTAGTTTCTTCTACGTTTCCCTCCCTCCAAAATCTCTTCCTTTTTCACCATAAATTTCACACGCTCCTAACTATTATGGACATCCACATGCTACTGGTCTTCTTTTACGTGTCTTTACGCCTTCTCCTTTATCCATTTTCCATACGCATCCACAGAATTCTTTCTTTTTTCCTTCCAATAGGTACATTCTAGTGGTCACATCCTTCTTTTAGCACATGCTGCATCTTTACAGAACCACTTCTACTTCTTCATTTCTTGCCCGATTCTTTCGGTACCTCTTGCAATTTCCTCCAAAGTACATCATTTCCCATGGATACGATGCCTTTTCACCCTTCTCCCTCATCCACGCCCCGAGCCGTTAAAAATCCACCAAAATTTAACTGATCTTTTCCCGTAACTTCTCTGATCCATATTATCAATTATAAATTTATCGGAAAACCCCCGTTTTAAATGTTATCCTTCTTTAAACCTTTTCTCCTGTACTTATAGTTAAAGAAAGAACTAAACTAAAAAAAACTGCGGCTTCTTCGCTGCTTCACGAACAGGAAACTCTCTCCTTCTCTTAACTTCCGTCGTCTTCATTGAAATCCCCAAAAGCGGAGTACCCGCACCGTACCCTCGCAGGGCAAAATCTCGTTCTCATGCAGGACTTTAGTAATGGCGACGACAAAAGACCCATCTGCTTTCTCCCTCTTTTTCACGCCTCCGCCGTGCTCGCACACACAAAGGACCGAAATAAAAAAAATGCGCGTGGTTTTGCATCCAAGTTTTCGGGAAACAAACAAAACGAGTTTACGCAGGATAGACGGGACGAGATGAAGGGATCGCAGGGGTTTATGTGTTGTGCGGAGAAGAAAACGATTAAGGGAGCGCGCGTAAGGGATATAAAGCCGAAAGCTTAATGAAGGAGTGATGAAAAATGGTGCTCGCGCGGGGAAAAGATGGACGGGATGATAGCATGACGAAGCGTTAAGGGAAGGAGGGGGAGGAACGTGGCGGAGAAGGAGAAAAAAAAGAGGTTAAGGGATGAGGAGCAGGGAATGAAGAGCGAGACGAGGGTTAAGTAAAGGAGAAAAGTGTGGTTTATGGGAACGCGGGGAGTGACGAATGACTTCGTGCTGTTAGGATTGTAAGAGGGAGGAAGAAAGGAGTATATTTCGGTGGTGTAAGAATGGGAAAAAGAGGATGGAGTGGCTAAGAAAGAGGGGGAGGAGAAAGGGAGGAGAGAAAGAGGGAGGAAAATGGAAGGAAGGATAATGGTTTTTTTAGAGGGGGATTACATCCTTCCTTCGAAACATATGGCGCACGACTTCGCTTAGTCAATCTGAGTGGTCGAGGGATGTTTTCCTTCTTTCCTTCAAAATGAGAGAAGATTACAATCAATCATTGTTATTATATATCCATTTAGTAACTATTTTTATCTCTCCCTACAACGGTTCCATTTGGAACGTGTATTAATTTGTGATATGCTGATTAGCAAAAAAAATGAACTGATTAGGTACATTACTGTTAATTTTTCGCATGTCCTGAGACTGTTGATTACTTTAAAACTCTATCCTGTTCATGTAATATAAGATGAAGTAACGGGATTTACGTTTATTGAAAATCTGAGGCAGAAAATTTAACCCAGTATGCTATCGGTAAGTAAGTATTTTATACTTACATTCTATCACCTAATTCTAGAAAATTTATTTTCTAAAAATTGTCAGCATTATTTGTATATCTCTATAAAGCACTATAAAAAATTTTAATTAGAGAAATACCCTGATCTCTGCAATTAAAATTTGAATACTTGAGAAGAGAATACCTTCATGTAGTAGAAAAATAATCTTTATCCTATATGTGAACTTTCATTTCCAATATTCTAATAAAAGAGACAATAATAATATCGTGCATAATTATAAATAACCGTTATAAATCTCGTATCTCCAATGCAGAGGGACAGAATAAACGAGCCACATCACGATGTACATCAATTCATAATTTGAAAGAAAGACTGACTGATACAAGTTTTACAGGAACAATTTTACGTTTGGCATCCAACTCTTTACTCAACACGGTTACAGGCATAATCAAAATATAGTAGCAGATAAAAATAGAAACTAGAATCTATGTACTAAGGTTTTAAAAAAAACGTTAACAGGAAGACTGGACAACAAAGACGATACCACCATCCAATTGTAGCATAGAAATAAATTTGAGACGAAATTTTTCGGAGATGGACTAAATGGTAAAAAGGTTAAATTCAAACTAGCGTAGAAATATAGTGAATATATGGACAGATGCGACGAAAATTAATAATCCCAGTCAATCATTCTGGCAAAAGGGTAAATACCCTAGAAAACAAAAGATTTTCCTGCAAAAATGCGTAGAACCTTCTCGTTAAAAACTGATTTGTGGATCGATTCGACTCGTATTCGAAAATCGAGGGTAGTAAAATAAATTTTCATTCAATAAGGCGTTCTTTGGTTATCGATTTTGTACGATGATTATAAGCATTTATAAAATGGCAATGAAAAAAGGCTTCCCGCTACGTTTAAGCTACTCGCCGACAAAATTGTTTGTTCAATACCTCTTTATATACAGAGCGAGATTTTTATTCAACAACCATGAAAAATAACAATATATCACTATATAAATCCGTTATAAACTAAATTGAGGGCAGAAGCAATATAAACAAAATACTGGTATCATTGATGTTTTTAGAATGCAAATAACTGGTAGATAAATAATAAAACATGAATAAACAAATGAGGATAAATTGGGCTGGGGTAGAGAAAGAAAGGGGGAGGGCAAAGGCAATTTAAACGAAGTACTGGAATAACAGATGTCTTTTGTCTGCATATAACTCGTAGTTAAAAAATAAAAAATGAATACAAGATGATAATTACTTGGTGGGTAAGGGAAGGAAGGGGGAGGGCAGAGGTAATCTAAACGAAGTACTGCCTTTACGGGTGTATTTCGTCTGAAAATAACTCGTAGATAAGTAATAAACCATAAATAAACAAATGAACCCCGCCTTTCTTAGGTTTATCGGAATTTTCGGCGAATTGCTGTTTCGGTGATTTGTGGTTTCGGTGAATTTCGATTCGGTGAATTGTGGTTTCGGTTGTGATTCGGTGAACTGTGGTCGATGAATTGTGTTTCGGTGAATAGCGTTCGGTGAATTTTCCGTAAGACGAAGGTAAGAGAGAGAGAAAAGTGAAGGAATTTGTAAGGTTACGGCGGAGTGTCTTACAAGAAAGTGATGATTGACATAAACTCGGACAAAATGTGTTCGTGCCGGTTGTTATTTCCCTCTCACTCTATCTCAAAAAGGAACAAGTTCTCCATCGAAAAGGTATACACTCAAAGTGAAATGCCGTAGTGCTCACCCGTTAGCGTCTTTTATATTTTCGCGTTTCCTTTCGATTATTTATTCTTTTCGTCAAAGAAGTTTGTAAGGAGTATAAAGATGGCGTCCCATGTTTGTATTGTTACTAGCTGTACCCGTGCAAGGTTTGAGCGGATTTTTTCAGTTAATAATACTAATGTGAATCAATTAATGGTGTAAATGATATCCTAATAGAAAAATATTCTATTAAAGACGCATTTTAATATGTTCTTGCATTATTGAAACATCGCTCTCCCTCTCTCTCTCTCTTCCTATCCCTCTCTCTCCCTCTTCCGCTCCCCTCTCCCATTACCCTCTCACCCTCTTTGTCTCTCTCTTTTCCCCTATATCATTTTCCACACTCTCCTATCCCCCTCTCTCCTTTTCCCCTTACTCTCTCATCATTTAAGCGGCTTATAAAACACGTTAATTTTACGCTCACAAGCTATATATGGATTTACAACAACAGGATTCCGAGCACGACAATGCCGTCGTCAAGGTATTTAGCGTTAAAATGGTGAATTTAGTGCAAATTATGTTCATTAAGCTTAAAATTCGGGCGATTTCGAATCGCAAACGAAAAAAGACGATAAGAATCCATGATCATTCTTATGTAAAACGATCCAGGTCCGAAGCTCGTATGCAAATATTTCGAATTATGAGCAAATGAATGAAAGCCTGCACGCCGAAAAGTCGAGTTTTACGTGTTATCTTATGGAAAATATAAATTACTAGCAGGGGGGCCGTTGAATTTCAACGGATTTAATGAACCTAAAACTTCGACCGTGTAACATGTAAGCATCGCAAGAATAAGATAGTACACAGTTATGCCCGTCGAATAATGCAAAAATGAAGAAAACCGCTCCGAATTTTCCTATTTAGATGAATGAAGGAAGAAAATCTTACGAAAATAACGTATAAACTCCCTCCCCCTCCTTCCACCCTCTCCTTCCCTTCTCCCCCTCCTTCCCCTCTCCCTCCCTCCCCTCCCTCCCCCTCCATCTCCCACCCTCCCCCTCCCTCTCTCCAGCCCTTCCCTCTAATTCCCTCTCTCCGTCTCCTCCCTCCGTTACCATCCATCTCTCTCCCGCCCTATCTCGTATTAAAAGCATTCAAAGCGAACAAACTTACAAACATTCTCCTTTATACGTTAAATTAGAAGATAATTCAATTAAAAACAACATATATTGGGTTTCCATTTAAACAAATTAAAATCATACGCAGAAATTGACTTACGATATTACGTTAAATTTTTCCCATATAAATGCATTGAACTCTCAATTTCGGCGACAATGGGAGTTGTCATGGTAGCTTATAATGGGTATTGTAATAAAACTGATAAAATCACGTATTTTATTGATTCTAAATGCATTTTTATGCTAATTCGATCAGGGTTCGTATTCTGTCTTCAATAAAAATAAACTTTGTTCTTTTCTTCGTAGAACCATTCAAGTCTCAAGTTCGTATCATGTTTCTAAGTAATTTTAAAATTCAAATGAAAAGTAAGCTGCACTCGTCCCTATGTTATTCTAATGGAGAAAATGAAAAAAAGAAAATATTTTTTATATTAGACAGATCAATCAAATCGATATAAAAACTTTATTATACCGCCGTACTCATAATTCCGGTTAAAATGATACATTTCTCTTGCTTCTACGATCAGTAGTTTTCGATTTTTAAAATTATGATACACACGCACAAACATTCATTTTTATATATAAGATCTCTAAGATTCGAACCAGGGACTTTATGATAATGAAAATAGTTTTCCGGGAATCTCCTAGCTATTAGAAACAAAACGCCGTTTACCACAGATCTCTATGACGAAAGATACTCGAGATAACAATGGGGCAGTCAGACTGACACTTGTCAAATTTGATAAAGGATTTTTTCCATTGAATTTATGATAAGTATCTTCTGAATATTAATAAGTTAATGTTATATCCTCTTGACTGTTATAGATAGGAGTAATATATGTATTAACGTCTTGAACGTTTTACGTTTAATTGAAAGGAAATGTTAAACAATAGACATGCTAGTTATCCAAGCAGTTTCATTATATTCAATCTAAAATATGGAAAATATAATCGAATGAGCAATAGACACAATTAAAAATTTTCTTTAAATGTCTGAATAAAATACAGTAAAACTCGTTTATAACGATAACGCCTAAAACGAAATCTCGGCTATAACGAAGAAATGTCTCGGTCCCTTGAACTTCTCCATAACGGCATTGGTTAAATTTCTCGGTTGTAACGAACACGCATTTTACGAATTCTCGGTTGTAACAAACAAATGTTTGGTCCCAGGGCAAAAAATGCCCCATATATAACGAATTTTGGCGATCAGAGCGATAAGTAATGAATAGTTTCCGCCCGTTTACCGCGCACTTATTCGTAGAGGTCCCCTTCCTCCATCTACCCCTTCCATACGAATTTCCACGCTCCCTTTGTTTTGAAATTGATATTAAAAATGTGAAATGTTTATGTAAATTAATGACCATAATAATAATATTAATTGACCATTTAAAAAATCGTATGCAATAAATAGCAGTCGAACATTTTACATGCCGCGAAGTTGATAAGCATCGCTTTGCATATGTAAGTACGGCATTGAAGTCGACTCACTGCAAATACAGTAAAAGCTGTGTTATCCGGCTACTTTGGGGATTGTGGAAAGCCGATTAGGAGAAATAGCCGGTTAGGGGAGCGATTTTCGATTTTGACATCGCAAATTTAGCAATAACTAAACAAAATTGGGCTTAGGTTCACTATCGTACTCCCCAAACATAACTAGGTATGCATGAGGTTTGCATTTTCCATTTTAATTCTTCCACACGTAGTTAGATCTAGATACTGTTTACCCATTCTTATTTCATACGTTGCTACGCTTACATGCAAAACAAAAAGATTATTGAAAAGTTTGGGGCGTCCGGGAAGTTTGGGGATTACGGCAGTGAACCTGTTCCCAAAATTGAATTTATTGGATTATATCTTTCTTATTTATCTTTATTTACTCTATTAGAATAGGACGAAATTATTTAATTCTTCTGAATATTTCTGTGAAAACCAGTCATATAATATTTTATCCAGTTCCTCAATTTTTGGCTTATGAAGCGAAAGATGTTTATTAATTGATTTACTCGTCTCAGAAGATGACACAAATTTCATTAATTTAGCCTTATGAGCCTTGATATCGTAGAGCGTGGAAGATCCGATGTTGAATTCTTTTGCTATGGCTGCTCTATTTTTTTTCCTTTTTCAATTCGTTTGATCAACTCCAGCTTTTGTGTTAGCCTTTTCTCTCCTGTTCCTTGCTTTTAGGTAGTTACTTTGATGCCATGTTCAATGGATGGGTAATTTTTTAAATAATAAAAAGCGATAAAACTGGAAATTGTAGAAGTACACCAAAACATCTAGACAATGAAAATGGCTTACGTAACCAAAAACGCCATGCTTACTCGGCAGCCCCAGAAGTATATTAAGAAATTTTAAAGTGGAAGTTGTGGTATTAAACATATACTATTCACACAAACATTCATAAGAAAAGAAAAAGAAATATAAAATGAATTGTATTTTTGTAATTGCCGGTATCTAAGGGTGGCCGGTTCTAAATAGCCGGATAGCACAGCTTTTACTGTATGTTATATGGGATCCATAGGCCAAAAACCATGTTTCTCGTATATAACGTAGTCACACTTATAACGAAGAAATGAGTCGGTCCCCTCAAATACGTATTAAACGAGTTTTGCTGTATATTATTTTTATAGAAATTGATCACAATCACCAATGACTTCTCTCTTACCATAAAATCCCCCTCCCTTGAATAAATATAATACTCTGGATGATACTATTTTTTGAAAAAGTTCCTTAAGCGAATTTTCATAGTACTTTGACTACTTGAACTTTCATCTTTATGTCAGTATCTTAGGATAAAGTATTAATGATAAAATATGAGATCAGTGAGATGTGCACGCATATTTTCAAGTGAATTTAACTTTTGTTTCCCCGCTCGATTTCAACGTAGTGATGCAATTCATTTTAAATGGGCATTCGTATATACGTCCATACTAAATCCAATTCATGCAAATTAATTTTTAAAATGCGAGATAGGCCAATCGCGCATAAAACAATGATTTTTTAAAGAATACCTTGTTCTTAATTATCTGTTTCAAACGCACACAATAGAGCGAGATTTCGACATATATTTGCAATTTAGCTATCTGAAATATTCAACCTCATTTGAGCTAGGATCTTTTCTAGAAGGTTGTTTGTACATTGCGCCTAAGAAACCGCTAGACGGAATTTCCATAATAATAAAAGAAGAAATAAATCTAAGGATGCACGCGTCGATTCTCAAAGTACGAGCGAATCTAGGAAGCGACAAAGGAATGGAGGAAATGTAAACGATCTCAAATACTCTCCAAAGACAAACTCTGAAGGAAAGGGAGAAAGACGGAAGGGTTGAGTAGCAGTCGCAGGGATTTGAATGCAAGATGTGTACCGAAATGAAGTCGAGCAAATACTTATTTTTTCCCTTCCTCTCTTTTTTTCTCCGGAGTCTCAAGTCGTCCCGCGTAATAAGAGAGAACGGAGAGAGAATCATAGTACCGAGAGAGATGGAGGAGAAAATCTAAAAAAAATTCCTCCGCTTCCAGCCAAATGATACGAAAAAAATGAATCCGCTACATAGAAAATAAGCGAATAAATCCGCCGTGACGGAAAAAGGGGAGGGAAAAATACCCTCCGCGAAGGAAAATAATCGAAAAAACAAAGAGAGGAAGTAAGGTGAAGGGATGAAGGGGAGAGAGGAGAAGGGAGAGGGGGAAAGGTCACGCAATCAGCGATTCCTTAATGAGAAACTTTTCCGTCGAGAGAGATGGGGGCAGGAAGGAATATAAAAAGAAGAGGAACAAAAAGAATAGAATAGGTCTTAAAGTGCAAAAGAGCTTTTGAGTAGCGAACTCACCAATTCCATTCCCGAAAGCGCAGTTCTCTGCACACACAGAGTTGCAGTCACACTCACACAAACTCATACGATGCAGAAGTCGAAATGAAGAAAATCTCTAAAGCCCGGGCAGTGTTTAGGAGGAAGCATATAATTTTTTCCGTATCTTGAACTTCAAAAAAGATCATGAATTTCTTGGAGGGATCTAGCGTTCGCTCTCGGGTAAATAGAAAAATATAAAAGCGATTCGAATGTTTAAAGAAGATTAATTAATATGCTAATTATTTGGTGCTCGAAAAGCTTTTTATTCTCTAAGTCTATTATAGCTACTACTAATGAGAGTCAGAGAAAATGTCCACTAGAGAAATTTAATTTGGTAGTTCCTGTGTTAATAAAAATATTCGCGTGGAAAATGTGCCTAAGTTTGAATAGAAGTCTTTCTTTTGGTAATGCGATCCTGTTATGTTTCTAATAGGCCCGCGGTATCGCATAATGAATGTATAAAGAAGCAAATAAAATGGTAATTAAAAAACATTTAAAAGTAATTTCCTCGTAATAAAATGGCTGTTTTCATTGTGAAATTTCTAAAAATATGTGGGTGTATAAAAATACATTTTATATAACATTATCGGAAGATATTCGACTTAAATTGTTGTGGCCCTACAATCTTGTTCAATTCTTAATTAAACTTATCATCAATCACAAGCACAAAATTGTCTCAATCGCTTTATTTCGATCCAATCTCGTCTTTCAAGATATTATTCTCAAACACGACTATAATATCACTAGTACAATATATTTAGGAATTAATTATAACTTCTTTTAACACTTTTAGATAAACATAAAAACTAAAAGTGATTGGAGATCTAACGGCGCTATAATAGTAAATCTGTTTCAAATATTACAGAGAACCAACTTTTGTCACAGAAACAATCTAAGGAAACATTACGCGATACACTGTGTACGTATGTGCCATACTTCTAGGCGATATCTACGTTTTGTTAAATTCGAACAGAATTTTGCATCAAAACACGCGACTCTAAAATCCTCTTGTTCGAAGGAGCAGAAAAATATTTGTAAGAACAAATTACCCGAACTCCACGTAACATTGTTAATTAAACTGAAAATTCCAGTCATTTATTTTGGTCCAAATGTCTTCCTTCCCTCGCCACCGAGGGCTTAACCGTGACAGCGTATTTCACATTTAGCTACCTTCGCGACTAATGGGTCCAATCAAGATGGAAACAAACACGCTCATCGAACCGCCAAAGATGCAAAATTCATAAAAAGCCTCCAATGGAATTCCGCGAGAGGTCCTTCCCATTAATCATCCCGAGAAAGGGCAACAACAGTTATAAAATAGTATGAAAACACAAGAGGGGAAGTGAGAGAGATGGAAATTATTTCGTAAATTTAAAAAATAAAGCGAGGCGTAACGAATCACTCAAAACTAACTCTTCTGATGACATATAAAGAGCGGGGTTAGAGAGGAGAAGACGAAGGGAGACAATGGCCCTTCTTTCCTCCTAAAAAATTAATGGAGGAATGGAAAAGGGGAGACGAGAAAGGAGAGAGAAGAGGAAGGGAAGGAGCAAACATCGCACGAGGAAAAGAAGAACGCAAAGGAGGAAGATACCGAGAAAAAGGTAGACAGAAAAGAGAGGGAGCGGGAATAGAAGCAAGATCCGCCCGAGGGAGGAGACGGCATGGAGAGAACGAGAGAGATGTGGCGGGAAAAAAGTGAATAAAAAAGATTAACAGGGGATTAAAATGAGAGGGAGAGAGAGAGAGAAGGCAAAGAAGAGAAGCTGGGAAGATGCAGGAGTGGGAAGATGAGTGGGCGGGGGTAGAGTCGGTGAAGAGAAGGGGTGGGAGGAACGGAAGAGAAAGACCAAGGTGAAGAATTTTGAGCAAATACAAGATCCTCCAGTGACAACAATGCAATTCCATCATTCTCTCTCATTCTCTCTCCTCCTGCTCGACTCTGACTCTTTTCATCTCTCTCTCTCCCTCTCTCTTTGCTCAGACCCCTCTTTGCCCCTCAGACTCCCTCTAGACCCTTACTCTCACCCTCTTCGACCTTTCCTCTCTCCCCATTAACTTCCTCATCTTCATAAAAGAATTACCCCTTCTTTGGCGACGTCGCTTCCTCGTGGGTGGGAGGGGAAAGAGAGGAAGGACTAGGAGAAATAAAGCGAGGTGGGGGACGGTGAGGAAAAATGTGAGGGAAGATAGGAAGAAAGGGGGAAACGCCACGTTATTTTATTCCTTTTCCTCGCCCAAAATATTTCCGGATTATTATTTCTTTTGTGTTAAACTTGGGCGATCTTTTGTCGGCAAATCCACTTCAGTCAGCGTCTCTTCCTTAGATATTAATCAGTACTAAAGAATCATCAGTCTCCCCTATGTCAGCATAGTACCGCAAAATCTTCCCTTTACGTTTTTATCTGATTGTGAGTCTTTTCATCTTCATTCCGCCGTCTTGTATCTTTTATTGTATTACTTTATTATATAGTACCGTTCCTCAACTTTCCTTCTACTTTTTATTTGCTCCCTTTTTATATTCCATCCACTCCCATCCTTAAGGTACTCTCCCAGCATCGTACTTTATCCATAAAAACTTCCTTAATCCATACACCATTGCATCTGCGTACGTATTTTGTTTTTCTTTCTTTGTCGGAAGTATTTTAGGATCGTTTGTATCGGATTTTTCTATCTTTTCTTATTCCCATCTCTGAGATGAGACAATAAAGTGCTCACCTGATACCGCTCATCTCCGATGACCATTTATACCGTTTATTATCATACGGTCTGAAAAAAGAATTGTTTTTAAAAAATGCCAAGTCACCTCTCTACATCCATCCACGTCTGATTTATTCTTGAAGAGAGAGACTAAACAAGAAAAAGTAAATCTTAAACTTGATAGAGCATTCCATAATCTCGGGCTTCCCTTAATTCAATCCGTCATCACCGACGCCCGCATATTCTTTTATATTCCTCGAGCTCAAAATTTGGTTTTCTTTCATTTTTACATCATTTATATTCGCTCGCGTTTGTTTCCTTTTTATCGAGTATTTTCATCGCCGCTTCATCTAAGTGCGTATTTTTTGGAATGAAAAATAATATTTCGGCAGCAAAAAAAGGTTCTGTTTTGTACGGAGTGTTACGTTTGATAGTTCTTATTTTCACTCGTGCGTTTCTTTGCTAAGTTCTTCACCCGCAGATTAATTATTCCTCCTTTTTAACGAAAGGATGAAATATTGCGCTCGTTAAAAAATAAGTGTCAGAGCGATGAAAGATTGGTGCATTAAGCACTCATGAAAATTATAACAGCTGATTTAAAAGAAGGGGTGATATATTAGATAATAACAAAACATTATCCCCAGAATTATACGCCTTTAAGGGGTTCGCTTTAACTAACTCACGAAGATAGATTGTTGAGTCCATATTATTTTTTCTGGCTAATCAAGGTTATTATTGTAGAAATTCGAGGTGATGATCAAAACGGTTTCATACGGTTATTCCTTCAAGGAAAAAAACACCATATGGCTTAAATTACATTATCTTCGGTAAGAAACTAATGCATCAAATTACTTTCCTGAAATTAAGGTCACAATTCGATTATCACTTATATTAACAGCCCAAGTTGGACGGTCTGTCTCTCAAAGGGTAAAATCTAAAACACTAAACTTTAATAGTTTTTGATAAACTTAGATTCAGAGATAAAGCGATACCAAAATTATTCAATTAAAATATTATGCAGATATGTTGGAGATTTCCAGCGATTCAGTGAAATTTTGTTTCTCCATTTGATAAATACTGGAAGGAGCATTTTTGATTTGCGTTTCAAAATTACTCGTGCCATTGTACAAATTCGGGACTTGAACCAAACAACGCGTAAAAAATGAAAATTCATTTTTATACCGCCGATCAGAGGCGCCCTTTGATCAGGGCAAGCGGGGCCTCTGCCCCGGGCCCCGCGCTTTGGCGGTTCGCACATGTCACAAACAAAAAATAAGTGTATTAAATAAGAGATAAAACGAAATATGCAGAATCAAATAAAATAATTATATGAACGATATTCACAACCAAGCGTATATTACTGTATCTTGTACGAAACACAGGAGTGAAACGTATAACGTCTGAATACACCTAATTATTACAGTTTATTGCACAAAATAAGCAACCTATGTTGTAGTACTTTCCTGAAGAACGGAGTTATCTTAAGCCAGCCAATCTTCCCGGATTAGGCGGGACAGTCCCGGATTTCGATAGTTTGTCCCGCATGGTGAGGAGTCCCGGAAAATGTTTCGCATTCGTACAATTTGTTCCGCTTGCCCCGAATTTTCACAAATAATCACACTTGAAAATTGAGCGAATCGCTAAGCGCTCTTAAATTTATCGCCCTCGCTCCTGTGTAATGATAAGCTTTATTTTTATACATAAATTAAATTGACTATTTCATAACTCCAGTGAAAGTCATTTGTTGTATTCAACTCGATTCGTTTCCATTATCGTTTTACGATTTCTAACCAACTCCTATATAAAAAATAGATATCTTGTTTTTCACGATCATTTTCAAACCTTCGATGACCTCCTTTTTTATGTAACCTAATCTCAAACTAGCCTTGGTTCCAAGTGTCAGCTTGAAATTGATTTATAACCCAACGGACACGTTCCGTTAAATCCAACACGAAACTTGTATTGGTTTCGTTCGTGCAGATTTACTCAAAAAAGTTCTTTGATGCAGTAAAAAAAGGTTGCTGCTTCTCACGCGCTATATCTGGATCGATTGCTTATCCTGCATCCATAAATCAAGAAACCAGGAAAATTGCAGTAAGCTTCAATTGTGCTATTTTATATTATTTTATTGAGCCTCATGCGTCAATACAAGAGCCGCGGAGAACCTAAGACGGTAATTTACGTGTATGATGTTAAGGCTTGAATTCACTTGCCCCTTATATTATTCTAACGTGTCCCTCAAAGATCAGCGACTGTGAGTATTTGAAGATAAGCACACTTATTTCAATTGAGGGAAGTGGCTTTATTAAAATAATCATATGCATATGACATAATTTTTAAATAAAAGTTGAAAAATTCGGTATTATTCGGTATTATTCGGTAATAATAATTTTGGGTGTAGAAAAAATCTTAAGAGTAACTTCCAACTACAAAGATTTTTTTTTATTATCTCCCCGATAACGGAAAATCCAACCGAGCAACGCCCAATCCTTCGGCGAGATCGTTAATGACAGACAGGCGTGACGAGAGCGAAAAACAGACTACGACGAACGAAGCGAACCCGGCAAAGCGAAACGCCAAAGTAAAACCCTTTGTTTGGAGGATTTGAAAAATGCCCCGAAAATCAATCGTCGTAAGTCAGTAGAACGAGTGTTCCACTGATCCGTGGGATCGATTATTGGACCACGAAGTGGCCAGTGTTAAAGCACTCCTGTCGTCAAGGCAAAGGTCAGGACCATTAATCTTCCATCCGGCACAAGCCTCGTAGTGTTCCATCCACGGCGGTCATCGATCAAGCGCCGTGGAGTGGACCCCATAGCTCGGGCGCGAGTACTTCCCTATGCTCCACACCAATGACATCCGATTCAATTCCACCACAACCCGGATCCCAAGTTATTAACGACCTGATTTTTTTTCTACCTACTTCCTCCCTTTCTGAGTTCATTTCTCTTCCTCTTCCCCTCCCTCCTATTTCACTCGGGAGCCGCCAGGGTGGCGCATCGTCGTGGGAGGAGAAAGGATTGTACAGCAGAAAGAATAAAAGGCATCGCTGGTTTTATGACTCCATATCGAAAAGACCATTGCATAAGGAGGCTGGAGTAAATCCGGCGCCGCTGCGAGGAAATTTTGATGTTTGCCATCTCTCTCTCTCTCTCTATTGCCTGTGGCGTTCTGAAAAATTAATGGGTGCTTATGCTCCCTTCTACGACGTTCGCCAAAGGTTCTGAGGGCGACTTTGATTGTCGTGGATTTAATGGGTCGTTCCTTTGTCTCTTTCTCTCTCTCCCTATTCGTATCATCTTTTCGTCCCGCGGGTCATGAAGAGTTTTTGGGGGCGTTTAAATTTTAACCTTAACTTAATCCCAAAATGGGATTTATTTGGCTGCTGTGGATGGATTCTCAAAGACAAACACCTTTCATAAATGAGTTGCATTCAAATTTGGTAAACGATATCCAAATATAAGGATTTTTCAATTTATGCGTATGCATGCCTGCGTATTCGCAGGATCATTATTCCGAAAGATCGTGAAACTAACATAAGACTTAGAAAAAACTTCGACTTATATTTTCGCTTCATTAGTTGTTTTTTGCCCGGCAAACGCGCTTGGAATTCTAATGGTTTAAAGAGCAGCGGAGTTACAATGTAGTGAGTAGAAACGTGGACAAAGCAACGCTGAGTAATGAACTGGATGAGGTTCTGAAAGCAAGAACTTCGAAGAGACGCCACCATATAAATCAACGAATACCAACAATGGTCGATGCCTTCTTTTCCCGTTTTCACCTATGTTGTGACAAAGAATAATGTGGAAGCGGATTTTTCGGTGTTTATTTTGTCTCTTCTGATACTGACGAGAAATCATTCTTGAATAATGAGGACACTGTTCGCGTGGCGGAATACGAATGGGTGGGAAAGGATATTCGCGGGTTTGTGAGTGAAGTGAGGGACGCATATGCCCTAAATAAAGGGGTAATTTTAGATTTCGAGAACATATTTATTCTAACATGGCAAGATTGTCGGATTAGGTATACCTACTGACATAATTTATTGAAAGTTTAAAAAATAATTTCTTTGTTAAAGTTAACTTTAATAACTAGAAAAAGAACACATGTATTCTCAATACGGTCGCCGGAATAACATGGAATGAAGATAAAACATGCACAATTTTGCAACTGTAGTATTATTTCTGGTCTACGCGAGAGATAAGGAATTTGAATAATATATATGGTAGAATTCTAATCAAACCAATGAGAAGAAAATAAACGATGGTACGGAGAAAGAAGCTTAAATTAGAAAGTCTCCTCTTTTCTGAGCGAAGTTTGCCAGATTCGCGACGAGCCTGTTTTGCGATTTCTATTCCACAAATCCTTCGCATTTTCCGTCGCAGTTGCCGTAGATACTGGGTCTACGAACACGCGATGTTTATCTCCGAAAATCTCTGACGAGAATACTCGAGGAATTTGCTGGAGAAATTTACCCTAATTGACCCATTCAGTCGAACTAATCTAGCCGAAGCATGACGATCTACAAGCACGAGAATTATAGGAAAATTGAACTGCTTTCCATACGTGCGAGACATGTAATTTCTCATAATATCCGTATCAACCGTGTAATTATTATTGTCATTTACTAACAGGATATAAATGTTAACTGAAAAGGAATATGATTATCCTGAAGCGTGGTAGTGAACATACGATGCAAAATTAGTATTATAATAGAATTTATAATTTATGATGCGAGATAAGAACGAGATACCCAATTTGCAATCAATCAGGATAAATCGCTTTTTCTGGAAAAAATATTATTCTGGAAATTTAGCTTCCATAGTAGGTTGGGTTAAGGTGGCAAATTTATATTTGACTATTACATTTAAGTCTTAAATTTCAATTTTACGGATAAAACAGGCGAAAGGAATTCGAAGTGTTCATTTGTTTTTACACATATATATGCACTGAAAACTAATTGAACTAGGTGACTTGCCACCAAAATTTATTACGCTATTTAAGAACATAAAAGCCTATTCCTAATGAAATTATTCGTTATAATAATAAAATGATGGAAGTGATGTGGCTTGTTTTACGAAGCCAATAAAATCGAACCAATGGAGGTCCTAAAACAAGAAAAAAGGCGTCTTATGTAATTCACTTTGAAATTCTTCCTTCATTTGCCTTCATTTATGCTTGACGTTTATAAGATGATTCTGTTTCGATTTTTTTGAGATTATCTATGCTATTAATATGCGCTAATGTTGATTATATTGCGAAAGAAATAGTTAAATTATAATTTCAATGATCACCGTTATCGCACAAAAACGATTTTCATATTCTTAAATGCAGTCAATGTTAATACGAATACAATACATTATCTCAACTAATTCTAAATATGATTACGAATTATAAAACTGACGTTCAAAAGAAACCGATTGGTTCAAACTAATTACAATTACAATATGTAAAAAATGTCATAAACCAAACTCAAATAGAGCAACTAAATTAAAAAGTTCCGATTCACCAGAGGTGGAAAACATTTCGCAGGCATATCTCCGAGACGTGCCCCGGGACTTCTGAATCCTTGGATCGACTCCACGAGAATAAATATTTCAAATGATCAACGGGAATGGAAAACAACTCCGAAACACTACCGAACCAGAATTTGAATATCTGCAGATCTGCACCAAACGTTTCCTCCGAAATAGAAAAAATACAGAAATGACAAAAACAATAGCGAAATGAAAGAATGCCCTCGTGCCCTCCCGTGCATTCGTTAGTAAATAAATGCGAGTGTGGAGAGTATCGAGAGAGAGAGATAGGCGGCACGAGGCGAGAATGGAGAGATGGGGAGAGACAAGAGAAGCCGGAAGACGAGGCTAGATTGAAACGCAGAACACAAAGCGCCTGCGATGAGACGAAGCCAATTTCATTTAGAGTCTCTTCCCCTGTATTTTATTTTGTGTTGTCGTCAAGAAAAAACCCAAGGGAAAGGATCTTGGTAGGACCGACACATCGCCCCCTCTACCCTCCTTATATAAGAGCGATCAGGACGAAATATCTTAGTTGATGGGCGCTTTTTGCTTGGAAGAGTAGGGTAAAAAAAAAAGCATCCCTAACTTAGGGAGGCAGAAAAGCGGATAAAAACCGCATTTGAGATGCAAAAAACATAAAAAAAAAGGAGTTGCTTAAATTCAATTCCCTACATTCAATTCGTTTAATCCGATTCTTCCTTCTACCATTTACGTTTTTCTCATGCATACGTTAATCTAAATTCATATTCGCGTGTTTATATTGTTTTTAGTTTTTTTTTTACCAATACGCGTCATTTGGCAAAAAGCTCATATGCTCCCCGCGGCGATACATATGTTATCCGAAAGTTTCGCGGATTTATTTTTCCCCTAGCGCTCTCAATTTCGGTTGGAGTGGATGGGCTACGTCTCGAATTGCGGGAATTGAAAGGGGAAGAGCTGGTTATTGGAGATATTGGGCTTGAGAAGAGAGAGAAAAATAAGGGAAGAGAAAGGGAAGAGAAATTCGCCTCAACTCTTTGACGATGTTGGTAGCAAGTTGTGGAATATGGGTGTGCGCGAGGGTAAGGAAAGTTTGAGGAAAAAGAGCGAATGGAAGAAGAGAGAATTTGGGAGGAAAAAGGAATAAGGAGAGGTTAACAACAATGGCAGAAAGGGAAAGGCATAAATTTGCAATCCCACCTCAATTTCGTTTTCTTACGATTTGTATTGACAGTTCGTCCTCTGAAGGTGTCACATTATCGCTTTGCGGGGACCTGCGACCCCAATCATTGTTTTCCTTTCATGTATTGAAGACTGGTTAGGGACGAGGAGGATAAGGTAGGGAGATTATTGACTTCGCCTCGAGGTAAACAGAGCAATCAGCAATGAAAAAAGTTACAAAACTGAGTTCACGTTTGTGTTTTACTTTAAAAAACATTCTCGTGGAATAAGTAATTAACTGAAAATGCGTTGGAAACATGTCAATATTAAAATTACGTACAAGTTCGTACATATTTTCTCACCCTTCTTTGTGTGAAAATCCATATCTTTCATGCAGTTTTGAAGGGCCTTTGCAAATTCCATTTTTAAACAGCAGTTGTGGTCACGATGATGTGAATGGAAATAATCGTAAAGTTTGACATATTCGCGATTTTTCTGTTTAATGGGTTATTAGGCATTTAAACAATGGAAAATACTCCATTAGAAGGAGCTGATATGACAACATTTTCTTATATTCAGAACAAATCCAAGAAGCTGTAAACAGATTCAAAATACACAATGCAGCAAAATCATATGATAAATACATTTATCTATCAAGTAATTGTTAACAATGCACTTCTGCGGTTTGCAATTTAATAATCTAAATTGAAACTATCATCCGTACAATTTTCCATACCTAAAAAGTTTAACAAAAGATATTCTTATGTATTATGGTTTCAATGTGTTATGGATTAAATTCGTTGTACTTTCGATATCATTTCAAAGAACATCATTACAATGGTAAGCAACATCTACCGTATAACTGTCTGATGTTAGTGCAAGTTGACTGATATTCCGTAACTCTCACGGATTACCATGTCTGCATTTTACTACATGAAACTATTTCACGTCAAAAACCAACTCCGATATTCTATGACTGCACAAATTTCAACGTCCATCCAAACCAGCTCGGTGTCCAAAATTTCTACGGAAGATTATGGTAAACTTCGGCTAAAATTACAGAACAAATAATTATCGTATGCGACTAACCACATGAGCGATAACTGATATAGAGGCAAAATCTTGCTGCGTTGATGACGATAACGAAAAAAACAAACCGTGCGCCTTAATAGTGAAGGGATTGGAAGGAGAAATAAGTGAGCGCACCTCACCCCTATATTCTCAGAATTGCGAAACGTAATAAGAAATAGGCGGAGGAGAATGGAGAGGATGGAAGCGGAAAGAAGAGAAGAGAGGGCGGAGAAAGAGGGAATTGGTGAAGACGAGAGGATGAAGCGATGTGGAAAATAGACTTGGGTGAGGACAGGGTCGGTTATAGGGACGTAAAGAAAGAATGAGAACACGAACGGGGACGGAGGGTTTAAGAGGAAGGGATGAAAGAGGATGCAGAAGGAATGGGTGATTGCAAGTAGATGGGAAGGACTGTAATGAAGTGTATTTCGGGCGACAGAGACGCAAAAACGAGGTAGAAGCGGAGAGATGGAAATGGAGAGTGATTTTGCAAAAGGGAGGGGCTGGTGGGGAGTTGACAAAGCATTTGGAAAGTGAAGATGCTGAAATTTGAAGGAATAGAGAAAAAGGAACGAGGAAAATGGATTTTTATGAATATACGTAAGTAAATGTTTATGTATTTACTAGCAGAAGTGCCCGTCGAATTTCAACGGATTTAGTGAATCTAAAACTACGATTGTGTAACGTGTAAACATCGCAAGAATAACAAAGTACGCAGTTTTAACCGTCCAATAAAGCAAAAATGAAGAAAACTGGTCCGCATTTACGTATTTAGATGAATGAAGAAAATCTCGCACTGTGAAAAATCGAAAATTATGGGTAAATTTATGGGAAAATAATTATTGCATTCAGATCTCCCTCCCCCCAAATTTGTTATCGCCATATAGCCTATGTTACCCATAGGGTAAAATTATATACCTGTACGAAGTTTCGTGAGGATATCTTCAAAACGAAAACTGTAAGTAAAACCAGCAACATAAAATGGATGAACAAACAAACAAAGGAAATTAATTAATTTAACGAAAGACAAAAAAGAAAACAGAGAACGTTTAAGAAATGCAGAGTGAATATTATTAGCTCGATTCTCTCATCCTGAAGTTCTGTTACGAGAAAGTTTTTTATATCAACAATATTTTAGAAACAATGAATCGATTTATCCAATCACAATTTGTGGAAAATCTACGTCTAATTATTTAAGTTAGTTACGTAGTTTTATAAACAGTTTGCTTTGGAAAACTCTACGCCACATGAACATATCATTAAAAACTATTTATTAGTAATATTTCAATTATTATAATCAACAAATATTAGGTAGCCATGTAAACAAGGCAAATCGGACAAAGAAATTGAAAAAAGATAAAACGTTAAAAACTTTGCCGTATAAATGCATTGGACTCTCAACTTCGGCGATAATGGGTGTTGTCATGGTAGCTTATAATTGGTATTGACATAAAACTGATAAAATCAAGTATTTTTCTGATTCTAAACGCATTTTTACGCTAATTCGATCAGGATTCGGATTCTGTCTTCCATAAAAATAAACATTATTCTTTCCTGCATAGAACCATCCAAGCCTCAAGTTCGTATCATGTTTCTAAGTAATTTTAAAATTCAAATGAAAAACAAGCTGCACTCATCCCTATGTTATTCAAATGGAGAAAATGAAAAAAGAAAATATTTTAGAAAATTAGAAAGGTCCGTCAAATCGACATGACTACACCACTTAACTCTTTATTCCGGTTAAAAGGATATTTTCTTCGTTTCCACGTGCTGCAGTTGCTGAGATATAAAAATACATACATACATACATATATACTTACATAAAGATATACAAACACTTTTCTTGATAGATATGTATAGATGTATAGATTCACATAAAACCCACATACAAACAAACACTTTCCTAAGTAAGTAGTTTTGCTTGAGCAAGCTACGAATAAAGCAATTGTGACTGACAGAATTATGAAAAATGTAACAATTTAACAATTTCTTCTTGTTCAGAAAATTTACGTTGAAATCGTCGCTCCAATTACAGAAGCGTTTATTTTCTCCATTTGATTAACCTTGGAATGAGTGTAGCACATTAATCATTTGCATATTAAAATTACGTAGGAGCTCGAGATTTGAAACAAGGAAGGCCTAGGAGAAAATTTATTTCCAACCATCGGTTTTCGAATACGCGTCAAATCGGTTCACAAATTAGTTATTTACGCGAAAATTTGATGCATTTTTACGTGAAAATCTTTCGTCGTCAAGGTGATTTGGATTGTTGCCGGCTCTGTGTAATTGCGTATGGTTGGCTGGGATTATAATTTCGCGTCGCACCTGTCCACACATTCAAGAGATTCCGACGCTGTTTTTAAAGTTAAACAATACCTTGATTAAGATAAAGAATAGGACGGTAACTAAAATAAACAAATATTCAATTATATATCAATGTTGAGCAGCGTAATTATTAACCATATATTTATTAAGATTTCCTTTCCACGCTGTTTTTACACACCCAAAACTATTTTTACTTTCTGGAACATTCAATCATGCGAATTTTATATTTATTGTTTGCTTTTAGTGCACATATAAGTTATTGTCATTAATGTTATATTTCGATTTTATTCCAACTCATTACTTAATTCAAGCATACCCGTAACTTTTGATGGGCAGTTATACTAGTTAGAATAAATTGATGTTCTCTCAGATAAATGTAACTGAATAGAAAGAATATCTATTCACTTATCATAATATTGCAAAAATGAAATATGGAGCTCACCTAATGACTAGAATCCAATTGATGATTAAGATAAGTCCAAAAGCCACAAATGATTCGATAAACCAGATCCGCGTGACGACTTGACGACTTTAAAGTTGTCGTTTTGTGTAGTGATTCGCTGACTGTGGAATCTAAAAAATATGAGCAAATGACAATCCTGAAATGATGCTGCAATATCTTATAAATATATTTAATTCTACCTATTCTAAGAATATGAAGAAGACATTTTCAGTGTTCTTTTTGTTCTTGTAACAGTAGGAGTTCCTTACAGTAAGGAAAGTGTGTAGTAAGACCATACTGATAAGTATATGAGAAAATTTGTTCAATGTATATTGTACCGATTTTTTCGTATGAGTTAATTAAAAAGTTGGTATCAATGACTACAGGACTACATTTGTCTCGTGGAGTCTCTTCTCACCCTATCCGACCCAACTTTGTGTTTATCCATCCCTGTACATTTGTCAAGGAATAATGCAGGTGTCTTGAGACCAGTCCACGGCGAGAACAGGAAACCTTGCGTGCAGTGAAAGGGGCAGTGATTATTTTTTGTTGAATTTCATGTTAGACGGCACTTGGTGTGCAGGTGGCCAGACATTCTTTCTCTACATTTTCTCTGGTTCTTTGTTATACAAAACGATAAACTTGATATATTTCATTTCTCTTGTTCGTGGAAATGCTACAGACAGTCGCACATGACAACAAAAAACCCTAGATATGTTGGACATTACTCAATTTTACTTCGCCCTGATAAAGAAATATAAACTTTACTGCTTTTGATTGGAAATGTAAGTCTCGAATGCGATGTGGCCATGTGTTCTTTACCACTAGACGAATCGTCTCTGAGAAATTCCAACTCTAAAAGAATTTTTTCTTGCAAAAACAGTCCGATTATTTCTTAAAAATTATATTCAGGTCTTCAAAACGATGCCTCTTTCGCCCAGCTAGCGTGTCTCGAGTTCGCGTAAGATTTGCGTGACTGAAAATAATGGGTTTCATGCACATAAATTCCATTCATAACCTTGCTCAATATATCATGCACAATAATTACAAATGTAATTTTAATGTCAACGACATATTTTAGCTAAGGAGTGATATTTCAATTTCCTGTAGATGTTGTGATATAATTTGTTAATAAAAATATTGAAAATATTGCGCGATATACATTTATTTTGAATAACTTATGCCCATTGTCCTTTACTGAAATAATAAAAAATATTTCACTTTTAAGAGTAAAATAAAAATAATCGTCCTTAAATCTTCTTATTCGATTATGTTGCAAAAATCACTCGTAAGTTATAATATAAAATTACAGTTTCACACGTAGTTCCTTATATTTCGCCTATGTGCGACAAATGGAAAGAACCGATACCTACACTGACAAGCACATAAATTGATATTATTGAGCAAAAATTTGACCGAATAGAAAAAAAAGAAAGGTTTAACAGCGTTTGTTAAACAACTGCCTTTCAACCGCGTATTATTATTTCCATACATAACGTACAGAATGTTGTTCATAGCGCCGTACCTGGAAAAGGAAACAAAGAAATCGATAAAAAGTGAACGAATTAATACATTCAAGGGTGTTCATGCGCACGTAGACGATTTAAAATTTTAAGAGTATCTACAATTTTAAAATCGTAAACCCTCCTACAGAGCAAAATTTCTTTCTGTAATCCATCGTTTCTCCGCCAATCCCGAAACTCTAACATCTCATCATATATAGTTAACGCCTACGTTATTTAGCTCAGGGAAAAGCAAAGAAAAAATATCATTACGCTTAACTCTCTCGAGTTTGCAAGCACGCCTTGCAAGACATGGCAATAGTATTAAGAGTGGTGATGACTCCAAGTTTGAATTGGTAAGAGAATGAACGAGACGCGTAAGAGGATGAGAAGGGATTAAGATCTGAAATGCGAGGGATGGAGCTAAGGGAGATTCGGATAAAACGAGTGCGCTAGAGAAGAGAAGGAAATAGAGTGGAAGGAGAGGGAAAAAGAGAGAAACGAAAGAAAAGTCTCGAGAAAGGAGTGGAGATAAAGCTTGGGAAGGAAACGGGTAAATGGGAGGTGAATTTTTAACTGTTTTAGTTGCTTAAAAGTGAGGGTTTTTCCAACTGGCGGATTATTAGGGAACCTTACCATTAAATTCACGTCATCTCTCTCCACTAAACAAACGCAAAAAGGGTGAGTTGTTCACGCTAATGCAGCATTTCATTTTTTTAAATCTGTTTTGATAGAAAATTTCGAATTAATCTGGATCAAGATCAAATGGAAAATTAACAAATCGAAACACATATATAAGAGGACAAATGTTGTCGTTATCGTCTTTATCGCTATTTTCCGCTCTCTGGCTATAAATCAGAATCAAGTTGTTTGCTATCTGTTTTTCTTCTTAAGAAGATAACACTTTCTTGAGACAAAAACTTGCCTTGTTTATTTTATATTTACATTATTGCATGACAAACTACGTAAAAACATTGCAAAATTAACTAGGTTTACCCGACACTAACAAACTAAATCTAAAAACATACTACATAGTCCAACCACATTCAGATGAGTACTTCTCAAAAGAGCCTAATAAACTTAAATTAATCCTATGTATTAAGCAAGGAATGTGTGTCATAGCGTGTCAGGAAAGTTACACATGGTCGAATAACTCGAGAACGGCATATATTATTTCGACGATTTCTTCGCGAAATACTGAGATCTATCTCTGCATCTTTTTAAGCAAGTCATTATCTCTCATAAGATCATGGGCTACTTTTTTCCATTTGATTAACGAGGATGTCAGTGTAGCAAATTAATCATTTGCATATTAACATTATGTAATTAAATCGTCGTAGGGATTAGGGACTTGAAAAAAGAACGAAATTACATTTTCTTGTTGTTGATTTTCGAACACGGGTCGAATCGATCAACAATAAATATTAAGACGATTATGAAAATAAACAAATACTCAATTATTCGTTGATATTTTGCCAATGAAGTCAGATAGAGAATGCTCACGAAAGTAAAAATAGTTTTGGGTATATAAAAGTTATTAACAGCATAACAAATAAATCTTCATTAACATTCTTTGCCAGGAAACTTTAATTAGCCCTCAACTATTTTTGCTTTCTGGAACATTCAATTATGGGCATTTTATATTTATTCTTTACTTTTTGCGCATAAATTCCCTGAATAATTCTTTTGTTTTATTTTTACTTAAAATATTACTCACGCATACCCAGCATTTTTGACGAGCAAGTACGCTAGTACCATCTAATTTCCTTAACTACAGAAGAAATATTACAGCTGACTAGGATGGCTTAAAATACCGTAATTTCCACTCTGTGTGTATGGCAATCAAGTCCGTTCCGATTGGATGTTCTACTAAATTAGTCATACGTGCAGAAAATCATTCTAAATATTTTATTACAGCGCCATATTGAACAAATACGAAACATAGATTACATAGCTCAATTCGAAACACCATCAACGTTAGCTTATTTTGACAAAAACTCTACTTGCTCAAAGTAAATGATTCCAAATACGCCAACTTTAAGCAGACCGAAACTAAGCTCAATTCCCGTTTTTTGCGAAGATGGCTTGATGACAGAATTAATAGTATCCCATTTACAAAGATGGCCTAGTAAAACTGCCGAAACTATAAAATGGCCTGATAGTGCGGTAAGTGAATTACAGAAAAAGAGACCCAAAACGCTAACACATAAGAGATGATACGAACATTAAGATTTAATGGAAAGAGAAAAGGAGTGAGAGAAAAGCGTGGGAAATGAACGACAGGGTCAAGAGATTAATGTTGCCGACAAAGCTGGGGACAGAGAAACGTGAAACAGAGCCAAAAATATACGAAGGAAGACGAGATTAAAGAGGATCGAAAGATTACATTATAGAAGAGGAAGAGAGAAAGATAAAACCATTGAGAAAGAAGACAAAAAGAAAATTGAAGGATATGTAATTGTGAAATGGGAAGATTGGAGTTTGGATCAAAGTTTAGACGACATGGGTTGTGTCGTAAAACAGATGAGAAATGGGATAAAAATTAAATAGAAGAAAAGAAAAAGACGGCGCCGCAATATAAGACGTGGGAAAAATGATGCGACGAGCGAGACAAGAACGCCACTATAAAATGTATGGAAGGAGAAACGCGGATCAAAATTAGCGTTAGGCGTTAGGAATACGGCTGAGAGATAAGACGAAAAGAACGAAGGAAAGTATGGGAAAACAAAAATATAAAAATCATAGGGAGAGAGGCGACATAAAGTCACGGGATAAGCTGCTCTAAACACGGAATATAAGTCAAAGGATTGGAATGAAGATGAAAAGCGTATTTCACGTATGAGATTGATGATAAAAAATTACGAAGAAGATACATAAATAAAAATATAGCAATTTAATGTGGTCCTTTATGTAGGAAAACATCGTAATTTTCCATACATGCGTAATTCTTGCTTGATGCAATAAAACCTAAATTTCGAGGTACTTATGTACATTAAGTACTACGTGATTGCTGAACTTCGTAAATTTACCAAGATCATGAGAGTTAAGTAACGCATGTAATGCATTCTTTACTGTAGTAGTCCTAAAAAGTCTTCTCGTATATCGTCCTTCTGAGTTGACGTCATTTCCATACGGCATTTTCCGTAAGTGAGACGCTTCTGTAGATTGCAAGGGAAGCGGGAATTGTATAAAAAGGGAAAACAAAACAAATTTAAGATTTTATTTTAACGGCTTAACCAAAAAATAAAAGGAGACGCATCTGTCAGAGCACGCATCTTACACAAACAAGCAAATCTTCTCGTAAAATATTCCGTTTATTTTCTACGGGCGTAAAACTCACACGATTACGTCGAGGATAAAAATAAAAACAAGAACCTACGTTCTTTTTCCGTTTCCCGTCTGCCAACCCCTCTGCATTTACTTTCGCCTGAATGAGAATGAGTGGCTGCAAAGGAGAAGGAATGAAAATCGAGATGGGCCATACGCTGTGAGGAATAACTAGAACAGATGAGTTGGAGGACAACGAACAAGGCCTGGGATAAGGAAAGATTCGGAGGAAACTTTTGGACGCAGGAGGAAAAGTAGGGTTCTAGGGTATGATAAGGAGATATAAAATAAGGAGAGAAGATGGGATTACGACAGAACAGACAAGGATGGGGATTACGCATCGGGAGATTCGTCCGTCTGTACAGCCAGGCGTATATATCGTATATGTATGTGAGTGTGTATCCATAAACATATATATATGTATATATATATATATATATATATATATACACACGTATATAAACTACCATGGCAACGAGTTCAATGCTTTTCAATCGGAATTGGTATTCTGTATCGTAATAACATGATTTTATGCTTTTTTTAACAGGCAATTGATCGACTACAATATAATCCGGTTGATTTCAACCAACAACGTATAAATATGACGTCATAATTTTAATACACGATGCATAATATTGAATAAAAAATACATTACTCCTTTTAATTATTGGGACGGATAATCTTACAATGACATTGATTTAGTGCATTTATTGAGAACTAGTGGAGTGTATTATAATTCCATTGATTTTTAACAACGACGTAACTTACGGTTGTTTTTTAACTAAAATTACTATTAAGATTTTATTTGCAAAAATTAAGGGAGGCGTAGACAATTTCTTCATATTCCGGAGATAATGGGGAAAGGAGAGAGAAAATTAACAAAAGTACAAATAAAAAAGAAAACAACCAAAACATACGCATAAATAGAGGTTTAAATACTTCAAAACACCGCCACGCCACCAACTAACAGCCCACTTGAAGAAGTGTACGACGTTCTCGGTCGCGGCGCTACTGAACAGAAAATACCGTGAATTAACACGCGTCGATCCAATTTAGTTCATGCCTTCCACTAAAGATGGTAGGCAACGCGAAACGGCTTCACCTGCAGTTATTTCATAAAATGGAAATTTATATCAATAGAATATGACCTTCGATGCAATTTTAGTACCAACTTGGAAAGCACATGATATAATGAAATTTTAATAAATTTTATGTTTTGTTTTTCTGAATATATATGTCTCGAGTACTGCCGTATGAGCCTGAGCGCACTTTAGACTTGAGCTTAATGTCTCGCAGCGTTGTGGCATTCCGCGTCAAAAATGAGTGATATATTCCCCCTTTGAAATTAAAAGCCTTATCGTATCCATAATTATTGCTATATGAGTGATATAGTTCAAGTTTCAATATTCGTGATTTTGTTTTGGTTGCAGTAGAGGAGTTAGAGCAGGGGTGGGGAACCTGCGGCCTTTTGTGACCCTCAGTGTGACCTTTTTGCATACTCTTCTAAAGAAACACAAACTGAAATGCGATGCGAAGTTTTCCTCCGAGACGCTTATTTTCAAAAATTGATTTATTAGTTCATCAATTTCAATTTTATTGTTTCAGATGCTTCAATGATAAATAAACATGATTAATAACCCATCGTCAGCATTAATTGGCGGCCAACGTCACCGAACAACATCGTAAAATCTGCCAAAGCGAAGATGTTTATTATTCCCTTGCTCTAGACGAGTCCACTGATATTATTGATTCTGCACAACTGTCAATTTTTATTCGTGTTGTGACTGCATATTTTAAGTGCCATGAAGAGTTACTGACTTCGGCTACGCTTATGGGAAAAACACGTGAAATTGACATTTTTACTTCCTTTCAGGAGAAGCGTGTGGAAGCAAAACTGAATTTGTGTAATCTCGTTAGATATACGATGCACCCGCCATGAGGGGAAAACGTGGAGGTTTTGTTGCTTTGCTACAGAGGGGACTACCAAAACCGGATAGCTTAATTTCGTTTCACTGCATTCTGCATCGACAGAGCCTATGTGCCAAGTCTGCAACGTTAGATGATACGTTAGGAATAGTTATTGCTATTGTGAATTATGTCCGTGTAAATGCTTCACGGCATCGCCAGTTTGGTAACATGCTTCAGAATGATGATGAAACTTATAGTGTAGATTTGCACTCTAAATTGCGCTGGTTGTCACAAGGTCGAGTGTTGGAAAAACTGTTAGCTTTACGAAAACAATTCACAGACTTCTTCAAGGTACAGAATGAACCGTGTGAATTAGCGAACAATGATTTCTGCAGAAATGTAGCATTTTTGTTTGAAGAGATGTCGATGCACAACGCTTTGAACACTTCTTTACAAGGTAGAACTAAAACTATTTAAGAAATGTGGAAGCAGATTATCGTTTTGGAAGAAGTTGAATTTTCACAAAACCGAACTTACGTGGTCAGTTATTTCAGCCGATCATTTTCCTGAACTGACAAAAGTAATTGATGAGTAAGGTGTTCTTGACACCATGATTGACGATTATAACGACAGGTTGCAAGATTTTGGGAAACGTGATGTCACATTTAGGTTAGTTTTTCAGCGACACCTGGTTGATATCACAACTGCACCTGAAGAGTTGCAGATGGAGTTGATTGAACTCTCAGAAGACAACATTCTGAAGCCTCTATTTTACAAAAAGAAGGAACCTCTTGAATTATGGAAGAATGCTTTCGAGTACCCACGACTGCATCAACATGTTAGTCGTTTACCCTGTTGTTTTGGTCCATGACTCAAATCAAAACGTGTCTGCGATCACAGATGACAGTCACTTGAAAGACCTATTGAACCTTAAGACAACAGTGCTGGAACCAAACATCAAGTTCTTATTTAACAAAAAAACACGCAAAAAGTCATTAAATTGTGTTTGTTTCGTCGTCATTTTTATTTCAATTTGGTAAATGTTAAGGAATGCATCATTTTTTCTTAAAAAGTCATAAAATTGTATTTAATCTTCGTAATTTTTTAAAATTTTTGGTAAATGTGAAGGAATGAAACACTACTTGTTCGATTTTGTACATATGCATTATGGAATAAAATACAATCACTTATTTTACATTGCGCAAATATCTTCCACTGTCCACGATAAACTGCGGCCTTATGGAACTCCTTGGAGCGACTTTTGGCCTTCTAATAAAGAAAGGTTCCCCACTGAGTTAAAGCATTAAATAAAGAAAAACACATTGATACATATTTAAAAGTTACAGTAATTTTTTCATTGATCCATCGTTCCAAAATTTAATTTGGTGTGTATAAAATATTTATCATATTTTAATATGCTTCGATATGTGAATACAGATCTCTTTCCAAGGATTCCAAATAAAATGGTGCATACATTTTCCTCCATTGCAGCGGCGCTCATATTTACTGCTTTGTGAAATAACCAACTGATGTTAGTTAATTTTAGAATTAGACAAACGTTTTTTCTACGACCTTCATCCAAATCCTATAAAGTGGGGGCTGCAACCTCATACTAACATAAAAGTTATTATTACGCTCAAGAGAAATAATATAAACAGAATCAACTGCAGAGTGCCTAAAAATGTAGGTTCTATATGCTTTAATTTTCTTAAGGTAAAACAATTTTCACTAATCGCAGCGATGTATCGTTTTCTTTAAAAAGATGGATCGACAGGCGGATTAGAAAATTTTCTCTTTGATTTTTTAATCGAAACCAGAAAATACATTGAATGCGCTATCCTAAAAAAAATAAAATAAACAATCACTATAATACCAGATAAATTATCTCGAATTAAGACACCACTTTGAGCCTCTCTTGCGAAATAGTCTGATCTTTTGCATCACCTCAGAAAGCATTTAATTAACTTTTGGACCACCAGATAATCTATTACAAAATAGAAGTATATATGTATTAAAGCTAGTCAACTGGAAGTCATTACTCCGAGAAGTTAATTTTCCATAAATAGAAGTACTCTCTATACTATTTTAATAAAATTCATCTGCATTAAAAAACCGCAAAATCACCCAACCTATTCGATTCCAAATTCTACTTTTATTTTTTGTAATAGCACACATCAATTGAAATTCTTTCACGTACCATCTTTCTTAAAGTAGTCCACATATTTAAGTCTTGATAAAAATACCTCGCTTTTCCCTGTTTTCTATGCTCAGAAAGAGAAAGAGGCAGAAAAGGCCACGGCTTAATCCCGTTTCGTCGGAGTCTTTTATTCAAACGACTCTCCCGCGAGATTTATTATCGACCGTGTGCTCCCCTTCATCAATTTAGATTTAATGGCTCACTTGGGAAGAAGAAATATAATAAATAACAAAAATTACACAGTCATTAAGGTCCAAGGAATAATTCGAAGCGACCACACATACTATTTCAGGAAACTAAAATACTGCCACAACTTCGTATTTGGTTCATTATTGTTGGGTCACGACGGTTTTCCTCGCAAGGTAAGTAATTTTCCACGATCAATCACGGTGCAGGTATTATATTGGAGAATATAAATATGTTTAGGATCAAATGCAGCGTTCGCATTTACCGTTTCAATATATTAGAAGCGTTCACTCTTTTTATGTTTATTGTTGATATATTATATGCATGCATAAATACATACGTTTTTGGGTGTGCAAAGAAAAAAATAAACTCAATTATGGCGTCCATTAATACATTATTTTTTACTGTAAAAATTGAAGTTTAATTTGCTTTAAATTACGTTTTCATGATAAATTTGGCAGTTGGGCCAAATACCATGAACATAAGTTAGGTCAATTGAAACACTACGTTAAATTTGATACGAAATTCTTTACGGTTACTTTATTTTAACAGATCCAAACCGATACTCACCGGAGTAAAAAATATGGAAATCAGGATTCAGCCTTTTAACTTATATTATAAATGAAATAAAAAGATTTACGAAAGAATGTAAAAGAATACGAGTTGATATGTGACCTAGCTATATCAACATTGGGAAAAGACGGGAGCTTTATCTTAAATAACAATCGCGTTTCAGTCGTACGGTGACCATAACTCTTTCTTGAACATATAATACTATGAAAAAGTAATCGATCTTAATGCTACATCTTTCACTCAGAATAACAAAACAAATTGTCTACTGATGCAACAAAATCTCTACTAAATTTTAATCTATATAAATAAAATTGTAACCTCTGTATGTACATTTGTTTTTTTGTCGGGGTTTTACTTTTTTTTGCGTGTTTTCCATCACTAGAAGACGTTTGAACCTGTTTGCAGAATTGTTGTCTGTCTGTTTGTTTGTTACCGCATCACGCAAAAACGGCTGGTCGAATTTTTATGAAACTTGCAGCGAATCTTTAGAATGGTCCAGCTTAAAATATAGGCTATGTGATGTATCTCAAAAAACAATTTTAAGCTGGGGTTTGGGGGGGAGGGGGGCAACGATTTGGTTTTTCGACGATAATTCTCGAGTAAATTAACTTCGGAAATTCAAATGTGATATTTGTAACTTTCAATAGAAGTGTAAGATCAAGTTTGTAGATGAACAAAATCACACCAAGGGGCACCCGTAAAAGAAATCATGGTTTATGTCTCAGATCCGGGGCCATGTTTTGGAAGACTACCTACTCTTCGCGTTATACCGTCATTAGCATCCCTTGCTCGGACTCAGGCCCTGACCATAGCTCGGTGTAGTCTACCTTCACAGCGCGGGTGGTGAAATTACCGATCTATCATTGCAAAATTGTAATACAATGTCGATTTAAAATTTACCTCCTAAAAACTTACTTACGTTGGTATCTCTCACTCTCCCTTCAGTTTCCGTCCTCCCCCACCCTCTACCTAGCCTGTTTCCTAACTCCGTTGATATGTATCATAGAATTTCGTTTAAAAAACAGCCAATAATCAGGATTTTCACCGCAATTCAATGTTGTAACATTCAATCACCTTATTTGCAAAAAGTATTGCAATTTTTCAATGACAGATCGGTAATTTCACAACCCGCTATGAGGTAGACCACACCGAGCTAGGGGCCGGGACTCGAGTCCGAGTGAGGGTCGCTAATCCTCACTAATGAGGGTCGAAAGAAAGATTAGGTAGTCTTCCAAAACATGGCCCTGGATCAGAGACATAAACCGAAATCATAAATAAACGCAAGTTATAAAATATGAACTACAACAAATGATAAACAAATTTCAAAAATTATAATTGAAGTTTTTTCCTTTTCTGTACGCAACCTAACTACAAATAGATAAGTTTGTGGGTTACCATGTTTTTGCCTCACACTCCCTATTTATCGTAATTGCTAAGCTATCCTGAAAATTATGCAATATTGCTTCAAGGCATCATTTACAATTGCATTTAGCATTTTTGGATTTAATACCTATCTCTTATAATATATTTTAAAGGGTGTTTGTTGGTTTGCGTGTTTGTTCATGGAACTCCTCCTAAACGATAAAAGCTAGAATAACCAAATTTGCTACGATTCTTCCTTACATCCTAACTTAGTGAATGGTCAAGGTATGGACAACCGGGATTAATCAGTGCTGCCAATATAGGGGATTAACATTTTTCCATAAGATAACACGTATGAATCTATTTTTTGACTTGCAATGTATTATTCCTTCAAGCATAAAAATATGTAAATATGGACCGAGTTTTTCGTTTTTGCTTTATTTGACGAATAAAACTCAATACTATCTTATTCCTGGGAAGTTTACATGTTACCTACAGGGTCGAAATTTTCAGAAATACGTTATTTGTTTCGAAATTTTGTGGATTTTTCGTACTCTTTCCGGGCGTTGCCAAGGCGGCCGTCATTGTTACCTCCGATTCAATTAGCTTCAATGAAAATTATAAATAGACGAAAGTTTAGCGTTATTCGATTCGCACTTTTGTTTAAGCAACGAAACAATTGATGTTTATGGATAGCAACGTAAATTGATACTGACTATTATTCAGGAAGCGTTTATAACGATTGATGAAAGAAATTGAACCTTCTTTCGTCTACTGAATATTGGAATCTTACTTTTTTGGTAAGTAAAACCATTATATTCTACATTATAATGCTTATTAACGTAAATAAGCTCAAGTATCTGCTGTACATTTACCGGAGTCAGTGTTCAATCATGGACAACTGTACGTTGCTTTTTCACAGGTTTCTTGCTTTCAAGATATAAAAGTAAATATTTCAGCGAGGCATAAATACACAAGAAATGAAGCTGGAATTGGCGAATGTGATATGATAGGAAATAAAGTTATCGTTATATTTGAATGCAATAGGCTTGGAAACGGATTGTTACAAGCAAATATGATTAATTGTTAAGAAAAGTTAATTGTAATTTTAAAAGTATCTACTATATATATTTTAAAGAGTTTGTATGTTGTGCTGTAGTAGCTTCACTAAATCCGTTGAAATTCAATGGGAAATTCTGCTAATCTCTTATATATTTATAAAAGTTTATTTGTTTGTTTGTTTAGTTGTGCATGTATACATTTCCACACCGTTCAAGTTAGAGTAATCAAACTTTCAACAGATACTTTCTTCACAAATAGAAAGGCCGTAGGTTACTTTTTAATCCCAAATGTTTTACATTAATTATACAAAAAGCAAAATAACTTTGTATGCTAATGCTAATGGCAGCCCATTTCCTGTTGGCTCCTTTATGCACACCCACACTCAACCGATTCCAACCAAATTTGACAGAATAGTAGGGGGCTCTAAGGGGAAGGTCGACGCGGGGTTTTAGTGTTTGTATGTCCGCTTCATTCAAAATGGCGGTCGATTTAAACATTAAACTACGCGTATTTCCCAAGTCTTACTATTGATTTGAATGAAATTTGGTGCGTTTGCGGAGGGCTCCCAGAAATAATTCATATATTATTTTTGTTTCTCTCTGCCCGTTTTACTCAAAACGGCAGCCGAATGAATTCTTAAATGCCATGTATCATCTACAATTCCGATCGGATTTGAACCAAATTTCTCCGAGCAACGCCGGGTATTTCTGCTAGTGTGAAAATAAGCCAATTATTTCACGACATGGTCTCTAACCTATGTTCATCTCAACGGAGTACAAAATCACTCTACCTACATCTAAAATTTACAAACACTTTTGCTGGATATAATTCCAGCGTTGCTTATTCGAGGCCGAAGGTGTATAATAGAATAGGTTAGCTCCAAACAAAACAACTCACTCAACTCGTTATGGGTCAACCCATGAATCTCACGTTAGGTCACGCAAAAGCTCCGTGCGTGTTCCCTCCCCCTCAACGCGTAAGAGCCCCAGAAGCGCTCCCTATATATCTCTTCCTCCCACGAGCATACGCATTCAATTCCCAAGCCCAAATCCAATTTTCTTTACCCAACCATTGCCTCTCTTAACGCTTTCTATCCTCCAAAACGCACACAATAATTTATAAGATCGTTTTTCATAGGGAAGCTATAGGCCCTATAGTATAGGGTGCGAGTAATTACAATGCGAGTCCAGAGGAAGAAATCCATTAATATTAATATCAACCCGCTTTTAACTCGCTTGATGAATAAGTGATATGCTAAAGTAAATTTATTCTCGATTGACCTTTTCATTTTGACCTTGTAATCCCCCAAAACATTTGGAACGAACGACATGAGTTTGAATACAAAAATATTATATGAGCGAAATGAATTGAAAATAAAAGATCATTTAAAAGGTGGTTCACAAGAACTAAAAAAAGCGGCGCACGTCGGGATGGCATTTGATCAAAAGCGCGAGCTTGTGATAGACAGCGCGAGAAAAAAGTAAAGGAAGTTAATTACACTCATAAACCGATAAATGGATCCGAGATAGAGCAATAAATAAAACTACATAAAATTACTTTTTAATCTACCAACTTTTATACAAGTTTGCATGCACAAAAAAGCAAAAAAAAACAATAGCAGCTGAGAATTTTTGTGTAAATTTTGGGTCGTTCATATTGTATGCATTTCGTTTTCTTCTTAAATTATATCAATACCTGCTTAAGAGTTCACCGTACATTTATATTTATCTGAAAAGGCGCTCAAGTTTTACACGAAAATTCAAATTATTTTCCTGTTTTTAGTGCACGTAAACGTACATAGAAGCTGGTAGGTTAAAAATTATATATGTCGTGTTATTTTAAACTTTTTATTTATCTCTCATTTATATTCTAGCAGCAATATAAATAAGTCTTACGATGATAAATTTGTGTTTTAATTAATTATAAGTTAATCCCATTGTTGAATATATATATTTGTGTCTCTGTGTTTATCGTGGGTCTTCAGCCCCAGCGGCTCTCCAACCTAGGAAGTGTCCACTGGGCTTCCTACAACACATTGTTGCCACCTTTATTATGACCTTTCCTTTTCTTTAAGCAAATATATACACACACACACACACACACCTCTTTTTTCCAGGCCATCCCTCTCCCGAAAAGCCTCCACTATCTTCTTTTTCGCTTCGTTTGTCACCATGAGGTCAAACAATGCAAGCGGAACCATTTAAGCACTCAGGTACCATAGATGGTTCGAAAATTTGTCATAAGCTGCCTTCCACAAGCGCGACCGCCCAGCTTCTTCTTCAATTGTTTCAGCATGCGTAGATCATTGTCCGGAGCCCGCACAGACGCAGCAGATGCGAACCAGAACTCGACATACGCGGAAACAATAAAAACAGTTAACGCTCGGAAGACATCTTCTCCTCTTGCAAGGTGAAATTCTGCCCTAAAGAGCGAAATTTTCAGAACATATATTGCCTTGGCCATCCAAAGCGATCTGTGAAACGCCCCGGGCTGCTTGAAATCATCACTGATTTTTGAGCTTTATTTTTGACCACCCGGTATTATCCTGACGTATCGTCGTCATGTCGGTTGTCTTCCTTCTCTAATCTTGCTGTCTCTCTTTCTGATCTAGTTAATGATCTCTTCTCCTTCAATGCCAGTTTCACATCTGTTGATCCCATAACACCTCAATCATGCTCCCTTTGCGCAAGGAGGAATTCCCGGTCTTCTTTAACAGTCATCAGCGTCAAGGCATTTTCATGAGCAATATCAAATAAGCAGTCCACATCTTTAGTGAAATCCTCTCTATGAGCTCTCTGAATTTCAGACTGATTGTTTCGGTTTTTCTTTAGGCGAGTCCATTTGTTTGTGGACTATGAGCAGCTTGTCGGTTGCACGACTCACCGTCTGCGTTGGTATCCTGGCCTTATTCCAGAAGTTGACAGCTTCTTCGACGGCATGCCTAGCACTATGCCTTAGTGTCTCTTTCAGTGTGTTGTGGCGATGGAAGAACAACTGTAATACTTGACGGGTTGATGGAAGCTTACATCCTAATATTTTATCATTCGGCTGGCCTATGAGCCAAACTTTGGTGTCACTCCTCCGCTGCATATTGAGCGCGACTGCAGAAATGCGCACGAGATACTACTAGCATGAGGGATATTTCCAGGAAGCAGCGAGAGCGAGCGCTGGACAGGCACAGACTTGCAGCTCGGACGGACGGAAAGCAGCGGGCGAGGGAGGAGCGGAGGGAGAGGGGTGGGGAAGGGGAAAGGTAGGGGGGTGGGGGAGCGGGCAGCAATATCCCTGCCGCACTGAACACGTATTTTCTGTGGGTCTTACAGGTGACGAGATATGAAGGAATATGTGACAATGATATTCTCGCATAAAAATTGAAACTTTGAAACAAAATAGCGACCTCTAAAAGTAATCGGATTTCCACCAAATTTTGCAAGGAGTGTTTTTGCATCAAAAGGAAACTTTTTACTTGTTGTAGCGATAAATTTTCGATTTTTTTTCATTTTTGGCACACCCTAATATATACACATACATATTTTCGAAGTAAATATAAAAGTTGGTAAAAAAGAAGAGCGGGCGGTTGTATGTGTTCCGTAGTTGGGAAATAATGACGATGTGCGAGCGCGGGAGGACGTCTAGGGTCGGGGTGATGATGACGAATGATATATATCTCTTGGTGACTGAGGTTGTAACCTGGAAGAAGGAGTAAATTGTGAAGGGGTTGTGTTAGGTTGTGTTATAAATTTTTCACGAACGATGAGACTGTTTTGGGTAAAAATCCATTAATAAAGCTAACATGAGCTGTTCTGAATGCGATGAAAAATTGCCAAAGGATGGTGTATTTGCCGGCTGTTTTGGATGTAATCGTAAAATGCATATAAATCCCAAATGTGCTGGCTTAACAGAAGGTACTTGGAAATCTAAATCACAGGTTAAGAAGGAATGGCGCTGTCGATATTGCCGATTACAAGAACTTCGGGATGTTGATGTTGAAGGAGCTGGCGATGATACCGGAGATAATAATAATGTAAAACTTCAAAGACTTTTGAAAGTTCGATGCTGACTTCTGATGATCATGGTAATGATATCAAAGAAGTGATTAAAGAGATAAAGGAAATGAAGGTTTCGTTATCTTTCTTTTCTGAAAGTTATGATGATATGAGGAAGGACTTAAAAAGTGATTTGGATGAGGTTAAAGACTTAAAAGACGTTGTTACCCGCTTGAATGATGAAATTAAAGCCAAAGACAAAATAATTGAAGATCTCACAACTAAAGTTGTTCTACTTGAACAGAAGAGTTTTGATAAAGACATTGAGATTGTGGGGTTAGAAATTAATAATAGATCTGATGATCAAGTGAAAGACGGTGTTTGTGAAGTGTTAAAGAAGTGGCTGAATGCAATATCTCTATTAGTGATACTGACGAAGTTAATGTCATCAGAAAGGCAACGAATAAAAAGTCAAAGGTGTTTGTGCAGCTTCGGTCCACACAAATTCAACAAACTATCATGAAAAATCGCAATAAGCTTAGGAGTAATGAGTTTTTGGATAAATATAAAACTAACATTTATGTTAATGAAAGGCTTTCTCATTACTTTGGTGACTTGTTTTGGAAGGCAAAAAATCGAGCCAATAGCGATAATTATAAGTACTGCTGGTTTAAAAATGGCAGAATAATGATTAAAATTACCGCAGAAGATATTATGGTGATAATTTTGAATGATCAAATTTCATAATATTCAAGCGATTAAAATTCTCGATGAATTGAGTGTTCAACCTGATAATTTTAAAGCCGGCTCTCCAGTAGTATATTAAGAAGTTAAATTTCTTGCCACCAGAGATAGGGCTGCTACTTTTCGGCAAAAAATACAGCAATACCCCGCTTAAAACGAAGGATAGGTTCCTGAAAAATGCGTGTTAAGCGAATTTCGTGTTAAACGGGGGTGATATAACATAGGATTCGATGGGATGTGTACACGGCCCTTCAAAATTACGGTAAAAAAACGTATCAATTATTGTAAATACATCACTGGTATCACTGACACGTTTTGTGACAATAATTTTATGCAAAATTCGTTTATAATAAGAATAAATTATAAAATTTAGAAATTTTTTTAGAGATGATGAGCACAAAGACACGCCGAAATTTAAATGATGCTGAACTGTAAACAAAGTATAAAGATGAACGACAGACAATGATTGCTGATTGGCTGAAAGCTTTCCCACCTCAAGCCAAGTGCGCTGATTGTTTGAGATTCTGATAATTGATGTGTAGAAACACTCGAGAGATTCGTTTTCTTTCATTAGACTTCAGTTACGCAGAGGAATTCGTTTTCTCGCATTAGAATTAAGGTAAAAAATCTTAAATGAATAAACAAAAAATTTTAACTAAAAAATATAGAATTTTTTTTTCGTGCTATAATGAATTCGTGCTCACCGGGGTCTTGTTGAGCGGGCTATTGCTGTATAATATAGATTTTAGAATTAATAGTTTATTGAACATTGGATAAATGGAAAATAATAGTCATATTTAAAACTGCATTCTTTATTGAGGCACTTAATTATACTTATTATACTTTATACATTACATATTTTGTATAGTCCTATTCTATCCGAAAGCGGCAACAATGCAAATCACCATGACGACTATTAACTGCAGCTGCAACGTTAGGGTAATATTATAAGGATATTGTACGCATATAACAGAAAAGAAACAGGAAGAAAAAGTACCATTTACACTCATTTCCACTACGTATTTATGCGATCTGCCAATTTATCTGTTTTGTTGTAGTTGTAGAATGGGAAGCATCTTACTTCGCATTTCGTATTCTATTCCAATACACAATTTTGTTGCGTAGAAAAATAATAGAAATTCTCAGGTGACAGTGAAATATTGAATGCGAATGAATAGCTGAAGTGCTTAATACACTTTTTGGCCATCAGAGTTATCATTGTTATCAACATTTGAGGTTGCCTCATTAATGTTTGACCTAATTGATTTATGTCGCTATTCTTGCAGAACATACAAACATTGATTCTTACAATTAGTATATAATTTTGCTAATAGCAAGACGAGAAAATATCAAAGATATATTGTATAGTCACATTTATGAAATGTGATGTCTTATAAATCGCTGAGAAAAATCCGTTTCTAAGGTGTGGCAGTTATTTTTCGCATTTTTTAAGGCTTTAATTTATGTTCTAAAACGGTTTTTTCAGTGTCCCATATCACGGTCGTTGTGCTGCTTCACTCGAGGAATACATCCTCACAGAATACGTAAGCGTCGCGGAAAGGGACACTTATGGGCTGCTTTCTCCGATATAAATGACCATAACAGTTGCGCGGGTCGTGATTGCTTCCAGAGCCAATGTATCGAATGTCAATGACCGTCGTGGACACATTCCTTGTAACGTGTTTCGTCCAAATAAAACAGGTACATTTAGGGCCCATAAGACCTAAGAGAAAAAAATCAAAAGCTGATTTCTCTGCCACACAAATCTAGCCGTCGTAATTTGAAGTTATTTTAATCAAACTCTAAAACTGTCTTCTTTAGATGCGGATAAGAACAATTCCACACGGATTTAAATTCTGTTTTTAAAAAATATAAATCCCAGTCTTACAGCTAAAAATTTTTCATGTTCCGAGATTAAGTATTAATTTTAACGTATTTATAAATGCAAACTTATAATCCTCTGAACTGATTGCATGATTTACTCATGGGAGTAGAAATAAAATATAGGAGTCGGAAATATAAATCAATTACTCCATAGCAACAGATTCTAGATCCACCAAATTTGTACCATGTCTAGCCCTCGTGTGGACCGCCCTATCCATAGATATTACCCGAGCAGACGGACAGACATTTGAACTGAATGCAAAAGCGATTTAAAAAAACACTAAAATGGCAACAATTACATACTACTTTTACGATTTATAATTGCCTATTAAGAGTAGTTTCCTCAATTTCAACACTACTCCCAGTTATTACCCTATACCGTAACAGTTTACAGATGGCTGTAAAAAAGAGGTTAAGAACCTAAGCTACAATAACACACTTTAGACTAACAATAAGTGGCTCTCTGCTATCCCAAATAATATCCCCTCCGAAGTAATCAATTTCGCCACAATTAAAAAATCACCGGTTAACCACCCGAAATACCTGACTCAGAATTTCTCGCTATGAATCGGGACGAGCCGAACGAATCGGATGTATGCTCCGCGACAAAAAAATACACGTGGAATAAATAGTGGTAAAGGAGGCAACTGCTGCTCCTTTCGCGACGTCAAAAAACAAGATGTGGTCGGAATGAAGATCGGACGCGGAAACTCCGAAAACGCGTGGCCCTCAGGCAGCAGAACCGTGACACTTATTCGCGTGGTCAAGTGGGGCTTTATGGGAGGGGAAGGAGGAGAAGATGGCGGTCGGTGGGGTGAGAGAGGGTGAGAGAGAGAGGGAGAAGCAGGAGGGCATCCGAAATGGTGCGAAGCATCGTTTCGGCCCGGATTCCGCTGAAGGAATGGGAGAGAGAGAGGAGGGGAAGAGAAGCGGAGGGTGAGTCGAGTGCGTGTTGGCCACGGGTGTGTGGGGTGGGACGCGATAACGGGCGACGAGGCTCGGAATATCGCGTAGGGATTGGAAGGAGGAAATCCGGAAATCATCCCATTGCGTCAATGAGAACATATGTCGTCTCTCGTACGAAACTCGAAAAGAAGCGAAGAACTTAACCGTCGAGGCAGTTTTGAAATGATCGTCGTCTGGTAGAAACGGAGGAGGAATGTGAAATTAATTCCCGTTTTCGGACGATTTAATGGTATTTTGCGGATGTCAGTTCTAGGATGGTAGCTACATAACGACGTTATATTCACGTCGTTCTGGTAGCAGCCTGTCTTTTTTTAAATATCTCTGGGATGGAATTTCAGGTTATACAGATGTTTTGGTCCAGAACTATTTCCTACTTAATAAAGTACTTCCATATTTTATTTTAAAGGGTGCTAATATTTTATCGGTGTCATTTGTCAGTTAGATGTTTATATACATAACCGCGTTTAAAGCTCTATAACGTGTAGTTAATATTGTTATTGCTAGTGCTTTATTATTAAATTATTGGTTGATATTACATATTTTTAATTGTACGGGTGATTGTAAAAATGATTCCTGCGTTTAACAATTTGCTGCAATTTCCAAGTATGTGATTCATATTATAACTATCCTTACTTCAGTAATAAGAGCAGCTAACCACCCCAAATTTTGGAGTGATTTGGTTCATGGTTCGATTTGTAATTTTTAACATACGAACAAAAATAGGTTGCATAATACAATGCGCAACATCCTTTTTATATAGTATAATAAATAATAAATCACTATTGAAAAATAGAAATAATCAAAACCAAAGGAAACAAGTAGACTGTTCTCCATAAACCTGATTAAACTACCTCGATTTTTCTTTTATTATTAAATTCGATAATATTTTGTTTTATTTCACTATCAAGTTTTCTCACATTAACCTAATTGGTGAACTGTGGAGAACTGAATTGAATCAACTGTTAAATTTAGTCTGCCTTATTTTTTATGTGGTTATACCGCCACATATTCGATTAGTAGGACCTTGTTCGTAAATGGCACCAATGCAAAAATGAACTCTCAAAATTTCAGCTTTCTATCTTTTATACCTTAGGAAATATTAATTATTTAATGAGCCCCTATCCGAACCTATACGTTTATCAAAACTCAAATTTAAAGAAAAACAAATGGCATCATAGATCATATACACCTTGCAAATTTCAGTCAGACTGTTTACTTGCTATTTTCATTTAAAGACAGGTAGAGCGAAAACATAACCTTGTTTATAAAATAAAACGCTCTAAAAAGAACAGGCATTGGTTTCATACAATGACAACATTTTTTATTGCATATAAAAATAACTAAATGCACAAAAATGAACAAAACCACAAAAAAGAAAATGAATAACATTACGCGCATCCTTTCTGAAAATATTCTCCCTCTGCACTTTTGCCAGTGTTCGTAGTCTGGATTTTTTTGTTTTTTTATACGACCTTCTGATTCCCTCTTACCTACGCACAATGGGTATCTAACAATAAGTGGTAGTGCAATGAATGGCTAGTCAGTTTCAAATTATATCATAGAAACTAGTCATACCATTAGAACGGATTTTGTCTCTCTGTATAGCATTAGGTTAGTACTAGGTAATAATGTAAACGTGATCTTTCGTCAATCGCTTTAGGACACACTGATGGACAGTCCGATAACTTTTTGACTGTACCACGTATATTATTATACAACTTTCATTATAACTTGACCTGTATGTATGTACGCATCTTAATATAAAAGTTGTGTGGCTTTTGCAAAGATGATCGGATGGATCAAGAAATTAAATACTAAAGCATGGAAAACGTAATATGAAACATCCCAAACTTCAAACATTCATGTAGATTTATGATCAGCTTTGCAAAAGCCACACAACTTTTATATTAAATATTCAAATGCCGTTAATTAGTATCCTAACACTAGATATGTTATTAATATTGAAATTTGAGAATCTATCACAACAGATGACACTCACCCCATGTCAAAATTTAATTTACTTTAATATAAACGTTGTATAAACTAAAAAGGTTTTTTATTTAATTTATTTTCCATTAATAAAATGAGGATATGTTTTCGTTCTCCACGAAAGAAGTTCGCGTCGGATATTGCTTAATGCTGTGATACTTAGGCCATTTTAGGGTTGACGTTAAAAAAATCCTAAAAAAGCAATTTTATTTTCATACAAAAACCACAACTCATTTCTATCGCCCATTTCCTTTAAGAATAATATTCATTATTTTCAATCTCATTTATATTTAGATTCGTTTGCTCACTTTTCAGAGAAAGGATGACAGATCTTTCGAATCCAGCTGTCAAAAATTGAATCCTTTTACATGATGTGTGCGTACCGAAATGTAGAGCAGTTTCTTTTTCTTACGAGGGAGAACCCTCCCTCTCTCTCTCCATACTAGCTTTTAGTCCCAGCATCGCTCTACACATCCGGTAGAAAGTGAATGAATTATGCTGGCCATTACCCTGTCTCTACTATGTGGGATGCCAAAACGGGATCTGAGATCATCGAGACCCTCATAGAAGGCTCGGTCCTCATAGTGGCGTCGCGTTATCACACGTAGCTTTTACGTCTACGTCTGGGCGCATAAATCACAGAATACGTCCTGCACGTGCGTCTCAAAAGCATATAAAACCGACAGTTTCCATCATATTTATGGTGTTGAAATGTCTTACTTTCTCCAAATGGAATCGTTTTACCGTCGAAGTTATTATTATTATTATGATTATTATTATTCTAATGAATTCAAAATATCTAGGTGTATTTTTCTAGATAAGTATGACAGACAAAAAAGTTTGTAATAAATTATTATTATTATTATTAAGCACATTGATACAAGTTGGCCATAGGGCCAGGTGGCGACATTATAATTCAATATAAGTAACAAATATTCCCCACAAATAATTGAATAATACACTGAATTTCTTACAGCTTAATTTTTAAGACTGTCAATCGGTTTTTTAAAGATAAAGTTAATTTTAATAGAGGCAAGATGATGCTGTTAATATGAAGAGCTTTTATCAATTTTTACTATTGGTTATTTTATTTTTCGATCAAATTAAGATGAAATATGCATTGACTGGAATTCTACTTACATTTTCAGGAATTTAAAGATAAATGTTTTGGAATATGCAAAATCAGCCTAGTTCAGTTCTGCATTGTTGAAAGCTGTTTTCTTCCTTTTGATTTCGATTGATTTACGCGATGTTGATTTAGGAATTCGTCTTGATTGGTAAACTTCGCTTTTTAATTCCAATTTAGCGCTTATTTTCTTTTAAAAAAAAGTCGCCTATGTATTCGGTTCACTGGTCAGTCCGCCTGTCTCTCCGTGTACAAAATAACTCAAAAATGACAAGTTACAAACGCCAAAACTCCGAGATAGATATAATTACCGATCTTAATGCCATATTTGATACAGTTTCCGGAAAAATTCATTCCTACGATGTACAAAGCCTAATTAATGAATCTCTGTTTATCTATCATAGGCTTCTAGTCTTAAGATTAATAAAGCGTTGATAAATGATTTTTTAAGCAAAAAAGTCTTTTAATTAACTGTCGAAAAAAGTTCCTTATGCTAGTTGCTCTTCTATTATTTCCTCATTTGTTTTAATCTTTTACTACCATATCGTAGCTCGATTTTTCTGCATTAAAGTTTTCTTTCCTATTCCTAACCCAAGATTAAAAGCGATACTTTGGCAATAGTTTCGTAATGCTTGGATGTCATTTTCTGATTCTTTATAAACCATCCTTAACAATCAAATTCTATTGTTTTAAATGTCATCATCAACAATGTGTTATTTAAAACCAGCCCAATTATTGTGTATTCACTTCGATCAATGTAATGTTACCAAGGCAATATTTTTATAGTCATTTATTTATTTCATAGATTAACGAAGACGAACACAAATATTCACTACAGAAATCAAACCCGCTGATTTAGTTTTACTAATTGTAAGTAGAGATGCTAGCCGTCCCTGATATCTCAAAGAAAAAATAACTATTAATAACGTAACAAGTTTATACTGTTATCGATTGCGATTCGCAAGAAGTTGGGCTAAATTTAATTTTAACCTAGAACAACGTATGTGGGCCATTTAAGAGAAAACCAACAACAACAAATTCGGTGTCACTAACTGACGATGCTTTCGCGGAATCTGGACCGTAGGTGAAAATCAACCTACTCAGAATAAGCTGTCAAACGGCAAAAAACTATTCTTTCTTATATGAAACTGAATTCGGTGGCTACCTTGTAAGTAAAATATTTTGAAAATCCTTATCGGTTTTCCGTCAGATGCTAGGAAGCTATGAATAGTCTAGGAACAGATATATAAATATTTTTCGAGTAGGCTAATGCCGGCACCGGGTTTATCTCCTCCCTTGCTTTGTGATTTAGACTGAAAGCCTACTAGCGCCGGTAATCGTTTGAAGTCACAAGATCCCACAATAACAATAACAATAAATATTTTTCTGTCAGGAATAATAATAATGGTTTGTTTGTTTTCCGCTTGTTTTGATACATATGACTCATAGGCATTTAACATTAACGGCCGTGAAAAATAAAATCATAGGAGTTTGAAATCATGTTTCTCCATTAAAATACCTTCTTGAAAGATACAAATTGATCGTGTTTCTTTTAAGGACAGGGCGTAGCTGCGACGAATCCCACTTAATAACTAAGAGGTGGAAGGCCTTGTGAACTACTTCCAGAAGGATTTGTGTGAAAGAACAAAGAGTTCCATCACGCCTTTAAATTGGGTCAGATACAAATAACCCTAATTACTTCTGTTTGAAAATATTAGTTATAGTCAATTAGTTAATTCGGAGTGTGTACACGATGTTGATAAACTTCACGAGATATTTTAAGAAATTTGATAATTTAGCTATAATAACCGCTAAATTATTGCGGAAAGTTTTATTAAAGTGGTTTTGACTTTGGTCTGACTTTATAGGATGCTGGCCATGCATAAACATAAGAAAAGATAGCTTTAAACACAAAAAAACATTTTGTTGGTGAATATTTTATCATAGATAAATTACTTTTTCCCTGTGTCATTTTCGTTTTGTTCTTACATACCACATATCGAAATGAAACAAGTGAAGATCACTTTGCATAAGACGTTTTTACGACAATTTAACAAAAGTCGTCTTTAGAGAAATTATTGATGTCCTTTAAATAGGGACATTTAAAACGGTAAATAATACGTTGCTACTTACTGCTATTGTTTTTCAACATTTATTTATAGAATATACGTGATGCCAAATTCGGAGCTTACCTCGCTGTTATATTGGTTATTTTACTAAAGCAAAAGGTTTAGTGAAATTACTAGTTCTAAAAATTCATTTTAAGAAATAGTTGCTTGATCGTCATTTTAAAAATAAGATATCATATTCTTTCTCGACGAAGAATATATTTGTAGATGTATGATTGATCGTCGATAATAACATAAGGTACCATGTTTTTATCGACAAAAATATATTCGTGGGTGTAAATTGGTTTAACATGTGATATGTAGCGAAATCGAATTGAAATATTTCCAAAAAGGAAATTTTATTTTGCTATTTACTGGAATTTTTGTTGAAAAGTACCATAGTTTATTTCAATTTTCCTAGAGTTAATTCTTTTCGAGTTATTGTTGAGTTGAGCTCAACCTCCATTTATTCCCAGCAACTGATCCTGGATCCACCAAATATTTGACCATATGTAAAACTATCTATCCTGAAATGTTGGTGTTTGTAACTTACGTCATTTCTGAGTTACACGGATAGACAAAAAGATGGACAGATGAACCGAATACATAATCGATTTAAAAAACAAGTTAGGAAGGTACTGCGAAAGGAGATATTATAAGGCGATTTTTTTTACAACAAAATTTTTAATTGCAATACCATTAGTTCCAAAGAATAACCTCAGGTTTGCTGCCGTTAACATAATTTAACAGCGTTCGGTTCTATGCTCTACTGAATAAATGTAGAACGGTTACCATGTACACAGCGCAGAAAAAAATAACTTTATAGCGGTTTTTAAAAATATAATATATTGAACCTTGAGGATATATCGTTGCGTAAACGAGCTCCAAATTACTGTTCAATTTAATTATCTCCCATATTTTTATATAAGGAAATATAAACACTTCAAGAGAGGGTGTTTAATCAACTTTTCTTGATCTTGCGATGTTTACATGTTACACGGTCGAAGTTTAGATTCACTAAATCCGTTGAAATTCAACGGGCACTACTGCCAGTAAGTTATAAAATGAAACACCAATTTAAGGAGAGAAAGCCGACAAATGCATCCTTCTGAAAATTTTCATCTCACTTTTGAAAACCTGCTCCACTCGGATAATAGGGACAAAATTAACGAGAGGCTTTTGAATTTCACATCACTTACAGGTGCAACTTCTCTCTTTAAATCAAAATGAAATCACCGTAATAACCAGAAATTTTTACAGGTATTACGTCATTTGTCTTACGTGGGACGAGTTTCAAGGTGATACCTGAGCATCCTTCGAAGTAAATACTAATCCTCACTTTTTATCTGTCACTTCGGTCAAGAAGATGGAATGAATAAAAGGGATTATAAACCGAAGACAGGTATAAGTGTCACTACTGGTCTGGTTTTATAAGTTCCCTTACTACATACCTGTCACAGTTTCTTACATTCCGAATTAATATGCACGTATCAGGTTCTGAAGGGCAATTTTTATTATACGAGCGTGGAAATACATAGGAAGATTTTTTCACATGACTCAAATGATTATCAACGGGTTAGCGTTTTAAAAAACAAAATTTCGATTTAAAACCTCTAACAGAGGGTTGACTTTAGCATTCACCTGGCCCGCTCCAAAGTATCGTTTAAATACTGCATGGTAAAGGTTTAGTCTCAATCCAGAATTATGAAATATTTTATATTTTATTTTCCCAACATATAAATACTTATTCATACATACTAGGAACCCCGTTACTGCTACATTGGCAATTAATAATTAATTAGAACTGAAAAAATAATACTAAGTTGATGTTTATAATAATTCTACATATTTCATATTTTTCTAAAGATAAATAAACGAAGCATTAGTACCTATATGAGAAAGTTTATACAATGCATGTTGTACCGATTTTTACTTACTCATATACGAAGTATATTGAGAAAGCATTGTAATCGCGAAAAAATTCGACCTCGAGATTTTGACGGAAATATACGTTTTAGGTGTAGCTAAGTCCGAAAAAGTGGTTTTCGCAATTACGTCTGTGTCTGTCAGTCTGTTACTGCCTCGAGAGCCTAAACGATAGAGCGAAAATGAATGAAATCTCGTACTTAGGCATTTTATCATACAGAGCAGAAGTTATGAAGAAATGTAAATATATTTATGGCAATAAGGACGACTGTATTCATTTACGATACGAAATAATAATTTTGCCTTAATAATATTCATAATAATTTAAATATCTATACCCCAAATATGGAGAAAGTCATGTGTTAGCCACATCAGATTTTTTCTTCATCCTTCCAGGTTCCTATTGCAATAGAATTAGGAATCTACTGATTAATTTTAAAAAATATTGGTTGTAAACTGTAAAAAATGGCGATGATGTTTTTCAACCATATTCCCACACCCGCATTTCAGGTTATTTCACCCTCATGATCAAAACTCGGTTGTGACACTTGCTCTTCTTCTTCGTATAGCTTTACGGATTTTGTTAACCTTTCCTGTAACAAGGCATCTGCAGAAATATCATTTTTCAAGTTAAAAATCTTAAAAAATTACTTACATACAGCAATGACATGATCGTTTAACTGTTCTATCAATAACGTCCATAGAAAGTGATATTACGGAATCCTTGAAATATGAAGACATAATTGATGGGTCAATATGTTAACAAAATAATCTATAAAAGGCAATGCATTTCCCTTGGCGATGAATTTTCCGGAGGTTAGTTTTTCGTGGCGGTGATTTTCTGGCGGTGAATTGCTGACGGTGAATTTTCCAGATACGGTAATTGATGAATTTGCAACAATAAAATGCCGAAGAATGCATTTTTAATAAAGTACCTATAAATGCGCAATGGAAGACTAGTTTTTATAGATCAGTATTTTAAATTTAAATTCCTGATAACTGTAAAATGGTAATTTTTAGTAGATTGCATTTATCATTTATTTTTACTATGATTATATTCTTGACAGCATTTTGATGTTATATTATTAATATATATTACTTAAATATATATTTTTCCATCAAGTACTTGTATTTATCGCGTAAATAAAAATAACCTGCAATATATTTTCTGAGTACAAATTTTAAAAAATCCTTATATAAACTTTACACATCAAATTCGTAGATAATGATGAATTGGTAACCCACAAAGCTTGCGGGGCGATGGGGGAGGGCGGCGGCAATACTTTTCCCGGCCCTGTGCGCATACGTATTCAGCTTAGCGCAAAAAAATGAAAAGAAAAAAGAGATGTACATTAGGATCATGTTTGTGTAAAGATGAATTAAACCGTCTAGTATACAATACTGTCTTATATCTGAGCTTAGTTTTAAAAGATATTACTTACCGCAACACGAAACGGAGGTTGGAACAACGGAATTGTTTTCAACAGAAATTTTATTGTACGAAAGTTAAAATATAATTTCAATATTTCCTATACGTATTTTCCTCGTCCTGCGAGTAAATCGAGGTGGCATTGCTATAATTAATTACTAATTTAGTTGGAAATGCATGGCATTGACGAATCTAAATAAATAGACTAACAATTTTGTATTAAATGAATCAAATTTACTACTACATTCTATGTTACTGAAATTTTCTGCTAAAGTAGCGCCAGCGATTCAATTATCTTAAGTTCATAAAAAGGCAGACAAAATGTACGGTTATTAAAGTAGAAACGAAACCCTCGAGCGTTCATCCTAAATATCGATATTATACTGCAATTTCAGTGCCATTCTTTCCTACTTTCTTTTCAAGCAAAAATTAATGAGTGTTAATTATTGAGTATACCTGTGTGACTTAATTTTCTGTGAATCGACTGCTTCGTTCTTATGTTAATTTCAGCGATTAATGCTTGGCTTTCTATAGTTACAGAGAATTATCAAATGAACCTAAATACTTTAAGCGAGCATTTACCAATAATTGTAAATTTTAAATTCTACTATGACCATTATCTTCTTAACTGTATTCATTTGAGGATTTAGTTTACTTTTATGTTTTTGGGAGCGTTTCGCTTCCAGCGTGAGCGCATATTAGCGTCGGTGTGTCCGTCCGTCTGTTCGTTCTCGACTTCTACTGAATGGATTTTCGTGGAATTTGATATTAAGGGCTTACAATCAAAGATAATAAGAATATCACATAAATGAAACACATAAGACAATCAGGGGTACCACTTTACTGGTGAAAAATGAATTTTCCGTCATATCTCGTAAAGTATTGCTCATATCAAAATCGCTTTCAAATAAAACTTGTAGAACTAATGGAATATTTCTTTTCCTATACAGTTTTATAGTAGAAGTAGCCCTTATCAAGAAAATCAAACAAGAATGTCTTAGTTCGACTTGGAGAAAATTTCTTGTGGTAACATAAACAACCTCACAAAAATACGTTTAATTTCCTTATGTATTTTAAATAGGAAGAAGATGGATTAATTATGACGAAGAAAATAACTTTATAACGCTATTTCCCTTAGGTACAATATATAATTTCCTTCAAATACGCTGTACACTTTCCTAACTTGTTTCATTTTAGTCACAAGGATTGTACGCAAGCTTTTAGTTTTGAAAGAAAACAAGGAAAGTTGGAATATTTTTATGCATTAAATGGAAAATTCTTATAAAATAAACATATATAATACAAATATCTGTGTGTTCAATAATTGACAAATAAAAATAGAAGGACCTCTAAAAATAATGGCACTTTTGCGAAAGGATTTCATCTTTCACCGGAAACTACTTATACAAAAAATTTATATGATGTTTTTCCGGAGGGCAAATTCATTTCCAAATCAAAACATGACAGACACACCTCCAACAAAGAAAATAACAATTCGGTGTAACAGGCCTGAAAATCAAAACGGACGGTTTACTTCGTAGACAACAAAGAGACTACCAAAGGAAACGACTCCTGAGTTTCACTGAGGAATGACTATTAGGAAACGACGAAAGACATACACAAGGTTAACATTCATTGTAACACACACAACAATAGCCGGATGGTTACAAAACAACATGCAATTGCGACAAAATTACGAAAGAAGGCATTGGCCTGGAAAATGCGAAACCCTTGAATTAATACGAGGAGAAAAACCGAAATTGGTAAAACCTTTGAAGGAACCTACATTGAGATGAATGTAGTTCAGACAAAAATATTTTCACTGGAATCCGAAGAGACATGAGAAAAACCGAATGGATGTAATTCAAAATCTATGCCTCACCAAAAGTCATAAAAAGTTTGAGAAAAACAGATACGCATTTCGGCTACAAAACAATCACCATCGGTGGTGCATCGATAGCAGATGGTTGTGGACGCGAAAACTAAGAAAAATAATAGGTATTATGTATTATTTGTTTAAACAAAAGATAAAAACAAAAAAGTATTCGCAAACAATCTCTTTGGTCGTATAGTTTCAAAAATTCATTTAAAATACTTTGCAAGACCACAAGAGAGATTTAAGAAAAGATGATAAATACACCTAAGTAAATAACGATGACATAAGGTGTGTCACTTATACTATGACATTCGGTGAAACTGTCATCACAGACTATGCTTAGATCCATAGACCTCTGCGACACTAACATGCGAGTAATTTAACAACATTCCAAGATTGCTATCCCGTATAACTAATTAAGTTTAACAAGAGTGTAAAAGTAGGAAACACGCTATGGATTTAATATAAACGCAAAAATGTTTTTATGAGAACAGAAATTTCCCAAAAATTGACACTATGCTGCTGAAAATAAATTTACACGCGTTCTTCCCGCAAAGAAAGCACGCTTGACCGAGCGCACCTCAGCGATGACTCACCTCGACTATAAAACACGCCAAGAACGCGAAACCGTACACTCCGACTGTATTAAAGTGCCCCGCACCGCCCAACCCAAGCCACACTCGGAAAAAAATAACCCTTTTGGCACTCAGATTGGTTGTCCTCTCACGAAATAAAGCAAATGAGGAAGACGGAGACGATGGTCTCAGGCATTGTGGGACTACGATTGTCGGGGTGCCCATTAGAGCGGGGTCCTTTTTTACGTGAGAAGTTTCCGCCGGCATGCGCCTGTGCGCTAGGATTTCAGTGCGCTCGACCCAATGACCCGGTTGAAGGAAAAGAGTTTGGATGGGAGGGGGGAAGAATGTGTTTGATGGGAAAGAGTTTGAGGGGAAGTGAATGGTGGGAAGACGAAGGACGGAGAAATGGATAGGAGGAATGAGGAGGAAGATGATGAGATGAAGGAAGAAAAAACCGTTCTTATTTAATACCTGGATTCTGTTTTATTTTTTAAGTAGAATTAGTAGATGAATAGAAAATGAAATGAAAATGACACGATAGAAGGAGAAAAAATATATACGGAAATAATAATAGAGAGAGAGACTCGAGTGTTCTAAAAGCTTCATTACTGTTGGACTTAAGTTGAATTTGAGTATGGCTGAAGTACTACATAAGTTTATAATGATGATCCAGATGTCTTCTTTTATTTATGATTGACAGAGGGTTACATTTGGATTTAAAAGGAATTGTGTGGGTGAAGTAGTCAATCAAAGTTGTACTGAAGTTCTATTGATTTAGACTGGGTTGAAATGGATGTGAACAGAAATGGGTTCAGAACAATATCAGTATTGGACGTTAATATGGTAGGGCTCATAAATGGTAAGAAAGAGTTTTGGATGGATATTGGACAGTGGTTATGAAAACCGAAATTGACCTCATATTCAATGAGATTAAATTAGAATGAAGTGAAATGAAAACTACAATCTAACATATAAAATTGACTTGGTCGTCGTCGTCGGTGGGAAATCGGAAATCTGTAATGCTATTTTTAACAAACTTTCCGACATTTGGTAGAAATGTTCGGTTCTTAAAGTAGAAGCCATTTACGAAAAAAAATTTCAAAATCGAACCGGGTTCGATTCCCGAGAATGATTTCCATTCCTCTTAAGATAACATGGAAAAATCGATATTTCGACCTGCAACCTTATTTTATTTTGCTTATTAAAATTCACATATTTGACCTACGATTTTCGGACTGTATTAACCCTTTATAGGGCAAGAAGTCAAGGAATGAAAATCACTTATTTTCATTTATAAATGCAAAATATCATATTATATTACTAACGAAAGAAATTTAAAATTTAAAACTTAAAAAAGTGGTACACTATTGTACCAGTAACCTATAAAGGGTTAAATAAAAATAAATGCAGTTTCTTCTTCTTATCGTCTTTTATCGCTTTCGAATCTAAATCTTTCGAATTTAACGTTTTAATATCATATTTTGAAAAAATTTAGCGTTTTTAACGTGAAGTTGCCTTGTCAACCGATTACATTGTTAAACTCGAAATCCTATTACTCTCACGTATGCTCACGTTCTCTCCGGACCTCCATGGACCCTCCCGACCCAATTCATAGGTACCTATCAGAGATATCTCAGAATTAGTTATTACTTTCTCCAATATACGTAGTATAGAGAAAGTATTGTTTTCGTGAAAAAATTCGAAATCGAGATTTCAACGGAAATACACGTTTTGAGGTGCGCAAAGGAGGAAATGATTATATTACCATATAATACATAATGTTATTCGCCAAAGACGTCTGGCATAACTCGGGCATCGCCGGGAACTTTCGGCTAGTATATTATAAAAGAGAGATTAAGAACGAAAAGTATATGAACGTATTATGTGACGAGTTTGGAGAATAGGAGATAGATGAGGTTCCTCCGTATTTGTAGGAAATTGAGGAAGAGCAAGAGATGTAATTAGTCCATGGACGGTCAAGCCGAAAAAAATTAAGCCGAGGTAAAAAAAATCTGAGAAGTTCGTGAGATGGGAAGAGTCCACTCACCTAAGACGAGGAATGGCAAAAATACTGGACCTGTTTTTCTCTTCAAAACTCAATTCAAAGAAATGATAATAAATTAAATAAATTAAAGATCCTTGAGTTTTGTCTATCTTCTGAAATGCCGTAGAACTTTTACGACTCATAAAGACATGTACAAGGCAAAAACTTCCAATGTCGCTGCAATAAGTTAATCAGCTCTTAGTACTCAATTAGTCAACAAGTTGGAAATGGCTCCTAAATAACCTGGTATACATTTACAACTTTATACAGGCTTGAACAGATTTTTATTTTATTCCTTTTTAGCAGTGACTCAAGTACAGTAACCAGACCTAAATAATGGGTTCAGTGGCAATGGAAAACGTAAATATCCACGTTCATGTCAAGAGCTGAACCCGAACATATGGTCTGTCATCCAACATCCTTTATCTAATTTTATGTGTTCGTCCATCCATCCGTCTGTCTGTCCCCATTTGTATCTCGAGAACCGTTCGTCGTAGCGATATGCGGTAAACGGCCTTCTGTTTCTACTAGCTAGGAGGTCCCTAGAAAACTATTTTCATTTTTATAAAGTCCAGGGTTCGAATCTTAGAAATAATTTATTTTTTCCATAAGATAACACATAAAACTAGACTTTTCGGCGTGCAGACTTTCATTCATTTGCTCATATAAATTCGACATAATGGCATAGGAGCTTCGGATCTGATTCGTTTCACGTAAAAATGATCAAGGATTCCTATCTTATTTTTTCGTTTACGATTCGAAATCATCCACATTTTCAGTTTAATGCACATAATTTGCACTAAATTCGCCATTTTAACGCTAAATTCTTGAATTAGACCACGTATTAATATCATTTGATTCATCTCAATTCTTACCTAGTAAATAAACGATAGTTGGTGGGTGTTTGTTTTAAAAATAATGTCTTAACAGCCTGAATATGTTCTTTTGCAAGGCTCCCATACCTATTGTCTGCATCTTTTTTGTTATTATACATTATATATATATATGTGTGTGTATGTGCGTGCGTGCGTGTGTGTGTGTGTTACAGGCAAAGTGTATAATCCAGGCTATCTATACAATGCCTAGGCAATGTACAGAATGCCTAGCTATTGTATAGAATGCCTGGCAGTTTTTAGGCAAAGTATGAATTATACGAGTTGCCTGACTGGGAACTTACGCACGCCCACATTTCTCAACCAATTACGATCAAATTTGACACGATTGTAGGGGGCACTAAGGGTAAGGTCAATGCGGAGCTATAATGTCCGTCTGTAAGCCTGATTAAAAATGGCGGTCAATTGTCTGTCTCTTCCTTTATGCATGCCCACATTTCTAAACCGATTCCGTCCAAATTTTGCACGATTGCAGGGGACACTAAGGGAAAGGTCACCGTGGGGATTTAGTGTCTGACGAAAGAAAATCTCGAAAAAAAGTCCTGGATTTGACTCCAAGGAAGACATTTCCATTTCCAATAAAATAACACGATTTTTTCGAAGTGCAGGCTTTCATTCTTTTTTAGATTAAAATTAGAATGAATATAGATGTCCGTCTGACCGTCCGTACCTTTCATATCATTAACCGCAGCTGATTTTTATCTATGGAAAAAGTACATTAAAAGTTGCCGAGCGAATTTTAAATTGGTCCCTATTGACCAATTAGGACATACTCTTTACATAAGAGGTTAAATAATGCTTTACTTGTGATTTCTTGCTAAGACATTTTCAATTAAAAATGATAATGTCCTAATTTGACTGAAAATTATAAACCTTCATAGAATAATTGTCTATACAGGGTTATATTTCATAATTATAATCTACTTATAATAATATCCAGTGGCTGTATTTTGTAGGTAACGCTTTATTATCTAATACTACTAATTTCCTTCGTGATTGATTGATTGATTTAACAACTTTATTAACATTTCGTTCCATAGAAATAAACAAAATAAACAAAAAAGAAATCGGTACTTTTTTGTTTACATAATGGCAGAGTTTCATTGTTATAAAGTGCAGTATTCATCGAAGTTTGATTTATAAATTCTTCACTGAAATTTACATTTTTTAGCAAATTAAAGCACTTCAAAGATAATAGTTAGGTAAGTTTGGTGTGTTACAAGTTTATAATGTTGAAATAAATTGGTGATCTGTTTTTGTTCAGATAGATTTCAAAGAAATTATTCCGCTGATTGATTAATTAGTAAGCTCAATTTTTATTTCAATGTCTCCAAAAAATAAGCTTTATTCATTTATAGCAATGGATGGAAATGATGATACACAAGCAGATAGAAAACGAAGATTAGCTAGAGAAAGGAGACAGCGTTGGGTTGTAAAGCAAAGTCAGGAGACGTCAGAAAGAATCAGAAGAGAGAACGCTGCACGGAATGCATTGAACCGTACAAATGCAAGTCAGCAAGCAACCGATGAACGACGAAGATTAAATAAAATTATTAAAAATAAATTATTGGTCTTTTGAGAGAAAGGGAGTGAGAAGGGGAGGGAAGGAGGTAGGGTAGCGGCGAGAAGGGGAGGGAGTGACGGGGAAGGGTAGGAAGGAAGAGAGAGACAATTAACCAAAGAGAGATTACACAACACCTTTGTTTTCAAAGAAATGTTCAACTAATTATAAAAGATGTAAAAAATGTGAAAACCGCCGTTTGCATAGCGCGTCATTCAAATTAAAAGGGACATCAAAACAATTTCAGAGTCCAGGAAGAATTTACATAGTGCGTAAGACTATAAAAGGAAGGGGCTATCCAACTCTTTATGTGCATTGTCCGAATTCATGCCCACTCAATACATTTTTATTTAATGTGTACCGTGCCAATAAACAGAATCACTCCCCGTCATTGTTACCTTATAAAACATCATGCCTTTACAATCGACTTTTCGACGTGCAGGTTTTCATTCGTTTTTAGATTAAAATTAGAAAGAATTAACCTACGATCTTTGGATCTAAACCATTTTGAAGAAAAAATTATAATTTTTTTCTCGCTTACAGTTCGAAATCGCCCATGTTAAACGTTTAATTCACATATTATGGATAAATATTGTAATTTTAACGGGATGTTGCCTTGCCTATCAATTACATTGTTAGACCTCGAAATCCTATTGTTATTTCAATTATTATGAGTGTGAGCGTGGTTTGAATGCTTTTAATATGAGAGGGAGAAGGATATATTATTTCTACCCGTCATATGACGGGCAATTTCCGCCAGTTGATGCAAAATATTTTCCAACACATGGAAATAATAAAGAATGAACTGGGTCAGCACATAATTCATAATTTCGATTAAGTAAAAGCACTCATAAAAAGGCATTAATAGAAAATTCATGGCATTCTCTTCCGCCTCTTCAAATCCAAAAAAAAAACATTTTCACGGTTGAGATACTGATCAGGTTGGATGCCATTCAGTTCCCATCGGCAAAAAACTGTGAAAATAATCTCAAACGTGAACCTGATAAGATTTCACAGCACACAAAACTATTCTCCATAATTAAGTTTTTAACTAGAACATATAACAATTTCCTAATGCTTAAAATAATTTTCTGCAGTTTTTGTCATTGATTTTTAATCAACGCTGCCAAAAAACTAGCATATATTATTATTAATTTGCATATATAATACCTGTAGCCTAAAGGTTCAAACAAGAACAAAACTGCAAAAGCTAATTCCAAATGCTCTTTTATTCACATAAATTTTCGATCTCCTCGCCCTCCGTTCTCACAAAACGTAAACCCCAAAATCAATCAAAAACTATTTAAAACATACCTCACGGTAGTTAATCAATTATAATATTATCTTTATCCCTTTCCTAAAGCTTCGCTTTTATTGTTGTTGTAACAAAACGAAATTTTACCTAAGTAACGGACAGTAAGTTTATAGAGGGTTTTTAAAATCCTACTAAATGGCAAACAGATGGATCCTAATATCAATAGGATTCATGTCTGTCACCAGTCAAAACTATCCTGAAAATCCTAGCTTCCTAATTTTCCTGTTCCTTCGAAATTTTGAGCACAGAACAACGGGAAAACATAAACGATTTCTAAAAAAGCACTAAAAATATAGTGCCAGTATAGAATGAGTGATTAAGGACAATTTATTTTATAGCCACATTTATATGCGTCTAATGGAAGATTTTCTGAATAATTAAATGATCTATTCACACAAAATGAAAGACAACGAGAAATTAATGCGACTGATAACGTTTCCGAATGAGCCGAAATGAAATGAGGTAATGAATTTTGAATTATTGCACTAGTGACACGAGGAAAAATACTATCAAGTTAGGAAAGTGTACAACATAACACAAACAGACGCGTTTCATGCAATGCACTATATGAAAGAAATGATACCTATACGTGTACGTAAGGGAAATAGCGTTCTAAAGTGCTTTCCTTCATCATAAATAATCCATCTTCTTCCTATTTAAAATATTTATGCACTCGTAAGGAAACTAAACGTATTTTTGTGAGATTGTTTATGTTACCAGCAATGATGAAGTAACCACACAAGAAATTTGTGGACCGACGCTAATAGGCGCTCATGCTGGAAGCGAATCGCGCCTAAAAACTTTTGTACGCATGCTCATGAACGCTTGATGTGTCCTTCCCCTTACTCTGAAAATCTTAACTAATACATAGAATTCGTCAATGTATTCATCACATAAAAATAAAAATCCCTGAAATTATAAAAAGTTAAAAGAAAAGTAAGCTCAAAGCTTCTGTTATGAACATAAATCTTGGGGTAATACCCGAAATTTTGAAAAAATCGACACTCATTATAAAACTGAAGTAAGAACTAAAAAAACACAAACTTTTAGTCTTTTCCAACAGCGAAAATTCCTCCGACGGTCAACTACGAATAATTCCCTTCTCTCGTCAAAGATTTCGTTCATATGGACGCGAAAACAAAAAGAACATGCGGCGTTTGTTGTTCAGCCAGTTCCCTTTTCGGCATGAATTCCGAACTCCAAAATTGTGGGGGTGTAGTAAACCCTTTTCGGCTCGGATTCCTTCACCACGTGAGTTTTCGCACGATAGAGCTCCCTCCCCCACCATTTTCCTCCCCTTCCTCTCTCGCCTTCCCATCGCCTCGGACCTCAAACCTAAATCTATGTGTGCCAACTTCCCCTTTGGCTCGAAGCGTCCAAAAGATTCCGATCGAGCACTGGGGGAGGAAGAAGAGGTCAAGCGGGGGAAATAAGAGAGACACTCTTCTCCTCGGAAGCGCAGTAAACACTGCTGTGTTATTTCCCCTCTTCGCGTCTTCATTAAGAAAATAAAACTAAGAAGAGATTGGATCATCTGTGAGAATATATACATACAGGTCCACACACTTTCTCATGTAATGCGATAATTAGTTTCCTGAAAACTGCCACATTATACGAAAACGCACCTCGTGAAGCGAATTACGTAAGGGTAAATAGTTATGTCAAAAGACATTTTTAAATGTGTGTAAAAACGTTATAAAACTTTGAAATTTTTTTATTTTTTTACCACGATCAGCCAGGTTACATTGAAACCGTCCGTATTGAAAGAAAATTTGTATCGAAGTAAAACGTGCGCTATAGCGAAAATTACCTTCCTGTCTGATATTATAGCAGTGTGTCAGTTAACTTCCTTCTCTCCCTTTCTCCCACTCAATCGATTTTGCTAGCCTTCGTTTTTATATTGAAATTTTTTCGTGCCACAGTTAGCAGCATCAGTGACCGCGAAGTATATACGACGCAAGACCGTTAGCCAGTGGCGGCTCGAGGTTTCTTTTAACTTTATCAAATCGAAAGCATTCCGCTCCTGTCAAAATCTAACACAGTAAATGCTGTGAAAGGCGGAACCTGTATTTGGCGGTAACCTGCCACAGCCGAAAATTCAAAATAAAATCGTACTATACTATAGTAGATACCGTTTTTCATCTGAATGTCTCTCTGTAAGGCCGAACTTGCGAGACGCGGACGGAAAGGATTTTTTCTTGTAATTTTTGTATTATTAAGTACATTTGGAACCAACGATAGACGGAAAGTAAAGTCGGTCTATTTAAAATATGTCTATAGGGCCTTAAAAAAAAAATAATGTGTGTGTAGGAGAGGATCGGAATTGACGGTTATAATAAATGTTTTAGATGCAATTACAGTTCTCTGTCTTTGTTAGTGTGTACAAAAAGCTTGTATCAAAAATTGTTTTAGAAACTGCGGCTTTGTTTTCGATGATGATAATGAATGTGACGATGCAGGTAGCGATAGTGATTATTGTGAAATTCAAATGTTGATTGATGAAATGTATTAAGTTGAGGGTACCAAAGTAAGTGCAAAACATTTCGCAAATATTGATGATAGTGTTTTCACAGAGATAGATGAAATTGACTTAAAAACTGTGGTAGAATCATAAAGCAATGAAACTGTTCCCAAATAAGAGTATGAACAGCATGAAGAAGATTGTGAAGAACTGGAAATGCAACAACGTCGGAAGTTTTACACTATCTTAAAGCTTTAAAACATTCTGCCAGAATAAAGGGTGAAAATGATTTCTTTGACAAAGTTATAGAAATAAGGGTTTCTTTTGCCATTTTAATCAAATCACAGCAAAAGCAGCACAACTAAAATTGAATAGTTTTTCAAATAATTTTCTAGAATTTTTAGCTTTGTTTAATATGTTATTGGATTTTAATGTGTATTTGAAATGTTTTGCAATTGTATGAAATTTAACTGTTCTGATTCTGAAAATTTGTAGCATTTTTAACAGAAGTTTTTAATTTCTAATATAACCAGAATTGTGCAAGCATGCAATTTCAAGTTTATGTTTTTTTATTATATATATCGATTTTTACTGTAATTTTAAAGCTTTTGTTTCCATTAAGACTTAGAAAAACCTCTATTTTCTAGTCAAAATCTACCAAAAGGAAAGAGTTGCGTAAATTATTTTAACCTGTATAAGGCAGAGAATATGCGAAAGAGGGGATAATATGCCGATCCCTTGAGGTTCCGCCTCTCGCAGGTTTACTGTACTACCTTAAAAACTGTAAATTATTGTATCTTACAATTAACTGGAGGGGTTGCTACGGATTTTTATCTACAAGTGTCGCTTTTCTTAACTGGTTTTCTCACGATATGTTGTAATGCAAGCATCAGATTATAATATAAAATAATTGTTTATTTTTAAGGCGGAAATATAGTTAGCAAACAGCGAACTCATTTTTATATGGTATCTGGAATTATATTTTTATCAAACATGTAAGTTATAAATATTCTAACGCATTCACTTTTCAATGGATTGATCATAAACCGTGCATTTCAACCAATAGTGCGCTGATATACACTGAAATAATTTATTTTTTATTAAATTTTTAAAACAACATTTAGCGGTCAAACTCGGACTACTCCCTGCCAATAACTCTTTTGAAGGAATTGAGAATTAACCCATAAGTTTCCTATTGGCGACTGGTCAAAAAGTGATTTTAAATTTCATTAAAATATTTATACTTTTCCTATCTAAATTTACTTTACAGTGTAATATTGTATATTTCATTAATTTTTGTGAAATTTAAAATCACTTTTTCGATTAGTCACCAATGAGAGCCCTATAAGTTAATTATCAATTCCTGAAAATGTTAAATAACCAAACATTAAAGCTAAAAGCTCATAGATAAAGAGGGTTTAAGTGTACCACTCCTATGGGAACTAAGTTGAAAGGTAATGATTGATAATAACGACGTATAAGAAGTGCAAGTCTTATGTTAGTACAAAAACAATTTTTAAAGTAAAACCTCACATACCGCGGTATATACGTTCCTGGAAAACTTTTCATCTTATGGAAGCACATCTTCTGAAGTATTAAGTCGATGGGAAATTGAAATATGGGTTAATTTCTTGGTATCGGATATCTACACAAATTTGTTGGATATAATTTTTAAGCAGATCCATATTTTGGATATCACTACCATAAAGTCTATAATATGCATGCATACTTGATAACATGAATGTAAAACTGCACAAATAATAGTGAAATAATTTATTTTAGTGTAAGCATACAACGCCGTTCGTGGCTTTCCTTATTCGCAGTGACCAGTTTCGCTTTTTCACAGCATTCTTTATCACTCTTTTGCATTAAAAAATCGTGAAGAACTCTCAATAGTTAAAGGAGATCAGAGTGGAGAAGGTTTTTGCTTTATTCGACGAATAAAACTCTATACTATCTTATTCCTGCGAAGTTTACATGTTACCTACACGGTCGAAGTTTTCAGAAATACGTTATTTGTTTCGAAATTTTGTGCATTTTTCGTACTCTTTCCGGGCGTTACCAAGGCGGCCGTCATTGTTACCTCCGATTATATTAGCTTCAATGAAGCTTACAAATACACGAAAGTTTAGCGTTATTCGCTTCGCACTTTTATTTAAGCAACGAAACGATCGATGTTTATGGATAGCAACGTAAATAGATACTGATTATTTTTTAGGAAGCGTTCATTGATGAAAGTAATTGAATCTTCTTTCGTCTATTGAATACTGGAATCTTACATTTTTTGTAAGTAAAATCATTATATTTTACATTATGTTTATTAAAGTAAATAAGCTCACGTATCTGGTGTACATTTACCGGAATCAGTGTTCAATCACGGACAACTGTACATTGCTTTTTCACGGGTTTCTTGCTTACAAGACATAAAAGTAAATATTTCAGCGAGGCATAATTACACAGGAAATGAAGCTGGATTTGGCGAAAGTAATATGACAGGAAATAAAATTATCGTTATATTTGAATGCAATAGGCTCGGAAACGGATTGTTACAAGCAAATATGATTAATTGTTAAGAAAAGCTAATTGTAAGTTAAAAAGTATCTACTATATATTTTAAAGAGTTTTTATGTTGTGCTGTAGTAGCTTCACTAAATCCGTTGAAATTCAACGGGAAATTCTGCTAGTACTATATAAAACATCTTTGCGAATTTGCGTCTTCCAAAGTCGAGCTATGTGATGTTTTACTATAGGTAGTTAATTAGCATAAACATAAGAGATGATAATAATAAGAAGAAAACTATATTTAATAACTTAAGTAAAACTGCTTCTATGCAATGTAGAGATAACTCTTCAAAATATTCTAAATTGCGAAATAAGTTAAGAACTTCTTTGGCCTGTAGTGAATTCAAAAACTTCCCCAAAAGTAGGAAACAACCGTAATGATTTCTCTTCGAAACAAGTAACTTACATGACGCTGATCTGATACAAAAAGTGGAGGCTTTAAAGGAGAAGAGTGAATGACCTCCTTAATTACTTCCTTTTGTCTTGGATTCATATATCTCTAAAATGATTTTCTTCCGTCATATAAAATTCGAACAAATATAAATCATTTTGTAACCGTTTTTAATTCAATTCGTATCGCATATCATTTTGAATTATATGACCTAGGACATTGGTGGGCCACCTTTTCTGCATGGTGGGCCGCATTGGCGCCATTGAACCCTTCGGTTGACCACTTTGGAAATTGCCAATGGATTATAGTTAAATCGTAAGTTACCTGGAGATCCTTTGGCACCATATGCGTGGAAATCAAGTTAGATTTAGCTTTTTAGGGCTCACATTTCAGTATTAAAAATCATAATGGAATTGAATCTTCGAAATATTTTTGACAAAAAATCAAAAACAGCATTAAAAATAAATTACTTGAATTGAGAAATATTTAATAAGAGGTCGCAATTTAACGTTATATATATTTTAACAGATTTTGCTACACGGAAAATAATATTTGATAGTTAATTAAAATAAATGAAAAAGTTTTGAAAACTATGAAACACTGTCGGCGGGCCGCATAAAATTGCATAGTGGGCCGCAGGTTGGGCATCCCTGATCTAGGAGGATAATCAACGATACGATTCAGTATGATATCAGAGAAAAATGTGATGCTAATAACAACATTTTGTAACAATAAAAAGCTTATTTAGAAAAGTCGGAAAGCTGAGTGATCAAGTATCGCTGGCTGCATGAGGTATCGAGTTGGAATCGCCAATAAATATTTTCATTTCGTCGGTGTGTCTTCTCGTTACGCTCGGCAGCTATTCGGCACTCAAGAGTGAACGAGTGTTTATTGGCGCCAATAATTGACCGGAAATAATCTAATGAAATACGAGCCCTGTGAAGCCTTCGGAGCCTTCCGGCGATGAATCGTGTCCGAAAACACACATCCTTTCGTCGCAGACGAGTTTTAGAATGGTTATGGGTCGTACAGTAGGGGAGAGGTTCGTGTCGCCATTCCACGGAGTTATTCGAGAGTGCATTGTCCCTCGATCCGCAGTAAGGATCTCACAATGAAAACAAGGTCAGAAATGGGCCGATGGCAAACAAAGAACCTGTAGAGAAGAAGCATGCAATCTACAAGTGTTATTGTTGCGATAAGTTGGTTAGGAAGGAAAAAACTGCTACGCGCATTTTGTCGGAAAAGTGGGTGCCAAACACACCTTGTATACTGCTTTCATTGTAACGTCATACGAGGTAACGGAAGAGTTAAAAAGCTCGGGTGACAATGCACACGATGCAGTATGCGTTTGAAATGGGGCAGATGGCGCTGCCATGTTCGTGACATTTTTACTTTCTCATATACAAAGTATATATATATATATACACACACACACACACCTCGAGATTTTTACGGAAATATACGTTTTAGGTGTACCTGAGTCCGAAAAAGTGGTATTTGCAATGTCTGTCTGCCTGTCTGTCTTTTACATATGAAATATTTTGCCATATATACAACATTCCTAGTGAATATTCTGTTGTTGACGGGCTATCTTTAGTTAAACTTAAAATAGTTGCCTCTCTTTCCCTCCCTCCCTCCCCCTCACACCCTCTCTCCCCCTTCCACCCATCTTACACCCTCTCTCTCCCTCCCCCCTCCTCATTTCTCCCCCTCATTCCCCCTCTCCCATCTACTTCCCTCTCCCCCCTCCCTCTCGTTCCCTCCTCTACAACAGGCTGATACGATTTTCATTTTCTAAATATAACTAAACAACGCATTAGTATATGAGAAAGTTTGTACAATGTATGTTGTACCGATTTTTTAGAAAGGAAGTGTGTGGCTTGTAGCGTGTGTATTAGTGCATATGTATACAAAAAAATCGGTACAACATACATAGTACAAACTTTCTCATATATAGGTACTAATGCGTCGTTTTGTTATCTTTAGAAAATGAAAGTCGTATGAGCGTGTTTTTAGAAAATCCTATTTTTGTTAAAGTTGCCCAAGAATACACTAGCCTTATATTCATTCACTGAGAAAAATAAAATTCGTAGTATTATTGTAGATGTAAACTCAAGTAACTGTAGGAAATTTGATCAAAATCGTTAGAGCCGTTTTTGAGAAAATCGAATTGTTGTTAAAGTTGCCTAGAATAAACTAGCCTTATATTCTTTTTTGAGAAATATGAACTACACAGTATTATTAAAGACGTAAACTCAAGTATCTGTACGAAATTTGATAAAAATCGTTAGAACCGTTTTTGAGAAAATCGAATTGTTGTTAAAATGCTTAAATAAACTACTCTTAATTATTGAGAAATGTCAACCATTTCTAAGTATACTCTGCTCAGTACGATAAAATGCATAAGTACGAGATTTCATTCAATTTCGCTCTACCGTCTAGGCTCCAGAGGCAGTAACAGACGGCATTGCGAAAACCACTTTTTAGGATTCAGCGACACCTAAAACGTGTATTTCCGTAAAAATCTCGAGGTCGAATTTTTTCGCGATAACAATACTTTCTCGATACTTCGTATGAGAAAGTAAAAAGGGCCCCTGGAGTTGGAGTAATTTCGCCAAAACCCGGAATGTGTGAGATTGTGTGTGTTGGTCCCTGGCATGGAGTAGATTCCCTTAAACATGTGAGACTTTCCCTTTTAAATAATTTTATGGTTATTAGGATTTTTCCACTCATTATAGTCATTTAACAACAGAGCTCATTATTCATATTTTTCCTTCCTTATACATGTTTTAATAGCTCTCTTTTTTCCAAAAGTACTTTCAATGGAAGATCTTTTATTTTCATTTGTTTAAGAATAGTAAAAAATAACACTTTCCAATTTCCTAAGAATTTATCTGATCAACGGTAGCTTTCAGCCGTCATAAAAAATAAATAATAAACGACATGTTTTAAAATCATACAATTTTACTACTAAATGTCAATAATAAGCATAAAATGTCTACTGAAACAATATTTAGCAGCAAAGGTAACTGGCATGCAAGGAACTTTGGAAACACTGGAATTCGGGTAGCGTAAGTAATCTCCAGTCCAACGGAATGTATTGGAAAACTAACGAGCCCAAAGATAATAAAAATATCTCCACCCATTTATTTCTCTCAAACTAATCCGCGAAAGAACGCTATCCGAGAGGAAATCTCTTGAAAAGAAATTACCGATACGGAAAAAATGAACTAAACCCTACAGATCGTTTATCTGATGTAGACCGGACAACAAAAACATACAGACACGCGTGACATTTAAACCGTATCTTAAATTCAAATATTACGTATCTCTAATTTTTTTCCCAAAAAACATTTGTGTGGGCATAATTCGAGGGTGATCTTTAGAGAGGTTGATGCAACCTCATCTGAAATTCAATTCGATTTTGGTGTTTCTTAGTTTTGTCTTTTGGGCATTTTAAGCTAAATTCTTGGAGGAAATCTGGAAGATGGGATTGTGAGATAAAATCTCTTTTTTGGTATTATGGGTCAAAGACTTCTCGTCCCATCGCGGCGACCACTTGTGTGTGTGTGGGCAGAGGCGCACCTCTCCCACCACCGGGAATCTCAACTTCCGTTAATTCAGACGCCTCTGGGCAGGACGTCTTAAATTCTCCTCCTCCTACTTTCCGAACTTAAACATCCACCTCCAATACTGACCATAAGTTCCCTTCTTTCCCTCGGCCTCCTATTTCCATGCAAACCTCTCGGGCGATGTACGGCCGGCGGACGCTCTTTTTCGAGCTTCGTGAATAATCTCCCTCACTGTTAAGTGGAACGTTAGGGTGTGGGTTGCGAACCTGACCTGGTTGGGAGAAGTGTAGTCCGAGAGGGAAAAGAGAGGAAAAAATACGCATGACTCAGATCTAAAAACTCGAGGCAACAGGAATCGGCAAAAAATGTAAAAAAAAAGGAACCCGCTGTATTTTTAATGTAAGGAAAAAATTTTAATTTTTCATTGCGGCATGCGTGTTCTTTCACTGAAAAAGTTATGTTAATTTTAGAGATCAAAACTAGTGTTTTCTAGGGTACATACAGCGTGGGCCAAAAAAATGTACCCAATTTCAGAATTAAACAAAAAATTAAATGAACTATGATATGAACGTGAAACAAAAACCAACCAATAGCTGGATCTTTCAAATTTATTTTCATCAATACAGATTTTCCAAATGTCTTCCAACATTCTGAGCACACACGCGAATGGGTGCAGTACAGTTGCTGATTACAGCCTGTAGGATTTCATGTCTAATATTGGCTATAGTTGTTGTTAGCTTATCTGAGACATTCTGAACCTACGACAAAAAGGATTATTAAAAATATATTTGACTTTTTCCTGATTAATCAACTTTGTTATTCAATCTTATCTTGTATGGTGATTTTGTAATCTCATTTTTAAATCGGGTACATATTTTGGCCCACTCTATAAAAAGAGGATCAGAACAAAAAAATAAATTCTGCAATTCATATCTTCTTGTTTGTGTGCTACAATTTGGCATACATAATTAAGATACTATTAAATCCTATATATAATTTCCCAAGTTCCTGTCCGGCCGTCTGCTCCCCCCCCCCCCCCCCCCATTCCCCTCTGCATCTCTAGTGCAATATGTTGTAAAGAAATGCGGTAAACGCAATTTTTTGCTACCAGCTAGGAGACCGCAGGAAAACTAATTTTATTTTCATACGCAACATTAAAACAAAACCGCGGCCGTTTAAAATATTTATATTTCGGATCGTCGGAAAAAAACGTTTTGAACAAAACAATATGAGCCTTGATAAGAACAATCCCGAAAAAATAATCGGCTTAGTGAGGCTAAATGCGAGGCTTGCAGCCTGGAGAGAGGCTGGGAATGATGCGCGTAGGAGCAGGGCTCCTAGTAATAAATCAATTCTACTTACATTTTATAATTTCTTCCGTAACTTAGAAATACCGTGTATCACCAACATATGACTAACAGACATGATCTTAAAGTATTTGCAAATTTCTTTAGTTTCGATGTAAATTTTAACAGATGAAATAAAATTCTATGCAGTGAAATGTTAGTTAAATTTTAGCACAAGTAAAAATTAACTTGACCTCCGTAATTAATACAGCATACCACTTTACATCATAAATAAATATTATTACTTCCAACAAACATATTTACACTGTGAAACGCGAGTCTAAATCTACAAAGAGGATACTTTAAATTAAAATTTCTTATAGCGAATAAATGATGAGAATATTGTCACCCAATTTACGACGTTAGAAATTATTCTTTCTGAATTAATTTGGTAAGCGACTTAAATTTTTCATTCGTGAGTTCTGCTATAAAATCAATTGAAATATTGCTGCAGACTTTTATAGGTCATCTAAATGTAAACAGAAATTTTTTCTCAATTAGTTGTTATGATATAAGTTCTCAAGTTTAAAGTAAATAAGAACTACGTCGGCCAAAACCGGATCCAAAATGCCTGCTCCAAGGGCTTCAAACATCCCCATTACACAGAAGTCGGTTACGGACCCTCGCGTTTATGAGCCTACTGCACCAATGACGTCAAATCCGCGCGGAAATGGAGTGTGCAAGTTGAAGATCAGAAAGCATGCACGGATACGTGAAGTTTTCGCATTCTACTCTTCTCCTCTCTTTGCATCGGCGAGCGAAGCAAAAGCTCGGTAACGACGAAAAGTTAAACGAACTCCATGCGGAAGCGAGAAAACTTATGAATACGTATCGAGTACAATTGACCGATAAGGATTGAAATGCACAAGAGATACTCCTTGGATTTTTCATGTCCTGTCTGAATAAGATCCAGGAGAATCGTGGCACGTCAGACTAATTAAAGAATCTCAACTAAAGAAAGCAATGCTTTTCAAATCTCTAAATGCGATTGTTAGTACAACAGAATAGTTTCATGATTTTAAACAGTAATCCAAAATAGGATAAGTTGAAAACACAGTCATGTCTGTTATAATAATCTCAAAGGGTTGTTAGTCAATATGTCCCCAGGATCCTTGGCTGAAAAACAATTACTATTTCGGAGTGAATTTAAACTTACAGAAACCAAATACTTTTACGAAATTCATGATTTATAAATACATTGTTATTTTAATCAAAGCATAAAATTCTAAGCTTCTATCATGTCCACTGATATAATGCTTTAAACGTTTGGTTAAATTTACCAATGCTATTTCCCGTCAATTACTATTAGAGTTCACACTTTCTTATGGCGTAGGTAGTCTTTTGATATTAATTGCTAAAAAAATTCTATTGCATATACGTTGAACTAAATAAAATTGTAATCCCATGTGCCATTAACCCAAATCAAAGCACACGCAAGTTAAAAGAAAATTGCGTTATCATAAAATCTTCTTAAACGAAGTTTTCATCGAGCTTAAAAAGCAGAAAATTTTGTATCGTAAATAATCAAATACGAAAGCCACTCTTTTTCTTTTTAAATATTATTACAATAAAATTTACAATATCACTTAACTCTTTTCCAAGCTTTGTATCCTATAATGATTTGATATAGTATTAAAGCTTACATTGTGGAAGACTGATTAGTTTCTTGCTTTTTTCTAATTTTTTCGCATAATATCAGTAAATTAATAGATTTCACATTTTTACAAAACTGTAGACCAGGTTTTTATATACCCTCATACTGTATACCTATATATTTTTGTCATCTTGTATCCGCATCTTCTTTTTAAAGTATTCTCATGATGGCGAAAAATGATACAATAAGATTATGAAGGGAGAATATTACCATTTGAATAACTGGTGAATATAATTTGACGCTAAGACTATCCTCACAAATTTGCGAAAGATGACGTGATACTGAAGTAGATTACACAGGCAAAGAAATTATTGGTGCTCAACCCACTGTTCTCAAATAGGTCGCAGTTTCAAATCGCACATGACGGGAAATAAATAACAGTAAAGTTGCCTCTCAATCATCCACTTGCATTGATTCGAAAAAATGCCCGTATCTGAACGAGTTAGTTCAATAAGTTGTATCTCAAGTTCATATTAACATTAATTTATTCATTTTTTGGGAATTATGATTCTAGTATCTTGGAATATTCTTCTAATGTTCTATCCTGTAATTTTCTGTATGTCAGTATGTCAGAACTATTATTGTTTTGGATTTTTGTTGAGGTTTATTTACTCAATATGATTTTGCACACCTGTTTCTTACCAATTTGGTCTTTATCCTTCCATAATAAGAGCCTTTCAGCATCCAATGGAAACGAGTTATGTAAATTCAAACTAAGATAAAATTGTTCGTTTTAAATCGTTACTGTGCGCCAAGATTCCATATACAGGGATATAAGGCAAGAGACTTTTCATCCCGTTGATTGTATAAATATTGTTAAATTTAATGAATTAAATATTTTCTTTAGTTGGCGGAACAAAACAACACCTTTTCTCATACTCGAGAAATGGCAATTTTAAATATCTTTCAGCCTTTCTACATCATATATGAATTTGAACCCGCTCTGTTCTCTCGTATACCAATTCCAAAGGTATACCTACTTCATTGATAGGACTAGCCTAAGAAACTCGACTTTTCGCCATATAAAGAGTACATTTTTCATACTTTTTGTTTTTATAGATGATAAAGCATATTTTTAGCGCTTTTTAGGTGCGTTTCCCTTCCAGCATGAGCGTTTATTATCGTCGGTCTGTCCGTCCGTCCGCATGTTCGTTCTCGGCTTCTAAAGAACGGATTTTCATGAAATTTTATATTAAGGACTTACAATCAAATATAATAAGAAAATTGCAAAAATGAATCACGTACGCCAATCAGGGGTACCTACCACTTTACTGGTGACAAAAAATTAAATTTTCGTCATATCTCGTCAAGTATTAGTCATATCAAAATATCTTTCAAATAGAAGTTGTAGAAAAGGTAAAGAAGAGTATTTCCTTTCCTATACATTTTTATCGTAGGAGTAGCCGTTATCGAGACAATCAAACAAGAATGTCTTAATTCGAGTTGAACCTGGAAAATTTCTTGCATGGTTACTTAATCATTGTTGCTAACATAGACAACCTCACAAACAAACGTTTAATTTCCTTACGTGTGCATGCAATATTTTTAAATAGGAAGAAAATGGATTATTTATGAAGAAGAAGAGAACTTTAAAACGCTATTTCCCTTACGTACAGGTATAGTATAATTTCTTTCTAATACTCCATTGCACGAAACGCGCCCATTTGTGATACGTATTAGACGTTCCTAACTTGTTTATTAAACAAGTTATTAAAAGTGTACATCGTATCACAATGGATTATTTGAAAGAAATAATATACGTGTAGGTAAGGAAAATACCGTAAGTTCTTTCCTTCGTCATAACTAATCCATCTTCTTCCAATTTAAAGAATATTGGGATGTATTACTATATTTGAAACGTTTCGCTTTCTGAATGATTCGATCGATTGTAATTCCTCCGTTAAATTTTAACGGGCAATTCTTCTAGTTTAAAAATATTTTATGCACACGTAAGGAAATTAAACGTAGTTTTGTGAGATTGTATATGTTACCAACAATGATGAGTAACCATACAAGAAATTTTCCCCAAGTCGAAGTAAGACAATCTTGTTTGATTTTCTTGATAAAGGCTACTCCTACTATAAAACTGTATAGGAAAAGAAATACTCTACTAGTTCTACAAGTTTTATTTGAAAGCGATTTTGATATGAGCAATACTTCACGAGATATGACGGAAAGAGCATTTTTATCTCCAGTTAAGTGCTACCCCTGACTGGCGTACGTGATTCATTTGTGTGATAATCTTATTATCTTTGACTTTAAGCCCTTAATATTAAGCTACAAACACAACATCTTCAGGATATATAGTTCTACATTCGGACAAAATATGGAAAAAATTTGGGGCCTGAAAATGTATTTACATAATTAATGTATTGAATATCGTCAAAGATGCAAAATTTTCCAGATAGGTTGGTCTGCATGGGACTGTTTTTTACTTTCTCCTTACGTAGTAATGGGAAAGTATTGTGATCACGGAAAAAATCAGCTTCGAGATTTCAACGGAAATACACGTTTTGAGGTCCCTAGAACACGTTTAGACTATTTTCGGAATGATGTCTGTGTGTGTGTGTGTGTTGATGTATGTGTGTTGATGTATGTGATTGTGGGCACTCTAACTGAAAAAGTACTTGTCATATTAATACCATATTTCATATTTGACACTTTAGCGTAAGCACAAAGAACCGATTAGTTTTTGGACAATAACGGTTAACCGAAAGTCGAGGTTTATTCGAAACCCGATTCGGTTTTTGCGATATTTCTCCGATAATACGTCATTATTGTATACATTGATCATTACAACAAAAGTAGAAAATATAATTTCCTACATCTTTTATTTCAAACAATTTTTCGTAGCAGTTATTGTTTAGGAATTATTCATAAAAAATAATCGGTTTTTTTGGTTTCCGTCAAATATCTCCTTAAAAACGTCGTAATTGGTCATCTTCGTGAGGACCAAAGTTGTAGAGAATAATATTTCTTCCAAGCTTTGTTTGAAACAAATTTTCGTAGAATCATCCATTTCGGAGATATTTTGCTTTTTCTTAATTTCCTGTATACAGCGCCACCACCATGTAGCGGTGAATTCTGTAAACATATTCAAAATATACCTAATTTACGGCTCTATTCTTTTACGATACGAAATAATAATTTTGCTTTATAATGCTATTCATAATAATTTAAACATCTATACCCCAAATATGGAGAAAGTAGTGTGGTGGCCACATCAGATTTTTTAGAAGTGTATTTACAATGAATAGCCTTCTACTCATTGAACTTGTGACTTCAACGTGGGCGAACAGCGACAAATGATTTTCTAATCGGAAACGTAAAATTTTCATGCTCAAAAGTAATATGCAAGATTTGTTCTAGGTAAATATGGAAGGGAAGATAGTGTCACAGAAATGATAAATTAGCTGGGCTGTGACAGCTTGCGGAAGAGAAGGAAAATAATTAGATTAAGTAAAATGTATGAATTGTATATAGGAAAAGAGTCTACGAAAGACTTAAAATCAAAAATTCAGGGAGGTTTTTGTTTCGGAAGAAGAGACCATAAGCATAAGCTGAATTATTTGGAGCAAAAGTGTGACATTAGTAAATATTCATTTCTGAATAGGGGCGTTAAAGAATGGAGTGAAGTACCTGGAGAAGTTTTTGAGCCTTTCCCTAAAAATGTTAAAGCCTTTCGCAGGAGACTATATCAAGTTAATTAATTGTATTGTTTGATTTCGAGATTTCTAAAATCTATAATGTATATTTTTAATATTGTAAATCTTTGTAGAGTGATTTTTGTTCTACATGTTATTGTATTTGACTTGTATGTACCTTGCCACCTGGCAGACAGCCAAACTGCATTGTATTACTTGTAATAATAATAAAGTGCATCATTTCGACGCATATTAAAAGTCGACGGCAAGAAAATAAATTTTTATTATTTTAGGTGCTCTTTGGTTCAAGTTCCAAAGTCATGCGATTATGTTCAGTAATTCTAAAAGGCAAATCAATTATACGTATGATGCACCAAGGAACATTTAAAGTATACTAGCAGCCCGTTGCAGCTACGCTTGTAAATAAATAGTTCGGCCCTAAGTTAGATCTTTGTTCCCTATTCATTTGACGTGTTTCCCTATTTCTTTGTCTTTCTTGTACTCTCCGATCCTCATCTACACGGGCAATCCTCCGCGTCTCTTTCTCTCTTTCCTAAAATACTCTTCCTTTGATCTCTGGTTCCTCTTCCTTTTTCTGGCAGCTGTAGCTGGGCTAATAGCTCTCCTTTTCACTGGTCTACCCCTTGGTATTTTTAAATTTTCTGCGATTTTACAGCAGTATATTAGAGCAATTACGTGATCACATTGCCACAGAGTTACTCAATGCTAGTTTAATATCGCGGTATATTCAAAGGGGAAAAAATTTTAATTCTACCTAACCTTAGTTCCAATGATTATCGTTGCACCCTTATAGACGAACTCACAAACAGTTGCTTTCCTTCAAGTGTCTATCAACGGCTGCTTTTAACTTCTTACAGGATCTACTATAAAGGCGACGTCAATGCAAGCGTTTATAACGCAATAACGCTTTTATTTCGTCTATTTGAAGGTTTAATTGGCCTTAAATGAATCGGAGGCAACAATGAGAGTCTCCTTGGCAACGCCCGGAATGAGTACGAAAAATCCGCAAAACTTCAAAAAAGAATGCGTATTTCTAAAAACTTCGACGGTATAACGTGTGAACATTTAAAGAATAAGATAGTATAAAGCTTTGGCCGTCGAATAAAGCAAAACATAAGAAAATCGGTCCATATTTACTTATTTTAATGAACGAAGGAAAAAAACCTTGCACTCTGAAAAATCGAAAATCCCCTGTAAACTTATGGGAAAATATAATTGTCTCCTGGATTCGAACTCGGGACACTTCAGCAAACGAAAATATTTTTCCAGGGACCTCATAGCCAGTAGAAACAAAACGCCGTTTACCGCATATCTTTACGACGAACGGTTCTCGAGAAATACGCCGATATAATTACGCTAGGCTTCATACGCACGGACGCAGCTTCACTACGCGCATAATATATAGGATACTTGTTAAACTTTCAAATAATAAAGCATAACCATAAAAGTTTTAGCGACGCTTGATGATGGAAAGTTAAATTTCCACAGAGATCGAAAGTGATATGTAAAAAGAGTAGAATTATTTAAAATTTTATTAATAGGAGTCACCAGTTAAATCATAAATGCAAATTGGGTGAGGAGGGAGGGTGAGGAGAAATTAGCTTTGTGAGTGATAAGAGAGAGACAGGAGAAATGCGCAAGTCAAATTTTGAGAGTCAACGTTCAGCGGAAAGAATAATAGAAATGAGGATGCTAGGAAACTGTTTGGAAGAGAGAAGGAATATTGTTTTTAGTAACAGAATTCAATGGTTGAGAGAAGTCCCATGGATGGAACAGAATAATATGGTTTAGCCTAAACCTTACCGAGAGACAAAAAGCTCATAATAATTTCAGAATATCACTTATTTTGAAAGAGAACCATTCCATAGCATAATTTGAAAGCAGTTAGGCTAATTTAACCGCGAAAATTTATCCTTTAAATGTCACAAGCACTGACGAAAAAATACGAGTAGGTATATTAAAATTAAAAAGTATGAATTTATGATCTAAAACTTTATATACTGATGGGTATAAATATTTAGTTAAATAATAATATCACGGCATAGATAAATACAAATAAAATAGGATATTTTCACCGTAAAAACCATGCGAAATTCAAACACTATGCATACACACGCCATACACATTGTGGAAAATCACGCGAACTATTCCAACAAACATCGCAACAAGCTGAAATTTTACGGAACATCAGTGACGGGAGAGAGATGGCGAATAAAACAGAACACTTTAAGTCAGAGAAAAAAGGGAGGATGACTGGTCAGAGAGATAGCTGTGCATAGGGCGTGGCCGAGGAAGAAGCGAAATTGCGTTGAAATGGGAATGATAGGGATCAACCATTTCCCCCTTTCTTTCTCCTCTCTCTCTCTCTCTCGCAAATCTCTTTACCTCTCCCTCTTGCCCCAGAAGAATGCGCGTAGATTAAGGTAATCACACACAAACAAACGAACACATACAAACATACACATACCCCGTGGATCAGAATACGAGTATTAGACGCAAAAATTGGGAGAAGCGAAGTTGGTCCTCTGCAAACAGATATGCAAAAAAGTGCGAGAAAGTTCTAAACACGTAAAGAAGCACGTGGGAATGTGATGCAGATTGCCACAGGACAGAAGTGAGGCAGTAAGGTGGGAAGAATTCTGGAGGAGGAGGTGAGGTTTCTCACACTCGGTTGAGAATCGTACTCTTTGTAGCGAAGCATTCATATCAAAACACTAAACATCTTTCGTGCAAGACTGCTTTGAAAATATGGATTTTTCATGTACGTGCGAAATATATTAACGCTAAAATACAGAGAAATAAATCCATAAAATTTAATTGATGGAATGGAAATACGAATGTTAATGTGCGTGTATCCCTCTGGAAACGTAGTTATGTGATAGGACGGCAAACTATCCCCGTAAAACACAAAATGCCTAGTAACCTCATGAGAGGAGGCCAAGGTTCAACGTAGGCAATAATGTCATGGATGATGACGATGATGTAAAGCTAAAGTAATAAGAAAATTATTTCAGCAACGGAGTCAAACTAGCCTCATCATTTCGTTAGATCAAATCAGCTACATGGGATTTGGCACGTTCTGGAATATAATTTATATACTCTCATTTATTTGATATAACTAATCTGTATATAAATAAAATATTTTTAACCAAAATTTGTTTAAACAATTTAACTCCGCTAGAGTTCACTCCCTGAATTACAAAGAATGATTAAAAGGATGAAAGTGAATTACAACAGAAAATTCCACAAACAATGATGACGGGTTTATTTACAATAGAACATTTCTTATACATTGAACGAATTTAAAAAATGGTATTTTATATATAAACATGAAAAATTCCTCCTATAAAATTTGTCAAAGGACGTCATAAAAATTAGAAAGTGGTACTTGAGAATTTTCAGTATAAAAAGTAAAAATATGCACGATCTAATACGCTGAGATAAATTAAACACTCGTCTTTGTTTTTAACAGATAAGAAAATAAACCGAGAGTAACGTGACCAAGCGTCTTCCTCAAAACTGTAGAGACGTGGACGTATGAATCCGAAGGAAGCACAGTGTTTTCTTGTTATCTAAAGGAGTCCGCAAAAGAGCTTAGGAATGGAAAACTATCATGCGTAATTTGCGGTAGTATCGCAATAGGAACGCCGTTGGAGTACTTTCGAAAAATCCCATAATTATTTACTCGACCGATATGCGTTGTGTTTTTTTCGTTCGCGGTGATTTTTAGCCTCGGGTCAACCAAAAAAAACGGAATGAAACTTTGGTTGGAGCACGTAAAGAACGGAATATGTGCCCTCAAGACACGGAATAACATTCCAAGGCGAATTTTCACTGAATTAAGTCAATAAAATGGGAAGAAAAAGAATGAGGTTAATTTTGAAAGGTTTCCTTTTTTTTAGTATGATGACTAATGTTTCTTAAAATTTCCTTAGCCTGCTTGTGTTGTGAAATAATAAATGGATAATAAAGAATGTTACTACGTATTATTAATACAGCAGACAGAATCAAACTACTTTCTCTCCTTTCACAGTCATAATTTTTTATGTACTGTACCAGATCAGATAAACCAATTAATTTATTAATATACTAGGAGAAAAGCCCCCTGCTCGCTGACGCTAGCCAGCCCCCCCTTGCTCGCTGTTTCTTCGTTCCTACCATGTACATATTGGATTTAGATTAGTTTAACAGAAATATTTTTTTAATAAGAGTTTAATGAATATATTTTATAAGGGATGTATGTTTGGTTTTTAATAGCAAATTAAGAAAATTAGTTGAATAACTAGATTAAAAATAAACTTAAGAGGGCTGAAATTCCCGGAGATTAAAAGTGGTTGAGGTATACAGCGATAAAGAGAGAGAGACAACCAGAGATAGGATTTTAGTAATATAAATAAAAAGTATAAATGCCATGAATATTGCGTTCGATTTATTTGCATTAATTTCATATCTTCGGTCATTTCGAGCAAGTTTTAATCTCATTTTCCATCTTTAAGCCTTTACTGAAGTGCATATGCACGGAAATTACCGAGGAAAACAACACCGGTAACCATGGAATCTTATTATTGAAATGTTAAAAAATTTACCAAAACTCGAGTACAAATTCAAAATTTAAACGAATTCGAATGAGATTGAGTATTCGACGGTAAGAATAAGAATCCTCATTCATTTTTGCGTGTTTTACGCAAATTTCGTGTCGATAACTTCATTTTAAGATATGTATTTTTAAGAGTAAAAGAATGAAATCCTTCAAACCAAAAAGGTGATTTTTACGTGTTATATTATGGGAAACGACATTCATCCTCTGGAGTCGAACCCGTGACCTTTTTCGAAATTTTTTAGTCGTAATGTAGAGATTCATTAACACTGAAATCCTGAGAAATTTCAGGCTTCTAAGTATATTTCTAATCGAGTTATTCACAAAATTAAAGCGTTACACATCATGATGACTATTACGATTTTATAATATAGAGAGAAATGCCCATATAGTTGCAAGATTCAAAGTTTGGAATTTTCACCATTTCATGGACTATCAATCTTTGTATGCCTAATGTTCTTGCTTCTCCTAACAATAGCGTTCACTCTCTTTAACATAACTTTATGTTATTATTCTTATTACTAATTGTGTGCTACAAGTTGGCCAGTTGGGCAAGTAGTATCGTTACTCGATTATATATAAATTGGAGTCTGACAAATTCATGAATACATAAAATATTGAATAAATAAATCTATATTCATTAAATTTCAAGTAAATAATTATAAAATTTGTTTACAACTTATCCACATAATACATTAACGAAAAAATACATGCGCATAGTTCATGAACTCAGAAAGGAATATGTTTCTGCTATGCACTTATATTTCTAACAAAGTCTAAGTCGCATAGAAATGAGGTTTAATATTTTTCTGTATGTACTTCTAATTGTAAGTAAAAAATCGGTACAAGATACGATGTACAAACTTTCTCATATACTAATGCGTCGTTTAGTTATCTTTAGAAAATGAAAATCGTATCAGCCGGTTTTTAGAAAATCCTATTTTTCTTCAAGTTGCCCAAGAATAAACTAGCCTTATATTCATTCATTGAGAAAAACGAAATATGTAGAATTATTGCAGGAGTATACTCAAGAAACTGTTGGAAATTTTATCAAAATCGTTCAAGCTGTTTTTGAGAAAATCAAATTATTGCTAAAGTTGCCTAGAACAAACTAACCATATATTCATTTTTAAGAAATATGAACTATTTGGTATTATTGAAGACGTAACCTCAAGTAACTGGAGGAAAATTGATCAAAATCGTTAGAGCCGCTTTAGAGAAAATCAAATAGTTGTTAAAAATGCGTAGAATAAACTACCCTTAATTATTGAGCAATGTCAACCATTTCATTGTAGCTTCTACTTTGTATGATAAAATGCCCAAGTACGAGATTTCATTCATTTTCGCTCTACCGTTTAGGACCTAGAAGCAATAACAGACAGACGGCATTGCGAAAACCACTTTTTCGGACTCACAATTTTTTCGCGTTAACAATACTTTCTCAATGTACTTAGTACATGAGAAAGTAAAAATCGGTACAACATACAATGTACAAACTTTCTCATATACTAATGCGTCGTTTAGTTGTCTTTTGAAAAATATCAACTACATAGAATCGTTATAAACATCAACTTAAATAACTATATGAAATTTGATGAAAATCGTATTAGCCGTTTTTTCGGAAATCTAATTGTTATAGTTGCCCAAGAAAAAACTGGCCTTATTTCATTTTTTGAAAAATATGAAGTACTAGCTAGAGTGCCAGTTGATTTCAACGGATTTAGCGAATCTAAAACATCGACCGTGTAACATGATAACGTCAGAATAACATAAACGGTTATAGCCGTCGAATAAATCAAAAATGAAGAAAACCGCTCCGCATTTTCCTATTTAGATGAATGAAGGAAGAAAATCTTGCACTGTGAAAAATTGAAAATTACGTGTAAACTCCCTCCCCCTCCCTTCCACCCTCTCCTTCCCTTCTCCCCCTCCCTACCCTCCCTCTCTCTCCCTCCCGCTGGCTCCCTCTCCCGCCCTACCTCCCCTTCACTCCTCCTCGCTCTCTTTCCCTTCCCCCTAGCTCCCTCCCCTTCGCTCCTCCTAGCTCCCTCCCCCTCGTTCCCCCCCCCCCCCCCTCGCTCCCTCCGCCTCGCTCCCTCCCTCTCTTAAATGTAAGAAGGTACTATATAGTCTCAATATAAATGCATTGAATTCTCAATTTCGGCGACAATGGGAGTTCTCATGGTAGCTTATAATTGGTATTTAATAAAACTGATAAAAACCAGGCTTTTATTGATTCTAACCGCATTTCTAAGCGAATTCGACCAGAATTCGGAATCTGCCTTCAATAAAAACAAACTTTGTTCTTTCCCGTAAAGAATTATCCAAATCGCAAGTTCGTTCCGTGATTTTAAGTAATTTTAAAATGCCAATTCAAAGTAGTCTACACTCATCACTGTATTTCAGTTTCAGGACGCGGCAAAATACCTGACATTCGATAATTAAATCGTTCGCCATTTCGAATCAAAGTGACGGACAGAAACAAAACCTTGACCATTCACTAAGTTAGGATGTAGGGAAGAATCGTAGCAAATGTGGTTATTCTAGCTTTTATCGTTTAGGAGGAGTTCCATGAACTAACCAACAAACACACCTTACAAAATATATCATAGGATATGAGGTATTTTGCAGACTATACTCAAGTAACGGTACTAAATTTTATCGAAATCTTTCTAGCCGTTTCACAGACAAATTATTGTTAAAGTTGCCTAGAACAAACTAACCATATATTCATTTTTGAGAAATATGAACTATTTGGTATTATTGAAGACGTAAACTCTAATGACTGTTAGAAATTTGATGAAAATCGTTAGAGCCGTTTTTGAGAAAATTAAATTGTTGTTAAAAATGCTTAGAATAAACTTCCCTTAATTATTGAGCAATGTCAACCGTTTCTTCAAAGCTTCTACTCTGTATGATAAAATCCTAAGTACGAGATTTCATCCATTTCCGCTCTACCGTTTAAGCTCTAGAGCAGAGAGACCCACAGACAGACGGCATTGCGGAAACCACTTCTTCGGACTCGGGTACACCTAAAACGTATATTTCCGTCAAAATCTCGATGTCGAATTTTTTCGCGATAACAATACTGTCTCAATATACGTACTTCGTATATGAGAAAGTAAAGAGAACTTGACTGTAGTCCCCATTTTGGTAAATATTGTGGCAGTTCACCATAAAAACGCTGTCAATATTGTTGAAAAAAACCCGAACTACTTCAAGAGATGTCTATAGTAATTAATAAAATTTTATAATAACAACCACTAATAGTTTTATTATAAAGCGAATTACACTGAAATTCTATTACAAAATATGCCCTGATTAAGTTATATCACCTTGAAAGAGAATTTTTTTAATCACCTCAATATCAACCTCAAATACTAAATGCAAAAACTCATGCATCCATTGATTTGCAGGTTAAAATATATTATATTGACTTTATAAAAGACTAGGCATCAAGTAGATACGTACAAACAAGAAACGTTTATTTTGATCTTCCCAAGAAGATATTTTATCGGATTAATATTTTACAAGACAATATTAAAAAAAAACAATTTCCGTTGCAAGTGGTAATTTCACATTTGCCGTTTTCGTCTTCCATGTTTTTATAAATTACTAGCTGAAAGTTCCCGGCGATGCCCGGGTTATGCCAGACGTCTTTGGCGAATAAAATTATTTATTATATGGTAATATAATCATTTCTTCCTTTGCGCACCTCAAAACGTGTATTTCCGTTGAAATCTCGATTTAGAATTTTTTCACGAAAACAATACTTTCTCTATACTACGTATATTGGAGAAAGTAAAAACTAATTCTTAGATATCTCTGATAGGTACCTAGGAATTGGGCCGGAAGGGTCCATGGAGGTCCGGAGAAAACGTGAGCATACGTGAGAGTAATAGGATTACGAGTTTAACAATGTAATCGGTTGGCAAGGCAACTTCACGTTAAAAACGCTAATTTTTTTCAAAATATGATATTAAAACGTTAAATTCGAAAGATTTAGATTCGAAAGCGGTAAAAGACGATAATAATAAGAAAATGCATTTATTTATCTTTAATACGGTCCAAGTCCTAAAATTGTAGGTCAAATATTTGAATATTAATAAGCAAAATAAAATAAGGTTGCAGGTCGAAATATTGATTTTTTCATGTTATCTTAAGAGGAATAGAAATCATTCTCGGGAATCGAACCCGGGTCGATTTTGGAATTTTTTTTCGTAATTGGCTTCTACTTTAAGAACCGAACATTCCTACCAAATGTCAATCTTCTAGCTACTCGGAAAGTTTGTTAAAAATAGCATTACAGAGTTCCGATTTTCCACTGACAACGACGACGAAGTCAATTTTATATATTAGATATATACCAAATTCCATCAAAAAATGTCCTGCGGTGGTTTGCTTGATAGACGAAAGTTGGAGGACAGAGGGAAAATTCAAATACATTCGGAGACTTTTCTATAAATAAAAGCATACATATATTCTAAACTTAGAATGTACGCGGAAAACGATCGAAAAAATATTTACCGAAAGAACGGATTAATCCATTTTTACATTCTCATTTATGAAGTATATTGAGAAAGTATTGCTTTCGCGAAAAAATTTGACGTCGAGATTTTGACGGAAATATACGTTTTAGGTGTACCCGAGTCCGAAGAAATGGTTTCCGTAATGCCGTCTGTCTGTGGGTCTCTCTGCTCTAGAGCTTAAACGGTAGAGCGGAAATGAATGAAATCTCGTACTTAGGCATTTTATCATACAGAGTAGAAGCTATGAAGAAATGGTTGACATTGATCAATAATTAAGGGAAGTTTATTCTACGCATTTTTAACAACAATTTGATTTTCTCAAATGCGGCTCTAACGATTTTGTTCAAATTTCGTACAGTAACTTGAGTTTACGTCTTCAATAACATCAAATTGTTCATATTTCTCAAAAATTAATATAAGGGTAGGTAGTTTATTCTATTCAACTTTAACAATAATTTCATTTTCTCAAAAACGGCTCATACGATTTTCATCAAATTTCGTATAGTTATTTATAACGATTGTACATAGTTCATATATTTCAAAAGATAACTAAACGACACATTAGTACCTATATGAGAAAGTTTGTACAATGTATGTTGTGCCGCTTTTTTGCATAAGCGGCTGTTTAGAAATCTTCCGCGGTGCTAATCAAAAAAAACAGAGCTATATTCTCATTAGCGGCGTTCAGTTGAGTGTGTTTTTAGGTAGTTCTTGACCGACTTTTTCCGAGAAATACCGGACGAAGAGTTTTAATGGCTGGAGAGAGAAATAGAGGGAGGGATAAGAGGCAATCTTAGTACAGCTTACTATTATGGTGGTCTAATTACTGCACTGATTCCACATAACCTTTGCAAGAATTCTTTAGGAATAAGTTTTATTCAAGCTTAGTGGTTACAAAATGCATTTATGATAGTCGCGTAATATATTTAAAAACGTTTTTTCGTGCATAAGATTATATTGATTTTTCTATTAAAATTATACTGTTAATTCTTTGCTGAAGTAAGAGAAGACCTGGCTTGGGGACTGTACCCGCCCGTACATATAACTCCCAACTACATTAATATTTAACCTTATTTCATTTTATTCTTTTTCTGTTATAAAAATTCTGCCCGTTTAATAATCATTATATTCTTGGTCTCATTTAAATTTCAAAAGACAAAATGTCTCGCAAAATACAGTTCCATTCGGCCTCACAAGTATTTAATCTTTTACTGGATGTGTCAACATAATTTATTATAAGAGACCTCTTGTAACGTCCTCTTCATTCAGACACACCATGTGCCTTTTTGGTACGATAAAAAATTTATTATTCCTAGTGATACCATAATTTTTACATTTTTAGACAGCGATATTGTGCAATGATAAAGTTTTTCGGATAAAACTATCCTATTCTTTGAGTAAATAATAATATATCTCGAGGTAAATAAAAAAAATGAGAATAAGGATTAATATTCGTGATAATAACACTTCTTGAATTAAAATCGATACTAATTCCAGTGCTCCGCTATGCGACACTTTACATTAAGTACAAAAATAATAGAATTAAACGATCAAAGAGCTCAGATAGTTCATTTCCATTATGCATTTAGTTCGAACAAATGCGAGAAATTGCATCCGAAAATAAAAAATCCCGTTGTAACCCTGAACGAAAAAAGATCACACCGAAAAGACAACATCTTTCCGCGCGACTAAACACCTGTTCGGTACCGGTTTACCTTACACGAACAATAAATCAGTCTCAGCCGCCGCCGATCACTAATGAAGACCAATGACTCAGCCTCGCAATCTACAACGTTATCCACAAATATCGGGGGGAGGGATTAAGAGATCAACACACTCGAAAAGGGAATCCAATAGTAGGTAACAAGGAAAAAGAAACAGGAACCGATAATTTCTTCCCTTCTTCCTCCCAGTTTCCGACATCAGTGAAACTCAGAAACCACCCTCTAACTCTTTCTACCTCCTTCCCACTTTTTATCCAAGCCCAACGCGTAATGACCTTCACGGCTGAAGTCAAATCTCGAACACGGATCCAAAAAAAATATACGAACTGCACAGTCTCGAGGTGGGTAAAAAAGGAAGAAGAAAAAAACAGAAGAGGGTGTAGACGGGTTGCCAGTTTTGGGTAACATCTTCTCCCCGAGAGTTATTCGGTCGTATCTACTTTTTCTCAACGCTCTTATCATTTTGATGATCGAAATGGAAGTAAGTTGATCTCGGAATGAAAAAATATCATTTTTCCCTCCTTTCTCTCGCATGTTCCCGATCCCCCTACCTCCTCTTTTCATGTAGTATTTCCTCTTCTCCTCACCAAAACTCGCGAGTATGGCCGTGACATTCGCCACCTTCTCCCACTATCTCTCCCTTGCCTATCTCCTTCGCCCTTGCTCCTGCGATCTCACCCAAACCGGTACTTCATACCGTTACAAAGGTAGGTTTGGTTCGGGAAGAACGCGTGAGAGAGAGAGAGAGAAATGAAGAGGAAGGGAGAGGGAGAGAATGGCTGGATTCTTTTTTTTAAGGGTGTTACGAATGGCCAAGGTAAGGTGTTGTGCTTGTGTGAGGGCGGGCGCGTGTGAGTGCATGTGTGTGCGGTGGGTTGGTCCCCCTCGTGCTCCTCGTGGACGTGCGCCCCATAAGATAAGGGAGTTGTCGCGCGGGTGGAGTTTGGAAGGAACACCGAAAGGGCGGAGGAAGGAGGGAGAGAAAATGCGCACACGCCGCAAATGATACGTGTCTGGATTGGAATCCAGGACGGTTCGGGTATTTTGAGAGAGTTGGAGGGTTCATGAAAGGGCAAAAATAATGTACAAACTCGCTTGCCCCGTTTGAATTTTAAAGATGAAAGAAAAATAACGTTCAAAGTGCCGACTTCGTATTATTTCACTTGTTTTCTCACTCTTTTCAAAATATGTGAGATTTAGTAAATACTTACGGCAGTATCATTCCTTAAAGCAAGAAAAGAGTATTTAAATCAATTGGTGAACTTATCGCGCAAAAATTTACCATCACTTGAAGAGTTTACTTATATAAAGCTTTCTCGTGTGATTTCTTTTCAAAAACAAAAACTCCACTGAATAGGAGACGACTCTATTCACCACATGATGCTAACCAAATGACAATGCACATTAAATACCACGAAAATAACAAAGCATCTTTCTTTTCTTTCATAAAATCATAAAGTGTAAGCTATAACTTGATTTGTCATAAACATTAAAAAAGAAATTTTACTGTTTACATCAATGTTTTGAAAGTCATTTATTTTTCATAAATGCACGCTTTAAAATAATAAATTATGAATGATTAAGTGAAAACTTATTTATTTAATTCTATGCTATGTAATTTATATCAGTAATCATAAACTACGGAAAATAATTTTAATTTTGCTTACGTATGGGAAATGAAAAACAAAAACGCAATGTGGGATGTGAAGGATTATCATTAATAAAACCGCGTGGAATGAAATTTTACGTTCGATTGATTCAGAATTTGTCTCATTTATTTTTAGGATGTTTATTGCAGTAGTCGGCAACCTGCAGCTCTTGAAGCTACGGTGTAAAAGCAATCCTTAACTTATAATCCAAAAGCATCCTATCAGCCGAGGTTAAGCACAAATTTCAATGTGGTCCGCAAAAGCCATCGTATATAAGATTGTGGCCAGGAAAAAAAGGTTGCGATCCTTGGTTTACTATATTTATAGACATCCGTATTAAAATAAGAACTGATACGTTTTACAAAGCCATCCATTTCTAACATCTCCGTCTAGTTGTTGCATAATAAAGGTATTTTGGTGTCATAATGAGGCAAACGCTGCCAGCTTAGTGAAAAGTAAGGACATAAAGTAGGAGGAGGGGAGTCAAGCCAAAATACTACTGAAAATTCCTGTGTACAGAGTGCATAGCGTAGTTAAGAGTAGTTTTCGGTGTCGCTTGGGTTTAACAGTGGAAAGAAAATACGAAGAGCAGTATGACCACGCCTAAAACATAGAAATGGAATGCTAAAATAATGAGAAGATTAGGAAGAAGAAAGCTGTTAACTGGAAAAGAAAAAAAACTATCACTAGTATCTCCAAAGGAAATCAGTATAGCATACAAGAAATAAGACCTACACGGACAAATGCAGAGATTTGTGAGAATAATGAAAGAGGTGCTACATGTTCTCTATAGTTTCTATGCTCTATAGTCCCAATGTTTCCCAACCTTTTTAGAGTCCCTTAAGTGACTTTTCAGAATTTGGCAGTACCCCTCCCTATCCACCATCAGTAATAATCGTGGTGAAGTCGAACCCCTAACTCCAATCTCCATATCTCCTTTCATTTCGAAGTGCTTTTGCGACGAAATGAAGGTCGACTTAACTCTGGTTTGCATTTTTGAAAGTAGACGATGCAAAATGAGGCTAAAAATGGGAAAACAATAATTTTTGCGGCACCCTTCAGAAAACATCACGGCACCCAGTGACCTCAAACAAAAAAGACTAAAATTCTCTGAATGTATACTCTAGTTCAGTTGTTCTGAAAGTGGGAGGCGCGATGGGTTGCCAGGGGAGGCGCGACATTTTTCCCGAATCAGGCAGTGACATACAATGAGGGGCCCAATGCCTTGTCCACCATTCTGCCTCCCCTCCAAACTCTATTTCACCATTCCGACTCCCCTCTCCCACTCAAAGATCTCCTCCCTCTACCACTTTGCTACTTTTTGTGTGTGTGTTTATATATATATATATATATGTGTATATATATATATATATGAACACTTTGAAATTGCACTTTGAAATTGCACAGTATGCGACACCCAACCTCTCCCCCACCATTCCGCATCCCTACTCCCCTATTCCCTCCATCACCCTCTGTATAACATTTGCTGTACTGGTGGTGGTGGGTCGTGTCATCATTGTGGAATTTACTGGAAAATAGTTTGCCTCGTGTATTTCTTGTTAATGTTTGCTGAAGGTAAGTGCCTTTATTTTTACGCGTGAAGATTTTATGTTTATATAGAACATCGAACGTTTCCTGAAAATTAAGTTTAATGCAAATTTTAGCTGGTCGGTGCGATACTTAATCAGCGGAGTTGTCATCCGCATCAAGAAATAGGCCAAACATCCATTGGGAAATAAGTAACTTTTATTCCATTATTAAATATCTATGTATGTATGTATGTATATATATAATGTATTCTCTACTATGTGCTTTCTTTTCTTTTATGATTAATCATACAGTCTACCTTACAATCCTAAACGGTCAGGGAGGCCCGAAAATTTTTCAATTTCTCAAGGGAGGCGCGAACCAAAAAAGTTTGAGAACCACTGCTCTAGTTTGAAGTTAAAAGTTAACGAATTCCTGCAAATTATCATCAAATCTTAAATTTATTATTTAAAAAAATCTGATGTGGCCATATTTGGGGTATAGATATTTAAATTACTATGAATAGCATTATAAGGCAAAATTTTATTTCGTAACGTAAAAGAATACAGTCGTCGTCCTTATTGCCGTAAATTATATTTTGAATATGTTTACAGAATTCACCGCTACATGGTGGTGGCGCTGTGTACTGGATATTACGAAAACGTTCAATATCTCCGAAATGGATGGTTCTATGGAAATTTGTCTCAAATAAACTTGGAAGAAGTATTATTCTCTTCAACTTTGGTCCTCACGAAGATTACACGTAACGACGTTTTAGGGAGATATTTGACTGAAACCGAAAACACCGATTATTTATAAATAATTCCTAAACAATAACTGCTATGGAAAATTGTTTCAACTGAAAGTTGTAGGAAATTACATTCTCTATAACTTTTGTATAGAATTGTATATACAATAATGCTGTTTTAATGGAGAAATATTGCAAAAACCGAATCGGGTTTCGTATAAACCTCGACTTCCGGTTAACCATTATTGTCCAAAAACTAATCAGTTCTTTGTGCCCATACCAAAGTGTTATATATGAAGTTTTGTAACAATATGACAAGCGCTTTTTGAGTTAGAGCTCCCACAATCACATCCATCCATCCACACACACACACATACATCATTCCAAAAATAGTCTAAACGTGTTCTAGGGACCTCAAAAACGTGTATTTCCGTTGAAATCTCGAAGTCGATTTCCGTGATCACAAAATATTTTCCCTATGCTACGTATGGAGAAAGTAATAAGTGAAATTCTTTATTTATAACTCCAAAAGACTCAAAATACCTAATTGTAAGATAGGTTCAAAATTAAGAACTTGGAAAAATAAGTACTTATCTCAGATATTACTAATTGTCATAACAAAGTTATAAAACCATGTGCGCATTTCAGCTACGATGAAGCCGTCTTCAGTGACAATTCACCGAAAGTTTATAAAAAGGAACATTCAGAATCTACTTTATGTGAATCACCACTGTAGCTGAAATGTGCATATAGTTTCATAACCTTGTCATGCCATTGGAGATACTTAAGTATATACTTATTTTTATACCGCTACTGTTCCACTTATTATTAATTTAAGAAGCCCATTTTATTTAAAATAAATCATTCAAATAACCCTTCTCGTCGTTGAAACAAACATTTAATTTAAACTTTTACTTTTAAAATTATACTTGTGATATGGAATGAAAAATGAGAATGGCTTCAAATTTGCCGCAACTGAATCAAAATACGATATCACTATTTAAGTTTGAGCCATTTTAAATACCATCCTTACTCGTAAATTCCCAATTCTTATCTAACACAACTGTAAATGGCTTAAAATAATAATAGGGTGAATAATACTAACATCGATGTGATAGGACAGTTAAGAATAAATTTTATAAAAAGGTAGAATTAGATCTTTATTTGCAATTATTTGCGCATATGAAAATTTTTAATCGGTCTGAATAAATTGTGCCGAATTTCGATGAAATAATTAAAATAAACATGGAGAGTTTAAATCAAAAACCCCCTTAGAAGTATTCTATCATGGTGCTAATTGAAAATTCACGACTGTAAAAAATAAAAATGTTTCATTCTCTGCCTGAGACTTTAAATCTTAGGAAATAATAATGCAGAAACTAGCAGTAAAGTTAAAACAATCAAAACTAACATTTCATTAACCCTTTTAAAGCAAAAACTATTGCTTGTATTCAATGAAGCGAAAGCAGTGAAAGCGTAAAATAGTATAATAGTAGGAATATTATTTTTCCATCCTAAATAAATTAGTAATAAGGCTATGAAAATACACAAGAAATTTAACTGAGCGCTAGTGAAATCGTCTCCTTATTTTATCATAAGAAAAAGAAAAATATTAATATACTTCGATGCTAAATATGAAAGGAAATGTGAGGAATTTTACCTAAAAAAATCTACTTGGAAATAAAAAACACAAATTCATGCGTCAGTAAAAATCACGCTTGTAAATATCATAATTTTTCAATGTATTTAAAGCAAAAAAATAACTTCTTAGAGTAGAAATTTGTCATTCATAATATGAACCCCGTTACGGAACAAGTAATTTGCACATAATGAGGATATTTCACAATAGCAAAAACTATTTCGTTCCCAGTAGTCGACAAAACCCCACGACATGATCGAAATACTTCCATCTATCATTCTGCACCAAAAAAATATTGGTCGAAAATTACGTCAAGAAATGAGGCCCAAGACTTATTTCAAACCTTACACGACCCCATAAATATCCACATCACGAACAAATGCAGCCGCTATAACACATGGTGGAGCATGAATCCGATGATGACGGATGCGTGAGAGGGAACGATGTTCTTGATAAGGTATAGGGGAAGGGATACAAGAAAAAGGGTAGTAGACAGGCGAACCCGACGATAAAAATCTGACTACACAGAAAACTTTAATCGTTACAGATTGTTAGGCCAGGGGGAAACGCAAAAAGTAGGACGATTTTGTGGACACGCTTCGATGCGAATGGTCCCGGGGTGAGCCAAGACGGACGATCCGTGCACTGCAATTCTTGTGTCTTATAAGTTCTTGTGAGCGCGAACACGCACGCGCCCACGCTCACGAAACTGTTCATCCTATCGTCTCTTGGCGAAGGCCAAGTCACAAGGACATCCAAGTGGGTCATTTGGTAAGCATCAACGCCCGTGCAAATATCCGACGGCGAAACGGATCCGTTAGAGACCTGGCAATGGGTATATAGTAAATATTTGTGGGTGCCTCCATTCTTGAGGAATGGAACGCCGAATGCATCGCGTCGAATTCCTCACTAATCATTACCCTTGGGTGATATTAAACGCGGACATAAGGATACTCGTATAATAGTTACAGAAAAAAAATTAAAACGAAACTTTTTCGGATGTTCATGATTTCAGTTTTCTTTTATTTATTTTCTAAAAGAGTAGAGCGTTACTCGATTGTGTTCCAAAATTAACATGCTCAAAGACGGGTATGACAATATTTGACAATATGACAATATTTTTCTCAAGAGAGAGAAAAATTACAGTTCTCAGCAGAAAAGGCTGGATTTATTTCGTCAATTGCACCGTTGGCCCTCTGTCATTTGAGAACGCATGTTCCTCTCGGAAAAACAGTATATCGTACTTTACAATTAAATAGGAATTATAGATAAGGTTGTTTTAATACCAAAGGAGGAATTTTAGGGGAAAGTAAAAAGTGGCAAGAAGGCATCAGAGCGGCTAGACCAGGGATGGAAAATACGTGGCACGCGTGCCAAAAATGGCACGCATGCGATTTTGCTTGGCACACGTAAGCATATCTTTTCTGTATAAAACAGGAAGTTTCCTAGAGAAGGAGTAAACTAGTGGCACGCGAAAAAATATCTGGTGGTTCACAGTAATTTCTTGGCACGCGACTCAAAACCATTTGCCATCCCTGGGCTAGACCCTTGAGGTTTTTTTTAAATCTAACACACTTTCTAAACTCTTCCTAAAATGAATAACACTTCAATCATAACGAGAGCGTATTCCTATGCTTTAAAAGGAATTCATAAAATCAGCATGAAATAAAAAGTTATACCGGGAGCACGGCAGCTACGTGACTCTCCATAATATCAACGAGTTAAACAATAGCCTGCTATCAAAATTATTAATTTTCTTAATTAACGCAGGGTGTTTCAAACGTAAGTTTGAGAAAGCTTGCGGAGGGTCCGCGACACTTGCAAAAAAGACCATTGTATTAATTTAGGGAAATGATAATTAATTCATTAGAAATAATTTAAAAGGAATCTATTGCCATGAAAACATTACTCTATTACAATAGAGTCTATTGTCATGTCTTTCACAGCAAAAACACGTGCGTCCGTTGCCTAATGTAAAATCCGCGTGTTAATATTATATTATAATATTATTTTATTTTTATTTCTGAATTTATAGTCTTTTTTGTTAAGTAGTAAATATTTTCTTGAATCTAAAAATTTGAATTAATAGTTTGTACGTCAATCAGTAATGCTCATCTTTTGTTCTTCACTTCATTTCCATAATAATTTCGAATGCCATAATACTTTTATATTTACTTTTGAGCAATCAAAATTTATCAAAAAAGGAACTACAACCAATAACGAAAGCCTACCGTATCCAAATTTAAATTTAAGAGAGAGAGAGCATATGAGAGAAACCTGAACATACAAACATACGATTTCGCCTTTATATAGATGTTTACGTTACAAATCCATTATGAAAAATAAATTTATCCATCTGATACAGATCCAGATAAATAATTAATTTTTCAAAGTAAATGAATCAATCCAACTCCACTAGAGATTACTTAATGTACGCCGTTTAATACATATCCTTCCGATGGCTTTTGGATAAACTTATCGTAAAATTATACAAACTCCTACAGCAAATATTCACAGTTTACCAGGCTTATAAAATGCAAAAAATTGTAAATCCTTGCACGAACTCAACAAGAACGTATATAATATTTTAGTTAATCGCAAAAAATAATCTATTCCATCATTAAATAGCGAATATATGATTTATAAGACTCGATGGAGCTGTCTCATGAGAATCGATTTCGACCGATATTTGAGTTGAACTTTTTACCATCCGAAGTAAATAATACTAAACCAAGATCATGCAGGCTGGTCAAACTTAAAATCTGTAAAATAAGATGAAAGCGCACTACAACAGGGTCAGAGGCGTAAGAACAGGGGCAGAGGCGTAACAACAGGGGTGGCCAAATGCCACGGGCCAAGGGGCCTTCAGGGACCACTGAATTTTTCCGAATATAGAGGAAATTAAGTTTTTTTTAGCGATTTCTCTTTTATACCCTAATTTCTGAACGATTTCCCGGCTAATCATTATTTTTTGACAGAGTAATTTAAAAGTTCTAATGTTTTCAGCATATTCCGGAGGATTGAAAGCGCAACTTACAATGGGTTCCAGTTTTAATTGAACGTGTATTTGTTGGTTGTGGAGACGGGGGAATAGTATTTTACCGCGGGCCCCTCTGCTCCTAGTTACGTCGCTGAACATGGAAGGCCGGAAGAATTATGATAAAAGGAAGCCCTAATATTCAAAGTGACCATCCCCTTAGTAGAACAAGATAGTGGAGTCATGATCGTGAATCGGATGCAGGATGAGAAATGGGCGGATCCCAGTCATCAAGAGAGTGGGAGAAGATAGCGAATGGGTGAAGGGCGGAGTAGAAGGATGGGTATAATAAGAGTTGAAGGCTGAGAGATAACGGATCGGCACACTAAGACAGAATGAACGGAATTATTGCACCACCTCCTTGTTTCCTCTTAATAATCACAATAACACCATGGCATACATACGGCCGTCGTCACGGCAGCCTCGCGCGAAAACAATGAGCATATTGAACGATTTGGGGCAAAAAAAGAATATGATAGCGATAAGGATGTGTAGTATAATGCGGAAAATTCACCGCTACGAAAGACTTGATGATTCGTCGTATTTTTATCTGATGTTGAAAAAGTGGAATTCGATTCCTCTATTGGAACTTTACGACATCCTTTTTACTATGGTTGAGGATGAAAATTACCATAATTAGCGGGTCGCTGTGCCAAGAGGATGTACTTGCAACACCTATGCGGGTCTAAGGAGTTTCTCTCTGCCATTTTATTTGTATTCGAAAAAAAAACTGAGGCAGTTGAGTGTATGCTTCTTCGTATACAAAATCAACACAGGAAGTCGTATTTATTGCGTAAAATTCTACGTTTGATAAACTTTATGAATGAATTGAAAATCTTCTTGGTGTGTCTAGATCTATGGTTCTCAAGTGCGGCCCCAGACAATTTCGGCGCGGCCACAAGAAATGTTCAATTGGAATTATTTAAAGAAAAACAATTATTAATGATAAATAAGTAACCGCTATCATTAAATAAGAAGGTACGTGGGAGATTTTACATGTTTATTGTTACATTTTCTTTAAACTTCCCTTGATGCGGCCACGAGGGAAAATATCTCCTGAGAACCACTGGTCTAGATACAAAGTCTACAACGCGTTCCAGATCTTAAAGCGGACCTAATGATAGATGGGATAAATTTGCATGTATTTACGCTTCTATAAGGCAATAATTAACTTCAAATTATTTAACTTTTCTATCAAATGATATTTTTTATCTATAGCTACTACAATCTTCAACTATGTAGTAATAATCAAGATTTATATTCTAACTTCCTAAGTTTGAGGGTGATATTATTTATAATTATCAAGAACTATGCAATTCTTTAACTTGTATTTTCATTTAGATACTTGACAGAAATTTAATAAAAAAGGATACTAACACACTAATCTCCTGAATCCAATTCTTCACCGCTGCTTCAGGAAATCCCAAACTATAAATTAACGTAAATTTTAATGTTATATCATAAAAAAACTAATGAAAGGCCCCCCGGGATTCCTAAAACCATAAACTTTTAAACTTTTCAGATATCTCGATGAAGATATAATTTCCGTAAATATCTTCTTGTGGCAATCTCTTGGAAAGGTAATAACTTGCACAGACATTATCATGTGCTTTGTTCGAGTATAAGTTCAAGTAGAAATAATCATTTACGAAAAGAAAACGAAGTTTTTCCATTAAGAGACTTGGATGGGATGAAAAAATTACTTTCCGAAAGGGAACAAGCTCTAAAAAAATCTATGATGAATAATATATAACCTGGAATATTTCTTTTTAATCAGTTCATAGTTGTTAATTTGAACACATTTTATATACAATCTTTGTAAATATCTCTTTATATTTGTTCTCATTAAGACACTAGGCAAACTATGAAAAGAGTAATCCAGAAACGCAGTACATTTTGACTATACGAGTATTTCAACAAAACATATAGTCTACTTTGAATCAGCCTATTTTAAGTTACGTAACAAAATAATTATTCTAATCGTTCCATTCTGTTTTTCAATAGCTATGTCTACGTTATTAGAAAATGTATTTGAGGAATATCACTTTTTTTCGAAGTCGATTCATCAAAGGAAACGTATGCTATCACTTCTAAATTCTCCCAGAACGACAAAACAACTTCGTTGAAATACGATGAAATTATCCAAATACCTATAAAATTTCAATAAACACGAAATGGATTATTTGACTTACATTCAATCCATTAATCGCCCATGAGGAAGACTTTCGAATCTTTTGTGTCCATTCGTATGTTTACTGTTGTTAATGACGTTGACAGGAAGGCGGCTGATCTTTTCCTGGCGCCCTTGGTTGGCTGAAGGACAAGGTCGTTCGATGCCTCTTCGGGTGGCTAGGAAGGGCGAACTCATGCACAGAGGTATCACATGATAGGTCTAAGAAAAGAGAAAAGAAAGAGAGAAGGATGGAGGGAAATCCAGACCAAATGGAAAACAACTAGTCGTTCTGCCAAGTAAAAGCGGTGGTCTAGCCATCTTGGATTTCAGACCGCATAGTATTTGCTTGAATGCTTAACGCTGAGTATTTCTTTAAGTTATGCTGTTTATTTTTATGGTACAAAATAAATGAAAAATCTTATCAAATCAGAAATATCTCGCTAAAAAGTCAGTTCGTGCAAAATCTTACTTTGGCCAGACTTCTTTCAGAGTGAAAATCGTAATATATGTATTTTCACCAAGAAAACCAGCCTGATCCGAACTATTTAAAAATATATTTATTCTTTCTTAGATCTGCACTTGATGAATTAGCCAAAACTGGAGGTATAGAGTAATAAAGAAATATGTAGATTTTATATTATAATTATTGTTTTACAATCTCGGAATCATTTGGAGAAGAAGGAAAATATGCTAAAAATCACAAATTCAGTCAGCGCATTTTAAAATTATCATATACGTACCAAACTGCAATAAATACGCTGTGAAACAAAATAATTCTAACAAAATAGATGCCAAAATAGCCTAAGAGCAAACTTACAGCATATAAACGTTTGTGTGTGTATTGTCACTTGTAGGAAAATATAAAAAATTTTAGTTAAAATTCTAAGAAGAAATGATTAAAAATTGAACTATTCTATGTAGATAATTTATGATTTCACTCATATTGTCTATTTCATCGTCAAAGGTGTAATATTTTATATGCCAATCATAATATCGTCAACATTGCTATGGTAATAATTCTGATAAAAGGTGATTTTATGCAGTACAGTTATGTGAAAAAATTACTTAGATCTTAAGTTTGGGATGTCAGATTTATTTGTTCTCAGTTTCTACCATTGACAATAAGCTAAAATTAGTTCGCAACTCCATTTAAAACATTTTAAATCTTTTGAGTTAATAGATGAATAGAATAAAAAATCGAAAATCTTTACCTACTTTCGGGTGAAATATAAAGGAAAACATAAATATTAAACTATTAAATTATACATAAACTATTATATTATATAGGTTTTAGTTACAAAGTTAGTAAAAAAGAAATAAGCATTCACTGATGCCAGACATAAGCAAAAGTGGCTTACTTCCACCAAGGTCTTAAAAAGATCAGAATGTTTATTTCATGTAAATGTTTTTACGAGACTCTTCTTTCTGAATCAAAAATATCGAACAAGTATTTGAAATTATTTTACTTCTCTTTTAGATGCCCTTGGTTCTTTAGGCAGATTTACAACCGTCTCCGTCTACAATATTAGACCCTATTTACGTATCTACTTGTGCTACCGATCACGTAAAATACCTTATCTCTGATGGACCTGTTATATTAAGAAAGGAAGTGGATCATTTTAAAAAGAATTGAAACGCGCCAGGAAGTATTTAGCTTTAGAGATGTCTGATACGTAGCATATTGGTTCACCCTCCTTCAATGGTAATGAGACTGTAATAAATAGGTGAAACGGGCCACACACATCTAGGCCACCCATGCCATCCCACACCACCTCATCTCCGCTTCACTCCAGCTCCCTCTCCGCTACACCTTCGGTAACACGCGTATCCCCATTGATCTTCGACAAGCCAAAAATGAGCTGAGCGGTGATTGTCTTGCATGATACGGAAGAAAGTAGGGCTTATAAGACGTATCCCGCGTAAGGAACTTGAGTCATCCCTACCAAGAAGAAATATGGTACCTACGTAACCCAGGCGCCCGCTCGCCAATGACGACTAAAAATTGCATAGTAGTGACTACAGTTTTGTTCTATTTATCTATGAATGAATTATTTATCTAGTGTAGTTATCAAGGACGACGTAGCTCTTACGTCGTATACATGGTGTTTATGTAAGTATACAGATTTCTAAAACGCTGATTCTAAATAGCATCTAATTGAAATCTACTCTAGCTACAGCATTTTGGAACTCCTAAATTTCGATTACATTTTTCCAGGCCTGTGTGTGTTCACACTAGAGTAATTTTCCGTACAAAATTACTGGTTTACGTTAATAAAGTATTAAACTAAAAGACACTGCCCATTTTCCCTCGCTATATCCTTCTCAGTCTCCCCTAAAAATGTAGCTATCTCTCTTAGAGTTATATGTGTAAAATCTTACATCCAGAATGGCATAAAAAACGATGAACGGAAAATATACACAAAGTATATATAATACACATATGTATATACGTATAATGTGATTCGTAATAAACTATTTAATGGAAGAGATGTAATTTGAAAAAAAACATGCGACGAATGAAAAACACACAAAGTAAGCATACGTAACGTTAAACTATTCCACATTTAAAAGGATTGGACTCTCTAATGTCGACAATGGAGATGCCATAGTGAAATATTTTTCTCATTGTTACAAACCTGACAAAATTACGTTCTTTCTGATTAATAAATATACACATTTTAACTGTAATTCGACACGGATCGAATTATCTCTCCAAACAAATAAACATAGTTCTTTCAAGCATAAAACAGTCCAAATCCCGAGTTCGTACCATGCGTTTGCGTTTCTTCCAGTTGAAAACAAGATGCATCTAAAAATCTTACATAATAAAATTGAATGTCTGTCCATCTGTCCGTCTGTTCCTTATACATTCCCACGGCCTTTGAGCTATCGGGACCAAACTTTGCAAATTGACTTCATATGACTCTACGAGTAACATAGGGTACCTGGGATTTCCAAAATCGACCCGGGTTCGAATCCAGGAGACAATTTTATTTTCCCATAAGTTTACACCCCGATTTCGATTTTTCAGAGTGCAAGGTTTTCTTCCTTCATTCATTAAAACATGTAAATATGGACCGATTTTCTTCCTTTTTCTTTATTCGACGGCTAAAACTCTATACTACCTTATTCTTGCGATATTTACATGTTACACAGTCGAATCATTCAGAAATACGCAATTGTTTACGAAATTTTGCGGATATTACGTACTCTTTCCGAACGTTGTCAAGGCGACCGTAATTGTTGCCTCCGATTCAATTAATGCCAATTAAACCTTCAAATAAGTGAAAGAATAGCGTTATTCGCTTCGAACTGTTATTTAAGCATCGAAATTAATTATGTACAGCAACGTACATATTTAAGGATAATTATTCTGTTGACTACGTATGGGAAGCGTTTATAACGAAAATTCATCGTGTGTATGTTGGAATTTTACCTTTTAGTAAGTAAAACCTTTATATTATACATCTGTAATGCTTACTAACGCACATTTATAATACTCTCCATAGAAGTCACTCGACATAAGTTTGTGGTTGTAAATAAAACGTCTAATCTATAAAAGTTTTTCTAGGATGCCAACATTTCCTCAGAAAGTGACAAATGCTTCTTTGGTTCGTAAATGACACACATAACGCACAGCAATATATGGGGCATTTGCTGTAATTAGAAGGTAAGTATGCTTTATTAAAGATTCTATCCCATTTTGAATTTTCTTACAAGTTGAAATTCTTAAGATTTATGGATTACACTATAAAGGCGACTTTCTCTTGGTCACTTGGTTACGTGTCTGGCATAACACGGGCATCACCGGGTACCTTCAGCTAGTATAATATAAATCAAATATTTCTACGATAAATTTTTACAAGTTGGTGTTTGAAACATTTTAAATAGCCGTTTTCTAGCAAGTCCATTCAACCTATATCAGTGGTTCGCTGAGAACATTTTTCTGGTGAACAGATTTTGTAAATTGGGGTAATAATGATATTTGGTTTGAGTTGAAGGTACCTAGACCATTTAATAAGAACACATCAAAACTTAATGAAACTGTTGAATTTTTGTGTGAAGAATAGATATGCGTTGGTGGCCGCATCAAATTTCTATGGCGACCAGACTTGCGGAACCCTGATCTATATGCAGTCCTATTTAAACTGAAAGCGGAATCACCTGGATTACTTCATCTTTCAAGTTTTGAAAAGACCGTTAAAACTGGAAACTGGTGACCTAATTGAATGCTTAATTCCCTCTGTAAATTTATGCAACATCAATTTAGTGTAACTGAATTGTAAGGTCTTTCGGGGTTTTCTGGATAATAATTTATTGAGTAGGGGAAAAATAAAAATACGATATATGTAGTGTCTGCTTAGGGAAGAAATGTTTATTTGGAAGTTCTATTGAGGAATTTTTTGAAAAATGTAAAATAATTTTACATGGTGATATTTGCGAATAATAAAAAATTGCATCTAACTCGTAGATCTGTTCACTGACAGAAAATTGCGTTATTACATCTTTCCTTAACTCTTCTGTCGCTCTCACGACAATGTGTCGTCTACGTGCCCGGCTAACAATAACCTCCAACCCCTTTTCTTGCAGGGAGTAGACAATCTAATCGCCAACAATCGAGTTGTTATGAAGATAAGAAATTATGCCTCAAAAATCTTGAAATTTTGTTGTTGAAACCACAATTTTGAAATTGAAATTTGGCGGTATGAAAATAAAACTTCATTCTATTCGTCTATCTTGGGTTGGAGTTTCTAATTCGTATCTTGACTATAATTCATTTTAGACTACGAATAAAAAATATACTACATTCGTTCCCGTGTTAATTAAACAAAGGAAATTAACCTGAGACATTATTTTTATCTAATTTATTGAGTGTACGATAATAGCGATCCTCCTAGGGCACAATGAAGATCTTCCCAAATAAACGGCGAAAGTTTTGTCTAAATCGAATCATTAGCTCCATAAAAATTCACCAATTACCTTTGCTGGAAGTACATCCGGACAGACACCCGATATTTTATAGTATGATATGTCAAGTGTAAATCAATTTTTAGAAGTGTTTTATTGTGAATGTTATTAAAGACTCTTTTAAATCTCCCATTGTTTAATGTAGATAAACCACAAAAATAATTTCTAAAAATGGTTCATGTTCTGATATAAATGCATGATCAGGTTTTAGGTTTGCACTGTTGGTCCTTTAAATACCTTAATAATTAATTTCTGACATGTAACATCCATAGAAGCACATGCAAAGTAAACATAACATAAAAATCTAAACGGCAATAAATAAAACATTAATCGACCCCTTAAATATGAGGTAGAAATTTCAATTCAATGATTATTTCGAATAATGAAAAGTTTAACCCTGAATGAAAATGTATATAGGTAATGCATGTTTGTATATAATGAAAAAGACCACATGCATCAACATATTTTGTCAAATTTTATGAACAATGTCATTATTTAATGAAAATAACGGCATATTTAGACAATCAGAATTGTTGGCGTTAATATTAAAAATGCGATAATACCAAAACAGTAAATAGCTCATTAAGTAACTATAATGCCAGAGTTGAAAATACTGCATCTGCATCCTATATAATTAAAAGTTTCAAGATATTTCACTCGAATGCTTTCGGTCCTTATCTTAATCGGGCATCTTCACGGAAGTTAAACTTACAATTAATAAAACATAATATCTGAATCTCAGGTCTCGACATTATCTCATTTATAATCCTCTTATCTATCAAATTGTTTTGAATATTATTGTCAATTGGATCTCAATAAATTGACGTTTATCCTTGCTAAATCTAAAAAAAGCGTTAGATAAAAGACCTTGAGCGAAAGATATGAGATGAACAAGCGAAAAAAGTTTCGCAGGTATCCAAACATCTTAGAACGCATCTAAAATATTACCACAAGATCTACTCTATTAATTAATTAGTTGAACACTATGCACCCAACTAATCCCCGATATTCAAATTTATCCCAAAGGAATGTTAAAATACCTCTCTAATTTCAATCATCAAAAACAGAAATGAACATAAAAATTTGTTGTAACCCCGTAACATTATTAATCAGCGATATTTATCTAAAATCCAGAATATAAATTTAAAATACCAAAAGGTATAACACAAAGTGCCTTTTAGATAAATATTTGTCTAAAGTAGGTCGAAACGATTGCTAGGTGGAATAGCTCCAATTCTTTTAGAATGAAGAGATATAAACGTGCTACCAAAAACTCTTTTTAGAGAGCACTTATTGTGCACCAGCAACTCTACCACGCGCTATTATTAAGTTCAGGATGTCCATGAACATGTAATTCTAAATGATGGACATGGCTGTAGGTATTATTCGTAATTTGTGTAAAATCATAGTCTCGATTTAATACTATGAAAAATTCCCTATGAATACGACGATTGTCACTTCTTCTTTAAGTCAACTTCCAGTTCCCCGTTCTGTATCAACCCAAAATCCTTAACCGGTTTCAGATCGCAACTGTGCCGTAGTCGGTCTACATGGGGAAAGCAGGATAAATTTCAATTGACTAGCGATTTTAATAATTTTGCATAATCTTCGGCAAAATTAATGCAGAGTCGTTACAGAAACTGTTGAAGTAGTTCACCCATTTATTTTTCTCTACGTTCCAACATCCATTCGTATATAAACACGCATACACACAAATACTCAAACTCGCCTCGACAATCCCGATGATTTGTCAATATTTGCAATAGTATTGGCAACAGTTCGTGTTTGTTATCAAAAAGAGGAAAGTAGAAATTGTATGCCACACTAGCCCTATCAAAAACCACAATTACTTCAGAACCACTCAAAACTAGTGCTAGAAAATTAAAAGATAAATGTAGCAGAATATAACAAACGTTTTTCATCTTTAAATCGAGCATATTATTCAAACATAAATTAATCCTTCTTTGAGTCCATTACCTGTTCCGCTGAAAAGCTTTCAGGTTCATGCGTAGTTATTAGTTCAAGCACGGTAAAGCTAATTTAAAAGTCAAAATACTACCACAAAATAAGTGATTCTTTCAAGGTATTTCTATTTCTCTTAGTATTTGAATTAAAGAATTACGTTAATAAACTTTACTTGGGAATATATATAATGAATGAACTTCAAATTACCGTTAATTTTAAGCATTACCACATCTTAGCAACCCGTGTGAATTGACTAAGATCCGGTGGTCTGAAAAAGATAGCATTGTTAATGCAATAATTATTCCGAATCTAGGTATTAAAATTATCGTCTCAAGTCATTTTATCCTACAACTTAAAAATTAAATGAAAATAGACACAGAAATAATAATTTTAGCTCCGTTTCGTTCCGTGGAATGGCGAACTTTTTTAATTTCATCGAAAGAGATGGACGAATTTCGACTACGTGCAGAGAAAGAGAGAGATTGGAGAGGTTCGAATTCTCCGCCCAGAATTTGACGTCAAGTAAGAGAGGAAAAAGGGGGCTTTTGGCACGCGAGCCCTGCGGCTCTGGAGAGAGGATCACGGGAAACAGGAGGAAGGAATAAGACCGAAGCCCGGCTCCGCTTGCCGTCTCAGCAACGGGGAGAAAGGTTTGGAGGAGGGGAGAATCGGAGCCGCGTTACAGACCGAGGACTCTCTCGGGGCTGTCCGCTCGTTACGTTTCTCTCGTCCGTGCCGACGGCCCGTCAACATCCGCGGCGCATTTTGAAGAGATAATCACCGTGAGCGTTTCATTCCGGGAGAGATAATTCCGTCTCTGCTGAATGAGGAAAGGAGGATGAGGGGTGAGATCGGCAGGAGGAGGAGGGGGAAAAGAAGAGGTGCGAGAGAGGATCGTGAGAAGGCATGAGGAGATGAGCCAAGTGATCCCCTTTTCTTGAGCAAGAGGTGGACGAGGTGGCGCTAGAATGTGATTTTACGCGATCGGCGACGGAAAATTAACACGGATCGACAAGAAATTTCGTTATAGTACCAGAGACGTTTTTAAAGAAGGGACGCTTATAGATATCGAATTATTTTCACTGTTTCAAATCCTGTTCGATGCGTTATTTATCATCAGTTTTTTCTTGATAGAATTTGTTAAAGTAATATTACGTTAAACTTTTAAGCTTATGCCTTTGATATAGTATTGTTGTTAATTAAACATTTCTTATGTAAAACCCATTATATATTTGAAATACATTTTAATTGGGATCCCTAAGAAACGTAAGGAATTTTATCTTAAATTTGCATCGTGTATGCAAGTGAGGTTACAGAAACTTGCCAAAGGGACCTTCATGTCCTACGGACCTAACTTGCGGTGTTGAATCAAGATATTTAGTAAGGAAAAGAACCAAGATCGGATCCAAAAGAGGAATCAATTGGCCCCATCGCTCTTCCTTGGATACGTCACTACATTGAGAGGAAGGCTGATAATTGACCTGCTTTTAACAAATACATGACTTTGAGAATCTTATATACAGTTATTCAAACATTCCTATACGAAGTTATTTTTATAACGGTATATGATCGATTTAAAAATAAATAAGAAAAGAGTGTATGAGTTGTAAGTTTTCGTAACTTTCACTGCTGTGTCGAATTTTCGAAGCTGACGTTTTGCATGAAATAAACCTAATAAGGGGATTTAAAAACCAAAAAATTGCACATTTAAGATTATTAAATCACTTTACCATTTTAATGTAACGATCGTAAATCTTTCAACTTGTTTTACACGAGGACAAGATTAGAAAAGGCGATAAAGTTGATTAAATGCTTCAAAATTCATAACATTAAAACTAACATATCATTAATTTAGCTGTTTCTCCTCAAAATTAATTCTCTTTCACATGTATTTATAACTTTTGAGTTTAGCTGAAGTACATAAATATTTCAGTAATATAATCAGGAAGGCGAAGTGCATTAACATAAAAATTTTACTCGCCGGAAAACCGACCGGCGTTTTAGTGCCGCATTAAGCTCACGCCAAAGTAACGCGATACAACATTACCATCGCGAAATTATTACGGATGAATATGCATCCGTGAGACGAGAGGCATGCAAAATCCCTCAAATAGCCTTAATAAACGCAAGTGCAGTTAAGCTGTTTACCTACCCGAATGCCAAAGCCCAGACGATAATAGAGGGGAAATTGCCGATTCAGAAAGACGTGCTTGTTTTATTTCGCCATTTCATACACGCACTAGGGCGGATGAATGTATCGCATATCTTAACAAAAAAAATACGAATCAGTTGTTAATAGTTTAAAAAGTAACGGTTCGATCGAAGAGGGAATTATCTCAGTTTTATATTTCACTTTATGAAAGAGTTTTAGGTCAAGAGTTATTTCGCGTGAGAAATAAGACAACCTCAATCCTGTGGTAATGGTGTTTCCGCGAAGGTATATTCTTTGAGACAAATTGTGAAAAAGAATAAAATATGCCTGTGAAATAGTAATAATTTACCGTTTGTATATGCATACTAATTTCATAACATTTAACATTAGAATGTGAATTATAATTTCTTAATTATTTTTAAAAGACGCGAGTAATAACTCCTCTAATTTATCTTGATTTACAGAAATTTTTACATTCCAGCATTATAAAGTCTATCCCAAACGTTTCCGCCAAACGATGCGTTGATGTTATATTGCATTTAGAGCAGTAAATACAAAAAATTGTGTCTTTTTGACGGTTTCACAAGTAATATATAATATGTTTTTAGGTGCGTTTTGATTCCAAAGTGAGCGTCTATTAGTTTCGTTCTGTCCGTCCGTAAGCATGTTCGTTCTAGACTTCTACAGAACGGATTTTCATGAAATTACATATTTAGAAATTATGGGAAAAAGCAATAAGAAAATGACATAAATGCTACACATAACCCAATCAGAGGTATCGTTCACCTGGAAACGAAAAACGAACTATCTCTCACATCTCTTAAAGTATTAATCATGCCAAAAAATCTTCAAATAACATTTGTAGAACTAGACAAAATATTTCTTGTCAAATACATTTTTATCGTAGGAAGAACTGTTTTCTAAAAAAAATCAAACAAGAAAGTCACCTTGAATTTTGAAAAGATTAGGAATGTTTACTTGTGTTGTTAACGAAAAAAATCTTCTTAGTAACTGAAGTAAATACTATCTGCTATAATTACGAAAATACGTTTAATTTTCTTACGTGTTCATGCAGCATTTTGTAAGCGGGAGGAAATTGTTTATCTTCAAAGACGAAAATAATGTAAGCGTAACAATTACAACTATATAATTCAAATGAAGTATGTTTTAAAGAATTTTCGATTTTTGGTTGATTACTAGCTTATTTGAAAGTAAATCGGTAAATCAAAAATTTAATATTTCCCTGGCATCATTTCTGATGTATCGTTTTGTAGTATTTAGTCATTATGCTAAAATTAGGTAAAGACGTTTATGATTGCTCCAACTCAGGATAGGGAAGAAATTTTTAGTAGACAGAGAGACATAATCGGGTAGTGGAGTTTAGATGTTTTATAATGTGCGTTCGTTCAAAGTATAACATTTAATTTCAAATACTCCATCGCACGAAACACGCCTATTTGTGTACACTTTCCTAACTTGTTTCAATGAAACAGCAATTTTGTATACTATTTCAGTCACATGAAAGATTGAGTTAAGAATACTTGTTTAATTTCCTACCTATTTTGTCAGAAATTTCAGGTCGGTTACCGTAAATGAATATCTAATTTTACGAATAATATCCCGAGTTGATTGAAATTGTTTGAAAAACAAAGCAAAATGTGATGAAACATGATTTGAGAAAATTCTATCGTCTCAAGCAACGAGTACATTAACAACCGTCCAATTCCCATGAATAATTAGTCATGCTAAAAATATAATCTCTCACAAATGTAAAAATTGTTTCTGATTATATTATAAATATTTTAATAAATGTAGTATTTGCGTGATAGTATTCTTTAAAACATGGACTTGAGAAGAAATGAGCTAAATATTATAAACTAATGTATAACCCGTCAAAAATGACGGGAGTAAAGACTCGATCGTTCAAGCTATTTATGGATATCAAATTGACATCAGAAACAAATTGTATTGAAAGTCATTTCCCTCTCCTTCATTTCCTCCTCTCCGACTTTCTTCCAGTCTCTCCTTTCCCTCTCCCTTCCTCTACCTCCCTCTCCTTTCCCCTCTCACCCTCCCTCCCATTCCCTCCCTTTGTCCCCTCTCTCTCGTATTAAAAGCAATCAAAGCACGTTTACACCCATAAGGATTGAAATAACAATATGTTATCGAGGTCTAACAATGGAATTGGTAGGAAAGGCAACATCCCCTTAAAATGGCTAGATTTCCTCAAACTGTGTGAATTAAACGTTTAAATTGAGCGATTTCGAACTGTAGGCGGAAAAAGACGAACAGAATAAGAACCTTTACAATGTTTTATTCAAAATGGTTCACATCCGAAGTTCGTAGGTTAATTCTTTCTATTTTTAATCTCAAAAAGAATGAAAGCCTGCGCGTCGAAAAGTTGAAATTACGTGTTATCTCATTGGAAATGGAAATTATCCCCTGGAGTCGCATCGGAGTCTTTCATCTCGAGTTCGATACATTAAAACGTTTTTTTATTATATCACAATGCTATCCTAAAAATTTAATCAAATTCGGATGAGTCGTTTGCGAGATATTAAGCTTCAAAAAGCATTACTGACAATGTGACACTGTCTTTTATATAGTTTGGATATAAACCTTCCTGAAATGATACATACATGGAAGGTAATGCTTCAACTAAAATAGCAATAACATGCTTATTGGGAAGCAGAAACGGAAATCAGGCTCAAGTATAAGCATTGAGAGATGGACACCAGCACTATGAATCGGACGTCCTTTGGCATTCTCAGCGTAGAGTTGATGGAACTAACTAGCGTTGCAGGTGCAGGGTTACGTCAAAGCGCTCTAGGTATAATATACGTCTCTTACTCAACTACCGGTTATGCTACGAGCGACACGGCACGCAGGTATTTAAGTCGGGTATCGGCCAGTCACGGGGCCTGTCTCCGTGGTTAGTAAGTGAAATACAAGGCTTGCAGCGGCACCGTTGGAAATGCGATGTGTGCCAGTGGATTATACAAACCGCCTTTGTACATTTCAAAAGAGGAAGGCGATAATCACTAAGCACGGTTGGACTTTTGGGGAAAAACCGAATTCACACTACACCATGTCATAACATAAACGGAATTATCACTCAATTTCAATATTCGTTATTTTAACTCAAAATCATTCACTGATATTTTATCTGGCTTATGCCATTTTCTTTGTATTTTTTTTTACTTATATCTACCTATATCGACAAAATAAAGTGTTTGTATGTATGTGTGAGATTCTATGACTAAACAACGTGTAAACAAGCATTGTCGTTATAATCTCAATAAAGATTATAGTTGTGTGATAAGGGTTTTAAACATACTTTATTTACCTTTTTAATTGGAAAAATGTTCCTTTTTTAATTTTCCTCCATTTAAATAAGATGGAAGTGGGTGTACCATAATTATAATTTACATTTTATAATTATTTATATTCATCGTACGAATTTGGGATTTGAACCCAGGAACGGGTTTCATTTCCTTACCATAAAATTTCAAATTTTTCCTAACCACAAATTTTAAGCTTTTGATTCAATTCTTTTTCGTTTTCATGGCTATCCAATTGTTGCCCATTGAAGCCAATAGAGTAATCAAACTTACAAAGAGAAGGTAGCTACGCTTATTCATTATCTAAGTAAATACATAAAATACGGCGTGAAATGCTATTTCTCGAGTTTCAAATATTAAAAGACGAATTATATCAGAATTATAGTTATGATTGATAGTTACACAGCCGTTGTCATACGGCCTAATTGTTTTAAATTTCTATGGTATGTGAACGTTACAGATTTTTTTTACAAAAAAGTATGATGAATATGAACTCTAAATCGTAGTATACAAGACACTTTTTCTTGCAATATCGCAGCAGAACCATGCTCGTAGACAAGACTATGTACCGTATATAACGAAGTATAAAAAGCGAAATACTGAAAAAATTACGTTCTTGTATTTTAACCGTAAAATTGGAGCAGGATAATTTTGACAGTTTTTTACTGTTGCGGTAAGCCTTTCGTACTCAATTTTCTCGTAAATTTTTCACAAAAGCGGCAAAAAATGTATATATTCTTCCGTTACTTGTCCCCACCATGTCTTGTAACACCCAAAGACAACGAGTATTGTGTCTTCGCCTATGTTAACTAAACAAATTCGGTCATTTATGTGTAGAAATTAATGAAATGCCAGAATCATGGAAAAGAATATTTCTTTATTTTTATTTTTAACTAACAAAATTATTATTTTTATTTAAATAATACGATTTTAGAATCACCTTTTTATTTCAGGAGTTATCCTACGCGTTTTCGACATAGAACTCCAAAAATATTGTGGTTATACCTATTCGCAAAACATGGCCTCTGCAACGGAACACTACCAGTTGTAAGAACATTACAGTCTCCATTTTTGAACTCTGAAATAATTACGGGAACTATCGTTGAAAAACAAGTTTTCCTACCGAAAATAGACATAGTCCCACGCAATACTCTGCTTCCAATCACATTAAAAAGAGGTCAGTTTACTGCCAGTCTAGCATTCTCCACCAAAATCAACAAATCACTAGAACAAACTATAATGTAGGTCTTTTTAGATGAGTTTTTGGGTATAGACAAATTATGCAGGATTATCATGAACAAGAAATGGAAACAACAGAAGGGTCTATGTTAAGGACTCCATTACAGGCATAATTGAAGGCTAGCAACCGTGTCTTCACACTAAATGTTGTGTATAGAGAAATTTTTAATTCCGAATTTTCTTTATTATAAATTGACTCGCATTAAAAATAAACAAACCATATACTTAAAAGACGAGTATATTTTCTAGTAATTTTATAATATCCTTGTAACTCAAGTAAATCTATAGTGACCGAAAAAAAATCAAGAAATTTAACGTGTCTATTCCAAAACTGATAAACACGTGATTTTTTGCAAATGACAGTATGGGGTACAGTGTTTTGCATGTTTTCTTTAACTTGGAAGACAGAAATGAAGAAATTCTAAACTTGTTTAAATTAACTGATCTGGAGTGGTGAAAAAGAAAGCCTGAAGCGAACTGGTCAGCGAAAGTGTGAAAAGTTGCGAGCTATTGGATGTGAATAGGAGAGTGATGTAAACTGCATTGTGCGTGAAAGCAAAAGCCACCATTCAAAACAGGAACGCGGAATTGAGGAAGACCTCGATATGGTGGTTAAAATTAGTCGTGCCAATACCTAGAATTCTAGATGATTCCTGAATTAGCAAAAATAAAAAAGAAAGCGATGGAAAATGCGTGACTTTCTCCGCACTAAACACGAAGCAATCTCACTAGAAACGTTAACTGTAAAATATCCGTTACTATCAATAAACACTTCTGTTTGTGTTCGGTATGGAAGGCAACGGGAAACCACCATTCCATGTACGTTTATTCCCTAGTCAGTCAAACCAATCTAAGGATTGATCACCATTGATGTTGACCAATAAACACTTCTATTGATTAGCGATAGTTTTGATAATTCCGGGCATTAAAAATTCTGATTCACTCGATTTTACATCCAGTACAGATTTTCTAAGATAAGTAGCATAATTAAATATAAAATTAATATATTCAAACTTTCTTAAGTGAATACTGGCTAAAAGTCGGTTAAGAAATTCAAAATTTTAGTTGCTCTTCCTGATTTACCCCTGCTATCTCAATTTTGTTTTTATAACTATGTAAGCACATTTCTTAAAATGGAGTTCTATTACTCAGATTTCAGTACCCCTAGTCCTTGAATTTAGTGCTATCGGAGTTCGCCTGTTTGTGTACAGGCGCTAAAGTTCTGGACATTATAACATAAAATTAATTTTAATTTGAAGGAAATTTTTTCTCTAGTGCTATAGTACTGCCCGAGTAATCTTCTTCCATACAAAATTCCATTATAAAATTGAACAGATAAATTTTCGGAAATTAATATTTCGAAATGATATTAACCACGGATTTTATATCAATAAGGATTCTTGAAGTCGTTTTAATACTGAAGTAATTCTCTTTTGCCCAATTTAGCAGCTATTTCTATTCAAATTCGTTACGGAAATTCTATGAGGATATAACTTAGAAATGCCAACGTTTATGCTTCAGTGGTTTTGAGATCATATGGCTATCTCGCAGTCTATTTGATGTTATCAGATAGGTATTACACTTCAAAATCGGCGTCATCAATGCAAACACCGCATTTCATACAAGGAATACAACGTGTTTCTAAGATATATCATATACATAAATATTTAAATATTTTATAACGAATTCCCTTTGGATAAATTTCGCCCGAATAAAGCCAATCCACGTATGTTGTAGTACATTATTCATTATTATTATTAAGCACATTGTTACAAGTTGGCCATAGGGCCAGGTGGCAACAGTATAGGTAATTCAATATAAAGTAACATAAATATTCCCCACACATAATTGAATATTACACTGATTTTTTAGAGATTAAAATAAAAGCATATATATACATACATATATGGAGGTTAACATTAGATTATACAATTAGAAATAACTAATTGAATTCTAGGAAGTATAATAGAAGAGTAGATAAGACTGCATTACTACCAGTAAAAGTATACAATTATGACTCTAGCGGCATAGAAAAAATAAGAACTTCGGGAAAAACTGATCAGTGATCGAAATATTTCGCAAGAAACATGTCGAAAAAAATTACTCCTGCGAACAAACAACCTTAATAAACCACCCTTTTCGTCCGTATATCCGCCAGGCGTAGCAACCTTACGTATGTAGCACAGGTGTGACTGCGGAGGGTGGGAGCGAGAGGCAAAAAACTATTTTCGAGTAACCCAATAGATTCAGGTATGCGTGCTCGACCTTCTTCCATTCCATCCTCCCTCTTCTTCTCTCCCTCCTGTCTTTCCCATAAAAATGAGTTCTTCCCCTCCACTATCTTCCTCGTTTTCTCTCTCCTTTCTTCCTCAACTGGTGTGGTCGCGGTCGGTTTGGCATTTTTCGAGGCGTGCGTGTGATTCCCTCGTTGAAGTCTCCCTCGATTCTCCGACTGGAATCTCCTCCTCTTCTGCTTCTCTCTCTATTCCATTTTTCTATTTCTTTTCCTTTCTCTTTCGTCCTTCCCATCTCTATTAACCTATCCTATCCATCTTACCCGAAATTGCTGGTGTATGAGCGTCTAGTAGAGGAAGAGGGAGCGAGAGGAGGGAAGGAGGAGACGGAGAACGCTCCTAAACCTCTCTCAGCCGTCTAAGTAGGTCACTTCCGCCGAAGCCAATCCTCCGTCCACGAAAACTCACCTCCCTCATTCCGCCCCGTACCTTCCACACCTCCCCCACTCCCACCTTCTCCCTTCCCCCTACGCTATACCCATCTCCTCGGAACCGGAACGTTCGAAGTGGAAAGAGAGGGTGATAGAGGGTGCTTATTCATAAAGACAGAAGGGATGGCGGTGTATGTAGCAAGAGAGAGGTATCGAAAAATGGAAGGAAAGAAAATGGGAGAATTTAGGTGGGAATGAAAGAAGGGAGAGTGAGCGAGAGAAAAGAATGCGACAGAGGAGTGTAAAGGCTTTATTTCTTTTTTTTTTTTGGCTGTGTGCGCGCGCGCGAGGTTTGAGTTCCTCCCTCATGGGAATCGTAACCCTTGCCATAATGAATGAGGCGGGATTTTTTAAAATTACAAGGCGGAGGAGGAAGGGAAGAAAAGGACTGGGTATACTTAAATATATGGTAGAGTTGAGGGAAAGTTTAAGCCTTTGGGTTTTTATCAATAACTTCGATTTATTGGGAGGCGTTCGTATTTAAGTGGGGCTATTTGGTTTGGAAAATGGATTATTGGGAAAAATCGATTTATTGGAGGTTTATTCCGGGAAAATTATGCCTCATGGCTGACTTTTGTTATTGGCGATGCTTTCTTTAAACTGTATGTGACGTAAAATACGTATGTTTCTGAAACTACAGACCGGATGGCTAATTTTTATTTTCTTTTTCACAAACATGAAACATTATATGACGTGTGTTAAATGATAAAATACATTTTGTTTCAACTGCCATGCTCAGAAATTTAAGTGAAAATCATTGGTAAGTTAGTACGGCAATATACCTAAGGTTTTCTGATAAAATCGACCTATAATTAAATAATAACAATGAATTTATTTTAATTCTATCAATTAAATCGGAAAGAATGAAAAGTCCTATCTTACTGGAGGCAGCTTTAGTATTAGACACATAAAGCAAATATAAAGGTGTCATATACGGAATGTGTTCAATTCCATAGAGGCATCATCAGTTATAATGCACATATATCTGGCTATAGTGAATTGATGCAAGAGATCTGAGCTTACGGATTCAACCTAACCTAAAATCAATTTCCTCTTAATTTTAATCGCCTGGACTGTATGTATCTTCGGGTATCTAATGTTTATAATTTAATTGCAATTAAGTTGTGCACTGACAATGAGTAAAGAAAATGTGAAACAGCTTAGAATGCAAGTGAATTAACTGTATCGCGAGAAACAATACTGATTATACATTCTAAAATGTATATAAGAGCTACACCACAACCTCAAGCGTGTTGATTTCTAAATAAATAGTGTGGTGAAGCTACAATTCATCATAAGTGAAAGCCAAAAGAAGTGTGTAACGGAGGACATTCAGATAATTCATTTAAGAGTACGTCTCAATTTAACATAGAACAAGGCCATCGTCTGGAAAACTAACGTCTCGTTTCAATTATGAGCACGTAATTTCCGAATAAAAAAGAATTATAGACTGACTTTCTTACGAAAATTGGCAGACGGGTCTAATTTTTTGAGAGTTCACGAAAATCGTAGTGGGGTACCTCGGTGTGATAATGAGTTTGCCAGTCTACTTAGCTATCGGAACGACTCTCCTAGCTGAGATAAAATGGCCCAGAATTAACTCAGATTTGTGAGTGACCTCCACATTCAGATTGGCCCCAACTAGAGAATGCGTGATTGGTACGTCTTATAATTCTTATGTATTACAGACCTAGACAAATCTGTTCCAAATCTTGGAGCCACTTCCAAAATCTAGGATATATTTCGATGCGATGAGATTTATAATGAAGGTGTACATCACATATACACAAAGCATACGACGCAAAAAATATTGACTTAGTTGTTCTATCGAAATGATAAAATATAACAGAAAAATATGGCCGTAACTGTAAAATTTTAGCCGCCAATGACGACCGGGAGCCTAGGTTTATCCCCCTTGTATGCGTGTGTATATAGCTCCTACGAAAAACTCATATTTTCCTGTTTAATATTCATTACTCATCATTGTTCGGAATATTAACCAATTCTTTTTACCTAAGATAGGTGATAATTTTTTTCAGGTTATCTTTCTCAGAAATATACCAATGCAATCTTCTTAAGTTCTCTAATGAGAACTCAACTTTATAGATTATGAAACATGACGCAACAAAACTGTTCGTAGCGATTTAACTGGGAGGAAATTGTATGTAGTCAAATGCAGTAAAATAATTCATGAGAGTAGATTATGGAAGGTCAAAATGGTCTTTCAATCATAATTTTCTCATTCTCTATTTCTCGTAACGACAAAAAATAATAGCCCTACAGCGAATTCGAATACTTCCCGTCAGTCAAGGATTGTTACAATGACCAGAGCGAAAAGAAAAAGAGAAGGAAAAAGGCGTGATGAATACCGGGAGAGGCAATTGGGCTATTCGGCCCGAGTCGGAACCGAGGAGGAGAAAGGGATACGGAAATGTCTGTGTTGTTGCTATTATAGTGCCCGGTATGTGGGAATCCACAGAAAAAGAGGCGAAGGGTTGTTATACAGAAAAAAAGGCGAGTTTTTGGGATCGAGAGAGAAGGGGGAGAGAGGTAAAAGGGATGTAGCAGAGGTAAAGGAGAGAGTGATTCATTGTGAAGGGTGAGGAAGAGCTGGGGGAACGGTGCGAAGAGATGGAAAAAGAGAACCCCGACAAAAAATCCTGTAGAAACGAGAGGTTGGGATTTTTGGGGTGAGAAGATGGGGGAGAACTGGACTTGAAGGAAAAGAGGGGAATGAGGAAGAGAGGGGCGGGAGTGAGGGAGAACGGAGGGGGAGAGAAGGCCGTTCAAAGAAAGAGGAGACACGCAATGGAGGACATAGCCGAAGAGAATAAGACCGTGCTAACCCAGTAAAGGGTGAAGGGAATATATGAAGCGGGTCTCCGGCCTTTCTTTTCGCCTCTACATAGCGCTCCTCAGAAAAATTTTGATGCTCCCCGTTTTCTTTCACAGTTGTGCTTAATTTTATTTCTTCTCGTTTTTTTCGCAGTCAATTTTTTTGGAACTCGTAATTAACCCCGCTCGGCTACTCTTTTTCATTTCCTGAGCCGATTTCTGTTGTATTAATTTTTTATTCCTTCGGATAAAAAGGTGTTGAAAATATTACGAAACGATGAAATGAGGAAGAGATTACCCTATTTATTGTTGTGAAAATCTTCGAAAGGCTCATTACCTCATTTAATTTAGGAGACTAAGAGATTTGAAACATATCGCGGTGAATGTGTTTTAATTAAAATAAAACCAATGATTCAATTGTCTTTCCACGTATAAGTCATACATTTCTTTGGGGATCCCATAAAATGTTTTATCAAACCCTAATCATTACATTAAAAAAACAGGGATCGGTGATTAATTTACAATCTAATTTGAATGGCGGACGCCATACCACTTAATAAAACTCCTTAGAAGACATTCAAATTTCTTTTTTCTACCGCCACACATTTCGAAGTAAAAATGTTTTCCCCGCATATTTAATGTATTCCTTAATCAGCACTAACAATAATCCCCTCCCCCATCATATTTTAATTATTGGTTTTTGCAGACACAAAGACGCAAAAAAGTTAACAGAAACATTAGATGCCAGATATACGTACTACTTAATTTTCTTAAGATCGCTATTTTCACATCCTTCCTCAACTCTTTCCTTAGGAAGAGATAGGATCCGATTGCAGCCCTCTTTAACTTTCTTAAAGTGCATCAAATAAATATGGACGGAGCGTGCATTAAGCGACACGCAAGCAGTCGTTCCGTCTCTCTAAGCAGAGGAAGAGAGTGAGGGATAGAGGGGGAGAGAAGAATCAGGCTGCAAAAATTGTCGAAGAAACTAGTGCGTAAGGAAACAGTGGAGTTAAATTAAGCAAACAAGAGCTCCTTCCGCTGCTCAGAGACTGCTAAGGCCAGGGCGAACAATCGCTTCACTTTCTCCTCGGATTTTCATTGTTCTAAAGACTCGGAGTCGCACGCGTGACTGACTTCTACGTAGCTCTGTCCACTTCGCGTTATCTTGAACCGTCTAATAAAATATTTCCAATTTTAGCGTTAAAGATAGAGAGCGAGGGAATCAAGATAAAAACTACGGAGGTCCCTTTCCCTTTTAATGCATTATAAATGAGCAAATTTAAAACTTGACTTTCTAAAAACAGAGGGATAATAAGTTGATAATTCCCTTAGCAAATTGTTCTGAATATTAGAACTTCATATATTCATTCATTCATATTAAATTCTGTCAGTTTGCTGCTGCTGAATAGCACAATTGAAATAAATGAATAAGGCCGCCATATGGATATCATTCAAATTAGACTATCATTAAACTAGCTAGGGTTTTCTAAGAGGTTGTCACGGTTATTTTAAAAACTTTGGTCGATGGTACTCTAACTTGAATATCCTTAAAAAAACAATATATAAAGATTATTATAATGGCCAACAGCATGTAACAATTTAGAACCTTGGCGAGAAAATATAAATAGATAATTTGAAAAACTTTAAAATTTTCTCTATTTCTGAAGAAATTCAACATTTAATATCCATCAAATTATATATTTTATTTAAAATTTTATCCTATTACCGCGATAGCATTCACATCGTTAGTTGTCTTTACAGTTATGAATAGGCCTTAAAGCCTCCTCTTTCAAAACTTGAAAAGTTAGAAAATCTCCTACTCCCTAGGTTTAAACAAACTATTGGTTCATTCTACCCCAGTTTCTCCCACCACATCCTTTTTATATCCTACGCTTCACGGCATAAGGGTTTTCTATTGTGGCACTATACGAAGCACCTCGCCTCTCTCCCGAAGGGGTTTGGTGGAGAAAGAGACGAGAGGCGGGGGCGTGGTGAGTTGTTGGAAAACGGAAGAGAGGCGGTGACCGCCATAGCTGAGGGATGAGATGGTTAAGACTTTCACCCTCACAAACTTACCTTTCAGTCTGGAAGGCGGCGGGGCGTGGGAGGCCATCCAGGCGGATAGGCGGAAACCGGCGAGTATGCGGACGGGGGAGGAGGGGAGGGGACTTAAGGCGGGAAGAGTGGTTAGGACAGAATACATGAGGATACGGACATAGTTCGGTTGCGTCGAGAGAGGGATTTTTTCGGAAAGAGATCTAAAGTAACCCTGACAAAAGGGAAGACGTTCACAGACATAATCGTGATTATAATGGAACGTCTTGACGCGACGCAAAAGTGACGATAAATACCGATTTGGGTAGGATTTTCGGGTATCCTTTTTAACCTAACCCATTTTTTACCGCGGTAATCTCTTCAGGGTCTTTAATGCGGGCATTTTTCTTTTAACCAATAGCGCAGAAACGTTTTTCATCCATCAGAGTGACAGAATTTCGGTGGAAGATATATTTGATGCGGATGGTTGAAAGAAAAAGAACATACGCGCCATAGCCTGCCTAGCTGAGAAGACTTCCACAGACAGATTTCTTTAGTTAAGCTCACGGGATCAGAAGGAATTTGTGATTTTTTACATTTTTGTTAGAAAAAATAAATCCCTGAATCTGCCTGAATAGTTGGGCGATAGTTCTGCACAACTCATGACATTAGCCTTTTCTTGTTTAACCATCCATAAAATGACACAATGATACAGAACTGAACTAAACTAATAATTGCGCTCACAAAATCTATTCATTTATATAGTCTATTAACCCGATTTTAAGTGCTTCAAATGATGTTCACTTATTTATAGAAGCGTTCACGGTACACAGTAAATTATCTGTAATGTGAAAATCTTTAGTTATTCTGCGATTCCTATGAAAACAAAAATTCGGTTATGAAACAATTCCGAATGAAAATGCATATTTTTATTTAAGAGTAAAATATTCTCTCGTTATGTAACAACAACCATATATGATAAAATGTTGACACCTTATGTGCAAAAAGTTTCCATTCAACTTCAAACAAAACTTAAATAACGCAACATAACTCACGTGATAATCCGATAATTACTTTTGCCTGCGGTCCGTCATCAATACCCTTTCTTTTAAGTTTCCTCCGCAACTCGAGGACGTCGGGAGACAATAAACATACCATCAGCACCGCCCCATTCTGATCCCCTTCACCACGCTACTTTTCAACCCCTTACTCATTCACTCCGTGTCCGCCTCATTTGTCTGACCTCTTCTCTATAACGCCAGCTTAAGAAAAGGAAAACAAGGACAAGGGACGAACAACAAACCCATTTTTAGACTCGTTCATGTATGCATCCGTTCGCTTTGTTCCTTTTACCTCCCACAAAAGAGATACTTCTTTGTCGAAAGCCACGTGACTGGGGTGGTAAATGATGCAATACGGAAAATTTAGAACGATTACTGTGAGGCAGATAGTGAGAAACACATAGAAGAGAGGGTTGTAGGAGACTAGACTGCAGAGAGTGAGAGATATTTATTAGGGAAGATAGGAATTATCGACGTGGGAGACGGGTTGGAGGAGGATTGAGGAAAAAGACGAAGGACGAACGAGGCAGCGTCGGTTGGATGGAGAACGTCATATTGGAGGGAAGGTCGAGAAGGAAGAATCCCAAGGGCAGGGTCATGGCAGCGACGAAAGCCGTGAAAAGTGAAGAACATGAAAGTTAGGATGCAAAAACAAGACGAGTAAATAAATTCCTGACAAATGAAGGGGATGGTGGAGAAATACGGATTATTTCAATACTCTACCGATGTAATCGTCGTGAGTGAAAAAAAAAATTAATTAAAAAAAAGGTTTTTTAAAAAAATAACTTTTATATTATTCACTAAATAGGAAAAAATAAATTTTTATTTATTTATCGATCGTGAGTTCGGCTGGTAAGGAGGAACAAAATTTACAATTTCAGTGGAATAAATTCCTTCTTGCTCAACAATGCTGATTTACTAAACTTTATTTAGAACTTTTGTAAAAGTTATATATTGCCTTACAGGTTTTATTATCTTGCGCCATATAACTTTTACAAAGTTCTAAATAAAGTTTAGTAAATCAACATTGTTGAGCAAGAAGGAATTTATTCCACTGAAATTGTTGTAAAATTTGTTCCTCCTTACCAGCCAAACTCACGATCGATAAATAAATAAAAATTTATTTTTTCCTTTTTAGTGCATAATATAAAAGTTATTTTTTTTAAAAAACCTTTTTTTAATTAAGTTTTTTTCTTTTTAGTCTCAAGCAATGAAATTTCACATTCTTCCATGGTTTCTATAGGTAAGGGTGTTAAATTACAAATTTTATCTCTAACTAATTGTTGATGTAACTAAAAATGTTAACATTCACCATTCAAACCCTCTAAACCAGTATGACGTAGCATAATTAAAAGTGTAAGTACGTTAAAAACTCTGTAACAACCCGAAACAAACGAATGAAGACAACCGAGTTACTACATTTACGAGTGTCGGTATACTTAACTATACGTAAGAAATCGTTGCTCTATCCCTTACTGGTTATTAATTATATTAGAAAAAGTCTCAAACTATAAAACTGTTTACTTTGTAGAAATATACGATGTAATAAACAAACAGTTCCTCAATGTTTTAATAGTTGAACTATGCTGTGTGTACCTCGCCATCTATCGCCCATCTGAGCAAGCTCAGATTTTTCGATTATCAGCTAGATGCCAGACAAAGAGGAAAAGTAAAAATTACAAGTAATTGTCGTTTTAATAGGATATATTACTTATTCTGAATTATTAAAATAGTAAATAATTAATCCCTATCTCATTAGTCGCGTCGGAAGCGTCACAGGATGTAGTTGCACCGTTCCCGTGGGCTGCTATGGTGATACAAGCGTTCATGAATGTGCCACAAACCGCTATATATACAGATTACAAACCGATATATATACCTATATATATATATATCGAGTGAAGTTAATATAAAAGTTATTAAAAAGAGGTTAACCTCTCGCCTAGAATGAGAAAAAGAGTTATAACGCAGGATCGATAGCCAACGAACTTCGACCTGAGCATGACGATGGTTTTGTTCCTTATCTTTCTGGCGATGGCTCTCAAGTGTTGACGTATATGAATGACTGAGATTTATTTTTGACGGAAAAGCAGTTTTGAAAGAATTACAGCCATCCATTCGGTTCTGAGTGCCAGCCGCTCAGTATGTCAAGTTTGAAGTCCTATATTTTCACACACTCGCTAACGGATTTTCTTAACAAATAAGGTCAAAATAAAGTAAATAAAGAACTTACTCAAATCCAGTTTTTTTGAGAGTGAGATATTTACAAAGTTACATTATGTTTCATTATAGAGGAACTATAACAAGCTATTTATTTTCTATATTAAGTTGCGCAATTTTTTTCTATCGTTTAAATAATTTAACGTGGGTTGTTAATAAAAATTTTTTCGTTGCATTTTTCAATACATTCAAAACTTGGCATTAGAGCAATATTATTATGAATAATACTAGTAAAATTGGTTGATGTTTGATAAATCAATTTTGCCAACCAAATTTCTCTCCTACCCGCATATTGTAATATTTTTCAAATGCGGTTTTATGATTTGGTAAAAAATGCATAAAATAATTATATTTATAACTATTAGTGTAAAATCCCGTCAATATGACGGGCTATCTTTAGTTAAATTTAAAATAATTGCCTCTCTCCCTCCCTCCCTCTTCCTCACCCCCTCCCTCTCTCTCGTATTAAAAGCATTGAAAGCACGCTTACACCCATAAGGATTGAAATAACAATAGGATTTCGAGGTCTAACAGTTTAATTGGTAGGCAAGACAACATCCCATTAAAATTGCAAGGTTTCTCCAAAATATGTTAATTAAACGTTTAACATGGGCGATTTCGAACTGTAGGCGGAAAACTATGAAAAGAATAAGAAAATATATTTTTCTTCAAAATGGTTCAGATCCGAAGATCGTAGGTTAATTCTTTCTAATTTTAATCTAAAAAAGAATGAAAGCCTGCACGTCGAAAAGTCGATTGTAAATGCGTAAGGTTTTATATGGTAATAAAGCGTTACCAAGAAAATACAAAATACAGATAGTGGATATTATTATAAGTAGATTATAATTATGAAATATAAGCCTGTATATACAATTTTTCTATGAAGGTTTATAATTTTCGGTAAAATTCAGAAATTATCATTTTTAAATGAAAATGTCTCAGCAAGTAAACACAACTAAAGGGTTATTTAACCGCTTATGTAAAGAGTACGTCCTAATTGGTCAATAGGGACCAATTTAAAATTCGCTCGGCAACTTTTAATGTAGGTACTTTTTCCATAGATAAAAATCAGCCGAGGTCAATGATGTGAAAGATGCAGACGGACATCTACATACCTATATATCTTCATTCCATGCGCTACGTTTAAAGAACGCAAAAACGAAATTGCAAAACGAAAAACGAAGAAGAACAAACATTTGTGTAACGTTCTCGTTGGATTTCCATTAAAATTTTACTACCTCGTAGGCACTGTATCTTTATATCTGTACTTATTTTTTTTTAAACATCATGTGCTAAATTTAAAGAATTTTCACGCGGATTAAGTCGCCCGTCGGTAACTTATCTCGCAATACACCACTTCGGGTCCAGATCACTATATAAATTGCAATGCAAACGGATTGTAACCGACTGGGGCACATGATCCTCCTCACTCCTCATGCATCGTATTCCGTCGACCGGTTTCCTTTGAGGTTGTAGTGCTGACGTCGGTTCCAGTTACACGCAAGCAGCAGTACCTCTCTCTCCCTATTTCTCTTCTCTCCCTCCCTCTCTTATGGATGACGGGTTAAAATTAAATACTCTTACGGAGGGTGATTAACAAAAGAATTCCTACCTCTCTGCCGGAGGGAAAATAAGGAGATTAATTGTTAAAATACACTTCGGTATAGTGCTTCGAGTCCAATTAAAACGCCGCTTACCGCGCAACGACGGACGCAAAGCGCAGGTTGAAACTTTGATGCCGCTTCGTTCTACTCGGCGCGGAGATATTTATTACGGTTTCGCTTGTCGTTCAAGCGCGTAGCTTTACTCGGCTGAAAATTTTGTTCGCTCCATTCACCGTTATTACCCACGATGTGAGTCAAATTAGCATTGATGTTAATGACCTATCGGAAAATTTTAGTACACATTTACACCGATTTGTAAGCTTGCAAAAATTGGTTTTAGACAAATTAAGCAATTAGTGCAACCGCCCTATTGGATTGTTATACTTTTATTTTAAATTAAAACCAAAAATATAAAAACATTCATTAAACAGTTTTAGGTACTATCCTGTTATCTCCCCCCAAAGGGTATTTCAATGTTATAACGACTTGGTTGACATTGTTATAATGCATTATTATAATTTGCCAAATAATGAAGAAGATGCGGTAGCTTTCCTAACCCATGACTGATTGGCCGGTCTCGACATTTACAAACCCAATCACCGGACAACGGGGAGGGATACTTTGGTTCCGGGCGAGGCGAAATATAACAAAGCGAGCCGAATGCTCGTCAATATATCCTTCCATTTGCGGCGCAACAGTCAAGAGGATATAACACTGAAAGGACATATTGACGAGCCTTCGGCTCGCTTTGTTTTAATGGGTAGTCGTCTCCGGGCGCTACCGCACCCTTCGCCTCGCCCGGAACCAAAGTATCCCTCCCCGTTGTCCGGTGAGTCGGTTTGTAAATGTCGAGACCGGCCAATCAGTCATGGGAAGGATATTTAACGTTTCCTTAGCGATCTTAAAAATTAATAATTTTTTGGGGGGAGATAACAGGATAGTACCCAGTTTTAACTTTACTACTTAATAAAGCTGCTTCAAGTAAAGATTTTTTTTGCTAAATGATAACACATTATAATTAATTTCAAGTGTTGGATAATCTTTGAAGCAAGATTATAAACAGAAACGAGATATTTCATTATAGTAAGTATCAATGTCATTCTTTCAAAATTTATGGTTTATTTGTTAATCTTTCATTTATATCAGACATCAGTTTTAATAACTGAAGGTTATAGTCTGAAATTTTTCGTCTCAAGACTCGAAATCGAATATTATTGTGAAATATTTAAAATTAAAAACTCAAAGTTATAAAATAACAGGAACAACGTAGAAGTAAGAATTTTCGAAATAAAACCTTAAAATATCAACTGTAAATGGCGTAAAAACTTCCAAGAGCGTGATTTTACCACATATATCGACTGAAAACAAGCAAAAGATCAAACGACACAGCACCAAATCCGCTATAATAGACTCCCAAGAAGCGAGGAGAAGATCGGATACAAAGCAGGAGTGCTCTATGGGCAATACCGAAAATGACTGTGATTCGGCAAAATTATGGTGATGATGAAAGCTACTACGTATGTGAAGACGACCATGAATCGCGTCTACTTTCCAGTGACGCAACATCCTCCTCCGACAAGCCTCGAAGAGAGTTGGAGACCAAAAAAATAGTAGGACAACACCCCGCAATCATCGTATTATTTAACCGTGTATGATGAGACAAAACGTCACTGTCCACGCACGTTCAACATGAGCCGCGCCTATGTTTGGAGGAGGGAAGAAGTAGGTGTCTGGGCAGCCAGGCAGCGAAGGAAGAGAGATAAGGGTTGAGGGAAAGGGAAGTGTAGAAAGAGAAAGATAAAAGACATAAAATGGGGAGTAAGAAATAACCCAGAGGAAATGAGTTTTGTTTACGAAAGCAGAAAAATGAGATTTTCAAGATGAGGAGTTCGTATCACTGGACTGCGGGTCCTTGACCCATGCACTGATTTTCTTCATTCAAGAGCAGCGGAGATATATTTAGAGAGCATTTAACACGTACGTTACCTTTAAGCCAGATATTATTTTTTATGCCCAGACGCTAATGAAAACTTCCCTACTGAACTTAGCTAAGCCCATCACTATGAACCTGAAGAAATACTGTTGGCGAAGAAAAGTCTATGGAATGGAATCATATATGATTAGCTTCTCGCTTCCATATTTGAAGTCAAAATTTCCATCTTTCTAGTTAATTCAAAGATAAAGACTAGTTAATTTTCTATACGCTAGTAATTTTTCAGGAATTTAGTGCTACTAAAGTACTTACGCCAACTTTTTTTAGTACAATGACCAGCGTATATTCCATATGAAATGAGCATTTGAACCTACGGCCTTAATATTTCTAAAATACATAACAAACCTCTAGAAGTAGGTGGGCTTCGTTATAGACGTGACACATTCTTAAAATCGGTCTCGGAATCTAAACAGAAAATGAGAATAAACCGCTAAATTAACGCCTGAAAATTTATGGTTTCGCCTTTAAATACAAAAATCATCAAGTTATAGTATATTAAATAAATTGAGAAATTTTAGAAAAACGTTTCTTTTTACTTGATATACATATAAGTGTGTGCAAATAGTGGACTATAGGTTTAAGTCGTATGAATAATGATAACTTTTTCTATAGAAATAATAAATAAATAAATAAAGTTGATTCTAACGTATTCATATTTACAAAATGTCAACATTCCCACTATGAGGATCGCCGAAAAATAAATGCTTTAATTGAGGCAAATTACCAAATTTTAGATTAAATCTAAAACATTTTACAAGCGCACGTACGAGTGGTTGGAATAAACCTTGGAAATAATGTTACGTGTGTTATAATAATGAGTTAAAGCAGCAGCCACGATAACTCTAATAAAAATTGTTAGTAACTTATGTAGGCACATTATCATTTTCACAGACGTGGCACTGATGAAAATATCTCAAATAGTAACAAATATTCACGAAAAGCACGAATTTCGTGCAGGGATACACTGTGAGGAAACACAACTATTCAGGTAATAACAACTGGAATAAAGAGCTAAAGACGGTGAACGCTAATTGCATTTTCAGATAATATAAATGAGGATGTTTACGGCGCAATTCGACTCAAGAAAAGGTGGTACGGTAAGAGTAGCGAGGAATGGAACGATAAGACTGAAAGACGAAGGAGATGACGATGAAAAAGCGGAACACGCTAAGAAGACGGAAGGAGAAAGAGGCACGGAGGCGGGAGGGAAACCATGAAAGCAAGATCCTTTCGAAGGCGGATCTTGGGTTGGAAGAAATGAGGTCACGGGGACGGAAGGGGGTGAGGTGCGTCGAGGGTAGGGGAGACGGGAGGGAGGAGAAGAAAGGGTTGGAGGAGAAAACTACATTGGTAGGGTAAGCGAAAGAATGGTAACGGCAGAGGGTGTGAGGGAAGAAATACCTGCTGGGTGGATGAGTGAGGTGAAAGAGGGTAAGGGAAGGGCGGCAGAGACTAAGAACGGGGGAAGATGGACTGGGATAGCCGACTAAAGTAAGGACAGGGTGGTGTGGAAGAATTAGTGAGTTGGGAAAGGGTACGTCGGTAAGGCTGAGAAAGGAGGAGCATGGAAGAGGACGAAGGAAGACACGATGGGAAGAAATGAGATGGGAAAAGAAAGGTATGAGTGCGTACGCGTTTGTGTGTGGAGACAGGGAGGCAGTGAAAAGGGAAAGAGGTTAGAAAGATAAGGAAAGAGGGAGAGGATGGAAAAGTGTCTGGAGGAGCTAAGCGGAATGGAGGGCCCGGGAGAGGAAGAATAGCTATGAAAGGTTCGAGCAGTGGTACGGGTGGTGTTTAATGAATGATTTAGTGATGCCTTAAAGCGAGGCTCGAAAAAATTCACCATGCCATGCAGGGCGATGGTCTGGAGGTGATAAGATGCTGAGGAGCGATGCACGTTTCGTGAAAGCAAGGGAAATGTCGCTTTTCAGGAAAACTGGCGCTGCTTTAGTATAGTATATTTTCTCGATACCAAAGATTTAAGATAAAAGAAAATGTTGTAAGGAGCTACGAGGGTAGAATGAAAATATAAGAACGACTCGGATGATATGTTTAAAGAATATATTGCGTGAATTTCCCTGGTTTTATGGAAATGGAGTTTAAGAATAAGGTTACGAATTTGTGTAGTATTTGATAAACATGGAATATTATCGAAATATATAATGCATGAAAGTGGACATTTTTATTGTGTAATAACTTTGAGTGAAATGTGTTTTTTTTATACTATTTCAACAAGAAACGTAAAAGTGTATTGCATCAAATACTTCATAGTTTCGCTTGATGTTAAATAAAAATAAAATAAAAAATGAATATATACACCAGACATCCGCAACGGTTAACATTGCTAAATGTCAATAATTAATAAATATTAATTTAGAAATAGATTCCGAAATAATTACCATATTTTAAATTGCAACTAAGACACTAAATAGAGAAAAAGATAAAAATGGCCAAATATATTCGGAATTATTGGAGGAAAAATTGGCTATGCTGAAACCACTATGGTCTCAAATTGTGTTATTTGCAACCTAAATGAATAAATTGTGCGAAAGCTCTTTTCTAAGGGATACGGAATCAAATTCGTCAATAATCTTGAAGGAAAAATGGTTGGAAAATCGATGATTATTAACACGCAAGCATTGAAAAACGCGTATACTGTTTGACTTTGAAAACCGTTTAAATGCACCAGAGGCTGAATGTGCTGAGAAAGACGGGATTTAATTATGCACAAGTTAACAAAAGATGAAGTCAAATAAAAGTCCAATCAAATAAACTTATATTATTTATGGTGAGACGTGTTGTGAGGGAAAAATGGAATCAATGGCTGCTTAAAACCATTAGATCTATACCAGGGGCGTAGCCAGAAACTACTTAGGGGGGGTCCAAGTTTTTGAGCCCCCCCCCCCCCCCCCCCCCCCACCCCAAAAAATATATATTGAATAATCTTTTGATATTTAAAGTTCCGAATATACTGACATTTTACTTTGATATAAATTCAGTACACAGGGTCACAGGAATATGAAATATATATTACTTCATTTTAACATTGATACAAGGCGAGTAAATTAATTTTGGTTTTGTAATACGCTCCCTTTTTTATAATTTAATAACACATATCTTATATGTACGAGTTTAAATATTACTTTCTTTTTTATTATTATATTTGTAGAGTGGGTTTTAAATACCTAAGGGGGGGGGGGGGGGTCCGGACCCCACGGACACCCCCCTTGGCTACGCCAATGATCTATACACTAAAATAGAGATTTTTTGAGGGCGTAACAAGGACAGAAAACAAATCCAATTAAGGAGTATAAAGTGGACAAAATTATAAGAATATCATGAGTCAATCAGTAGAAAATAGTTATTTTAAGTTTTATTTACTCACTACATTTTGAGTGAGACACTTCCTAACATCATACAATTTCCTGAAGAAGCGTTAGAAAACAAATTTCTTCGCAAATCGTTTCGTTGAAAACTCAACCTATTTCTCCATAGAGACCGTGCGCTCCTTCAAATCACCAAAACCGGAAGCTAAACAACATTTTTCCCATGAATAATTACCACCCTAATTGTTTCACGTAACGCTCTTATTCCATTCCATTGTAATCAGCCGCGCGAACTTACACAATAAGTCCTCCTTTTCGAATGAGCGTGAGAATGCCGGAAATATACCAAACTGGATGCGTAATATGTGTAAGCCTTGAGAAAGGAACGGGATCGGAGAAGTGTGTCCATAGAGTGTCTATCGCAGTAAATTATTAACTCGGAGCAGTGTATACCGATTCACATTCACTCATTAACCTAAATTCGGTGCGAAATTCGCTTCAAATATGGGAAACGACTTAGAGAAAGTAGTACAAAAAAGATCGATATAGGAATAACAAGTTAGGAAAGTGTACAACGTATTACAAATGGGCGCGTTTCGTGCAATGGAGTATTAGAAAGAAATTATATACCTGCACGTAAGGGAAATAGCGTTTTAAGTTCTTTTCTTCATCATGTTTCGTTTTAGTTTCAATTGCAAGCCATTTATTTCTTCCACAACCATAGGTACAGTACAATCAACGACCAAATCAAAAAACAATACCATCAACAACAACCAAATCAATAACAACTAACATAAATAAATATGTAACTAACATAAACAAATATGTACCTCCTATAACACCTCTTAGAGTGATTAATTCCTGTGTAAATGTGAGTCTCTAGACGTAATATCTGATACCTCTGGATTCCCCGAAAAAAAAAGTTTCATATATTACCTAATCTCTACGCAAAACGTACGAGAAAATAAGTCGTAATAAATAACGAACTATAAATATCTATGCACTTTTTAACTATTTTCCCATGATAGATAAGATGAAAGCAAAGTTTATTTTTTAATTAGGATTAAACGAGCTCTAAATAGTATTTAAGATGTTTTATAATTAGCCTCGTGCAGTTTTAAGCCTTAAAGGATTTGATAAAACGAAAGGAAAATATTTTTCATATCAAATACAAACCATTTAAATTCAACCCAATGTATGAATTTAAAACTTGTGGAATTTATTATGTTGCTACAGGTAATTATCACAAGGACTATAAACCAAATGGAATTATAAATACAGAGAGTGACCCATCTCTACTAGATGTTGTTGGTAACCGCTACCTCATTCTCCAATAAGGTCATTTAATCAGTGTCACAATTGCGCAAAACAAATATTTCCTCGTTTAAATTTAAAAGACGTTGAAGACGTCTTTTGGTATTAATCTACTAAGGTGGCTTCATTACCGTGGTATGTATGCCGTCAGTACCAAATTAATAAAATGCTAAATTTGTATCGGATTTCAATACTTTCTTGCCTTTGGGTAATAGGATTAACAAATATATATTTTTATTCGGGACGGATTAATGAACACAGAATCTTAAATCTTCATTACCATGCATGTTACGGTAATGAAGTTATATTTTTATACACTTTTACTTAACTTCCCATAGTATATTTATTTGTCACATATCAACACGCTATAAAAATGCGAATAACTCAAGAAAGAATCGAGATGGGAAGTCTAAATTTGGCCGGAATGCTAGTTTCACATATTTTAAGGTGATGACGAAATAAATATCAAAGAAAGTCTTGGGTTCGACTCCAAGGAAGACATTTCCATTTTCCATAAGGTGAAACATAAAAATCGGCTTTTCGACGTGCAGGTTTTCGTTCCTTTTTAGATTAAAATTAGAAAGAATTTACCTACGATCTTCGCATATGAACCACTTTGAAGAAAACATTATAAAGTTTCTTATTCTGCTCATCTTTTTCCGCCTACAGTTCGAAATCGTTCGATTTAAACGTTTAATTCACACAGTTAAAGGGATGTTGCCTTGGCTACCAATTCCATTGTTAGATCTCGATATCATATTGTTATTTCAATCAATATGTATATATACGTACTTTGAATGCTTTTCATACGAGAGAGAGGGAGACAGAGAAGGAAGACGAGGGAAATTATTTCCATAGCAACCAAAGTAAACAACATTCGTAAATTATTATATTGAATATACATTCATCTCTTTCGTGGAAGAATATACGCAATTGTTTTAAGTTTAAGTTATAATCGTTCTCACTTCGGAAATTTCGGTATGATAACATAATTTTGAGTTTCATACTCTCACGTCGTCTGAAGTTTTGTTAAATCAAAAATATTATTAAGTGAAAAGTTCATCAGTCAGATAAAATGTAAATTTTTCATTACGCATTTGTCCTGCATTGCAACAATTATTCTAAATTTATTAAATTCTATATTCCATAATAATTTCTCATGCATGTAAAAAACGCATTATTAATAAGTTATAAGACGAAAAATAAAATTAAGTAAAAAAACATTTTTAGTGCATCTAGTTTCTATAACCTATTGGAGATATCTGAGACAAGTATTATTTAAGTGTTTATTATTGATTTTTTCATCCATAAAACGAGCACGATAATTCTCTGTTGAAGAGCGGGGTAAACAAACAAACTGATAGAGGTTCACTGACTATCGTTTACGCCAGGGGCCACATCCGGCTCGCGAAACTTTGGTGAAGATCTGGTCTGTGATATTTACTACAGATAATTTTGTACATTTAAGGTCGATTGTTGCCATAACACATTGCCTGGCGAAGTTTTCATGCTGAAAAATGGTTCAAACTTTATTTTCAGTTTAAAAATCGCAAATAATCCCTTGAGTAAAGAGTAAATTCCGATATAAACTCTAATCCGGCCAGCCGGGGCACTCGTGACTCTAATACGGCTCGCCAAAGAATTCGAATATATTAATGCGGCCCGCCACGTAACAAGGTTACACGCCCCTGGAGTACATTAAAAGATGGGTGCATAATTGAATCCATTAAGTATTCACCAAAAAACAAATTTTCCTAAATTCTCGTATCCATCATAAAAATAAAGATGGAAATTTAAAAAAAGGGTAAATATTTTTCGTTAATATATCGTTCTGGAAAGCAAGCCTTCCCAAAACTGAACTTTACCAAAAACATAACTCGCAGTGAGAGATCAGAAAGTCATTAATAGATTCCGAAAACAAAATCCAACTCTTCTAAGCCTTAATTTTTGCGATCTTTAATCTTTCTCCATTTTCCTCCCACCTATTTATTTGCATTGATCGAAACTGAAGAAAATTACTCCTTATAAAGACAGACGTTTTCTTTTTTACCATTCGATTTCTCCCTAGAAGACGGCGATAAGGGCAAAGTAACTGGAATTCTAAGAAACTCAGTGAGAGAGAGAAGAAAGAGCCAAGGCATGTGAGTGCGTGTAGAGTAATGCTCTCTCAAGAGAGTAAGAGAAGTAGAAAGAAAGAGGGAAGTTGGTTCATGGTAGAGGTTAATGCAGAGACGTCAATCCTTAATAGGCGTAACTGCCACCTCAGGCGCTTTGACGTCCCACAAATCGTCTTTGCCCATTACAAGAGCTGTTCGTGAAAGATTGTGGCAGAACCTGATCATTGACCGGCAGTGAGTTCATTCGACGAATCGACATCTCCACTACAGCGGCAGAGCGATTGGATGCTCTCTCTCGATTACTAGCGCGAGAAAACAAATGAACATCTCGTCTAGATAAGAAATTCCCGAAAGATGTTTAATTCTGCGACGGATAAGTTATACAAATAAAATTATTTTGCTGTTAATGAAAAAATAACTAGGGGAAATTCATGATACACACCTAAATACCTGCTCAAAACTGATAAACATAAAAAGAAAACAAATCACAGAATATAATAAAACCATTTCGGAGACAAATAAACACATAATAAAAGTTGAGTTGTAAATTACACAAGGGGTTTTGTCTCTGGCTCCTTACGAGGGGGAGGGGGGCTGGCTTTTTATTTCAAAAGAATTAACTAATTTTTTGTTAATTTTATTGCGAAACATGGCAATTATTGTATTTAACGTCCATAGGAACCCAAATCCTATTCTTTTGGATGATGTTGAGTTCAGGGGCCATGTGATTGCTGCGCGAACAAACTTCCTGGTCTATTTTGATTTCTTCTTCTTGCATCAGATAATTTTCTCCGTCTCCTAATAGAAGATGTATTTGCTGCATAGTTTTCCTTGACACGAATTTATCGGAGTTTTAAATAAGGAAGTTTTTTTCTCACACTTGAAGCAATGTTAAAATTACGCCTGGGCCTCCAATATCACGGATTCTCTAATAACACGGTTTTTCAATATGAAAAATACCTTCGCTTAGGTTAGGGATGCTCAAAAGATATTATCCAAGTTACTGTAATCGTTACTGATTTTGTTTAGAAGTTTCTTAGAGTGGTCGTTCATTTGTTTTATATTTAGATGAAAGTTTTCTCAAAACTATTCAATCGATTCTTATGCTTTATAGGTCCGTGTTATTTTAAATTAAGTGCAAATGTACTGAAAATCCGATACCAACGATGTAAGTAACGCTAGTAACTTTTCTGAAAAGTTTAAAGTACGGAAAACTCGAATATAAACAAAATCTGAAAAAATAAGAATTGGATAACAGAAACGACGATAAGAATTTCCATTATTTTCCGTATGAAACAGTGCAAATCTTGCGTGGAATCTTCAATTATAAGACATTTGTAAACGTTAAAAAGCACACTTTTACCCATCAGATTCCTGCCGATTACATATTAATCAAATGTAAAAACTAAAAGTCCTTGGAATCGAACTCGGGTCTTTGTTTTACATGGCGAATGGTCAAAATAATGATACTTCTAGAATTTAGCTAGAGATAATAAATCGACCGATAATGGGTCTACAGAAAAGAAAAGCGGGAATTTCGAGTTGGGCACGGAAGGATTATATCACAAAAAGTCGGGCAGTGACGGATAGAATCACCTAATAGCTCGAACGAGGTCAATGAGAAGCAGTATAAGCAGTTTGAATGTGGATTTCAGGAAATAAAACAGAGAATTTACAAGACAAAAGCAAAATATTCCCAACTGGAGGATGGCGGCGGTTTGTGTTATTTTAGATGTATTATGCGCGCACACATATGTACATTTACAAGAAATTATTTTTCAAGCTCCTTGGTACACACTTCCATGTCGGAAATGATCTTTAACAAAGGATAATTCAAACAAATCTTAATAAAAAAGACGTGTACTTTGGGAAATAATGTACGGACAGGCTGAATGCGAATTTTCTGGATCATTTTACATGTTCTATGAGAAGAGAGCAGAAAATCCTTCTAGACTCAGATGCTTTATCGGACCAATGACGCTATATTGTGACCCACTCCCAATCCGATCGAGACTCAAAATTCATCGCGAAATCGATAGGATTAAGAAGATGGGGGAAGAGAGGAGTAGGAGGAGAAGTAATCTGGTTCTGGGATCCAGCGCGACCGGTTGGCACAATTACCGCCATACCCGCGAACCACCCGCAAGAGATGAGGAGAATGCGTGCGCACCCGCACGAAATAGCTTAAGATCGAGTAATGCAAAAGTGGCCGGAAAGATACCCTTTTTCAGCGGTTCGATAGGAAATCGGATCCACGCATTTTTTTTTCGGAGCGATGAATTCATGATTTCAGGGAGATGAGAACGTCTTGGCGCATTGCGATCGTGTGTTCATTCGGTCACGCGGAAAAATCTGAGTGACTCATGCATAGTAAACTGTAATATTCATCGAAATTTTTATCACGCGTCGAAACGCATTTATATTCTAAAGCCGCGTACATTCGAGTCGTACCGGTCGTAACACTTGCTGAAACGCGAATGTAAAATTGTATATCTCTCTATACATTAAACTCATAGTCGGTCGGTAGCCTAATCAAGTGACGAAAACTACTTATAGCTCAAAAACATTTCGTTCTTTTTCGATCAAACCCCCAGGAGTTACTTGGCCTTACCCCTTTTAAATTATAAGCTGCTCACCGTCCTCATTAAAGTCATTGGTTCGTTTCTATGTGTTTCTCCGGTTAACAGGGGGATGAGTGTATCACAATAATCATTTTCATTTTTAAATTACTAATAATCATCGCAGAATTCCGAAACTTGGAACGACGAACGCCTAACACAAAGACAGTTCACTTTCCTGCTGTATTTTTTTGAATCTGCGTCGAATCGAACTAGAAATTCATTTTTAGCACGAAAGTTTCACGCATTTTTACGTAAAAATCCTTCGTTGTCTATGTGATTTTGTTCGTTACCGGTTTCGTGTAATTGCGTATGATTAGCTAGGATTATGAATTCACGTCGCATCTGTCCAAATATTGACGAAATATTGTCGTTATTTTGAATTTTAAATAATACCTTGGTAACGATAAACAATACGACAGTAACGAAAATAAATATTTTATCGTTCATTGATTTTGTACTAATAATGTTCCTAAGTCAGATATCTCTCTACGTATTAAATTCATAGTCAGTCGGCAAACCTTTAATTGTCAAAGAAATTAATGTGATAGGAAACGCGTCGTCCACTAAGGGAAAGTCCGAAAATGGGGCTAGATATAATTTTCTACCTGAATATGTGCCGAAAGGGGCTTCAGTGGTGCATATGGACAGCGGACGATTTCGCCTCGCGCAGCGAGGCACGGGGTAGACGCGTGTAGGGGTAGAACCCCTAGTCTACATTAAATTCCTACCGCATTTCATATAGAGAGTACGAAGTTTAAGTTGAATCGTTAACCTTAGAATAACACTATCTTTTATGATTAAATGCACTGATTGTGAGTTAAAATGTTTATTATCGATGGTAGCCAAAGCACTAACGTCAATTACCTAGTATTACCTACTGGGTGACATTTTTGGGGAAAGCTTCATAATTTCTGATGATATGTTTCAATTTAGAATTAAATTGTAATAATTCGTGTAGCTAATGAATGGTGTAGTTTAACGGAAATGTTATTTATATAATTTACAGCTGTTTAAATTTATTAATTATTTTACTGAAGAAAACCAGAAAGTTATGTAAAATGCAAAATGAACATTCTCTAAAAAAACAATATTTCTTTATAAGACATTATTTCCAGCTAATAACTTAATTACATTTATTTCAATATATTGCAGTTGACTGCCAGATTATTAGATACGTATTATTCCACTTATTTAATGCACTTTAAATCAAGTTTTATTCTATGGAAGAATTGTACGATGAAATATTTCATCTTATTTCATATCGCTAGGGAATGCCGTAGAAACCAATTTAAAGTACCCGTTTCACTGGCTCAGGTTCGTGTAAAGAACACATTAACGATGCAGGATTTAAAGTTAATTGTTGAGATATAGGTATATATCGCAATATTTTATGTATATAAGGTATTTTTCAGGAAAAATTTAATGAATAATAGACGTAAAACTAAAACAAACACTATCATCAAGTGATTACAATAACCGCCGGATAATAACTGCTTGTATGAAAGATCATCTGCTATAATTATATTTCTGTTTTCATTTTAAATACCGACCCATACAAGCTAATGATGAATCACGATAATGCCTAGCGTTATAATTTAACATTTTAATATATTATTATATATTTTGAAGGGTGTGTTTGTTGGTTTGTGTGCTTGTTCATGGAACTCCTAAACGATAAAAGCTAGAATAACCAAATTTGCTACGATTCTTCCTTACATCCTAACTTAGTGAATGGTCAAGGTTTGGTCAACCGGGATTAATCAGTGCTGCCAATATAGGGGATTAACTTTTTTCCATAAGATAACACGTATGAATCCATTTCTTGACTTGAAAGGTATTCTTCCTTCAAGTATTAAAATACGTAAATATTGACCTTCTTTTTCGTTTTTGCTTTATTCGACGGATAAAACTCTATACTATCTTATTCCTGCGAAGTTTACATGTTACCTACATGGTCGAAGTTTTCAGAAATACATTATTTGTTTCGAAATTTTGTGCATTTTTCGTACTCTTTCCGGGCGTTGCCAAGGCGGCCATCATTGTTACCTCCGATTCAATTAGCTTCAATGAAGCTTACAAATAGACGAAAGTTTAGCGTTATTCGATTCGCACTTTTGTTTAAGCAACGAAACGATCGATGTTTATGGATAGCAACGTAAATAGATACTGATCATTATTATTCAGGAAGCGTTCATTGATGAAAGTAATTGAACTTTCTTTCGTCTACAGAATACTGTAATCTTACATTTTTGTAAGGAAAATCATTATATTTTACATTATAATGTTTATTAACGTAAATAACCTCACGTATCTGGTGTACATTTACCGGAGTCAGTGTTCAATCATGGACAACTGTACGTTGCTTTTTCACGGGTTTCTTGCTTACAAGACATAAAAGTAAATATTTCAGCGAGGCATAATTACACAAGAAATGAAGCTGTATTTGGCGAAAGTAATATGATAGGAAATAAAATTATCGTTATATTTGAATGCAATAGGCTCGGAAAAGGATTTTTACAAGCAAATATGATTAATTGTTAAGAAAAGCTAATTGTAAGTTAAAATATATATTTTAAAGAGTTTTTATGTTGTGCTGTAGTAGCTTCACTAAATCCGTTGAAATTCAACGGGAAAATCTGCTAGTGGTAAATATTTTATATTGTTGTCTACCCAGTCCCTCTGTCCTACATTTCCTTTATAGTCGAGCCAGACGATTGAGCGATTAACCATAATTTATTGCCTAGATCGCAAAAAAGTGATCGAACCACATTCTATCTACTAAAAAGAATAATAATAGAGATGGAAAGATGACATCAATTTCTCTCTTCGATACTTTGAAAGGAAAATATACATAAGCATCAATTACTTATGGAGATTTTTTTCTTTTTATTTGTAGTTGCAACCGATTTTCTACATAATAAATCAACTCTGCCCTAATCTTAACGTGAATATTCACTATTTTAAAGAAAATATTGAGTAAATAAAACGAAAATTGGAACATTACAAACTTTCCATATTTAAATTGGATATGTATATAAAGAATAGATATTACATGATTTTGATATCATTAAATGATGTTAAGTCTGACCAGTCCATATGTTTCCTTAATATAAAAGGTAATTTCATTGCAATATTAGTGTAATTTAAAAGATTTTAAGTGTTACTGCAGCTTCTACTAAAATACTGATTCAATACCACTCTAGTAATTTATTTCCAATCTTGTGATTGTACGAAGATAAGTTTGTAATGTAATCAATAAATTTGTAACACGTAAACTCGTCAATCCTATACTCCGTATGCCCAACAAATACTTGATTTTCACTTAAAGCAGTCATTTTAATTACTTGAGAAAACGCATATGCCATACGATTTTTTTATTCGAATTTGAAAATTTTGAACAAACTTCCACGTAAATTAATTGTTTAAACTAAGGCACAATAGGCGACGCATGCAAATGGTTTTATTCAAAATACACAAGAGAAATTTAACATGAATTGGCCGTAAATCACCTATGAAAACAAGACGGGCTCATTCGCGATTCTTGGGCGGAAGTGAAACCCTTCCCAAACGGTTTGAATCTCATCGACCTTGACAATGACCCATGACTGGGCGCCTTGTTCGAACTTCGCCCCTGGACATTTCGAGTCCCATCCTCTTACTACGCTTACCCGGCTTCTATTTCCCATTATTACCGTTACGGTTTCCCACGTCCCAGATACCGATTCGGAATAATACGTCGACAACGTTCCAATCGAATTGCCGCGAGGCTCGTCTCCCAAAATGAAACGGGATAAAACGAAATGCAGTAGCGGCGACGATGTTCGTGTCATCGGAGAGGAACGAAAATAAAATGTAAAAAGGAGTGTTACATATACGGGTGTTTATTATATTATATGTAGGCCATTCCATGAAAGATATCGTAAGAAATATGGGTATGAAATGCGTCTTATAAAGTGACACTGTCATTGAAGTCGAAATATAACGTTGGCTCAGAGAGAAAGAAATGAAAGTCTGATGCAACAATGATTGGATTAAATGCCTCTATGAAAAAATAACGGTATAATCGATTTGATTTCCGTGTAAATAAGGACCAATCGGACTTCTCCATCGCCACTAACTCAATAGACTAATGAAATAAGTCAAATATGGATTTACACAGGCAATTAATTGGTGCATTCGCTTATTCAGTTACATGAAAAGTAATAACATACACAAATAATTCCATTAATTTTAGCAATGTAGTGACTAAAAAATTAAGCAGTCTATTAAGTTCTTTACCTCCGGTTAAGTTTGTGGTTCATCTTTACCATTCAATTTATCTAAAACCAATCGTTTTGTCTCTCGCTTTTAATCCAAATTCCTTACTATCCTCCTACCTCCGCCTCAATTCCATATCTGGCACTCCACTTTTTTGTTTGCCTAATTAGTTTAGGCTTTTTAATAAAATATATACGTAAATGAAATCCATATGAATTGGTCACTGCGAAATTATTCATTAATATCGGTTGGTTAAATTTACATGAAACTCGTTTAGCGATAACTTGAGAACATTTCCGCAAATATTTTCTATAAATAAAATCAAATCTAACCATAATGGATGACAAAATATTATGTATAATTCCTGTATCCATGAAATAATTTCATGATATAGGGAGCAATTGTAGCTTAAATACCATTACAAAGCAATAAATTAGACTTCGTCTACAATCTGTTAAATTCATGAACGTATTTTGGCAAGTAATGTGTATCTGAGGTGTCTTACATGCCTATAATTCCAAAAAATATTCCTCTTCGTATTACGTGACACACTCATTAGGATAATAAACGGCCTAAATGGCTACTACATGTATGCCAATAGGTTCGAACGACACATATAAGGACACCGCTTTCTTCCATGCTAGTTTAGCTTATGGACAAAAAATAACCCCCCACTAATTTCCCGAGTAATCATTGCGACTGCTTGCTAGGGAAAGAGAAACCGCGCATAGATAGATATGTGCGCATATCCTTCTCTCTCTTCCCGACTGGGCGCTAAAGATGACAGGCAATGGGTGTGTTGAAATTTCAACGGTACTCTTGTCAAAGTCGAAATAAGGTGGGTGCGCGCTGTTCGAGAAAGTGGGTCGCTAGGGAGCGGGAATTGTGCTCCCACCGATGAAAATCGACCAATCCAAGCGAACCGCCGTGCGGTAGGATAACTTTTGGAAGTAGTACCTAATCTGTTTTGGGTGAGAAACAATACTCCATAATCATGAAAAAAAAGAGCGACAACAAATTCACAATTGAAGAAATTACTCTCGAATCGCAAAGGAATTGTGAATCCTAAAATTAGAAATGTTTTTACGATAAATCCCGCATAAAGTACCCGCATGTATTTTAAATTTCTCGCCGTCGATTTCGTAGTGCTGACGAAACGAGAGTGTACGCATAACTGCAGTATTCCGATATGTTGTAAGTCAACGCCCTAAGAGTATTAATTATACTAAGAAGGTCCGCCTTTCCGGGACGCCAAAGTATTGGGCACGCTAACCCGATCATCTAGCAATATAGTACGTACTTACCAGTGTATATATGTATATTGGATACCAATTTACAAAATGTCGCGGGACAGGCATAAATCTAGATAAAATTCCTTTTACTTTTCAATATGAATTAGTTTTCTAAAAGAACTTCTTTTAGAATATATACTCGGTAAATTACCACTAAAGACAGCTGCTTTGTAGCCGGAATGCGAATATGATTTTGTGGCTATTGGAGACACCTGAGTTAAGTATTACTTGAGTTCCTCTTCTTGAATGTTTTTCAGCCATAAGACAAGTTCGATAATTCTCTGTTAAGTACTTGAATTAAGTGGTTGTAATTTTTGCATTTACGTTATTTTCTTCGTCGTAAGTAACCCATTTCCTTCCGCTTAGAAAATGCTGCATAAACACGTAAGGAAATTAAACGTATTTTCGTAATTATAGCAGAACTTATTTACATCAGTTACTAAGGAAATTGTTGTCGTTGAAAGCGCAAGTAATCATACCTGAATTTATCAACATTCAAAACTAATTACGACTTTCTTGTTTGATTTTCTTGAAAACGGCTACTCCTACGATAAAAAGGTATTTGACAAGAAATATTCTATTTGGCTACTTCCACAAATTTTATTCTAAGATTTTTTTTGTATGACTAATATTTTACGGGATATGACAGATAGTTCGTTTTAAGTTACCATTAAAGCAGCACCTCTGATTAGGTTGTCATTTTCGTATTGTCTTAACCCATAAATTCTAAATACCAAAATTAATGAAAATCCGTTCTATGGAACCCGAGAACCAACAGGCGTACTGACGGACAGAACGAAGCGTTACATACGTTGGAAAAGAAACACGCCAAACAATCATCCATGATACCTTATTAGATAATGCAGATAATCAGCGAAGGAGACTAAACTAAAAGGGAGGACAAATACAATAAGCTTACTATATTGACCACACTGATAAGATACGAGAAATTTATAGTGGAACGGATAGATACGAGGGATCCTTTTTACTTTCTCATATACGTAGTATATTGAGAAAGTATTGTAATGGCGAAAAAATTCGACCGCGAGATTTTGACGGAAATATACGTTTTAGGTGTAGATGAGTCCGAAAAAGTGGTTTTCGCAATGCCGTCTGTCTGTCTGTTACTGGCTCTAGAGCCTAAACGGTGGAGCGAAAATGAATGAAATCTCGTACTTTTATCGTACTGAGCAGAGTATATGACATTGCTCAATAATTAAGGGAAGTTTACTCTACGCATTTTTAACAACAATTTGATTTTCTCAAAAACTGCTATAACGATTTTGATCAAATTTCGTACAGTTACTTGAGTTTACGTCTTCAATCATGACAAATAGTTCATATTTATCAAAAAATGAATATAAGGCTAGTTTATTCTAGGCAACTTTAACAATAATTCGATTTTCTCAGAAACGGTTGGAACGATTTTGATCACATTTCGTACTTGAGTATACGTCCGCAATAATACTACATATTTCATTTTTCTCAATGAATGAATGAATAAAGCTAGTTTACTCTTGGGCAACTTTAAGAAATTTAATTTTTTAAAAACCGGCTGATAAGATTTTCCTTCTTAAAGATAACTAAACGACGCATTAGTATATGAGAAAGTTTGTACAATGTATGTTGTACCGATTTTTACTTTCTCCATACGTAGTAATGGGAAAGTATTGTGTTCACGAAAAAAATCGACTTCGAGATTTCAACGGAAATACACGTTTTGAGGTCCCTAGAACACGTTTAGACTATTTTCAGAATGATGTCTGTGTGTGTGTGTGTGTGCGTGTATGTTAGTGTGGGCGCTCTAACTCAAAAAGTACGGGCTATATCGTTACCAAACTTCACACATAACACTTTAACATGAGCACAAAGAACTGATTAGTTTTTGGACAATAACGGATAACCGGAAGTCGAGGTTTATTCGAAACCCGATTCGGTTTTTGCGATATTTCTTCGTTAAAACATCATTATTGTATACACAATTCTATACAAAAGTTATAGAGAATGTAATTTCCTACAACTTTCATTTGAAACAATTTTATATTTTAGTTATTGTTTAGGAGTTATTTATAAATAACCGGTTTTTCGGTTTTCTCCTTAAAAACATCGTTATTGGTAATCTTCGTGAGGACCAAAGTTGTGGAGAATAATATTTCTTCAAGGTTTTGTTTGAAACAAATTTTCGTAGAACCATCCATTTCGGAGATATTCCACTTTTTTCGTAATTTTCAGTATACAGCGCCAATACCATGTAGCGGTGAATTTTCTAAAGACATTCAAAATATACGTAATTTACGGCAATAAGGACGAGTCTTCTTTTACGATGCGAAATAATAATTTTGCCTTATAATGCTATTCATAATAATTTAAATATATACCCCAAATATCGAGAAAGTCATGTGTTGGCCACATCAGATTTTTTCTTAATACCATAAGAGAGCACAACAGGAAAATAACATGACAAGTTGTTGATAATCTGCCTCTGCCACACATCAATTGCGGTGGCTTGTAGGGTATTTATTCAGATTCAGATAGAGAAGATGCTGAAACTCCTATCTACAGCCAAAAGACAAAATAAGTCAGTTTTGGTTTACAGCAGAACAATTACCATCCCCAGAGTCAAATAAGTCCTATAGAAACATCAACTAGGGATGCATTGCCACTGGTGAATGGTGATTTGCCGCTGAGCTAAGTATATATAATACTCAACCGATTTATAGGCACACGACTTGCCTAAGCCTAGTTTACTGAATCTATATCTTTTATAGATTTATATTAAAGTATAATTAGCAATAAAAACTCAAATATTGAAAATTGGATAATCAAAGCATATCTAGTACAACTGGACATTGAACAGGTTTTAATCAAGTGAGATTATGTAAAGGTAAGCTCATAATCCTGTAAAAATCCATTGCCCTTTTCATGTATAAGCAACCCATGCCGAATTGCAGAAAACAGATATAATTTATTGAATTATCACTTGAGTACATTCAAAAAGGCTTACGGTCAATTTCGAAGTAGCTTAATTGCGTGTCTCTCACTAAATCTTGATGTGTACGGCGCCTTGAAAGCATTAATCAAAATTTAAGAGTACTATATCGATACATTCATATTTAATTATTTTTTCATAGTTATATAAACTTAATTTTATAAGTAACCTATATTTGGGTAAATTATAAAATTAGTAGTGGGAGTGAAAAATTACTCCTTCCCCAATAATAGCTCCTCGTGGACTTTTAATATCATAAAGACAACGAAAAAATCAAGCAAACATCACAAATCACATAAGAAAACCATAGCTTCAACTTGATATCATAATTTAAGAGAGGCTTTGCAGTGACTGAGTCAAAAAAATAACTAGGCGAGCGAAGAAAAGTCTTATATGGATCAGGATGTAACGGTACACTGTTCGTGCGAGGGTTAGGACAGGAACATGAATATCCCATTTCCACACAACCCAAAACAAGCCATCTGCTGTCCGAATTTTGAACCTACTAGTATCGAATTATTTAAAATTGCTTACAATCTTATGCACAACATCTGCTGTAAGCACCTAAAGTAAAACCGAACTAATCCAATTATTTTTACATGTTTGGTCCACAATTAGTATGCGCATTCGAGTTTTTATATATATAACATTTCACTCGTAACGCCTCTCCACCTCTGCACAAATTTAGCAAAAACACTAAAAAATAGCTATAAGGTTTGAAAATACTTGAGGGATTCCACTGAATGTTTTCTGGAAATTTGTGACAATTGAACAGATTTTTATTAATATATCATTAAATACATCCACGAAAATCAAAATCAAAGCTCGATACATTAAGTCAGAGAAATCTTGCTAACAATGATGAAGGAAAAGCAAAAAATATAATTTTCTCTTCCAGAACATTATAAATTTCCTCTCTCAATAATTTTCCAACATATTTCGTGAAAAGATTTATGGATAGATCTTATGCTCGTAAAAATATTCTGAATGATCTTACTCAATATGACATGTAACCCAGTTAGAAAATTAACCAGGATATCCTACCTTCCACCCACGAGAGGTATTCCCCGACCCAAAATTACAAGTGACGAAAACCTAGTAACACACCGAAGCAGTTTCCCTATCACCAAACCCCTTTGAACAAAAAGAAAAAGGGAGGAACTTCTTCGAAACAACATTACACTTTCCCTTTTCGTGACGCACTTCTAAGCGCTTCGTATCCGGATGGGGGCTCGAATAGAACGAGAAAGTTCTCTTCCTGGGGAATCCCCTGGGCTGCGGTCGTCATGGGCATAGAAGGGACGGGGAGTTATGTCCACCCGCACACGCTAAATAAACGTAGCTTTTTCTCCCTGATCGTGCGCGTAGAAAAAAAGAGCTCAACACGCAACCCTCGAACACGACGTCATTAATTCGTGAGATTTTGAACTGTAGAATGGCGAAAGAGGGAGCAAGTAAGAGTGAAAAGCTATTACGGATTCTCAGAGGGACAAGATGACTTGAGGAACGGAGAAAGTGAGCGGGAAGTTGAGGGAGGAGAAGGAGGATAAGAGGTGTGAGGACGTGAGTGTCGAAGATGGGTAAGGAAAACATCCGGAAAGCAAAAGTGTGTGTTCTTTTTTAATAAGGATACGAGAGTCAAAAGGGTGGAGAAGATGGGAGGAGAGGAACCGAAATAAAAAATGCCTATTTTCTCCTCCTTTTTTATTACGATCTCACCCCACGCTTCGGTTCTCCGGTCGTTCTCAACCCCCAGCCTTCTTTCACTCTCCCTTCCCTCCTCCTCTCCCGCTTCTCCCCTCCCTACTCTCTCCTTCTCCATCCTGAGTCTGCTCTGAATAACGGTACCGAGGGTGGCCACAAAGCGTGGAAATGTATTGTGCCAAGGGGTGCGTGAATGAAGAGCTCAGATGCTAGGGGGGTCAGTGTTCCTCCTTTGTTTTGTTGCGGGATAGGAAGCTTGGAAGAGTTGGACGTTTTCCTGATATAAGGAAGCCAATGCAAACTTGCAGAAAAACGAAAAAATAATTGAAATAGAAAGTTTGAAACTAAAATGTAAATATTAACGCTCGCAGAAAAATGTTCAAGTTAAAAATGTTGGTTTAATTGATTATGTTTGAGCACTGTTTTTAAAGTAGTTATTTTTATTAGTTATAATGGATACAAATTACATAATGTTGTTTATTTTTCCAAGTTAGAAAAGGCTAATATCTTGCTGTTATACTTTTAACTCCCCCTTTGTATATTTCTATTCCTTGAGTTAATCTTAATTGGCTAACATTCGGTAATCACTCCACATAACGACAGAATATAAATATGTATATTTCCTGAAGAAAGAAGGCCTAGGCGAGAAATTTAGGTGTAACAGGTGAAAATTCTATCAAGAAATGCGAAATTGTATTACGTAAACTAAAAATAAATGTTAAAGTTAAGGCGGAAAACTAATTGTAAGATGATTCTGAAGAGTCATTTAACTTGATAAAATAGTTCATACATACGTACGTACTTTAAATATGCGTTGTTTCTCTGTTCAATACTCGCAATATTACCCAAATATATCAGGATGAAAGAATTTACGTCTCTCCGTACAAATGAAATTCAACTATGTACCATCCAGGAAATTTATTACAACAGGACCTGTTTCGCTACGATCGTACCATCATCAGGTAACAAGGTATAACCAAGAGATCAATAAATAGGGAGGGAAAAAAGGAGAGGTTAAACCGAAAGCGACTGGATGGTGGTTTAAGTGACGGTTATATATCTCCATTTCAACTCTTCCAACAACAACATCCTCTCCTACAGAACAATCCATATTGATAACTCTCAGGGCAACTTAACTCATTCCCTCCTTTCTTCTTGAATAAACCTCTAACGAGCAATTGGGCCAAGATTACCATACTCTCAACAATGAAATCCCTTCCCTTACGGTACCTATACCATTAATAGGGTTAGAACTAAATACCACCACCACACCCTTCTGACAGACTAAATTACTAACAATTGGGCCAAAATTATCATTTTTCCGTGAAAACGCTCCATTTATTACGATTCAAAACTTATTAGTAACCCCTTCCACAATAAAAACCGCCAGAGTTAGTGATTCACCAACTCCACCGATATCCGTGTTAGAATATTTGGCCTTGAGTCAATTCTTCCGACCAACAATGACAGTGTCAAGGCTGCGTAGGGGAAAGAAATGGGAAGTTGGCTGCCGCCTGCGCGATTTCCCCATCTCCTTCGGAACGCACTCCGTCGCTCTCTTTCCGCCATTGGTTTCGCAGAGTGGTTTCTCCTATTTTTCCCCCTCTCCTACAAGCGAGGAACACCGGCAGCGGACCCACGCGTTCAAATCCCGGAGTCACCTCTTTTTGCCCGGTGTGGCCCAGAAAAAGCGAGCGGCACGGAAATCTTCGTTCCGCGGCCCATTATACATCCTAACCCCACTCCGCCAAGAGGAACGATAGCTTGGGAGCAGGAATAAAGGAGGTTCGTCGCACGCTAAGGCACGCGTAGGCGGAGAAAGAAAGAGAGCGAGGAGGAAATGGAGTCATAGATAATAAAGAGAGAGAAAAATTATCGGTAAGGCGCGATGACTCATGAGAGAAGATTTCAATTATTTACGTCACAGTTGTACTCGAGGAGTGCACGTTGGAAGATGTTTAATTTAATGGCATTTAAAACACTTCTTGCTATCGCTGGAGGAGCAGATTATTTGGATTTATAAACATTCCTAACTTCACTAATACAAAATCGAATTTCATAAAGAATTCCAACCTGCAATATGCCAGCCGAGAGGCGCGTTACCAATACCGATCAGACATTTCTAATCAACAAATCAGAATAATAATAATCATGGCAAGATTTCAGTTACCTATAATTACGACATGAAAACAAAGTTTCAGAAACTCATGGAAAGATGAGTGATCTTCAGAAGGCCATCCATCTATAGTCTATAGATATCTATAAAGTGTTAGTATGTATTTTTTTTAATAACTCAGCAACTACAGCACGTAACAAGAGGAAGGTGTAATTTTAATCGGAATAAAGAGTTAAGTGGTGTACTCAGGATTTTATATCGATTTGATTAACCTTGCTAATTTAAAAAATATTTTATATTTTCATTTTCTCCATTTGAATAACATAGGGATGAGTACAGCTTATTTTTCATTTAAATTTTTAAATTACTTAGAAACATGGTACGAACTTTAGGCTTGGATGGTTCTATGCAGGAAAGAACAAAGTTTATTCTTATTAAAGAGAGAATCCGAATCCTGATCGAATTAGCGTGAAAATGCGTTTAAATCAGAAAAAGACGTGATTTTATCAGTTTTATGACAATACCAACTCCTATTGTGGTTTCCAGATGATATGTCCGCAGTCTTTATGTCAACTGCCTTTATGTCCACTCTTTTATATCCACAGCCTTTATGTCCACTGCCCTTATGTCCACAGTCTTTACGTCCACCGTAATATATGTCCACAGTCTTTTTGTCCACTGCCTTTATGTCCGCTTTAGTTTATGTCCACTGTCTTTATGTCCAATATTATATATGTCCACAACCTTTTTGTCAACTTTTGTATATGTCCGCAGCCTTTTTGTCCACTGTTTTCTTTGTCCAGTTTTGCATATGTCCACAGAGACTTTATTTCTAAGTATGAAAAATATAAAGGTCAAACCTGAAAATGGAGGAGAGTTTGAAGGAAAGGGAGAGAAAAGGGGGGACGGTAGAATGCCGAAGAACTACGAATATGAAGCGAAAATTGCAAATGAAGGGGGAGTAGAAGGAAGGGGAGGGGAAAGAGGGTGCGGAAGAAATCCGAAGGAAACACTGCGGACATTGGTATCGATCGACTAGGAATTTTATAACAATTACGAATATGAAGCGAAAAATTGAAAATGGAGGGAGAGTAGAAGGAGGGGGACGGAAAAGGGGGGTGCGGAAGAAATCCGAAGGAAACACTGTGGACATATAAGAGTTTACATAAAGGCAGTGGACGTAAAGACTGTGGGCATAAGGCCAGTGGACATAAGGGCAGTGGATATAAAGACTGTGAACATATCATCTGTGGACCCCTATTGTCGCCGAAGTTGAGAGTCCAATGCATTTATACGGGAAAAAATTTTAACGTAATATCGTTTTTTCAATTTCTGTGTCCGATTTTGCTTTGTTTAAATGGACACCAAATATTTGTTGATTTTAATTGAAATATTACTAATAAATAGTTTTTAATAATATTTTCGTGTAGCGAAGAGTTTTCCAAAGCAAACTGTTTTTAAAACTACCTAAGTAACTTAAATAATTAGATATAGATTTTCCACAAATTGTGATTGGATAAATCGTTTCATTGTTTCCAAAGTATCGTTGATATAAACAATTTTCTCGTAACAGAACTCGTGGATGAGAGAATCAAGCTAATAGTCAGAGGATAATAGTCACTCTGTGATTCTTACGCGTTCTCTACAGTTTAATTAATTAATTTCGTTTGTTCCTTTGTTCATCCATTGTCTGTAGATTATTGTGTTCTTGCTGGTTTTACTTACAGTTTTCGTTTTGAAGATATCGTCACGAAACTTCGCATAGGTATATAATCTTAACCTGCGGATAACATAGGTTATATGACGATAAAATCATTTGGGAAGAAGGAGAGCTTAATTCAATAATTATTTTCCAGTAAGTTTATACATAATTTTCGATTTTTCATCTTTCATTCGTCAAAATAGATAATTGCGAACCGGTTTTCTTCAATTTTGCTTTATTCGACTGTTAAAACTATGCACTATGTTCAGTGCTTTTTTTGCAAAAAAAGAGGTGCCGGTACTCATATCTTGATAAACTGTAAAATGCCTCTCCCCATCCCCCCCTCCCCCACCCCACCCCCTCACTCTTCCTGCACCCTCTTTCCTTTCTCTGTTGAATTTGTGATGAATTTTTAATAACAAAGTTGATAATAAAAATCATTTATAGAAGCCGTTTATTACTTTAAGTTTTAAAGAATTTAAAAAATGAAAAACGTGCGACGTTTACGTGTTACACGGTCAAAGATTTAGATTCACTAAATCCGTTGAAATTCAACGGGCGCTTCTGCTAGTCTAAAATAAATGAAAGAAAATTCAATATGAGTAGCGAAATCGCCAGATTCCCGGACATAATACGTATTAAAGATTATAATGATTTCTCTGAGTCACGGCTATCACATGTCAAAATTTGCAACCAAATTAATAGGAAATCATATTATAATTCATAATTCCGATGGATAATTTAATTTATAACAGCCTATTCGGCAAACCACCAAATAAATTCACGTGTACATTATTTTAAACTATCTCAAATTCTATATTTGCTCATTTCTTCTTTAAAAAATCCAGTTTATCCCTGGGTGAAAAATGCAAGGAGAAAAAATCAAATAGGCTGGGACTGGAAGGCCGACTCTTGAAAGATTAATGCTACGCCTATCCATAATTCATTTAAGTTTAATGTAATTAATGTCAAACTAAAAGTGTTGTGATATATTGGACGGCAAATTAGACATTATTTACAAAACTTTTCCGTAAACCTAAGGTGATGGCACTAATAAAATCAAATTATTTTATCAATTATGCATTCCATACTACTGAAATTTGATCTGCGCATTATTGCCATGTAAACCAAAGGTTCCCAAACTACAGTCCGCGGGTCGTATCTGGATAGCGCAGCGATTTCATGCCCGCCTTAGCTAATCAAATCCTTTAATACATTCAGGTTGGTATATTTGGTAACGGAAAACAATACTTTTTTGATATAGATATCTGACGCTGCTCAATCAAAAAATCCTTTTTGAAATGTACACACGGACGAATAAGTCATTCGTAACGTCTTATGAGACCCAAAGTGATATATAAAACCTCATGGGGCTCTTTTAGTATAAAGTTTGATTATGGAAACAAAGCAGCTCCTTAATCTAGAGCAGGCATGGGCGAAGCTAGGATGAGAAAGGGATCCGTAAAATGTAACGCTCAAATTCACATTTTTACTCAATTGTGATAATAAAACATCATATTGAAATGTTAACCCTATGAACGTCATTTTAACTTTATTTCACTTATATGATGCCTCAGAATCTCTAGGTAAAATCCAATTTAAACTAAGATCCGACCCGCCGAAGCATTGGCAACTTCCAATGCGGCCCGCAGAAGTATTCGCAACAACCGATTCGGCCCGCCATGTCTAAGCGAACGAGAAAATAATGCTTTACTTTATCAAGAGTGAAAGCGGAAAAATCTTACGATATAAAAATAATCAAACGAAGCACACCGTAAAACTAACCCTTCCCAACAAGAAATCGGATGATCATTCCGATGAAAAATGCAAATTCGGATAGTTATAGCCCGGTTCAGACACTCCTTGTGACAGTAAGTCTCAAGTAATTCGATCAGGAAGTCGAATAATAATGAAGCGAAGTCGAAATCACCTCGAGGCGTGGTTAGGCAAACACTAGAAAGGATCCGCGACAAAAGCTCCACCCCACCAGACAAAAGCCTCACCGACATGAAAATATGAAATGGCAAGATTTCCTCAAACTGTGTGAGTTAAACGTTTAAATTGAGCGATTTCGAACTGTAGGCGGAAAAAAGATGAAAATAATAAAAAACTTTATAATGTTTTCTTCAAAATGGTTTATATCCGAAGATTGTAGGTCAAGTCTTTCTAATTGTAATCTAAAAAATAATGAAAGCCTGCACGTCGAAATGTCCATTTTTACGTGTTACCTTATGGGAAATGGAAATTATCCCCTGGAGCCGAACCCGGATCTTTGATCTCGAGTTCGATACATTAAAATGTTTTGTTATTATATCCTGAAAATGTCATCAAATTCAGTCCAGTCGTTTGCGAGATATTAAGCTTCAAAAAGAATTACACAAAAAGTGACACTGTCTTTTATATAGTTTGGATTAGCAAATTCGTATTGCGAATGGGGGGGGGGAGTAAGGGGAAGGGTGGGAGAAATCCTCATGAAGTACAGGCAATATAGGTGTCAATCGACTGGAAATAACATATAGTAGAAGATTATGCTGTACATTAGCAAATTAACATTACGATGGAGGGGGAGGGGTGTAAGGGGAGTGTGGGAGAAATCCTCATGATGTACAGGCAACATAGGTGTCAATCGACTGGAAACAACATATATCGTACGTGAAGATTATGCTAATTGCTAAGATTTGCTAATTGATTGCTTTTCACTATACTATAATAGACATATGGAAAGACTATTTACACTATCTTTAGTCAGAATGCAACACGTTCAAATTCTTATACATCTGTTGTTTAACAATACCCGATCAATTGTGTTATACTTCTGGTGTTAATATTTTCCGTTCAATAGTTTATATACTATGTAAATTAGTTAAATATGTAACCCGTTTAATTGTGGAACTAAATTCATAGCGGTAAACATCGGCGAAAAATGCCAGGTGGGGCTTTTGTCGCTTTTTCATGTTTAGGGGTGGGGCTTTTGTCGGTTTCCCCACTAGAAAAGCAACATAGAAAACAAATATGAGGAGGCTTAGAAAAAATCTTGGCCAAAATGAACTCAATTTCAAAACGTGTGGGTAGTTAATATGGTATCTGTAGGATGACTCAATAAAATAACAATATTTATGGGATACCTCATAAATAATATTCGCGAATGCCAATAACAGGATAATGTAGTCGTCGTTAAAATTTAAATACAATGAAATAAATTTTGGTCTACGGAATATGCTAACTCAGATAAACAGTTGGCAAATGATTTAGCCGTTATTTTTTCAGGAAAAGTTAAACTGTTCCAAAAGCAAAAAATAGCATCATTAAAATACACCTCAATATCTCCACGCATTATCGCTATAAAAATTTACCAAAAATGCATTTCCTATTTCTTGACAATAATTACCAACCGAGAAAAATAACGCTGAGCACTGACACCTAATTGCTGCTGCCAGGAAGTACCACAAAAATCCGAAAATCGATATAAAAAACAGTTTCTACAGTTAAAAAGGACGTTCACCCCACTACCGATGGAAGACAAGAGTTTTAATTTCCATCAAAGTACGACCTATATACCTAAGGAGTGATTTTTTCTTAATGAAGATAGGAGAAATTTTCAGAGAGAAATTAAGTATTCTTTCCGCTTCGTGGGTGGCTAAAGGGGAGTAAAGAAAAAAGACGAGAAAAGCCGAGAGGAAGGACGTGTCCTTGGTAAACTGGATAGAGTAATGAAACGAAAGGTTATCGGGTGAAAAAACATCTGATCTCTTGCGGAAGAATAACATCGTAGGATGAAGAGTAAAACAGGAAAGGCGTTAATATGGAGGAATAACAGGAATCGCAAGAGTGACGAAATTTTTCAGGAAAAAAAATAATAAGGGAAGAGATCGACAAGAAAGAAAAATTTATAAGAAAATTAGTCGAGTAAAAATATCTAGGTCGTTGTCCTCGATGAGATCAGCAGCGGAGAGTAGGCAGTCCGTTTTGTACGTGAGGTTCTGTGTGCGTATGTGTGTGTGCGTTTCGGGTTGGGTTCCTTCATCATCAAGATGGCGACGGCCGGGTTATAGGTGTGGAACGGTTAAGTACGGGGAATAAGGGGAAGGAGCAGGCGTGACGGTAACAGATGTGGATATGTATATGGAGAGAAAGCCCCTGGGCTTAATATCTCTCTCCATTTCTCCTTCCCTCTCCTAGTTTCGAAAACCTGTGCCCTCTCCTTTGTTTTTTTTCTACTGTTCATCTTTCTTAGACTACTCATTCTCTTAAATGAAATGATTCCCTCCCTCACTTGATGTTACATCGCCCTAGAGAAAACACGGAATTCTTTTCAATGAGACCAAGGGACAAGGCTGCTCCCGATTCTCCCAATATATTTTCCACCTCCAACGCAGACAGCAAGGATCTTTCTGAACCACTTGCTGCATGAGGATTGGGGCCAACTTTCTCTCTTTCTGTCTTTTGATTTTTTATTCTTCCTCTTTCTCCGCGTTTAGATTCAGTCGTGGATATTTGATAAATAAACCCGTAAGTTCGGATTTTCCAGATGGAACGATGAATCTATGAATTTTTTAAATTAGTCACGCAAGGAGAAATTAAGACGTTTTTCTTAATTGGGAAAAATAATTTTTAGAGGAAATAATGAAACGTCAATCATTAGTAATTTTTAAGGAAACATCTTCGTATTTCACATAAAAATGCTTGCCATTTCCTAACTGCAATTTTTTTTATTTTCCAGTAATTGAAAGACTCCGAAGATTTTGTTAAAGATTCCTTCGAGTAGCAAAGCGAATAGTGTATTAGACTCCTAATAAAAGCAAGAAGTTTCCAACAAAACTTTGTCTGGAATTGACGTGCGAAAGAATGCGTAGGATTTGATAAAACAACCTGCTAATAAATTTTTTTGGAATTAAATGCGTTTATTTTTTGTGCCTGCTAAATTAGACGAACATTAAAAGATGACCCAAGCATAAAGACAAAATCACCCGCTTAACTATAGATCTACGCTTTTCAGAATGGTGTTGAACTTATTCGACGAAACAAAATCCTATCTGCAATTTTTGCAACCAATTTTTCACAGCTAAACTGCCGCAACGTCTAATGATATGCACAGATAAAACAGAGCCATTCACTTTCTCAAACCGTTCGCGAATCCGGTTTCCGGAGTGTTAGATACAATTTCAAGAGAGCCATAGGTCAAACATTTCACCTACGCAGCCTTCCTGCTCCGGAATGTGAGGCAGGAGAGAGCAGAACGAGATGAGTCACCCATCCCGAAAATAAATGCAACTGGTGCATCCTACAAAAGGAAGCGGGGTGGGGTATAGCATAAGGTATGAGAGTGAAGGGTGACTGAGAGAGGAAAGCGGGTGGTGTCGCGAAAGGAGAGAGTTAAAGGTTGTACTAAACAGTTTCTTAGAGGTGGACGTGCGAATGAGGCGGAACTAAAACTTTCATCGGACCCACTCTCTCCCTTAACAAATCACCAGACCCCACCCCGACATCGTAGAAGGTTCTCCCACTCTATCTCTTTTATTTTTGTAAGACATTTAAAGTGATCGTAATTTTCTCTGTCCCATTTAGTTCTCGGATTGATATTCCGACGTGGAATATATGTAGAATACTAGAGCACTTGTCCTGCGCATAAAAACATTTTTTCATTTAAGCAGGATTTAAATAGTAACAAATTAGAAACGATAAACCATATTTTCCTAATTATAAAATTTTTATTGCATTTAAGTACCCGGCGTTGTCCGACAAACTGGAGAACTGTATCTTCTTATGATTTCCTATAAGTGACCTTTCTTGGGTGTCGCAAAATGCTCTCATTGTCAGACCCCTTCTCCAATTCACTCCTTGCCGGAAGTAGAGGGTTTCCATGCATTTTTTTCGAAAACGAAAATTTTGCGATTACTAAAGTGAAACTGACCGACTTCATAGAATTGCAGTGTTGCTGCCGATAAACCGTCGAGTATGTTTCCATTATAATTTTAGTTATCGTCCCAATTGCTCTGCCTGCATCTCAGGGTTTCTTCATTTACTCGAGAGCAGCTGTGTATCTCCATTTCATTTAATATTTTCTTTAAATTCCCCTCATAAGGCATGGGTTCAATCCAAGAGAGTTCATCTATTAGAATAGCGCGGGAAAGTTCATATATTGCTAACATAGGTTTCTACGAAGAATTTGCGTGATCGACAATTATGAATCCATATTTTCCTCTCCATAGCTCTTACTGACCAATTAGAAAATATATTCAACGGAGGCACAACATCAGCCAAAAAAAGTTAGCGACAGCAAATAATTACATTACATTAATTACATGAATTCTTGTGGAAATAGTATTTTGTGAGGAAAATTCATGTGAAATGGTGTGGAGAAACCCCAAAATGCCATGCAGCCCTTCAATGATGTGGATGTAAATATACCTAAATATTAACTTACGATCACGGGAAATGGTTTATTTTACCTACTAAAGACTGAATATTTTAATTCTGTTCATGTTTCATAGTATTACATTCTAAATCGCTCGAAATTTTCCTTTAAGCGCAAAATTTATCGGTTTAGATGTCCATTTTCCAGGCGGCAACAAAGCTAAATTTCTTAATTGTTGTCCTCTTCAAAGGGAGATATACACGTAAAGATTAATGCAAGGAAAATCCACGCCGTGGCACGCCGTAGAGAAAGAATAGCTAACGCCAAGATATGCCTAAATATAGTCTATGAATACTTTTAAAGTGAGTCAAATGATTTCTAAGGAATATTAGAACATTGTTATCTTTTACCATTAACATTGAAAGATTTATCGCAACATTAATCGATACATCTACTTACATTTGTTCGGTAACCAAGATGTTGTATATTGTTTACGTTTTGGCTAATAGTATTGAAATAATCCACATAATTTTATTGCCGCTTTAAAGGCTTCGGTGCAACTATCCATGCGAATATTAAGTAAGGCATTAATGCGTACAATACAATACATAAAATAGTAAATGTTAATGTAGGCATCGCTTGCGTAATTAAGGAATGGGGAACGTTTGCCCCGAGCAATAAAAATCGTTTGCCACTCTTTCCTGAGCGAAGCCGGGTGTTTCAGCCAGTAATTCAATAATTTCCACCTCCAAAAAAAGAAAATTTTCTTGTTTAAAATATATTGTATGCTGATTCGACAAGTATTTGACGATGATTAAAATCAATTTCCATTCCCTTTGGCGTTATTTAGGCCAAGTCCAAAATTTTCATGATGATTATCTATAATTTCAAAATGCAAATAAAAGATATGAGACTCTCACCCATGTGTTACTCATATGGAGAATTAAACGCTCATGAAGTTGAACCCATGACGTTACTGTAGATGTTGAACTGTATAAATTTTAAAAGGAGTAAAGCCAAGTTATCCTGATATTACGGTTCAACTGAGATTTATCATAAGCGGGTTTATGTACTCCCACACAGCGTTCCCAACAAATAACCAACTCAGGATTATATTTTAAATATACATTCCCTCTGGATCTTATTCAGTCGGTGGTGCATACACCGTTTCTAACAAACGCGTAAACACGCCAGCAGACCTGGGAAAATACATATGTAGTAACATTATTTATCTTCGAATAAAGGCATACCTCAAATAAAAACTGTACTTTTTTCCATTTTTATTGAGATGCATAAAAATAAAGGCCAAAAATTTTCCAATAATGACGAATTATTTTTTATTCGATTCATCATAAAACGGCCCAAGAATACACCTACACGATCACGCGGGATTGCATCTCAAGGTACATTCGAAACATTTATCTGCCGTAACATTTCGAGCCACACATACATACAAAATATATACAATCTCGAAGTTCTACCTCTCCTTCCGCCTCCTTCGACTTCGCTAAGTCTTCCGTAGGGTACAGGGTAAACTGTCACCTTATCCTTCCCTACCATACCAACGTCACTCAACCTAATTTCCGTCTCCCCCCCCCCCCCTCCCCCACCATTACGACGGAGCATCCGATCCATTCATGGATTCTTTAAAGGACTCAAATGCCAATGGGAGAGAGTATACGCGGCTCCGTGTCCACTGTCATGCTCTCTCCCCTCTCTCTTTCCCTCCCTACCACCACAGCCCGGTTGAATGAGTAGACATTCCTAAGACAAAAAACCCCTTTCTCTCCAAGAACGTCCTCCTCTCCTTTCTCTACCCTATCTGCGCATTTCATCATAGTGATTCGACGTACTTTCCTCTGATCCAACACCAAATATCCTCTTCACAAAGTGAAAAGAGGAAGAAGGGAGAGTGATTTAATCTATCATTTTAGTCGTTGAAAGCCGGGCCAAATCTGTTTCAACGATGCTAATTCAATCGCGTTTCGCCCGTATATCTCAAGGATCTATACCGACCCATTGTTCGCATTGTTTATAAGGTGAAATGATCATATTTTACGGTTTCTAACAACGTTTTAGGAGAGCTTTCGCGATACTTTTCAAAGTTATTGGAGCGTCTCATTGGTGGAAGCAGACGAGGTAGCAAGATATGGACGATCACCTCATACTCATCCCGGACCTGAATTTTCTTTTCTAAATCTTAGAAAATATTTTTTAAATCTATTCTTCATGAGAAATCGTTTTAAAAATCCCTCTCCTACGTATTACGCGCCCTACAGACAAACTCCTTATTTCAGTTCACAGAACGGAAGCTTACACCAAATCAATCTTGGTGCATGGGACAAAACTTGTGAACTCACTCCCTTTTTCTTATATAATAACTATGCCTTTAAAGACTTTTAAAGTCCATGTTAACAAATCCCTAGCCAGTTTAGATAATAGTAATTATATTTGTGTTAAACCCATACATATCAAAAGAGGGTCACATACTAATACCTACTTTATGTTACCCATTTCACTCATTTTTATCACAAATGTATATGTATGCAGGGCCGCCGAGAGCCAGAGCGGCCCCTTGGGCAAATATCCTCGCCGGGCACCTTTCCTCTGTTTTAAGTAAAAAAAGCGCAGCGAACTCCCCCTCCCCCCTTCTCTACGGTCTTGTCACGCAGTATTATAAGCAGAAATTCCATTCCAGTTAAAATTTTTATCAAAATTTCATATAAAATATGTTGGTACTGTATGTATCATATCATAATAACACTTGGTATGATTCGATTACGGTCGATAAACAAAGAATATGTAAAAATTAAATATTTGACGAAAATTTCCATCGATAAGTGTCGATTTTTCATCACTAAATGTTTCGCGAAATTGTCATGGTTTTTTAATTTGGTTTTCCAACCAAATATAGTGTGTTTAATTTGAGATCCTGTACGAGTGTTTTGAGTACGTCTGTGTGTGACTGGTTGTCTGTAGGTCCCTGTCGTCACTGAAAGGTGCAAAAACCTACAAACGAAGTGTGTTAGTTCCTGTACGAGTGCTTGAGCGACTGTGTGAGTGCATGTGTGAGTAACATCAGGTCCCTGGCGCGGCGTAAAATCCTCTAAACCTATAAGTTTTTAATTTTTGTTTCTTTCTTTTCCTTCCTTGTGGGTTTCGAATTATCTTGTTCTACGGTTTAGGAGTTTGATATTTTTTTAATTCTGTTCTGTAGAACTGACCGTACGACACCACTCCGAGTGCTTGGGGGCCTGCGCCTTGAGGAGAGAAAAATGAGTGTGTGAGGAGAAGTTTCAGAGTGCTAAGGGGTGATAAAAAGCAGTGGGTAGAGGTGGTAAACAAAAATCAAGATCTGAGAAAAGAAAATGAAAATAGAAAAAACACTGCCCTTTGGTACTGGTTACCTGTGTGCCTTGCACCCATGTATTGCGATAGGAAAACCGGTACTATCCTGTTATCTCCCCCCAAAAAATTATTAATTTTTAAGGTTGCTAAGGAAACGTTAAATATCCTTCCCATGACTGATTGGCCGGTCTCGACATTTACAAACCCACGAAAAATAAGAAATGCAAATGGAAGTGAGACAAAAATGGCCTATGAAGGAAAGGGTGTGAGAAAGCAAAGGGGCGAAAAATGGTGTTGTCAGGAGAAAATTCGCTTCTCACCCACCCTTGCCGGAGATTCCTCAAGGCACGCATCACTTGCGAAACGGTTCGAGGTTCCGGAGGGATAATTAAGAGACGGATGGTGTGGGCAGGGAACACAGCAGGAAGCGAGGAAAGGGAGGGGAGAAAGAGGGAGTAGGAGAGAAATTGTAGGAGATGGGAAGGTGGGGAAGGGAGAAAGGAGCGGCGGAGGAGGCGGCCGGGAAAAAGAGGATAGTGAGAGCAGGATGCGATTCATTCGTCCCCGTTACCCATACTCCCCGACGCCTTACGGACACGAAGCAGCCGAAACCCCCCCCCCCCCCACTCTCTCCTTATATCCCCGCCTCTATCCTCCCTACTCCCCTCTTCCGAAAAAATAAAATTCCGATTAATTCATTTTCCTTGCGAGCGGACGCGTCCTTCTCCTCCCTCCTCCTCCAACCTTCGCGTCGTCTCCCTACACTCCGTTTTTTTTTACAGTCGTAGGTCACCTGGGAGACAAAACCTTCCCCTCCTTCGCTCATCACCCACTCCCATCCTCTCCCACTCGTATCCTACTCCTGCACCCACCCTCTCAAAAACATTCGGAAATACTCGCGCCTCTTAATTTCCCCTCTCCGCCCACCTTATACTTCCTCCTCTTAAACCTTCTCTCTACGCTTCGCTCTCTACACTACTCCCCACTCCCGACTCTTCTCCCTCCTTACCCCGCACCCTCTCCCTCCTTCCTCTACCAGCGACCCACAAAGCAAACCGAAGCTATATAAAGCATTGGTTGTTAGAGAAACCGAAAGCACAGTTTCCCCTGGAAGTGTACAACAAGGACGTCTCTGGAACTTGGATGCAAGGTTTCGTTCGCGTATTTTAACATTATCTACTGTTTCTTCGAAAAGTGGACAGTGAAGCTACCGATTTGCTAAAAAAAATAGAAGACGCGAGTGGACTTGATAGAGAACTGTGAACTGTTTGTTGGTGGTGTTCGTTGCACCCTGCAGTGGTGTTCGGAGACAAGGACATTTAATAAGTTCGTGAGGATTTTAACGCCTGAAGTGTGCCTTTCTGGAGATTCCGGAGGAGCTGTATAATATAAGGTGAGAACAGTGAACGTAATTCGTTTTAAAATAAAATTTTTTAGAGACTGAGAATACTATGGCATGAACTTTCCCATACTATTTTTTATAATGCAGTTGCAATATCCATCAAGGTTGACAATATTTTAGCTCATGTGATGTATAGAGAGATTTAGGAGCGTAATTGTTCATTTTAAGTTATCAATTGGAACAATACATGTTAAGAAATAAGAATCGATGTTATGAGATATTTTATAAAATCGTAAAAGAAAAAGTTTTCACACAGCAACTATTTAAACATTTACATAAATTTTAAATAGGGAATAAATAGAATTGCATAACAAGCGTAAACTTTTTCGCCTTAATGGAAAGAAAATTTTCTTTTACAGTAAATAAGCTATTTGCATTTGTCTCTAAATATGTAATTACAACCTTTTACACGCCGTAACATTTACGTTCAATTATAAACCAAGTAAACTTTTATATAGGTATGTCAAACCTGAAGGAATGATTAATCGCGCTGTTCATACAATTTCAGGAAAACTACGAACGTAAACATTAGGTCCGTATGTGCCAGAATAAGATAATTCCGAAATAATTGTTTAAGCTTGTGATAGGTAACTATAAAACTATTTTTTTATTCTTACAAAGATTTTTTGAATAGATACTAATAGAATTCATTTGAACGTTTACTACACGGAGAATACAGTTATAAAATGGAAATTTCGCTTGACTTTTATGGAGATATTTGTGTTAACTTTCAGACTCGATTATCAATAATTTGTAAAAAAAACTCGAAGACCACCTCGTACCGCTATCCACGTGGCTGTGGCGGCGCGGTAGATCACTATCGTAAACAAAGGACTGTGATGTAGGTCGAAGAGAATACCTCTGGGCAGCTTATAAGTGGGCTAGACCGTAGAATGAATCTCAAACCACGCAAATCTGGCGGGATATCTGTTCTTTAATGTAGGATGGCGCAGAAGCGAAATGGTCATTCCTTCACGCCAGAAAGAATGTCTAATAATGTTGTGAGAATGTAGGTCAGAAGTTTTTACGGGCTGTTACAAAGAGCAATGACTATATTTCAGTAGTGCTATCAATTATGTATCATTATTTCAAAGTTCTGGCTAAAATATAGAGTTAGTGTTTTTTTTGTTTAATAAAGACAATCTTTTGATAATTCGCATCCCTGAATTAATGAACGATTTTTAAAAGGGAACTTCTAGTTTCAATTACAAAATGTAGACAATTATAACTATGCATTCAAATCAATGAAATAGATAAAGCTTTGCATTTAGTTTATGCTTTTCTATTTTAAAACGATCGGAACACGAAAAACACATTCGTCTTAAGTAAGTTTCATCAAAAGAGCAAAATGTCAAGATTTAGGTTTGGATATTGAATACGACGCGTACCAAAAAAAGAACGAGATGGAAATAAAAAAATATCGTTTGGGAAGAGTGCTCACGGAAAGAGGGTAGTAGTGGAAAGGGAAGTAGGGGTGGGGAGGAGATGGGTCCGTAGCGTGAGGGCGGTTAGAAGGAAGAGAGCGAGGATTTGTATTTGTGTGTGTGTGTGTGTGTGTGCCGTGGCAGTCGTCACAGATGCCCTCATTCCCTCGCAACAAGCCCAGACACTCGGAGTTATCGTCGTAACCAAGCGACGGCGTCTATGAGGAAATGTACCATGGAAGGAAATAGAGATGGAGACACATAGACAATTCTTTAAGTACTCGCGTGACTGCGACGAAGAACTATAGATGTTTGGACGCTTCCATATACTGTTTCCCAAACCTTGCTCACTCAATTTTCAAAGGCAAGGGTAGAAATACTTCAGGAAAATACCATTCATGCAGTCAATTGTTGAAAAAGTGGATTATTAGCTAGTGTTACCTCAAAAATTAAAAAAAAAACAAAGTTTATTATGCCTATAAAGTTATCCCGAGCATAAAAAGTACTATTTACTGAACAAGAATAGACGGCCGTAATAAATTAGCTACTGACGATCAAATCCTTTTAAAAAATGCAAATACCTTCGAATTCGAAAAAAAGAGTAAACGAAGCGTTAAAATTCCACAGTCGTGCAAGCGTGAAAAAGAAAATAGACCACCATTATCGCTAGACTAATTGAGGATAAGCTTCATTAAACTCCGGTTGAAGGAAGGTTAGGGCCTGAGAGAATTTTACGGACCGGATGTATAAAATCCCTCACGTTCCGTATTATTTAGGTTCTATTAAGGATCAAATGTATAGCCGTTGCTATTTGGAGATTTTACATTACAGATGGTCACAAATTACCATTGGTATGAAAGCGTGGAAATATATGCACTAGCTGTATCTTTTGCCCCGTTAAATCCTACATGGCATTCATCAGGTGTTTCCTTTAACGTCTATCTCTTCTTCGTCTTGAAACCTTTCCTTCTCTAAAAATACATAGAGAAGCTAATTGTTTTCTTACCTTACAATGGCCGTTGTGTTTCTCGCGCGATGAAAAAAATTCTCCAAAAATCGCGGGCTGAATGAATGGAGAGCGTAGCCCTCGTTCCGTCCTGGTTACTGATGTAAACGCGTTTTTCACTTATAGAAAGATCTCCTGCAATGGCAATAAATTACCCCGAAACTCAATAAAGTATTTAGATTTTAACATTACGTCCTATTAGTGAGATTACATTTAGAGTGGTTACACATGATGTATTTTTTCAATTTTGACTGAAAAATCAAAGGTACATTCTCAGTTTTCTTAGTTGTTCTAGAAAATAATAAACGATGCCAATTAAACAGGAAGACTACTAACTTCAACCATATCACTGAATTTATTTCTAATGGCTTTTTTAATGCAGCCTTTACCGTTGTATATCCGATAATTTGTATATGGATTGCTTTTCACGGGCAAATCTCTTTTGTGTAAACGTTAAATCATATTGTTACCACATCTGGTAAAATATGTATTCTGAAGGTGAAACTAACTTAAAATGAGCATAAACTAATATTATAAAGTTCAATAAATTCAAATAGTACCAATTTTGCTCAATATTCCCTAGTTTATATGAGAATTAACAAATAAACTAGGAATATATCCGTATTTTTATGAGAGTGATTTAATCACAAGACTAAAACTATATAATTTCTTCAAACATGTATAGCAGCAAATATAACATCTTTCACCTTGAGTGACACCAGATGTAATTTTCATGATTGATAGAGTATCCACTCTAGCCTACATACGGCCGACAAGAATAAACAACGCGATAGTCACCCGGCATACTAAATACTTGTAACAGCGAAGGAGTAAAATCAAATCGATTATCATCGTTCGGTGACAGTGGAATAACAATGGCATATACAAGTTCAACAACCATCTACGAGTAGGCAACGTGCCAAACAATACCACTATACATGTGGTCACGAATTAAGAGCATTTTAAATGAGCCAGGAAGCGGTTCGGTATCACTCCCAAACCGTGACATAATTTCACCGAACGACCAAGAATTAAATTACAGTAACCTCAAAAAATATATCGTTGAAGTATGGCATAATTTGGAGGAAAATTAGGATCGTTATTAAAGATTATATTTTAATGCTCTCGATTTAATGATTATTACTTGATATTGTGCACAATTGATTCAGCTTAAGCTTAAAAATAACGTACCTTCGTGTTCAATGCAATATCAACATAGTTGATTAAATAGGTATTTTTTAAGCTCTTAAGAGTTCAGGATAATTTCAAATTAAAAAAGGATATACGGATAGAATAAAGGAAGGAGAGGTACGGTAGAGGACAGGGTCATTTGAGCCATGAGTACACAGAAATGAGATGTGGGTGCAGCGGCAAAGCACTCAGTGTGTCAGTAGGGCCGCGGTCATTTAAAAAAAGAAGATTTTACGCTTTCCTTAAACGGTGCCGGGCTGGACGCACACCAAAAAATGTTACCGAAAATCTTACAGTCTGAAATATTCGATGTCAAGTTCTTCAACGTTTTACAAATAATTCCATTTATTAATATTAAAATAGTTCTATTGAAAATTCGAAGAGTTTTCGGCGTGCCGATTATTAGAAATTGGCTATTTTGAGTTCTCATGCTCCTCCCAATAGGTCATACTTTGAATTCTCAAGTTTCGTTTTCTGACTTTAGTAAAGATTCTTCTAGGAAAGAATTAATATCAAGAAGTATTTTCAATTGCTATTTTAATAATATTACTGATTAATTTAAGTTTTTGAATTCTTTTAAAGCTATTTAATTTTCCATTTCTTCGCCAGAAGAAAATTTATTCTATAGTATTTTTGTTTCGATTTCATTTTTGTGATTAAAGTATTTTGGTGAGGATATTTTTGTACATCGAGATGTAAAAATAACCTCGGACATAAGAGTCGATCGTAACACGCCATTGAAAACATCGTTTATGTAACGGTATAATGGAAGTGAAAATAATTCAAAGGTTTTCGGGCACACTTCCTTATAAACGGGAAATTTTAATATGACATCCTTTCCAAGGTATTCCTTCCACTTTTCGCTGGGAATCCTATCTCTACCATCTCATCAGCCAAATAGAATATTAATTGAGTTTAATAATTTGCATTCGTTATTTTTTTCAATGTCGTCCACCAGTTATCCCGCATTCCCTCGTTTGATTACATTTTCACCTTCCCCTTTGGCGTATAGGCCTTCCCACCACTTCTTCCCACATCGAAAAAAGTAGGTTATATGGGGTCAGTTAATGGCAAATGGAGGAAGAAACGAAGCGGACGAATAAATAGGAGTGGGGTATAGAGTTTTGCGTTATGAAAGAGTGGGCAGAATGCTCCTCACGTAACCACTAAGTAGGCTAGGGAATTAGATAAAGATCGACCTGAGAGAGAAATATGAATAACGACGGAGTTGTTGTATGGATGATATACAGCAGCGCATGGGAAGAGGAAGACTTTTAATCTTTTATTTCTATCCCATAGAAATTATCTCACAAAGTGGCGACAAGAATAGAGTAGGGTCGTAAGGGAACTATAATGTGAGAAGTGATAGAATGTCTGAAAAACTGTTGTTTAACGTCTATTATCTGTGTTAGACCAGTTCAAGTCACGTTGTTCATCCAGAAAAACTTATACTTTTAGTTAAATAACTATATGTAAAAGTAGTTCTCATGCTGTCATGTTAAGTCTAATCCGTAAATCTTTTTGTAAAGCCCACTTTTATATTTTCAATGTTATTTAGGCCGAGAACAAATCACCAATTAAAAGCTTGTTGGCAAATTTGATCCAGTCAAAAGCTTTAAGTGACTAAGTACAGGTATGATTTTATTGATGAAATTCCATAAATGTGTTAATCTAAACAAGAATAAAAATGATATTTTAATTATTCCTAAGAGAGAATACCCAAAGTGGCCAACCGTAGTAAAGTATTCAGTAACATTCTGATTTTGATGTTTCACGGATTCACATTATATACTGATTTTTGTACTGATTCACGAATAATATAATTTCTTACTTTATAATTTGTATTAATTTGATCATATAGCTAACTTTACATAGTTCTATTCCTAGATATTTACCCCTTATTTTGAACACAGTTTCGGTACCTCATAAAGTAGCTCAACATATTCACTAATTGGTCATAAAGTATTCGTAAAATTATCACGAATTCTTTTCAAGCTTGAGTTGATCCGTCATCAATATTTACTGATTTTTCTCGTGTATCCAGACACTATTTTTTGCTTTTTATGATGAAAAAACCGGTACAACATACATTGTACAAAATTTCTCATATACTAATGCGTCGTTCAGTTGTCTTTAGAAAAATATGAACTATGTAGATTTATTACAAACATCAACTTAAATAACTATACGAAATTTGATGAAAATCGTATAAGCCGTTTTTTAGAAAATCCAATTTTTGTTTAAAGTTGCCCAAGAATAAACTAGCCTTATATTATTTTTTGGGAAATATGATGTATGTAGTATTATTGCAGACGTATACTCAAGTAACGGTAAGAAATATTATCAAAATCGTTCGAGCCGTTTTTGAGAAAATCCAATTATTGTTAAAGTTGCTTAGAATAAACTAGCCTTATATTCATTTTTTTGAGAAATATGAACTATTTGTTATTATTGAATACGTAAACTCAAGTAACTGTACGAAATTTGATCAAAATCGTTAGAGCAGTTTTTGAGAAATTCTAATTTTTGTTAAAATGCGTAGAATAAACTTCCCTTAATTAATGAGCAATGCCAACCATTATGTACTTCATAGCCTATGTTCTGTATGATAAAATACCTAAGTACGAGATTTCATTCATTTTCGCTCCACCGTTTAGGCTCTAGAGCCAGTAACAGACAGACAGACGGCATTGCGAAAACCACTTTTTCGAACTCATCTACACCTAAAACGTATATTTATGTCAAAATCTCGAGGTCGAATTTTTTCGCGATAACAATACTTGATCAATATACTTCGTACATGAGAAAGTAAAAAAGAAGACGTAGTGATTTAGGATCGGAAAAATTCGTCACTTTAAGTACGCCAGAAACATGTCTGATCGGCATAAACGGTGGAATATCTGCTTTAAAAACATATTAATCCATCGCGCACTAATTAAAAAGTTCTAATTAAGATCGTTTGATTTGTAGAGGTGATTTTGTATTTACCTTGCTCACGGCTTACAAGGTCGTCTTGGAGCATACCAGTTGCGGTCATATCAACCAACAGTGGGTGAAATTTTTACCAAGCTTCGATTGGTTTCTAGGTCAATAAGACAGCGAGTAGACAAGATCTATTACACCCATTTCAAACTGAGCAGAGGGAGTAACGGAAATTCACCGTAGATTTGGCCAATTCCGTAGCCAACAATATACGTGCTGTGGAGTAGGACCCTAAGATTAAGATATTTGAAGCATCATATCTTAAATTAAGTGGTAGAATCTAGTCATAATAATTGTCGGTTTGTCATTCTGTCAATAACGCAGCACGGGAGAATCCATATAAACACTAATAAATCAAGAAAACGGATTCTAATGTCAATCATACTTAATCGTTAAATTTTAGGCTGTTCACCGTCCAAAGTAACATTAAGGTTTCGATTCCAGGGTAGTTTCATTTCTCCATTTGATTAACACGGGGATAAGTATAGCATGTTTGCATTTTTAAATTTCTAATGGACATCGCAAAATTCGGGATCAAAATAATGAAAATTAATTACTCCACCGTAAACAACATCAGTTCTTTCTAACGATTAGTAAATTGAATACATATTTTTAATCACAGAAAAACTTGCAACACGCATTAATCATACTTTACATTTTTGCACAAGTGCGCCAAACGCGAAACCTGAATGATGTGTTTTGAATTTACTCTGCATTTGTGAAACAGTATACATAAATGTATAATTCTGCTTATTGCTGAAAAATAAATTTTTTACGTTAAATTTTATAAGCCTTACTCATGCACATGACCATTTTCAAAGAAAAGACAGCTAAACCATTTATGTGAAAAATCATTATAATTTCCAAGTGAAAAAATTTGAATAATTTTCAAATCGGGAATACGTAAAAGTTGAAATGGTGACACAAGTGGGCCCGCGTTCTACTTAGACCCGTAGCTTGACCACTTACTGAATTTTATGAAGGGACATCCGCGTATGGGAATGACAGGAGGCCGAAACCAAACGATATAAGCAGAATTTTTTTCCCTCAATATTACGCGAAAAATTTTCCGAAATATCTTTTCCGCTAAACCAAAATTGGAAACTGTTATATTAAAAAATTCTTGATGAAAGATTTCGCAATAATTGATCTATTTGGTTCAATTTTTATGTAGATTAAATAAAGGAAACCTATTTTCAAAATGACGCGACTTTATTTGATTTAAAAAAACGGCCCCTAGGCTATTCGGTCGATGAGTTTCCCGAGACCGCACACCGTTAAGACGACAGCGCGATGAGCTGAGTAGGACAATTGGCAAGCCAATAACTAGACAGCTTAATTCCTTCCTGATGTCCCACATGTACAGCGTCAAAATTTTTCGAAAATGGATACATGCCAAAAGAAAAAAAGAAAAACAACCTGTTGCTTTTCCTCTTTACTCACAATCAGTTCAAAAGGAGTCTCGTTTGAATGCAACGCATTTTACACGAAATTTATGATGTTACAAGATTAAAGCATAGGATGTGCATTACACTTTTGATGCTGATACATAAAATACGAGGGGTGTTTCCAAAGTTCTGGGATTTTTGTTTATCCTATATATTATGCACGTAGTGAAGCTGCGTCCGTGTGTATGAAGCCTCGCGTAATTATATCGGCGTATTTCTCGGGAACCGTTAGTAGTAAATATACGCGGTAAACGGCGTTTTTTTCTACTGGCTATGAGGTCCCTGGAATAATATTTTCGTTTGCTGAAGTGTCCCGGGTTCGAATCCAGGAGACAATTATATTTTCCCATAAGCTTACACGGGATTTTCGCTTTTTCAGAGTGCAAGGTTTTTTTCCTTCGTTCATTAAAATAAGTAAATATGGACCGATTTTCTTATGTTTTGCTTTATTCGACAGCTAAAGATTTACACTATCGTATTCTTTAAATGTTTACACGTTACACTGTCGAATGTTTTAGAAATACGCATTCTTTTTTGAAGTTTTGCGGATTTTTCGTACTCATTTCGGGCGTTGCCAAGGAGACTCTCATTGTTGCCTCCGATTCATTTAAGGCCAATTAAACCTTCAAATAGACGAAATAAAAGCGTTATTGTTATTTTCTATTCATTGATAATCTAAATAAACGCTTGCATTGACGTCGCCTTTATAGTAGATCCTGTAAGAAGTTAAAAGCAGTCGTTGATAGACACTTGAAGGAAAGCAACTGTTTGTGAGTTCGTCTATAAGGGTGCAACGATAATCATTGGACCGAAGGTAAGGTAGATTTAAAAATTTTCCCCTTTGAATATACCGCGATATTAAACTAGCATTGAGTAACTCTGTGACATTGTGATCACGTAATTGCTCTAATATATTGCTGTAAAATAGCAGAAAATTAAAAAATGCCAGTGAAAATGAGAGCTATTAGCTCAGCTACAACTGCCAGAGAAAGGAAGAGGAGCCAGAGATCAAAGGAAGAGTACTGTAAGAAAGAGAGAGAAAGAGATGCGGAAGCTCATATGATTGCCCGTGTAGATGAAAGAAAGACAAAGAAATAGGGAAACGCGTCAAATGAATAGGGAACAAAGAAGATCTAACCCAGGGCCGAACTATTTAGATTATTTGCAAGCGTGGCTGCAACGGGCTGCGAGATTTTTTATATGATTATATTTCAACTCAATTCCCAGAACTTTGGAAACACCCCTCGTACAAAGACTAACGAGATTGAGTATTTCAAGCAAAATCGCTCCATCACTGTCAACAAGTACACATTATTTGACGCTAATTAAGCTATTTTATCATTTATATTTATCATTCAGACCCGGCAATATCGAATGAAACTTTTAAAACATTAAAATAGAAACTCCCTTGTTTATATTCTTGAATGGCACTAAGAAACTTCAAAAAGTATTTCGTAACTTGAAATGAACTTTACTATCACTAAAATCTATAAAACTGAATTTTGATACAACTCCCGCTATTTTTTGATGGAACACTTTTATTACGAACGAAATCCTCCAAGCGCAGTTTATGATATGGTGAAGTGCATGAAATGAACACGCGAAAACCGCTCAACAGAAATAAATACTGCTCCCCTTGAAAATCATGTGGTTAAAGCACCGGTATAGATGCGAGAGTCCGTTCGGTTTTCCGGAGCGTGAAAATGAGCTATAAGTATCACACGTGTGGCAAATGACCGTGCAGGGAGAATCGGAAGTTCTAATTCGAAGTTCCTTAAGTTTTTATATTTTCTTATCCTGCATCTTACATCCATATGAAGCGCACAGCTCGAGGGCACGCAACTGCCCGTACTATGCTCGAGAATGGCCTGATTTTAAAACATAAATTCTTCACTCTATGACGGAGTTGCTTTTAGACTTAAAACGAATTACCAAACAATAAAATAAGTAAGTGTACTTGAAATAATTTTTTTTCCTTTCCTAATTAGTAGAAAGCGTTTTTATTTGACGATAATTATGATTTATTTCCTCCGTGTAGTATTCCGCAATCTTTGTGGTAATTCCTGGGAAAGCTTTCATTCTCACAAACTTCTCAGGCGTGGCTTTCAAAGTTGACACTTCATGTGCGCGCAGCGTCGCATCGCTTTTGTGAGGACTCTTTGTTCCATGGCGTGATTTTTTCACTGCTGTGCTTTCAAGAAAATAGGATGAATCAACTAAGTGGGCTACAATTGCACTTTCACTGCATTGTAGAGCGGTAATTCTCTTTGACGAGCACGCACAACTTTCAAATATGTCACAGAAAGGAATTTCTCCTAAAATCAGTTAAGAAAATATAGTTTTAGTTTAGCAGAGCTCAAGTAGAAAGACTATGTAAATCCTAAAACCATAAAATATGTTTTACAAAATTTAATCATGTAATTTAATTAAAGCAACTGCAATATCCCACACTCATTAACCAATAAAAGTACATTGGCCGCCGTTTCTACCGTTATAGAAAGGTTAAATCTTTTAGAGCGATGAAACCAAACGGCCTTGCGGAATTTTTTCTCACTGCTTGCGTTCGTTAAAATGAATGAGATATACTCGTATATGAGGCTTATTAATTGGAAGAACTCCTGATTTCTCGACATTGCCAGTCACCCGTATCAATCTACACCCTCCCTATTCCACTTATTTACTCTCAGATTTGCTATTCTACAACTATTCTCGTTCATGTATCCCTGTTCTCGGTGAAAGTAGACAGTAGTTCGCTCATTACACTTGATATTTTGTTATCACGTGCTATGCAAAAAATTACTACAATACTGTAGCTGAAAAATAGTTATATAATTCAAATCACAATTAGTTGAATAGACTGTTCAACAAAAGTTAATGATAGCATTGTTTTCTCTTAGAATCAACATCCGATCAACACCCACTGAATATGTATAATTAGTTATTGAAATACTCATAAGATTTATTAAAAAATTCCAACTGCAGTTATTTTGACGGTTCCGACTTAAAATTCGAGTCGGACCTTTTTAAGGAAGATATATGCAGCATTTTCTTTCTCTTGTATCCTTCTTTCTCTTTCTCGCATCGCTCCAGTTATTCCATTTGATAGTTTCGTTCCAGTCGCCTCATCCTTCCGCTAACTGCCTTTCGGAAGCCCCTCCCACCCCATGTTCTGCCTACTTACTTCCCTTTCCCATCACAAACCTCCCTTCACAACCGACAAGATTCAAACATTCATTCTTTCGAACGGAGTAGTTCTTGTGAGATCGGGTAGCAACCGGTTGCAAGTCGGCGCATACTCCCTGGCGGGAGATAGCGATGTGATGCACCAGACACGCGCTAATCTCTCAATGGGGCGCATACTGAGAGCATTCAGGAGAGATATCGTGGAAAAATTATTCCTGCCGACGCAAGTAAGGAATGTTTACAAGCGAATGAAAGCTTGACATTTCCTACTTGGAGACAATATTCCGACGGTGAGTATCGGATGGATAATGTGCTGGGCCGACTTCGGACATTTGGCTGCCCTAAGGCGGGAAAAATATTGCCGACGCCCCCCCCCCCCCCCCCCCCTCCCCCGCAAGCTTTGTGGGTCACCAGTTCATCATTATCTACGAATTTGATGTGTAAAGTTTATATAAGGATTTTTAAAATTTGTGTACTTAGAAAATATATTGCAGGTTATTTTTATTTACGAGATTAATACAAGTACTTGATGGAAAAATATATATTTAAGTAATATATATTAAGAATATAACATCAAAATGCTGTCAATAATATAATCATAATAAAAATAAATGATAAATGCAATCTACTAACAATTTTCATTTTACAATTATCAGGAATTTAAATTTATAATACTGATCCATAAAAACTAGCCTTCCATTGCGCATATATAGGTACTTTATTGAAAATGCATTCTTCGGCATTTTATTGTTGCAAATTCATCAATTATGGTATCTTGAAAATTCACCGCCAGAAAAATCACCGCCACGAAAAATTAACCTCCGGAAAATTCATCGCCAAGGGAAATGCATTGCCTTGTATGGATTATTTTGTTAACATATTGACCCATCAATTATGTCTTCATATTTCAAGGATTCCACAATATCACTCTCTATCTATTATTGATAGAACAGTTAAACGATCATGTCATTGCTGTACGTAAGTAATATTTTAGGATTTTTAACTTGGAAAATGATCTTTCTGCAGATGCACTGCTACAGGAAAGGTTAACTAAATCTGTAAGGCTATTCGAAGAAGAAGAGCAAGTGCCACAACCGAGTTTTGATCATGAGGGTGAAATAACCTGAAATGCGGATGTAGGAATATGGTTGAAAAACATCATCGTCATTTTTTACAGTTTACAAACAATATTTTTTAAAATTAATCAGTAGATTCCTAATTCTATAGCAGTAGGAACCTGGAAGGATGAAGAAAAAAACAATAATTTTCAGGGGATGAAAAAATAGTCTAAACTCTTATTATTAGTCACTTTTGAGTTTTTTCTTTTTTGCAGTATACATTTTATTCGTTTTTCTATAAATGAAACTTTCTCACATTTTCGAGTGTCTGTCCTAATGAATGGCCATAAATTGAAACCCAAAAATTAAAATTTTCAATTTTGAAAAATCGGGTCATATTAGACCTCACGATAGTAGTTTACGTGATCAAAAAATTCACGATAGTAGTAGAAGGTTAAGACCTAAGGCTTTAGGAGAGGAGAAGGATAAGAGGGGTGTCAGGTATTTCGTCTCATCTATCCATCTCGATTCTATGACAAAAACGACGTCGGTGAGTGGCGTCGTAAGTAAGCGTGCCACCGGTGGCCCGTTCGGCCGATAGTCCCACATATTTGCTGGCACACCGGCGTGCCGTTCGGCAGATAAAAGGTTAATAGCGGTCGTATGCCACCATCTCCTTCGGCCGCCTCTCTTGGGGTGACTCTGCTAAGGCGGAATCCTACACGAGTTTAATTTCCCGGTAGGGACTTGGCGTTGCCGCCCCCTTGACTGTGCGCCCTGAGGCGGCTGCCTCCCTTGCTTACTGCCTGAAGCCGGCCCTGACTATGTGCTTGAATATTTTAGTATATTTTGACTCGTGGACGAATGGAACGAATTTCGGATGAAAAGTAAATGTATTTTTATATAGATTACAGATATCGCTAAGGAATTTATCCTAACGCACTTATAGCGTTTGCATTTCAAAGTGAATAACGTAGATTTGAGCATTTATTTTCGAACTCAAATTTAAAACATCGTGGTAATTCAGCACAATTATTAATTTTGACCAAAAGCCAAATAATTTTAAACTCTCAAATTCAAAGAAACGTCTTTTTATTTGAATTAAACCGAAAATTATCAACTATATCACTGTAGTGGACAAACTTGAAAGGCAAGCATACCAAGCACCAATTTATATGCATTTGAGTTTTAGCGGTTATTATTATAGAAAATTATATAAATGCATTATCATTTCATTATGAATGAAACAAGATCCTTCATATTAAGTAGTTAATATCCAGTAGATACAAGAAGAATTACTCTTAATTTTTATTTTGGATTGGAGATTTCAACGCGTGATCTCAATTCGATTCGACTTCAAGTTGAATTTCCACTGCGTCTCCTTACTTTCAAAGACACAAAGGGATTCGGACGGAATCGATTAGAACATGAGGGGGAAAACAAGGAGCCCACTCCTCCAGTCTAAAATAGACTTGCGAGAGTGCCCTCCGGTGTGTGAAAGAGCGGGCGATAGAACGCGTGGAGTTTGAAGAAGAGAATGCCCAGATAGGAAGCGATCAAACCGCACGGAACCAGATTTGGAGTTCGAGAGAGCCACGCAACAACATTCTAAATAAGCGAACGTCCGGGTTGAGCCGCGTCCCTTGTTGGAAGTAATACCGGGAGCATGCCATTAGTGGGTTCGTATAAACGCTACGACTACCGCTGGGAAGTAAACGGATTGTATGGAATTCTTTAGCAGAAACAAATAACTGATGATCATATTGGAAATTCAAGTATGTCATGATACAACGTAGAAATTAATAGCCTAATTTCGCGAAGCCTGAGGTTTGAACGCTCTTGTTTACAGAGTTACAGAGTTATTTTTAAAGTACAGATTGCTTATTCTGAATTATAACGTTAACTTTTGAATTTTAAGCATGATAGTTGGGAATACGTTTCTTGCTTCACAATCAAGTTTTGTGACAGCAAACGGCTACTGACGGTAAATATCTGAGGTGTAAGCTGCGGTTCATGCTTGTTAGGAAACGTTCTTCTCCACTGGAGGGACATAATTTGATGAAAAAGCGTTCAGCACTGACACCTCATTTAGAGGATTATAAATTATAACGATAAAGCGCTAAAAATTTCTTGCAGGCAACTTTTAATTCTGCCAGAACTAAATAAATTTTACCATTTATATTATTGACCTAAAAATGCCTAGATATTCTACAAACACGAAACATTCTTCAGTGTGTAATTTCAGCCCGAGTAAAAAAATTGCTTTATAGGCCCATAAGAGAAGAGTAGGAAAAAATCGAGCGTTCATCAAACAGGTTGGTCAAATCTCATCACAACCGGAATCTTAGTCAATCTTTTTTTCGCATCTTTGTTTATTTCGGGCGAATCTGGTCTGTTGTGCCTCCTCGAGCGAGAGAGTATCAGGGTGTAGTTTATTACAGCGATAAGGGCCAAAAGGCCTGATCAAAAAGAAAAGAGATCTAAAAAATTGGAGCGAGAGGAATCAAGGTCATAAGCACGGAGAGAGGGGAGGATGGAACGCAGCCAGTAAGAAAGAGGTAGATGGCTAGAAAGATTAAATGAGTGCAGTGTTGGGAGCTCAGCACGAAGAAATATTTTTCTGCGCGGTGCCTTCAGAAAGCCTTTAATTTCATTGCCAGTAAAATGTATATTGGATAACAAACAATTCGTCTTAGAAAGTGAGAATGTGAGCGATTCTACCTTGAATTATTTGGTCACTGTTTCACAGACCTAATTTGCACGATTTATTTTTCGGTTACTTTCTTAATATCGTCTATTTAATCCTCCAGGTAACACATTTACACATAAACATTTAGATTAATTCACCACTTTTCGAATGTCATATTTAAGTAGAACTCGGGCTGTTTTAAAATCCTTCAAAATTATTTCGGAATTCTCCGGTTATCAACTGAAAATCTTTTCCTTTTCCTTATAGGAATTTAATAATTACTTACGGAGATCAATAATTAATTAACAGTGATATTTTTATATAATTGAAAGATTTCTATGCGCTATAAGACTTGAAATCATAGTAAGAAAGTATAAATCAGAAAATATTTCGAGAGATCGGGAACCACAGGCCAATTCTAATTTTTATCGAGAGAAAAGGTGTTTTTCCTGCAAAATCTCTGGGAGAGGTCAACAATAGAAACGTTTAAACGCCATCGAATGAACATTGTGTTTGAGAGAAAAAGGAAGCATACCGATATAAGACTGAGCAAGTAGAACTCGGAAATATGTTGTGAGATTGAGATTTCAAGATAAATGAAACACACTAGAGCAGAACGGAGAAAAATTAATCTAGATGGTATAAAAGGTATTGAGACCTAGATATTCACATTCAGTCACAGCGCAGAACGTAAAATTAAGAGATTAAAAAATCAAAATTATAGTTACATACTTTGTTAAAGCGTTCTGCGGATCCGGAAAGAGTATGATTGCGTACAACGATCCCAATAAAATTTTGTATCTGTTAAAAAATTACAACTTGGAGCTGTCATTTTTTTCGAACAAAAACATTCCCTTGCATTTGCATTAATGTCTTTTTTTATTTTCTCCATCGTCATGTTCACAGTTATCGAATGCTCGATTGGAGCAAAATCTTCTTAGGGATAAAATTCAGACATTTATCTGCATAAAAGTATCAAAACCCTAGCAATTAATGTCAACATTACCCGCTTTAAGAGAATATACTGATTTCCATTTTCAAAAGGCTATATTGCATTACAATTACTATCCAAGTATCTTATTTAGAAAAAAACTATCCCAAGGAGGAAAAATCAAATGTTTGGTCAACCGGACAAACGGGGGGATCGGAAACTCAAAATTCCAGTTCCGCAAAAGGTCCATAAAAAGAAGAACCCGGACAACTTAATGAGAACGTTACCGCAACTGCCTCCCAGCGCGATTGTCCAGTGGATCAGTATACCCCATTTTTAAGGCCCGGATATCTCAAAATTGGTCATTAGGAAGTGGATTAGTCGAAGCGTGGAGAGATGTTGGGATGGGGTGGGAGATACTCGTGTGAAGGGGCGGTGGAAGTGCTAAGGTGTAGATGGCAGTGGAGGGGGGCACGGTGGGAACAAGGAGAGGGAAGCTGGAAATGTTATGGATCTTCGGGAGCCACGAGGAAGGTGTGGCACCGAGGAAAAGGTGGGGAAGCTCTCTTTCAACTTGAAAAAAGCAGGGCGATTCGGGAAGGAGGAGATGGCGGCTAGTAAAGGGGTTTTGGAGCTTTGGGGATCGTCTTTTAAGTGTGAAGATGGAGTCAGTTCGTTGGCAGGCAGCTTCTGAGAGGAGAGAGGAACTACTTGCTCTTCGTCCTCCTACTCTTTCTCAGTGCCCGCCGGGTAAAGATCCGGGTTAAGGAGGAGAGGAGGAATCGGTGTCATCGAGATGGTAGAATGGGAAAGAGAACGGAGTGTGAGAGGGGGAGATATTTAGAGAGAGAGAGAGGGGGGGGGGGAGGATGGGAATATTTATAAGAGAGAGGAAGAGTGGAGGGAGGACAAGAACCGGGTTTTACCAAGGTGTGGCGCAGTAGTTTGGTTCAAGAGCACGCCCCGTGGGTAGGGGAACCAAGAAGGAGGGAGTTAAAACTTAATGACAGCATACGGAAATGGACACAGAAATTTGTGGGATTTGAGAACTCCGACGTTAAGGGCAATCAGTTAAGAAAACTGCAAAAACAATGAAAGTAAAGAAGAACCTGCAAGACCGCAAAACATTATGTGGAATAACAAATGTATTCCCTAGAAAAAAGTTTCAGAGAATAAGAATTAGTATAATCCGATAGATAAGAAAAATAGCGAAAATCCCTTAAAGTGCCGTTTTAACGAACACTACAGCAAAAACCTGATTCGGTATGAAGACAAAAATATCTCAATTTTGCCAAGTACTAGTCATTTCCTACAGTATTTCCGAAATGTCACCAAACTTACTCTGTCTAATCTCCTATAATATATTTTGAAGTGTGTTTGTGTGTTTGTTGGTTTGTTCATGGAAGTCCTCCTAAGCGATAAAAGCTAGAATAACCAAATTTGCTACGATTCTTCCTTACATCCTAACTTAATGAATGGTCAAGGTTTGGTCAACCGGGATTAATCAGTGCTGCCGATATAGGGGATTAACTTTTTTCCATAAGATAACACGTATGAATCCATTTCTTGACTTGAAAGGTATTCTTCCTTCAAGTATTAAAATACGTAAATATTGACCTTCTTTTTCGTTTTTGCTTTATTCGACGGATAAAACTCTATACTATCTTATTCCTGCGAAGTTTACATGTTACCTACACGGTCGAAGTTTTCAGAAATACGCTTTTTGTTTCGAAATGTTGTGCATTTTTCGTACTCTTTCCGGGAGTTGCCAAGGCGGCCGTCATTGTTACCTCCGATTATATTAGCTTCAATGAAGCTTACAAATAGACGAAAGTTTAGCGTTATTCGCTTCGCACTTTTGTTTAAGCAACGAAATGAACGATGTTTATGGATAGCAAAGTAAATAGATACTACTGATTATTATTCAGGAAGCGCTCATTGATGAAAGTAATTGAACCTTCTTTCGTCTACTGAATACTGTAATTTTACATTTTTTGTAAGTAAAATCATTATATTCTACATTATAATGTTTATTAACGTAAATAAGCTCACGTATCTGGTGTACATTTACCGGAGTCAGTGTTCAAACATGGACAACTGTACGTTGCTTTTTCACGGGTTTCTTGCTTACAAGACATAAAAGTAAATATTTCAGCGAGGCATAATTACACAAGAAATGAAGCTGTATTTGGCGAAAGTAATATGATAGGAAATAAAATTATCGTTATATTTGAATGCAATAGGCTCGGAAAAGGATTTTTACAAGCAAATATGATTAATTGTTAAGAAAAGCTAATTGTAAGTTAAAATATATATTTTAAAGAGTTTTTATGTTGTGCTGTAGTAGCTTCACTAAATCCGTTGAAATTCAACGGGAAATTCTGCTAGTATTAAATAATTGTTGCAACAGTTCGCATTCTCCAATTAAGTGCCCTTTTAATTGGCTAGATGATCTTGTTTTATCCTTAAAAATAATGACAGTACGTAACGTCCTCAATTTTTTCTATAAAAAAGTACGTAATATACTAAAGACAGACGTCATCCTATTTTAACACACTGGTAATATTTAGTTAAATCGACTGATGTGTAAGCAAAGAGCAACAAGTATTAAAACGGAATCAAAATAAATCATAACATATACTTATTCTTGACTCCTGAGCTTTATTCATGTCACATTCGTGAAAATGGGGACCATCAGTGATAATTCCGAATAGCAAAAGCTTTTTTTTAAACGCCTCTGATAACAGCACATAAAATCAGAACGAGATCGGCCGTGAGGAGGAAAATGGGATCACCCATCGGACAGAAATTACTCGCTCCGACACACCTCGGCAGTTCTGCGCGCGCGCTTCCGATTACCGATTGTCGGAAAGCGCACACGTCCTCGCGCATGCGCACCAAATGACCGACACATCAACACACTCGGTATAGGGTTTGTGGAGCACCAGATGCGAAAGCAGGTGAATGAAAGGCTAGGGTAGATCTACGAAGTGAGGAGAGGCGTTAAACAGAACGGTGGGGGAGGCCGATAAAAAAGGGATAAAGGAAGAGGTGGGGGAGCGATGGAACCGCGTGGTAGTGGAGAGGTTAACGGTCTTCCCGTGAAGGTACGAAGTTAGTGTAGCATGTGTTTTCTTGTGTGTGGGTGCAAGACTATCCATATCTCTATCTATCGCTCAGACCTATTTAGCAACTAGACGGCTAACTCGTGATCTAATTAGCAACTCCATTTGGCTCGATCTTCAGACAAGCTGGCAAACACTGCGGCATTTATAGTAGTTTAATTGTCAAGATAGCGTAATTAGCTTGATTTTTTGGGGCACGTATGCTTCGATTTCTTTTTTTACTACATAAAAGCAGATCATGTAGGAAAGAATGTTTGGTTTCTTTCTTGTTGTTGTTAATGTGAATAGCAATTAATAAAAATTTCTAACTGACATGATCTATTAAATGTTAAAATATTGTAATCGCATAGTAAAATTAATGGGTGAATGAAGAATATGGAAAGATATCTAAATGAACATGAGCATACTAACTTACCGAAATTAACGATGCATTAAACATCAAAAGATATTGCAACTATCTTTGTTATTTATGTCAGAATAATACTAAAGACGTGATATGCGCGATACATTCCATAATTCCTCCAAACCGCACGTCTTGCGCGGTCTAACCTAGCGACGAAAGGTTTGGCATTCCACGCGGTTGCACTAATGGCAGTTAACATACTTTTTCCCTTCGTCTGAATTCCCCACATTCCATCATTTCACATAAAAACTTCCTGAAAAAACACATCCCAAAGACACGAAAAGAGAATTTTTTATACTTCAGCTCAACCCAAATTAATTATTAACGGTATAAAATAGTCGATCTCAAAGACACCACGATTGTTGTTCTCATAATAGATGACCAACCTGCTCCTCTAATCTGAATTTTTTTTTTCCTTTTAAATATACATCTTCTCCCCTACCCAGCCTTCTCACTCAAAAATCCTTTCTCCTCTCCCGTCAATCTCTCCTTATCCCTCCCCAACCCTCTCTTCGGAGGAACCTTTGAGCTATTAACCGACCTCGCTCGGCCTCCACCCAGACCTACATTTTAAAGCCGTCCTTCCGTCATCCTACCTCATTCTCTCACGCCGCTGCTCCCATTCGTCCTTCCCTTCCATACTACCGCCTCCTCCCGTGGGCGGGAGGGGAGATTAGACGGGGTGCGTGAGATGGAAAGGAACGGGTTGAAGAGTGCGTAGGAGGGAAAGAAAGGAGGTTGAAGATGGCACTGGGGAACGAGAGAGAGGGAGAGAGTGAATACTCAATAATAGAAAGATAAGAAGAATAAACGGAAATGGGACAAGGAATAAAAAATGGTCCCGAAGTATTTTTGATGTACACGCATTATCATAAAACATATATAAAAGACAGTGTCACTTTGTCCCTTTGTCATGTAATGCTTTTGGAAGCTTGATATCTCGCAAACGACTGAACTGAATATGATGAAATTTTCAGGATAGCATTATGATAAAATAAAAAAACGTTTTAATGTATCGGTAATATATAAAAGCTTTATTCTGTCTCTTTGTTCTTTTGTCACTCCCTCTAACACGCTCTGAAACACAAAAATATACCTGGCAAGAGGGGACTAAGATCAGCTTTAGATGCACAATAGATACTCGCGGTGAGGGTTTCAAACCTTCACTCAGATCGAAGGCAACCCTCTCAGCAGGAGGTATGATTTCAGTTCAAAGAAGAATGCCTCAATTTTATTTCAGAATAAATCGATCAACCCCGTCATTTTAAACGGGCACTTATACTAGTATTGTCATAAAAAGGAATGTGTACCATTTTTCTCTCTCTGGGAATGATATAATTTATGAGAATTATAATCATGAATCGTGAGAAAATAAAGAAAATGATATACAATATTGGTACAGCTTGAATGATATTAAAGGTATCAGCAATGCGTATATATTACAAAAGTATTTACATACTATAATAAATCGAGCAATGAAAAAATTCTCCTCAAAAGGTCGAAATAAATTTTTGACAGATAAATCATAATAATTCGAAGAAGCGAAACAAAAAATAAATGGAAGAGACTATGATGATTACGGTTTTTTAAACCACCTTAAAGCATGCATAAAAGCATGTTAATTTCACAGGAATTCGATCTTACCAATAAACATAAAATTGAAATTTCAATCTGCTGATTGAAACTTAACGATTATATCTCTCTAAACGGATTCATTTTAAGATTCCTAATGCGTTATACAATCAAGAGTTTGAATTTTATTGCAGGACCTATTTACATCCACTTAATGGTTATTTTCCTCTTCCTCATACTACTGAATTTGTAACAAGAACCCAAACACATTCCTGTAGAGAGAGTTTGGTCGTAATAGACGTCTGAAACAAATTTTGTATTCAAATAACCTTACTAACAAAGGCGGACTGCAAAGATTGAGGTTACGTCCATCAGATGCTGCGACAATTCGACCTTGAGATAGAAACGAGGGATATCACACCGAGTTACACTTGCATATAAATTGTGGTCTCACTTAAGTATATTTAACGTTTAGGATGCCACGGAACATAATAAAACTACAGACAAAGAAGTGGGAAGAGCAGGAGTCTTTCAATTCCTAGACAGACAATAAATATAAAAAGAAATTGAAGGATGCGCGTGAGCGAGAAAAAGGCAAAGAGATTTAGATCGGCCGGGAGAGAGAGTGCGAAAGAACTGATAAAGGTCGCGCGAGTTACGTGCGAGAGAATTCAGTGTCAAGTTCAAGAAGGCGAGTGAGAGGATAAATAGGCAGCAACTGAGCGTCGACAAGAGTATGAGGAAGTCCATTTTTAGAGGGAACGGCCGACGCCAGGAGAGCGTTTTCCAGCACAAGGCCAGCGTTTTAAAACTCTCGCACGTGTTTTCTAAACAACCCCGATTCTCCGCTCGTAACTACATCCGAGTCCAAAGGGGTTATCTCATTCTGGCGCTTTTTTTTTGACGTCGGAATTTACGCTAATGTGAGAACCTGGTCGTCGCATATCAAAAAACAGAGAAGGTGCGGATTGTAAGAGACTTGGAAAGGATTCACCGTGACATATCGGCACGCCACGAATTTGCGCCCCAAATCATTAACAGAAACGAAACGCTTCGTGCCTCTATAAATCCTCCCGTAAACTGTTGGCCGTGATATATTAGCGTGCGTAATGATTGGAGAGTCTAAGATTACGAAATTTTGATGAATGAACGGCGGCAAGAGACAGTATCCGTGTCAGAAAAAGGGGGAGTCGTGACCCGCTGATCAAAGGGCCAGACGCAGTTCCCATTCGTATCTAACGAGGCCATACGCCCACTGCAGCCACGTCCATTCCATTAAAGGTAGATGAAAGTTAAAAAGAGGATTGCCCTGCCAGATTCGCGGCGGGGAGAAAACAGTGAACTTTTATTTCGACGAGCGTATCTTTTTCATTGCCAAGGAAATAAATCTTGCGATAAAGAAAAGGCCGCCACTGCAGGAATTCCGAAACTAAATGGAGCAATTATTATTTTCCGTTCCGATTCAGTCGTTTTTTTCTGCGTGAAGGGTGAACTACCATGCATACTTGTTCCAAATCAATGATCTGATTATTTTTAGCGAGGAATTCGAGCTTATTAAGAAACAGTCATACATCAGATGGCATGTGAAACAGGAACGATACGCGATTTTTTTGCGGAACTCAAGGCGTACAGTTACGAAAAAATTGGCCGTTAAAGTAATTACTTCATACATCCACTCGCGGGATATTTTAGACGAATCGAGAAATGTTCGGACAACTCAACAATCACAGCGGGAGAAGACGCTTTTATAATCAATCATCTCCCGCCATTGTGAGCGAGGAAATTGACAATCCGAAGGCATCCCACCGCGATCATAAACACACCGACGACCAAAATCATTTCCCCTACCCAATTCGCATTTATAAGAATTCATAAAAGAATGCCGATGAAAGAGGGGCATGGAATGAGCGCAGAGCGAGATTCTTACGAGGATCGTGAGACGCAGTCCGGTTCTCCTCTTTTCAGTGAAGACGCAACAGCGGCGAAGACGGCAGAGTAGGAGTGGGGGAAGAGAGAAAGAGAGGGAGTAATGAGGGACAGCCATCGTCCAGAAGTCGGTCAACTCGAATGCCCCCCTTATCTCTCGATTTTTTCCTATTGCCCCCCAGACTCCCTCCCCTCTACACCTCTCCTCCATCTTCTCTCCTCCACCATTTCGGTGTTCTTCCCTACCTTCCATGGTGGCTGCCCGTCCACTTCGGAGGACTCGCCCTCCGGCTACCCTCGGAGGCAACCAGCCCGCTTCCTTTCCAGCCCTCTCTCCCTCTTTCCTCCTACCTCCCCTCCTCTACCCTCTCGTTCTACCTGTCCTTACCCATCCCACCATCTCCTTCCTCAGTAGGTCGCCGGCTTTTGTGTAAGTGGAGGGGTGGATTGAGTGTGAGAGAGGGGGGTGGAAGAGAGAGAGAGAAGCGGGCTCTCCGGAGAGGGGACAGGTGGCCTGGTGCTGGATGTTGTGCGGCTGTTATAGGGTGAGACGAGGAGGGGAGGATTGTTGTTTGTAGGGGGAAAGAGAGAAAGAGGTGTTGGAGGGGATGTGATCGTGGGGAAGTAGGTGAGGGTGGCGCGAGGAGGGAGGGAGAGGTCCGGAGTTGGGAGGGGTAGAAGAACTCCAAGAACTCCCGCATTGAAAATTCTTCATGTTCTTCCTCAGTCTTGCTTCTACCGTGCATCGGGGAGGTTGGTTTCGGTGCGAGGGGGGACTTTTGGCAACCCGTGGTCCGTATTACACACGCGAAACAGGCGTGAAAAAAACATACTTTTTGTTCGGTTTGGTATCTGTCTAAGCGTTTCGTTTCGAGTGACACTTCGACCGCTTCTTCATGTGAAGGATTTTTTTGTTAAGGAGGGAGAGTTAGACAAGTCCGCGGTGCGTCGGGGAATTAAAAATAATTTTCACTGAAAATAATTTCGCTCCCCACAAATTTGTTATTTGATAATATCATTGTTGGCTCCAAACATATTTGTGGGTAGCTGTATTATCCCCTGCTTCTTAATTCCCTCTTAAGGCTGGTGATGGGGTGGTGAGTGACAAGGATACTGCACTGAGAAAGACGCCTCCTCTACGTGTGTTATAGTGGTAGAAGAATAAACCCCAGAAGTGTGTGCTGTTTTGTTTTGTTTTTATTACCGGTGGTCGGCTTGTGGTGGTCTCTGTGGAAAGCCCCTCAATCCCCTCTATTCCTTGTAACACCGCTCTTCCGTACCCAATAGCCCCTTCCTACTTCCGTTAACATAACCGGATATGTTGCATCGATCGGCACGAACTAAGGATAAAATACTTAGTGACCAGAAGGATTACTGACGTTTCACGGGTTTTGATTTTGCGTGTGCATGTTTAAGTAAATCACAATTTTAGTGCGCAGTTTTTCTAAACATAATTTTTATTTTTCGGATGGCGTTTGAATAAACAGGCTGTTATATTTTTCATCTCGTTTTCATTAGCAAAATTTTCCTCGAACTAACAATTTATATTTCAGAGTTGCCGCTTTCATCGTAATATTGCTGAAAATCAAACATTCTCTATTTTTTTATAACATTTACAATAAGCATGATCGGAAATTTTGTCATCAATGCATTCAAATAAATCTTGTATTTAACTTGATTGTAAATAAATATGTACAATTACTAGGCTAAATGCTAATAACTAAAAGCCAAGCGGTATAATTGTAACAGCCACGACAAACGATAAAATCTTATAAATAAAAAATTTGAATTAGTTGAGCGCATAATCAACGATCACTTTGCTTTGGTAATTATGATAGAAGTTATTCCCATAATTTATTGAACAAGTCTAACTAAATCCAATATTTAAAGTTATTAGAGTGTTTGCCGCCATCGTAAGCTTGTGCAGTTTTCCGTTCGTAAGTTATTAGCGTAACTTAAACATATACCTAATTTCCTGGGTGAATAATCGATGGCATCCTTTCTCCTTCCGTTTCCAGAGCCCAAACGACAACGAAGACCACAACCTCATCCACGATGATGGGAAGAACGAGCACTTGGTTGATAGGAATTTTATTCCTTCTTCAGGTGAGTACGAATTTTCTTCATGTATAAAAACTCCACTTCTCTATGTGTTTAAAGTTACTACGATGATTCCAATAATTGTTTTCCACTTTGGAAATGCATAACATAAAATTCGACAGTTTATAAAAATAAATGTGTGTCACGTACTTGAATCATTTACTAAATATTAGAAGAGTTCTTCTGTCAAGCTTATAACATGATCCAAAATATTTTTTACACATTCCCGTTCTAAAAATTCTAACCTCTTTGATCAGTCATTCTTAGAGAATTCATTAATCCGTTTACAACTATTCAAGGCAAAGGCAACTTCACTAATAGTCTCACACACATAAAAATAGAAATAAAGTATACTATGAACGATTTCCGTATTCTAACTAACGCACAAACATGCATTTTATTCATTCAAATATCACTGAGCTGTATCGATGATGTAAAACAAGCATCAATGACAGTAAAAGGACCGAAATTTGTTAATCGGGTATCAAATTTATTTATTTGAAATTCATAAGTTCTGATTCATGTTCATAAAAGAAAATATTACTTAGTTAGTCGCTTCTATTAACTAGTATAAATTTACGAACTAAGTCATTGTTATAAGTCCGTTTTATAAATGAGAAAAATTCTGAGACTTATTTATTAAAACGAATATTTTTTAGCTATTTCAAAAGTCACCTCTATAAACAATATTAAGCTCAAGCAGAAATTGTTAGACGTAAAAAGAAACTTTTAAGAACCTCATCTTACAGCTAAAAATTCATGCTTTTTATTTGCCCTAATGTTACAACATTAACTTTCATTTGAATATTAATTCGTTATAAAACAATATAATATTTGCTTTTTTTATTTTTCTTTAACAAAACTCGTTAAGTAAATTATTCAAAAACTCGAGAAAATCGTCAAAATGGATCACGGATTCATTCCTAATTGGCCATTTATGTCCACCCTCCACAGTGGTTCTCAAAACGAACCAAACGTCTCGACTCAAACTCATCACATAGGCTAAACGCTGATAAAACGCTATATTCGTGACTTATCTTCGTCAACCCCTTCCACTCCTCACGACGGATTCAAAATGAGAAGTAAAAACAGAGGAATAATAGAATATTCACACCGCCTAAGGTTCCGAGTCTCAGACCTCACGGAGAAAAGGCAATGCAGCTCATGACACACTTCCATACATTTCGATTGTGATGAAGCTCTTTTGAGAAATGTGGGAAGGGCTGTCGCTTTGCGGGCATAGCGGTACCCCTATGTAGTGAGATGCTCGCGCGCGCGCGAAAATGAGCGAGAGGTGAGAGCCGGAATCATTTGAAATAGAATGGATATTGGTGTTGGCGTGGGGAAGATACGTTCCGAAGCAACGACTCGCCCCCATTACCACGAGGGAGAGATTAAAAAAAGGGAGAGGATTAGCGATGAAAGCAACCTTGCGCAACTTATCTTGAGAAGAAAGCAGCATCTCTGTCGCATCACGGAGGCCCCCTTAAATGCATATGATGCATGCGGGATGGAGAAAGTCGTCGTATTAATGTTTTCTGAGGTGACACCTTGGTCGGAGTAAAAATAACGGGGAACATAAATAATTTTTGGGTTTTGTGGTCGTCTTTCCCCATGCTAAAATAAAATTTATATTCATTTATTCACGATTCCATAGACGCATAAATGAATTAAGACCTATAAGATATTAGTGCCTATAATCCGTACTACATCTTATTCTTCACAAGCAGTTAATCATATGATTTAATTTGAAAGATTAATTTATGGTTTATAGTTTGAACTTAATTTCTTTTTTATGCTGAAAGATTTCTATTTCAATTGGCTAATTATGAAATTCAAATTCACCTAAAACTGATTAAAAAATTCTAATGTTTTTCAATGAAAATATTTTTGTCGCATTATATTTTGAAATAAATTATAAGAAACCATAAGGAGGTATATGTATATTTCAACATTTAGAATTTAAGCCTGTGGACACAATCGCTGTGTTGCAATGATTACTCCGGTAAACAAATTCACACAAGGATGATATTTATTTTTGTACTAATGATTACTGAATTTATATTTTGATTGCTAAATTTATATTTTAATTAATAAATAGGGAGCCTTGGGAGAAGCACCACTTGACTCTGCTGCATTACCACTTGAGCACCGTGGTGTGTATGGCCCACCATTGCCTTTGCCGCCTCCAGCACCGCCTGGCCCTGGATATGGACCTCCTGCCGGAGCTGATGACCCGTGGCCTCTCGCCACGCCCGACATGCCGCAGATCAAGCATCTGCAAGTGCAGTGCGAAAAGACGCATATGCGCGTCAACATAGAATTTGATCGTCCGTTTTACGGTATGATATTTTCAAAGGGATTCTATAGCGATCCTCACTGCGTCCATCTCAAACCCGGCTCCGGTCACCTGAGCGCTACCTTCGAGATCTTCCTCAACAGCTGCGGCATGACTTCATCTTCCAACGCCCACCATTTGGGAGCAGGAGGAACCGCTCTTGGAAGCTACGGCCCTACCCCATCGGGTTCATATGTAGAGAACACCATCATCGTGCAATACGACCCATATGTGCAAGAGGTTTGGGATCAAGCTCGCAAGCTTCGATGCACCTGGTACGACTTTTACGAAAAGGCTGTCACTTTCAGGCCATTCCAAGTCGACATGCTCCATGCCGTCACCGCCAATTTCCTCGGAGATAACCTTCAGTGCTGGATGCAGATCCAGGTCGGCAAGGGACCGTGGGCCTCAGAAGTTTCCGGCATCGTTAAAATCGGACAAACGATGACCATGGTGTTGGCAATCAAGGACGATGAATCCAAATTCGACATGCTTGTGCGCAACTGTGTCGCTCATGACGGAAAGCGTGCTCCAATCCAGTTGGTGGATCAGCACGGCTGCGTTGTCCGACCAAAGATCATGTCGAGGTTCCAAAAGATAAAGAACTTCGGACCGTCGGCTTCAGTAGTTTCATTCGCTTACTTCCAAGCATTCAAGTTCCCAGATTCCATGAATGTCCACTTCCAGTGCGTCATCCAGGTCTGCCGATACCACTGCCCAGAACCCAAGTGCGGCGGAGGTCTTCTTGGAGGCGATTACGGTCCTCCTCCCCTACAGCACCTTCCCGGACCAGGACTCGGGCTCGGCGGAGAATACGGACCACCACCGCTCTCTCTCCCAGCTGCGTACCCCGATCCTCGTCATCCTGCCTCTGGACCAGCTGGTGCCTACTCTGAACCCAAAGGTGAGGTCGTCCCTGCACCCAATAACCACAATCACCAGCAGTCGAGCTCAGGAAAGCCCGGCCAAGGATCTGGACTCTCTCCTCCACCTCCACCACAGAACGGACAACAACCTAACGGACAGCAACAGAGCGGATCATCTGGAGACGGTCAACCTAGTCAGAATTCCCCTCAAAACGGTCCTTCTCAACAATCACAGTCATCTCAGGGAGTGAATCTTCCTCCGCCTCCTCATCCAGGACGCCGCGCTCCCTACTCCACCGTGAAGAGGAAGGGCGTCGATGGACAAGAATCGGGAAATTCTCCTTCCGTCGGTGCCAATGGAAACCTTGCCACTTTGGGAGGCAGGCCACGTTCCGTTCAGGTCCTTCAAGATCTCCACGGAGCCAGACGACGAAGAGACACGTCCGAAGAAGGCAAAGTTCCATTGGTTCCTCGAGTGTACCGACGAGAAGCGCAAGAGATGACCGACGTCAACACCAGTAGAGTGATCCAGGTCGTGGCACCGGGAGATGTCAACTTTAACCTCCGCGGAAACTCCAACGGTGGAAACGACACGACTGTCGTCATACAAGCTTCGGGAAGGACCATAGATCCTGATTCGATCTGCCTTTCTGTCGCAAGCTTCACCGGCGGGCTGGTGATGCTACTCTTGGTTCTAGTTGTTGCATGCCTCGTAGCTGCCTTCCTCTTCGTTCGAGTTAGGGCCATCGAGAGGAAGGGTAGCCCCGAATTGGCTACTACTACCTTCGGACACGCTGGATACGACAATTCCGAGTTCGTCAAAGTGGCGCATTAACATTCCTTTTTTAATGGACACAAACTATCATCAAAACTTTTCTCTCCAGTCCGTCCAAAAGTAAGTGATTCCTCTACCAAAGAGGGATTATTAATTAAAGGGGGAGTATGAACAGTGATTTAGCCCCCGAAATCGAGAAGTGACTTTGGTGGCCCACAATACAACATCGCTCACCGCGGTCTCCCTTTTCCTCCAAATTAACATCGTCGAAAGACTCACGCCTCCCTTATAAATATCTCCCTAGTCTACATTTTCCATGAACGGATATCTGCCAACTGATGAGCAACAAGTATTTAATAATACCAAGATGCCTTTATCTTTTAGTTTGGATAAACGAGTCTTATAACTATATCGGAGCATATCCAGAGAGTGGGCATCTTGCCGGGACTAACAATGCACTATTTCCTCCTCGCGGTACCAAAACAGATAAAAATCAAATGTCATTCATCCCTCACCGTAACATTATTCACATCACACAGCGCATCAAAAAAGAATATTTTTACCTCCTTTATCACTTCACGAGCCAATATAACTTTGATTTAAACACCATTATTAAGCTTATTTAAATCAAAACTATCAAGCACCCCAATCTTCGTAATTTCCAATTACCAACCTTTCATCTTTAATTTATGAAATGATTATTATAATATTCTTATTTATTTATATAAACGCGGGTAAGACTGGCTTACAAGCAAAAGAATACACACTACACGTATACGTGCACTCACTTTTTGGCTGTTGATTCGCACCATTCTTACCTTTTTAAATGTATGATTGCAGAACCCTCTTAAACACCCTTCAAACTGTATTTTCCAATGCTATTTATTTTAGCAAATAGAATTTAATTGGAAATGGCTGGCTTAAGTTTTTGAACTTAAGTTTCATCTTTTGTAAATTTCCTAGAACTAGACCCGAAGAGGAATGTATGACGGAAAGCACAAAAGGCAACTTATACAATGTGAGCTGGTGTGAGAAAGTGATTAATTACTCTGCTCTATGCAGCTGATTTATGTATGGCTTCATTTCAAGCCCTTAGCGATCAGTTGGGTTCAGTATGTGTTTATCTGTCCTTTTGGATAGAGACAATTTAAATATGCCAGTGATAATAATTGAAAATATTTTTATCGTTTATTGTTTATCGGTTTTCAAATACGAAAAACATTTCGAGTCGTTGTATTTATTCAAGAAGTAAATTAATTTCTACTTAAGAATTGCGAAAAAATTACCTCTTTTTTGTTATGCAAAATGTGTGTAAAATATCCTGGCAATGTATCTATGTATATGATTTTATTCTTTCAATTGAAAAATGTAAATATTTCACTCAATATTGCATTAAAGCTCAGGAATATGAGTGAGATAGCCAAAATATACAAACATTACATTTTCTAAGCTAGATAATATTGTGAGTGTAAAATAAAACGTGTTTTGTGGGCCTGTTTAAAATATCACAGACCAAACTTATTTCAATTCGTACACGTGAAAAGATTCAGTAAAACAATTAAAATCTGTTGTAAATATTTTTATGCTCATAAATTGTTTGACCAAATCAAGCAACGTGCAAGCCATTAAAGAAGTAAGTTATAAATATACATCTTCATTTATTATTTATTCTCTTGTAAAAAAAACCCTCTGCTGAATTAGAAGATATTATCAGAAGCATTTCGATTTTTTTGGCAAACGCGTAATATATAATGACACTCGTTTAAAAATAGTTTTTATAGAAATACCGGTTGGAAATGATTGATTTTCAAAGACTCATTTTTAATATTGTCGAAGAATAGCCTCATCAAGAAACTGTCTGTTATGTATTAGGCTTAGCATAGACAATACGGGTATTACTCGTATTATGAAGTTGATTAACTTGAAGAAAAACACTTCATAATGCCCCTAATCTCAAGCAGGATTGAAAGTTCAAGCGTTATGGCAAGTGTTTTTGTTTCCCATTGAAATTTACAATCATCTGAATACGTTCATTCTTCCTTGAAGTAACAAATTACACGAAAAGAAAAGGCTATTTTACGCTAGGAATCATTCTGTAAAGATATCTTTGCCGGCGGATGAGCTCATGACACCTCATCTCAAAACAACGTCGGATCCAAAGAAGTTAAATATGTATGCGAGCGCAGGCCGACAGGTAAAAGTGGGACACCAAAGATGAGATGGGTTGCCACCTCACCCTCCAGCTGAGTTTGAGTATGAGCGGACAACAAAAAAAGGCGCTGTCTTGGGTTATAACGTCTTGAAGAACACACGGCACGTTGGGAGGGGGAATGTATCAGATGTAGTTGCGCAGAGCCTGTTAGTGGGGTTAGAGGCATGAGGGCTGCACTAGCTGAGAATCTAATGGAGGCACGGAAGTACCGTTATGAAGGACGCTGGTTGGCTGCTTGGAAGCCGGGTCGTCGCCCTGTCCCGGTCTACATTCCCGCCCTCAGAAGTACAAGCCTCCTTCCTTCCCACCTCATCCCTCTAAGCTCTAAGGTTTTGCCGCTTTCCCCCTCTCTTCAACCTTACTCTCCCTACTCCTTACAAACATTCTGACTCTTCCCACCCCACACCTGCTCCGTAACTCCGTAACCTAGTCCCCACTCCAATCTCCCACCCTTTCGACCTTCATGCCAGCAGTCCAGCCCTCCCTCTCCTACTCTCTTCCCCTCCTCCCGTCACGGCACGTCCTGCTCGCTTCATCGTCGACCCTTTGCGAGAATTACATATTATACCGACGTACTCACACGGGCAGGTGGGTGATATTAAGACGGCGTGACAACTATGTATTCTATCGACTTTGCTTTGCATAAATGGAGAGAGCAGTTAATTACGATTATGAGAAAGGTACTCTAGTGCAGTGGTTTCCAAACTTTGGGGTGGAGGCATGATGGATAGGACGGGAGATGGGCGCAAAAGATTTAACAATGTATTTAATGTCTGTTTAACAATCATAATCGTATAGCCTACGACAGGCAGCTGGCGAATTCCAGCCCTCAAGTCGCTAGGACGCATCGTTTGCGTCCATGTTTTTCTTAAAGTGGCTATATTAATTGCAATTGTAGATCCAGTAGGTATTGTTCATTAACTTTGATTGAACGTGGTATAGAGAGACTGCAAAGATATTTATCTTATGTGAGGAGACGCGGCTTTGTCAAGTTTGGAAACCGCTGCACTAGTGTATACAATGAAAGTACAGTTTTCTACATATTTTTAAGGCAAAGCCTTTATCTGAGTGTTTAATAATAAAAAATTAAACACGGTTTATAAAATCAAAACTAATGTCATTAGTTCGTTTGGCCAATCGGCTGATTCATTAACTGAGGCACGAGTATTAAATAACTGTCTCGTATATTCACCAACCTGAAACTAAATCGGTAAATTTGCTACAGAAATGTACCCCTTCATAAAGACGTCTAATCAAATACAACCTCACTATATATATATATATATACATAAAAGGAAATAATTGACGAATCAGATATTAGAGGCGGGTTTTTTTTACTACCCCCAATACACCCAAGGCCGTCCCTAGAGTATGGAAAATCAGGGACTCCATGTGTCATTAATGACATAGTTAATGAGTAAGGCGTAACTTTGTGATATCAAACCCCAACACCTGCCTAAACGGAGCGCAGTGGCGCAACTGCGGCAGGGGTCCGTGATCGGGAGGGAGGGCACGGGGGTCCTGTACCCTATCAGTCACAGAGGTATGTGCGCGTGGGGGAGGGGAGTCTGCAAAAAAATTGTATGCCAAGGTCCAAATTCCTTTAATCCGGCCTTTATTATGGAATATTTCTTTTTCATTTCATAACACTATATCGACATTGTATTACCTGGTTTATTCTACATTTTTATGTTTACGACAATAATATACAGGCTTTTTCTAAAATTAGAAACGTATTCTATGTCTAAAAACTATCAGGGATAAATTTCGGTTATTTATTCTCGCTTATCGCTAGCAGAGATTAAACATTTTAAATGTTTGAATTTTCATTTTCTTTGTGTATTTTAAGCGAATTCTTTCTGTACATAATATATCTAGTCGAAACATTTCTGCGTGAAACATCGCGCTAAGTTAAAAAAAGAAAGAAAACGTTTACTTTTATTCTATTAAATAACACCGACTGATATCTTAGTTTAAAACTGCAGTTATTAGACGTATGTTCTACGATAACTTTAATTCTAGGGTTTATAAGATCAAAGACTCGTAAATAAAGGCTGAGATTGAAATCACCTCCTCTGAATTAAATATATGGCCTAAGTTTGCACTGTATACACAGCAGAATAAGCTACTGAAATGATGACGTTCCAGACATTGAAAATGAGCAAATTATTATGCCGCTTTAACTCAATTTAATATGAAAATTTATAAACATGGTTTTCAGTGGTCAACAATGGTGATAAATTTGACTCATCGCCGTTTTAAATATAAATACAAACGCGTAAATTTTTAAACCCGAACTTCCTCTCTCTCTTGGACTTCATTTATTTTGATCGCACGATGAAGATGTAGTAGAGTCCTTTTTCTCCTCTCTAGAGTAGGATAATATACAGATGGAGCAAGTGGTAATGTGTCAGGTAGCGTCGGTGGAGGTGGCATTAATTCGTCATGAATGGAGCTCATATCCAATGCTATATTTTCTTCCTTTTCTATTTCGTGGTCAGCATAGGACTCGGAAAATGCCTCCGCAAAGGGATCCACGATTACTCCTAATTCCAGCCTAATAAAAAAGTATGACATTCATTTTCAGATTACCTTTTAATTAATTTTGTAATCGGTAGTATGAATAGGTGTAGTAGTTGGACTATGTATATTTCTTAAATACGGCGCATTATCGATTATTGACTCCATGCTACCAGAATATTTACAAGCGTTGGCATCATTTTTAATTGTAAAAAATATAAACATATTTGTTAATAATATCCGTTATCACTGTTTCTTCGCCGTGTGTTCAATAGAATTTGACAGATTTTGTAAACGGGATACGCAACTACAAATTTATTACTTAAACCATGAAAAGCGCAAAATGTTCATATTTTTTTTAGATAACAAGAGCAAAAGAGAAAAAATATGCTTCTGAATTATACGCCAAAGTTTGCTTTGGAAGGCCTGAGCGACATGCTTTTCAAAATAGGTCTCTATTAGTGAATCATCGAAGTCAATGTTTTTACTTGTATGATCGTGGGTAAAAATAAGGCGGATTTAGTCGTTTTAAGCGACAAAACTCATATTTTTAATTTCTATCATTGCAATTTAATGCTTAGGATTAAAAAAATTGTATTGATAAATAACAAATAAATAGTAACTATTCGCTCATTTGATTACAAAATTATTGAAATTAGAGAACATGACTGACTTACCGAAAGCAGGACATATTTGCGTTGAAAATCAAGCACATATCTTGTTGCTCAAATAGTCGAAAGATAACGACGTTGTTCAGGTGAATGGTAAGGAATGGTATCGGGCAGTATGGATTCTTCGAGACAGTTTTGTGGTCTTCATTTTCTGGCATATTTGTAACATCCTGATTTTCCACTTTTGGTACTGAAAACTGCTGCATTTTAGATTCTACAGGAACAGTAAGGAGAGCATCCTTACGACCGATACCCCATGTCCATCTCATGAACTTTCCAGGTAATAGGTCACGATACAGACCCCATGTCTGGGTGAATTGCATCCTTACGATATAAATAAAATTATGTTAAGAATTAGTAGACTGTATTGGATAAATATGATAAAAACATTAAATATAAAACACAATCTAAAGTGTTAGAGTCATAAGACTATTGTTCAATTTCTTCCGTAGCAAAAATGAAATTGACGCATTACATTACTTTTAATCATTAAAAACAATTAACAGAATATTTATTTAATACATGATGGTATTTGACAATGACTATTTTTAGTCAAACATGAGCACGTCTAATATTCATTCTGCTTTATTAAAAAAGCGAAATTTAATATTTGAATAGAAAATTCTTTCGATATATTAAATGAAAAATTATTCATCTCACCTTACTTTGCCTTCATTATCATATATGATGCCATGACCGTACGAGTCAAACTTTCCCACAACCCAAATAAAATTTGGATTTGCTTCGCAATGTGATAATACAGTGACAACAATCCCTTTAATAAGAAAAGAGTACAAGAATATTGTAGTAGGTCAAGAACTATCATGATATACAGGGTAATTCATTACTTTATATCAATACTTCGGGAGCTTATTCCTGAGGCTATTCCCTGTTAGAAATATCATTAGAATATGGGTCCAATTCTCAAAGGTTACGGAGCTATGGGTACTTGACATTACAAATGATTTAAACTTAATTACAAGTGATATTCATACCAAAATTTTGAAAAATGAACTGACGCGCCTTTTTAAAAAAATTTCTTTGAGAACACGATTACTTATGTACCTACAGCATGAAGGGGCGCCTACACATTTCAGTGACGCAGTATATTAATCAGCAGTTCTCAGACCGGTGGATTGGTCGTGGAGCTCCGCAGAGTTGAATTTCAAATACCCATAATTCCGTAACCGTCGAGAATCGGACCTACGATCATATGACATTTCTAACTGGTAATGGCCTTAGGAATAAGTTCCTGTATATAATGCAAATTTTTTATATAGAAACCTCGACACAAAGGTTCTTAACTAGATGTTGCCGAACCTGCTATAGGTGACCCGCGTTAGTGATTGAAAAATCCGAGGTGAAAACTATAAATGACTGAGATTAAGACATTATTATCTCTGCGGTTCAAAACGGATAGATTGCAAATCTGATAACATACGCGAACTAAAGGAATATGATTGATGGTCATCCGTAGTTATATTCCGATGACCATGAAAACTTTGAAAACATCTGCCCAAGTTAAGACTGCGGATTTGATAAAATTGAATTTGAGTAATGTCAAGAACGATTATGATTACCCTGGATTGAGGCAATCGGTTTAAACTAATAAATATTAATAAAACATCATTATTTATGAATGGAGGCAGGGGTGAGCTGCCAATCTGTTAACAATGGACAAGCTATATGTTAACGAAAAAGAGATAAATTAGAAATAAACTTGCTTAGAAATATAATCCGAGTGAGAACTAAACGAGACATAGCAGCCGGAAATGAGTTGATTATACTCTTGCAAAGTTCAAACTTTCTTCTTCTTGACTATAATCCTGAGATGTGAACTTACTGTATAAACAAGTAGAGCGTTATCCATGAACACTGATAGAATTAGCGCGTTTTTTGATTTTCAGGTGGGTATACCGACATGTATTCGATCAATAGATTATCGTTTGTTTCAAAACGGGGGAAACCATATGAAAATTATGCATTTAAATGAGAGGCTTAATAGCTAAGTTACTGTTTTATTGCGCATCACTCTACATAAATATTTTACTTAAAGATATACTTCTTTGGTTAATTGATTTTCCAAGATGTCATTCAAGTTTTGAACGTAAGAATTTTCATATAAAAATTTTGAACCTAAGATACCATATAGTGGTCGCTACTAGAATGATGAATTGTTTCTAATTTAAATTGATTTAAATGTGACCTTCTTTAAGATTTAAAATTCTGTGTGTGATAATTAGAAGTTGTGATTAGCATAGTGGGATCTGACAGTAAGTTTTGACGAACAAAACTAAAAATATTGGTGCGAGCTCGGAAGAAGTAGGAAGGCAGAGGTTTTACTAATTTTAAAGTAAATATTGAACTCCAAACTTGTTACATCGCGTAACATGAGTGAGGCGAGTGATGTGGATCAGCTTCGTCCCTCTCTTTGAGATTTAGTGCTCAAATTTAAAAACCCATGCAGTAAAAAAATCTGATGTGGCCAACACGACTTTCTCCATATTTGGGTTATAGATGTTTAAATTATTATGAATAGCATTATGAGCAAAAATTATCATTTCGTATCGTAAAAGAATACAGTCGTCCTTATTGCTGTAAATTACGTATATTTTGAATGTTTACAGAATTCACCGCTAAATGGTGGTGGCGTTGTATACGGGAAATTACGAATAAGTTAAATATCTACCAAATGGATGGTCCTACGAAAATTTGTTTCAAACAAAACTTGGAAAAAATATTATTCTCTACAACTTTGGTCCTCACGAAGATTACCAATAACGATGTTTTTAAGGAGATATTTGACGGAAACCGAAAAAACCGATTATTTATAAATAATTCCTGAACAATAATTTCTATGGAAAATTGTTTCAAATGAAAGTTGTAGGAAATTACATTCTCTATAACCTTTGTATAGGATTGTATATGCAGTAATGATGTGTTAACGGAGAAATATCGCAAAAACCGAATAGGGTTTCGAATAAACCTCGACTTCCGGTTACCCGTTATTGTCCAAAAACTAATCATTTCTTTGTGCTCATGTTAAAGTGTTACATGTGAAGTTTGGTAACGATATGGCCCGTACTTTTTGAGTTAGAGCGCCCACAATCACATACACACAGACATCATTCCGAAAATAGTCTAAACGTGTTCTAGGGACCTCAAAACGTGTATTTCCGTTGAAATCTCGAAGTCGATTTTTTTCATGAACACAATACTTTCCCATTACTACGTATGGAGAAAGTAAAAAGTGTTTTTAAATAAAATGCTATATAAGTACGACCGTCTGATAAAGTTTAACAATGGATTCAGTAAGTTAAATTAAAAAATGGGCTCGTGCGAGATGACCCCTGAATGGAGGAGTTTGACTGATATGATGATTTAAAATAACTTACTCTTACGTTCTTTCCCAACAACTATGGCAGGAGTACCATTTGGATAAAATATTTCACCGGTTCCATCCTTCCTTAAAATGGAAAAAACAGAACCTTCTGTATAGGTATAAACTTCTTGAGCCGCACCTTCTTTGACCCTGTAATAATTTTGAAGCATTACAGTAGTTTATAAATAAAGAATTGAACCATGCCAAACTGTAAAACTTTATGCGAGATGAATATTTGGAGACATAATTTATTACAAAATAAGGTCAAATCTCGTCATAATGTGCTCTGTTACCTCGTTAATGCACATTCAATTCAGTTACAATTATAACCTCTGAAGAAATTTTCATCTCATTGCATTTATTTTGTAGAAAATTTTTCTATCTTAAGGTTAAAATTCTACTATATGACATGTAGATTAGTTTGGGTATCGTCAGGTTGACCTGGGGTACTGGAAAATTTATTCGGCACTAGATTGAGAAATGTGGAAACAAAGAGGAGACCAATCAACAGTCACTAAAAGATAAATTGCCAAGTATTATATTATTTGCAACTAACAAAAAATGTCCTTGTCTGGATTGACGTATACACATAAACTCCGGTTGATTAATATTTACCCGTAAATATAAAACATAAGAGAAAATTATTTATAGAGTAATTTATAAATCGGAGTATCTCTTACCTGCGCTAATCTTTGGTGACACTAAATAATATGTTTGTTGTTGCTGCAGTTCAATGTCAAGGATAACGGCTTCAAAGTTGCAAATTTATAATCTGACAATGAGATGAAATTTTATTTTTTTCGTCTCAGGCGATAGATCTCCGCTTTACACCCATGAGAAATTCTTTAATTTTATTAAGTCACAGGTTTTCACGCCCTGGTGAAGGCTTGTTTCACGCAGAAAATTTGATTTTAATTATCTAATTTCACCCACCTAAAATTATATCTTTTATAGCTAACGCAAATATAATTCATTTATGTTAAAGGTTTTTGAATTAACAAGAAATGAACTTGATTCAACGAACCCTCACTGTCTTGAACAGAATGGTCGGAAAACGAGATCTTTTCCGTAAGATTCATTTCTGTAACAATAATTGAAAGCACTTGCGTGATAGTATTTTGGGATTTTGTTTTTGCAATACTTAAGACATTTTCATAAGAGAAAATAGATGGGATGGAAAAAAATTATACGATACTTTTTCACAACTAAAATTGAATTATAACAAGAGGAGTTCTTTACGAAGGAGCCTTTTTAGGTGCGTTTCATTTCCAGAGTGAGCGCCTATTGGCTTCAGTCTGTCCCTTCTCGAAAATTCTGTAGGAACTCCGAGTATCAAGACTCTTGAATCTCTACCATCGACTTCTCACAACTCATCCTTCCATGTTTCTCCAGAGTATAGTGAAAGTTCCTCATGTTGAAAGGAAGCAGCAGAAAAAGGATGATAAAAGAAGAGGTACAACTACCATCCCCACTTCCTCTCCGTATAAGTCTCAGAGAATGCAGCAGCAACCCAAAATAAGCATCAGAGGGAAGACTCGGTGACAAAAAAGAAGCCTTCTAGAAAACACAATGCAAAGAAAAGAAAAGTGACAAGGAAATCAAATCCAACACTACTGCCCAAACAGCTACTAATGAAGACTCCACCAGTTCAGAAGAAGCTGATAACGATGCAGCATGTATCTACTTCAAAGATATCTATATAAATTAACATTCCGGAGAAGGATGGATTCAATGCATAACATGTAAAAATTGAGCCCATGATGCCTGTGGTGGAGTAGAAGAAGGAGACCTGCACTTCGTGCGTGAGCTATTCCAATAAATTTCAAAATCCAATCAAGCAGTAACAATGTAATAGTATTTTCAGAAAAACGTGATTTAAATAACTAAAATAAAATAGCTATTTTTAATATTGAAGTTTTTAGTAAATGTATTCCATTGAGGATTGTTTTTTGTATTTATCATACTTCGTTTTCCTTATCTTTTTTAAAAAATTACTTTTTACTATTACATACCATATCTGCCCGAATAGAAGTCGCCCCCGGATTTAAGCCGACCCCCAAAAATTTCCACAATTTTTTGGCAAAAACATAAATTATGTAGATTTTATGCTGAAGTGTGCCGGGCATTCATGCACGTCTTAGAATACATTATGCGGGATCGAAGAAATGAGTGGGAAATGGTTTCGTTTGACATTTTGAAATATTACTCCAATTAATAATTTTGCGTTGCTGAATAATGTTCCACATTCAGTGACAATAATTTCATTCATCAATATGTTCTGCACATCACAATAGACACAATGATTCATAAAATACCGTGGAGAAGGAACTAACTGGTTTTACACCATTATCTTCATAATTAAAAATGGGTTTCATTAGTCTTGTTAGAGCCATTATTCAAAATTCCTTCTCCATGGTATTTTATGAATCATTGTGTTTATTGTGATGTGCAGAACATATTTTTACAAAAATTGTGAAACTGCATTTGTTATTGCAAAATATCAATTCCTTACAAATTTTCCATGAAATACGATAAGTAATCATTTCTTCCAAAATTCACAATTAAAACATTTTTATAGCATAGAATGTCATAATATAAATAATGATTATAAAATCATGAAATGCAAAAAATAATGAATAGAAAATGAAAAAGGACTGCTAGTATATAACCTCTAAACCCACATCCTCCGCACGCAAGTCAGAGTCACTAAACACTATGCTACAGAGGCTTCTTGCACAAGGGGCTTCGTAGTAGGCCCATATAATATGTCACACACACTGTTTTCCGCATTATTCACAAACCCTTGAGAGGCATGCCTTCTCACTTTGTAATATTTCAAGTTACGATGCACAGCACGCCCTGCCACATGCTCGTTGATATCGGTGTTCCATGACGCGTATGGACTCCTTGTATGATATATGTACAGTAGAACTTGTTATAACAGCATTCAAGGGACTGGAAATTTATTGTCATTATAACCGAGTGCCATTATAACTGAGGTGCATGGAAACATTGAATTAGTTTCCAAATTCTAAATTTTATATTATGATCTAATAAGTACATTAAAACATTATATTACATTATGACATAATACAAAGTACATTATACTATGATATAATATGTACATTAAACATAATAAAAATATTTTTAATGATTAGTAAAATAATCTGACTTTTTTGTGTCATTTGTGCCAACTTGAAATGTTTTTCGAGATCCTCCGCAATGCACTGAATAATACTAAATGTCTCTTTATAAGTCTCCTTTGATTCATAAAACTATGATATCACTTTTATTGCTTGCATAGCTTCATTAATCATGGGAACTGGTACATCTTCCTCTACCACTTCTTCATCGTGACACTATCCATGCTTCCTTTCCATGACCTCCCTCACGATGTCTAAGTCCGATTGAGCTTCTGTTGTTATAACATCATGGTCAGTTTTGGCATATGAATTGATATCATCATAACTTTTAAAACTTTCTACGTCCATCTTGGCTAACCATTCTGTTAGTGTTGTTTCATTAAAATTGACGTCTACTGACTTGGTTTTAGAAAACGGTTCATGCGAACGACACTGAGTAAAGAGATTCCGCTTTTGGATCCCTCCCCACCCAGGCAGTCAAGAGGCTGCCTTTGGTGCTTCAATGTATTGGAGATCAGCAAAAATTAATAATAAAACCTGAATCATTTAATGACATTTATATGATATTAGTTCTCTTCTTCACACCCACACATACAAAAATGTATTGTGCCGACCCTGTGCATACGCTTACAAATATTTGTTACTTACTAACTTCCATTGTCACTATAACCAGGTGCATTAATATGTTAAAACCAAGGTGAATACATTGCAATATTGTAGAAATGGGGATGGGACCTGAAGAATATGTCATTATATCCGAGTTGTTGTATTAACCGAGGCCGTTATAACCGAGTTCTACTGTACTCGGAAAATGTCTGGAGACATGTAAAGGTATCAGACTATATAATAGTCAGACAAAGCTACAGAAGATACAGAAATAGTGTTTTGAACTCACATAGTTTTCCAGGGACAGATGCATACTATGATCACAATCATGAGGTATTATTTAAATTTTTTTAAAAATAATGAAAAGGAATCAAGTACAGAAATGGGGTTTAGAAGTTCTCAAAGGATGGAAGAGAATGATTGTGAGGGGGCTGTTAGTTAACCCATAAAAAAACACAGGTAAGCAAACAACTAGATAACTGGGAGAGACTATGGAAGCATGTATCATAGAAAGTGCAAATAAAAACAATAGGGAAATAATGTGAAAGAAGATAAGAAACCACTGGGTTACAGAGAAGATGACCAAAAAGATGGAAGAGAAGAGATGAAAGTAGGATAATAATGAATATGGAAGCGATTGTATTGAGATTTAAACCCTAAGGCTAGGAGGGAAACAAAAGTAAGAGAGTTGGGATGGGAAGGACATGGATGAACTTTAGAGAAAATGCATAATAGAATTCTTGCACAAAAAAGCGAATGAATTGTTGGGAAAATAGAAGGAAAATGTGTTGGCTGCAATTAAAGACAAAAAGGGCAAACTTTTATTTGAGCCAAAGGATGTGAGTAAAGGACAAAAAGAGTATATTGAAGAATTACAGTAGGTTCTGCTTAATGTAATCACTGGTTATTGCTATCAGTCACTTATTGTAATCAAAATTAAAATTCCAAAACCAAACAGAGTAAGAAATGCAACTTTCTCCACCTAATATGATCACATCTGCATTTAATAATATAAAAACTTTATTTTATCTCACTTTATAGAAAATTATTATATTCATAAAACACCACAGCTGAGGAAATTACGATATTTTAACTCCTTGCAATTGTTTATTCCATTAAAAATGGGAGTCCCTATTTCTGAACCAATGTTGATTGAAAAGGATAAAGATTTTTATAAAAAAATGGAGATTAGAGAGGTGTGCATTTTCAGATGGATGCCTAACAATCAGACGTTCAGATATTTCAGGTGATAAAAAATCGGCTGACCAAGAAGCAGCCAATAAATTTTGTGACTTTACTAATTGCACTATAAGCAATAGTCTCATGATTGCGTGCCACTATTCACTTCTCTTTTGTTTAATATTAATTTTCTTCAAGAATTTCTGCTAATACATTGTGTTGTGTGGATAATTTCTCGAACAAGGAAACAATTTTGTTTTGGTTGGAAAATCCTAAAGGTTGGACCATGTTAAACCTTACCTTCAGTTGTTATTATTAGAACAAAAGAGAAGCTAATAGCGATAGGTATACAAGAAACTCCGTAGGATGTAATGTAGTTAGTAAATAGTAAAATATTACAGTTAAACATGTTGAATACTTGCATATTTGAATTTCATTACCTCCTTGTATGTCAAGGAAGTATTTAAGAACAATTGAGTAGAATACGTTGTCTACAGGTTAGCAATTCCAAGGTGAATGTACGATTCTGCATCTATTTCTAATTTTGGTATCCAAATGCTTTATTGAGGAATAAAACTCTCATGCAACTGCGCCACCATAGATGTCAACTTATTAAAGTATGAATTTATTTTTTTCTCCTCGAACTGGTCCAAAAATAGGGTTGTGCATGGTACATGAGGATGCGGATTACTTGAGTAAATACAGTATTAAAATTAATTATTATAAATATATTAAAATAAATGTCATAAAATGTAAACACTGGAACAGCTGATACAAAATAGTGATTACCTCCACCAAAAGATCAACAGTCTTCGTAAATATCGATGTTATTCATCTGTAATTTAAGGTTCACATTTTATGTTCGGCATATAAGTCGACTCTAAATTTTAGGAAAATGTTTTTAAGCTTCAAAGGTCGAATTATACACTGGAATATACACTTTTATATTTTTGCTAAACACACAAAGGGAGCACCCATCCATCATGCACCCTTATATGAGACATTTCTCTAACAATAATTTCTATGAACTCATAGTAGTAGTAGTAATTAGGTTTTTAGGTGCATCGACAGCTAAGGTCATTTTGCACCATCAAATTCTGTTAGAGAAAATCAACATACATCACAACATCCATGCCCGAAGCGGGATTCAAACCCGCGACCTTTGGGTTAGAAGGCAGGCGCACTGCCTACCAGTCTAACCCGGCCGGCTTTCTATGAACTCATACTGCTTTCTTTGGCTTCATATCTCTGAGAGCCTTTTCAAACTCACTATTCAATATTCTCGGTCCAACATTGTTGCAGTCAACATCTTTCTCCCTCTATCTCAATAGGTTCTATCTTGAAATATACCTAGTTACTCTTTTCCATCTATTCCTCATATCCACTGGCTCAAATAAAAATTGGCTGATTTTGTCTTTAATTGTGGCCAGCATACTTCCTTTCTTGTTTCCTGTTAGCTCCTTCACTTCACTTGTCTCTGTAGTTTCCCCATATCCTAAATTGTCTTTTCCATCATAACTCCTTGCTTTTATAGTTTCCCTCCTAACTTATTGTTTAACTCTATATATATTCTTCTTTCATAATCTGTATTAGCCTGCTTCCTACACGTCCAGAAATAAAAATAAAACAAAAGATGCAACTAAAATTGTGTAAAATGATCTCAAATGAACTAATAGTGAAATACCTCATGTTTACCACCCCTCTAAAGCAATCACTGATGTTAATGGCAATTTTTTTTTTCTGGAACTGAATTGATTTCCATTATCATCAAATTGATTCCTCAAACACTTCCTAGGCATTCAGCCCTTATTATGGCCAGTTTTTCTGGGAATCTGGGATGGTTGCCATGGAAGAGTTCCACTTTCATCAATTCATCTAAACTTCTTATCTGGCCACAATCAAGATATGATTTTTTTCCATGGCTCATTTTTATGTTTACCAACATTCTATTTGATTAAATTATGTAACTAGCTTATTTATTTAGGTAATATGAAATTTATTTCTCACCACAAAATATTTTTCTTTCCTTGTATCGTGTGATGTACATTCACACTTCTTGTATGATAATATTTAGGTAAAGGAGACCATCCACAATCACTATATTGGGCATCAGATAGACGAAATGGGATAAATCCAAATATCTTTGCACCTAAACAACAAATAAAAGATAAGTGAAGGTATTGTATGCAGTGATTATGCAGATTGATACCCTAATTTTCTCCATTATAATTTTCAAAGTTGCTTTTTTATCCAAAGTATTTGTAGATTTAACATTGATAAGTAACAATTCCATTTTGAAAATTGACTAAATAAAGCATCATGATCATTCAGTTATACGCAATATTCATTTTATTAATAAAATTGAAGTTTGGAATTATTAAATGTAAAATTACGCCATCAAAATAGTTAATACACATAATAAAAGCTAAGACAATTCTATTTCTTTGACTTTATATAATATTGCTACTTATCACTGAATGGGGATAAGTACAGGATGTAAAAATCTACCTTTAAAAAAGGTTTAGAATTCTGTGATTAGATATAGCCATAGTAAAAAGAATGGAGAAAATTGTTATCAGTGAAAGCACTGATTTTTTATTTGTAATTCAAAATAATACTTATTATAATTTGTACCTATACCAAAATATATTATCTCATACATTACTGCTAAATATTATCCAAATAATTACAATTACTGATGCTTCCACTTATTTCTGCAACAGAACATAAAAACTATTAGAAAAAATATTAATTAATTCCATCATTAATTTAGGACTGACTTTAACACAACCTTGGCAGTATTCATCACTACACTAGCACAAGAAAAAATTCAATGGTTTTATAAACAAAAGCATTATAATGAGGTCAAGTTAATTTGTAATTCTTTGACAAAAAGAATAGCTGTTTTTACTTTCTCATGTATGTAAAATATATATATATAGAACTTACATATTGCAATGACAAAAAAAATTGACATAAAGATATTGGCAGAAATACAAAGTTTTAGGTGTCCCATAGTCTAAAAAAGTGTTTTTCACTATACCCTCGGCCTGTGAGCGACTCTAGAGGTGCACAAACTTTTCACACCCACAGGCCGCATTTGATGGTTTGTAATTATCTGAGGGATGCACTTAATTAAAAGCTGAATAATTTAAATTAAACAAGAATACGATTTTAGATTTAGATTTTAGAAACTTATAAATAATCAAACAAAATTATCACAAATATACAATGCAGTGCAAGTTTGAAAAGGTGTACAATGCTTTTGAAAGGAGCAGTAAAGGAGTAAAATTTATCAGGAGTACAAATTTACTAAAAGTAATGCGTTTGGTTAACCTTTGCATTTTGCATTATCTTATAATTTCCACTTTAAGATTAAAATTAACCTAACCTAAACATTGTTCAATATTAGCCTTATGTTGCAAAATCTTCCAAGGGCCAAACAAACATCAACGGAGGTCTGCATGTGGCCCGCAGACCACACTTAGTGCATCCCTGCTCTACAGCCTACATGGTTCAATGAAATCACATGATTTTTCACTTTTAAGCATACTATTATCCAGAATAGAAAGTATGAAGAGAGGAATGATATAGGGTAGGGGTTTGAAACTGGTGGTACGCATACCCCTAGGGCAGGGCTGGCGAACCTATGGCACGTGTGCCCAAAGTGGCACACGTGACAATTTTTGTTGGCATGCCACTGCGAGGGAAAATGAAATAAATGCCAATGGCTAGTGTAGAGACATGGCAACAATAGCCCTAGAAAATCAATACATATTTATGGATGAATGATTGAAATATTCAAAAGTGATGTGGAAAGTTGTAGTTTTAAGAACTTTCCCCACTTGAAGCATTTTAACGAAACGGAACTTCACAACAAACTTGACTCAAAAAATGTAAAAGTTTAGTGAGATCTTAAGCTCAATAATTGAACAGTTTTCGTCCAGATTTATTCAATTCAGGGAATTTGAAGACAATGAAAAATTCGTAAAATATCCTGATAGTTATTTTGGAAAATTTGAGATTAGAAATATTTGATTGGATGGACTTAAATGATTTTGAAATGCAACTAGTTGAGTTCCAGTCCAGCTCCATTTAGAAGCTAAAAGTTTATCGACTTAAGATCTGAATTAGAAAGAGTTGAACGAGATTGGTTAACAGGAGTAATGAATAAGAGTTCTGGCAGTGAGGTTCTGACAGTGTGGAATACCTTTCCGGAAATGTTTGACACACTGAAAAGAATTGCTAAAGCGATTTTGACAATTTTTTCATGAGCTTACTCGTGTGAATCTTTGTTTTCTGCTTTTAACATCATAAAGACAGACAAGAGAAACAGACTGACTGATAATATTAGTGCTGCTTGTGTAGCATTGAAATGTACAAACTACACACCTGCTATAAAAGAACTAGGTATCTTCCACAGTACAGCAGTAGAAATCCCACTAAGTAACAGGTAAAATTAATTTATTTTTATTGGTATTTGTATCATTGTATTTAATTTGCATTGCATGATAAACGGATAAGTAACCTTAACTGGCATAAATAATATTTTTAAGTTTTTTGTAATGTTGGCAGCATAGGTGTTGCCAGACATTGAATAATAGGGGGAGAGGAGGAGGCATAGATGTTCAGATGGGGCGGGAGGGGGACAAAAAAATCAACGGAAGAAGCCTTTACTTGGTGGAACTCCATCATAAATAAGTTGAGAAAAATTACTTGTTTTTTAATATTTTAATAAAGTGGAATTTATACCAAGTAATTTTTCTCAACTTATTTATTTTGGGAGAGGGACAAGTGATTTAGGGAGTACTTTTTTAATTCAATGAGGCCATGTTTTTTCCGAGCTTTCAAATGCGTTTTTTCATGGCGTTGTAGCAAATGCCCCACTGTGGGGTTTTCAGCCGCAATAAAAAATCGGTCCGATATACATTGCACAGACTTGCAGATGCGGGGATAGGTGACCACTGGGCAAGCTTTTTAAGCTTGATTTATTTTAATGTCGCTAGACACGAAATAGTTATTTTTTTAGGCATATGGCTATAGTGCAGTATGATAGAAGATGCCTAGCTCTACCACTATACGCAATTTGATCAAAATTTTTAAAGTTATTTTTGAGAAAATGTAAATGTTGTTAAATCACAGTAGATTAAATACCATTTGTTTGTATGCAATATTTATATGCCCCCTCCTGGTAACCATGCTTATGGTTGAACCGCGAGCTAGAAAATGATCTTTTATTCCTGTAATTTGGGCACGCGATCTCCAAAAGGTCACCAGCCCTGCCCTAGGGATATGTCAAGAGTTTTGAAGGGGTATGCAAAAGTGTTAAAGATTATAATTTTTCTTCTTACTTTGTCCATTGTGCATGACCTTGGAATCAAAAGTTGCAATGTGATGACTAAGAATAACATCATAAAGCTGAAAAATATGCCAAAACTGAATTTTAATGTTATAAACATGAATTATCTACTTTAATACAATTTTCATTCATTTCATTATCACTTTAAATGTACTTAGGGTACAAGACCATAAAAAAACTGCTCTAAGGGATACGTGGCTATTAAAAAAAGCTCTATGCAAGTAAAATAAAGGCTGAAAACTCCTGATATAGGGCAACAATGAAAGGTATAGTAGTTTATTCTTGTTGATTTTCACAAAATGTCAATTTATTCAAAAATGGCTGAAGGATTTTGATTAAATTTCACTCAGCTATATGGCATGGAGTCATAAACAATACTGTATAAGACATATTTCTCAAAAAATAAATATAGCATCTATCAACATTAAAATATATGGATTTTTATGACAAGCCGCCACTCAGATCTTCCTAATTCTCTCAACAATCTTCCTCCAGTAATAATGTTTAAGTGTTTGAATGACTTCATCAATCCACATAATACTTATTTATATATAACTAATTATCCAGTTTGATTTTCACATATATGAGGTTATCAATATGTTAATACTATTTAGATGCAAAAATTTTCTGCAGTTTTGTTGTTTTTATAGTAGTGGGAGTTCTTTCCAGTCAGGAAATAATATAGTGAGCCAATATGCATACATATGTAAGAAAGTCTGTGCAACTTGTATTGTACATTGTACAAGAGGAGCTGCTTTGAATTGGATAAATTCATTTATCTCTAATAGAACTCATCAGGTCAAAGTAACACATTTATCTAATGCACCTAAATGGTCATTTAAATCTAATTCATTAGCTTCTAACCTTAGTATACCTCAAGGATCAGTCCTTGGCATACTATTGTTCATTCTCTATGTAAATGATATGTCAATGTACAACAGCAGGATCTGAAGTACTCTTTGCAGATGATATCTCGCAACTGATTACTTCCAAAACAACTAATGAATTGATAACAAATGCCACCATGATTGCTAATGAAACCCATAACTGGTCTAACACAAATTTACTATCTCTTAACATTTCAAAAACAACTTTTTAGAATTTTCCTTCTTATCAATCAAAAGTAAATATACCACTTGCCTTTCAAATTGCTAATTAAATCATACCTCAACAATCAAATGAAAAACTCTTATGGCTAAACATAACTGATACCTTAGATCAGACACAGCATATTCACTAAATAGGTAATAAAATAAATCAGGCTATCTACATCATCCGGACTATGCAAGACAAAGCCCCTCAATTAATACTCATCATGATGTACTATGCATATCTTTCAAATATGGCATAATATTCTTTTCTCAGAAAAGAGCAATTAGACTCATATTTAAACTTAAAATAAGATCATAACATCATGCAAAAACTCATTCATCAGTAACAAAATTTTACCATTGCCATGCACCTTCATTTTTGAATCTTGTAAATTTGTGAAGGAAAATCTTCACTTATTTCATCATAACTCACAAACTCATAGCTATTACTCAAGACAAAAATCTGACATTCATGTAACCCAACACCACACTTTACAGCAATAACCCATATTACTCATGTAGTAAGACACATAATTAAGGTGGCCAGAATGTCTCTTTTAAAGAGAAAATGTCCTCTTTTTGTAGAGTATTTACAATTTTGCTATTTGCTGTACATTTTGTGTATTTAACTAATGGGTTTAATTTTGTTTTAACTGGATGAAGTTAGACAGTATCCCGGAATGGATGTTTAAAACAGTATAAAACATTTGGATTCCAAAAACGTAATTATAGATGATGTAAAACACTTGGAACAATTTTGCAATTTAAAAATATTCTTCAAAAAGAATATTGAAAATTCAAACTTTAAATCTATCTTATCAAGCACAAAATGGGTCAATTATTTTAAATCCATTAAAAATACTGAATTATGTACTAATTTGAGAACAATATGCCAGTTCTGTTGCAATACCAGGCCATAATGCAAACGTTGAAAGAATTTTCTCTATGATAAGCACACAATGGACAAAAGAAATAGATTGAAAATGTCTACAGTGAAAGGAATACTGACCATTGTTTATAATTTAAAGGATGCTTCATGTCAAGAATTTTTTCTTAAAATCAAAGATGACCAAAAAATTTTTACTGAAATTAATAGTTCAGCCAAATTTACAAATTTTTACAATGATTAATAATGTTTGGTTGAGAAATTATTTGAAGGCCATGTTAAAATGCATATGTATATCATAAACAGTTCAAAGAAAGGTTTGATCAATTTCAAATAATTGAGCAAGCTGGAAACTTTTTCATTGAATCCAGTAATGTTACAGAGACTTATGTCTATTACCGAGTTCCTGAAAGAAAAAGTTGAATAACTGGAAATTTTAGATCTAAAAAAAATTACCAATTCCTAATATCCTATTCATGTAATGTTAGTTTGCTTGACCGAAATGTCTTCGTTGTAAAATAAAATCATATTTTCGCTCCACTTTGTGAGTTGCTGTTTTCAGTAATGAAAACAATTAATAAACAAGCACAACTAACTGATACAAATCAAGACATTTTTTATGATTAAATTCACAGTAGTCACATTAATGCAAACTGAATAGCTGTGAACCTCTTAATTTACCGTATATTCCGGCATATAAGTCAACCTTTGAAGCCTAAAAAAATTTTTCCTAAAACTTTGAGTCTACTTATACGCCGAACATAAAATGTGAACCTTACATTACAAACGAATAACATCGATATTTACAAAGACCATTGATCTTTCGGTGGAGGTGACTGCTATTTTGAATCAACTGTTCCAGTGTTTAGATTATATGACATTTATTTTAGATTTATAATAATTAATATTAATATTGTATTTACTCATGTAATCCACATCCTCGTGCACCATGCGCAATTCTATTTTTGGACCAGTTCAAGGAGAAAAAAATAAAATCGTACTTTAATAAGTTGACATCTGCGGCGGCAAAAAATAAGAAAAAACCAAATCAATGAGGTGATTCCACGTAGGTGTGTTCTCTCCATGGTTCCCTCTTAAGCTATGCGGCCATGCAGCAGTTTTTGAAGTGCCGTGCACTAAGTTTTTCAAGCACGCATGATTGTATCTTAAAATATATCTGAACAGGGTCACATCAACCCTGGTGCACATCCACACACTAGCGTCATATAGGCACACATAGCGATATTCATTCCGCCCATGGATGAAAAAAATTAGAGGGAACCATGGTTCTCTCCCAAGTTAAAGGAGCCTCAGCGGCTCACGATGAAATTGGTGAATACAGATACCAGATGCCAACTTAATCCAGCAAAGTGTAGGTAGAAACTGATAGTAAATTTTTAATGATATAACTGCTTTTTTTTGAGTAACACTAATAAACTTAAAACTCAATTAAAAGGTACAGCTTCAATATTATAAAAATATTACATCATCTCAAAGTTGAAGATGCACCGACAGTATAAACTGCGCATTTAAACCCTAAACATTTCTTGGTCATGTAGATACACTTATACTTCTTAGAATTCTTTGTCTTTTGCGAGCATAAATGCAGAGAATTTCACTACTGTAGAGATCGATCGCGATCACTAGGTATAGTTCATTTTAGTAGTATCATGAGCAGCTGACATCAATCAAATTGTAGGTAACTTTATTTAGTGGGTCAAGCTCTCCAAGTATAAGTTTCTTATTAGTTGTAATTAAAACGTTACATGGAATGCTCAAGAAGAATAGCACGGACTGTAAACAATATTTATATATATTTTAATTATTGTTTGTTTTGTTAAACTTGGATTGTACATGACTTTGATTTTGTCTGAAAAATGTTTCATCAGAAGTAATTTTAAGTGAAAAACTGGAGGTCGATTATACAGCAAACATATGCCTAATCATGTATGTTCATCGAAAAAAGCAGGGGTCGACTTATATGCCAGAATATACGGTAAGTCCGATTTATTTGAAAATACAAGTTTTTGAGATTATATTATTATTTTATAACTTTTTATTCTTTTAGTTTTATAAATAATATTTTTCAATAAGTGTTCCAGTTCTCATTATTTTTAAATTAACTGATACACAAACACAGTGCCATAACTAGGATATGGCGAAAGTGGCATTTGCCATAGGCGCCACTTGCAAAAGGCTCCAAACGTTCCCAAAAAAAGTGCCAAAATTTCATTTTCCCACAAATAAGTATTATTTTAATACTCAAACGTTAATTTATATGTAATAAAAGGCTATTATTCTTTATTAAAATGCAGAAAAAATTATATCCAACATAACCAAGGTATTTCCTAAAATTTTGCCATAGGCACCATATCACCTAGGTACGTCTCTACACAAACAAATATATGGTTAAGAGGGATGAGTGGAGGAGGGAGTAAGAGAATAATTTTCACCCTGCCACTTTTTCTTTTAAGTCGAACGTCTCCTTGGCTGCATAAGGTTGAGAAGACCACTATACACCATTACAAACTTCAAGTTTGCCTGGGATGAAGTGAAGTATTCTACTTTAAATGCTGTTTGGAAGGCATTGTGGAAAGATTACATCTATGACTTTCGCATATTTGTGAACCCACCTTCAGAAGTGAGATAACTGGTTGAAATACTGAAGGGGAAGGGTTCAAGGATTTACAAGGGGCAGATGTCATGGAATTTATCCCGTCCCATGAAGAGGAATTATCTGTGGAAGACTTGGTAGAGCTGACATCAATTTTTCAAGACCTCTGGAACCACCACCATCCTATCATACCCCTTGACTTCTGATAGCCTCCTCACCACACTGAACAGTTCAATGGTATCCAGTGGTAGTGATAGGTCATTCAAGAGTCTTGTTCTTCACTTCCTCTTCCTTGAGACATTCACTCTGACCCTGACGATCTTTCAGCACCTCCCCCTCCTGATAATAAATTAGACTACTTTCTACATCTTAGTTTTCATCACTACCAGCCTGTATTAGTGTGTAATAGTGTTTCAAACTTATTTTTCTATTATATTCAATTTTTTGCTATGAATAAGCACTGGAAATTTTGTGCTTGAAGGTATGTTTCTAAAAACATAACCTCTTTAATAATGTAAAGCTAGGTTCATATAACACAGCACATTTTCAGTGTGTTATAGGAAGGCCTAGTGTAAATATACTAATGTTAATTATTTTCAATTGCAATGTCCCTTCAGGACAAATAAAGACAATGAAGCATGCCATCTCTAGCTCTCTCTCAAAGCCCCCAGGGCAAGAACCTAAAGGTCCTGCTCCTCATCAGGTAGCAGCAGCAAAACACTGCCTGAATCATCCCACATGCTACAATATGAAGGAAATAATGACAATGAAGAATTGGATTAACCAAAGAATAAACATAGGGATGATAGTGTTGAAGTTTAATTTCATTTCTCCTATTCAATTTATTCATTATATAAACAATATTTATTTTTATCTTATTTAATTTTCTCTAACAACAAAGATATTCCATTTTAATAGATGTTTTTATATAGTCAAACATTGGAGTTTCCTGGACTATAATATGAATAAAAGTAAAATTAACTTGAATGTTTTCCTCCATATTTTTAGTATGTAAGCTTCAATGTGGGAAAACGAATGAAAAATGCAAATGTTCACTGAGTAAGATAAAAATGTAAACAAGAAATTTCTGCCAAAATCTATGCACCAATAGTAAAAGAAAAAAAAATATATATATATATACTGAATTTATAGAAAGGATGTTTCTTGGAATAAATATTCTAATATATGCCTGCACACTTTCAGGTACCTGAATAATGTCATATACTCCATTTTTCATGTTTCTTATATAAGCCTAAGCTCTGGATACATTTGCAATATCTAATCAACCTACAACTGTTTTTTTTTCAAAAGTTCAAGACCTGGTTTCCCATGAAAAGCCATTTCCCACATTATGAAACCATTCATATTTGACTGAGAGAACAAGCAATCACCAACTTTAGTTAGGTTCAGCTCTCTGAACAAGCCAGATAAACATCAAAACATTGTATTTACCATCTGAATGATTGTATTCACATTCGTCTTTAGCCATTAAGTTTATGGGTTATTACAGTGGTCTTCAAGGTGAGCAATAACACTTACCAGTTTTTTTAGTGTTTCTGGTGGATTCTTTTATTGTTAAGTTAATATGAAAAGTGGGCAGTGAATCAAAAAAGGTTGAAGATATATGGGTTAGCATAAGTGAAATCAAGCTAATACAAAATTTATTTGCACAATATTCACTTTCTCAATAACATCTAAAACATTATTTCCATTTAAAATGTGGTACTTTCCTGTTAACAGGAATACCTCCGGGACCCTTCGTAGGACCTGGTACTTACGTGTTATCCCCATGCCATTCTTACATACAACATTAACAGAAACTGAGATTGGTCTGTCTCAACATTTACAAACCCAATCACCAGACAAGAAAGTGATTGGCCGGTCTCGACATTTACAAACCCAATCTCCAGACAACGGGGAGGGTTTCTTTGGTTCCAAGCGAGGCAAAGGGCGCGGTATCGCCCGGAGATGACTACCCATTAAAAAAGCGAGCCGAAGGCTTGTCAATATATCCTTTCAATGTTATACCCTCTCAAAACAAAAATTGAGAGGATATTGGCGAGCCTTCGGCTCGCTTTGTTTTAATGGGTAGTCGTCTTCGGGCGCTACCATGCCCTTCACCTTACCCAGAACCAAAGAAACCGTCCCCGTTGTCCAAAGATTGGGTTTGTAAATGTCGAGACCAGCCAATCAGTTTCTGTTAATGTTGTTTTAAAAATAAAATATCGTAAATCCAACAATATCTCAATACATCCTTTCAATGTTATATCCTCTCAATCATAACAATACATGTTTATTTTTTAAGGTGTTCCCATTAACAGGAAAGTACCTAAAATGTAAATTTCAAACATATACCTGTTTTTTCAATCTGCTTCCCAACAGAGAAAGCACTCATTTGTGAACTTTTTGAACTTTCCAAAATTTTAGAAACTTTAGGGGTCAATCTATCTTTCAAGTGCTTCGACGACATTTTACTAAACTTTGTTTTAAAATCTTTTGAGTGATGATCATCATCTTGAATTTCATATTCATGTGTGACCTGTAGTAAAGTTATTAAGTATTTAGGAAAGAAATAAAAGACCTCTGCACCTTCATCTAAAATTATATTTTGTATTATGATTAAGACAGCATTCCATACAAACAGGTTACCCCTTACAATATAAATAAGTAGTGATCTTAAAACATAGTATCTTGAGTTTAAAAATTGTACCATTTTGAAAATCTTAAAGATATTTTTTATTGAATATATTTTATGAATCACAGTATATTTAAGAGGATAGGATCATAAAACACTTAAAGATATCTTGCACTTGCTATTTCGTAAGACTTTAGTTCTGGAGTTCATCAATTTCCACACTTATAGAAATTTGTAATTAATGAAAAGAGCAGCAATGGCATTACACATTGACTTTCAGGCGATGTTATTATAAAAGATTACTTTTCCTCTTCTGATTTTAACCTTGGTATAAAACTGGTTTCTTTTTAATCAAGTTATTTGACCTTTAAAATAAACTTAATCGTAAAAATTTAAGTACAGCAGTCCTTCACTAACCAAGGTTTTGAGCATCCATGATTGAAAACTGTACTTGGTTTTGACAACCGCAGTACATGGCAGGTAACATTTATGTCTTGAAAAAGCATTATTACAAAGATGGTGCCGTTATATTTCATGTGCATTTGCGTGATGACTTAAAATTTCACATTTACCTTTTCTTAACGCAAGCGTTAATATTTTACACTTACGTTAACCTGAAACTTCTACTTCAATATTATTTATATAAACACTACACATTCTTAGTAATTAAGACCAATTAATATTCCATAAGACTTATTGTCTATTACTTACAATTAGTAAAAAAGTAAATTTGAACGGCGACGGTTAATTTTACAACACCGTAAAACTCCGCCATCTTGAAGAATAAATTTACAATCCGTTAAAGGTATTTGAGCCAAGATTATATATGATTTGTCTAAGTTTCTCACCACCATATACAAATACAGTCAAGTTATAATAACATTCTCCAACTGCTTTTGAGACACCAACTAATATTCCACATTTGAAATTTTTGATATTTTAACTATTACATTGACAATTACAATATTTATTGTTAATAACCATTCATTAGCAATACAGGAAAATAATTCGGTAGTTTAACTATATATTTAATTATGCCAATAATAAACATAAGTCAAAGTTAAATAAATAATTATATTTATAACATGAATGATGACTATATTTCATATGAAAGCATACCTTGACGTGGACCCGGAAACATTACTGCTTTTTGATACATTATTACAGAAATACTGTCAGTATTTATCATGTGCAGTTACTCAATGAATTAAAATTTCATATTTACCCACTCTTTCTTGTATTTCAGACATTTAAAATTACTATTTAGTATCATAATAATTTCCCATCATCTTCAATCTTATTCACTTACATTTTGTTAAATTCGAACTGATTCGAACTCTCCAGGACGACCAATCAGAACTAAGCATTTTGATCCAAGTCAAAAACTAGTTTCTTAAAATCGGAAACTAAAAGAAACTCTTTCTTAAATGAATAATTCCTTTAACCATAATCACTTTATGGTATATTAAATAAATCATAATTTTTGCCGTGGCAATTTCTACTTAATCGTTATTATAAACATTAATTCACTTTCATGTGTGAGGTAGTTTGGCGCGATAATAATTTTGGTGTTGGAAAATTTTCATTGTTTTAATATAAATATTAATTTACAGTTTAAATTAAAATTTTCACTATATCTACAATCATTTATCTTTTTCTTTCTCATTCAATTGTTGAGGTTTTGACCTGCATCCAATATCCGTCTTATTGCAAATGCTAATCATCTCCACTTTCAGATATTTTTATATCTAATCCTTGATTGATCCTTAATTAGGAGTTAAGATAACTCGCTAACCCTTTAGCTTACTCACTATAGCTGATTGAATTTATATTGTAACTATTTCGATCTTTTAGCATTGATATAAATGTGCAATTGAAATTCACTATATTTCGAGATTGAAATTTGTAATGATCGTTTCTCTCTCTTTCCTTACATGTTAGTATCTACCATGTTTTGTACTACATTATTAAGAAGTGGGCGTTTCAAAGGTTTGATTTTATCGCATATAAAATTAATATTAGTTATAGGTAGAGATGGGCGTAAATGCTAATTTTCATTCGCAGTTACTAACTGCTAATCGTACAAACGTTAGCAGTTAATAAAATTTAGCAGTTGCGAACTGGCCTAGAATTGAAATCGAAGAGCATTAGCGGTAAACGTCAACGGACCCAGGACTATGAATCATACCCCCCTCCTACCTAACAGTCCTACCCATCCTTTTCCTTATTTACTAAACAAAAAATATTTCCAAATTTTCCATCTCGAAAAACTATTTCAAAAACTTTGATTCCCGCCACATATGAGAAACATTTAAATCACGCGAAAGAAATCGCACAAGATATTAAAAAGTTATGCATTACGACATTTGCATAGCTCGATAAATAAAGTTTCATGGCTCATGTTAATTTAGGTAGATAGTAACAATGACAACCAAGAAACTGCAACTTTGTCAAAATCTTATTGTTAGTTGTGGAAGGCACAGGTGGTAATTCCAGCAGTTTTTCAAGGATAGTCCAGTGTTTGTATTTTTGGCATTGACATTTACAAATGATTTTAAACCTATTGTAAATTAACTTGTCTTATTGTAAGGAACATTTCTTGGAATATATATGGATTTTATATCTTTGATATAAAGAAGAAATGGCACGTATTTCCAATGCCTGAATTTTGCTGCCTTCCATTTTAGATTTGTTTAATTCTCTACTCTTAGTACTATTGTTTATACAGTAAATATTTAGTGTCATTGTAATAGTGTTTTTGTAGTTGCATTTTATTGTTCATTAATGTAATTAATTAAAATATCTCGTATGTAAAAATATGTACCTATAAAATAAATGTTAATAATGTAAAAGAAAAATTATTATTATTACAGTGTATTACTCTATTGTTCCTAAATATTCTCAGTAAAGGGTGAATGTAATTAAGTTTTTTTTATTTTTATTTATTGTTTTGTGTTTAGAGCTCTGCTGATTACAGGGAGTTGGCAAATACTTATACGTAGCATGATTGCAAAAAGAAATAATATATAAGAAATAATTTAATTTTGGACATTCTATTTAAGTAATTCATAAAATAACTTAATGATTGCAGTAATAATTTCACTAGTAGTCCAAAAAGACTAATACATAATTCCATCCTAATAGAGGTTGACCTAAGATACCAGATCTGACATGTAATGCTTTGCGCATAAAATTATGAAACGTTTTGGAAAAAATGTTTTCAGCAAATTTAATAATTAACTCTATTTGAATTAACTGAACCATTATTCGAGTAAAATGAAAAACCAATAGCAGAAAACATGCTTTTCCGGCTAACTGATTTTTATCAACAACTAATTGGCAAAAGTTCATACACCCTTGATTATAAATATAAAATAGTCACAATCTGAATAAAATGACTATAAAAAGTTCTAAGGGTGTTAACACTACGGGTTAAGAAAAGCAGCAGTTAGCATACAATGCCACTGTTAAGTGGTTAGCAGATAGCAGTCATCCACGGTTAATTGTTAACACTAATTGTTAGCAGTGTTGATGCCGGTGCTACAGTAGATGGTTGGGTTGTGAATTCAGGAACTGCTAATTTTTCGCTGCTAAAAGAAAGAGAGGAAAGGCTCGGTAGTGGGGAAAAGCAGGCAGCAATCTGCACGTTAGCAGATAGATGGGGTTGAGAGTTAGCTGCTATTTTAACTTCCCATTAGCAGTTCCGAATCGTTAATATCTGTTAGCAGCGAAAAATTAGCAGTTCACGAATTTGCAACCCATCCCTAGTTATAGGTAAATATATTCCAGCAATTCAGTTATTGAAATATAACTATATAAGTGCCACTGATCTAGTAAAGTAAAATTAACCTAAACAGCTCCTATAAAGAAACTATTTTTTTTAATTTTCATCTACATTCTCAAAAACTTACTGCATTCTTTGAAGGACTTCTTCGAAATTTACCAGAGAATTTCTGTGAACTGCTCTTTGGAAAACCTGAAAATATATATATTTTTGAATGAATAGTTACAGTATTGATCACTATACTATATTTTATTAAAAATTGCTTATGAGTATCAGTTCGTTTGTCGTTCTACCTGACTGAAATATTTTGATTAAGGTATTTTGCAAAAATTCTTGTGATAGATTTTAGAAATTATCATATATACATCTTATGATTTAATGCAACCCTATATGTCTTCAATGCAAATATCATTGTAGAATTCACAGCAAATTTTGTTAATGTTTTAAACATCTGATTTTGAAATGCAACTTCCAACATTGGTATAATAATAATATTTATTTATTTCATCCAGGCGATTCGTATTCAAGTATAGGATAAGCCACTAGCTTAGAAAAATAATTAAAAGTAGTGTAGTCACAAAAAAGTGCAAAATAAAATCCTATAATATAAAAAGCTAGGTTTGTCACTGTGTCTCTGTATGTAACACTTTTGACATGCTTATATCTCTGGAACTACTTGACGGATTTTCAAGTTCTATACCATTTTGGATTCGTCAAACTTTCAAAATTTAGATCCGCAAAAAAATGTTGGTCAATAGGTCCATCTCAAGCTGCTACAAGAGCTGAAGGGGAGACATGTTTTGTATGGAAATTTATGTCTCCAGAGGTTTGTACCGATTGAGCTGAAATTTTCAGCATAAGCTTTTCTCACAAGATATAGCTGTACCTGCAAATTTTCACTTGATCGGTGAAGAGGATGAGGTAGCTGCCATACAAAGAGTTTGTTCTGAACAGTGATTTTTGAAGCATTTTCGCAATAACTCGATGAAAAGTGAATGGATCAAGCTCAAATTTGGTATTATTCAATGATGAGAGAACCTTTATCAGAAATGTCATACTGAGAGAATTATTATGGGGATAAAGCCATTTTTGTGTGATAAAAATTTTTAAAATGAAGCATTTTCGCAATAACTCGATGAAAAGTGAATGGATCAAGCTCAAATTTAGTATTATTCAATGATGAGAGAACCTTTATCAGAAATGTCACACAGAAAATTATTACAGGGATAAAACCATTTTTGTGATAAAATTTTTTAAAATGCTAGATGCTAGAAACACTTTTTTTGTCGAAATTTTCATCGTCAGTATTATTGATGGGTATTATGCTAGTTATGGCATAAATTCATACACAGAGTAAAAACAATTTATAATAAATATTCCTTCAATTTTTTCATAAAAATATTGGTATTGCCCTCTTATTTAATTTGGGTTGATAGCTTATTATAAAACACTGATCCAGCATAAGTAGGACTCATTGCAAACATATTGAGGTAATAGTGCTGAGTACAAAAATTGTGCTTCACTCCGGTAGGATAACTATGAGCATTACTATTATATTTTAGGTTCCTCAGAACAACTTTTTTTACAAATAAAATATATGCAGACAGGGAAGAGTGAGAAGATGCAGATTAACAAAGAGGTTCCTACAACTATCTTGATTACTGACTTAGGCCGGGATTTGGATGACACACATTTATAATCGAAATAGGCGAAGTGCATGGTGTGAATGACCCTAGGCCACAATGCCATATTTGAGATGATGATGATAGATAAAAGCATAGTATACAGAGAGTGCTGGTTACAGGTTATTTATAAGTATCATTCTTAAGATGAAGCAGCCACACTGATTTTTTTTACAGGTTGTCTATATGGGAGTCCCAACTTAATGTTTCATTCACAAATTCACTAAGAAACTTGATCACAGAGGAGTCATTAATGGACCTGCCATCAATTTTCAATGTACATTTCTTAAGAAAAAGGAAGTGTTTGAACCTAAATCGATGCACTTTGGAAAAAAATAAGATATATATAAAAATTGAATTTTAATTTGGATGTGTCTGTTATATTTCTTATATATCTGGCACATATACCAAATGTGGTACAAATTTAAATTTATCACAAACGACTATGAAGTGTAATTCAATAAAATCTCATAGCATTGGTTCTACTTCTTCCTTTATCAATCAAAAATAGACAACAAAAAGTTGTACGAACAAGAAACCCTGTAAGGTTTCAGTTTCTTGATTAAACCGTACAATGCTGATCTATGGCGATAATTTTTCTATGAATACTCATTTCTAATTTTTTCACTAGCTCACCTTAACTCATAATGCTTAGGATTTGAGGCATGTTTTATTGCCTAAAATTTCTTTTGTCATTTTTACATATAATGATAATATGTGAGACATTATATCCATCGTAAGGCTAACTTGTCTTCAAAATGCAATAAAAGTTTATATTTGTACGAAAACATAAATCTATGATTGTGTAATTAGCTCTGATAGGTTTGTTTTTTTTTTACTCATTTCTGCTTGAGGTAATTGACTCCATGTTATCATATTTAGCTATATAACTATATTTTCAACACACCTGAGCAAAAACTTCAAAATTTGAACTAATGTGTTTCTTCTATTTCATTTGCTTGATTATAATACTGTAACAAAAATTTATTTAATCCGACTTATTTTTATTTTACAAAAACTATAATTCTTACCTCCTTTTTTCTTCACAGAAGGTGTACTTGGTGGAATGTTATCATCATTAAATTTATCACAGATTGCATCATCATTCTGATGAATCTTTCTTTTTGTTTTTCCACCAGCTAAATTAAGTTCAGATGATGGACTTTGGCCAGGCTCTCTCTTTATTTTAACTCTCTCTTTCACCTTACTCTCCTTAGAAGCTCTTACTGGTAACTTAGGCATTTTTTTCATAATCTTTTCATTTCCTTGTTCTTTAGTACTCGAAATTTCAGATGAAGAGTATGCTGCCTTCTGTTCTTTCATTCTCAAGTTACTTTGTTCCTTATGACATTTTATTTCTTCTTTATGGGATGCATCAACAAGGCTTGTTTCTTTGGACTGTTCACTGAGTTCATCCATGCCCTCACCATCAGTCCCTGACTTGTAGTTTTTCTTTCTCTTTATTTGTTGACCACTATGCTTTTCTGACACCTCATTTTCTTTTGGTGTAGTATGTCTAAAATCCTCTTCATCCTCCAGAATTTCTGAATGAATTTGCTCTTCATCAAATTCTGTAACTTTTCTCCACAGAGGCTCAATTCTTTTGTCAACTATTCCTTCTCCAGGATCATCACTACTTGTTTCAGAATCATCTGTTACAAATCTTTTATCTTCTTTATTCTTCTGATGCCTGATAGCAACAGCTAATAGAAGTTTTGCTACTTCTCCACATGTTAAATTCATTTTTTGAGCTGTGCCTTTGAGAAAATTTTGACCCTCATATATTAAAATTTGTACTCTGAGATTTTCAGCCTTTTCAGCTATTTTCTTTAGCATTGATTGTTCCTAAAGGAGCAAAAAGATGAATAATCATTATATTTAGTTTTAAAACTGCTTAATTTGCAATTACAAATTTATATAAGAAATATATTGATGCAATTACCATATTAGTGTCGACTTTTAATTACATTATTTCCATGTTTAGAAATTTTTTTATATTTATATGTTCACTTATGTTGGCACAGAATAGATCAGTAACCTTGTAATGAATCTTTTTTTGAGGATGTGAGTTTCCTATATTGGAATTGTATTTGTTTGGAAACATCTATACAAAAAGCATACCCAAGTAATTTAAAAATAGATCTTTGCAAAGAACAAAGAAAAGGAAAATAAACATCCTCTCAAAAATCTCTCCAAGTGAGGATAGGAAATACTCTGAACCCATGCCAAGTTTCACTTTCCTCTGTTATCCTGTTTCATGACATTGTCACAAGGACTTAAGCAAATGTTATCTCAAAACATGAGCAACACACCACTGCATTTATTGACTAATCCTTCTGCCTTTTGGGAAGTCTTTAATACAAACCATTCTACATTCAGTGGCGCAACCAGGGGGTGCTAGGGGTACTATAGCATCCTCCATACAAGAAAAAGGAAACAGTATATATACCTACCGATATGTAATCGAGATAGTATACGACGGAAGTGCAGGAAATGCCAGGCGGCAATACAAACAAACATATAGGGTTCTCAACAATCATTAGTTTTCGATCATCAAAAAACATCGATTGTTATCTATATATCGTTAGTCTTAATCATCACTACTTCAGCACCCCCAAAACCAAATCCTGGTTGCGCCATTGTCTATATTCACCTAATTTTTTTCTAGGAATGTCCCTCTTACACCTCTGATGTACTTATTTTACATGTTCAAATCCATAAAATGACATGTGACATCAAATTACATGGAAAAAGCTATGTACTAAGCAAAATCTTGTGTATTACGTTGGTATGCATTCGATACCTATGTCATCACTATTCCATGACATTCAACTCATTGCATCTCATTGTAGTTCAAAAAAGAAAGATAGTTTTAAAAACTTTTTATGTATCTTATAAACTTAGGAGGCTATGTCAGCTTACCCATGCAGCCAATAACTGGTTTTCAGAGGGGTCGTTTACTTTTTTCTTGATCAAATTTAAAAGTTTGGCATCTGCACAACAGTATTCTTCTTGAGGCTAAATAGAAATTAAAATTATTTTCAATAATTAGACCAGGGGTGCACAACACAGACGCAGGCCAAAATCGACCTTGATTGGACCTAAGTGAGCCATACTTTAAAAATTTTGTCCATAATAAAAACTTAACTACACTATTGTCGATTTATTAATTACCATAACAAAATTTACATGCAATTTTTATATGACAAAAAATGAAGTGGCAAACAAACATAATTTACAAATTTTAATTGTATTTTTGGAATTAACCAGCTGCGCTACTCCCAGCTTCAATCAGGCCAAACAAAAGGTGTCAGCGGGCCATATTTGGCCTGCGGGCTATATGTTGTGCGTCCCTGAATTAGACCATTCATCAATGGGACAGTTGGCACATTTATGTTTAGATAAGTCAAGAAACTTTGGATAAGGTTTATTTTTTCCAAGTGGCATAAATATAAAAACTTTTTATTAAAAAGTGATTATTGTTAATTATGAGTAAATATAATCATGCATATTGTTTTAAATTCTAATAGAAAAATGTAAATTATCATGCTTCTTGTAAAGCAAAATACACTAGAATTCAGATTATCCAAACTAATTGGGATAAATTATTTACAGAAAATCAGTGTTCTTAAGGTTACAATTGAAAGTTATTACTTTGTCACTTACAGTAACAAGCAAGATCTTGTCACAAAAGTGACAATGAGGATAGTATTCATACTCTTCTTTTTCTTTTCTATTCTCAGGTTGATATTTGTTTTCAAGATGATTGATGTCCTTGCATCTGATTTTCTTCCATGCACATGCATACTCTTCAATAAAAGTTTCAATTACCTGCAAATTATAAAAGGTAATGTATGCAAGATATTAATGAATTTTTTCTGAGATGGGAATGTTTAAATGCTAAAAATAATTTTATTCTAAGTATTTACTAAAAAGACAGCATTCTCTGAGCATTGAGAATGTTATTAAGATGATTACTTACAATGGAAATGGGAGAGTAATAAATAGGCTCTTTTATTCTGTTTTCTTCAGATTCAATCAAATAATTGTAGAGGAAGCAAGGATCTGAAAATTTATCATCTATTATCTTCTTTTTCCATTCTGCATGATACAATCCGGAATCCTCAAAAAAATTTAATATGCAACTTAAGTTGGTTAATGGATTAATTACTTATATTTTCATATACCACTTCCACATAGAGAGAGAAAAATAGTTTATAGGGAAATTTAGCATCTAGCAAAGAATTCAGCATTATAGGGTGCAGGGGCAGTCAGTCTATGCAAGCAACACAAGAATTGCTTGCCTACTGGAATGACAAACTTTTTTAATTACTTAAAATAAATTTAGTTACTATTATCAAATTTATGGAAATATATTTAGTATTTTTGTCATTTAAGTGAATTTCTAATAACTTGATTGAGCTTGGCATTACTCAAGTGTTATTGGGCAGGCATCGAGAAGCAGTTTCAGATCTGCTTCTCTAGTGGTAATATGCATGGAAATGAGGGAGCAGGGAAAAGAGAGGAGGGCATATGTGTGACCATTGGAAGGGAAGTAAGCAGAATTTGAACTGCTTCTCAGTGCTGCAGGAAGTTTTGAACAATAATACAATGATGCTGGTGACAGGAAAATACTGCTTTCTGTGTCCATCTATTGGGAAAAATTGGTTTACATATTTTTAAGAGATACATTAGCAGTTTTGTGTCCTCCACGTAGTTTCACCCATGCCAATTGACAGCCCTGATTACTTCTGTTTCCATAAAGCAAAACTGCCATTGCTTGCCTTGCTCAATAGGTCACTGCCCCTGATGGAATGTAAGATTGCCAAATCCCTCTTAACTATTATCCTGAGGATTATGAAGATATTTCTCCAAAATAATTAGCATTAAATTTAAACAACTTCTTTCTAAGAATTTATTGGGAACTTAATGCAGATATATTTAGAGGAATTTGAAATATCACTTATTGCTATTTACCAGGTAATATTCATGGGTATTTTTACTTCATAAAAAATACTCTTAAATAATTTATAAAAATTTATTTTTTAGAGACAGTAAGATGCTAAAATGCTATGTAACGTAGCAAGCCATTGAAAATTTTAGGTTAACTTGGAAAAACTTTCCCCTATCCCAGGAAATCATATTTTTGTTGGAGATTTTTACATCTCAGTTAGTAAAATACATTTGCTGTAATAATTTCTTTCCTTAATCATAGACACATGCAATAAAGAAAATAATAAAATGATGTAAATATACATTGAATTTTTAAGAAGCTCTTTTATTCACACAAAAATTTCATGAAATAATGTTGAAGATAATATTCTGCAAGTTCAACATTCAACTGATTTCATCAAAGTATCAGTAACTGGTATATTTAAACTCAACTAAGATATCATTATGGTCATTTATAATACAGTTGTTAATTTTTATGTGCATACTTTAATACCTGCTTTACTTGTACTTTATTCATTGCATAATTTTTATTAGCTTGAGTCAAATCTGGATCAAGAGTTATTTGATGCATGTGTGGAAATCCATAAGAAGGTAAAATTCTGACATCATGCCTTCCTAAAAGCTCATCAATTATACGTGCAATTGTATTATCTCTTGGAGTCCTATTTTGTTTGCCCAGTTCCTGACATTTAAAAAGATCTTCATATCCTTGCCTTTTGTTTTTTGATACTATTCCTTGTTTCTCAGGTGTTAAAATATGGTGAACTCGTAATATAGTCTCAAGAATATGGACTTTTTCATTCAAATGCTTTACTTTCGATGATATATTATTATTTCTTTGTTTTGTGCCCTAAATATGGATAAAAATATTTTGATGAATTGGTAATTTTATGAATATAAAAAAGAAATGTGTATATTTGAAAAATTAATATCGAGTTAGAAAAAATATGATTTTATTTTAAAGAAATATGAGAAATTGTAGTTGATGTTGTTTTAACTTGAAATTAATCTAATGACAATTGAATGATTTGATAAATTAAATGGATCATAGGTTCTTCAAATAAAAATTTTATATTTACATGATATGATTAAAATCAAACAAATGCATAATTAGTATAAAGATAATTTTTTGTATCCATTATTTTTAAATATTACAGGGCCCTTTCATCTTAGTGACAGAATTATTATTTTTATCTGTATGTGCGATGTGTGAGACGCACATGGGCAGCCAAACAACAGGGGCAGCCAATTAATCATCAGACATGTACAGTATTTTTAACAGTAATGTGGATTATATTATAATATGCCGTATATTCTTTCATATTTACTGGCTATGGAAATTTAACAAACCATTAGGATTTTTTTATTTTTGTAAAGAATGCATAAAAAAGGCAGCAAATGAGAGACTTGCACATGGGCGGTTAACACGTAGACTGCCATGAGGGTCAGATTTGACCCTCACCCTACTGTTTCCGGCGGGCCGTGAGGGTTATATATATCCCTCAGCTGATATTCCTATTTGAGCCGCCATGACTCATCGGGGACCCTTGCGACTGCATGTTTGCTTAAAGGCTTTGAGAACTTAAGTCTCAGAGATGTCTGCATTACCTTGGCCTCTGATATTTTATTTTTGAATTGTCCAAATGCTAAAGACAACTTTTTCCTTCAATTTTTTTATTTACAAAACGTCAATCCATGAAACTTGCATATAAAAAATTATGAGAGTAATAAATACCATATAAATAACTCTAATTAATATGTTAAGAAATTATAAACGCAAAAATTGTATCAAATGTTCAAAGGTATATCCAAAAAATGCGAAACTAAAAAAAATATATTTTTTTGTCCCTATAAAAAATTTGATAAATAAATTTTATACATAAATTTTCTTTATTTTTACTGCATAATAGGCTAAATTATTTTATCTTTTTTCTTAACTTCAACACAATTTTGTTGAACAGGAGGGGGGGGCGGGGATAGAAAAAGGTGGGAGAACGGCATGCTCCTGCGTTCTCCCAAAAAAGCTCTGCATATACATACATAGTGTGACGCAGTTTCTGCAGATGCAGTATGAGAGTTGTTACTGAGTCACAGTTTCTGTGCATTCAAACATTCCGAAATGCCAAACCTTTTTCAACTACATTGTAAATAGAAAATATAATAGGCCTACTCCCGGTCATTGTATTTCCGATGAATGGATGAATGACCTGCTCTTTTTTCTTTTGGTTTGCCACACTTCTTTCTATTCTTTGTAAATATTTGAAAAAACTTTTTTTTTCAAAACATGCTTTCTATAAGTGCTGAGGTTCTGCATAGCTAAAGATACAAGGGAATTGGAATCTATATATTTTTCCATCTCAACTCCGATTGCATCTTTTCTTCATTTGAATTCGTATAATTTATATTTGAAATATTATCAGTGTAGGTTTCTTCATAGGGAAAAGTAACTTTTTTAATGAATTTATTTGAAAAGATACCAAATGATCAGTCTATATCAACAGTACAAGTAACTTATGAATTTTACACGAATTTTAACATAATTTTAATAAAATCTGATTTGTACCGGGTCCCCAGGGCCGTGAGGGTCATATTTGTCCCACACTACGAAAAATGTATTAATTCCATAAAAAAATAAAATAACACAAAAATAATTGTTGTAGTGTTTTTTTTAATAAGGAAATGACATACTAAAATGCCTTTGGCTCCAGGGACATTTTTTTTCAAATATTAGTCTGGCAGTTAACGTGTTAAAGGGAGTCTAGCACATGGGCGGCCTTGCCCCTGATTTTTTTATATGTATAATAATCCTAATGAAATTGACAGAATAGTATAATTTAAATATTTTAACATATTCATAAATTAGCATGCTTTTCATTTAATACTGACATCTATAAATAAAGAGGGAGAAATGAACTTTATGACTAAATGATATTTGCAACTCTTATAACCATTTAATGGTGAGAAAATTTGAGAAATATTTCAACAACAAAGTAATCATCATCAGCAATAATTCACATTTAGTTAAGTAGTTATAATATTCTCACATAGCTAATTATACCATTTTATAGCTGCAGAAATTACCTTTCTCATTTATCTGACAAAAGCCATTAGCTGTGCTTGACTACATTTAAAAATAGATTTGAGATTTAAAAAAATGGTTTTGTTTCTTGCTTTTTGCTGTCTATGCTGTGCTTTACACTAATATTTCCTAATAAGTATCAAAATGGGTTACCATAACATTCATATTGATCATGAAAGCAAAATGTAAATAAAGGAATTTCTCTCTATGTTATTAATGCTTCATATTTGCATATAATTATAGCATGAAAAGAATACTGTGAAATCAAAGTTTTCAGATACAGCAATACCCCACTTAACACGAAGGATAGATTTCTGAAAAATATGTGTTAAGCAAATTTTGTGTTAAACGGGACTGATATAACATATGAACCAATGTGATGCGTGCATGGCCCTTCAAAATTGCTGTAAAAGCATATAAATTACTGTAAATACATCACTGGTATCACTAACACATTTTGGAGCCATAATTTTATACAAAATTTCTTTGTAATAAGAATAAATTATAAAATTTAGAAATTTTTTTAGAGATGATGTGCACAACACCACGCTGAAATTCAAATGATGCTGAACTGTAAACAAAGTTTTCAGGATGGCAGAGAGTGATTGCTGATTGGCTGAGAGCGTACCCACCTCAAGCCAAGTGCGCTGATTGGTTGAGATGCTCATGATTGATGTGCAGAAACACTCGAGAGATGGGTTTTTTTCAGTAGATTTCAGTCACGCAGAGGAATTCATTTTCTCGCATTAGAATTAAGGTGAAAAATAGTAAATGAATAAAAAAACATTTTTGGTCGATTTTGACTAAAAAATAGAGAATTTTTATTTTTGTGTTATAACAAATTTGTGCTCACTGGGGTCGTGTTGAGCAGGGTATTGCTGTATTATTTTAACTAGAGTTTGAAACAAAAAAACTTTCAATAACTGCTCTCTAAAAAACTTCAGAAAAAATAAGTTTTGCACTTGATATATGATTATTTACTATGTGGGAGTTTTAAGGACATTGTTGATATTTTTCAAATATTCTATAAAAAAGTAAAGGATGAAAAAAAATATCATGGTACAAGGAGAATAGATGCGGGTGGGATCTATATGCCCACAGAACTTGCATCCAAGGTAATTCTTTGATTTTCTCACCTTAATCTTGATTTTATTTTCATACATCTACAAGGTAATGTTATTAGATATTGTAAATGCACTTTGATAAAGCATAAAATTAAGTATAATAAAGTGAATCTACTGGATCCTTACCATATTAATATCATCGACAACTTGATGCCTTTTCAATGCTTTCTGGCAACTACGAAGCTTCATCAATAATTGATAGAAAAAATCAATGCCCAAATTAATGATTCTTGTTCTGGGTGATAAAGAGGGGTTGAGTTTCAGTTTTACAACATATTTTTCAATTGGCATTTCAGTCTCAAATTCTTTGCTGTTTTTCTCCTGTATCGCTTTTTTGTCCATTCTGGGATGTTTTTTAAGTTCTACATCCTCATTTTTTGTTGTTTTTGTTTCCTTATTTGTTTCATCATTTTGAAAATTGTTCACTTCAGGTGTCTCTATAAACTTCCTAACCACATCGTGGATGAAATTCTGAATAGTTATCCCAAATTCATCAACTACAGAATCCCAGTTGTTGTATATTTGTGTCCTAGGGTTTTCTATTTCATTTTCTGATGCTTTGTATTTTATGTCTGCCTTATATAGAAGTTTTATTTCTCTCTCTGAATGATTGCATGAACCTTCTTCCCCTTTTGTGATTGATGAATAGTCTGAAAGATAAATTAATTCAAAATTCACTTTCTATTTTAATACAGAAACCTTATCTACTTCTTTATGATAAATTATGAAGCACCAATAGGGATACATTGTTGGAAAATCAGATTTATTCTTAATTTTTATAATCAACTATTGGTGAAACATCACAGACGAGAGCTTTTAAGCCAAAATGTCCATCATGTTTTTCCAAACATATAATGGCTATTGGAGTAATCTGCTTTATTAAATAGATTACAACCATAATGCAAACTGTATATATTTTAAAAAATTTACTTCTATTTCATTTAATTTGCCCTTCTCAAGATTTAGTGTGCTGAGAAAGGAGTAATGAATCCAAAGAAGAGTTAACTACTGGTGCCCACTTTCCCATAATTTTAAAGGCTCCAAAGTAAATGTTTTATTACTGAATGTGTAGTATAGAAAGGCATTACGATAGGGGAAAATTTCATGTTCAAGATTTTTCTCTGTAAGATTTCAAGCATCAGATAGTTTCACACTCTAGGATTGCACGTAATCAGTGCTTTAGTGGAGGGAATACTGCGGTATATGCCATATACCCTCTGCTTTTTCGAACAAATAGTGTACACCCATGCCTTATGAAAAATTATACAGGTCGATTGAAAAAACAGCTCATGCTTTCTCCTGGTATGGTAACATTACAGTCCTGTAATTTGCTCTAAAAATACTGGGTAAGAACCACCCCTCAAAGTTTTACTTTAGTATATAGTATACCCTCTGCTTTCTTTACAACTACAGCACTGCATGTAATTAACATTATCCTTAGTAATTTTACTTTCAACCACTGGGGATAAAGCTAAAGAACATCAAGTGAAATATGTAAACTGATAATAATTTGGAAAAAAGGTTTCATATTAACGCTGCCTAGGTAAAATCAAGTTTTTATAAAATTCCATTAATAAAAATCATTTTTTGTTGTACATTTAAATAACTAGTTTTTACGTTTAGAAATATGAGGAATTAAATAAAAATAGGTGACATGCGAAGACTATCACACAAAAAATAATTGAAAATATTTTATTGATAACGAGTTTAATATTTTCGTACCTTCAGACATTTTTGAACAAATTTTGTCTAATATCCGTTTGTATAATCATACACAATAACCTTTCTCACAAAAATTCTACATATCCTGACATCCTCTTTAGTCATTTTTAGTGTAACGTTGTCATGGGAATTCATTCAGTAAACACATTATAACCGATTATAACTAACCATAACTCTGTTGATGCTTCCTAGCACTTCCTAGTCAGTAATAACGAATTAATGATTAGTGAATTAAATTCCTAGACCTAGCCATCATCAGAATGAAAATCGAAAATGAATAAATCATCTAGCATTTTAAACGAAATTGGATTATTTTATATGACTATTCACCTATCTACACATGAAATACTGAATATTTTTTGGAGAAATAGAAATCAGAAATTAATAAACTTACCTAATTTATTTTTTATTTGGAATCATTATGTTTCTTCTTAAAGGACACTTTCTTTTTAAATAATAGTTGTACTTAAAGAAGCTATTCACATTGGTTTGAAATGTTTTCCTCTGAATCATGGGCTAACATTGTCATTTTGATTCGAAATCACGAGTTCGCACCATCAGATTATTATAACTTACTTTCGTACCTTACCTTATGGGTTACCTGCAAACGGGTTTTCACTAAAAAACATCATGGATAATATGAATGACCGAATTAATACCATGCTATTATCTCAACTTGGCCATGCAATTATAAATGTCATAAAATGCAAGGCCTGCCCTTTTAGGTGCGTATAGGGAAGTTGTTTTTTCGGGATTTATTCATGGGAAATACAATACCATACTAAGCACTTTTATTGCTTTATCGTATTTGCACATCATGCATTGAAATGCAGTTTACTTTTTAGGTAGTGGCGTATTTTAATCCACGAGAAAATACTGAGGGTGTTTTGCTGCAGTAAATATTCGTTTTCATTGTTTTAGAAGAAGATAAATCACATTCCCAATAACAAATTAAATTAGAAATTATCCATTGTATTCTACAGTGATACAAAGGTCATTTTGGTATTTTCTACAAAACCTAACTAAACTTTTTATTTTGAAAATTATCATCCACAACAAATTCTAATACATCGATTTCATTGTAGAAATCGATTAGTCAGATAGATATCGACGATATCGAGTTATTCGATTCAGTGAGATTTCGAGGATACAAGTGCCGATGGCGGCAGCACTGTCGCTATGTATCATGGCGGTGAGTCGGGATTATTGTTAGAGCTGTCTGCTATGAAAAATAATGGTTTTTGTGTAGCCCGTTGACTTAAATGCGATCATATTTGTCCGTGTTAAGGATTGGTTTGGGTAATTTAGCTCGATAATATCCCTTAAATAAACAGGTTTTGTTCATATGTGCCTCGCCAAAGAGAAAAGACTTCAAAAAAGATTTGTAGTGTGCTCTACATCCTTATACAGGAGAAGGCACTTCACTGTATTTCTTCTCTAAAGATGCTGAAATGAAGAAAACATGGCTCATTATGACAAGAATTGGTAAAGCTTTACCGGAAAATGCCTGTGTTTATAGCGAACATTTTACTGTTGAATCATTCAAATTGCAACTAACGTGTTTTGATATTACCTGGGTGGATAGTTTTTGGGAACCAAGATGTAACTATGTAGGTAGGTACCTAACTTGTCATAATAGAAATATCTGCCTATAACAATAAATCTTCAATGATAAAATAATTTACGGAATACTACCTAGATCACGGAACTTTGATAATAGCAAATTGTTAATTTTAGCCCTTAAAACTTCATTCCCCTCAATAAATGGCATCTTAAAGTCTCCCCCGTACTAAAAAATATCACCTAGCTCAATGACTGAAAAAGACTTTGTTAAAGGAAAGAAGCTGAAGAATTAAATAAAAACACAGAGATGTAGACATTACATATCATCGATCTCGTCTCACGAATGAAAGTAAATTCTGAAATAAGCGCCTAAGTATAAATAAAATTATTACTACAATTGGGTATTTTCAATATCTATTACAAGGTTATTCTTTTTTAGTCGTTTTATTTAAATTTGATACATTGTTTGTTTTTGGATTTCTGTAATTACTAAGTGTTCGCCAATGCTCAAATTGAAAAATTTTATCCATGGCAATGCTAGTAACCGGAACATTCTTATCTGACGGGGACGTTATGTACTTCATTTTATAAATTTGAAAATAGCGCCTTCGGAATAGTGACGTAGTGTGTTCGTTCGTTACTCTCCTACATGATAGAAATTGGCTCTGCGATCGATTTTGATATGAAAGTTTTAAGCTATCAGATTTATTAAATTTGATCATTTTTGAAAAAATAGTGGCTTCTCATAGCATTAAAGTAAATTAAGATAAAAATATCTCGATATTTTCTTCACCGGCGTATTTGTAAAGGCAAAAACAAGCTCTCTGGGTTCTTTTCAGAGTTTGATAGATGGATCTCCGTGGTCGCCATTAAGGTCTGCGACCATGCTGCGAATTTATGCAATACAAACCTGAAAAGCAAGTACAGTGTATAATATATACCTTAAGCTGTGTTTAGGCCTTTGATTCTATTCTTTATCAAGTGGATTCAGTGATAAGGTGAGCTTTTAGAATTAAGTTTATTTATGTGAGCAAGATGCTCTTTAAGTTCGTGCTGTAACATCAAGTAGTAATATCATATTTTTCTCTTGTGCACTGTGATCTGGTTTGGGGAAGTTAAGCGTTTTATTAAAGGGGCTGTCTAAAAATAAAATATTGGAAATTTTGATGGCATAATTTTCAGACATTATTTTTCATTATGACGAAGCAGTCACTTGGTGAATGGGATCCAAGCGAAAAATATTAGTAATAGCCACTGTTTACGTATTTTTAATATTTAAATATAAATTATAATGTAATTGGAGAAAGCAGCAGTTTGTTCAAACATTGTTTCAGGTTTCTGAAAACATTATAATACCAGCGCCATTGTAGACTTCAAAGCTGGAATTTGATCACAATTTAGTCATTTTGATCATTTTATTAAGCTTACCTTTATATGTACACACTATTTAAAGATTTTTCTGTCCTTCATATTTTTATTAACATAGCTGGTTTTTCAGAATGCAAATTTTCTTTTTCCTTAAAATTAAAAGAAAAATCTACATTTGAAAAATTTAGCCTTTATTATTTCACATTATGTGCAAAATATCCTCAATTACCTTAAAAAATTTGCACTATATATGGTATTTTTAATATTGCCTACAAAATTTGCAAAAAAATCATTATTCATCGCAAATTTTTCTTGGCAGTTTCTGATGAAATTTGCATGTAAAGCAGCCAAAAGTGCTTCAGAAATGTATTTTCTACAAGTCCATGAAATCCTGCTTAATGTGGTCACATTGGTTTTCTTTTAATTGATAATGTCAAGTAGTATTAACAAATGCAGTCAAGTTTGGTTTTGAAATTCTGTCTTTTACTATAGTAATAGGCTGATAAAGATGGGTGGAGTCTACTTTATTAGGAAATGTGCTGTGTTGCCTGTTCCATTAAAACAAGTACCTAACCTTTTAGATGTGGCAAGCACCAAGATGTAATGCGGAATATCAAGTAAGCCCCACTATAATTATGCAAAAAATACGAATCAAAACAATGTAAAAATTATTCTTAATGTTCCTGTGTACGTTTGAAATAAAATAACCGATCAAATTAAATTATTAGTTCTAATAAACAGGATTTTAAGTGCTGTAGAAGAGCACAGTCAACCTGTCAAAGAGCACTATCAGGCTTCCAAGGAGCAAAGTGGTGCTCACAAGCACCAGGATGAGAATCCCTGCACTAAAGCATGCGTCTCACTGTTTGAGATTGTCAAATGCAGGCTCTTCCCATATAACTGCATCTGCCTTTCATCTCGAAAACTTTGTCAATAATTTTCAGTGCATCACCACAATTATCATCAAATGATTTAGAAATACAGTACATTTTAAATTCCTAAGTGATTACAGACTTTTCTGTTCATTTTATGATTTTGTTTATTCATATTACTAGAAATGCAGGAAAATGAAAAATATGCAGCCTAAACAAGTTTTAACAAGATGTCACATTTTTCCTACAAAAATTTGTCTTAATCTGGCAAAATAAACAGGGTAACAGGAAGTTTGTATGAGTCTGAATCACTCTGTCACGTAAAAAGGATAACAGTAGACCCTCAATATATTGGGCTAAAGTGTGGGAAGGCGTCTCCATTATTGCTGAGTGTCCATTATATCTGAAACATCTGAAGAAAATGTATATGTTGGCTTCATTGGGTAACATTTGCATGTTATGAAAGATAATGTTTTACTATGCTATATATTTATAAAAATTGTTAGAATGCGAACAATAATTGCATGGAGTTTTTCTACTTAATTTATGTAAAATATGATTATATGAACTGAGGCTGAACTTAAAATTGGGAACCCCTAAGCAAAAAATTTTTGGGATGCCCCTCAGTTTATCTAAAAAAAAGTCATTAACACGCTAGATGTCATGAGTAGCACTGGTGCACTCATACTTTTGTTCCAGGAGAGCTGTGAGAAGCACGTTTACTGCTCATAGTTGTTCATAGTATATTTCAGTACTTTCAGTTGTTTTTTTAAAGTTGTTTTAAAACCAATTAAGTGTTTTTTACTACCTGGCACCTAAATTTCATTATGTTAATTATATATTTTATTGAAATAAGTGAAAGAAAAATAATATTTTTGTTCTATTTTGGAGCCCTGAAGCTTTGCTTTGCCTACTTAGACAAAGTTCCAGAGCTGTGTATTACATATTCATTTTTTTATTTTACTAGTAAAAGGTGCTTGCAGTTTTCAAGAAGGAATATATTCATATCAGAACATAATTTAAAATGAAATTATAGTGACCTTAAGGAAAATGGATTTGATTTTCCCACCTATTCGTATTTGAATCAATTATTTTTAGGAATTGAACTTGGGATACTTTTTTGATTTTAGATTTTTCCAGGTTCTGGTGGAAATTTAGGAGAAAGTATCAGTAAATACAAAAATTGTTTTAAGGCAGAAAATCTATGAGTAAAGAAAGTCAATCCATCACAACCAGTCACAATGATCAAAACTGGAGCAACTCATTTACACCTGGATTTTCAGTAAACTCCCAGTTATCTGGAATGCCCGGGGAATTGAGTTTTCTGGTTAAGTGAATATTCTGGTTGCTTGAGTTTTATTGGATAGGCTTCAATAAAGCATTTGGATACCAAAATTAGAAACAGATACTGAATTATACGTTGGAATTGCTAACCTTTACCCTAGGTCAGGGGTCGGCAACCCGTGGCTCGTGAGCCGCATGCGGCTCTTTGAAGAATGACCTGTGGCTCCCGACGCCAGCTCTTCCGCTTAAAGCGCACCAGATGACAATGACGGTCTCAATTGATAATAATAATGTAATTGCTTTCATTAGAAGGATCAAAAATGGGCTGTTGAGTAAACATTTCATTTTCATCTTTCTCATTTTAATCTATATTCCTAGATCATTTTCTGAAAGAATTTCTCGATTTGCTTCATTTGAATGTTTACTTATATTTTAATAGAATTAAAAATTATTTAAAATATTCTGTTATTTCTCAAGTTCTTTTTACGAATTATCTCCAAAACATCATTGTATGGGTATGTGTGTGCAGCTTTTAAATAAATATATGTCATTAAATATGTCTTGATGGTATTTAATAAGTATTTTTTCATTATACATGCTCTGCGGCTCATCTTGTTATATTCTATACAAATTTGGAAAAAATGGCTCTTCTTGTCAAAAAGGTTGCCGACCCCTGGCTAGGTACTCGACACAGTTGTTATTAAATAATTCCTTGACATTCAAGGAAGTAATGAAACTCAAATATACAAGTATTCAACACGTTTAATTGCAATAATCTACTATAATAAAAGGCAATGTCTAGTGTCTGTCAGCAAGATGGCTGCCAGAGAAACACTATGAGAAATTACGATGAACAGTGTAATCTATGTTTATTATGAATTATTATTAATTGGTTCATTCCGAAAGAAACACTCCGACACAATACTTTTAATATACGAGAGGCGGAATGATATGTATTATTTTCATTGCAATTAATGTAAATGATTTTTATTCTGAAAGTTAGCAAATATAATAATTATTATTATTTGGTTCATTCCAAAAGAAACACTCCGACGCAATACTTTTAATATACGAGAGGCGGAAGGATAGGTATTATTTTCATTGCAATTAATGTAAATGATTTTTATACTGAAAGTTAGCAAATATAATCTATTTTTGTATCTGACCTTACACCCATAAGCGAGATTTGAATATTTTCATTACCTGAGAGAGGAGAGGGAATTGAATTACATAGCAACTGAAGTAAACAACATTCGTACGTTATTATTATTTTGAAAGAATGCTAATCAAAATGTATTTGATGCTCATAGTGAAAAAGAGTAGTTTATTAAACTGTTTATTTCAATATTTACTTAGGATAACTAGTGACAGTGAAGAAACACTTGAAGAGAAATATTATGTATTGAAAAACTTCAATTATTCATGAAATACATCATATTGAAGTGAGTTAAACTACCATACTATATGAACCATTTATTGAGAATAGATCAGAGTAGATTGACTTCATTGTTTATAAACTTTGTATAAATAGTTTTATTTGTTTAATGAATTTAGAATTTTAACTTAATTATTCCGTTGCTGAAGAAGACATTGTTTGCAATATTAGAGTTTAAAACTTTTCAGTTTAAGTCGAAAAAGTTAAATAGTACATAAAAGCCAGCGGAAAACAATTATTCATGTGTTTATTTCTTACATATATCAATTAAGAACAAGTATATGTGTTTATATTGTATATTCTTCTAATATTCTATTTTTAAAATGTAATAAATTTATTTTTTGTTCTTTTTTGAGATATTATAAAATGGATAACCAGAGTGTGCAAGAAGAAACCACTGCTAAGACATCGACGACAAAATAGAGAAGCACAAGCAAGACGTAGAGCTCTACAATCGAATGAGCAAATAGAAGCAAGGAGAACACAGGATCGTGAAAGAGCTTCCAACAGGAAACACAATGAACGTTATGCCCAAATAATGGCAATTCAAAGAGCTAATGAGAATGAGCAACAAACTATTGTTAGACCTCTATATCATATTGTTAATTCAATCCTTATGGGTATAAACGTGCTTTGAATGCTTTTAATACGATAGAGGGGGAGGGGGAGAGAGAAGTAGAGGGGGGAGGGGGAAAGATAGAGAGGGGGAGAAATGATGGGGAGGGAGAGAAATGAGGAGGGGGGAGGGAGAGGGAGGGAAAGAGAGGCAACTATTTTAATATTAGTAAATTATCAGGAATCTATAGAAGTGAAGTATAATTCATATTCCCTCAGTACGCGCAGTTAAATTGAAATAATGACATCATCGTTATTTTATTTGTATTTTTAATTTTTTTCATTTTTTTACATTATTTTTTAAAATCAACTTTTAGCCACAAATTTGGCGGCCTAGATGACTGCCTAGTTCGCCTATATGGATGGGCTGTCCCTTTATAAGCTCGTTTGGATATATCCCAATGTGGCAGAGTAAGGATTAACAAATATGGATAACCATTGCAAAGTAACACAAATAGTTACAGTAATTCTTTATTGAATTTTCTTATATTTTTCTATACTTTTGTTCTTTTAGGGCATGGATGTTGAACCAAAATGGGCAGCACTGGATCAGATTGAACGGAGTGGATGTGCATGGCATTCAGAACTGATTGAGTAGATTCCTATGGAATTGTGCAGATTGGAACAGAGCCATGCAAATAGTCTTCATTCTTCTATATGGAATTGTGCAGAGCAGTGCTGATTAACACATTGAGCCAGACCAGTCCGTGCAAGTTGGCATCCATGGAATTCAGCATTTTCTCCATGTATATCAGCAGGTGAGTGAGAATATAGAGGAGTTTGATATGGTGGGGATATTACCCAGTGGTTGTGAATAATGGTTTGTTTGCTGAACCCGGTGGTGAGTTCATTCAGAGCTGTTACACAATAATTTTAACAATATGTTTCAGAATTTTTTGTTTTAAATCATTTAATGCATCCACAGGTACATAGTAGATTTTTGTTGTACTAGTCCAGGGTTTCCACTAATTTTTTTCTAAATCCTGTTACTGACATCAAAATATCCTGTAATATGTAATATCTTGGTTTTTTATGCAAAATGTACCAATTTATGCCTTCAACATTTTCAGCATCTGCGTCGCATATTTTAAATAAAATTATTTACAACTGTTCATGCATAATCCTGTAACTTAAATTTAATCATACTTTTTTTATAAATTTTAAAGTTCTCCTTCATTACGAATCAACTGTATTGGCAAAAAATGTTTTAAAAAATGTATTAAAGTTTTAAATATACAGTAAATAGCACAAATGCATAGAAAACAATAAGTAACCATAAGCCTAGTTTACAGGACAGACCTTAGATTAGGAAATCTGTTAAATAAAATAATTTTCACTTTCAATCCCACAAGCCGGTCGAGATTTTTGTGAGTGCAGGCCCCATTCGCGGTAGTAAATTTTGCGAAAATCGCTCAGCGTGCTTCTTGTTAAATGATATTTTATATCTTTGTTGATTACATATTAAATTCCATAAAAATTTGGCATATTATTGAATAATGTTAAATGAATATAAAAAATATTTTACGATATAATCAGTGTTTTATCCAACGTACACTCTTCTAAGTACACTGGATTTCTAAAAATGTACTTTAGTGTGGTAGATTATAAAACACTCCTCTAAACACAAGCCGACATCACACTCAGGGCACCAATATATCGTGTCTTTTCTTTTCCCTTTAGCAGAACACACTGGACATCTTCTTTGCGGTCTAGCCTTTTTCCCTGTCGGTGGCAATTTTTCAGTGAAGTGCCTCTCGACTAAACGGCGCAGTGACGGATTTATGGGGGGTCGTCTGGCACTTAGTGACTCAGAAACATTCCCGTATTTCTCTAATACTTGTTGTATGAGAAGAAGACAAAAGCTCAGATGGTTCATCTTTTTACTTTCTCTCTCGACTTCGAGATTTCAACGGAAATACATGTTTTGAGGTCCCTAGAACACGTTTAGACTATTTTCGGAATGATGTCTGTGTGTGTATGTTATTGTGGGCGCTCTAACTCAAAAAGTACATGCCATATCGTTACCAAACTTCATATATAACACTTTAACATGAGCACAAAGAACTGATTAGGTTTTGGACAATAACGGATAACCCGATTCGGTTTTTGCGATATTTCTTTGTTAAAACATCATTATTCTATATACAATTCTATACTAATGTTATAGAGAATGTAATTTCCTACAGTTTTAATTTGAAACAATTTTCTATAGGAGTTATTGTTTAGGAGTTATTTATAAATAACTGGTTTTTTGGTTCCCGTTAAATATCTCCTTAAAAACATCGTTATTGGTAATCTTCGTAAGGACCAAAGTTGTAGAGAATATTATTTCTTCCAAGTTTTGTTTGTAACTAATTTTCGTAGAACCATCATCCATTTCGGATGTATTTCGCTTTATCTTAATACCAGCCTACAGCGCCAACACCATGTAGCGGTGAATTCTGTAAACATTCAAAATATACGTAATTTACGGCAACAAGGACGTGTCTTCTTTTACGATACGAAATAATAATTTTGCCTCGTAATATTATTCATAATAATTTAAATATCTATACCCCAAATATGGAGAAAGTCATGTGTTGGCCACATCAGATTTTTTTGAGAAGTATTGAATGTTACCAATGCATTATGCACTGAAACATTTAACAATCTTCTAAATAATTTGATGTACCATTTGTTATTTTTTTTACGTTCAAGTAGGTAGGGCTATAATTTTTGATCTTTTAGATCCACTCCTCCCATTGCAGTATTATATTCTAAAATGCAGACAGGTTTAGATTTTCCGTCTTTTCCCGAAAATTGTTACAGTGAAAGGTCGAAATAAATGTTACCTGTTTTTTGTCTTTCCACTTCATAACCATAACTAGATTGCTAAACTTAGAAATATGCTCTCCTTTCTTCAACTTGGCTGAAGTAAATGTTGAATTTCATCTCTCAAAAAGGAACCACTATTTTCACACTCCATTTGCGAACAGGGCGTCTCGACTTGCTCTCAGGAAAGAAATCTCTCGACTGAGAACTTGGAAGCAATATGGAATGCAATCCATTCTATCTGACTCAGAATTTAATAAGGAGTTACATAAACCAGATGCCAGCCACATGTACACAAAGAGAAAATGAAAGAGCGACTCGAAATGTCGAAGTGCAAAGCAGGCCCTCTCGAACCCTCCCGATGAGATAAGAAAAAATATTTCTGCCTATTTTTTTTAGCTTTCTGAGTGACTTATCATGTAACAGAAGAGATGTCTACGAAGCTGAACCCTTCTACAAGACAATGCTGTCCTTTATCTCTCAGAAAAAGCAGCTGGCACAGCGGAAAAAATTCATTTATGACGTGCCGCTTGAGCGCTTGAACATACAGTGTACTGAGAACTGCAAATAGGGCCTCCTTTCTGCTGATGTACAGCATACTGAGATCCGTGCATAGGGGTTAATGATATCAATATAGTTGGTCAACAAAATTAGACAAAATGAAAAATTTCTACTTCTTTAATTTCCTCGCCTTCTTGCTCATGGCATCTGTTGGCTCAAAAACTGCAAGGTACTTTTTAAATGAACACTGCATCAGAGCATTCAGTTCAGACCTATGTGCACTTTTAATAAGATTCGAGTTGCTAAAAACTCTCTCCACTTAAGCATTGCTATGAGGAAGTATAAGCATTGCCTTTGCAAGTTTGCAAAGTAATGGAAATTGTGGATTTCACAATCATCAATAATATTTTGAAATCTTTTAGCCAGCATTTCAACATTTTCCCAATATTGCTTTCTTTGTTGGGCCAAAAATACCATATTTACTCGTGTAATACCTGCACTTTTTAGGTGTGTTTTGCTTCCAGCGTGAGTGCCTATTATCGTTTGTCGGTCTGTCCGTCCACCTGCCTGTCCAGCCATCCGTCCATCTGTCCATCCGTCCGCATGTTCATTCTTGGCTTCTACCTAATGGATTTTCATGAAATTTGATATTAACCCTTAAGCACCGGCCTCTGTGCATGGTACTGACTTTGTTTTCTTTCCTTATCGCCGACCTCTATGCTTGGTACAGACCCAGGCCACGGTGTTAGGGGATGGGCTGGATTTAAATACTCTTCTTCCTTACTGCTGGCGGGTATTTAACATAAATGACCGATTTGAAAGTACTTTGTTATAATCCTCTCTATGTTTTTATTAATAATCCTATTTACGTGAAATTTTCGGAATATATACATTATAATATGTTTATTATACCATGTTTTATATATCTCTATTACAATAAGATTATGCATTATCACACGAAGAAATAATAAAAGTTTTTCCCACACAAATGTTTAACACTTAATCACTGCTTTTAGCGCTAGATTTGTTCCCATGCACTTCAACTCCATTCAAATGAAGCACTCGAGTTCTCTGCATACATCAGCTAGTCACTCCGTTCTCCTAATGACGTAGCTGTTGAGAGCCTCTTCCTACTTTCTTTATCTCTTCCAAACACAGATGTTGCGGCTCTCGAGAAATGTTTACGAATAACATCATATGAATGGTACAGTTGAGAGCGAAAGTGAATCACCTCTAGCTGGCCCGTTCTCATTACTTTCATGATAGCTTACTACCAAAATAAAGCTCATCATCAGCTGATTTTTAAATGTTAGCATCTCAGCAACTGAATGAAAATTGAATTATTAAGTTAGAAATATTATTGACATTAACATGAAAATACACGGAGCTAGTATCACTATCATTTGATGAATCATTAGATTCCTCCAAAATTCTCTGCAAATCTTTATCACAAACACCGAGTGTACTCCTACTAGCCAAGTCTGCACAACAAGGAGTAATGATTCCTCAAATTTAATTAGGAGTAATATCCTTTGAAATGAAGGAACGGATATTAAGTCACTTAACCAATAAGTATATTTCCTTAGAAAACAACTCCACCATTTATAGTTAGTACCGTGCAGAGGAAAGAAACTGAATGGAAAGCAAAGGGTCAGAGTGATTCTATTACTTTCCAGTGATGTAAGCTCTAAGTGTTTAGATGTGACGTCTACCACTAATAATTCCTCACTAAGTGCATCCGAATAATTTTTCTTGGGTTCTGTTTATAATCTCTTTTGAAACGAACTCCATATCTTCTCATTCTCACGCGCATGAGTCAGAGAGGGGGATAAACAAGCAACAATCTCAAGGGGCTCAGAATATAAGCTTTAGCTGTCGGCATATCTTTCTTGATAACTAACTGAAAGATTAATGAACTCTTGGAATGGTATTAGCATTCCACTCGGCAGTTTTGAATAGATGTAATATCGTTGAGCCTATTATTTCAAAAGACAATATTTTTTTATCGAAATTTTTTATGAATAAGTTTCTTAGAAGAAATAGTCGGAAGTCTTACATAAAGAAAGAGATTATATCTTAAAGTGATTTAGAGATATAAATAAACTGTTAGGAATTTACAGATATTGAGTGTGACAAAATAAAACAAATGATTTTTACGTCAACCAGTGGAGCAGGCGTCATCACAGCAGACGAAATTTAATTTTTACTAAATAAAATATTAGGAAAAAATATTTTGCTCTACGGTCTCTTAAGAAACAAACGTTTTACTATAAAAATGTGAAATTCAATTGAAAAAAATAAAAACTAATTAAAATATAGCAAATTAAAACGAGCGTGGCATGGATCTGTACCACGCACAGAGGCCGGCGATAAGGTAAGAAATTGAGGTCCGTACAATGCACAGATGCCAGCGTAGAGTGATTAAATAAGAACCGGCCGGCCAATAGAGTGGTATTTAAATCTATCCCGTTGCTGATAGGTTAAGGACTTACAATAAAATATAATAAGAAAATCGCAAAAATGAATCATGTAATCCAATCAGGGATACCACTTTACTGGCGACAAAAAATTAAATTTCCGTTATATCTCATAAAATATTGGTCATATCAAAATAATTTTCAAATAAAAGTTGTAGAACTAGTAAAGAAGAGTATTTCTTTTCCTATACATTTTTATCGTAGTAGCTGTTATCGAGAAAATCAAACTAAAATGCCTTAATTCGAGTTGAACTTAGAAATTTTCTTGCATGGTTACTTCTTCATTGTTGCTAACATAAACAATCTCACAAGCAAATGTTTAATTTCCTTATGCGTGCATGCAATATTATTAAATAGGAAGAAAATGGATTATTTTTGAAGAATATAAGAACTTTAAAATGCTATTTCCCTCACGTACAGGTAAATAATTTCTTTCTAATACTCCATTCCACGAAACGTGCCCATTTGTGATACGTTGTACACTTTCCTAACTTGTTTAATCTTCCCAATATGTACCAGGTACATGGGTAAATAATTACGAGTTAATTGGCCATGAATAATGATGTAAATACGAGTGCAAAAGGTTACATTTATTTCAATTGAAAACATGGTTGGGCATGACGGCTTAGTGAAAACCAAAAGGGGGACGTCATGTCAGAAAGTTTGGGAACTACTGTTATAGAGCAACGAATATGATTGCTATCAGCATCCTCAGGAATAATTATCAGCAATTACACTTGTGAATAATTTTTTTTTAATTACAATTGTCTTTATTGAAAAAACAATAAGTAAAGACAGTTGTTAGCTGTTTCCGTGGATAACAAAATGTCAATGTGCAATTAAAATTACCCTTGGCCACGTATGCAACGCTATCAACAATTAGAAAATGTTATCATAGTAACTGAAACATTGGTATAATTTAGCGATGTATTTAACATAACGTTAGATGAAAAATCAACCTATCTCATAAACTATCGGTTTATGAAAAAATGTTTCAAACAAAACTTGTAGAAAATTAAATTGTCTACAACTTTTATAATAACAAATATTTACGTAAATTGAGTTCTAAAGGAGATACAGGCAACTCCCGAGTTTCAGTCGTTCGAGATTCGACCAGCTCGAGAATTCGACCAGTCGAAACTCGCTTATTCGACCCAGCCGATCAGTCATTCGAATTAGGAATTAGTTTACACGAAGTAATTTTTGGCCTGCCCAACCACAAGAGGTTTAGTTTCAGCCTAGACACCGTTATTTCTGCTCTAATTGTTTGAATTTGTGCTGATTCGACATTCGACTTTGAGATTCGACCACGTTTTCAGGAACACATCCCGGTCGAATCTCGGGAGTCACCTGTATTTGGAAAAAAGGAAGAGCGACAAGAATAAACCTTCATTTCTGGTTGAGCAGTTTCAGCCAAAACCTTTCAGATATTTATTTGCTAATAAAAATCTGAAATATAAAGTTTTGTGCTGATCTAAATGTTAGTTTTTGAGTTAGAGTGCCCACAAAATGTTGTCACACAGACATCATGGCAAGAATAGCCAAAACATATTCAGAGGACCTCAAAACATATATTTCCATTGATATCTCAAATTTTTTTTTCACGAGTACAGTACTTTTTCCAAGACTACATATGCAGAAAGTAAAAATATAAATATGCCGTAGGTTGCTGATCCAGTTCAACAACTAGTTTTTGCGTTCAATCTCACAATAAGTAGCAAGTTTTCATGCTTCAGCCAAAGTATATTGAGATACGTACAGTTTCATCGAATGTATATTATTTACAGGATTCGTATAGAAATATTAATTATCTCTGAATTTCTTAGTAGTCTATATACCATTTATGCGAACATCTCAGATAACTACCGAATTTTTCCTTATAAATATCCATGAATCATGGAAATGTCTGTTTTTCATTAAAAAAATATCCTTGAAAACATAAAATCCATGAAAACGGCGAACCCCAGAATTACAGCTTCCTAGCCCAACTCCATAGCACTGTCTTTCGTTGCAGTCATTTGGGTAATTATCGTGTGTGTATTTAAAAACCTTTTCAGTGCCCTGGTAGTTTCCTCCAGATTTGTCTTTAACTTCTTCACTTGTTTTTGCAAAGAAGAAACTTGTGCTGTAAGCCTTCGTATAATTTCATCTTTATCATCTTCTGCATTCCGATTAGTTACCTCATCCTCGGAAATTGTAGTTGCATTATTTACATGCCCTTCTGTTTCATCTCCCTTGTTTTCAGGCTCTTGATTGGATCCCTCTCTCACAGCTACAATTAAACGAATATTTACATGAGTGAAACTGTTATAATATTAAATGATGTCGTTTTAAACTTACATGCGATAGTTAAAATTTTAATCTAAAGTATCTAGTTTCACTTAATACTCAACATATTCAAACAGCTCAGCTTAAACGTTACTAATGAAAACCATCTTCAAAGTGGTAATATCATATTAAATGAAAATAAACATTCTTAATACAATCTAACATACTGCATGTAGGCATATAATCATAAACCTTTCATTCGTTAACACAATACTTATATTTTATTCATTATTTCTAATAACCTACCTTGCACATTTACAGAAAATTGTCTTTTTGCTGGAGCTTTACGTAATGATTTTTTCAGTCGGTGAGGAAATATTTCTGGAACTGCGAAAGGTCTCAATAATTTGCAACCATCAAGCCTATTTGCTTCGAACTGAGTTGCGTCGAAATGAGTCTAGGATAAATCAAATTTTTGAATGAAATAGAAAATTTACCGAAGAAATATAATAGGTAATCTCATTGAGATTTCTGAGTTACAAGAATGAAAACCGAGAAAAATTTGGCGTTAGTTTACTTACCTCGCATAACCTGCTTGCCAATGTCGGCATCCAGAAATCACGCTTCACTTTTGCGATCCAAATTTTTCGTCTATTTGCATCTGAGGGAAAACGAAAAACCCTATACCTGCCTTCGCCATGGTTTTTGCAACCAACTGCACTACAGCAAGGCATGGCTAACGTTTTATAAATCTTAAATTTTCAAAATAAGTGACAGCAATCACACAACTTGCCGTAAAAATTAAATGTAACCATTAGCAGACTGAGGCCACAATATGGCAGACGCATACCACGTGACCCCCTCTAGTCCAATGAGATGCCGCGCTTGTCGGCATTCTCAACATCAAAGAATGTCATAACCTTCCTAATACATAGCCTTGACAAAGAGTAAGCAAAATCCATGACCCCATATACGGGTCCTCTCCTTGTTAGTGGTTTGGCAGGTTTTTCAAACCTCCCTTCTATGTGGGTGTTTTCCTGCAGTGGGTTTTTTATATGGATGCAATAGTCCTTATTTTTCTCACACAACTATATCCATCTCTCTCCCCCTCTCTCCTTTTCTCCCTCTCTCCTTTTCTCCCTCTCTCCTTTTCTCCCTCCCCCCCTCCCTCACTCCCTCCATCTCTCTCATATTTAAAGCATGCTTACACCCATAAGGATTGAAATAACAATAGGATTACTAGGTCTAACAACTGCTGAACAGTATCTTCCATTCGATCTTGCAGATGACTTCACCTCCATGAAGCTTCCAAAGGACTGCGGGCAGAGGCAGAGCTTCAAGGGCGAGCTCGAGGGATGACGGACAGGTGTTGGTCGAGGCGGGAACGGTGTGCGTGGAGTGGGGGTACTCAGTGATGCATACTGTTTCCAAGGTCAAGCATCTGACACGACAATGACTGTTGTAACTTTTTTATTATTATAGACTTTTGAAAGCTGACTCTGGAAAAAGTTTTCTATGCAGTTCTAAGACGGATAGCATGAAAAATTATTACCCCAGTAGGAGGGACCATTTAGAATTAAGAAAATGATAACTCCTGTCACAGCTGTTTGGACAAAAGATGGTCACAATGAACAAATTGCCAATATTATTCACATGAAAAGGTGTTATGACCCATTAATTAAGTGAAATATGTATTTTGATGTATTTAAGGTATTACTTTTTGTAAAAAGGTGTCATGATTATTCCCAAGGTGTTTAATTCCTAGAAAAACAGGTATAAACTTTTACAAGCTGTAATTTTCTAAAAGCTAAATGTATTATATGCTGAAAGAACTTTCATTTTCAAAATATTTTTCAGCTTATCAAAAGGTTATATTTATTGTATCCTTAAAGAGTTTTCTTTTTATATTGTTCAAAATATCAATATGTTATGTTGCAGTCTCTCAAGACTAGGTTTACAATCTTTTTTTCCCTTCAAATGCCAGTATATCCTTTATTAAGTTGTAAAACTAAATCTCAGTGAAGATATTATGTTGGTTATGAAGCCTTTATAGTTAGCTCAAAAATTAGTCTATTTGAACCCAAAATAAAAGGGTTTTAAACAAACAAATGTTCTTAACTATGTAATAATATGTATAATGTATATAATGTATATGCATTGTTATTTATTGTCTCTATTTATTCATACTTTGAATGGTTCTATACCGATGTATGTCCTCGCCATCCATTATTAACATTGCCAAGAGGAGAAGAAGACTCAAATATGTGCCATGTAATATGAACTGTGAAAGTGATGAACTGTGAAAGGATTGAATAGCCCAATGTGAGACCCATGTTTGAACAGTGCATCCTTCTCAATATTATGCAGTGCAAAGATCCCAGGGAATAGATTTGTTTTTTCTCTTTTGACTTGTAAGGGTGGCAGTAGTGAGTCAGGACAAAAGAGATCTGATATGCCCAGTGTTTCCATTCGTTACACGTTCATTCTTCTTCCGTAATATAAGGAGATGTGAATTTGTATATGTAATTATTCACTGTCCTGTTTTGTCACTTAATTGTAATGTATGGCTGATGTTTTTATGTATTATTATTTTCCTTTGTACATATTTTCTTTTGTGATTGTGTTTGTCTTAGTGACAATTTCCCATGTAACTTTGACCTTTTGAAAAATAAAGGTATTGTTGTTTTTATGTGATTCAGCCATCGTGATCAAGTCTACGTCCGTCATAAGAGGAGCATTTGCCGCATACAAGGCAGTGACATCATGCCACTCAAGGATTTATCTCTTCAAAGGTAAGAAAATCTTAAATAACTTCTCTTTTCAACATTGATTAATAGTCTACATGGAAGCTATTGCACTTTGCTACTTAATAAAGGAGTTAAACATACAAATATACATGTATTTAAAACTCTATGAATAATAAATTAGCCAGTTTCTTTATAAACTTAAACTCAAAAGACAATGTTAAGGTTTTGTAGAATTTTTATCTTGGGGTGCAAGATTTCTGATTTGGTTCTGTAATTGTTTCAGATGCATGCCTCCGAGAAATGAAATCCAAAACAGCTGACATCCTGGATCTGCCTCAGACCAGTTCTACTTTATGATATCAAGAAAGAAGATAGGTGAGTTTAATCAATTTTGTGTTACAAATTAGAATGAATGAGCTTCCTGCTTTAAATATTATACTAATTTCCTGTTGCTGCAGTTGCAGCAAGTAAGTTTTGGCAAGTTCTAGGTTCCTTTTGTAAAACAAATGTTTTCATGCTGTTCCGGAATAAACATAGCCCATTGCTTAACATTCTTTGTCATTTAGATTATCTACGAATAAAAGATAACCATGTCACTTTCAATATCTTAAAAAAATAATGTGCGTTCCTATTCTTATCTAACTTTTAATTTATGCGTGAGCCTAACTGCATTAATAAGCATTACAGATGTATAATATAATGGTTTTTACTTACAAAAAGGAAAGAGTCCAGCATTTAAACGATGAAATGCCTTGATTTTTTTATATTTTTAAATATAAATTATTGGATAATATAAGTTTTTCATCAGTTATTTCTGTAAAACATAATTTTCGCATTTATGGCATTATTGAAGTATAGAAATTTACTAACATTCCGTATCTTACGTAAAAATTGTTGAATTGTTGTTTAAATTGTCGTTTATTTCATTGAAATATTTGTTGTTTTTAATTAAATTATCTTATAATCTAACACATAAGGGAGAATGTTTGTAAGTTTGTTCACTTTGAATGCTTTTAATACGAGATAGGGAGGGAGAGAGATGGATGGTAACGGAAGGGGGAGATGGAGAGAGGGAATTAGAGGGAAGGGATGGAGAGATGGAGGGGGAGGGAGGGAGAGAGGGGAGGGAGGGGGAGAAGGGAAGGAGAGGGTGGAAGGGAGGGGGAGGGAGTTTATACGTTATTTTCCTAAGATTTTCTTCATTCGTCTAAATAGGAAAATGCTTTATTCGATGGTTATAACTGTGTACTATCTTATTCTTGCGATGCTTACATGTTACACGGTCGAAGTTTTAGATTCACTAAATCCGTTTAAATTCAGCGGGCACTCCTAGTTAAAAATAAATTACATTTTGACAGTGTCATCTTTTGTGATAGATTCTCGAATTTCCGTTTTAATAACATACCTAGTGTTAAGATACTAATTAACCCTTCAGGCACGGAGGATTTAAACTTATTTAAATACCCCCAGGGCATAGGATTTTTCCTTTAATTTAGATGTTGTGCAGAGTTTTACTTTACATGCACCAGCTCCATTAAATATAATCAGATTTCATTGAATTTTTAAAATAAGGTTATTTAATTGTCAATTATAACATTAAACAAAAACTGATATAATAAATAAACTAAAAATTTAATTTGGTATGGTAGACCTAGAAACAGTGAAAACATAAACCAACCTCACTTTTCACACCAATATACAGTGTCCTTTCTTTTTCCATGCTTCATACACACTGCGCACCGTTTTTGTGAGTGAACTTTCTTCTGTGTAGAAGGGATTTTTTAAATGAAATGTCTTTCTGTTAGGCGCATAACAGTGTTGTCCATCGAATGCTGACCAGGTACTTTTTTTGGCAATGCTACCATATTTTAAAATTAGTCTTTCTGTAAGCTGTACTCTATATGTCAACTGATCAATTTTAACCATTTGCACTCTGGTTTTTTTCCTTATTCCGTTAGTCTCCTCGGCATTTAATTTTTAAATACCTACGTATTTTAAAGAATGTGACACTCTAATGAATAGCTGTATTTTATTTCCTTATAAACTAATTTATTTGCATTTTTTTACAGTAAAATAGATGTTATAATTCAGACATTAACTTTAGTCCTTATATTTTTTCATAGTATGGTATTTTTTTAAACATTCTCCTACATGAAGACTTGGTTTACATTCACATGTCTCACATATGTAAATTGTCTCTCTTTTTCCACCTGGGACTTTTCTGTTGGAATAAACAACACAGTGTTTATTATTAGGGTGAGGTATGATTATATGCAGTTTTCCATCTAAATGCTGTTCCTGATCTATGAATGGTGGTCTACCCTTAGGAGTGGTGCACCTGCCCTGAAATCTCCCACTAATTCAAACACAAGTTACCTTATAAATTTTACATGAGAAATTGATTTTTCATTTTTCCTTTTTTGGCATTCTTTGCACAAAATGTATGAATTCACAACACTGACTTCAAGTCCCCAGAAAAATAATTTCCGCCACCATTTTAGGGTCTTCCTCATAAAACAGTACATGCTGGTGTACTGATCAGCTACACCAACTCCTCCCATATACTTGGTGTAGTTCACCACAACCTTGGGCTTTCTTTCTTTCCCACCACCTCGCATATTCCTCTCCACTGTTTCAGTCTCTGAAGTGTCCCACGTACTTAGCATTGTGACTATTCTCTTATCCTTCCATGCGAGAAGCATTATGTTGTCATCCATATAAGCCACTATCTCACCTTTCTTCAATTTTGGGTTTTTTATAACAGGTGGGTTGTCTTTCCGGTTTGGCATTACTGTTCCTGTCAAATGACATTTTTCTTTGAGCAATTCCCTTGCAAGAGTGGTACTTGTGTAAAATCTATCCATAAAGAGGTGATAGCCTTCCACTTTTGTTTTGTTTGTTTTTCAATTTGAATATCACTTTTACTGCTGTCACTCGAGTAAGCAATTCTGTCGTGGTATTTTCTTCACAATTTCAGTGTCATTAGCACTGTCAGTATCATTCCCTTTACCTTTATGTGAAATAAGGAAAATTTTTCTTTTCACAACTCCACTTGGACCAGCGATCAGTTCATAAGCTTAGATTCTGCTTGATCAGAGTTAATACTAAATTAATACTAAAATGTAACTAGATGATTAAAAGTATAAATGAACATCAATATAAACAAATACTAAAGGTTTATTACAAATAAGTAATCACTTTAATAAGGTTGTGGAACTCAAGTCAAAAGCTAGCTTAACCCTTTGTGTATATTCTCATACCTATGCAAAAAATACCAGGCTGTTTATGGGGAATTTGTGATGGGTTAAAAAAAATACAAAAAATTTGGTTTCTAATAAATCTTCCTGTAATTTTTCTTGTATTTTAAAAAATAATAGGCTTTTCTAATTTTTAATTAAATATGAAAGGTGACAGAAAGGAACTAAAAAAATAGTCTTCCAATTTTAACATTTTCAAAAGTAAAAAATCAAAATTAGAATTAAAAATCTTCCTTTAAAATAAAGAAATGAATTATATACATAATTTTATTTCAAAATCCAACATTTTTTTATCAATATCAAAAAGAATCACTTTAATTTTTTTAAATGTTTTTTGGAAAACAAAAATCATACAAAATACACAATTTCAACATTTATGCTTCCCTATACATAGTCCTTGAAGTCCTCTTTTGGAATGAGCACATATGGTGTTCGATCTTTTTATAGGTCTGCCATCCTTATTGCTGCACACTGTACATCATCTCAAATTGCGACCTGGTAGTTTTAAAAGTGTGTTAGGCTTTCCAGAAACAGAAGGTACTAACAATAAGTTTTTTTCATCCATCCATTCTTTTTTATGGCTTCAGTGACTTGTGATATATATCGATAGTGTGTCATTATTTTATTAGTTGTATTGTCTTTATATAAAATATAAGAATTTAGAACCATCCTTCCAAAAATATTGAACACCACCTTTTTCCAGTACAGGCTACTCCCGAGATTCGACCAACTCAATAATTCGACCGGTCGAATCGACCCAGCCAGTCGATCGGTCGAATTAGAAACTAGTTTACGCGAAGTAATTTTCGGCCCACCCGACCACAAGAGGTTTAGTTTCAGTCTAGACATCGTTATTTCTGCTCCAATTTGTGCTGATTCGACATTGGACGGTTTGAGATTCGACCATGTTTACAGGAACGCATCCCCGTCAAATCTTGGGAGTTGCCTGTAATATTAAAATTTTAATCATACGTATGTACGTGAAGCATTACAGTGACGTATTTCTCGAGAACCATTCATTGTAAAGATATGTGGTAAACAGCATTTTGTTTCTACTAGCTGAGGTCCCTGGGAAAATATGTTTGTTTGCTAAAGTGTTCGAATCCAAGAGACAATTATATTTTCCCATAAGTTTACACGGGATTTTAGATTTTTCAGAGTGCATGGTTTTTTTCCTTCATTCATCAAAATAAGTAAATATGGACCGATTTCCTTTGTTTTTGCCTTATTTGATGGCTAAAACTTTATATTATCTTATTCTTGCAATGTTTACATGTTAGATGGTCGAAGCTTTCAGAAATACGCAATTGTTTTCGAGTGTTCTTTCATCAAAATATGTGTAAAGTAGCATATCTGAAGTATCAACGCCTCCCATAAATTTATTATAAGTTTCAATAATTTCTGGCTTTGTTACATGCTGTTTTCTTCTATTTACTTTGTTTTTTTTTCATTGTGGTGGCATATGTAAATAGAAGTAACAATGGCTTGGCTTTTGATTTTTTTTCTCTGTAACCTGCAGCAAGAACCTCATCATTTCGAAAATATTTAACTTCTCCCATATCAAATTTTTGTTTTAGTCCTTCTGGTATATTTTTTCGATTACTCCGCAGGCTTCCAGACAAATATGTTGCATTTTTATAAAGGTGCTTTGCTAACTGAATGCTAGTAAAAAATTGTCAGTAACAACGTGATATCCTTTATTTAGGTAATTTCCGAGTTTGAACAATGTTGTTACAACCATATGTCCAGCCTTATCAGTCTCACTTTTTGCTTCTCGGTAACAATAAAAACCCAAGCAATAATTCACCACCGAATCACACAGCATCCAAAATTTGATACCCCCATCTGTGATGCTTTTTATTGGGCAAGTATTGGGTAATGGAGGAATGAGATTTAGTGCCAACAAGCGATTCATCCACACTGAGATGTTGGTTAGGTGTGAAATGAAATCTGAATACCTTGTTAGCATGTTCAACTAATGGATGAAATTTAGCACAAGGATCATATTTTGGATTACCTGGTGGAAGCAGAGTATTATTGTCAACCAAATGAAAAAATTTTAGAATCATTTGAAATCTATTTTCTAGGAAACATCTTTCCAAACCATGGGATCTCTCGCAAACTCTTTGACCAGTAAAAATATATATTTGGTCTACGAGTAATTTTCATTTCTAACAACACAGCCACATAATCTTTCATTTCTGTGATGCTGACAGGTTTCCACTTGAAATGAGTAGAGAGTTGCAGATGAGAATCAATAAATTGGGAAGCATATCTATTTGTCTCGTTTACTATAAGGTTCCATAAGACACTTTTAAAAAAAAGAAAAATACTGCAGAGGTTTGGCATCAAAAGGTGGCATGTGTTTTACACTAGTCTTGAGACTGGTGTATCATTATCTTCTTCAATCACATTATATGTATATGTGTCTTTGTCATCACTTTCAACACTGTCAACTGAACTATCACTGAAAATGGGTCATGGCCATCGTCGTCTAAATACAAAGTTACTAGAGTCATTTTCCGTGGACTTGCCGATATCGCAATAATCTTCATGTTCCTCGTCACTAACATCACTGGACATGATAACACCATCAATATTCGTATTTGTCCCAGACATGTTGAAACTTCAAGCATCTGTTAGTGGGTAGAAAGATTACGATTTTTAAAAGAATAAACGATTTAAAAATAAAAATTAACAATAATTCACGAAAAATGTCAACAATTTAACAAAAATTCGAGTTATCAAAGAAGAAATGGATAAAAACGAAACTCTCACACACGACTTGTTCACACCTGTCCATCCTGCCAAACGCTGCTAATGCAAAACTGGGTCTAAGTATATAATGTGTTTTATGACAGTAACATTGATTTGCAATGCCATCTGGTGGGTAATTATATAAGTTTACACACTGTTTTATAAAATGTTCTAAAGAATTATCAATCGATCTGTCAAAAATTCTGAAGAAAAATGCTTATTTATGCGCAACTGTGAGAGGAGCGATATCGCTTGCTCGTATTTTTTGCAACAATATTGAGGAGCGCTTTAGCACTCCTTAGTATTCATTGTCTCTCACTCTATTGTGTGTGTATATAACCCACAAATTATGGCCACAAATATTTAACATATCGTAAAACACAGTGCCCATCGGTCTGTTTTACGTGAACATGAAGTGGTTCGACACATTTGATCTAAGGAGTCTACTGCTCCCTTTGTAGAAATATAAAATTCTATTATTTCAGGCTTTTTGTTGATGTCTGGTTTTTCATGGGTTGTGGATACGAGGGCCACAATTTTATTTGGTTTTGGTTTGTAGGTTACAAGAGTTATTTGCCAGTAAAAGCAAAACTTTGATGAGCCATTGAGTCTTTTCTTTGAAATCATTTGTGGTGGAATTTCATGCTTATTAGCATGAATTGTCCCAACCATTGTAAGATTGAATGGAGATTTCATAAATATAACAAAATCGGTAAGATAGGTTGAAATTGTTCTTACCTTGAAGTGTCTTGAAATGTGATGGGAGTACTAAACTGTCATAACTTCTACGACTCAATTGTCTATGAAGGGTGTCACACTCACGCTCGAACAACTAGGAACATTGGCAGGTAGAAAGGGCCGAGCTTTGAAGGTACACAATGGGAAATAACGAAAATCTCAGAAAAATAAATTCCCGTCCTAATTTTTACGACCATTTAGTGTTCTAGGGTTAATAGGTTAATCAATTCATTCATCAAATTTTTTAGCCAATCCATGTACTTTTTTGTTACGGATATCAACTGTAGCATTTTTCATATTTGTCATCAGTATTTCTTGCATTTCAAATGAATACGATGCAGGCTAAAAACATTAAAGTTTTTCATACCAAGTTCTGAGTTCTTTATGTCACTAGTTAAACAAGTTTTGTTTTAAACTATGTCTCAATTCCTTGAAAATTCCAGAAAATAAGCATTTAAATTCAACTTTATTTTGACAATTTTATTGAGCAAAAGGTAATAATGTTTTTGAGAACCATTTTCTATACTTATTAAATAAATTGCTTTAGTGTGCTACAAAGAAGGCACTAGTGTGCTGCAAATTCCAAGGATTTTTAATTGTTACGAAAGCATTTGAAATGAAGAAAATTTGCATACATTTCATCATCCAAAGAACTTTCCTTAAACTGCGAGAGGAATTAATTGATTTTTTAATATTTAATTAATTTTAAAATATAATAATATTTATCCTTCTTTAAAAACACATTTTAAAGCAGTGAAATTACATAGGGTTTGTTTGATGTGCCGTGACGTTTATTAACTGTTCGTGAAAGTGTGCCGTGGATTAAAAAAGGTTGCATAGCAATGACCTATACGACCAAGCAAATGTTTACCCTTCGCACTTAAGGCACAGGTTGATTTTAGGTGACATTTTCAGGAAATAAACTTGTCTTATCTGCTGGGAATTACTGTAATTTAAACTAATTTTCCTATCCTTTTTAATCATAATTAAATTTCCCCTTTATTTGTAAAAGAGTTGATTGTGAACCATATTAAAATCACAGCAATTTTTTAATTACTCTATTGAAAAAATAAAGCTTTTGCCACATTTTAATCTTCAATCATACAATCTTTTTATGCTTCCACTTAACCATGATTATTTTATCCAAGGGAATACTGAATGCCAAAGTCAAATTTTAATTTTTTGCACATTTATTCAAATCCAATTACAGTTTTAGACAGCTTTGGACTTTAGCCATTAGTATTATTATTAGTATGTTATTCTATGACTCTTTTTAAGTCCAAGACTGATTAAAATTCTTAGACCACACATTTATTGAGGTTCACACTGTTCAGGCACTTATTTGCCTCAGGGACTGTTATCTTACTTTAATTAGGAATTTAAAGTTAAAAATAACAAATTATTGGGTGCTTTGTATTTTAGCATCTACAGACAAGGTGAACGTCAACTTTCATTTGTCCATTTCTCAAGACTCTTACATCAAATATAATTATTATTTGTTTAAATATATTTCATTTCCTTTGAAAATACATTTTAATTTGATATTCTTTGTTTAAGGTTTAAATAATTTAAAAAAAATATATTTGATTTCTTAAATAGATACCTTTTAAATCACAGGTTCGGCTTTTTATCATCATTTGAAATGTTTACTTTTGCTTTCATTTATTGCAAAGTTTTTAGTTTATAAAATTAAAGGAATAGTCAGTTTATGAACAAAGAAAATGGCCTTATAAACTTAGGAGAAATGCAGTTTTAATTTTCTTATTTGGAAGTAAATTAGGCACGTACTTGGAAAATGTCACATTTATCTATATTAATAAAATTGTAACTTCTCTCTGTACATTTGTTTTTTGTCGGGGTTTAACTATTTTTGTGTGTTTTGCATCACAAGAAGACATTTGAACTGGTTTGCAGAATTGTTGTCTGTCTGCCTGTCTGTTTGTTTGTTACCGCATCACGCAAAAACAGCTGGTTGAATTTTTATGAAACTTGCAGCGTATCATTTGACTGGTCCAGCTTAAAATATAGGCTACTAGCTGGAGTGCCCGTTGAATTTCAACGGATTTAGTGAATCTAAAACTTCGACCGTGTAACATGTACGCATCGCAAGAATAAGATAGTACACAGTTATAACCGTTGAATAAAGCAAAAATGAAAAAAAACCACTCCGCATTTTCCTATTTAGATGAATGATGCAAGAAAATCCTGCACTGTGAAAAATTGAAAATAACGTATAAACTCCCTCCCCCTCCCTTCCATCCTCTCCTTCCCTTCTCCCCTCCCTCTCCTCTCTCCCTCTCACCCTCACTCTCTCCCTCCTGCTCGCTCCCTCCCTCTCTCCCCCTCGCTCCCTCCCTCTCTCCCCCTCGCTCTCGCCCCCTCCCCTCACTCCCTCTCCCTCCCTCCCTCTCTTAAATGTAAGAAGGGACTATATAGTCTCAATATAAATGCATTCGAATCTCAATTTCGGCGACAATGGGAGTTGTCATGGTAGCTTATAATTGGTATTGTAATAAAACTGATAAAATCACGTATTTTATTGATTCTAACCGTATTTCTACGCAAATTCGACCAGAATTCGGAATCTGTCATCAATAAAAATAAACTTTATTCTTTCCCACAAAGAAGTATCCAAGTCTCAAGTTCATACCATGATTTAAGTAATTTTAAAGTGTAAATTCAAAATAGTTTACACTCACCCCTGTACAGGTATCCCTCGCCGTTCGCGGGGGTTATGTTCCCGAAGACTCTGCGAACCGCAAAACCGCGAACGGCAAATGCATAAACTAATGGAAGAATGGGATTCCGTTCCTACATCCGCGAAAGTTGTCCTAAGTGATTATTTACTTTGCCTTACTGACGACTGTAGGCCAGAGAAACAAATAGTAAGCTTAAAATATGAAAGGAAAACCGAACTGACGAACGTTTAAATTTAGGAAAACTAAGAAAGTTTATTAATTCACCGTGAATTATGTGGAGTATACGTAGGATGTTGACAATGGAGGTGTTTCGGAAGAGCATTATTTGGAGATGGAAGAGGAAGATGAGGGACTTGGCTTCAGGAATTCTGTGATTTGGAGCTGTTTCCCTTTTGTTTTGATTTTTTTTATAAATTTCGTCATAGGGAGATATTGCAGAGTCAATTATTCTCTTAAAATTGATGCTCCTTTCCATAGATGGATCAGCCTGCATTACTTTCTCTTTCAACTCGTTAGCCATATTTAAAATTTCTGCTAAGGTCTTTGCTGAAAACTGTTTTATCTTAGGCTCTACATCTTCTTTGTTTTCGCTCTCACTTGATTGTGCAAATTCTTCAAGTTCTTCATTTGCTAATTCTTCTTGTTGAAAGTTGAGCAATTCCTTGACTTCTTCCTCTTTACATCTTCAAAGCCCTCTCCACCTACATTTCTAGCCATTTCGATGATCTCTTCCACTTCTCCGCGAATGCTGGGTAAACTTTGGAGCAAACAGTTTTGGGCCAAAGTTTCTGCCAACATGCAGTTATTGTTGATTGTTTTACTTCGTCCCATGATTCTTTTATAATATGAATGGCTGTTCGAATGTTGAATGAACTCCAACGTTCATGAACAGAAATCAAAGAATTGGTGTCCATTTGCTGTAAAATATGTTTGAAAGTTCGGCGAATATAATAAGATTTGAAGGTCGCAATGATCCCTTCGTCCATCGGCTGTAAGAGTGGTGTTGTGTTTGGTGGTAGGAATACAACTTCTACGTCAGAATAGCCTTCTGCAAGAGAAACTGGTTGACCCGGAGCGTTATCCAATACGAGAAGCACTTTAAATGGCAAATTCATCTGCCTCAGATAGATCTTCACCTGCTGGATGAAGCAGTTGGCAAGCCAATCTTCGAACAGTTTACAAGTAACCCATGCCTTCTTATTAGACCTCCAAAAGACAGGTAGATCTGTTTTAATCTTCCCTTTTAGAGCACGAGGATTTTCTGAACGGTCAATTACCATTGGTTTGCATTTAAAATTTCCCGAAGCGTTTCTGCATAATATTACAGTGAATCGATCTTTTGCAGCCTTTAAAACCTGGAGCAAATGTTCCTCTTTGGAAATAAAGGTCATATTTGGCATTCTCTTCCAATATAAACTGGTTTCATTGACATTGAAAATTTGTTCTGGCTTATAACCTTTCTTCTCGATAAGCTTCAAAAATTCACCGGGGAATTCCTTCGCTGCCTCTTGATCAGCTGGTGCAGCTTCTCCTGATAGCTTAATGTTATGCAAATTTAAACGCTTCTTTAAATTATCAAACCAGCCCTTGCTTGCTAAAAAACAGGTAGAAGAATTCTCTTCATCATCGTCTTCAGTTCCATTCTTTAAATGTTTATATAGGTTAAGTGCTTTATTTCTTATTAACTCCGTGCTAAGGGGAGCATTGTTCTGTGTTTTATCCTCTATCCACACACACTTTAGCACTAGACGGAGTAGAAGCCATTACACTACTTCGTATTTTGTCTTCGACCCTTTTTATAGAACGTATGGTTGATTCATTTACTCCATATTCTCTACCAATGGAAGCGTAACTTGCTCCACTTTGCAACTTATCTAATATCATGATCTTTTCCCTCAAAGTCATGACTTTACGCTGTCTCTTAGCTAACGCATCCCTTCCACTTATATTAACACGTTTAGATGCCATAATAATTAAAAGAATGGGTTAATTAAAAAAATTAAAAATGTTTATAAAAGCACTCTACTATAATACAATGCCAACGTCACTAAGCGTAGTCCTGTCTAATTTAAAATGAGAGAATAAAATGAAACATCACATTAATACCACAAACACACCAAGGATATCAAGTCATGTGGCTTGCGGCACTATAGAACAGAAACTGATATAAATGTGGAAAACGGAAGCTTGCGAAGGTCCCTCCATATTCCCCTAAAAGTCCTTTTTTCAGTAAGCCGCGTGTCTTTTAGTCCGATGACCATATTTATTCCAGGACAAAACAAGCAGACTTAATACTGTTTACACAGGTAGTGAGAAAAATAAATAGAACATAGAGTGGAGCGAACTGGGAGATTTACCCGTTCAGTATTCTATGGATCCTTCAGGAAACAGGAAGATTTCCCCGTTCGGTACGACAAAAAAATGAGTAATGGGTACTGCTGAGAAATCGCGAATAAGCAAAACCGCGAAGGCGAGGGATACCTGTATTTCAGTTGCAGGACGTGGCAAAATACGTGACGTTCGATAATTAAATCATTCACCATTTCGAATCAAAGTGACGGACAGAAACAAAACCTTGACCATTCACTAAGTTAGGATGTAAGGAAGAATCATACCAAATTTGGTTATTCTAACTTTTATCGTCTAGGAGTTCCATGAACAATCCAACAAACACACCCTTCAAAATATATTATAGTAGATGTGTATCTCAAAAAAATTTTAATTTGGGGTTTAGAGGGGCATCGATTTGGTTTTTCGATGATAACTCTCGAGTAAATTAACTTAGTAAGTTCAAATTAGATATTTGTCACTTTCAATACAAGTATAAGATCAATCTCGTATATATTTATGAAAGTTTGTTTGTTTGTGCAACTATACATTTCCACACTATTAAAGCTAGAATAATCAAACTTTCAACAAATACTTTCTTCACAAATAGGAAGGTCATAGGCTACTTTTTAATCCCAAATGTTTTATATTAATTGTACAAAAAGCAAAATAACTTTTTATGCTAATGCATTGCCATCTAGAGATGGGTCAGAAAGAACGGGACAGTTCTTTTCGAACTGTTCTGATGCCTAAACTGTTCAATAAAATAACTGTTCTCATAAGCTTCCTGTTCTCAAAGAACAGGTAACTCTACATCTTATACACAGTGAGAAAGGTGGGAAACGACTACTTCATTATCTGTAATTGGATGGCGGGGACTGATAAACTACGTGTATTTTCCCAAGTCCTACTATTATTGATTTGAATCAAATGGTACGATTGTGGAGGGCTCCCAGGAATAATTCGTAATCGGTTTTTGTTTCTCTCTGCCCGTTTTATTCAAAACGGCGGCCGAGTGAATTCTTAAATACCACATATCATCTAGAATTCCGATCGGATTTGAACCAAATTTCTCTGGGCAACGCTGGGTATTTCTGCTAGTCTATTATAAATAGATGAAAGATTATTGTATACAAATGAAAGAAATAATCCAAAATCCTAATAAATTTTATTTTTAGAGGGGTTTTTTTCGGTCCCATCTCAAAACTATATAAAACACAGTGTCACTTTATATGTAATTCTTCTTGAAGCTTAATATAGAATAGAATAGAAATTTATTCTTGTTAGTGCATTGCACTAATATCACAAACGAACAAACGTGAATACCTTTTTTATTATTACAGCATATGACCAACATCGCAATAACAGAATTATACTCAGATTACTGCCCACAGGCTATTTAAAAATACAATAGATACACATACAGGTACAATAGAAGTATAACATTTGAAACCTTTATTTATAAACTACTTGAAGGGCACTTTCTCCTTTACAAATTTTGATACATATTTTTTAAATAAATATTCTGATTGCTTCTTCTGGTCTTCTGGAATTTCATTATATAATTTAATACCCCTCACCAAAAGGGATTTCTGTGCATTACTGCTATTTTGAGCTTCTAAGTAAAATTTGTTAGGATTTCTTATTTGGTAGCTATGGTTATCTGAATTTTTTATAAGAACTTCTTGAAAATAATTTATCATTCTATCTTGTGAAACTTTATTCAGAAATATCATAGCCTTATATGTGATTCTTTGTTCAACAGATAAGAAACCAAGTGCATCTAACATCTCCACTTTGTGAGTTCTTTTCTCACATCCCAAAATAATTCTCATTGCTCTAGACTGTAATTTTTGTATCCTATCAATATTATATTTATTTATACCAAGTAACAGTGAAGCACAGTAGTCAATATGTGGTGCTACAATGGTTTTGTACACTAACAACTTTGACCACTGAGTTAAGTATTTTCCAATTCTTTTTAAAACTCCAACTTTCTTTGATATTTTTTTTGCAAATGAATGTAACATGATCATTAAAGGATAATATCTGATCCACTATAATTCCTAAATATTTCACTTTTTTTTTCAAATTCCAACACCTTATCTTCCAGTAACACTACACATTCCTTATCTTCTAATATCTTATTCAGCTTCCTAACAGAGTTTCCTACTAAAATACATTATGATTTATCAGCGTTTAATTTGAGTGAATTCTTACTAAACCAGTTTTCAATACTTTTTATTTCTACATTGAGTCTACTGATTTCTTGCTTTGCACACTGCCCAGCTATATATACTGGAGCATCATCAGCAAAAAGATTTAACACTGCATTGTTACAACATAAATTCATATCATTAACATAAATTAAGAAAAGGAGACTACTAAGAACACTTCCTTGTGGGACACCAATATTACAAGGTATTTTATCAGAAATGCTGTCATTTATTTTAACTCTTTGGTATCGATAGCTTAAGTAATTTTTAAACCACTCAAGTACCTTTCCATCTACTCCATAATATTCTAATTTTCTAATCAATTTTTCGTGATTAACTGTCTCAAATGCCCTTTTCAGATCAAGCATTACACTATACCTTGACCGCATAGAAAACGACCTTCTTGGCAACCAGTGGGCGGAGCTAAGGATACCTACCCCACCTCCACACCTTCCCACCCCTGCTATCCCTTCCTCTCACTCTTGAGTGGAGAGTCCCTTGTAAGCAGCTCAGTGTTGTCAGTTTCCCTCAAATATGGGCCGTAGGCCTGTTTTCCACTTATGAAAAGTAGCGACGTTTTTAATTTTTCGGAAAAAATAACAAACAGCAAAAGCTGGCAACCGCGAGGGACGTTCACGAGGGAGGGAATTATAGCGGGAGTGGGGGTATACCCCTCCTCGGAGGGGATGCACGGCAATTTCCACGCAGGACGTTTTCTACGCGGTCAAGCTATAACGACAACATTTCCTTTATTTAACTCATATCTCCATTTTGACATAACTACCTGTAGAGCACTTTCTGTTGACATTTTTTTTCGAAAACCAAACTGAAACTTATAAAATAAGTTGTTCACTTCAAAAAAGTGCATAACATGTCTATGTACCCATATCTCAATTATTTTTTCTAATACAGGCAGTGATTAATTGGATGCAATTCTTCTGGTTTCTTGGGATTGCTAACTTTTGGAATTGGTACTACAATTGAGCATTTCCATTCATCAAATAATTTCCCATTGCCCAGTGAAAGATTCAATACTTTTACCAAAGCTTCACCGTATACATCAAAGTTCTGTTTTAATATTTCCCCATCAATATTATCTGGGCTTGCTTTCCCATTTTTTAGCTTAAATATTATGTCCTTCAAGTCTTTAATGCTCATCGGGTGAAATTCCATTAGCCTCACATTCTGGTCTTTGCAGGGCATATTAGTTATTATGTCACAATTCTGAAGACTAGGTTGTATTATACTCTTTTCAATTTTGACTATACTTTCAACAATATATTCATTATATTTTTCTGCAAATTCTTTATTGCTACACGTGTCACTTGTACCATCAAATTCAATCTTACTGTGATCTATTGCAGCATTTTTATTCTTACTTGAAATGAACAGTTTTAAACGACAACAACAGTTTAAACAACTGAACTGAATTTGATGAAATTTTCAGGATAGTATTATGATATAATAGCAAAACATTTTAATGTATCGAACTTGAGATCAAAGACCCTGGTTCGACTCCAGGGGATAATTTCCATTTCCCATAAGGCAACACATAAAAATGGACATTTTGATGTGCAGGCTTTCATTCTTTTTAATAACTTTTATTAATAACTTTTATATTAACCTCACTCGATATATACAGGGTGTCCCAGAATTCGCGCCCACGAATCTCAGTACGTGATTCCTAGCCAAATTCTAAGACCAAAATATTCTTTGTAAAAATTTCGAAAACCTCATTATTACCGAGAAAAATGTAATTAAAATTTACGCGATTTGTCAATGCTGTACTGTGATGAGTCGGCTGTACGATGGAAGTCCACTGCTACTGCGTGATTTATTTATTTATTTGCTCATGATTGAGTCTTTCGAGTGCTTTGGAAAGGGAGGGTAGGAGACTGATTGGCCTATATTGAGTAGACCCGTGGGAAGATTTCTTAGGAAGGGGGTGCACTAACGCTAATTTCCATTGTGATGGATATTTTCCCCTGAGAAGAGACCAATTGAAGATAATGTGTTATGGTTGGAGCGACAAGGTGGAGTATTTTCTGTATTATTGCGATAGATATCCCATCTGCGCCAAGCAACTTGGATTTTATTTTGCGGAGAGCATTAATGACTTGTATTTGAGTTATGGCAGCAAAGTTGAATATTGGAGATGAGGCAGTGAGAGATGTTGCGGCGTGGTGGAGCAAGTCGTCAATGAAAGCAGTTTTTCTATCGCAGTCGATAATGGTTGGTGGTAGAGGTCTGCACGGGCCGGGCCTGGGCCAGGTAAGACTGAAAAGTAATGGGCTCAGGCCGGGCTTGGGCCTAGACGATTTATCTGATGCCATTCCCGTTCGGGCCAGTTGAGGACCCAGTGGACCCCTTTCATGTTTGCGCCACTGTGCATTGTTTCGTCTTCACTATTTCTTTTAGGGAGAGTTCTCCATTATCTCCTTTACAAGCGACACATCTTCCAGGCCGCCACTAGAGCATCCACGAATTCCTACCAACCGACCATCTCATAAACAACTCCTTATATCACTATCAAGAGGGTTCTGTTTGCCTTAGGAGATCGCAGGATCTTTGGGAGTCTTACATCTGAAGCTTCATTCCCCACCCTTCCCTTTGTATCCTCCATTGGTCGTCAGTTCGCTCTAGGTAGCAGATGGTATTGGTCTTCCGTACTGATAGAAATTGACATAATTTGTATTCTTCGTACATTTGTGGTTTGAAATATATTTTGTGTTAGTAAAACTTTTTATAAATCCCAAAAATACCAGAATGGATTTAATCAAGGAATTTAAGAAAAAAGTGCGTTTACCTTTGAAATGCTTGGAAAATTTTTTAACATAAAAAGATACTTTATAAAGGGTATATGTTTACTGAAGAATGTACAAAATGTCCACGGTCGGGCTGAATTTGGGCCAGTTTAAAGTAATTCGGGCCTCGGGCCGGGCCTGGGTGCGAAAATGGGGTGAAATTTCGGGCTGGGCCGGGCTTGGTCTCAATTATGATTGGGCCGGGCTTGGGCCGAATATTTCGGCCCGTGCAGACCTCTAGTTGGTGGTGTGATGAATTCGTTGTCGAGACGGTCGAAGGATACGTCTGTGGGTACATGCTATCTTTATATTTGCCAATGCCTTAGATTTTTCCATATCGAAGCTTGTGACTGTTTTGATATCTCGTATGTATATTTTATTTTTGAGTTCCTAATATGTTGTTTTGTATAGTTTCTTAGTGCTTTGTAATATTGGAATGCGCCAGAAGATTTTGATTTCTTGAAAGAGTGGAAGGCCGCATCACGTTTCGACATAAGGGATTTAATATCTGTTGTTAGCCAATGTGCATGTGGTTTAGAGACCCGAATTGTTTTGAGAGGAGCATGTTTGTCTAGTAGGAAATGTATGTGGGCATTGAATGTATCTTCTTTTACATCTAAATCATTTAAGAATTCGATAGAATCCCAGGGTATTTTAGTGGCGTCATCTGTCAGTTTTTCATTGTCGATTGCCTTCAAACCGTGAGACGTGATAAATTTGAGTTTGTGCTTAGGGCATCTAAGAGAGTACATGATGTAGAGTAGATCATGTGCGGATATTCCGGGTGCGGCCAGTTGATGGTGAATTAATACGTTGTTGGGATTGGCGGTAATGGCAGCATCGATCCATGTGGATGACATTGAAGTATGATGAGTGGGATCGAGAGGCAAGAGAGTTAGTCCATTGGAATTGAAAGAATTTCTCAGGTAATTTGCATCATGGCTGGTAGAGAGGAAATTTGCATTGAAATCACCCATGATAAAAATGTGCTGGAAGTCGTGAAAATGGATGGATATGACTTCATCTAGTTCATTCAGATAGCCTAATTTTGGTGGGCGATAAACAACCCCTGCGAGAATCTTAATGGATTCTATTTTTGTGTCAAGAAAGAGATATTCGGGCCTTTTCCTGTAAACTGGATCACTATGAGTTAACACATTCCAACTAATGTCATTCCTGGCATATATTCCCACTCTGCCCCCACCTTTTCCAGTACGATCGTTACGAAAGAGTTTAAAACCGGGTATTTCTACTGAAGATGATGGTATCGAGGGTTTTAGCCATGTCTTGGTGATGGCAATAAAGTGAACGCTTTTTCGTGGAAGTAACGATCGAATCTCGTCTATATGTGCTTCATGGAGAGAATTTTTTGATTTGAGTATAATCAATGGGTGGTAAACGAGGCACTGCATGGTCTGGGAGAAGGAGGTTGAGGGCAAAGGTGTTGCCATGGGGCCTGTTTGTGGGTAGGGTAGGAATGAAGTCAGCGGCTAGAGGGTTTAGGTACAAACTCATTGGGCGTTCGTTTGGGATGAAGGCAGGCATGTTAGGATTGAGTTTGGAAGAATAGGCAGAGGAAATACTTTCACAAGTAATGTTAAGATTCCGGGAATTGGTGTTGGGAGGAGGGAGGGAGAATGGGATAGAAGGATTTAGAGGGGGGATATTAGTGTTGTTCATCGGGAGAGGAGGGGACAAAGACTGGGAGTCATGCTGAGTGGGTGGGAGGTTGCTTGGGAGTTGAAGGCGATGGGGTGGGGAGTTTATGGTGAAGGATTATATGACCTGCTTGTGAGTAAGAGTAGGGGATGTGTAAAGTGGTGTGTGGGAGAGGGTGGGAGGGGGAAATGATTTTCAGGAGTTGAAGTTTCTGATGTTAATATGATCTCCCTAAATAGTTTGAATGATCGTATCTTTCCTCCCTTCATTTTTGACGGGCTATACACTAGTTGCTTATAATTTCTAACCCCTTTTAATAAGAAAAGCATGGAAATAGGTTGCAGGGCTTTATTAAAATTGCATTTTTAAATTAGTTAAAATTGAGATAGACCTCGGAACGAGAAGTTTCATTGCTTAAAGAATTAGGTTTCTTATTTTTAGAAGGCTAAATTCAATTCCATTCTAAAAATTTGTTTTTAATCGGAAAGAAAGGGTATTTTTATAATGATGAAAAATATAAACTACCATCACAGTTCAATATTTTTAAATTGGAACTGATAATCTTTACTGCTGCAATAGTGTCAATTTAAAGCTTTTTTAATGTGGACCACTGGGCTAATGAAGTATATTTTCATTTGTATTTGAAGTTGTTTTATTTATTTAGAGTTTCAAATTTTTACTTTGCAAAAGTCATATTTACAGTGCACCTTCCAAGTAGGCTCAAACATTTACATATATAATTTGGGAAATTTTTTATTTTGAGGATTATAAATTAAAATTTATATTGAAGGTGGTCGATTCATTTGACAATGCTTGGTAGTAGACTATGTTCTTAGTTTTTCCTTCTGCTGTGAATACATAGAGATCTTTAATAAATATTTTCATCGCGAGTTTGTATCTTCATTTTAAGTGATTTAAATTTGCGAAAGAATAAAAGCCTACACAAGTAAAAAAGCAATAGATGTTTATGTTACATCTTATGGAATTAAATGTTAATCCCGTATATTATTATTATTATAGCATTGACTATAATTAACATATTGACCAAACCTTATATATTCACCAAGTTAAGATATAACCACCTTACCAAATGTTGTTTTGTTGTGTTTTATAGTTTATGATGTGCATAATTAGACAAAAACAAGCTTTTGGAAATGTATGTATATATAGATTGTGGGAAGCTCATTCAATTCTACTTGATATAATAATTATAGGATATTTATTTTGATTCTCAATTTTTTATTCTTAAGTAGGTCTCTAATGTAAATGTTAATGTCTCTTGTTGGTATTTGAGATTACTTAACCATTTCATGGCTATTGTTTAAAGTATTTTCATTAAATTATCACAACAATAATTTCGGTAAATGAGATTCTGACTTATTCTAAACCTTACAGAGAAGGAATTCTTTAAATTTTTATCATAAATGACTCAGTTGCATATAAATATTTAATGAAATACTTTAGTCTTATCGTATACTCAATAATTTCATAAATTACATTCTGAAAATTCTTCAAATATCAGTTTTTTAAATAAATATTTGCTGATTTTACTTGTAAATTAACAAATTGGCCATGGAAGTGTTAAGCTATTAATAAGGAGCAATGTAATTTGTTAATGATAATCATAGTTGAGTCATGCAATGCGATTACTACTTAAATTTTACATAAATTAACCTCAAATCATTAAATTATATACACTTAACTGTATTTGCCTAGATGTATGACTGAAACTTTGAGAGTATGCCAAATTATTCATAAATAATGGGTTTGCTTTGATAAAATGCTACATTTTGCATAATAATTTCACATAAGAGCAAATGTTTTTGATGTAAATATAATGTCACCTCGATTGTTCAGTTATATTTTTAGAACCAAGCAAGATAATTCTTCAAGACAAACTATTTATTTCAATCTTTGCTGCTATAAAAATGAAATTGTGATCAGAAGTAAAAGTAGTCTTTGAATTATGCAATTAATCTTTTAAAAAAACAAACTAATTGTGTACATAGTGTAATTTTAATGCGTTTATATGAAGAAAATTAATTTGGCAAATATAAAGAGGTCAATTTTATTAACAGTTGAAATAGGTATGCCATAAAATTTTAAGCATTGCATTAATAAAAAGTTTATTTCTTGCACTGAATAGCCTATAAAAATGTTATTCCTGTATTTAAGTATTTTTCATTAAGCATTGCTTTGCATGATTCAATTACTGCATTATTTTTTCGTTTATGTGAACATTGCTCCCTCTTTAGAACCAATTGCCTGCATTCCTTTTTACTTATTTCTTGACAAATAAGAGACATTAATTAGTGTTAGGCCATTGATAATGTGAAATGTTTCTTTTTTAGAAGTGATTCTAGAACAAGTGCTTAAAAAATTACTTGCCTCTGATAAATGTAGCTGTGACTGGGTTGTAAAAAAATTAATGCATGCATTATGGCTACAGAGCAGTTGTTGTCAGTGGCATTTCTTCACATGATGGCAGCTATTCTGTAGTTAAAATGCGTATTAATTCTTTTACAACCCAGTTGCAGCTATTTTTATCAGAGGCAGTTAATATTTTAAGCACTTGTTCAATTTATTTCAACTGCATAGTGTTTGATGTTTTATTCGTTTTGAATTCTCAGCTGAATTATCATGTGATTGCAGTATAAATGATAAAAGTGTCTTGTGATATATATATATTATATACATATATAGTTTTGTCAGCTGTTGAAATTGATCAACAATCAAAAAATTGAGAAATTGTGGTAAAAATAGCAATTTTAAGCTAAAAATTAGCTTTTTTAGCCAAAAAATATGGTTTTTTTAGGTCAAAATATGCCTAAAAAAACCCCTTAAGTGTTAAGATACCTAAAAGAGCCTCCGAGACAAAGAAATAAGTTTTAGCTAAAAGGAGTCAACAGGTTTTGTTTTATAATAAATTGTCTTTATTGCAATTAAAAAATAGTACATGTATGCATAACAAGAAGTTCAATAAAAATTTTGCACTCTGAAATAACATTCTTCTCTACTTATTTATCCTCCTGCACTTCAAAATAAAATTTTGTAATCTAGAATTGAAAAAAAAACTGTTTGTACTCTGGACTTAGAATAATTTTTGACTCAAGACTTACAAAGCCTTGAACATAGTACAAAACAAAATGACACTTTACAAAATTTCTTGAAGTGCATAAAAAAAATGTAAAATATAGCAAAAACCAAATAAAATTTGACCATACAAAAATGATTTGACAAGAATAAATCATTTCCTAAAATTTCTCTGAAAAAAGAGGAAAAAAATGAGATGAGAGAACTAATTAATAATATACATCTCCAAGAGTGCTTCTAACTCTGGTTTGTTCAGATAAAAAAACTGCAGTAATTATATAGAATGGAAAGCAGTTTATATACATGAATATGAAAAAGAATTTTTATGATTGCTCTAAATAATAATATAAGTCAATTACACTTAGAAGAAAATAAATGAAAATTATTTAAAAATAAATGACTAGCAAATTGGATATTGATGGAACTTTTTTTAAGAATTTGGTCACTTGACAGAATTTTTTAAACACTGCCTTGAATTAAGAACAATTAAATTACTATTTCCAATGCATGAATTAATAATTCAAAATTATAATTTTTTTCACAATGAAATTACTTTTACATACACAGTTGTGGTTTACAATCAAAGCTCTCAAAACTAACTGAATGCTAGTAATATACATATCTCTAATTTTGATAAGTAATAGAACTTTTATTGACTTAGAATAAAAAACCCATAGAATACTTTCTGGATTAATTCAAGCATGTAATTATTATTAAACAAAATCTGGATTTAACCAAGATAAACTTACTCGATAAAATTTTTACTTAGAACACTGAAAATCCTGATCCAAAAATCTTTTTAATGACTGCACCTAATCATTGAATTAATGTCCACCATCCAATTTCCTGGACATTATTCACAAAAGTTTCAGAATGTGAATAGATAACAGCACTCACACGAAATTTAATCTAAATAAAATTTGGCATTTAATCAGCTTTCTAATGTTGTCTTACTTAGTCTCTTTTAATTTTAATAAACTTGTTAGAATATTATATTCTTATTAATTGAAGACAAATTTACAGATGATGAAAGTTAAATTTATAGAAAGATAATAATAAACTTCATTATAATCAAATATAATATATTTATAAAAACTTTAGTAGGTTTTCCAAATTCAAATGTAAAACTGACATATTATATTATCAGAAAATATTCTTAGTTATTTTTTTCAGAGGTAAGCACTATATTTTTCATTTATTTAATATAAGTGTAAATTGATTAAACCATATTTTAAAGAGGAATCAAATTCTCGGTATGTCATTTAATTCAATTGTAAATAGTTCTTAAACAAATACATACCCATTCCCATCTAATCATTATTTACTAATAGTGTTTGCATTCTGCAAGTATTTCGGCTTATTCTGAATAATGGGAAAAAAACAGCACCTAAACATTGGAATTCTTATAATATTGTAGTTTTTCAAAAACTTATAATCGTGCCAAATTTCAAGCCTCTAGCTCATCTGGAAGTGCTATAATTTATATTCTCCTTCTATATCATATTTAAGATGCAGCTATATATTACAGAAGATATTTGTCGTCTTATATAGTTAAGAAACCAGAATTAGCAACATATAGGTAAAAACAACCTTCTCTCATCCCATATATATAGCCTCCAGCTCGTCATCATCTTTCCTCTCGCACCAAGAAGCATCAATTCTCGTCACAGCAAAGCAGTACTCCGATTCATCGTTCAGCTAGGCTCAAACCTACGCGAATTGGCTCAGCATCAATTGTGAATGCCTAAAATAAAAAGAAAATGTTGTGGTGATTTCAATTAAGAAATGTAAATCCATAAATCTAAAAGATTGCTTACACAATATGAAAAAGCACGTATTATTTAGTGAGACCTATTTAGAATTGTAAAATTTTAAATTCTTTAAAGTTTATTAATATAATTATGCTTACACAATATGAAAAAGCACGTATTGTTTAATGAGACCTATTTAGAATTGTAAAATTTTAAATTCTTTAAAGTTTATTAATATAATTATGCTAAATAAAGTACTCAATTCAACAATTAATTTTAAAAATTGTACATTTCCATTTTGCCCAAACTGACATACCAAATACGTAATCAATTTGTTTAGACAACAAAGTTTATTTTCAGATGAAATAAAAATTATATTATATGTTTACAGAATTCACCGCTACATGGTGGTGGCACTGTATACTGGAAATTAAGAAAAAGCAAAATATCTCCAAAATGGATGGTTCTACGAAATATGTTTCAAACAAAACTTGGAAGAAACATTCTCTACAACAGTGGTCCTCACGAAGATTACCAATAATAATGTTTTTAAGGAGATATTTGACGGAAACCGATTATTCATAAATAATTCCTAAACAATAACTGCTATGGAAAATTGTTTCAAATAGAAGTTGTAGGAAATTACATTCTCTGTAACCTTTGTATAGAATTGTATATACAATAATGATGTTTTAATGGAGAAATATCGCAAAAACCGAATCGGGTTTCAAATAAACCTCGACTTCTGGTTAACCGGTACTGTCCAAAAACTAATCGGTTCTTTGTGCTCATGCTAAGTGTTTATATGAAGTTTAGTAACGATATGGCAAGTACTTTTTGAGTTAGAGTGCCCACAATCACATACACAGACATCGTTCCGAAAATAGTCTAAACATGTTCTAGGGACCTCAAAACGTGTATTTCTGTTGAAATCTTGAAGTCGATTTTTTTTGTGATCACAATACTTTCCCATTACTATGTATGGAGAAAGTAAAAAGCAATCGCATATGAGGTATTGTGAATCAGAATGACGAACTCACGGTAGGTGCAAAAATGTTTTTTCTATCATTACACATATTCCAAAGACAACTCTATCAGGTGGTAACTTCACCAAGGCTGTTGTTAGCCATTCTGGCCCAATATATCCAGTTAGTTTAAAGGGTGTCAACACTGAAAAACACACCAAGAGATGCTAACCAGAGCAGGAGGTTGCTTGTCTGATCAATGTTATATAAAACCTAACATACTTCTAGAAAAGTTACAGATCTGATATTTGGCAGGATGATGTCATTTGGTAAAACCAATAAGTAAAATAAAAAATTCCAAAAAATTTAATTGTTTATTTTAGAAAAAAAGTTCAGTGCAAGGCAGTCTAAAAATGTTTTTTTAATTACTTAAAATAGAGATACAAACTAGGGACGAAAAGTTCTATAGATGAAAGAATGAAGCTTTTAATTATGAAAGCAGAATTACAATCCATGTCGAATTTCCTTATAAGTTAGTTATTAATTACAGAAAAAGGCTATTTTTTCTGATTTTCAACAATGAAAAATGCTTATTACCATTGCAGCAACCACAATACATTTAAATGGAAACTGATAACAGACATTACGATTGCATTTATTTAATGAAACAGAATGCTTACCTTGCATCACTCCTAACACCCCACGATGTTAAGCATTCCATTGTTAAGGATAGGCCTGCCTGAACCCTAAGACGTACAGGGTAATGTTAAATTTTGAAAATGTAGCATTTTCTGTGTCGAAAAACAATTTACAGTACTCATGGTATTACAGAACATTGAGTATGAACTGTGCTTTCAAAACAAGGTCTCGGTGGAGCTGATGAGTGCGACAAGCAAGGTAAAATCCCCAGGACAGTGAGCGGTGAACGAAAAAACATTTCCATGGATACATAGTAAATGTTTGTGATGAGCAGTCTTGTTAACATCAATACTATTTTATTTTACACCCATTACCGATCAAAACAGTACAAACCCCATGTAAATCTGACAACTGGTGGCCAAGTTATGGTTATTACGAGGGTAGTTCAAAAAGTTTCTGCTTTTTTTTATCGCGCCACTGGTGCAAGGCAGACTTACGAGAATTGGCAACATTGAAACTCATTATCTGATGTGCCCTCACACTGGTGGGCATGACCTTGGACTCAGTGAGCTATGAGCAGTGGAGGTAAGACCATGGCTGCACCACTTTCGATTTGCGCCAAGGAAGAGCAGAGAGGAGTCATTCGTTTTTTGTGAGCAGGTGTTAAAGGGACTGAAACTCACACACGTTTATGTGCTCAGTATGGGGATAATGCTTTACCTCGGCAGAGTGTGTACTAATGGATTGAAATGTTCAAGAAAGGCCGGACAAGTGGGGTTGATGCAGAGCGTTCAGGACGGCTGTCAACATCAACCAGTGACGAGAAACAGGAAGAAGCCAGAGCCATGATTCTCGCTGACAGAAGAGTGAAAATAAGGGACATTTCATTAAAGTTAGACATCAGTCAAGGTTCAGTCTATTCGATAGTGCATGACATTCTTGAATTCCACAAGATTTGCGCAAGGTAGGTGCCCAAAAATTTGACAGAAGAGCATAAGCGCAATCATTTGGACATCAGCTCTCGTCTCTTGAAGCGATATAATGAAGGAGAAAATTTTTTGAATCGCATCATTACTGGGGATGAAATGTGGATTCATCATTATGAACCTGAAAGCAAGCAGAAGAGTATGAAGTGGAAGCACACATCATCTCTTGTTTCCAAGAAATTCAAATCACAGCCATCAGCTGGAAAGGTTATGCTGACAGTGTTTTGGGACTCCCAAGGTCCTATCCTCAAACATTATCTGGAGCATGGAACAATGGTAACAAGTGCAGTGTATCCTGACATGTTGCAAAATGAACTGAAGCCGGTCATTCGCAGAAAACGGAGAGGAAGGACAATGCATGCCTATATAGCGCTGCCCATACCAGGGAAACCATTCAAGAAATGAAATTTGAAGTTCTCAATCACCCAGCCTATAGTCCAGACTTGGCTCCCTTGGATTATCATCTTTTTGGACCACTGAAGCAAGCGCGGAGAGGTCGTCGATTTGCAGATGATAGCAAGGTGAAAGAGGTGGTGCATGATTGGCTGCACACACAACCAAAGAAATTTTTTTTATGGCATCAGAAAGCTTGTAGACTGCTGGAATAAGTGTATTACAAAGCAGGGAGACTATGTAGAGAAATGAACCATTTGTAATCTCTCAGACATAAATAAAGACATTGTAACAAAAAAAGTGCGGAACTTTTTGAACTACCCTTGTAATAAATATATATATATATATATATATATATATATATATATATATATATATATATATATACATACTGTAATGTTGTATGTCATTATTATAACACTGTAGTGTTGACTGAAATCCTACCGCACACGTACCCCCATAAGAAGTAAAAACATGGCTGAACAGTCTGAGGGAACACTTGTTACAGTTCAGCAAAAAGGCAGAGCTATACTAAGTGTTAGGGTACAAACACATAGAAAGCAGGTTGCCATCTTCCCGGCAAGCAGGTCAGCACCGACATTCTATGAGACACGCTTTTGCTGTGTGTGTCACCACCATTAACTTACATGTATCATTTCAGCAGCTGATCAGTGCTGATTACCGGAAAGCCGTCAACCTGCTTTCTGTGTGTTCGTACCCTTACAAATGAGGATTCTTTAGAACTGAACAACAAAGTGTTAGACTATATGCCCAGTGGAGAAACGGTCTACCAAAGTGTAGATATTGTAGCGAGCAAAGAACCAAGTAACCATCTGGCATACCCTGAAGAGTTTCTCAACAGCTTAACAACAACAGGAATGCCTCCTCACATGCTAAAACAAAGTAGGTGCCGTAATAATGCTATTACGGAATCTTATGCCATCACAGAGACACTGCAATGGAACAAGATTAACAATTACGCATCTACAAAGACATCATAGAGGCCCATGTAATAGATGGATTTAATTCAGACACTGTTCTCATACCACGCATACCTATCATCCCATCCGATAAAAATATGACTTTCAAATTCAAAAGAAGAGTTTCTTATATGTTTGGCCTTTTGCATGACCATCAACAAGTCACAGGGACAGACGTTTCACAGAATCTGCTTATACCTTCCGAAACCTGTATTCAGCCACGGGCAACTGTATGTAGCTCTCTCAAGAGTTTGATCATTGGACTCATTAAGTGTTGTATCTGAGAAGAATGAGATTGTTAATTGGTTTACAGTGAAATATATGAATAAACGTGTTCAAAAACACTAGGCTGCATATGTTACGTGGGGGAATAGTTAAATATAATCTATAACATGAAGATAAAAAATCGGTACAACATACATTGCACAAACTTTCTCATATATAGGTTCTAATGCGTCGTTTAGTTATCTTTATAAAATGAAAATCGTATGAGCCTGTTTTTAGAAAATCCAATTGAGAAAAATGAAATACGTAGTATTATTGTAGATGTATACTCAAGTAACTGTACGAAATTTGATCAAAATTGTTAGAGCCATTCTTGAGAAAATCAAATTGTTAAAAATGCATAGAATAAACTTCCATTAATTATTGAGCAATGTCAACTGTTTCATCATATACTCTGTATGATAAAATGCCTAAGTACGAGATTTAATTCATTTTTGCTCTACCGTCTAGGCTCCAGAGCCAGTAACAGACAGACGGCATTGCAAAAACCACTTTTTTGGATTCAGCGACACCTAAAACGTATATTTCCGTAAAAATCTCGAGGTCGAATTTTTTCGCGAAAACAATACTTTCTCGATACTTCGTATGAGAAAGTAAAAAAATCGGTACAACATACATTGTACAAACTTTCTCATATATTGTGTCGTTTAGTTATCTTTATAAAATGAAAATCGTATGAGCCTGTTTTCGTATGAGCCTGTTTTTAGAAAATCCAATTTTTGTTAAAGTTGCCCAAGAATAAACTAACCTTATATCCATTCATTGAGAAAAATGAAATACGTAGTATTATTGTAGATGTATACTCAAGTAACTGTACGAAATTTGATCAAAATCATTAGAGCTGTTTTTGAGAAAATCTAATTGTTGTTAAAGTTGCCTAGAATAAACTAGCCTTATATTCATTTTTTGAGAAATATGAACTATGCAGCATTATTGAAGACGTATACTCAAGTAACTGTACGAAATTTGATCAAAATTGTTAGAGCCATTCTTGAGAAAATCAAATTGTTAAAAATGCATAGAATAAACTTCCATTAATTATTGAGCAATGTCAACTGTTTCATCATATACTCTGTATGATAAAATGCCTAATAACGACATTTCATTCATTTTTGCTCTACCGTTTAGGCTCTAGAGTCAGTGACAGACAGACAGGCATTGGGAAAACCACTTTCGGATTCAGCAACACTTAAAACGTATATTTCCGTAAAAATCTCGAGGTCGAATTTTTTCGCGATAACAATACTTTCTCAATATACTTCATATATGAGAAAGTCAAAAACATCTTCCAAGACTGTCGCTCTAATAAAATAATTAAAATTTATATTAGTATCCTGGCATATAATTTAAGTATATTAGTATCCTGGCATATAATTTAAGTTTTAAAAGAAATTAAAAACACTTTCTATGTTTGCACAAAGACTTGACATTACATTGATTTTAAATTCATTTCATCTTACTCTATTTGTGAATTATTAACATGCTCTTTTTTTGCTTCAACTCATTTAATACTCTTTATGCCATTAATATTTTTTAAATTAATTCTAGGCAATTATTCACAAATAAATTATTTATTGCATGCCTAACAGCACTTTTATTTGTCACTTATAACAAATTAATTTTCAGCACTTCTCATTTCAACTTACACCAAAAATGAACGAACTGATCAATCAACTTTCTATAAAATCACTCTGCATTTCCAGTTATCAGAAACTGACGAATATCAGCATTTATATTAGTTTGAAATATAATGAGTCAAATAGATTCCATTTTGGATAAGTCATTACTTTTGCATTTTAAAGCTTCAAAACAGACAAAGAAGATATATTCAGCTCGGAACGCTAAGACAATAGCAAGCAAATATTTTAATTTTCTAAAAGCTTTCAGTGTGACAAGATCAATATGCTGCACTTTGCACAGTAAAAACTGACATTATTGCTTCCGATTTCATGTCACTTCTTTCCTGTCTTTAATACTTGATAAATAACAGGCTGATAAGATAAATGCATTAAATATCAATGCTATGAAATGTTTCCCATTTAAAAAGCACTGGACCCTCTGCCATACCAACTTCTCCAATTATAAAATAATTTGGAATAATAAGAAATATCATAATAGGTCACATACACTGCAAATTTCAGCCTTATAGTTCTTACTGTTTACTTGCTATTTTGATTTAATTGATTGAACATTATAAAATAAAATGCATTAAAATGGTATTTGAATAAATAAATTTTGTACAACTTTTGGACGCTCCACTGATAATTAACCAACCACCAGTAAAAATAAACAAAAAACAATTCTCATGGTAAACTTCATTAGCACAACGTTAAACTTTCTAAAAATTTGCATGTACAGGCGATTACCGAGATTTGACCGTTCGAGATTCGACAAATTTGAGATTTCGACACAGCTGATCGAATTGGGAACTAATTTATGCGGAGTAATTGGTCTCAGCCAACCACGCGAGGTTTAGTTTTAGTGTAGACATAGTTATATCTGCTCTAATTGTTTGAATTTCTGCTGATTTCACACTTTTTTCTGTTAATCTTTTATCTCAATTTATTTATTTTGATTTGTTTATAAATTTATCACTTTAGATGGCATCTAAAAGGAAATGTAATAGTGATGTAAGTGAATCAAATAAAAGTGCCTAAGACTCATAGTTATGAATTGAAATTAGAAATTTTAAAGCGTGTTGAGAAAGGTGAAAGTCATACTGAAATCGCATGATCATTAGGAATGTGTCGTTCAACTATTAGCACTTATGTGAAACAGGAGAAAATTCTAGAACGAGATAAATTCACGTAATTTGATAACAAGAAACAGTCCTAGGCGCGGTGTTGTGATTCCTAAAATGGAAAAACTTTGGGTAGATGATCAGTGCCAGAAACACATTCCTATTAGTGAGACCACAATTAGAGCAAAGGCTGCAGACAGTCCGGTCCAGCTCGTGCGAGTCGGACTGTCTGCAGCACAACCCTGCATACATCGATACATACAACTATATATCACAGAAAAATTAATATAAAAGTTATTAAAAAGCACAAAATAACTTACAGCCTCGCCAGTTAATTTAATGTTATGCAAACTTTCCCTTCTCTTAAATCTGTCAAACCAGCCATGTCTTGCACTAAATAGAGGCTCATCAGCAGAAATTTCATCCATCCTTCCCTTCAAATCATCATAGAGATCCTGAGCCGTTGCTCAATAATGGTCTCACCAAAGTTTTAAAAGTTTTTCAATTTTAGGAATCACAACAGTGCCTAGGACTGTTGAACGACACATTCCCAATGATCGTGCGATTTCAGTATGGCTTTCACCTTTCTCAACATGTTTTAAAATTTTTAATACTACCCATTCCTCCATTTAAATAACATGGGAATGGATGAGGCAGATTTGATTTAATTTATATTTTTAAATTACATAAAATAATCATACAAACAATAATTTATTTTTTCATTTTTAGTGCAAAAAATAAGTTATACATTTAAAATATTTAATTTATTCATAATTTAATATTGTTGTATTAACATATTAGTAATGTTATTTTATCTTTATAGAATTTGAGGGGAGACTTTTTCCTGAGATGCAAGAACATATCCCCCGATTATAACATGTAAGTATATGGAAAAATGGCATTCGACAATTCGGGATTCGACCAATTTTCAGGAATGCATCTCTGACAAATCTCGGGAGTCGCCTCTAATCCAATAATTAGACTAACTTTCACTAATAAAAATCTCAGAAACCGCATTCCGCAAAATATTTCTACAATTGCTTCAGCAATTTCATTATAGATTACCTTTTCAAAGCAAAATATTTTAATTATTTTAGGACAAAATTGTTGAAAAGATCATTACACATCACCAAGGAGCAACTTCATTTCACATTACACACTGCAAAACTAATTCCTTTGTTTCTATCAAATAATCTCCTACTTATACACAATATATAATCAATTTAAGTTGCATTGAACGTCAGCATGCTGAAAAGAAAAAGTTTCCGGGGACAAAATATTTCATATGCATAAAATTGCCAAAAATTGAAGAGTTGACAACACTTATGTTAACGACAAATACCAAATCTTTAGGTTTAGACTTTAGAAATTATTCCTCAAGTCTAAATTAGAAAATTAATTTTACTTTCTCGACGAAATATGCTGTTAAAGAAGTTGAGATTTATCACTATCCAATATAATTTACTACATTTTAACCATTAATAGTTGGAAAAACTAGCACAATAAGTATTGAACACATGTATACACACACATGCATATATATGAGTCGATAAATCTCACTGGAAACATGAGATAACAGCCAACAAAAGTATCTCTTAAAACAGCCAATATGATAAATGCAATATGCAAACTACTTCAAAGAAACACACTGATAATACTCACTGTTAATATTTCTTGATATCACATAAGAGACCATGACAAACCAGTTGTGTGGCTAACTGCAAACATGCCTCGCATGCCTCTGAAACAAGATAATCAAATTGAAAATTTGTACTGTAATTTCATGCTGAATAATATAAGAGTCCATTACGTAATGTCTCTGGTACTAAACCATTCCGCTAGTATTTGTAACTATTGTTTTTAACTCAAATTAATCGTTAAATCTAAGATTTATAAAGAAATATGGAACATCTTTAACTTGCTTAGCATATCAATTAAACAGAAACTAAATACATCACAGCTTAGAATGAATTCGATAAAGGGTTGCCAACATTTAACACCGCTTAACCAGGATAATTGTCATTTTGGAAGACACCTTATCAATATATTTTCATTTATAAATGAAAATATTTCTTCAGTTACGCATATGCTTTCGTGAGATTAAAATATTGGAAAATTAGATTGATTAAATCGGAATCACACCACCTCATTGGCACTGTTGGCAACCCTGATCACATGCTCCAATTCAACTGACTCACAATCAGTCCATCCAGAATACACGTGGTTTGCTTTCAACAGATTTAAACATGGAAAAAGAATTTCATAGATGCTATAGTTTCGTCCTAATTAATGCAAAGATAAGTTTAAGACGCCATTAAATAAAGAGGCAAGAGATCAACAACTTTGTTTAATTAAGACTTCTGACTTCACATAAGGCTATGAACTATGCATCGGAAAGCATAATTATTGAGAGACAAAATTGTACGAAAGTCAAAGCTGCTCATACAGCAATATTAATGCGATGATGCAAACCCGATGCAGCGTGCCGTTAACAACAAATAAAATTAATTTTTCGCTTAAATATGACTAAGAAATTTCAAACCGACAATCAATCACAGTAAGATGAATGAATGAACAATCCGGTAATACGAGGTCGAAGTCAATCCCTTATACGTTTTAAGAGAAAGTTCCTTACCTGTTCACGACGTATTTCTCCCGTAGCATACAATCAAACCGAACGAAACGAATTTTAAGCAAGTCATAGCTCAGAGATGCGCACTCTCGGTTTCTTTTGTTTTCTTGGCTGTTCCTTTTTCTGTACATTTCGATTAAATTCTTCAAAATAAACGTGGTATCTTTAATTAGTAATATTAGAATGTATTAATTACTTATTAATCGGCCCTCTTATTAATAATACGTTATAAATGAAGATTTTTAATATCACCATTTGTTTATACTAAATTTAAGATTCAATTACATCTTTACTAGATTATTATTTTCACTAATTACATTAATGTTAATTCATAATTCCTTCACAATATCATTCCATATTTTTCATTTACATTTCAATATATACGTTTCGCAGTTATCGCTTATGTTATGCTCTGCTGCCAACCTTACAACTATTTAGCCAAACTTTTTTAATAGGTGAAGTACCTACTTATAAATTTTAATTCCATTAAACAATGTTTCTATTGTTAATGATGGTAACTCAGCACTGGAATAAAGAGACATAATGTATACTGTACTAAAGCATTAAATATCTTTTCCAATGTTTTGGGACATGCATTGGTGCTCATGAGGACAGCCATTTCTCTTTTTATGCACTAAATTATTTCTTGGCGTGAGGAATCTATAGTCAGTGCTTTTGATGTCACAACTTTCTTTTTTTAAAAGGAAAGCACCCAGTTATTCTACCTTACTTAATTTATTTGGAGGTTCTGTATCACCAAGCTTTTCATTGTCATTGCCTACCAAAACCTCATTTTTGTTATCCTGCTTTTGAAAGAGGCGAATATAAATGGCTTTGGCTCCCTGAACTATTTCTAACGGAGACGGACGTGGAAGTGGGGAGTTATCATTTAGGGCTGAGATGTACCAACTTGGATCCTCCAAATATAATAACAAACCATAAAGATAGGCATTTCTTCTTTTACTAATGGAGATATGGTTTTATTTCATAATACATATACATACAATAATTTAATTTACATATAATAAATTCAAAGTTCCATTTCAAAGAACTTGTCATGATAAAATTACAAAATATAAATAACTTATAAAACAGATTGACTTAGGAACATCAAATTAAAATTTTTAAACCTTATAAGTTTAAAATTTAAAATACAAATCCTAAAATAATTTCATCATCTGCTAATATAACCACAAGTCAATGAACAAAATAGCAATAGAACAGATGTAACAATACATATACCGTCCTGCTAAGTCCATCACAACTTGTCAGCAGGTGCAGTAATATATCAAATGTCATGGTGAGTACGTGCATAAATTACAATTAAATATTAAGATTACATTAAATGCATCCTTTGATGTATGACCAAATAAAAACTTTGCCTTATTATGCTCCCCTGTTCATTTAATTTTCTCAACAGAAATTCAAAGATTTCTACAGCCTTGATTAAGGTACAGTCTCTCCTCTCTAATGCCATGGCACTAACTTCTAAGGTTTAAACAATTTCGGAAATAAGTTTTACCTCTTCTGCACATTCAAACAAATCTATTAAAGAAAGATCAATCAAAACATTTACAAAACAGCTTTTCAATTCTAAAAACCTCTTGAAAATCACTAGCATAGAATTAATTCCATCTGGTGTGAGTGTCCATAAGCAAACAGTTCCATTCCCTTTTGAGCCTTGAATAATTTCTGGAAAACATCATTTTTGACAGGAGATCTGCAAAAAATACACATGATTTTTTGATTTTTCTCAATTACTACATGTATTTCATATGTAATATTAATATTCTCGTCTAGAACACGTTCATGCCAGATTTCATCCTCTGTCTCTTCCTCCTCAACATCTTCTTCTGACTCTCTATCATTGGAACTTTATTCAGTATCTTGCTCTGTATTTTCCTCATTAACTCTGCCAGACTGCTTATACAGGATATCAGCCTGTTCGGATATATCCTAAGATAAACAAAGTTGTGCGTTCTTGAAAAAAGTAGTGCGCGGCACTATAAAAACTGCTTCGCAGTCGCACAGTTACGCAGCTTATATTAGAGGGAACCATGCTATGTACCAAAGACATAATTGAATGTATGATCAATGTGAAGATGCTCTGAATAAAAACCAGCATGGTTTCCAGAGAGGCAGTCATGCAAGACACAGTTAGCTCTATTCACACACAATATTGTGAAAGTAGAAGACAAAGGAATAGGAGTAGATGCAGTATTTTTAGACTTGAGGAAAGCTTTCGACACAGTTTCTCATGCAAAAATAAAAGGCTTATTCAATTAACGAGAAAATTGTAAATTGGATTGCTTACTTCCTATTGGATAGAACTCAGAGAGTAGTTCTCGATGGAGTTGCATCAGACGTCGTCAAAGTGACTTCTGGAGTGACTCAGGGAAGTGTAATCGGACCGCTGTTATTCTTGATATATATATATAAATGATTTAGTGGATAATATAAAGTGTAAAGTCAGACTCTTCGTGGATGACACACTTGTGTATGGTGAAATCAACACAATATATGACCAGGAGACTTTGTAAAGGGACCTTCAGGCTATTACGAAGTGGTGTAAAGATTGGCAACTTGACCTGAATATAGAGAAATGCACTTCAATGAATTTCACACGTTCCATGAATTTCATCTGTTATCCATACCAAATATCTGGATTAAAGTTAAAATATGTCAATAGCTACAAATACCTAGGAGTCACACACAGTAGCAATTTGTCTAGTAGGGAGCATATCAAAACCGTCATAGCATCAGCAAACAGGGTTCAAGAGCTTTCCTCTAGAGTTCTGCAGGGATGCACCTCAAATGTGAAGGAAAGCGCATACTTTTCCCTAATACGAGCCGTCGTGGAATACTGTTACACTGTCTGGGACCCTTTCGAGGAGGGCCTAACTAGGGAGCTCAAAATGGTTCAGCGTAGAGCAGCTAGATTTGTAAAGGGAGAATATCGATATGATGCGAGTGTATCAGAGATCTTGAGGGACTTGAAATGGCAGACGTTGAAGAATAGAAGAATTGAGTACAAAAGGAAACTATTTGAAAAGTTTAAAAGCTCCAAATTCGTTGAAGACATACGTGGCATCAGTGGCGCACACAGAATTTCTCCAAGGGGGTCCGAAATATTTGGCAGACATAGAAAATGTCTAGGTTAATCATTTGTTATTTATTTTATTTGAATGACGCATTTAAAAATTAATTCCCTTTCTAAATAATGCATACATTAATATTTTAACAATAATTATAATAAATATATTATAATATAATATCTAAAAATTTCGGAAAATATTATTACAGTGGAATTAGACTAATAGTCCTGTATTGATTATAAGCAATGGTAAACATAGTTTAACACAATATTTAACCTTAAAAAATAAGCTAAAATAACAAAAACAAACCAAATAAACGTTACGCATGCTAATTCGTTTCAAAGTACTATTTTGTTTCCCAAAAAGCGAAATCCAGTCATCTTGGTCTTATGCTTAACTTATGTTTTCGTTAAATACTGATATTTTCAATAGAATATAGAAAAGTCGGCCAATTGTGATTCTTAGCCGCGGTTTACGTAGTTTTACTCATCTAATTTAAATTTCCTGAAAATTAATGATGTAAGAAGAAAATCAACCAAAAACCTTCGATTTCTAATAATTTAATTTTTAATCGTTTAATAATAAATCTACGTTGACCTTTATAATAAAAATTGCACTTGCAATTCATAACTTCGATTCATTGTAGTTGATAATAGTCAAAATAACAAATCAAAGAAAACGGAAAAGTTATTCAAGGGGATGCAGTGGTCGGGATAGCTATTAGAAGGTTGTCGGTTCATGTGCTTTCCTGGGTAGGCGGTGATCAGATTAGAGAGGGTCGGAGGAGTTGTCTCAAGGAAAATAAGGTAGGAAGGACACCTCTTCAAACTGTTCCACTAAATAGGAGTCACTTGCAGAGATGGTTCGCCTTTGAAGGGCTTACTGCGCTTTATTAAAAATATATTTCTTACCTTAAATGGTAAAATCCAATCGTCTCAGTTTTTTGCATAATTCATCCAAAACGTCTTCTGGAGACACCTGTAAACTGTTGATATTTAACAATGCAAGACCATTGAGACGATCACTTTTCATTGTGTTTCTTAAATAAGTCTTTAGCCTCTTCAAAGTAGAGAATGATCTTTTGCTGGTTCAGGTGGTAACGGGAAGTGTACACAGTATTTGTAGGAGCAGTTTGATATGAGGATAAAACTCTCTGTCACAGTAAATGAACCCTTCAATAGCAGAAAGTAATTCCTTGTTCCTTATAGAATGTTTCCATAGTTTAAATTCACCAAGCATGCTTTCCTTACTGTCACAAAAAAGGTCATCACTGATCGAATAAAATTCTGCTAACTTTAGAAAATCACTTTCCGTTTCATGATCATAATTTTGATTCAGCAAGCAACCAAAATTAGCTAAAATATTATTATGTTTTTCAAGTCTTTGTTTTATTTGGACCAATACATTGTTTAGAAAGGGTAAGAATATAGCTCGTCTGTAGTATCCCTCAGGAGATGTATCAGGAATATTGTTGCCGTACATTGAATGCTTTCTGGCACATCTTGGAATTTGAATTTCTTCCTCTCCTATTAATTCCTGAAGCTTTATGGCCATTTCAAAAATCTCTTTAAAAACTGTTTCAGAATTAATGTTTAAACTTTCAAGTCCTTCAATGACCGAGTCAGCATAACTCATTGCCTTCTTCAAATCAATATTAACTGTTTGTAAGTATTCGCTCAACTTTTTAGTGAGAGCAAACACTTTATTTATAGTCAGCAAAGAAATGATGAAATCAGCTTTGGAAATCGATATATTTAAAAGGGAAGCTTTAACAAAGACATCATTATTGTCCCACTCTGTCATTTCATTCAGTGATGCTTGTATAGCATTAAACGATTCAACCATAACTAGTATCGAATCGTGTCTTTCAATCCATCTCGTACCATACATTTGAACTAATTTTTGTTTCCTAGAAAGATGGCAGTATTTTTCAATATTTTTTGTTAAAACATTCTGCCTCAATGGAGTGTGAAAAAAATTATAGATTTTACCAACTATTCCCGCACAGTTTCTGATAACGGGTAAATTACAAGAATCTGAAATCGCTAAGTTTAAACTGTGTGAGCTGCAATGTACATATAATGCTGAGGGGAATTGTTTTTTAATATGAACTTGAACTCCTTGGAACTGTCCACTCATTGCACTAGCCCCATCATATCCTTGGCCTCTGAGAAATTTTAAATTAATATTGAAAGATTGCAAAGAATCTATCAAATGTGTGGCGAGGCTTTGTCCTGTTCTGCTGACAACTGATATAAATTGTATAAACTGTTCTTGCACTGTATCATTTTCAATGAATCGAGCAGCAAGAGCAAATTTTTCGATCCCAGCAACATCAGTAGTTTCATCTGCAATTATACTGAAACACTTACTCTTATTTACCCGATTTGCAATATCCCTTAAAATTATATCATTTATGGAAGAAATGATTTCATTTTGTGTTCTCCAGCTTACGTAAGAATTTCTTCCACAGCTTTTTAAATGATTCCTTAAAATTTCGTCACCTGCTTCGACACGCATTCTAAGTAATGCTCTAAAATTTCCTTCATTTTTTTCAGGGATTTCTTCTATATTTAAAGGGCCAAAATCTAAATGTCCTCGTAAGGGGATTCCCTGTTTCCCGCAAAATATAACAGTTTTTATTATTGAGCCAAGTATGACTCTGTTTTTTGCTTTTTCCTCTGCTTTGTTTTTATCTAAAATCAAATCAACCGGAAGCACCCTTTTCTCATCAATTTTCTTTAAATTTTGAAATATTTCCAAGCATCGTGTATGATATGATAATTTGCTATGCTTCTCAAAATATTCTAAGGCATGGATCCATTTGTTGAAGGCTTCTGAAACAAATTTACCCGGATTTTGACCCTTATGTACTCCTACTTTCGATGGAGAAAATAACACACAATATTTGCAGAATAGACCTTCCATTAATTCTGAATAACATAACCAATGCCATTTTTCAAGCCAATGTGCTTGACACCTTAAATTTTTTCCTTTAATATTGTTAACAGGAAATTTATATTTAGCATCTGGTGACCGTAAACTATTAAAAACTTCCAGGAGTTTCTGACTGGAAAAATATTCTTTCGATTTCAAATAATTTGCTATATCATTAGGGTTACCTTTATTCACCATGTCTGCCTGCGGAATATATCCAGTAACCAATGCAAACGACGAACACTGTGTTTTTTCCTGCAATGATGCACTGTCGATGATGTCACTCTGTTCACTAAAATTAATTTTCTCACTATCATTTTGTTCACTATGTACATAATGAGATTGGTTAGAACTATTGCATTGATGTACATATGCAGAGATGGAGCTCAATCAGTGGTTGGCAAACTTGCTGGTGCAGTAAGTTTCATAAAGAAGGTATCAAAGATAGCAACATCGAAACATTGCCTTATTTAACACAAGCATGTGTTACCAAATGCATGAATAAAGGCAGTGACACACTTATCTAAAGCTAATGGTACAAATTGCTCTTGGAATGAAAAAGAAAGGATAAAATTATTTCTTGATTGAGAAATGCACTTGGAAGTCCATGAAGACTATTACAAAGGAAGGACACAGGGAAAAAAGAAGCAACGAAACGAATGGAATCAAAACCTTATCTTCAAGAGGCGTTCCGAAAAAAATGATTTAAAAAATATGGGTTGGAATTAAAGAATATTGTGAATAAATAAGACTCAAACTTTATGACTGATTATGAACTTCTAGAGCAGTGGTTCCCAATCTTTTTCAGTCAACGTACCCCTTGGCTATAGAGTAAGGCCTTATGTACCCCTTCTCAATTTTTTAGAGGAGGTAAATCTTACTGTTTACCATGTATGTCTATACAGGAAAATACACAAAAATCTTCATATGCAAAATTTTCAATTTCCTCATGCCAAAATAAGGCAAGTAATGGTTGGGACATGTTACCAAAAATGTAGTTTATGAATTTAAAATCCTATATTTCAACAACCATATTATCATAAAACATATATAAAAGGTTGTCACTTTGTCCCTTTGTCATGTAATGCTTTTTGAAGCTTCATATCTCGCAAACGACTGAACCAAATATGATGAAATTTTCAGGATAGCATTATGATATAATAAAAAAACATTTTAATGTATTGGTAGTATATAGAAACCTTATTCTGTCCCTTTGTCCTTTTGTCACTCCCTCTGTCATGCTCTGAAACAAAAATATACCTGGCAAGAGGGGACTAAGGTCAGCTTTTGAAGCACAATAGATACTCGTGGTGAGGGTTTCAAACCTTCACTTAGATCGAAGGCAACCCTCTCAGCAGGAGGTATGATTCCAGGTCAAAGACGACTGTCTCAATTTTATTTAAGAATAATCGATCATCCCTGTCATTTTTGATGGACACTTATACTAGTAGTAAATATTTAATGTATCTTAAGGGTAAGTGACTTTGAACTGCATTGTATTTTTGGATTGAAAATTTGTTGATTAATTGAAAATTAATATATGCAATGAGTGCTAATTTTTTTCTCGTATTGTATTGACATATTAGTTACATAACTTTAAATCCAACAAGTGTAATTCATGTTTCGATTATCTTTATAGGTATCAACAATGGACTTATGTTACTCAAAACCTAAATTTGAATGTGAAAAAATGACGACTGCTTATCTCTGTGCTCGTTATTTCAATAAAAATCAGTTCAGAAGGTTTAGAACTGTAAACATGTTTTAAAAAGCCAAAAACAAATCCAAATGCCTGAAAGGAAAATGATAGTGAATTTAATAAGTTTTGGTGAGGAATAGAGTTAGGCAACAGAGGCATAGTGACTTTCAAAGCTCTTTTGAGTTTTTGAACATGTAAAATTTTTTATTTATCAAATATCTCACATAACCCTTGGGGGTACATGCACTCCAGGTTGGGAACCCCTGTTCTAGAGCAAGGTGAACATCATCTATTACTATGAATCATTACAACTGTAACCAGGTCAACGACAACTTTCGTTAATAGGAGCACCTTACAAATTTATTACCAATTTAAAATTGAAAATGACCTTCAGGATTAATTTCTTAAAAGGAAATAAAATTGCCCAGTAATAGAGTTAATTACCTCTAAGTTTAAAGAGAAAAACCTCTACACTAAACTACTTAGCAAAAGCTGGTTCAAGAAATAGCAATAGCAACAAACTTATTTGAATGAAACAAAAAAATAATTTAACCACACAACATGAAAGATATATTTAAAAGTTCGAATAAAAATATACTAACTTCCTGGTTTAGAAAATCTCCGTTGATCATAGACTAGGTATCTCACCAACTCTCAGGGTGAAAAACTTGCTTATATCAATGGGAAAAGAATAATATTTAGACTAAATATTGATGTCAATTCTTGAGCAAAGACAAAAACATATCAATTATTCCCATGGAAAACTAACCTGCTATAACTTGATAACAGATTCTTCAAACACTAAAAGACGCACACCACTAGAGTGACGTTTCCACAACGATAGATATATTGGAACTAATGCTGCTCTTTTTCGATGTCACCGATGCAAAATGCGAGGGAGGAGGAAATGTTGAAGGAGTTGAAAACAGTGGTGTGAGAATATCTACCCTGTCCTCAATGTGACCTAACACAGCGTAGCAATTACTAAGAAGCAGTAAAAGAAACCCAAAAGATATATATTTTGTTCTCAAAAAAGAGACGCAACCAATAAACCGAAAATTTTGAACGTGCCTGAATGAATGCATGTGGAAACAAAGAGGAGCTGCAGGAGGGAGGGTCTTGGGATATCCCGTATCATCCTCAGACTTTCTAAAGATTTCCTTGCAAATGTTCCCTCTGGCCAACTTCTGAGACTGCAGCAGGCTAGTATGGCAGGGGAAATTCCGAGTTTCCTTTGGAGCAGGGGTGCACAACATATGGCACATTTTATGCGACCCGATTGAAGCAGGAAATAACTAAGCTGATTCTTTCCCTTTTATATCCAAAATAAAATTAAAATTTGTAAGTAAATTATATTTGTTTGCCACTTCATTTTTTGTCACATAATAATTGCAAGTAAAATTCATTTTGGTAATTAATAAATACACAATAGTGTACTTAAATTTTTAATGCAGACAAAATATTCACAGCATGGCCCGCTTAGGTCTAATCAAGGTTGATTTTGGCTCGTGTCAACATTTGTGCACCCCTGCTTTGGAGAGTTTGCCAGGAAAATTTGGCACCTCAAGTATTGTATATTTTTAGATGTTTACGGGGTCATTAATATAGTAAACTCATGGTACTTCTTATTCACCTTTTTAAAATTACTTGAAATTTTGTAGAACATGTATAATCACACAAATATGTTATATTTTTCTGAATACACATACAAATAAAGTGTATTTGTTAAAGCACAACTTCGTGGAAGTTATATGACATTTAAATGAATAAAAACTTTGTATAATTTCCGCAATAGAAAATCACTACTGGTTTTGCTAGGCACGTTTTAAAGAGAGTGGGGCCTCTGTAAGCACAAGGCGCAGTGCAGTCGCACTTTTGCTTCCGCTCTCACATTGGTTCGATATAAGAATGTTATTGGTGTATGGGGCCCCCTTTGGTTGGGGGCCCTGATTCATCACACCGGTTCACTCATTGCACGATACGTCACTGCAAAAACCAATCAAAGCTGATTTAGTGCTGCAAAAACATTTGTGCTATTTAGTTAACTATTGTAAACATTAGTTTTACGGTTAAAAATTTCAATCTCTTATATCTTGATCTTGAATTTAATTTAGTTGGCAACCAATCAAGGCATGCAAGACGGAAAAGGTCTGACAATTTCAGTAATATTGGCACATGGGTAATAGAAGGTTCACCATCACTGCCCTAGACTTTTTGATATTTTTTGTTTTGCATGTAAGTATAAAAATGTAGGAAAGCTGTTTAAAAGGTTAATAAAAAGTATTGTATAAATTAAATCTTTTTACACAGTTATAAAGGCACCCCTAATAGAAAAGTTTGGTAAGATTAGTGAAGTAATGGCAATACCTGAAATATCGTCAGGAAATAACCCAACCATGAATGGGCAATGTCGAAATGTGGCAATTAAAAGTTGACATAAACTTAAATTTAAATTAATTACACATTAAAATGAAATTTGGTAACACGGGGAGTACGGGCAGAGATAGAGTCAAGCTGGACACCCTCAGCACCCTGGCTGGATGCATGTCACCCTCTTGATGCCAGCAGAGATAGGGTGCTCAAAGCAGAGCAAACACTCTAAAACTAGGAGTTGCAGCATAAAATTACTCTGCAGCATGAAGAACGGTCTATGCACATATGTTGGTGACATCCTCACAGGAAGTATGCATGCAAACCCAACTCAATGTGACATCTCTCAGCAAAAAATTGAACCAATATCCTCAAGGCTTTGTGGGAGTACAATAGTGAACCTAAGCCATTTTGAGATTCCCATTTCTTCTTTCCCTTATAACTCTAATTAAAATTCTATCTTTTCCTGCTGTATTTAAAACTTCATTTGTTTTTCTCTGTCCAACTATTTTTTCCCTTCCATTCCATACCAATATTCTAAATGTTCATAATATGGTCACATATTTTATTTTCTTCATGTCCATGTCTCAGACCCATATAATTCCACATCCCATACGAGAGTTTTCACTAACTTCTTTTACATCTTTATTCAGACTGCATTTCAGCAACTTTTGCTATCTCATAAATGCATCCTTTGTCCTTGCTATTCTTGCCCTAATCTGTTTTGTAATCATATTTTCCTCAGCACCTCCATTGTCTTAGGCCATAAAACTCCTTTAAAGGCTTTCTCAAAATCAACAAAGGGCACAAAGAACAGTGGGAAGCTCATTCTCTCTGCTTTGTTATGCAAAGAAATTAATATAGCTCACCATTATTATCTTGGTTTCCCATGAAAGAAAGGAGCTCAGCAGATGAACCAGGATTTCAGCTACAAGTCCAAATATCTCAAGTACCTATTACATAAGCCAAGTCTCTGCAAACAAAAGAAACAAGAATTACTTTTGTGCCATATCTTTCAAGAACAAGCACTTAAGAAACACTTATTATTTAAAATTATTTGAGACCACCCTGTATATTACATGGCATTATGTGGACAAGAGCATGGATAACTCTATAACACTCACAATCAGTATTAGGAAATTATCTCATTATTTAAATTGAGTTTTCCTACAAAACCTAACTATTAAATTACTTTAAAATACCTTTACTTTATTGTTGCTGAGATTTTAATAGAATCTCAAAATTATCTTAAAGTCTAATTTTAACATTCCACCACATTCCAATGGAGCATACATTATTTAAAAGTGGTTATATAATTGTATCAGAGTGAAGAGACATAGCACCTCTACAATAATGATCAAGATCAGGGGTTCCTAAATTATAGTACACAATTATAGTACATCTGGTCTGCATTGCACAAATCGAACCCGTGTCTGCAGTTGCAACTTTTAAAAGCTATGACTAAATTTTGATAGGGAAGATTGATTCAACATGCTTTGCTTTTCTTAAATACACCTTAAACAAATTAAAAAATTCACAACACAATTTTGATAGCACATGATATTTTAATGTTTATAGAGTTGATGTTTGACCATTTTCATATGTTATTTTACATATGATTTATTGCATTATTTAATATATTCTTACATTGAAATCCTGGATATATATGCATATATATCTTGTATACAGCCCTCCCTTTTCATGACCTTCACTCATATTCTTCGAAAGATGTCCTAATTTGTCTTTTCCTTATAAAACTAAACCAAATTAAAAGGATTTGTTTCCTTTCGCAAATGCTTTAGAAATAAAGCAAAAGATTTTAAACTGAAATATTGAGCTTATGTTGTGGTCATATCCAATGAGGATGGTAAATCAGTGGATCACAACTGAAGACAGCTGCTACTTTATAGTCAAAATATATATCTGTTTTATCAGCAATTATGTGACTATTGGAGTTGATTTTCTCATGTTTTTTTGTGTGTCAGCAATGATACTAGTTCAGGAGTGAGCAAATTTTCTGCATGGTGGGCCACATTGGTGGCAGTGAATCCTTAATTAATAAATTGGATTTTATAAAGATTCTTGGGCATCATATGAGTGAGAAAACCAAGTAAAAATAATATTTTTAGGGTTAAAAATCCTGATGGAATTCAATCTTATTAATACTACTAGCTGAAGTGCCCGTTGAATTTCAACGGATTTAGTGAATCTAAAACTTCGACCGTATAACATGTAAGCATCGCAAGAATATGATAGTACACAGTTATACCCGTCGAATAAAGCTAAAATGAAGAAAACCGCTCCGCATTTTCCTATTTAGATGAATGAAGGAAGAAAGTCTTAGAAAAATAACGTATAAACTCCCTCCCCCTTCCTTCCACCCTCTCCTTCCCTTCTCCTCCTCCCTCCCCTCTCTCTCTCCCTCCATCTCCCACCCTCCCCCTCCCTCTCTCCACCCGTTCCCTCTAATTCCCTCTCTCCATTTCCCCCCTCCGTTACCATCCATCTCTCTCCCTCCCTATCTCGTATTAAAAGCATTCAAAGCGAACAAACTTACAAACATTCTCCTTTATATGTTAGATTAGAAGATAATTCAATTAAAAACAACAAATATTTGGTTTCCATGTAAACAAATTAAAATCGTACACAGAAATTGACTTACGGTATTACGTTAAAATTTTTCCCATATAAATGCATTGAACTCTCAATTTCGGCGACAATGGGAGTTGTCATGGTAGCTTATAATGGGTATTGTTATAAAACTGATAAAATCACGTATTTTATTGATTCTAAATGCATTTTTATGCTAATTCGATCAGGATTCGGATTCGGTCCTCAATAAAAATAAACTTTGTTCTTTTCTTCGTAGAATAATTCAAGTCTCAAGTTCATACCACGTTTCTAAGTAATTTTAAAATTCAAATGAAAAATAAGCTGCACTAGTCCCTATGTTATTCAAATGGAGAAAATGAAAAAAAGAAAATATTTCTGTTTGTCTGTGTGGGGTGGTTGTTGGTTGTCGGGGTTCCCGAGTACCCTATGTTACTCGTAGAGTCATATGAAGTCAATTTGCAAAGTTTGGTCCCGATAACTCAAAGGGCGTGGGAATGTATAAGGAACAGACAGACAGATGGAGAGACATTCAATTATATATTATATTAAATTCGGATTTACTCAACTCTGAAATGGAAAAAGCTTAAAAGTATGCTTCCACCTCAAGATAACATTATATTAAGCAGAAATGCGATAGATATAAGTATTTTGTGGTCATCTTCCCAATACGACTCGCCCTATCAAAAATGTTGTCGAAATGAAGTATCTATCTAATTTTTATGAAAAACATTTTCCCCTTGTAGTAGCATATCTGAATGAGTACGAACTGTCAGCAATATTAAGGTACACTTTGTGAAACTATAAAATCCGCTTTAACTTCTCTCGTGGAATCGCAAAACGTGTATTTCAAAAGAAAAGGCGCAAATGCTTATAGGAAATTACAGGCAATACTGAAGCATTATTCTTCGTGAAACAGTATGCGAACTACCAATCCACTTGATTTAAACCAGGGGTCAATAACCTACGGCCCGCGGACCTCATGCGGCCCCCAGGAGCGTTTTATGCGGCCCACGAAGCCATGATGAAAAAGTGATCGGTTATAATTTAACATAGTCAATTCCATATTTTTCAGTAAAATTATGGTTTCAAAACCTTTTCTGGTGGTTTTAACGCTAGTAAACAAATTAGAATTGATTTTCACTAATATGAGACCACAAAATCTCCAGGTAACTTCTGAATTAAACGACCATGCCCAAAATAGCTGACACCAGCTCCGGCGTCTTACGTAGCCATAGCAATATAGCTCGGCACGTCGCTGGAGGTCATTGTTTCGTGCTTTTTCCCACCTTTGTGACTAATGTGTTAAGAAATGTAATTATAGAATAATACAACGAAAATAACTGTCTTACTTCGAAAAATTTCTGATTAATCCTTAAACTACAATAATGAAACTAAAATTTATTAGCAAGCATCGAACTTCATTATAAATACATTGGTGTAACTTAAGGTCCGCGTGACCTTCAGCGGCAGAGGGGCCCGAGAATTTCACGCCCAATTTCTAAAATACACTCAAAATGTCTATTGCTAGTTCTGCAAGTAGCATTATTTTGAAAAATTTCCACGAGAAAATTCAAGAATTTAACACTATTTCAGACCTTGGTGAGTAAATAATAATTAAATAGCAGGATATGATCTTCAGTGAGGTATATCAGTTTTAATGTTATAATTGGCTATCGAGCTAAAAGTAGTCATTGCGGAATTGAAGATCATCTTAAGTTATATGTGAACTACCGTGAAACAACGCTGGCTCAGTGCATGAGCTCTTCATGCGTTAGAAGCCAAAGAAGCAAGTAGCTTGGAGACGAAATGTATCAACTCCGATTTTACTTCCGAAAAAGCTACAAGAAAATATTTTCGAGTTTATTTAACAAGATTTAATGTGTATTTTTAATTCTTTCATTATTTACCAAATAAAAATATATTATTTTAAAATTTACTGGTGCCAAAGATTTTGATAATAACGTCATTTTATAATTCTAGTCAGAAAGACTTATTTTAAAAATACAACAACAATCTTTGGTAAAATGAACCTCTATGTCCTGTCACGGGTATTTCTTATTAAAATTTACGTAATTATACACTTCGAAAATATTATTTGAGGATCCCTAGGAAAAGCTTGAGGGGGTGGGGGGGGCGAAATTAGACTTCATCATTGAATAAATACTTTTTATATATTAGCATGACTATTCATGTAACTTTTGACCACCAATCCATGCGAGTATATAATTTACGGTGCACACCAGCAGGTATTCGCTGATGCCTCATTCGCTTACAAATAAATGCTTTCTACAATAATCGACAGAAAAAAAACTCGCGGTGCATCTTTCAAAGTACGCACCCGATCGCCTTGGGATGAAGTTCGAAAAATGTCGACCGCTAAGGTTGTTCCCCTCTCCGATAGAGTTGGAGACCTCAACGGACGTTTGTACCTTTTCCACTGCACGCTCACAAACACAAGCGAGAGCTGCCGGAGGAGCCATGTACCGTAACGCGGCCTTAATCATGACACTCAAGAGGGAGGAGGAGGAGTGGTAGGAAGGAAGCATTGGCTGCGTTGTAAGACGGGAGAGGTGGTGACCGGAGTCGGTATAAGAGTTACACGGAACGAAGAAAGAGAAGAAGAAAAAAAAAAGAATCGACGATGACGCTCAGTGAGATAAAAAGGAAGGTTGAGGAGCTGAGGTCAGCGCCCTCTTACCTTTCGATCGCCTTGCCCACCTCTCTCTCTCCCCCGCCCTTCATTCCTCCTCCTATGTGCCTCTCCCTTTTTCCTCCATTTCTATTTCCCTTTCAACTCCCCCCCCCTCCCTCCCCTCTCCCCCCCCTCGCCGCTGCGCTCTTCTTCCTCCGTTCACCTAACCGTCGGGCCAATACCATTTACGTCCATTATTCCTTTCTAGCCTGCAACAAATCCTCCGTAAGGTTTCCCGTTTCTATTTTAACGGTTACGTAGCATTAGGAGCAAATGAATTGACTTGAAAAAGTGAGGTTTGTTCGTATTTCGTATTTTTACCTTTTTTTCATTCCGTTTCCCTTTGTCCGGTCTCCGTGTAGATCATGGGATTCGATCCCGGTGCTCTTTGACAGCCTGTGCACTTCAGCGACGTTTAAGATCGCATTTCCTTGCACCAAAGAGTTAATTTTTTTCGGAATCTTTTTTTCTGAACGTACTTAAGAATATGATTAATAACTTTGACGTTGGATCGATTTAATTTATGATCATTCCTTTTTTTTGCAGAGTTATGCTAGTGTGCGCTAAATATTCAAGAATACATCTTGGTGCACGCAAAAAAAAATTTGGGAATTCCTGCCATGGCAAACTGGAGGTCCTTATTGTGCCTTAAAGCGGTCCGAATGCGAATTTTTGTCTTAACTGAACCACTCGAGGTTTTGTATAAATACTTTATTTTTGTGAAAAGGAGAGAACATATTTCATAGTTATTGAGGTATAATTTGAATGCGTTTTATAGATAATTGTTTTTAATTGCCAAACGTGCGTCTAATATTCTAGATCAGAGGTCACGAAATATTGTATTAAAAGGGCCACAAGAGGCTTTTATATATCACTGTGCGGTCCAAATACGACCTTCCGAATGACTGATCGGACCATGAGTAGGGTGACCAGATTCTGATGGCCAAAACCGGGACAGAATAAGTTTTAAAGAAGAATATCCGGGAAGTAATGGAAAAAACATAATAACGGGAATTTTGCTATTAAAAAAATTATATGCTATTAAATTTGAAATGAAAACGAATAAAAAAGGTACAATTGTTTATTGTAATAAATAATATTACACATTTCATGAATTATTGTGCAATATCACAATAAAATATTACAAGAGCTAAAGGATTTTTCAGTCATATTTTAGACTGCCTCTGCCTGTCTTAATCAATTTGTGATAATATTTAATCCTAAAGAACATCGTATCTATACGCTACATCAAAGGAGATAGCAGCAGACAGCAGACAGACGCCTTTATTTGAGCGAGGTTGAGGCTTGTTAGATCCCTCTTACACCTAAACTCAATTTTCAAATATTTATAATTTTTCATACGGAATGTTAATACAGATTTACAGATTACATTGAGAATTTAAAGGGAATTAAGGGTAACTACACAAGTACAATCAGAATATAAAGTTTAAAAGACAAAAAATTTAGCGAAATTGGGAGGATGCTTTGCAGGATGTCGCAGTAGATGATCTCATAATTTGCTCCATTAACAGTAGCAGAGAAGTATCAGCACTTGGCGAGCTTTCGTGCATCAGTGAAATGCGAATTCCTTGTATGGGATAGAATTTGATAGGTCGAGCTTGATCTTGAAAATGACTTCATCCAAACGGAGATAAAAAAACTGCTGCGTAATACATTCCGCTTACAATTCCATAAAACCGAGACATATATGTCTCGAAAAAGAATTTTCGGGACACCGGGGTAGAACACTGAAAACCAGGATGTCTAGTTTTCAGAGTTCTTTGATTTGGTAATTTGTCATACTCCTATGTTAAAAGTATACTGCATCCACGTACTCGAAAATTATCGTTTATATTTCATGAACGGATTGGTATCACTCTCCATAATATCATTTTCCTGAATGATAGTTTTCACGAAAATCATTTTCCCGAATACCACTTTCCCGAATATCATTTTCCCGAATGTTCGTTTTCCCGAAAATTATTTCAACAGAAATCATCCTCCGGAATATCACTTTACCAAAGTCATCTTCCGGGAATGGATTTTCCTAATGTTGTTATCCCAAAGAGTGTATCTCCCAAAAGTTTCATTTTCCGAATACATACAACATATTTCTCGAACATGAGCTCCTTGAGTGAGGGACATGGAGTAGTAAGGCAATTATGAGTTTTTCTTGCCATCAGAGGAAATAAAACCGACCTATGAATCAATGGACAAATTATTTAGGAATACAGCGAGCGAGAAGGTGATACAAGTGTGGGAATGGTTTGGAGAATATTACGTGAAAGACAGACTTCGACGAAGAAACGCTGAAGGAAGGGAGAAAGCAGATCTCTTTAGTCTGTGTACTAGAAAGTGGAAATGCATTTTCTCGGACACAAAATAATTTGGAAGGATGGCATAGGCGATAGCAAGAGATGTTAACGGGAAAAAGCAATATTGGGCTCTAAAATTCATCATTGCCTTGCGAGAAGAGGAAGAATATAGCATTCGAAATGTTGAAGACATCAGTAGAGGCGAGAAGGTGGCAATCCCAAAAGGAGTCCTTTAAAGGGAAGAGAGGATATTAAATCTTCATAGGGCTCCTGATGGACCGACTTAAGAGAATCCAACATTATAAAACCTTACACAGTATATATTAATTCAATAATTTAATCTCATAATTTACCTTATTTTTCAAAGAGGACGTCACCATCTGATGCCGCTAATGTGTCCTGCTAATAACTTGGCTATTTTATAAGTCAATTAATTGTTTGTTGCCTTTACGAATAACAAATTTTATTTTTATCTGAATAAATACAACTTTGCCTTTATTATTATTGTGCTCTGTGCCAAAAAATGTAATTTTCAGAAGAAAGTTTTTCGAGAGGCGATATTCTGCTCAGAAATATTAAATATGTATCAGGAAAATGATCATCGGGAAGTTGAAATATGTATTCGGGAAAATGATTTTCGGGTAAATGATTTCCGGGAAAACGACCATTCGGGAAAATGATATTCGAGAAAGTGATATTCGGGAAAGTGAAAATGAGCGTTCATGAACGATATTTCATGACACATAGCTGGTAAATGTACGGAAATGCCTGCCTTAAAGAAATTGATGATGAGGTAAGATGGACAGAGGAAATCAGTGCGGGGTCTGGATATGACCCTATTCTAGATTATGTCTATTTAGCAAACTCAAGGCCCTAATTAAACAATCGTAATCCTAATGCGGCCCTTTTGTGATATCCATCCCTGCAATACGGCCCTGATGCTTCGTCGAGTTTGACATGCCTGTTCTAAGAGATATTCGAAAAGCAATAGGTAGTTGACGGGGCCGTTGAGTGGAAATCTCCCGCCCGATACAAAAAGACAATATGCCGCCACAATTCAAGACATGTACACCATGTAGGTGCGGATTTGGCGTCGATACTGCTATAATGCCGCTATTAAAAAAGCCTCTCAAACTCACCTCACGCTATCGCTCCGGTAGCTGAGGTCTCATGGAAGAATCCCTTCCTTTAGGGACGAGCGGAGTGCAATGTTGTGTCTTTTTAGGCGCGTTTCACTTCCAGCATAAGCGCCTATTAGCGTCGGTCTGACCGTCCGCATGTTCGTTCTCGGCTTCTACCAAATGGATTTTCATGAAATTTGGTATTAAGGATAATTAGAAAATCATATAAAGGAATTAAGTAAGCCAATCAGGGGTACCACTTTACTGGTGATAAACAATGAACTTTCCATCAAATCTCGTAAAGTATTGGCCATTTCAAAATAGTTTTAAAATAAACTTGTAGAACTAGTAGAGTATTTCTTTTCCTATACATTTTTATAGTAGGAGTAGCCGTTAAAAAAGAATGTCTTAATTCGTGTTGAACTTACAATTAGAAAATTTCTTGCATGGTTTCCTTTTCATTGTTGCCAACAATCCCACAAACAAGCGTTTAATTTCCTTATGTGTACATGCAGTATTTTTAAATAGGAAGAAAATGGATTATTTATGACGAAGAAAAGAACTTTAAAATGCTATTTCCCTTACGTACATGTATATCATTTCTTTCAAATACTCCATTGCACGAAACGCGCCCGTTTGTGATACGCCCTTTCCACTTGTTTCCGCTCGCCAGAAGGTGGTCTGCGAATTCGGGTTTCGCGAAATGTACGCATTGCTTCATGCGGAATGACAGAGGAGATCTGTGCCTCCGTGATACATGAAATCTGCATTTCTAACGGTAATTCTGGGGGCCTGTTATGACCTTATTGTTTTTTATTTAAAGGCGCGGATATGTTTTGGGACGCGGGTGTGTTGGTAATACCTAAGAAGATTGTATGACCTATTTTCATAAAGAAAAGTTTTTTGTTCTCTTTTAGAAATATAATAAAGAAGTTGACAACCAATGAGGGTAGCTTTAAAAATAAAAATGTTTCGTGCCTTTTTTATGTGAGCTAAATTTAATTTACATGGTAAACAATTTTCCCAGATTCAATATAAATTATAGTGTTTGAGCTACAATTTAATCTGCATGGTTGGGACACAATTTTTCATGATTCAATCTACATTATAGCCATACTTCACCGAACGTACTGTCCAAATTTTATTTGTGTCCTTCAAGGATACATCGTAATTTGCTTTCAACTCTACGTGTTTAAAGAAACAGGCAACACCTGTTTGGAGAGCATAAATTATACTAACCACACTAAATTAATCAAGCTATTGACGACTTTAATTTAATAGAAACTAACACGGTATATAAGGCAAAATATCTGAATTTTTCATAAAGACGCTGGAAAATGTTTTGATTTATATTCAAGTTTAAAGTATTTTGGAGACAAAAATCACAGTAAATGATATTGTAACAGATACCGAAGACAGTTCGCAATAATTTTGTTGGCATTAAAGTGCAGATAGTTGTTAGCTTAAATGTCTATGCCAGGGGTCGGCTCTTTGAGGAATGACCTGCGGCTCCCGACGACCATTCTCCCGCTTAAAGTGCACCAGACGAGAATGACGGTCTCAACTGATAATAATATAATCGATTTCAATGGAAGGATCCAGTATGGGCCGTAAAGTAAAAATTTCATTTTCAACTTTCTCATTTTCATCTATAGTCCTAGTTACATTTTCTGAAATAATCTCTTTATTTGCTTCATTTGAATGTTTATTTCTTTTTTCATCGAATAAAAACTTACGTAAAATAGTCTTTTATTTTTCAAATTCTTTTTACTAAGTATCTCCAAAACGTCATTGTATGGGTATTTGTGTGCAGCATTTAAATAAATAGAGGTCATTAAATATGGCTTGACGGTATTTAAAACGTATTTTTTTATTATACATGATCTACGGCTCATCTTATGTTGGATTCTATACAAATTTTGAAAAAATGGCCCTTCTTGTCAAAAAGGTTGCCGACCCCTGGTCTATGCTAATAATTTTCAAACTTTCTCAAGCAATTATACTTAGGCAATTTTTTATGTTTTGGTGAAAGTGAGAAAAATTTTAAACAGCAGTGAATTTGCAATAAATAAATTTTTGGAAGGGAAAAGGCAGTTATGGGATATTTTAAACGTTTTTTCTAACAAAAAGGTGCTGGAGAGCAGAAATTATTGATAACCCTCCCTTCAAAATTAGGAAGAAAGTAAGAGACACATTAGAACTTAAAAATAAAGCAGCTGACTTTCCAATCCAATCTTATATTACGTTTGAAATATAATTGGAACAAAATAAAAAAATCATTAGCATAATATATGCTATGGTAACGGCGTTACAGAAGAAAAAATACCCAAATTTTAGTGTGTGCGCCCTTGTTTGTGCATGTATTCGAATAAAAATACTAATTTAGATTAGTACAGTGATCCGTAATCAATGTGATATATAAACATTACATTCACGTGTGTGTGTGATATTTCTATATGTTTGGAATCTTCACAAATACGTAGTCAATGCTGCGCAGTTTCCTAAAGAATATCAGTTAAGGCAAACGCGACTCAAAAATAAGAATATAATTTCATTTTCTTCCGAAAAAATAATAATATTTTGCAAGGATGATAAACATTCACAGTGACAATAATAGATTTGAAATGCGTTGCGGGATATCTGAAATGCACTTCACATTTCACTCACGCAAAACATGAACAATAAATGAAAAATAAGTTTATTAAGCTCTTTGAAAACGGGAAAACTTTACAATCACAATAAAGTGATAATAAATATAGAGAATCCTACTTTTCCTTTCATAATTTATTTTAATAGTCAGGTTTAAATAAAGGGATAAATTAATAAAACAATGAAAATCGAAATATTGTATTCATATAATACGTTGAAAGCAATAGCAGTTATTTGTTCACTTACACTGAAATGAAGCAAATCAAGTTACATATTTATTTAGTCATTAAGTTACATGAAATAACACAAGAATTATAGACCTAGTTTTTTGCTAACATCAAATTTCAGGCAGCGCATTTGAAATATCCATAATTTTCAGCTCACGTCGTCCGTCCGCTTATAGACATTGAACATTTTTGTTTCAAGAGATAGATCAAAAATTTATAATTGGTACAGTAGGTAGTAATACAATATTAAGATTTTACGAATACCTACTCTATTAGTTTGAATTTTCACTGCTAGAGGGCGCTTAATTTGGAAAGTGTATCATCTTTAAACTAATTTAGTAAACAGTATACGTATACTACAGATCTACAATTTGGTATAATAATAGTTCATTGGATACAGCCGACAGAAAAATCCAAAATATTTAAAATTTTAATTCTTAGGGGTTTTTTTTCTAGACATTGTTTCATTTCTACCTCCATCAGAAAAGCACGGAAATCAGCGCAGGTCATCGTAAAATTGTATTTTTAAATTAGTAAAAAATTAAGATAGGAACTCGAGACGTAAACGTTTTCATAGATGAGAGAATGAGGATAATTTTTGAAAGACTAAATAGGAATTATAATTGGTGTAAAAGTTTGTTTTTAATCTTATTTAAAAACTATCGTGTAATATAATGCGACCACTTTAACCCCTAGAACTACCAAGGCCAAATTTTGTTTTCGCATGTATCTCTATTAAAAATAAAGATGACGTCTTGATATTTAATTACATTATGCAGAGACTTATAGGTAACAATTACTTGAAGTTTCCCATCAATGTATGCATATTTCAATTTTCTGCAAATTACTTCGTCATTGGCTGCATACCTTGACAAGTGGGTGGCCTAAATTATAGTGTGCCTTCAGATTGATCAATTTTATTCTTGCAAATCCCGCCTCCCAGTATTGCTATTTATATTCAAATTACGTTGCACTTCATTCTTTTCCACACCCTCCTTATTAGTAGCTCATTTGTTTTCTCATAGAGCAAAGTATCGGCGTGAAAAACCTTACATGCAAGCAAGGATGTGGGAGGATTTTCGTTTTTTTTCTTTCAATATGAATGCGACATTTGTTTGGTCAGTACCGATAAGCAATATGACATCGTGGTCGTTTTATGACAGCATGACAGCAAATAGAAGGGGCGGTCAAACCCGCGGTCTCGTAAAACCTCGGGTTCAGGGAGCCAGGAAAACCCTTCCCAAACGAATAGTGGCCCAAACCAGGGCACAGACCTTGAGGGTGAAAATAGTGCATTTTACGACATGATAACATACTGTATTGTAATTTTTCCATTTCAAAAGAATTCGTCGCGAGCCAGAAGATGCCATATGATTCCGAAAAATCCTAGATAAATATTTATTATAATTCCACGAAAGGAGGGGTCGATACTATAGATCAGATGGCAAGGAAGTACATACACCACAAAGAGAGGCACGAGGAGATGGCCGCTTTCGATGTTCCATACTTTTATTGGAAAATCCACCATGACGCTCACAGTGCAAACACCATGTGTGTGGAAAGGACAGTATGAAGTGTGTTATTTGTTAAAATTGTTGGTTCAGATGTAGCAGATTAAATTGTTTTTCTAATAAATTTGTTATTATTTCTGTAAATACAATCTTACTGCACAGGTAATGTGATCTTTAAAACATAATGAGGAAAAATGTAAAAAAATTGTTTTTATGCAAACATTTCTATCTTTATAGTAGATAATGTATATATAATTTCAAATACTTTACTACAATTACATAGCTTTATTCCTATGATGTTTCTAAATATATAAAAATTGATTCAAAACATTACTATGGCTTCTTATAGTATTTTAGATGGTGGACCTCTGAGTCCCCCTTGGTAGTCCGTGGTAGTGAAAATCGCTTGGTAGTTCTCGGGTTAACGCGGAACTAATAGAAGAAGAGAATCATCTTGGCAATTTCTTAAAACATCGATCTGGGCTTCATATTTTAACAGATAGGAATCCGACGACGGAGCAGAACAAAACCATTGATGAAGCATTTGTCTCTACGTCGATGACGAATTTAACTCTGACATTCATTTACGTGAGCATCTTTAGTTTTCTTGTTAATTATTGGCTTCATTTCACTTGTATAGTCAAAAACTTAGCTAATAATAAAATAAGGACCTATTCAGTCCATTTTTTTAAATTTTAAGATGCCTCAGTTATTACCTCTCTACGCACATTTCAGTATATGCACGAACAATAACGTTTTCTATAAAACGAGAAAAACGGAACATTGCCAGAGTGCATTTTAAATACGACGTCTAACCACCCCTGATCCCATCATTTTCACATGAGTTAAGAGAAGGTCAGTGCATCTTCTCAGAACTATTCCTACAGCCGACGTTTCTCTCCCTGCCTTGCGGTCGAGCCCGAAGGGCAGATAGAGAAGGTTCACAGTCAGTCCTTTCATTGGCTGAGACTTCCTCGTAGACAGGTAGAGGGGTAAAAGGGAAACGAGGCGGAGAGAAAAAGAGAAAAACGAAAGCAAATGGATCTATAGGCGTCGGAGGTTACGTAGAGGTTAAATACAGGTGCTTGATGCGAGGTGGATGCGCCTAGATTACGTGATAGGGCGAAGTGGAGATGAATGCGAGAGAGTAGAGAACGCGCCGTGCTAGCAAAACTATATAATTCTCTTTTTAAACTATTTCAACCGGGGTTACGCGAATATATTATAGATTATATCTTTTATTCCTCATTTGACCGTCTTCGAAATAAAAGACTAAGAAGTTATAACCTCGAATAACGTTATAACGTTTTTTATGTATACTTTAACAATGGGGCATAGGAATAAAAAAATCATTTAAATATTTTCGCGTGCCCCTAAAAAAAAACATTCATCAAATTAATTTATATTAACCCCTGACAGGGGCGGATCCAGAAACTTCTCAAGGGGTGGGGAGGGGACGATCGCTCCTCCACCTAACGATTCCGCCCCTGCTAACTGCCTTATATTTTGAAAACCCCTACCCCTATCAGAATCCTTCTTTCCCTCGCTATACAGACCTAATCTGCGGCGTATAATTGAGGATTTTTGCGCGGAATGAATTTAAGAAAGCACCCAGTGGAGTGCAATGGGGTTATCCAAGGAGGGGGCAATCGCCCCCCCCCCCCCCCCCCCTCCCCGTGGATCCGCCCCTGACCCCTGAAAGGTTGTTTCCGCTGTGTCGAAAGCTATATACTGAAAACAATTAAATATTATTTTATTGAATACATTTATAAATGTATTTAACATTAACATATATTTAAATAAAAACATTTTTCATTTAATTATAACTTGAAATATATCAGGGAATACGCGAATATTTCGTAGGAATACGACAGCCTAAAATGTTAGTTTAATAAATAATAAGGATAATTATTTTTTCCTAGATAACGCTACGTTACCTATGACTGCATATGAAGATCTAGAGTTTGGTTTTTCCTATGGTACTATATTATTCTGCCAAATATTTTAATATAATAAAATTGTCTACTGTTCTTTGGAATAAGAAAGCTGTTCAGATTTACATGAACGTTTATCTGATGCTTTCAATATTACATTCTTTTGGAATCTATTTTCGGCAAAATACCACTGAAGACGGCTACTTTGTAGCCGAAATGCGTATCTGGTTTTTATAACCTCGTTGTGGCTATTGGAGATACCATTGGCAAGTTTTTAAAAAGTGCTTCGGCTGGAGTAGGAAATGTCAGGAAAAGTAATTCGTATATATCAGAAATCACATCATCGAGATCTGACTTCTTCATTTTCTTTTTAGGAATTTTTTAAATAGTTTTATATTCCCATAAATGATCCGAAATAGATATTAGAAATTATACAATTTTATCCATTTACCTTGTCCATATGCAATACTGAAAAAGTAGTATTTTCGTTCATAAATCGAATTCGAGATTACAACGAAAATACACCGAGTGCATTTTCACTAATATCTCGGCGATGTCAGTGTGTGCGTGTGGTAGGAATTTTATGCGGGCTCTGATTCAAAATTTCCCATCTAAGCAACAAGCCAACATATTTAAGGCTTTTATTAACAAATAGTTTTTGTCTACAACTGATTAACAGGGACTGGTTTACTCATCACTTCTGCCATTTTTCTAAATATCTCCTATAGGACTTCATTTATTTAAATATTTGTCGTATTAATCAAGTTGTAGACAATATCATATTCTACAATTTTTGTTTAACACAATTTTTCATAAAACGGATTGTTTAAGAGATATTTCGATTATCCCTCTGAATTTGTTAAGTGCCTCGCTGAGTGATATCTAAGGTTACTGTGTTAAAAATTTCTAATTGTTGGTAGCGTTGCTTACGCCACTAAGGGTAACTTTAATTACTATCAAAATTATCCCAATTCCATCTAGCCCCATATTTCGCATACAAATTTTCTTGTAAATATTGAAAGTAATACCAGCGCCGCCCACGGTAATTTTAATCGTGCATCGATATTGTTTATTAATATCAATAATTTTGTTTACTTATTGTTTTTTCAATGTGAAAAATACTTCTAAGTATTTTTTCCTGTGAAAATTGTTCCAGAGTTTAAAATTTATCCACGAGGGTAATTGCAGATAATTATTCTTATTCATTACTTATTATTCTATACTCTATGCATTAAGTCATGTGGTGGATACATAAGATTTTTTTATGTATGAAAATAAAATTATGTAGTTTTTTATATGGGCGATGTAGTTGATGTTTTCTCATTTGTTTTATTTTTCATACTTGGGAATGGTGGGTGAAATTGGAGCAAATAATGGGGAAGGAATCCTGCGGAAAAAGATGGGCTTAAGTAAAGATTATTGAATGAGTTAACAATTTCATTAATATATAATTTTTCAATTAACAACCAATAACTGCTATTTCCGCAGGAATCTAATTTTCTTTGCATTTTAAAGGTATTGAATGGGTGAATTTATTGGTTTGGCAGTTTAAAAAAAAGGCATATTTCAAACAATATTTATCGTTTTTTTCGGTGCGTTCAATTTAATTTCTTCACAGACAAAAATTCTGCGTAAAATATTTTTAAGAATGAAATTACCTTTTATCTTATTCCGTCAGATGCAGAGAAATATTTTTCTCGCGACATTCACCCTGTAATTTTTGCGGATTTATTCACTTGCATGTTTAACCAATATTCCGGTTTATGAGTGTAAATATTACCACAGTTCCTAAATATTCGCTCAACAAGGTGTCTTGCCAAGACAGACTTGGTCTTAACGAAAGATGCACACACGAGCCTATGCAAATAATACAGTTGTCTCATCCAAAATTAATTGTTACTATTTTGTTAAGTGAAAAATCCTTAGGAGAAAATTTATTACGTTAACAAAAACACGCCACAGTTCTAATTAAACAAACAACTCTCAATGCCATACCTTAAACCTCCAATACAAAAATTACCTAAAATAGACTCGGTCACTCGTCTTGGGACACTAAAAAAATCGTTGACCGAAAATTAAAGGCGTGAAACATTCGAAGCGACAAGCTCCCTGGAGCTTAGTTTAAGAAATTTGTGAATACCTCTCCTGCGACGGAGGTACGTGGACAGCATTTCGGTTCGAGCTCCGTAAAGACTTCTATAGACCAACGGAAGTTGCGAGGACTTTATATGAGTTCGTAATAGCCTGACTCTTGGCAAAGGTCCACGACTGGTTTACTTGGAAGACAAACTCATAACGAATATAAGATCCTCTGCAGAGGGCGTAGCGGCGTTCTAAAAAATCCCAATAGGGCGTTCGGTGGAAAATACATATAACATCGGAAGTATTTCGAGAGGTTATAGTTTATCCTTTTAAAAGATATATCAATGGAACAGTTACTTCGAAACCATTCCGATAGTATCCCCTTCCTCGTAGACTCACACCTGCAGGGTGGTTTAAAATTGATCAGGAGCCAAAAATTCAGAGGACTTTTTTATTGGAAAGAAATCGTGACTCGGTCCTCAATAAGGTGAAAGGGATGGCGTAGGCGTTTATTTATGGCTAAGCAAAACATAAAATTAAATATTAAAAAATTCATTGGAGTATATTAGGATCGACATAACATTGTTATTCTCTCGAAATTTATTATTGAAATAATAATTTACTTAGACGATGGCAAAAATGTAAAGAAAATATGGAATAATAATCGGATAAAATAATTATATATTGTTCTCGATGCCAGTTTCTTTAAGTAAGCTCATAAAATTCGATATATGTCTTATTTTAAAGTCACTGGCGGGATTAAATATTAATCGATAAAAATTTATAATAAAATTAGTAAATTTTAATACAAAGATTACGTTCATCCGGTTTAAATACAGTAAGATTTCAAACAATTCATTTTTATGGATAACACGCTCGACTGAGTCCATAAAGATCAAAAGTTGTTCAATTTAGTTTTTAAGAAAAACAATTTGTTTATAATATATTATTTATTATAACTCTTGAAACGATCGTGCACTAATCATTTTAACACTTCTTATACATGACCACTGGATTTCTGCCGTGTTCTCACTCAACATTACTCGTCGAAAGCATTAACAGGAATTTTCAAATCCAATCCCTTTATTTTTCCTTAATTTCCGATTATTTCATCTCCGTTCTCTTTACCGTTTTCATTTGAAATACAGCCTCTTCAAGAGGAGGGCTTCTTTCGACCGATGCGTTCCTGAAAGCATTCTTAGCTTTCCACAGGATTGAATAGAACCTTTATCACGGGGAAGAACTGCTGGACTTGTGGCGGGGCTAAGGGCGGCTTTTGCCACTAGGGCGCGTTTTTATGCCGAAACCTTAAAAAAAGAGAGAATCAGACCTTAAGGGTATACGGAGCAATTCGCGCGGGTAGTGTTTAGCGCCTCGAAAACACGCGCCACCTTAAGTGGTCCGTGCGAAGTTTAGTTTAGTTTAAAATGTTTTTATTTCCATGTCAGACCCATTATTTTAAGAAAAAAGAGTTACAGATTATTGATTCTCTTTTACATGGTCCTGATGGAAAAACCCTGTTATAGGATTAACGTACCTTCAGGACTGATTAGGATGACAAATTTATATATATATATACACACACAGGGTCGCCGACGGGTGAGGCGGCGAGGCAACCGCCTCAGGCGCATCCCGAAGGGGGGCGCCAAAATTTGACAAAAATGAAAACCTATCAAAATACATTCATAAGGCCAGCGAGGCCAGGGGGCGCCATATTATATCTCGCCTCAGGCGGAAAAATGTCTTGACACGGCCCTGTATATATATATGTGCGTGTGTGTGTGTATGTATCTCTTGTGTTGACGAAGGGATCATCCCGAAAGACCCAATAACTTCTACAATTGTGTCTCTCCAACACCCCAGCGGCTCTCCTTCCGGTAAGTGCTCATTGGGTTTCCTTCAACTCCTAATTGCCTTAAATATCCTCATTTTCCTTTCCTCTTCCGCAAGTATATATATATATATATATATAAATTACGTTGGCTGGGTCTATATCCAATAGAGCTGTAGGCGTGATCGGGACAATTTGAACGGTTACAGTACTGCGATGTGGAAAGCAAGAGGGAAACTACCACATGAAGAAGAAGAAATCGAGATGTATGAACAAATTAACGAAATTTATGAAGAAGATGGAAAAGGAAAGGTAAACTGCATAATAATGGGAGATTGGAACAGCATAGTTGAAGAAGGGCAAGAAGAAAATTTTGTCGGTCAATACGGACTTGGGAAAAGAAACCGAGGAGGAGAAAACCAGTAGAATTCTGCGTTAATAAAGATTTAGTAATGACTAATATATGGTTCAGAAATCATAAACGAAGGCTGTACACATGAAAAAGCCCAGGAGATAGAATGAGATGCCAAATAGATTACATTCTAGTAAAACAAAGATTCAGGAACAGCATAAAAAATGTTAAGACATTATCAGGAGCAGACATGGATTCAGATCACATCCTTCTAATAGTCGATGTAACTACAAAGCTTAAACAAATACGGATAACGAGAAGAGAAAGACAGACTTGGGACCTAGAAAAATTGAAGGAAAAGAAAGATGCACTCAGCACGAAGTTGGAAGATCGCCTTAGGAATTTGGAAAAAAAACCGAAGACCGTGGAAACAGAATAGGAGGAAATTAAAGCCAGTATGTTTCGTCGACTGGCAGAAGACCTTTGATAGAGTAAATTGGGTACTGCTGATGAGGATATTATGCTGAAGTAATTAATTAGTCTTGAGAGTAACTTTTTGTCTATTCTACAGATCCCTAGTCGAAAACTGACGGGTAAAGACAGAGTAGCAGTAATAACTAAGCAGTGGAATGATTTTAAGGTGTAGACTGGAATGACAGGAGACTGATCACGAATCTATATGCGAATGAAGTTGTAAAGGTCAGGTTGGAGAATGCGGACACCAGCGGAGTAAATATCGGTAGAGGAGTAAGACAGGGCTGTTATCTATCGCCGATCCTTTCGATATACATGGAGAGAGGCTAATGCAGGAAGCGTTAGAAGGCATGGGAGATTTCAAAATTGGAGGAAGGATTATAAGAACAGTAAAATACGCGGATGATCGAGTACTTCTAGCAAGAAAGGAAAAGGAACTCCAGAAAATGATAAATATACAAGTGATAACAGAGAGAAAATACGGTATACAAATAAATACAGAAAAATCCAAGGTCATGCGAATATCAAGTAAAGAAGAAGAAAATTTGAACATAAGTATTGGAGGAAATCCATTAGAACAAGTTTCACACTATAAATACCTTGGAAGCATCATAATGACAGAAGCAAAATGTACCGATGAAATCAGGACTAGAATAACGAAAGCAAAAGCCGATTTCAGAAGAAGGAAACTACTATTAACGGGAAACATAAAGGAGGATATCCGCAAGAAGTTGATAAAATGCTATGTCTGGAGTATAGCTTTATATGGGGCAGGAACATGGACGCTAAGGAAAAATGATATTAAATACTTGGAAAGCTTCGAAATGTGGACATGGAGAAGAATGCTGAAGATAAAATGGACAGATGGGGTGAAAAACGAGGAAGTACTACGAAGAATAGGAGATAAGCGAACGATTATACAGACTACCAGAAAGAGGAAGGCGAATTGGATTGGGCATTACCTGAGGAGAGAGTGCATGATTAAAGAAGTGCTAGAAGGAAAACAGGGTGGAAAAAGAGAAAGAGGTAGGAAAAGGTTTCAGCTAGTAGACGACTTGAAAGGGAAAGACAGCTATCAAGACATGAAGAAAACTGCGGAAAATAGGAGTATATGGAGAACCAAGTTTAACCATGAATTATCAGAGACCTGTCTACGGACAGACTACCTATGATGATGATATATATTATTAACTTAGTGGTAGGTTAGGTTTTTTGTTTTCTCCTGGGATGGCGTTTGCCTTTCATTCCCCCTAAGACGGAAGGAAAACTCAGTAAAACCTACCGTGCGAAGCCGTCCTCGCACATTAAAAAGAAACGCAAGACAACATCGATTTAAAAATAGAACAGAATATATTATACCGCGGTACGATTTTTTAAAAAATCTTCACTCTTACTTTCGTACAATCTTTTTCCAAAACAATCCACAGTCAAATTAAGTCAGCGACGCTGGGAACATTCCGTCGCATTTGTCGGCCCGAACGATTAATTCCTATACACTCAGAATGAATGACCCGCCCTTCCTTCACCCCTCTTCCAACTTCCTCAACTACCCTCACTCACTCTCTCTCTCTCTCTCTCACCACATTACCTTCCAAAAAAACTTTCCTTCTTATACATCCTCGTCTTAAAAAAAGGCAAAAAAACGGGACCACACCTCTTCTCATCTTCTTTCCTAACCATTTACTCCCTTCCCCTAGCCCTCCTTCCACGTAATATACCTCCACCATTCCTATTTATTCCTTTTTTCCCGGGAAACAACCTCAACTTGCCTTACAGACCCCCTACTTCATACACCCTTCCACCATCTACACAAACCACATACACACACACATGCCCAGAATCCTCAACTTCCCTCTAATAAGCCGTTGCATGCTTCGTATTCATAAAGCTGTTCGGTGCCCTTAGCCTCACCCCCTTAGCGACCCCATCTTCTTGTCTTCTGGCTCTACCTCTTCCTCGCGGACGCCTTTCCTGTCACGCCTTACTCTCCCCACGCCTCCTCCTCCTCCTCCTCTTGGAGGTGGGGTGATTGGGGGATGGGGAAGGGAGGATCGGGGGAGAAAAGGGATAAAAGCAAGTGTTCATGGAGGTACTGGGCTCAAAACACTGTGATCTCTAGTGGAAGAAGGAGAGAGAGAGAGAACAAGGCCCATCCAATTCGAGGCATTTCTAATACGACTGCAATTGGACCGGTGAGTGATTCGAGGAAATCGATAGAGTGGTAAAAATGTTATTTTATTTTTAGAAATTCGAAGCATTTTAGGAGTGAGTTTAATGTCACGTTCCGTCAATGGGTGAATTAAATCCGGATTGAAAGGTTTAGGTGCAAATATATTTTTTTATGGAGTGATTTTGGTCTTGAAATTTTAAATTTATTAAGAAAATTCATTCGGACGGATTTTTTGATTGCCTTCATTAGGCATCCATTGTAATGTCGTTTTATGGCAATCCAATTTCTTAATGTAACGAGACTCTTGATACTCCATCAAATTATTAGTGTCGGGTTCCTACATTCAGTTTTGAGGAATCCCGCTGTTGGCTGCTATAAACGTTTAACTCGAGATGTGCTGATAAAATCTATAGTTTAACTTATCCTTTTTTCACATAAAAACTGCATCTTTTTAAAAACTTGAAACACTACACTTTTATCATCAAGTGAGATATAATATTTTGAATTTGAATTTGTTTAATTTATTAAATATACCTAGTTTTATCGCGAAATTTCTATCTAAATGCAACTTACTAGATAAATGCTTATAATAATTCTTGGTGAACCCAATGACTAGCTATATACTAAATTTAATATATATTAAGCTACGCAAAAAGATGTTTAACCTGTGCTAAGTATTTTTCTCAGTGTCAGGTTTGATAGATCAAGTTTTATGATATTATATTTTAGGAAAAAAACATTATATACAAATATTCATTACAGATAAATTTTATTTAGACTCTTTAAAGACTTGAAAAAAGCGGCTTCAACGCTTAAAATATGATTTCAGGAGATACTTGGTAGAATATTTAATTTTTGATAATGAAATTACACTTTACAGGCAATTAATTGGGTACATTAGGACTTCATGCGAATAATTAATGCAGTTTTTCCAGAAATATTGATTTATTAAAAATAAGAAACAAAAAATAAACTATATTTCAAAAATAAATAATGAAGATTTTTTTAAAATGGTGTTTTTCCAACGTCAATTTTAAGGCATAATTAAAATTTAATAATTAGCAGGGAGCGCTAAAGTAATTTCAAATTAAATGAAATTCGTTAAAAGTGTTGTTCATAAATTAAATAATACATTTATTCGAACGACAAAAGGTATAACCTCTCTGTGTATCGTTATTACCCAAAATTTTGTTTAAAACGATTAATGTTTGAAATTATGGGGCAATAAATTATAATTCACCTGGAGTCTAGGACGAGATATGAAAAAATATTATATGTGCGCGCCTTCATAGAAGGAATTTCATCGGTGGGATAAAATACTAAATGTAAAATTCTTCTATCTTACCAAAGAACAAGATGAAGCTGTTAACTCTGTTGATTTTGGGACTGGCGGCCCTAACGTCTGCACAGATACCGGGATTCACAGGATGTCCCGATTACAGCCCCATGGACGGCTTCGACATGGACAAGGTACGTGACAAGAGCATCCACAAGATTACACAGTGATGTTGTCAGCAAGTAACTTAGAATTGTATCTAACAATTATGCAATGAAATTCACGGAATAAAATCTCGTTATTCAGTATGACTTAGATGGTAGCCAAACATATCCGATCAGGTAATAATGCTCGTCACATATTTTAAAAAATACGCTCAATGATAAGTAATTTTGTGCCGGTTATTTCCTCTCTTTATATTTCAGAAAGCAATTTTCACCCACAATTATTTTGGACATTATTTTTAAAAGTTATGGCTGACGAACGTCCATTCGCCGAATTTGGAAAGTCTCGCGCATAACAGAGATATAAAAGACAATTTCTACTTTTGTCAACGATCTAACTTTCATAATTCATATTTTTAACAATAAGCAAAGTGAGAAGCAAAATCTCAAGCAGTTAACCAAGAATTACAACAAAAATATTTAGTAGCCATATAATCATTAACTCACCTCGATTTTTGGTGCAGATGATGTTTTAGTCTATCGTTCTCTTCATTAAATGTCTTAATCTCTCACACAAAACCGCCTGTTAAATAGAAAAATAGATTTGATGAAGCGAGAGAATAAATACAAACCTATAATAAAAAATGAAATATCGAATATCTAATTGATGATGATGCCACAAAACGGTTAGCATAACCAGATCCGTATTTCAATTACAAGGCCATCATCCCCAGAGGTGATCTTATGTTAGAATTTCGTGACTATCGGGTTATACTCATTCTCAATATGATAGCATGTCTTTTGTTGAGACGTAAAATCTAAAATGAAAAATTAATAGAATTAGTGTAACTTTGAGGGACACAGAATTTAACCCGAACTACAATGAGGATAATTTCCATAATCGCGGAAAATTTACTATTTTAATAAAACAAATTTTCGCCAGTCGTTTTTTACTTATAAATAGATTTCAAAATTTTAAGTTCACCTTTAATTAAATTTAATGGTTAAAAAAACGAATAAGCGAGAAATATTTGCTTGACGTGTTTGAAACGTTTCCAATAGCAAGTAGTTTTCTCTTTTCACAACCAGTGGTGTTTGTACATACATGGATGGTCAGCGGGTTTTTGAAACTTTTTTCTCTGTGCATATTAATTTTTATATTTAAAGTGACGTATATTAAATTCTAAAAAAGCACAAACTTCTTGCGCATTACAAATGTCCTCATTGCGGAAATCTTCCAAAGAGCATTTCACCAATTCATTAGTTACACTAAGGTTAACAGGTAGCTTCTCATCACTAATTTCTCTGTACACAATACATATTTTGTTTTCTTTAACGGATTAAGCCACCTCAAAAATAAGAATAACTTCGTCTGCATCACGTTTCCCCTTTCTTAACAGCATTTAATGCTGTTTAAGAATTCTGACAGCACAGAGTATCGATTCTTACCTAGATTTGAAAGTATAGATATAATAATACATTGCTGCTATGACGAAGCATAGTCCCAGATTTGCTCATTAACTTATAGTCTTGCAAATTCTCTGCTCGATATAAGTGAATTCCTTCAATTGTTCATGCTATATACTGCATCGTAAGGTAATAATCATTTGACTATAACCTAAAAAAATTTAAATTCAATGTATTTTTTTAGGAAATATACCATAAACCACAGTCTTTGTATCCACCAAATATAAATATTTAGTTTTACAGAATTTTATGCATGCAATACTTTCCAAGAAATTCACATGAAAATGTGTCTTTTTCAGTTCGCTGGCAAATGGTTTGAGTCTCAACGCTACTTCCAAGTCCTCGAAGTTGGAACGCGATGTGTGGCAACAGAGTACAAAAAATTATCGGACGGAAAGTTCATAGTTTTCAACGAAATGATTACCAGATTGTGAGTAAAATCGCTGAAAATTTCTATTAGCAAAGAATAAGCAGGGAATAACACAGTTCCAGTGAAAGTCAACAAAATAATGTCTAATTTTTAGTTTCATTTTTATATTTGAAGCAGTAAAATGAAATTGTTCCACAACTACCCTTAAGACACTAAAATAACGTGCTTGATTCATTAGCTCATCTACTTGAGATCTTCTGTCGTGACGGCTGAAACAAAATAAATATTTTTAAGCAGCTTTTTTTCAATCAAAAGTCTAAAGCGATGATTTCACGAAAAAGTCTACCATTATTAAAAAATAATTGATATAATTTGAAGTTATTCTAAGACAGCAATTCTTCCACCCAATGCCAAGGATTATTTTGTCACACTCATCCATAACAAGGTCTTTTTCTTGCAACCCCCCTCTCTATTAGAGGTCTACTTAAATAAAATTTCGGCATTGCTGCCGAAGACACAAGCAAACTGATTCTCATGCAAGATAGGGAGCGAAGAGAAAACCGGTTCGGGCATTACCCTTCTATATGAACGTGATGTAAAAATTTTAACCCTCTGAATTGTGCAGGTGGCAGACAGATACATGAGAAAAACTCAACAAGACAGAAACTCCACCGACAAAATTGAAAGTTAACGTAATTATATGAACGATTAAAAAATTTATATAAATAAACAGCAAATTTACTAATGAAAAAATTCCAAGTGGGGTTTTTCCGAATTTGATTTTATGGTTTTTTTGGTGGGGTTTTCGTCATGTGGAGTTATTTCCGGTAACCTGAGGCAGACACGACATTCATAATCTCATCTCTCAAAGCTTATAACGAGCACGTCAATGTAGCAGGTGATTGTACCGGTATTTTATTATCGATTTAAACATGTTAACTGATGACTTTACGTAGTTGCTACGCAAAATAAAAAAATGTGTTTTGGGAACTATCATCCGCTGGAATGCCGGAAAAATGCATTGTAGACACTGATTTAAATTGAAGAGAGATATTTCAATATCTATAATTCACCACCATGCTTAAATTAGAAAAATGATTGAAATGTTCGTCCTTTATCTGTGTTTTCCAGGACTGGAATAAAGCGAGTGATGGAGGGAGAATTGAAGAATGTTGGAAGAGGCGGAGAGGCCAAGCTATCCGTGAAGTATTCCAATTTTCCAGGTGAATTAAATATATATAATATGGCACATGTCTAAATTATCCCATTAGCCGGGTGTAAAAGGCTTAATTTGAATCTTTTATTAAAAATGTTAAAGAGGTTTTCGAAGGAAGGTGATCAAACTGAAAAATGAATCTTATAAAACGCTACTTTACCCAAATATCTAAGTTTCCTTTCTCGAAATTTTAAAATAAAAACTCCTCATTTGCTCCTAAAACTCACTAAAAAAATACAAAATCAGGTATCGAAGTTTCTTTTGTCGTGACTTCGCAATAAGTATAGCATTTTAAACACAGCAGAATTAAATTAGCTAGGTTCACCTGGCTGATGCCGATGTTAGCCAGATTTCACCCTCCAAAGGTCGAATCAGTAGTTACAATATTGACCTAATTATTTTAAAAAATTAATAAGAAACAAAGTATGAGTGATAAATGAAAAAATAATAATATTATAAGTGGCTAAAGAAGTAATTAAAATTCTAATAACTTCTCACAATCAGAGTCAACCAATTGATGAATGTGTGAATAAAAACAATTTAACTCATACGTGTATTAATTTGCAGCTACTTTTTAAATCGTTTTTTCAAAATTTTTGGTATTTCATTTTTTCACTCATCATCACCTGATGTCAAGTCAATGACCATATAAAGAGGGATTCACTCTTTTATGTTTTTAACCTACAATGTTTTTTGTTTCTATTTTCAGTTTCGTTTGCCTCAGAATATAGCATCCTGGATAGTGATTACGAAAATTATGCTATTGCTTGGTCATGCAACTCCATTGGTCCTTTCAGCTCTAGTAAGTACGAGTATTTCATAATATTTTAAAATGTCATCATTGGATGAATAATTCATCGAGTTAAGACAATCAAAAATGTTTGACCAAAGCTTATCATCTCTAAAATCTAATCATTATTCTCAGCATTATATTCACGCGGCAATAAAATCGATCAGCGCTCATGTAAATCTCACCTTTGTTTTCCTGCAACGTTTGAACTTTTTAAAACAATAGTTCCTCCAAATGTTATAGCATTTTAAAGTTGCCATAACAATTTGAAAAATTTGTTCATCAAGCCAGTTTTCTCTGCACCCGTCACTGTATCTTTAAACGCAGAGCAATTAATTAAAGATCCGATCGTTATTTATCAAATGTTCCCATTCCTATTTATATTAACGGCTGATAATTCCTTAACATTTTTACAGCCCACGCCTGGGTAATGACTAGAAAGCGCAATCCCACCGAGGCAGTACTCCAGAGGGCTTACGGAGTATTGGACAAGTTCGGAATCAGTCGCAACTTCTTTGTCAGATCGGACCAAACCAATTGTGACCTTGACGAACCTTCTGCCGCCGCTAACACTCCCGTCAAGGCACCGACCGACAGTTTCACCGCTGCAGCCGAAGCAGCAGTGGCACCGATAGCCGCACTGCCCGCACCAGCACAAGCCGCGGCTTCTCCCGCATCCGCTGCCACGACGGCTAAAGTTGCACCCACCGTTCCGATGCCTCCCTTACCTCTGGTAGTAGCGGCGGCTGCAGCAGCTCCTCCAGCCTCTGTCGAAGCTGAAGATCCCACAAAAATAGTGAAGTCGTCTGAGACAGTCGTGAAGAACTGATACTTGCTCATTATCAATAAAAAAAACTGCACATGAATACAGCCCACCGTTTAGGGTTATCGTTTTGATGGACCAGTAGTTCATGCCGTCGTCGAATGCTGTTTAAAGAGGGGAAAACAAACACCCTTATTTTGCTTCAGATCGAAGGACTGGCATCGAAGAAACATTTTTTTTCACTAGGAAAGTACAAAACTTAGGTATACAAGAATACGTCTGAGTGTTTTCGATGCGCTTATTAACCGATATCGTTGTAATTTAAAGCGGATTTAAGTAATGAATAAGTGGATTCGAATGTGCACTTTAAAAAGAAAATTTAACAGTAATGAAAAAATGGAAAAAAATACAAATAATTCTGTAATTTTAAAAGGATTTAAATGAATTATTTTGTCCGGGCCAAGGTTGAACATAAGCAGGAATTTTTAACTCCGCTACAGAAGGTGTATTCCATGATTGATATGTAAAATGATAGCTGACTTTTTTACAAGAATTTTAGCATGACCATTTATACCTTTATGTTATTGTCTGATAATTAAAATCAAAAAACTCGCTTTCTCGGAGAAAAATTTCTTATAAATTTTTGTTGACATTCCAAAATATTTTCATGGGAGTCCGTGTATAGTATTAATATTTTTAGTCACGTTAATGTTGAATTAATGTGAAATATTTTAATTTCCAGCAATAGAATGATTATTGTGCTTAAGAAATAGTTTTTTATACAAAACGATGCATAATAAACATGCATAGCTTAAATGTATATGTCGTTGTAAAGCAATCGTGAAATACATCAAAGTTTAATAAAGTTCCTGTAAAGTTTATTTAAATTTTAACAAGGGTACATTTGCACTAATGAAAAATTTCCAGACATGCATGTTCAGTTAAATATGATGGATTTTACCTGAGAAATGGAAATGTATTGATATATTAAAACTTAACCACGGGGAATTCGATGACATAGGCCTTGCGTCGGCAACAGGATTATGAGGCAGGCCACAGGTGTGGCGAATGAGCCAGGAAATTCGCCACACTAATTGTAAGTAAAAACACCTTTTAACAGTACGGTAAATTACCTGATTAAAGAATAAACCCCTGAAATTGCTTCAATAAACTTTATAGGTCAAGCACAAATTGAGAAAAATTAGAGTGAAATTTGGCAATCCTTTCCCCTGACCAATTGAAGAAATTCAGCTGAATACTTAATGCACATCTCAATTCTGCCTCCAAATTCATGTCAAGAATTCGGGATCTATATTTTCACTTGATTAAAGTCGCTGAAAAAAATGTTGAATCGCCGAGCCATGTTGAACCAAATATCGAAAATAATTGTGAAATAGCTGATTTCAGAGCAGAAAGCTCCTCATCTTTCAAAAGATATTCCCACATACTATCTCTAGCAGATCGACCCTTGAGGTGAATTTGTGAGTGCATCTGGCTTTGGAGCCGAAGCATGTCACCTTTAAATCCATAGTATCGGTCAAAAAACGCAAGTCGCATTGCTACACTTCACTTTCAATTTCAGAGAATTTCTCGATTTGTCGTTTCTCAATAAGGAAATCTTTAATTTGAGGAAGCAAGGCTCCAATACCTTCCCACGGCTCAACCACCGCTCCTTTATAAAGTAGACGACATCGTAAAAATTACAATCATTAAATCTTTCAATGACTCAACAAATTTTCGAAGAATCAGAGCACTGCTACAAAGAAGGTAATTCACCATGTTAAAAATATGTTAAAAGTCCGGCCGAAAAATGTTTAAAAATATCTTGAAAGTTCAATTCGCCACACTTGATTGCCAATTCGCCACACGTGGCGATTGGCGAACGTATTGCTGACCCGGGATATAGGTGATGAATTTGTTTAAAGTCAGAAAATCATTGTTGTCGTTATTATAAGTGATTTGAACAATTACCTATTGTGATGGAAAATACAATCTCTATAGTAAGATAAGACCTCACACTAAATATAAAGGGCCATAGGGTAGATGCATGCGCGCATGTATGAGAGAGAACATGGCACGTATGCGTCTTTAGAAAATGAAAACATTTCACTGAAGTACCATAAGTGATAATGATTTTAACTAAATTTTATACAAAGAATAGAAAAACTTGAAACCGTACTAGATAAAAGAATAACAATGGTCTTACTTGGTCAATGATACAATGGTTTCTAATTCCTTTACCTAATATGGTTTTCAGGAGGCTTTCTTACATTCCTTATTTTGATAACGCTGATAATTGTGCACGCCGAAATTCATTCAACTTTAACTTTTGCCGTCCAGAACAACAGATTACGATTTTTTGTAATAGGTGGAAGAATTTTAATTTTAAATGTAGCGATTCTAGTATATCTTCAATGAGTTGGTATTACATGATAAACAATAGATGATTACTGCGAGCTAGCGTTTAGGCCTAGTATTAAATGCCTAAACTGCAATAACTGAGGGCTTCCTGTTTGGAAAATAATCGTCTTAAATGCCTTCAGAAGGAATCTGAAATTGAATCGAATGCTTTCAGGATATAATTGTATCAACCACTTTCATCAATTACACGGAAATCAAATATCTTTTTTATTTGCATTGCAGCCAAAAATATTCTCGCTCGTTTATCAAATGCGGTTGTACATTATATTACTTAACATTCGTGGGAAACTGAAAGATGAGATTGACGCAAAAGTCATAAAAAACAATTTAATGACAAATTTCAAACATATTTTGACCTCGCTTATGCGAATTAATTTCAAAGAACATGTTTTCAATTGCGATTAATACCAAAAAGTAAAGAAATAAAATATTTTCGAATGTGAAAATAATGGAACGCCTGTTATGTTAAAATAATGTATAGTAACATCTTCCAAAAATAACATGTAGTCTTATAACATGTATTACATATAATTTTTTAATAAGTAATCAGTTTTAATACAAAATGGCGATTTGAGTACGACGAAATATTAAAATTGCAGCTCTTGGACTTGATATTGTTTATTAATTCTATTTTTCATACTGATAAGAAGTAGAAAAATAAAACCGTGTCATTTGAATTAGCTTTACCTTTACGATTCTAGGTTGAATTTGTGAACTTAGAATTTTTTGTCATCTCTCCGCCAGGGTGTTTTTGGTGGGATAAACTAATTTATAGAAGGAACAGCTCCATTAAATTGACATTGTAGATATTTATTTAACATAACGCTGCCACTATAATAGATTGACTTTAATTTGAATTACTTCTTTCGATACATTTGAAAATTATTCTATAAACAATAAAAAATCTTAGCAAATAGAAGATTGGAGCGATCTACTAAGAGAAGTTATGAAGCCTTCCCATTCGCACGAAGACCTCTTTAAGACAAGAATTGTAAAAAGCATTAAGAAATAATAAATAAATATGTTTAGATGGAAAATCATGAAAACTTAGTAATTAAGCCTGTGTGGGAGAAGTGGGCTATGGAATAATGCATGTTGCGGACTTAGAGAGCCCAGGGACCGCTTCGGTAGCCGTGAAGGCTTTTCAGAAATCATGAACATCTCTACATTAGACTTTAATAGAAATATAAAGATGGAAAGTAAACGTAAACCTCTGTTTTCTGCACCCGTTTAGCTTTTATCAGTAATTTAGGAATTAATGTGAAGAGAAAATAAATTTCATATTGTTTTCAATTCCATTCATGAACGTTAAATATAATAATATATTTGTGAAATTATTCCGTATCTTGGGTATTTTTGCGTTTTATATTGTTTTCACATGGTCTTATGGCCAACTTGTAACATTTTTGACAAGGAATTTCCGCCAACCTAGTGTTCGCAGATACTTCGAAACCACATGACTCAATTTAGTATTTCCTTACAATAATGAACTGAATCACTGCAATAACAATAATGAACTGCAACTAATTTTGATTCAATTTTGAAGACACGCTACTTAACGCCAATAAAATGAAGACTAGTGTTCCACATATCATTTTGAAATTCACTGAGAGCATCTACTAATTTTTGACAAATGGTTTCGACCGATGACGGTTAAATTAGTTGGAATGACAAAACTAGAAGATCGATAGTCAAACAGTGTGAGTTCACATAGCATTGTAAAGTTCCTTCAACTCCCTTGAGGTCATGTGCGCTACAGTGTCAATTGCCATCTCGTGACTAACATAGATATAAGAAGAGATTATGGCGCATTAAAAACGGAAGACATGAGTCAGCGAGATAGGTTTGCCATGAATTTTAAAGTAGACATGGTTCACTAGGAAGGAGTGTCACAGTGACTTACACGTTTGCTCATGCAAGGGCAAATGTTTGTGAAACATTTCCACGTTCGAGGTCATTGACTTTGAAAATTCGTGGATATTTTGTATGCATCCGACAGAATTTGTTTTTTAAATTATAGGAAAGGTCCTACAGAAAGCTTGCTAAGGACCAAAGAAATGCGCATCTTTCAATCAGAAATTTTCCTTTTTTCAAAGGAACGCGTGCTAAATTATACTGTCGAGTCTATCAATTCATTACAACCATTTCACATTATAATATATCAGAGCGATAATTAAATAATTTATTTCCTGAATAACAATTTGGTGCTATAATTCATTTCTTCTCATTCCTCCTGAAACCGTGTTATGGAAATATAATATTATACAATCTCTGAAGGATCTTGGAGCACTGTAATGATTATAAAATTCTAAAATAAGAATAAAAAAAATTCAGAATTAACGTAAGTAAAAATTTCTAAAGAAAATCGAACGTATTATCGCGAAAAATTGTAATATTTAAAAAAGCCACTCCCCTTTGTCAGTGTATCCTCTCTTGATTTTCATCGATTTGCAACTACTTCGAATGAGGAAATAGTGTATTTAATTTACTGGATTTAGTATTTTCTGTTTGGTCCTCGTAGCAATGAACACTTGAATTAGCAAATGCGATTTAAAAAGACATTCATAAATTCGGCATTTACAAGAATATCGTAGCCATTGGACAGCTTCTACAATCTAAATCATTGTGTATACCATGGTGCACTTTGTTTTCACAAAATACTATTTTTACGGAGTATATAAGAAGCTACTACAGAAGGATAAGTTATTCGTTTTAATACAATTGGGATATTTTTAGTTGCTTTAAAAAAAATCCGCTTATGCGCTCGATTTGCCCGTCTGACGCATTAACTCCTAAACGAAAGCAGCTAGGGACTTCGTGTTTTCGCCAACTGATTCAGTATTACCTTGAACTCAAATCAAAATACAAAATTTCATGAAGATTTTAAAGTGCCTGTTTTTAAATTCAACACGTCGGAAATGTTTAAATATAATATAGAATCCAAAATTATTTGTCGAGTACCTATATAGATAAATTAGTTAGCTTCAATGATTAAATGGAATGGCTTTCAGTCGTGATATTTGCTTCGATATTCCGAAAAAAATCCTTCATATGAAGAAACCAACCATGGGAAATGCGACCTGAAAATAACTTTCAGACTTCGCATTGTAAACGTCTGATTTCCAAAGGTTGATACAAAAGCATAGCAAAAAGGGGATCTAAGTGGCGTTTAAGTCCAAAGAGAGGGATAGAAAATTACCCGACTTCTTTCGTTTAACACTTTAGTTAACTGTAGCTGGAGTATATAAAAAAAACAAGTGATTTTGCTAGAACAGTTCGGAATATACATTTTGTTATGAGAGCTCTGCTACATGTTAATTCGACTAAACGAGACTGTTATTTTTGGTAGGTTTGAAGTTGGTTTATGGAATCACGATAACTGTTAGACCGGTTGATCGTCCATCACAGTAAGAGCGTAAATCGTTATAAGTGGGAATTAAGTATTTTAGATCAAATCAACGGCATTAATTAACGTTTTTTTAAGTTCCCAAAAGAAACTGAGGTCAGACGAATAATTCAACAAGGGGAATTAAACGGTATTTACAATACTTTTATAAATACTTTTTAGAAATTAAAAACATAAGTTATAAATCTAACAAATCTGATCACTCGATTTTTTAGGCTTTAGGTTGCATGGATAGCAAATGTAAAAAAGTAATTTTTATTAAAAGTTAAGCAAAAAGATGTTAACATTTCATTAACTTCGTAACTTAAAAGTATTATTTCATACTACTTTTGTTTTTATGTAAAAGTATCCACCTGTGCTTATTTTCTTTAAATAGATGAAAAAATTTAATTACGGATAAATTTTAAAGTTTGTGAGGTGTAAATACTATCCGAATACAATAGAGGTCGAGTTTGTACTACCGATGAAAAATAATGAATCAATTTTTAAAACTACGTAACTTTTCATATGCTATTTTTTATTATAGCAATTAAATATGGGCATCTAAAAATTTCTTTAATGGGCTTTTTCTCAGATATTTTTCCTTTAATCGTTTCCGTGCAAGTCTAAAGAAGACATGATTTATCAACTCCCAAAAGCACAAAATTAATAAATATTCACCTCTCGCCAAATAATATAGATTTTATTCCCTCTCGAATCATTTTTATAGAAGATTTTATGAAATCCTTTCATTTCTATAATATTCAAGTTGTTCTATTATGATCGTTAATACTGTTGTTTCTCTATATTTTTATACTCTTATATTTATTATGTTTTCTTTATACGATCAAATGTTTGGCATTTGCGCTGTTTGGAGACAACGAATAAATAATAAATGTAAAAATTAGAATAGTTCACTCCAGTCAAACATTTCTCATTTCGTTCACTTGAAAATTTTCGTCAGAACTAATCCAAAAATAAAATAAAAACATGAATAAGCGAATGCATACAGCCCCGGGTGTGTAGTATTACGTTTTATGACGAAGGAATAACCCTCGTGCCCAAAAAGCGAAGGTGAAAATACCATCAACAAGGCTGAAGTGATTTCAGCGCTTGAGTCACTTGTGACACTCAAGATCGATAACGTAACACTAAAAAAAAATTCAAAAACTCAAAATCACACTCTTTATGGCTTCCTTACAAAACGCTGAAAATTTTATTTTCCTTCGCCACAGCTTTTATAACCAAGGATGAATTTCTCCATAAAAGGAAATCTTCGCTTTTTTTCTGACCACCCCCCCTCCCCCCTCGCTGTATCTCCCTCACTCCATATCTCTCTCCCACCCTCCCATCTCTTCTTCCTCCCTATCTCTCTCTCTCTCCCTCCCTCCCTTCTTTCTACCTTCCACCCTATGTGAGTTTGATGGAAGAAGAGATTGCCTAGTCTTAATCTCGCCCAAATAAAGAAATATCTACATATCTCTCTCCCCCTCCTTCCCTCTCTCTCCATCCCTCCCTATCTCTCTCCTCTCCCTGTCTCTCTCCATCCCTCCCTCCCTCATTCTCTCTCTCGCCCACGCTTTCTTTCTCTCTCCCTCCCCCTCTCTCTGGACAGTCTTCGTGTCTCTTTAAAAAGGAAGAGACTGGGATGAAGAGAGAAGGAGATCTGCGTGCAACTTTTTATTTTTCAATCCCTCCTCCTTCTCCTTCCCCCCCTCCCCTCTCTCTCCTACGCCGCCTTTCCCGACTCACGCACCCGAGAGTAGTTTTTTTATCCCACCCTCCCACTCACCTCCTTCTCCCCTAACCTGGTTTTCACGGCTACTTCCGGGTTACCAGGCGAGTTGGACTGCCTTGCAGACTATCCGTGTCACCTATATATTCTTTCCACATACGCCCATGTTCTCTCCATCCACCTCTCTCCTTTTCTCTCCCTCCCTCAGTGCGCCCTGAGCCGCTCCATCCTCCCATCTCCTTCTCTCTCTCCCTTGAATGTCGTCTCCGATTCCGGAGAAAATCAGAGGGACTTCTCCTACTTAAGAATGAATTAAGCCATTCTCGTTCCGAGAGCGGAATGTTCCAACGGATCGGCGACACTTTTCATTTTCCCCGCATGCATATTAAGCCGGAGGAATCCGGAGTCTCCTTAGGTGATACTTATCTGTGGAGACATGGTAGGAGGAGAGAGAGAAAAGAAAGGCGGAATTCGAAACTGGTACGGAGAATTTTAAATAAGCTTTTCGAGTGAATACGATCTTAAGATTTTTTTCTGTTAGATGCAAAAATTGGAGAGTCGAAAATATTTAAACCTCACGTCTGAAGTCATTCAGGAATCTGGGACTTTCCCGTACTTGGAATGTATCTCGAAGCGCAAAAAGTGCTTTAGTCGGTAAGATTCCGAGTTGCGTACAATCTATTGGCTTTATTTATCAAGGTTAACAAAGCGCAATTAACACGTAAAATATTTGAAGTGCTATTTTTAAAAAAATGACACGAGTAAGAACATTACAACCGAAAATTAAGGTGGTTTAAGAATGCAGTATATGAAAACAGATGACCTTTTGAAGGCCAATGTGGTGAGAGGAATAAATTACATCGAAGAGATAGCGAGAAAGAAACCGCATGCATTCTAAAAATTAAAATCGTGACTTAAAATTTATTACCGTAATTCAAGAATAAAATTATTTACGATACATATAACAAAAGTGTAGGAATACCAACAAAAACAGCACCAGCAATACGAAACAGGAAAAATAACCAAGAAGCGATTTCCTGAACTACGGTCAATTTCGAAATTTTGGAACCATGAATTTACTACGCACCGCTGTCTTGGAGATATTTGAAATACATGTAGTCCATTCTTTCCCTGCAAGAATAATGGGAAGAATAAAATGGCGTGAACAAATTATTTAATTAATAATAAAATTTATCGTATTTTAAGTTAGCTCAAAAATCCTTTGTTGGTTTTACGTAAATTCAAACATTCGAAAGAATATCAGAAAAATTGAACGAGCGGATGTATAGATAATAATTATCAAGATATTCCAAGTGAAACAAAAAGCGGCTACTAATGTTTCCAACTAGAAAATTTACCAGAAAATGATTGTCTCGCGATGATGACTTTGCAAGTCAGAAATGTGATCGGAGATTAATTTGAAATTATGTGTGTGGAATTTTTTTCGACGCATAATTAATAAAGTTCTTCTCGAAATTCTCAAAAATACTAATTTTCCCTTGTCGATTGGCTTGTATTTCGCCTTGCAAAGGCGATTTTAAAACTTGGTCTTTTCCTCTTGGGAGTAAGATATGTAATGTATTTTTGGCGAAATACTTATAAAACTGAAATATATTACGGATATAACAAGAATAAAAATGTTTTTAAAAAATTTAAGACAACAATTTTTATCTGATTTACGGAAATGTGAAAATAAAGCGTACGGTATGATAAAGTTCCTAGTCCATCCGCAGATCTCAACATCTGACATAGTACAAGGTAAAAACGGTTTAAAATAATACTTCGACACACTCGATTGATTTAGTTTTATTTTATTCTCCTTCTTGGCTTTGGTTCGACAAAAAATGGGAATTCTCAGATTAATGAACTGCTCCTATTATTGATAGTCCCTTAGCCATTTTGATCTAGCCTTTTATACAGGATTCGTAAATATCCTTTTTAGGCATCAAAAGGAATATTTGCGAGCTAACTTTAATGAATGCTATTATACCTCACTGTTACGCAGAGGTACATGTGGGTATTTAGCGTCACATGAGGAAATAATAACAACTAAGGAAAGAGTTGCGCGTGAGATGGAAAAACACATTATGTTACCGCAAACATCTCGGGCTACGAAATTTAATAAAAACTAATAGATGACGCGACACGCAAGCGTGGTTTAATGTCTGCTACTTTGGATGACCATCTTCTCTGGAATGACCATCAGAAAAAAATCTTTCAGGCTTACGATTCATACAAGTTACACGGGAAACTCACACATCCATAAAAGTGTTCTGTACACGATGTATTTATTTCGACTTCTAAAGTGTGATTTTTGATGTTGATTCTTTGGAAGACCCTTCGAAATTATACAAATATACGCAGCCGGTATCAGCATAGAAACCTTGGTAGAAATACTCAAAGAAGGGTTATTAACTGAAAAAAACGTATTCTCCTGCCTTTGAGAGTCTTTTCTCCAAGGTTATACTAACAACAGGTCTATTTAAAGTTTTCTTGCACTACGAAAGAGGATGAGAGAAAATAAACACTGTCTACCCCCAAGGAATTCAAATGAGATCGCCTTTCACATCAGATTTGCCTTGTTGAGATGTAGGCGCGGCCTAGAGAGTATCAGATTCTCTAAAGGAGGTGAACTAGGATGTTATTCTACATTGATGCAGGAGAGAGCGCTGCAGACAAAATAAGGATAAAGCAGAAAATCCGCAGAACTAATCAAAGAAATTACTTTTTTGAATGCAATTACATGCATGAATTTTTTGGTGATCCGAAGGTTGCCGTTTTTTACGTTTTTACTCATGAATAATATCGGCTACAATTTCGGCTACCGTTTTAGAAAACCGAAGATCAGAAACAAAACAGTGCGAGCTTTTATTTTTATTAAAACTTAACGGTGATAGTTGTCTTTGTTCTTGGTTGTATTGAAAAATGAAATAAATTCCTCTAGGTTGAGACTCATCAAGTTGCAAAACAGCAAGTAGTTTCAGTTTCTTTCATTCGAATATTACAGTCTTGCAAATTGTAAAACGTTGACGTTCACTTTTAGTTAAAATTTATCACGTTCCTCGGTGCAATTTTTTAAGCTAGGAAAATTGATGCAAAGGATGAAAATGCTAAACTATTCAAAGGGTTCTTCTCCGAAAACGAAAATCTGAAGCTTGAAATAATAAAATAAGCAAAGACAGCACATATATCCATTCGAAAAATTGTAATTTAATTTCAAAATATTGTCAAATTTGTTCTTATTATTATTGGAGGAAGAAATCTAAGCGTGATAAATTTCGTCATGAATTGGAAGTTAAACCGAAAATTCATTTTCGTAAGAGTAAATTTAAAAATCTCGTGGATTCCAAAAAGTTTATTTGTAGAAATTATAAGTGTAAAGAAGATGACGAAAATACTTCAAGTACTTAGAATCTTAAATTAAGAAATTCAACTTTTCGGTGCAGCTATCGGCACCCTTTCTGCGCGATGGAGGACAGATTTTCCACGCGCTTTCTCGGCATCTCCCATGATAACTTAAACGAGAAAAGCATGTTTTTCTAGGACATTCCGATGCACTGATGTTTGGCTACGCTGTTTTACAATTGCTTTCCTCGTTTAGTATAAAGAGTACGCAAGAAAAGGATAATTAACGAATAAAATTTATCGCTTTGATTGTGTGACATATTGAAAATGGAAATGATTCAATATGCTGACGTCTCCGAAAATATCTGCGTGGCTGGATTTTTAAGCCGATGATCATATTTTGAACCCTGGAATCTTTATTCTTTAATCGACAAGGTTGAGGCTAAGTAGTCTCTTATTTCACCTAATCGTAGTAAACACTTATACAAGGAGTTATAGGAAAAATTGTGAGATCATTGCGTTCAAACATAATTTCAAACTCGGTCGCCCCAAGGTGAAGAGCGCCCACAACCCTTGGCAACTGTTGCGGATTCTTTAAATGCAAATTACTCTTAAGTGAGGTAATTGTCCGAGAGCAGAGTTTAATCTCCACCCAAACAAGCGCGAGAGAATCAATAGGGGCGTGATGGTGCCGGATACATCACCGCCACCTAGCGTAAAAAACGAAGTTCATTAACCTAAACATCGGAGAATGGAACCGGGTTATCATCGGGAGGAAAAAATATATCCTCCAGCGTACGAAACGAACGAAAGGTTGACGTAATTCCTCCGCGAACTGCTTAAACGTGGATAAAAACAAAAGACAATCGGAAGGTCTTGGAAAGCTACGCTCGAAACGATCTAGCGACACATCCTAAGAATAAAAAAAGTATACCGCATTAGATGATAGCCATTAGAGCACGCGCGAGTGACAATGACAACACGTACACCTACATAACATACTTACGAAGTTACGCCGTGGTTATTGTTTTGTTTTCCTCTCTCCCTAATGGCTAATGGCGACCCGTGACCCAAACCTCAATACTCCCAAGGGGAAGCGTCGCTTGACGAAATCACTGGATCTTCCCTTTCTCCTGCACCGTTGCGGCTCTCCTCTCCCTGTAAAAACCTAAGCCGTAGGCGATAACGTCTCAACTCTACGCTTCATCCCTCTTGGGATGCGTAACTATACCTTAAGAAGTGAAGACGTGTCGCCCAGAGGGCAAAGAGACGATTACATGTACAAACCGCTTGAATGCTCTCGGGTGACGCGGATGCGCGCGCTTCCTAGTAATGGAACAAATACGGATATTATGAAATGAGAACCGTTTGCGCGAGTTCTCAATGAGAATGCATTCAAAGCCTCGTTTTGTAGCTCTACTTCCACAATGATTAATAAATTTCAACCTTTTTTTCGTTATACGAAACGTAAAAATTTGCATTGCCATTCAGAATAGCTCCTATAAGCATAAATAGGTTGGGAAAACCACGGCCAAAGGGTAATCATCATTAGCTATTGGAATTCAGCCAAGGCATATTGGAATGGGCGACGAGAAAATCATTTCCCAGAATGGCAAAAGGAAAAATGAAGTGCGTTTTTAAATAATTTAATATTAAAAGAATGTATTCTGAGAGATGGACTAATCCATTTTTTATTTTTGAAATTGTACGGAAATCTTTTCAGACTAGAAGATTTACTTCCTTTATCCTTGGAATGGTTTACAGGTGTTTTACACCCACTCTAAGAGTACTGAATTAGAATGCCTTTCCAGAATTAAACTATGCTACTTACTAATGTATATCGCCTAAATCACATCTTACAATAAGGTTATAGCTGTATAGGTTTATATAAGACGCCCTTCTGACGATAATGGGAAGTAATAAATTCTCAAAATTAACTCATAACTTAACAAGATTAAAAGATGCATTTTCAATTATTCAAACGATAACAGAAAAAGTTAAGTCAAAAATTATTTATTTAAACCTATGTTAAGGAACCTCTTTACTTTTCAACATACTTTTCAATATACTTCTTCCATCGCGAAACTAATGTCTGGATTAAGTCCGAGAAGAATTTCTTCGGTTGCTTGCTGAGCCAGTAATGCACCGCTTTTCGAATCGAAATGCTTTACATGTAATGTTTCGTTGAGTGATCCAAAAAGATGATAGTCACTTGGAGCCATGTTAGGAGAGAAAGGAAAGTGTGGTAACACTTCAAAATGCAGATCTTGAATGCTGTCGACAGTTGCACGGGAAGTGTGAGGATGGACGTAGTCGTGCTACAAACAAACCCCTTTTGTGATCAAACCTCGACAGTTGGTCTGAATTGCAGGCTTCAGGCGTCTCTTAAGCATATCGCAGTAAAAATCTCTGTCTACAGTTATCACCTTCTTCATGTAGCTCTCAAAAATAACCCCATTTTTATCCCAAAATACGGTTAGCATAACCTTTTCTGCAGACGGTGTCGCTCTGAATTTCTTAGACTTTGGTGAGCTGGAGTGACGCCACTCTTTACAGGCTCTCTTACTTACGGGCTGAAATTAATGCATCCACGACTCACCTCCGGTCATTATACAGTCTAGGAAATCATCCCCATCGTCTTCGTTGTTGTTTCAGCTCATCTGTAAGTCGACGAGGGACCCATCTTGCGCACACTTTACTGAATCTCAGCTTATTATGAACAATATTGAGTTCCTTGCTCAATTCTTTCAACTCGATGCGCGGGTTTTCCCGAATGGGCCTTTCAACAGCAGAAATGTTGCCGGCCTTGACTATATGGTTAGCCTGTTCAGGTCGAGCAGCATCTTCAAGATCATGGACTCCATTTTTAAACTTTTCAACCCATTCGTGCACTCTCCTTCGTGACACATATTTCTCACCATACGCATTAACCATACTATGATGTATTTCACTATGTTCAACTCCTTCTGCATTCAAAAATCTTATAGCTGCTCTCATCTCAATCTTGGTACAACTTTCCAGACACGTAGCCATTTTGAATCTTCTTTGTTTTAGTGATCACGTGAAAAAAATGACAATCCCACTCAGGGGTGCAAATAAAGCAAAGTAACTTATATATGTAAAATATTCTAAATTAAACTCTTTTTAAAAATAATGGTCCACTTTTGCAATTTTCATTAGAACCACCTATCATGATCCATTATGCCAAAAATTAACTAATTGCTGGAAATGTTCACGTTTAAAAATGCAATGCGGTATGATTAAACTGGAAATCTACTTTTAAATGCGTGTCTACATGTGTAGTAATTATGATAAATTTGACAACGTCTCTGAGAAACTTTTATAAGTTGTAACCTCATTATGATCACGGCGCAAAGATGCCATAGAATTGTGGGTGAAATTTATACGCACCGTAAAAGGCACAGGAAGTGTTAGCATTGGTTCGTTTCACAGGCGAGAAAGTCTATCAAAAAATTGATGCGTTATTACATTGCATACCTTATCCTCATTTTCATTTCAAAATTAAGAGGCATTTCTCCAAAACAAATTCAGAATCTACTAGCGGTGAGTCATCACCGAAGAAGGCTGCATTGTAGCCGAAATGAGGATCTGCATTTTTCCAAAATATGTATTAGCTATTGGAGATACCAAAGATAATTACTCGGTCTTTCAATTTTCGATATTTTAGTATTAATTTGTGAATGGAGGTAGCTAGATTTTATAAGATAATTAGCTGCAACCATGTTAACTTTGAATCATTTTTGGAAAGGATGACATGACCCATTTTTTGTGTCATACGCATCAAGACGCATTGGATATTCAAACATAAACTGATATTCACGCAGAGTAAAAGCATTTTAAGTACACTGTATGAGTTGCGAAGGAAAATAGGCAAAACTATTACTAGATTAAAAAGTTTGTTGGCGCAACCGCCATTTAATTAATAGCAAAAACCTTGATAATAAAAGAAAATTATACAAATTATAAGAAAATATCGATAAAAACACACGATGAATCCATTAAGCTTCTCGATACTTCATTCCTGTCAGCGCAATATCGTGATATACAACTGGTTCGCACAAATCGGACATGTTGAACAGTCACGTGTTAACATCTCTATCCGTATAGGAAAAAGGTACAATTTTCTAACATGCGATTCCAATTTGAGAGATGCAAAACTCGAAACACTTTCCGCACAATTTCCAAGGAAATAATTCCTCCCGAAGTTCCAGGATTTCCAAATGGTATCTGCGAAACTCTTGACCTCACGCAGGCATAGGAAAAGTTTCACATAATTCCGAACTAACGGAGCGATAAATTATGCTGAATTTTTACTCGTCTATTTTAATTCGTTTCTTTTCTCATTTGAGTCTCCGCCTTTCAAATGACACCTGATTATCAAAATCGGTCATTTTTTTATTTCAGCGCGAGCCAATTTTTTTCAAGAGGTCGTAGCACTCCTAAGAATGAAGAAATTTATAAAAATCACAAATACACGCATATATAAAAGTCTTAAATAATCAATAAACTCTTTATATTGAAAGATTATTTACTTAACCATTATTATCAATTGTAAACTTTTCTGATCTAAACAGGCATCTAAATAGAAAAATGATAATTATACTTTATTTCGTAAAATTTCGCAAAGTTTTTAAACATTTATTTTCTATTTTAGAGAGCATTTTAAATAATAGCGTTTTTATTCAAATATCCTTTCTGCTTTAATTTTATTTTAAAAGTTTGAGTTACGACGTAATAAAATATTACCAAATATATGTATATCTATACTATATGTATTGCACACCAGCATTGAAAGCTATGGAAAGATGAGTCTTTTTCCTTACTTTCTTTGTCCAGAGGTCCTTAGTATCAAATTTCATAAAAATCTAATCTTTAGTTTCAGAGATGAAACATGCGGACGGGTGGAAGAAGACGGGCATAACTTGACCATAAGGCATACATTATCTACCTTTTGTAAAGAATGCCTAATAATAATAAAATGTCAGCATTTTCCAACAAACGCAGGAGACAAGTTGGAACGTTGGTAAATATATTTCTGTATGCGTGAACACGCAAGCCAGCAGTCTAATTTCTCATTCTCGAATTAAGGTAAGTAAGTATATAATAAACCATACAACACTGAACGTCCTCACTGAAACACAGCAGACAATACTCTACTTAATCTCAAGGCAGGAAGATAACGTCACTAATGTGATGGAATATGGATTTTATGCATGAACACATAAAGCTTAACATAAATGCCAAATAGAAAGAGAGAAAATTCGTAACTTGACCCGGTTGGTGCTTTAACCAACTAAGCAACCACACCAATCTAATTCTGCATTTTCGAATAGGGGTATTGACGGCAAGTAAGGGCTAACTGAGAACTAAGAAAGGACGAAGACGCAAATTTCCACCTGCATCTCATGCAGTCGTATATACACACGCATTAAAAATTTCCTTTAAAAAAAAATATTTTTGGAACTGGAAGAATCTTGGCATAGTAACGATTAAACGTCCATTAAGAGCAGAAAAATGGGACTTTTTTTGAAGAAAGTGCTATTCTAGATCTTACGGTTTTTTGAGATATAACGGGTTCAACAGAAGAGACCTACTGGTGAAGTTAATAAGGAGACCTTCTAATTAGCAATACGTCATATATATACATATATATATATATATTTAGGGCAACTAGGTGAAACCCAGTGAACACTTGTGTCTCTCTTGTGCTGACGAAGGGATCATCCCGAAAGCTCTAACCTCTACAAATGTGTCTCACCAACACCCCAGCGGCTCTCCTTCCGGTAAGTGCTCACTGGGTTTCCTTCAACATCTAGTTGTCCTAAATATCCTTACTTACCTTTCCTCTTCCGTATTATTTATATATATACCAAAAATCCACCAAGACACGCATCGTATCACCTCTGTGTTTCCTGGTGGATCTGCCTCTTGAGGTACTGTCGTCACCTGAGGACATGGTTACCGCAAACTGTTCGACGATCATGAAATCCTCCCGTGACCTATGCCACTACAGCAAAAATCGACTTCTAATAAGTCCATAAAAATCTTTATATAACATTTCCATCCAATAGTTTTCTCCTTCTCTCCCCCTGTCCCTTCCTTCCTTTCTTCATCCCCCATCGTTCTCCCTCTCTCTCCATCCTCCCCACCATAAACCCTTTTTGTCCCAACCCCTCAGGTCTCCTCCCCCCCCCCCTCTCCCTCCCCCCTTCCCACCCCACCGACCGCTTCACCTTGTTCGTTCCCGAGAATGAGTCCGCTCGCCCTACGGTTTTCCCCTCGCAGTGCTCCTTGTTCACTCGCATTGAAGGAGAGTTCAGTGTCGCGGGAGGTTCCAGGAAAGAGGCAACTCTCTCAACGGTTCGAATAAAAGAGCGGCACAGACACACACGCACGGAGAGCGGCTGAGAGGAATAAAAACGTTCTACGAGATTAGAGAATCCGCGACATAACGTCTTGGGGATCTTCCTCTCTCTCTCTCTCTTGGAGGTAAGCGAAATGCAGAACGGAGGATGGACAAGATTTTGGTTCGGCACGGTGACCCACATTCGGGTTCCGATAAGGTTTTCGTTCTCCTCGAGGGCGTATTTGTTTTTTTTTTTTTACCCGGAGGAATCGGTCCAGTTCGATATTTCGTAGGAGATAAGGCGAATATTGGTGGTGTGTTCGATGGATGCGTAGTAAGTTGCAATAAAGAGGTACCTCTAGAGAAGTTGTTCGGACGGCCTACTTTACTGACCTTGGTCCAGCGGTGGGATGGTGTGGGTATGACCGGTCGTTTTTTGGTCAGCGGTGGAGCCCTTGTGCGAATGTCGGCAATGTCGATGGAACGAATACGTACTACCTAGTTAACCGAAGGAGAAGTGCGAAATATTACTATGGACGCTACCAACTATTGCGACTTTCCGAAAATTTCATTCTCATGAAACCGGCACGCGTAGCATATTCGTTTTGCGGGAATATAGATGAAATTCCTTTGACTTTTCATTATCAATTATTTTACGGAGCAATGAATAACATTTTTTTAAAAACACATCTTAACAAAAACTTAGGGATGAGAGTGCTAGAGCGGTTTCTCGCCCAGAGCGCCAAAATACCTCGGACCGCCTCTGCTTCTTTGATATTTTTAAGTTGATACGCCAGATGAACTAGATATAAGTCTTGCTCGTTTATTATAAAAACAAATGTCATTTGTGCCATAAAAATATTTATTTGATAGTTATAACAATTCAATACTATAGCACATTCATTCTGTTGTAATTTCGCTTCTGAAAAAGAAGCTTCAGGTATGAAATTTGAAATCTAAAGTGAACTAACTACTTCAGCTTATGTCTAGTATAAACTAAGTGAATATACTGGGTGTTTATAAAGTCCATGTGCACTTTTTAACTTTAATAACTTTGCATATACGAATAACAGAAACAATCTAATCTAATCAAACAATCATATGTACATACAAAGTTTTAAAGTTAAAAAGTGCACACGGAATTTATAAACACCCTGTATACTCGTATCACTCCCATATTCATAAAATAGTTGTGATAACTATTTGAACAACTCAGCCACAATTAAGCTGTCGTCAATCCATGTTGAACGATTTTCTAATCCGATAGGAATAACTATTTTTAGAAGAAACATTCAATAAATTGCCTGCGAGAACAGCTGCTTAGAATTTAAAATAAGCCTATCCTGTTTCAATCCTTTTAAAGCTATAGTTGTTTCAGATACCAATTATAAAATCTTAAGTTGATTCGAAAGTAATTGGTTTAAACTTAGTATAAGAAAACAAATTAGCCAATAGAAAATGAAAAAATAATTGTAATAGTTTTGTAGTCGGTAATGATGAAGTGACTATTGAAATGTTTTGATTGCTACTTTCGGTCGGTAAAATTACCTATTTCTATGCAACGATGAAAGCTAAAATACGTTGGAATCCATTTTTTCCTGGCAAAAAAAAAAATTGCTGGTTCATCGCGCTTTGATGTAAGACATCATTTAGCGAAGGCTTACCTCAGGCTCGTATAACCCACGTTCCGTGTGGTTGGTTATCAAGGTCAGCAGGTGCTCCTTTGATTCACTACAGCTGTTGAGTTCAGCGGAAGAACTCGTCTAGAAATTTCCTTGCTGGATTAATATGAATTACGGCTATCAGTTTTTAATTTAAACAAAGGAATCTTGCTATATAATATATGGGGTGGAAAATATTAACTTTGCAGCGAAAATTTTTCGTGTACGTGGGAGTTTTCTCTTGTGTAGTTTATATGGTTGTAGCAAGTCTTTACACGACTTTTTACCTTTTTGTATATTATTCAGTAGCTCATACAGTGGTTTCTGAAATACATGACATATTCAAAGTACATTTGTGTGTACTAACTTTCGTTAAAAAAGTTAACGGTGGAGTAAATCATGAAGGAAAATATTCACTAAAGGGCTAAATCCTTTAATTTTTATTTCTTATATTTTTCAGATTTCTACTTTTGTTTAACCATATTTCATTTATGGCTTGAATTGGTACTCTGCATCCGCTGAGCCTTATACCTATTTTTTTCTATCGCTGAAGATCACTGCTTCGTAATTGAAATGTCCTTTCCAATTCTTTTATTCCTTTTAGAGCATTTTCTTAATTTATTTTTATCGTGCAGTAAATATTTTAAATAAGTCGCAAATGAAATTATTTTATCTATTTACCTCAAAATTAGCCTTAGCTTTAGATTTTGGTAAATGCTCGGAAGGTGCTGGTTAAAACTGACTTATTAACAGATTGAATTACCATTAATTTGATTTGCTCGCCTGTCTGTTACTAAACATACAAAAGGATATTTTTAATCGCTTTGACGATTAAAAATAAATAACCGATCCCATTATAATATACACTTGTGACTTATGGACAATCACTGGATACTGACGGCGATATAAAAAAATGGGAGATTTGAGTAATTCTTATATTTAGCTTAATGCGAGGTATATAAAGGCGCTCGCCTTGGTATTGACCGGTTATTATCACGTCACCAATCTATGGCTCTTCATATTAGCAAACGTGTACAAATTCACACTCTAACAAGTTCTTCTAGTTGTAATGCCGTCCTACCACGTGTGTTCTTTCATCTTTATTTTCTTTCACATTCACGTTCCTCTTCAGTTAGCATTAGAAAACGCCCCTCTATTTTCCTAATCGCCCACTGAGCGATGTAGGGTTGGGTCTCTCCTCCTCTTCCGCCCATTCTCTCTCTCCCCCCCCCCCCCTCCTTCACTCTCTCCTTTACCCTCCCTCATCCTCCTCCTCCTACCTCCTCTTCCATCCTCTCCCTAACCCAACAAAAACAATATGTTAGTCCGTTTTTACCTCCACCCCTTATCTGCATTTAAAAGATTACCGTGTAAACCGACAAAAAGCGTACGGCAGGCGGTATCATTTCATAATACCTACATTACATAAAATCTCAAAAAGCCTGTCTTAACGAATTTGGAATAAAGAGCCAGTACCAAATTTCAGTTTTAGCAATTGTTTCTACTTATTTTATCGCGCACTGTGGTCTACCTTTATGCTCGCGTGCGCAGTTAGGAACGACTGTGGCATGCGATTCGTTAATAACTTTCGGGTGATAAAATTTTTCGAAGAGTTGTGCTCCATTATTTCTGTATTTAGTGGCCTCAAAAATTCTTATATGTGGTATAGTAACTATAGTTGTCCTTCAAAAATTGAGGCGTTCTACAGTTATCTTAGCCATGAAGAACCTGTAGTTAACTGGTTGGAACTTAGGGCGTTTCCTAAATTTTTTCCATAAGACGATGAATAGAACATCTTATAAACTGATTAAGCAGCTAAATAATGTACCGATTTTTTCTTTTATTAAACTTAAGTTATGCAAACAAATTACATCTCTCTAGGATTAAGCTTACAATTAGTAATCGTTATAATAAGAAACACAAAGATTCATTTCCTAGACACAATGGATGACGAAGTCAAGTAAAAATATTTTTTATCCTATATTCAGCACTTAAATGAAACATTTTTCTGTAGTTTTCGCTGAGTTTATCGCAAAAATTCCGCTGGTACCTAATGGTGTCGGATATCAAATTTGCAGTTATAATTGCATCCGTTCGTGTTCAGCTGTGTTATTTCCAACTAGTACGTTCTTCCATTATTTCAGAGTGATAACGGTAATGGCCATTTCAGTACGATGAGCTGCGTCCAGTTACGTGGTCGTCTATTCATATATACGGCGAAAACTAGTATGTTCTTCCATTATTTCAGAGTGATAACGGTAATGGCTATTTCAAGACGATGAGCTGCGTCCAGTTACGTGGTCGTCTATTCATATTTACGGCGAAAACGCCCATGGAATCCTAATAATTGTGCAAATTTCGTAGTCTTCCGAGGTTACTGAGTTACGGCTTATGGGAGAGTCGACAGGTATTTCTTTCGACTCCAAAAACGAAACACGCTTCTTCATGGTCATTTCTGCGCTCGACAAGCTGCTTGCCCAGTTATAGGATCGCATGTTCACTTACACGGCGTATACGCCCATGAACTCTTACTTAGTAACTGTGTAAATTAATAAAGCTGATCAATGTTTCTGAGCCATAGATTTTACGAAATTTATTATTTATACTTCTCTACTATGAACAAACAATGTATGGCTTTAAGCATTTTTTAAAGCGGACTCCAAAGATTACCGAATCGAAAGAATTATAATTATCAGAAACTTTATATTCTAATGGCCATAAATAACTAGTAAGCGATATATTTTAGCCGATATATAGTGACATAACGTTCCCCGGACAATGTTCACTAAATATATAAATACCATTAAATTAACCGTCTTAAGAAAAAGCATAGGTGCAATTGTTAGGTCCAAGCCCCTTGTGGACTAGAATTTGATGGATGTATATTGTAGGTCTTAATATTAGGATGCCGAAATAGACAGTAAATAGATGTAAAATCATCCCCCCCCCACCACCCAAAATATTGGGATATTCAGCCTTTCTTTTCAATCTTAAACTTTTGTTCACTATCAATGCTCATAATTGAAAAGAATAAAATGTTCAAAGTTTTCTATCCTAAGGGATTCTCTCAAGGGGGGGGGGGGGGGGTCCGAAATATTTGACAAGCATAAAAGTTGTATACAAGTTATATCAATGTCGCATATTGCACTATTAATTATATTTAAATTATATACAAAGGGGGCAAACCGTCTTCTATTCTTTTCTGACGGCACCCATGGACCCAAATTTAAAATAACGATGTATGTTTCCACAATTTCGAAAAATCACAATTTTCCAAGGGGAGGGGAGCCCCGGTGAATCCCCCCCCCCCCGTGTGTGCCACTGAACCTGACAATAGAGCACTCTCTTGGAAATAATTTACAAGATAATTAATGATTTTCAGTTTTATCACTAGCATATATCTTCTATACATAAATATGCACATACAAAACAAGGACTGGTTGGGAGGTTTCCCAATGTAGTATTTTCATAATCTGCTAAATTAATTTTACACTAACTGAGAGCCTATTGCTCGAAATACAAACTTCCAGTTGAGCATTCACAATTATTTACTTTAAATTCTATTACTTCCAAACTTATAATAATCTTTATTGTATTATTTGTACATACAGGAGCGTAAACATATTTAATGGAACTTAACGCAATCCTTAAAATAATACAAAATAAGCAATCATTCTAGTCCCCCTGAGCATGTAACTGGCTCGTCAGGGGGTGCCAATATTATTTGCGCTATTTACTTGAATTTTCTGCAAGTTGGATGAATGATTTTTCCTCCTAAAGTTCAATTTATAGAAGATGTAACCTATTTTCGGACAAGCAATCTCAATTGGCAACGTTATGTTAAAGCCTTCAAGCACCTGAATCCAAATTTTATAGTAGTCCCTCTTATAGATTTTAAAAAATCCTTTGACGACTAATAACAAAACGAAGAATATAATTCATTCCTTTATTGACAGTTTTTATCAAGAAATGTAAGACAAAAATAAGTTGAGTGCAAGAAAAAAGTTATATAACTATTTAAGATGGAGTAAAATTAACGTTGGCGATTTGCATCTGCTGAACTAGGCATTCGTGTACAATGCACCCTTTGCACACCCACACGGCATGAGTCTGTCATTATGTAAATTAAGGGACTCCATTGACTAATTAAAAGGTTGAAAAAATGAGATGGACAGTTCAGCTACAAAGCAGCTGTCCTCAATGGTTATTCACCGAGAGTATATTCGGTTGATCACCATTGTTGATGGCTGGCTTTATCCGAAATGCACATTTTCCCAGCCTTTTAGACTGTCTGATTTAACAACTGTATTCCAATCATAAAATGAGCTTCATAATTCTTTTTTTAAGCAAAACCCTCAGTTTTGTAGCTGGGAGATACGGAAAAATTTTAGGAAACCCCTTAGTTATGTAAAATATTATTTTCTTGCATTCCGATGAAAAATAATTGCATTTGTATTTAAAATAACTCTGACATCTGAGTATTAAAGTTATACTTATTTATGGAAAGATAAACTTCTGGCATTTTTGTGGGAAAGTTTAGCACCTTTTTCAAGAGGCGCTTATGGCAAATGCCACCTTTGCCATGTCCTAAATCCGGCAATGGACATTATATTCCTCTTACAGATGAAACCATGAAAAACTGGAATTTCACAGATTTAATATTAATTATCAGATTAGTTTAGATTGGAATTATATTCTTATAACAAAAAAAGTAAACTTAGTCTTCTTTCAAATGCAGATACTGAAGTACCAAATTTTTATCTTGATTCCAAACATTTGCAAAACATAAAATAAAAACTATATACACCCATTCCAGTGTAAATCACATAGAAATACAGATATCCCCCGATTTACGCGTTCCCGATTTACGCATTTTCGCATATACGCGATTTCGTTTTTACTACCATTTTCCGATTTACGACCATGCCCGTATTTTATTTGATTAGCGCACAAGATGTACCCTTAATAGTTTTTTATTTATTAAATATTTACTAGATTCTCGTTCATCTCGTCTTTACCGTCCGTATACACATCTACAGCACTCGGGTTTTCCAATTGGCTACCGACAACCAAGGAATACTGGCGCAACTTCAACATCAGGGAAGCTATTGACATAATTGGCGAATCATGGTCCGAGTTTGAAAGCACATCTAGCCTGAAATCGTTCATGATTTTCGTGGTTTCTCTGCAGAAGAGAACGTGGCCCAGGCGCGTAGCGAGATAGTAACTATCGCCAAACAAATTGGATTAGATGAAGTCGAGGAAAATGACGCACAGACCTTGCTTGAATCGCATAAGGAAGAATTATCTAATGATGAATTAAAGCAATTGGCTGAAGGATTGAGTGAAGAGGACCTTACCGAAAAAGAACTTTTCCGTTTAATACAGTCAGCCTTAGACATTTTGGACGAAGATGACCCTGATAGAGAAAGGGTTGCAAGGGTAGGAAAGGGTATTAATGAGCAACTCACATGCTACAAACAACTCTACATGGAGAAAATTAAGACCAAGACTCATTTGCTCATTACTTCATTCTTAAAGAAGGTTGAGAAAGATAGAGTAGCTCCATCATTAGAAGAATCCAACTCCATCATTCCAAAAGAAGACTCAGTTGCAGAGGAAGGCTCCGTAGATGATCCTACATGATTCTCTTCAAACTCACATTAAAAAATTCCCGAGCTGATAACCTGGGTCCATTAAGTTCCTTTTTAAACGACTTCTGGTGAGTAGAATTGCCATAATTTTTGCATACAAAATTATTCTTAAGGGTTTTACGAAATTTTCGTACGTATTAAATAATTATATATGATAATTTAATATTTTGTATTTTTACATCTAATGCGAATTTAAAATGGTTACGTCAGTTATTCATTAGTAAATTATAACGGCATATATTTTCTCTGGCAGTTCCGACGGGTCCCCTTCCAGCTAACAATGCGTTCTTTTTTGTCCTTGGTGCTCTCTTCTAGAAAGTGGTGCAATATCAGTGGCCTAGCGGTAATCAACTTTAATGGGAGAATATATCTCTATTTTAAGGTTCACTGTTCGAAAGAGTTTCAAAACATATATGATTTATAGCAAGAACTGAACATACGAAAACATAAAGACTTGTAAATGTAGATTCTGCAACATCGATATATTATGTCGTGCATGCCTTAGGGCATGAAAGGCCCATTGAATCAAATTTGAAGACGTTTGTAAGCAGTAGGCATTTAATCAGGAACGTAAATAACGCCTATCACCTTATTTTCGGTAGGAAAATTTCTAGGAATGCATATATCGCATAAACCGGGTGATACCTGTAATAATTTTTCTTGGAATAAAACTTTTAAGGACTTTCCAATTTGTTAGGTCATACCTTACAAACATGTACTAAGGGTTATTTATATATTATTTATGAAAGAAATCTTGAATGACTCACTGTTTATTATGAACATTCTCTGATTCAATATTTAGTTTCATAAACAAAGTTCATTTGCCATGCTTTTACATAAATTGCTGGTGATACAGAAATAAATTTAAAGTAAAAAATAAATACAATAGGTATCCTTCAATATTACTTATTATTATCACTGTTTCCAGTAATGTGAAAATTAAGTCTAATGTGGTTTTGGGTATTTGCAGTTTGCTGGCTTGTGCCTTGAATGTAGACCACTGATAATATATTGAGCAAAGGACGTTCCATATACTTTGGTTTGGTCGCCTACATATATGAGGAGTCTAATAGATAAGAAGATAAATTTAGTCTATACAATTAAAAAAAAGTATTGTTGTTAAAATTTTATAGTTTAATTTATTTTTTAAGCATTGGCTGTTACTTATGTTGGTCACCTTTGGTTTTGATGAAATTGAACACTCGCTATACCTGAGAATAGTCACACTTATAAGTTATGTTAAATTTTATGTTTTATTAACTGTGGCATTCAGTCTTATGTGCCTACAGTTCTCCATACCACCGTCAATAATGAACTAATATCATCAATATTAAAATTTATGTTATTGAAGAGGCCAAAAGCTCTCCAAAGTGCAATTAGTTCATGGACCGAATGATGTCTCATGGAACCATAATTTATTTACAGTCCTGTGCTTACTCTTTCCAATCACTTCTTCTGCATATTTTAGTGTACATTATTACTGTAGACACATGTCACTTTAGTAACATCCCGAAGTGTTACTCGTGAGCACGATTTTTGGCTTAAAAAAAAAGCATCATTAGACTGTGCAAAAGCACTACAGTACACACGAGCACAAAATTTAGAGCCCAGCTCTAACATGAATTTTTGTAGTGAACGTTTTAAAATTTATGGTTTTTAAGAATTAAATACAAATTTGAAAAAATCGCTCTGGAGATAAACGTCTGAAAAAAATCAGGTACAACCCAAAATATTCATACCCTATTTAATAACCAATAAAACGTGACATTAAAATATAAATTCCGGTAATTTTTATATATAACACAATTTTTCAGGCTGTGAAATAAGTATTTAATTCTGTAGATGTACATCTGGCAGCCTATTGAGTTTTTCGAAATGTAGGGGTTGTAATGTTGCCAGGGGGAGGCAGTGCCACCAAACTGCTTTGCTCTGTAGACCGAGAATGGTGTCATTTTATTGTACAAAACTGCTTTTTACTTTTTATTAGTTTTGTTTTATATATTAATAGAATTTTTAAGGATAGAATATTTTATATAGTACATTAAGTATACTTAAAGTATGTCTCTCAGGGATCACTCCCTCTAACCTCCAGTTTCCCATAGCCCATGACTCTCGCCAACTGCAGTCAAGCCAGGAATGTATCTCCCGCAGTTGATGAGGGACTACTGTATTATGATTTATCAGATTCAGGAATGAATATATATATATATATATATATATATATATATATATATATATATATATATATATATATATATATATATATCATCATCATCATCATCATCAGCCTTTTTCAGTCCACTGATGGATGAAGGCCTCCCCGAGACTCTTCCAGTTTTCCCTGTCAACTGCCTCCCTCCTCCAAGTTTGCCCCAAGAACTTAACAAGCTCTCTGTCCAACCTGTCTTTCGGTCTTCTTTTCGGTCTCTTGATGTTTCTTGGGATCCATTAGATGACACTGGACATCCAACGCTGGTCATTTCTTCTAGCAATGTGGCCCGCCCACTACCATTTTAGCACCTTCACTCTTCTAATCACGTCACAGACTCCCGTCTTCTTTCTTACCCAGTCGTTCCTCTTGCGGTCTCTTTGGGTGATCCGTAACATGCATCTCTCCATGCCCCTCACCAACCCGCTCTGGGCCAGCGTGGTGTTTTAAGGCCCACAATCCTCCCATGACATGTGTGTGTATATGTATATGTGTATGTATATGTGTATGTATATGTGTGTGTGTGTATATATAAATATATATAGGAAACAACTATATTAAAACTGTTAACTGTAAAATTGTCAACCAAAACCATATCCTTATATTTGAATCATTAGTTCTCTCAAGAACATCCAGCTTGAAAATTAAATTAAAATGAAATTGAATAAAAATTTTACAGAATGAAAAAGCAGCTCTTTGCATAAGTTACAACTACATTTCTTTCAATTCTTCATTAATAACTAGTGTTCACAATTTTAAGCAAATTCATGATTAATGTAGCATTTTATTGAAATTAAATCTGAATCTTTAGGAAAAACAATGCACCGAATGAATGGAAACTTTTATCTAAAAACCAATTGTAGTCAACTATTTATTTATTTTTCATTAGAGCATAAATAGCACCTTATGGCCTTTTACAATGAGTGTAATAACAATAACAAAACGAACACATATGACCCTTGAAAGGATTCAAGCCTTCAATCCTAGCATTGGGAGCTGGACTTGCTAGCCATCCCTCTACCGATTTACAAACTGTTGTAAAAATAAGTGGTTGTGCCCATCACTGCATGTAATATGAGTTTAACTATATTCTATACATCTGTCGTGACTTTGGGGACACCTAGTAGCAGAGTGGAGAACATTACCCCATCGAAGAGGCTCTTAGGGTGAGTTTGCAAATAGAACAGGTGCCAGTAGAATGGGCTTTTACTGTACTTACCTCAGGTATCTCCAATAGCCGCAACAAAGCTATGAAAAATAAGATGTGCATTTGGGCTAAAATGTAACCATCTTCAGTGGTAATTCACCAAAAGTAGATTCTAATACTTTTGCTGAATTACCATTGAAGATAGCTGCTTTGTAGCCAAAATGCACATCTGGTTTTTCATAACCTCATTGTGGCTACTGGAGATACTAGAATTAAGTACTTTTTTATTCTTTTGGTTTATTAGTACCTGCACTTGAATTTTTTTCAGCCATAAGACAAGATCAATAATTCTCTGTTGAATCCATTTATATATATAGGTTAAATTGGGAGATACTTCTAAACTAATAATGATGAATACTTATGATGTTCCTTCAAAATATATTATTCTTTCCACTTTCCTAAAAACATATTAGAAAAGAAAAGAATAATAAAAGGGATTTAAAACCAGAGTTAACCCATGTCAGAATCAGGGACATTGAGTTGAAAAGTCATCAAATTTGCTAACGGATTTATTTTCTACACACCATTCATGTTGTAAACTGTAATTACTTCTTTCTCCTCACCTAATCTATGAACAAAGATTTTACATATTCTTGCCTTCTTTTACCCCCTCTTTATTCTTCTTATTACTATATTGTAATGTAATTGCTACTTTACCCTCCTGTTTATTCGAGTTTCACTCCACTACAATACATATCAGCAGAGCCATAGTGACCATTTTTGGTGCCCTAGGCCGAGGATTTTTGGCATCCCAAGATGATCTAATAAAATAATAAGTGCATATTTTAAAAGGGGTATTTAACTAAAATACACAACAATTTCTTTAAAGATTTATTTTTTGGGTTTTATATGCAATAAACATATTGCTTATGTCATTGAAATCTATATTTCTAGCAGTGTCATATTCAAAAGATAAGATGGATAGACCAGAGTCTCTCTTGGTTTTTTGATGACCGCAGATAATTTTTGATCAATTTCAGTTTACTAAAACAAAGCTCTCCAGTTGAAATTGATGTGGCGAATGTCAAGAAAATTCTCCACATTGGGAAATGAACTTCAAACTTAATTTTCGAGTAGAAATTCCAATATTTCTTTCTGCATAATTTTTACACTTTTTACCAAAGACAGTTGGTGTTTCAAATTGTGAACTTCTTTGATTAATTTGCATTCATCCACATTGCTTTTATACTTACTAGCAGCATTTATACAGGAATTTATCATTACATCTTCAGTCATATTATGTAAAGCACAACAAAAATTTTAAAATCATTATCAATTTTGTATAGAGATGTAAACATCGACAGTTGTCTTTGAAGAGAATTAATTGCCTGATGTCCTGCATCATGGATAGTATTTTCTGTTGTTTCAAGTATTGTAGGAGCTTCTGTTCCCGTTGTGTCATAAAATTACCTTTTTCTTCCTCTTATTTTTGGAAGCACAGCATGTATTCCTTTTTCATCACAAAATTTATTTGCTTATTCCATATATTCTTGCAGTCGTGACTGTGGACATTTTATATCTGGTACCACATAGTGAATCATGTCAATTGCTCTATCCACAGTTACATTGGTACCCTGAAGAGATTTAGTGAGGTAATTGATCTTCTGGAGACAGTCGTTCCAAAATAACGAGGAAAACATAAATTACGTGCCCATCTGTTTTAGCGATCCTTCAGCATCAGTGCATTCATGTTCATTCTTTAATTTTTTTAACACCCTAAAAACTTGCTTCAATTGTAACCTCAATGAATTCACAGCATTTGCTCTTGATGACCATTGTGTTGTGCTATGTTTTTTCAATGTCACCTTTAGGATCTCCATGAGTGCAACCCATCACGATGTGAAACCAGAGAAATAAAGGAACTGTTTATCTATCTTTGCAAACAATTCCCTAATTTGACGGTTAGTTTTTTCAGTGAAATAATAAAGCTAAATTAAGAGAAAGCTCTGTACAGGCAGATCCTGACTTATGACTCTAATGTGTTCCTGAAAATTGCATCGTAAGTCGAATATCAATTTCCCATAGACATACATGTTATAAATTGAAATACGTTCCAGGACCTTGGAAAAAAATATGTACCAAGTCATATTTAGGCTATAAATTAAGACTTAAAACAATCAATATGTTAATACCTACAATGCGGATGAGCCATATCGTCAAACTTCATATCAGCCAAAAATATGCACAAGAAAGTATACTCGGAGCGCATTGGATATCGTATGCCCGGGGTACGACATCGAATGTCGATTTCGAGATATCAATATATTAATATCATAAGTTGGTGTTCATTGTAAGTCAAAACATTGTAAGTTGGGAATTGCCTGTAAATGGTATGAAACGTGTAAGAAGGTTATGTTTTAAAATTATTTCAGGAGGAAGTGCAATATATGCCCTTCCTGACATTAGCGTCAATAACTTGGGAACGGCAACTTTGGGAACTTCGTAGTGCTGAGGAAAAGTGAAACTTTTTCAAATATCATGCCTAACCATACCAAACCCAACCTGTTCTTTTCAGTTATTGTTATAATAAGGAAAAGTGAAACTTTTTTTATCACCAACCCCAACCCGGTCTTTTCTTTTAGTGTAATAAGAAGGAAAAAGTAGAATTTTTTCCACAAATCTGGGTTAACTCAAAGATATTAGTGTTAATTAAATATTGTATAGTCTTTTAGGTTAGGTTTACTATCATACTCCCCACTTTCGATTGGTTGTTGATGTACATGTGGTGCCGACTTATCGGTCAGAATGAGAACTACGGCCTGTGGCGACATTTACCTACTCAATCACCACCCATCTGGTGAAAGATCTGCCTGTCGCATCATTTACCCACTTAATCACCATTCAACTGGTGAGGGATCTGCCAGTGATGACATTTACCGACCAATGGTGAGGGAAAACTTCATGCCCTGAGACAGCTACACCTGATATAGAAAGCTCCATACCTAATGTAAAGACAAAGCAAGCCAAAGGCCTGCCAATATTCTTGGTTACTAATTAAATATAAACATTTACTTAATAACTCAGAGAAAGTAAAAAGTATGTCAGCTATTCTAAACTTCATTTGAATGGTTTTTTATTATATTCACTTACACATCCTTGTTTACATTTATTAAACAATGCTTTGTTGAAAAATACATAACTGAAATTCTTTTGAAAAAGTAAATACATAACTACTATTCTTTCCAAAAATTTGGGGAGTATGATAGTAAACATGTTCCAGTCTTTTCTTCATCTCCAAACATTCTTATAAAATCTTCAAGAGTCAGAATCATTTAAAAGTGTTGATAGACGTACGTACTTCCATTTGTAGCCATAGTGAAGGACATATGTACTACTGTGTAAAGGATGTAGTTCCGTATGTGGATGCCATTGTAGCGTTGATGTCAGGGGAGGATATATTGCACTTTAGTCTTATTTTCTTGCAACTGTTTAATTTACTAGTCATATTAGGAGCATTTTCATATGATTGAGCTCTTATGTTTTGTAAAGGTAGTCCATCCTGTTCCAATTTTCTTTTATTTCTGAGGTGATTTCGTCTCCTTTATTCGATTTGACAGCAATAAAATCAATAAAGGCCTCCTCAATAATTACTTTTTTATCGACGACTTGGATGAAAATTCGTCTCCACTAATGCAATGTGATAGTGTGCACACATATTTGGACAAGGGTAAATAAAAGAAATTACATTCAGAGCATAAAGAGTAGAGGCAGCCAAAAAGTCACCAATTAAGTTTGCACACGTTAACCTATGACTTGGTACAATAATGGCCCTTCAGCTGAACCTCAGGTTGGCCATTATAAGTTGAGAAGAGATTGAAAAAAACAATACTGTAACCATATTTGATCAAGTGTATAAAAAGACTTCCATTTGGCACCCCCTTATGAAGCTGCATCCTGAGCACATGCCCGGTTAGCCCTGCCCTTACTATGGCTCTGCATATTAGACTCAAATGTGTAAGTTTCCTGTCACTTGTTGATGCTGTAACACATTACAATCTATTCAAAGAATTATCAAACTTGTCTTATGGATAAGATCAAACTAGTACATCATATTTCTCTAAAGTTATCGTGAAACTTGTTTTCATAATAATTTCATGGCTTTTGGAGAATCCTGATTTATCACATTGAAATCTGCTGCGCAATTTACAAATATAAATGGAAATTCTAAACACATTTAAACTGTATCAATCTGATTAACAAATTTCAATGGCTCAAAATATCTACTTCATGCATTTTAGTATTGATTCATGATTATTCAATAGAAAAAATGTTTTTACGACATTATCATTAGCCTATAGTCCATAGGATGTTAGCTAGTCTTTTATATATGAAAGAAAAAATGTTTTAAGGCTGAGTTAACTCTAATTGTGAATACCTCAAGGCCAGGCTTAAGAAATAAATAGAAAATGTCAAAGACTACATTTCTTGACTATAAAAAGATTTATCAGAAACAAGATATTCAATTAATTCTAGTGAAATTTATATTTAAACTATAGAATTGAAGTTTAGATTATTATAGTATCTTATGAAAACTATAGTACTTTGTGTGCAAACTATTGTTTAGTGTATGTACTGAAGTACAATGAGGGCCCAACTACAGGAGATAAAAATTCCCGGGTATTCAAGGGAACATGGCAGGAAAAATTTCATCATGTAAGCAAAACTTAACCCTGCATGTAGCTATGTACCTGACCCTTCATTGATGGGCCTTGAGTTTCATAGATACATTCTATACACATTAAAAGTATCAAAAAATGAAATAAGCTAATTATAAATTAAAACTTAATTATCTTAAAATTGTTTCAATAAAAGCACTCACTATTTGTTAACAGAGGTGAATATTCATTATGAGAAAGCAAATAGATTATAGAGATAATCTATTAATTTTTATCTTAGGAAATAAAATTACTTTAACCAAGAAATTAGGATCAGTAGATAGATAGATAAATGTCTTTATTATCAGTAGCAGAACTATGATACCACAGAGTCTGCAACTGTGGGGGCTGATAGATTTAGGGGGTCCTGCAGCTCCGTCTACACAAAACTGCTGTTTTTACATAATACCATATTACTGGAAATGCCAGTTTTATAGAATGAAAAAATTAGGTGGTAGAATTTGAGCTTGTTTCAAAATTATGTGGTGCTGGTTGCACTCCTCAGCCACATAATAGGTATCTTTACATTATACTGATTATAAAAGTAAAGATTCAGTACAGTACAACAATTTCTCAATTCCTAGATTAACAGCACAGCTTGGTGCATGTGACATCACGTGAAGTCCTGTAACTTAGCTGATTACCACTTGTGAGTCTACACATAACGCATATACAGGGCCATCTTATCGAAGGGGCAATTGCCCAGAGCCCATGGATGATAGGGGCCCATAGCGCTGTTGACTTTATGTAATGCAGGACTCTCCAACTTCTAACATTAGGGGCCAAATTTCTAGTAAATTATCCACTAAATATAGACACCCTGAAAAGGTCAGAACCAATGAGCCAAAACGTTGTCGAGGTTGTCGTTGCAATTCATTTAAGCAGCCAATAGATTTTGGTAATGAAAAAGAAGCTGAGTTGACAACGAAGGAGGCTTTTCGAACTGGGACCTTCTACAGTGCAATCACAGGCTTCTGGTATCCCTAAATCATCGGCCAGTAGCATATAGCGAAACATGTGATCTATTTGGATTCTTCATTAAATTTACAATTATGGGACTCTGATAGCATTAAAGTTGCTGCGAGCAAATTATTGAAATTCTACCCCCACAACTTATATATCAACTTTGGTGATGAGCTTATTCACGTTCAGCCATTTCTTACTATTCTTTTGCATAAAAAAAACAGAAGATTGTAGCTTGGAACAATTTATGTACAATTTCATTGTTGAACTTTTCTTAAGTTTTACCAAATACAAAATTTTCCTTTCCCTTGCTCTCATATGAGCTGTAATGTATGGATTAAGAGAATTATTTGGATTGTGAGGGCATTTCCAGTAGAGTTTATGAAAGTATTTAGTTACAAATTATATATGCCCATCAATACACATAAAAAATAATAGTATAGCTTCTAGGGGGAATGGTCAATATGGAAATATACATAGGGGCCCACCCAAGGAAGTTTGCCCTGGGTCCCACGAATGCTAAATACAGGCATGTAGCCTTCAAGCACTTAAATATCACATATTTGTGCAATGATGTTATAATGATTTATGAAATGCATCTTTTTAAATCTACAAGTCGAATTAAAAAATTGTTACTTTCCAAGGTTATTCATAGTTTTATGTATTTCACTATAGTTCTCTGGATACATAACTAAATACCAATTTGATGGAAAGGTAATTGGTGAATTTCTATGGAACCAATTATTTGATTTTGACCAAACTATCCCTGTTTATTCATTGTATTCTAGGGAGGTAGTTAATTTCAATCATCCAGATAAAAAATTATTTTCTCTTATTTAATTTCCTTCATTTGAATAGCACAGGTATGAGTGTAGTATATTTTTATTTGCTCTTAGCATAATTAGTAATAATACAGGATTTACTATTGTCACTTCTAGGGTTAAAGACAAGATTTAAAAGGATGGGATGTATTGTTAATACGAATAAGGCAATGCATATAACAACACAAATTTAGTGTGACTTCTATAGGTTCCACATGCAGGTATTTGAAAACACAACTTGTGTCAGTGTTAAAACTTGCTCAAAATGACCGAAGATATGCAAATAAATCGAATGCAGTATTCATGTTATTTATATTTTTTATCTATATTACTAAAATCCTATTTCTGGTTATTTCTCTCTCTCTTTAACGCTCTATACCTCAGACATTTTTAATCTCCGGGAATTTCAGCCCTCTAAGTTTATTTTTATCGAGTTATTCAACTAATTTTTGTAATCTGTTATTAAAAACCAAACATACATCCTTTAAAAAATATATTCATTAAACTCATATTAAAAAAATTTTTCCGTTAAACTAATCTAAATCCAATAGGTACATGGTAGGAGTGAAGAAACAGCGAGCAAAGGGGGGGGGAGGGGGGGAGAGGGTTGGCGAGCATCAACGAGCAGGGGGCTTGCCCCCTAGTAATAAAATAAAATTGGAACAAATCATGTAATTAACCGTAACATAATTCAATTTTCAAATTACTCCACTTTTCAAAACTTTTGACGATGACTTGAGAAAAATATAAAAATTTGCGGGTGCTTTGCAGACTGTGACAGGTGACATATGCTAAAACCATGGAAGCCAGCTACAACCATAGATTTTTCTAAAGTGGTACGAGTGGTACACTCATTTTGAAAAAAATCCATGGATGTAGTAGTAAAACTAAACCATAAAGTAAAGAGCACATATAAAACTACAACCACACCACGAAAAACAAATTATTGTTCTGCGTTTAAGTACTTTTTTATATTGCTGACATCAAATAATAAAAACACAAATTATTGAAATTATCAATTTTTATGGGAAAATTTTAAAAATACTGTACATTTTGCTGTACACTTTCCAACTGCTTCTGACCATATAAATGATCTTTCTCACTTAGCAGAATTTTCCTTCCAATTTCCACAATTCTAATCTCTTCCTTACATCGAAGAATTTTCTGCAACTTAATTGAGAATTCTGCGATTTTTTCCATTGAGATTAGGTAAATTATTTTATCTATATTCCAGACTTCTGCATAACCGTTAGTGAACTGCATCTACTAAGCACGATTTCTGCTTATTGACATAACACAGATTTGGATCTGCATAGTTATTATTTGTAAAATTAGTGTAATAAAGAGAAAAGTTACAAGGTAGTAATATATTAAACTTATTTCCCTAATTTTTCTCTCTCTATGCTTTCCTCTTTTTCCTTAAAGTTCCTATTTTAATTCTTCTCTCTTTCTTCACCTCATTCTCTCCTCTCATTTTGAATATCGGAAATCTCATAACCAGCTTTGGGGGTCCTCTTACTACCTGCGGTTTATGACTAAGCATGCCATCTTGGCGGATCCCTTTTCCCTTAAAGCCAGCTATGACCATATGTCCAACTGAATGCTTTGTCTAAAAATATCAGTTTGCATTTCCCATCCACCCTCACTCACACAAAACTTCTTTTAAGAGTGCGAAAATTGAAGGGCATTTTCGCCCTTTTGCTGTCAAGAGGACTGTCCCATGTAAAGATTCACTTTATTCGGTTCACTCTGTAGTTCTGTTTCTTGTGGTGTATCCAGGAGCAATGATCTTACGGTCTTCAATTCCAGAAGAGTTTTTGCTTTAATGAAGCGACTCATCATTGCTAAACCAGTTAGTATCTAATTACATATTTTATCTATACAGTTTTTGTTTTTTTATTAACTATGCATAACTTTCTAACTTTTTCATAAAAATTATCTAGAAACTTATGAAAGTTTATTAACCTGAGAATTGTCTAACTGATCCCTGAGGATTTCGAATATAAATCAGTTGCTTTATCCCTGCATACAAAAAGGATGTAAATAACTAAGTAAGTGAAGGTTTCATTTTCTGTTCATTTATGTTTGTGTCTTTGAAAATGGAAGTACATACATACTTATCCTATGACCACCCTGTAATTCTGATTTCATAGATTTTGGATTTATTTGATGTTATTTTTTAAACTTCTATTTTCACCTTGTTTGTCTGTCTGCCCATGTGCAAGTTTCTAATTATAATAAAAGGCAGTATTAATTGGTTTGTCCTTTGACTGATTGTTTGTTTGGTCCATGTGTCATGCTGTAGAGAAATTCGGACAATTCGTTAAATGGTGTACACAGAGTATCAAAAATTTGGCAGGATGTTTGAACAGGATACATGTGAAATTTAGAAATACTGTCCCTTATAACAAGCATTCCATTTCATAAAAATTTCCATTTTGAGCACTGGCCAAGACCTTTGCATTGAGTAAATTCAAGGGATTGGACAGGAGCCTAGACTAAAAAGCAGAACAAAGGCCGTCTTTCTCAATATACTGTAATATTCATGCTTCTCTGATAGATGACACAAATTTTCCCAATGATAGCATTTAAAAGAAATCTTGTAAGCAGATTGTCTGTTATCTGAAATTATAAACATTATTAAAAGATAAACAATACACAGTACATCATATTAATAGGGAACTAAAGTTTTCTGTGACAAATGAAAATGCAAATGATATATTTTATTTTTTCATTTTTAAAGGAATGCCTTTAGCCCAATGTTATAGTTTTATAAAAACAGTAAGCTCAAAATAACTCTGGATGCACATCTTTATTCAAAGATTCATTTTATTGGTTTATATAGTCAGACAGTCAAACAAATGATAGCAATAATTATAATGAGCTGACTTCAGGTAATACTAGACATATTTTGCTTCATTCCCAAGATATTATTAATTAACTTTATCTATCTGAAGTATTTACCATAAAAAATTATTTCAAGAAGAGAAATTTTCATATGTTGGACTTATCGTAGGTGGAAACACGGACTACTGTTTGGACTTGGGAAGTTTGTATAACACTGATGGATTACCGACTAAACTTTATATTAAATAGTGCGAAAAGGAATAGACACCTCTTGGATTTGTATGATGGTCAAAACACATTAACATTATGGACAAAGTATCTAAAATATTTGATTAGACTACTTTGGTGTTCAAAATAAAGTGATTGAGAGAGCACCCCGTAATATGAGAGACTTTGTTGAGAGAGCTCCCCATAATATGAGAGCCTTTGTAAAGACTCGAATATAAGGCGACTCCCTTTTTCTGAGGGACAATTTTGGGAAAAAAACTCGCCTTATATTCGGGCATATACAGTAATTATTGTAATTATTCATCTTTCCTGCAAAGAAGAATGAATCCATTGCTTCTGAAGGAGCTTATGAAAAGAGAGTATTTTCTTTGCATACTTCCTGAAGTTGTGGTAAATATCTTCACCTCTTGTTCATCCTTTTATAGGCCATTATTTTAGTAACTCTTCTTTTTCAGTAAAATCACTAATACCATTATCAATATTACTGTCCATTGTTAAGTGTCTGCTGTATCTCTTTAGCTCTTCAAGCTGAAATATAAACCAAAGGCAGCTTTCCAACCCAATTTTCAATTGAACTTAAATATATCATTTGAAATTACTTCTATCCTTCTCGTAAACAAGTTATTAGATAGCTGGAAGGACGTTCATTAATGAAACTTGGCAGGAATCATGGTGAAATTCAGCAGGAACCATGGTGAACCTCAGCGGATGCCATGGCACACACAGGCACTGAGTTGTGACCCACTGGTAGAGTGTATAGTAAGAGCTAACCAATCTCTGCGATTTTCTAATTAACGAGTCCTAAATAATTATTTTATATCAAGTAATATTTTACCTTGTATCAAATTAATGACAAAACACATAAAATAACTCTGAGCAAGTTTAAACATACAGTCTAAAAATTAAATCAGGAGTTGCCTGAAGAATCAAAAGATATGGCCGATTGTAAATTCCTGGGGTTTCATATTTTGTTCCCCTCATTATACTTTCAGTTATAATTGAAACTTCCCTAGAGGTATCAAATTACTACTTCCTGGAGTGGACACGATGGCGTGGGGAGTTGCGGTGACTTCAATGGCTGCTCTCAAGGTGCTGCCTCTGCTGGTAACGGTGGCGTACTTTTTGCCTTTGTGCAGCGCCCAAGTTCCATTCCTTGGACCTTGCCCGTACATGGAAACTAAGTCCGACTTCGAGGCTTCAAAAGTGAGTAGAACAATGAAAATCTTTAACAATGCCTGTATTCGAATTGGAAATTTTCAACAACTGGAACGCTACCAACCGAAACATCATTATCTGATTTTTAGCGCGTTAAAAAAATGCGCTTATAGTTTCACTTTGGCGTCTGTCTGTCTGACTCTCTGTGCTCTTTAGTAGTCTTACTGTGCACCTCTACGATGCTAAAAACCATCTTCCCTAGCACCATTAATGTAATTTGTTCGATTGTTTTCTTACTAAACGTACGAAAGAAGATTTTTATTCAATTTACTTTGGTTTGATTTTATTTATGATCATTCCTACTTTAACAAAAGTATAGTGGTTCTCGCTGGGTGCTCTATAATGTAACCTGGTGCTCTCCGCATTGAAAAGATTGCGGACCCCTGCCGTAAACGATAGCGAACTGAAACTCGGAGGGTAGATTTCTGCATTACTGCCTTTTGTTTCATTTTGTATCTAGTGGAACGGCGTTCCCGCCCAATTCGAGCACTGAATAATGCTACTCTGATCCGATAGCCGTTTCTGTTGATGAAATTAAAAGTTTTCCCAATTAAAGCAGGTTTTGCCATGGTATAATTTTTCGCATACTATTACGGACATCTATATGAATTAAAATCATTTCAGGACGAAAGAACATTCAGATAGCGTGAAATCATTTATTTGTTTCATTATCTCAGCTCAAGGCGTTTTATAGAGCAGACATCCATACTCACAACAGGAGTCGACCTCAGGACCTTAATAAATCGAATGCCACAGTAAATTATATAGTACTCGAAAAAATCCCACTTCATCAAAAAAAGTCTAAAAATAAGACAATAAAAGATATCACTGGAGTTTTTGACATAATAATTTTTCATTAAACCAATATTTAATACATACGGTATTGGCTCCGAAGTCAACCTATGTCACAGTGTCACCCTGCTGTCCGCCATCAGTATCAATATGCCTCGTACGCCTAGTGAGAAAGGAGGGATTCAATCGTTTTTTCTTTGGGCACTTAAAATTCTTTCTTTTATCATCTTTCCGGGATGAGTCGTCAACCTATCTTCAACTTTTGAAGAATTTATCACCTACGTGCCAAAACGGGAATCAGATGTATTTTTTTCTCCGACCAGCCAACAACCTTCTGAGCTTACAACTTCCGAAATTCTTCCTAAAACGTTTTCCTTAACTCTCCCAAAGACCTAAGCCAAGAGGCCTCAAAACATTACCTACTGATTTTCGAATCATCACGTAACTTCATCGATATTAATTCAGGGAATTTCTTTTGTTATCGTATTTAGTCACTATATAGAAAAATCTAATAAGGAAACAATGCATCAAGCTTCACGGATGAATTTACGATAAAAATTTTGAAAAAAATTTTATTTAAAAATTGCTTAAAAACAGATGATCAGTTTAGTCTTTTAACTGAAAAATGCCACCATTTGCTCAAAAATGGATTGTTGTCTTAATTTTTAGGTCTTAATGGTTCAGCAATTCTAAAATTGAGCTTGCTGTCTTTGCTCATGTGACACCAGCACTTTTCTACAAAACAATTGCCCTAGAAATTTGGTATGCGGACTTTGCACAGATTTAGCCATTGTTGATCCAGAAAATCAATGTTTCGTACAAAATTTTCGAGATCGATAAGTTGACTGAATTGAGAAAGGGGGATGTCTCCACACTTGTCTCTTACATAAAAAGTGTAAGTAATTTTATCTTTTTGCGCATCACAAAATTGCGGAATAATTTCGTTAATATCGTAAACGTGTTATTAGCACTTCAATACGAAATTCTGGGATCCCAAGAATTTAAAATTTTTTTGCCTTCTGACATTCAAGGCGACCTAAAACGACTAATAATTTTGAGTAAATAGGAGAGAATTTTATGGAAACCAATAACATAATATTTTAATGAAAATACAAGACTAAGCAGTTATCAAGTCCTTAAACGACATTTTGTATCGCAATTGCGGAAACCTTTTTGACATAGACCCCGACGTTTTCAGATGGGCACGAATTACGTCTGGCGACGTGTTCCGCCATTTAAGTTTTAAAAGTTCCTTTTTCGGCATTCTAAAATCTCGGATTTTCTGTCATACACCTTTTTCATGGTTGTTTATTTTAACACTTTCATCTGCCTAAAAAATACCAGTAGTTACACCGTGAAGAACGAAGACGATATTTTCTCAATGAAACTATTTCTTCGAAATTTAACCAAGAAATACTCGAATTTCAAAATGTACGGAAATGTATGCGCGCCGAATTAAAATTAAAGCCGTGACGAGGTGTTCGGAATTTTTGAGTCTTCTGTGCAGATAACTGTACTAAAGAAGCGCCTCAAATAGTGAAAAAAGAAAACGAAAACATGAACGTTTTACCCAAAACAATTTCCTCTCGGTTCTGAAGTTTTTCAATCGAACTTCCTTTCTATAATACAACACTTTAGGGAGCGACAATTCTTTTTTTTCTTCTCCTTCAAAAGATGGGTTAGTTTTCAAAAGTGTGTGACAGGATGCGTTTCACTCGCGAGCATGAGCTTAAAAAAAAAGAGTAACGACTTTTGAGATTCCGCAGATGAGGGGTCACTGACCAGTCATTCCTCCTTTCCGCCTTGACCTTCAAAGCTCCCACCCTCCTTTTTTTCTTAGTCTCGAGTCCAACCCATTCCTACGGACCATGCCTCCGAAATGAAAGGTAGAAGAAAGAAGACCGACACCTTACACTTACGCCTTTTATCTTTCTCTCTCTCTCTGTTCCTTCCCACTCTCCGCTTCCACATTATCCCGGTCCATTCCTCTTTTGAAGTTTCAATTTCATCTGACAATATTTGCTACTCACCTAAGTACCTGTCCGCTGAATTTCAAGTCGCCAGTCCTTATCCTACGCAATACTCTCATTTATTTATTTAAAAATCGTCGTTACAGTTTAGTCGTATGACTAGGTGGTAACAAGAACTAATTTAACCTAAATACTACACACACGCACGCACACGCGCACGCACTCACGCACGCATACACACACACACATATATAGCCGTGAATGCCTACCATGAGCCCGCGAAAATCCTCACTATAGGTACAAATTGTAATTATTCTTACATGTATTATAGATTTAGTGGGTGTATTATAAATACGTGTGTATATATATATATACACACGTGTGTGTGTATACAATTTGTACCTGTAGTGAGGATTTTCGCGGGCTCATTGTAGGCCTTCACGGCTACGGTAGCGATCATGAGGCTGACGAAGTCCTCACCGTACATCACCCTACCAAGCAATCCCCTATTTCTTCAACACTAAGGCACAACACATTTCTAAATATCCTTCTCGTAACACAAATATATACTTTATATTCATTTATATAGCTACACTTGTTTCCTACAATCTATTATGCACAATTAATTGTGCATAGTCAATTTAATTCTTCGTTTGAAGCACTTCGCATTCGCATAATCGTCGCACTGCTTATGACCATTTTTTAAAGTCTCAGACGAGACTATTACGCGGGAAAACATTTAATAGGGTTGAATTTGCCTTAAATTTGTGTATTACGCTCCCCCCCCCCTTTTTTAAGGGAAGTCGATAATATTTTCGTACCTTACAAGCTTCCAATAGATAGCAGTAGAATGGAGTCGATTATGATATTCATAGCCTAAATATTACACGATTTTAAGGTTGGATATTTATTCATTATGAAAACGAGATAATTTCATATTGAAGCATTCAAAACACTTATAATTAAATTACTTATACGCTCAAAAAATATATATGAAATTTATTAGTTGAAGAAAATAGACTAGAGAATACAGAACTGCCGCGAGAAAATGAAAGGCGCCAAATTGTCGAACATAAAATTCTGGTGCGATAATTATGCGAAGACGATTAGGTATGTAAATGCGGCATTTACGTAAAATAAAGTAACGCCTCATTATAATAAAAATAGAATTAGTCTACATATATTTTCAAAATATATATTATATTATACAAGACTTCGTCATCATTCTGTGTAAACTTATGACGTCATAGTGACGTAACCCACTACTCTTATATAAAAGGTCAGGTTTGTAGCGCTTCAGGAATGCAGAAATGGGACTATTTATGCACTTCCAGATATATCGGCTTTATCCCTTCTCTGTGGGGGCAAGCAAAGAAATATACCTGGCAAGAGGGGACTAAGGTCAGTTTTTGAAGCACAATAGATACTCGCGGCGAGGGATTCGAACCTTTGCTCAGATCGAAGGCAACCCTTTCAGCAGGAGGTATGATTTCAGGTCAAAGAAGACTGCCTCAATTTTATTTCAGAATAATCGATCAAGATATGTATTTTTTGATGAATTATTCGTATTCCCTGTGAAAAACTACACCAAAATAGATTTTTATTTGCGTTACTGAGGTATTTTTTTTTAAAGAAAACCGAGCTTGGAATTTGGCACAGTTATATGTTCAACTTATTATTTGATTATTTAATTGTCGTAAAATCCTTTTCCTTTTTGGCTTTATTAGTGAAATGTAGAATAAAAAATAAAAAGAAAGGGAATACGTGATATTATATCGCGAAAGAATTAACTTGATTTTTAAAAATTTTTAGATGAATATCACTAATACAGGGACTCCTAGTATTATTAGAATACTAGTATAAGTGCCTGTCAAAAATGACGGGGATGATCGATTATTCTGAAATAAAATTGAGGCAGTCTTCTTTGAACTGAAATCATACCTCCTGCTGAGAGGATTGCCTTAGATCCGAGCGAAGGTTCAAAACCCTCGCCGCGCGTATCTATTGTGCTTAAAAAGCTGAACTTAGTCCCCTCTTCCCAGGTATAGTTCTGGTTTTCAAAGCGTGACAGAGGGAGTGACAAAAGGACAAAGGGACAGAATAAGGCTTTTATATATTACCGATACATTAAAACGTTTTTATTATATCATAACCATATCCTGAAAATTTCATCAAATTCGGTTCAGTCGTTTGCGAGATATTAAGCTTCAAATGCATTACATGACAATTGGACATAGGGAAGAAGGGACTCCCAGCATATAAAAAAACACGAATAGAAATAACATTTTAATAAACAATATTTCCCTTGGGAGGGAATAATTACGTCATTACCCTTCCTTTATATATGTCACTGCATACCTCCTAATAATTCATCCGTGCTTTTAGCACGTCCCCCTCGTATTGACGGAATTTCGCCGCTGGGGGTCGAAATCAAACAAAAAGAGATTCACTTGACCGTAGACTGAAATTACACAAAGTGAATGACGTGTGGTCTCACGCTGGGCGAGCGGGGCTCGTCCGGCCAAGGTTTCGGGAAAATTATAGCCCGGAGTGGCAAGGTCTTCGCGCCGTGAGAAGCATCTCTGCAAGCGAGATGGATAGCATGGATTTTTACGGTCAGATAGAACCAGGAAGCAGTCCACAAAGCTATGAGTAGTCCGTGAGATGTAGGGCACCTTAAATTGCATAGATTCCTGAGCCAGCGGCGCGTTTTAACGTCTGGGGGCCAAGGTTGTTAGTCATATTCTGGGCTCCTTAGATCCTAGTTACTGGGACTTGCATTCAACGTCCTCCTGTAAATCCATTCTTGTCTTGACGTAAATACATTGAATTGACGCACAACTTCCCCAAAAAATGTTACTGATATACGTGTTATCGTGATGCCTTTTCTCGAGTGTCGCCGGTGGTTCTTTCGAAGATATGCTCTTCGTGGTTTATCTTACCCATAATTCGACTGTCTTAAGGCGAATTAAAATTTCAATATTCTTGTCGTATGCGGTCTATGCTATCCCGCATACGACAATAATACCTAAAGTGGTATTCACGGGAACAAATATAATTTAAATTGCGTTTTAAATTTTCAAAACAACATTAACAGAAACTGATTGGCCGGTCTCGACATTTACAAACCCAATCACCGGACAACGGGGAGGGATAGTTTGGTTTCAGGCGAGGCGAAGGGCGCGGTAGCGCCCGGAGACGACAACTGATATAAAAACAAAGCGAGCCGAAGGCTCGCCAATATTCTCTCCATTTGCGACGAAGAAATTATATATCGTTTGTCTGTTGCGCCGCAAATTGAGAGGATATAACATTGAAAGGATATAGTGACGAGCCTTCGGCTCGCTTTGTTTTAATGGGTAGTCGTCTCCGGGCGCTACCTCGCCCGGAACCAAACTATCCCTGCCCGTTGTCCGGTGATTGGGTTTGTAAATGTCGAGACCGGCCAATCAATTTCTGTTAACGTTGTTTTGAAAAATTAAAACACAATTTAAATGATATTTGTTCCGTATTTATAAAAATTATTTTTCGAAAGAGGTCCGGGTTAGCATATACCGCATACGACAAGAATACCAAAATTTCTTTCTCAACATCATTAGCACGAGTTGAAAAGTTTCATTTATTACAATTCCGATGTGTTTTATGTTATTAATAATGGTAATTAAAGATTATAAATTTCTTAACCCTTACATAACTTGAATATGATAAACACCAAGCACGTTATTTATCAAGAACTAAAAGAAAGATATATTGCAATAATTATTATCATCAACTGCGTCGCCTATTACTACTTACCTTACTTTACCTTTAAAACCATTGTTCTGATTCTCTTAACACTATATCTGTATCTATGGATGGCTACGGTAATTAATAAGCTAAATATTTTGCAATTAATTTCATTACTCCCTGAGCTCAGAGTGAAAATATCACATTTAAATAAACGGGTGTTGTCGCTTATTAATAAAATTCTTAATGAAAAAGAAGTATAAATGAAAGTTTGACAATTTTAATGTTTAGGTATTCATCTGAATCTATAATTAAAAAACTAAACGTTTCTATGCATTTTCTCCAGTACTTAGGCAAGTGGTACGAGGCTGAGAGGTATTTCGCTCTCTTTGAATTGGGCGGAAAATGCGTCGTGGCCAACTACAGCGATGAAGGGGAAGGAATCTACGGAATTGTCAACCGACAAATTAGCTCATTGTAAGTACCGGCGCTAATGGATTAAAATACCTATTTGCTCGAGCGGTATCGCATTGAGCTGAAACAAAATTCATTCATCGCGTTTTAAGAATATCGCTGCACTTAATTCATTCTGATTCACGAACACCCATTATCATGGTATAGGAACGAGTTCTGAGATCTTGTTTCACTCGACTATTCTCTCCATTGACTTAAGTCACATGATATAATGTGTATTAAATATTTTTTGTGTCCAAAAGGAACAAAAATGAATTTATTATGAGATCGCTCATATTTTAAAACTCTTTTCTTAAAATAAAAAGTAATTATTGTAAATAATAAGTTCGACTGTATGGATTTATAATGGAATTTGCAGCTGAATACGTTTAGGTGAAATTTGTAATTTATAAATGGACCTGCACGCAAGAACGCAGAAATCGATTGCAAAGTACAGTACATCGTTGTAAAAATTCTATACCGTTTCCCCGAAATGACCGTATTAAACAAGAATCAAGCAAAAACATTTATATATTCTTCTTCTCCACCCGTTAACTAAATAAACTTAAGTATAACAAGGATAAACTATTATGATGATTCTCCGTTGCACACGTAGAGACCTCAATTTATAAGTACTTATGGCAAAAACAATGAAAATAATAACAAGGCATGAAATCAATCAACCCGCAAATAGTGAATCAGCGTTTCCTCGGAAAAATTTCTAATCGTTTATCAGTCTTTTATTTGCCTCGTGATTTGTCTATCTCATTCCTCCTATAGTCGAATTATTTACCTCGGGGCGGAGAAAGTGGGTCCGGAATGTCTACCTGGCCATACACAACAGAAGGTTTGAAGCCATTAGTCAAGAGTGCAATGTACTTCCGTTGGTATTGAATTTCTACTTGTAACTATCATAATTCGCAGCATCATATGATTATAGACGATTAAAAACATATTATGAGCATACATAACTGGATAACGCTCTTTCATCTACAACGCATTGCTAAAGAAGTATATCAATCAACATTACTGATCCACGTTTATAAGGAAGTAGAGTAAATGTGTTCCTGACACTAAGCCTAAAATATATGACAAAATTAACAATAAACGAATATCCAACTCAACAACTATTATCACGTTCAAGTAAGGTGATAAAAATAAATTGAGTAATATATATGTTGGTAAAGGCAAAAACTTACTTTTTACTTACGTTATGGGGTGGCGTAACTAGAATCTGTCGCTAAAGCCGTTGCTATGGCCGCATCTCAGTAAATTCATCCCCACTGGGGCTCTGGACACCATCAAACCGAATTTTATGCAGAGCCGGCTCAAGAGATTTTGGCGCCCCAAGCAGATTTCAATCATGGCGCCACATCGATTGAAATTGATTCTTGATTGCGAAATGCACTTGGGTGGATGTAGGGAAAAAAGAAACGACGAAACGAATGGAATCAAAACCTTATCTTGGAAGTGATCTTGGAAAGGCGTTCCGAAAAAAATGATTAAAAGAATTGGGTTGGAATGAAAAGCGGGCTATAACGTGAGTAAATGAGACTCCAACTTTATGATTGATTACGAACTTCAAGAGCAAGATGAACATCGTCTATTATCTATTACTTGGAATCATTACAACAAGTCAAGGACAACTTTCGTTAACACAAAAAGATCGAATAAAAATATATACTAACTTCCTGGTTTAGAAAATCTCCATTGATCGCAGACTAGGTATAGCTCCAACTCTCAGGGTAAAAAACCTGCTTTTACCAATGAATAATATTTACACTAAATATTGGCGTCACTTCTTGAGCAAAGACAAAAACATATCAATTATTCCCATGGAAAACTAACCTGCTATAACTTGATAACAGATTCTTCAAACACTAAAAGACGCACACCACTAGAGTGACGTTTCCACAACGATAGATATATTGGAACTAATGCTGACAAACTGCTCTTTTTCGATGTCACCGATGTGAAATGCGAGGGAGGAGGAAATTTTGAAGGAGAAGGGACAGAAAACGGTGGTGTGAGAATATGTACCCCGTCCTCGGTGGGACCTAACACACGCCCGGCATGTAACACATCAAAAAAAAACGTTGGAAAAACCACATCCAGCTATCTGTATTCGGTAATATTCTCGGAAGCCGCTTTCGGAAATACCACTTTACCATTCGGAGTAGAGGCCGGTTATTGCCCATGAACATTCATTTGAAGTCACATTTTCACATATTTCGCCAGCTGCAAACACTAAACATATCGATGGAAGAAAGAAATTAAAGTATTTTCCAAAAAGTTTTTGCCAGGAAAATTTGGCGCCCCAAGCGGTCGCTTGGTCTGCTTGTATTGTTGAGCCGGCCCTGATTTCATGCGTATATAATAGTTATAAAATTGATTCTAGGAAACAATATCTTAAACTATTTATTTCATTATTGTAAATGTCTTTCTGGAATACTTTACAATGTTCAGCCAACCTATACATTATAGATAAATGTAATTTAACCAAATGTATTGTAATTTCATTGATATATCAATAGATTTTTGTTTTCTATATATAGGACCGGAATCAAATCGTCAATTGAAGGCGAAGCCAGAGTTGTCGGACGTTCAGATGAATCCAAGCTGAGTGTACGATTCCCGTCTCTACCAGGTCAGTTTCTATCAATGTACTATTAACGGTTATAGCATATCAAAATAAAGTCAATATTTGGATTTTAGTAATATTCATTTTAGGTAATAGTTCAATATTTCATACATTTTTAGAATCTGTTCCAATATGTGCCATAAAAATGGTACGAAATTATGGGAGAATTTTTATGATTATTTTAACATAAAAAAACCTGCCCGAGAGAAAGTATCAAGGTGCATGTACAGAGCGTAATATATGAAATATCTCTACCATACAATTATGATAGTGATGGCGTTCAGCTTGACTTCCATTTAATGGATAGCGTGCAAACGTCATGGACAATCTCAAAGCCAATATTAAGCAAGATAGAGAGATTAAGCTGAGAGAGATAGAGAGAGAACGTGAAATTTACCAAGACAGCCACCGTAAAGCGTGACTTGGAAACATGTTAAACATCTTAAGTTGTCCACTATGTTTGCGTAAACGATTGCTTCATCGTTCACTCGACATATCAGCATATACTGCTATATTTGTAATTCAATCATCACTACAGATACATTGGAACATATTTTTACATATGACAGTGCCAATACAATTAACAATGAAGATAAAAAAGTATCTAAAAAATTGCACTATATATCATAGCAGCGGTTCCCAATCTTTATGTATCCGCGACGCCCTATTACGACAGCCGAACTTGTCGCGACCCCATTACATATTTCCATCTATCCGCCAATAAATATAAAATCTAACATTAATTTCAAAATACTATAAACTATAATACTATAACATTGGTTACGCTGTAATCCTGAATAATTCGTACAGCACACTTTGTAAGAATATGATAATGTCAGTAAAATACAAAATACCCTTAAGAAACTAAGAAAATAAAGTATTTATACGTCCCATATACATACCTCCGATTACGCGACCGATTACCTCCCCCCAGGAGGTCGCGGCCAACAGATTGGAAACTGCTGCTTTATAGTATAAACAGAAAGAAAAACTCCAGATTTAAAAAAATACATAAGCGATATGCCTTAAGTAGATAATACAAGAAGACAAATTTTAATGATGAGAAACAATAATCAGATAGTTCTATAAAATGAATCTTTGGTGTGAGGGTCAATGGGAAATAGACCACCTAATACACCAAATACTTAGTTTGTTGTTATTTGTGTATGTTAATTTGAAACCTATGTTTTTGAAAAATTTGTTTAGTCCACATGTGCAGGGAGAAATATTGTTATGTATTTTGTGTTAGCGTTCGATTCGGTTTTTAGTAGTGTTGTGGGTTCTTCTATACTTATTTTGTATCGTATTTTTCGTATTATATTATAAATTATTTTGGTGCTATAATTATTGATTAGGGCAAAGTAATGGTGTCACTAGGGGATGCTCTTAGTAGCCTATAAATCACGTGGTCGAAAGCTGATAGTTTGTGCTGTAAATTAAAATCAATTTCGCAAAATAAAAATACACTTAAATAGATGATCTATGTACAAAAAATAACTGACTTAAATGCAAATTATCAACCATTAATTAAATGAATAAATGTAATTAGTAGATGAAATGAGCATGTAGCTTGTTAAAACGGCTCTTATATTTATCTAGATCAGGGATGGCAAATGATTTTTGTGTCGCATGCCAAGAAAGTAATGTGAATCATCTGAATCTTTTTTCGCGTGCCATTAATTTACTCCTTCTTCTAAGAAACTTTATATTTTATACATAAAATACAAGCTTACGCGTGCCAAAATATCGCAAGCGTGCCACCTCTGGCACGCGTGCCACGTATTTACCATCGCTGATCTAGATCGTCAATTAGTTGCAAGCCTTAATGCGACCTACATAAAAATGTAAATGACGGTATTAAAATATGGTTTCAAAAATCTTGCGTAGTAACATGGTAAATTTTAATGCACATATGTGTATGTACATGCATGTAATGACAAAAACTTTCAAATTCAGGTTGAATTTAAAATTCACTCAAACTTCTTTTGCTAAAAGTGAGAGCATTAAATTCACAAGTTTGAAAAATATTTAACCTGTGAATATTTAATGATTGAAGTTCAACCAAGCAATCAATGATAGTCGTTCGTGACGCATAAGATCGGGAAATCTCTCGGCAGTAATACACACACACATTTGTTCTTCGTGTGTGAACAGAGGAACGTCGATGAACATTGCAGACGGTTGAATTAAAATACTCGCGTTTATTTTCATGTCGACAAATTAATGAAGTTCCATTCGACGCTCCCTATTGGATACTGGAAAGCGACTACGACAACTATGCCGTGGTGTGGTCCTGCAGTAACTTCGGAATATTCAGCACAAGTGAGTAACCCATTTGCACTGTTGAAAAGGTCGTTCACCGGGGATTGGAAGGACAAGAAATAAATTATACATTAATCTATTATGTGGGTATAATTTTGTAGAGGCAATCAATCGCTTGCTTTTTTTGCCTATGCCAGGAGGCTGTTATTTTCCCACTACTATATCCTCTGAATTCTGTTATCCGTCCGCCTAATTATCCTCCGGGCTGTGGCCGCAGACTCAACTACTGATCCTTTTATCTCCCACAAATTTTGCTATGCACTCAAAAGGATATGGTAATTTTCCATGAAAACAGTAATATTTTTTACTTGCTCACGATTTTTTCATTCCCAAAAAGCTTTTGTTGAAATACAACGGCTCGGTCATTTATTTTTCCTCTTGTATCACAATTACATACAATTACTTTCACTGGATGTGAATATTAAACTGTATATCGTACTTCTCTATATATTTAGATGTGAATTTTATTAGAGAAACATATTTATAAGTTGAAAAACATATTCGGTGGTTGTTTCGTTTAAGAATGTACATTTTCAAAAACGAAAATTTAAAGATAAGTTTTATAGTTTCCATTTGTAAATTTATAACATATTAAAAAGTTTCAAAGCTACGAAGAGGATTTAATTACAAAATCCAACACATACATATGTACATTATCCAATTTTGTATGTTTTCAAGTTGCCTGCATTGAGAGAAAAACTCACATCATTTACAAGGCTGGCATTGACTTGGCGGATTTACGTAAGGAATTAAGAAAAGAAAGCAAAATGTTTCCATCGGTATAATTTTTTGCAAACAAGAAGCACTCAAACATAGATCGCTATTGTAAACTATTCTTACGAGGAATTAAACAAAGTTATTTTGGTGGAAGTATAAATATATACTTTTTAATGACCGCGAATCGATAATAGATGACGATATTTTTTGGCGCAAAACACTCGCTAATAGACCCAACTTTCTTTATTTTCAGGAAACGCTTGGATCTTGACGAGAGACAGGCATCCGAGCCTGGAAGTCATGCAGAAAGCGTATTCCGTGATCGACAAACACGGAGTCAGCCGCGCTTTCTTCATTCGGACGGACCAACGCCACTGTCCCACGACGCATTAAAAACAACGGAATGGAATATTCCAAGCGGTGGCACACGCCTTTCCATATAATATACGCATATATCGCTCCTTTTACGCGGGATAATTTCCGCGAATAATCATAAAACGTACCTCATCGTCATATGGATACATTACTGTAAAACATGCAAAGTTAAAGTTTGTAACGTGATTGATGACATATCCGTTCCTTCGTGCGATGAGCGCGCGAGAAAATACTCCGATTTAAATTTTCGTACCCATGATTTGACGCACTCTTAAGGGATTGCAGCGATTGCTTGTGAGTTAAAAAAAATAAAGGCGTTTATTTTTTTGATATTTATGGGTAAATGCGCCATAAAAAACGAAGGAACAATGGATCCTCGATGGGACGAAATCACATGACTCATTTTCTGTAAAGAGAGCCCAAAGCCTCTGTACAAATCCCCTCCTAGCGCTTAAGATTATTTATTTATTTTCATGTACATTAAAACATATATAACTTGAGAAATAAAATATTTATTGCAATTTTTATAACGTTTCTTATAATTTATCATACTATCAGAATACAAAAGAGGTCAAACCGAGTTGAAATCGATGGCGTATTTCTTTCGTTCGTTCTTTCTTCTCGAGACCTGTTCTCATATCTAAGAAGTCGAGAAGACTCGTGCATCGACTCCGACAAGAGAAAAGAACTTTTTCTTCGGTGGTTATTGGACCACCGCGGTGCACCGGACCAAATATGGCAGAGCGCAGCATTTACGGCTTGGAAAAAACAAAAGCTGGTCGGACAACTGCGTCATTCATTCTTATTTACGCACGTATGGAGTGAGGTGGGTGACCTCCGTCTCGCCGTCGCTCCCCCTTTCCCCCAGGGCTGACTTCAGACATTTGGCCGCCCTGAGGCGGAAAAATATTGCCCCCCCCCCTCTCCCCGCAAGCTTTGTGGGTCACCAATTCATCATTATCTAGGAATTTGACGTGTACGGTTTATATAAGGATTTTTTAAATTTATACTCAGAAAATATATTACAGGATATCTTCATTCACGTGATAAATACAAGTATTTTATGGAAAAATATAAACCTAAGTAATATATATTAAGAATATAACATCAAAATACTGTCAAAAATATAATCATAATAAAAATAATGATAAATGCAATCTACTAACAATTTTCATTTTACAATTATCAGGAATTTAAATTTAAAATACTGATCTATAAAAACTAGTCTTCCAATGCGCATATAAAGGTACTTTATTGAAAATGAATTTTTCGGCCTTTTATTGTTGCAAATTCATCAATTATGGTACCTGGAAAATTCACCGTCAGCAATACACCGCCACGAGAAATTCACCGCTGGAAAATTCATCGCCAAGGAAAATGCATTGCCTTGTATGGATTATTTTGTTAACATATTGACCCATTAATTATGTCTTCATATTTCAAGGATTCCATAATATCACTCTCTATGAACATTATTGATAGAACAGTTAAACAATCACGTCATTGTTGTACGTAAGTGATTTTTTATGATTTTTAACTTGGAAAATGATCTTTCTGCAGATGCTACAGGATAAGTTAACAAAATCTGTAAGGCTGTCCGAAGAAGAAGAGCAAGTGCCACAAGCCGAGGTTTGATAATGAGAGTGAAATAAACTGAAATGCGGGTGTGGGAATATGGTTGAAAAACATCATCGTCATTTTTTTAAATTTACAACCAATGTATTTTTAAATTATTCAGTAGATTCCTAATTCTATTGCAGTAGGAAACTGGAAAGATGAAGAAAAAAACAAGAATTTTGAGGGCATGAAAAAACTCATTCTAAACTCGTAGTCACTTTTGAGTTTTTTCAGTTTTTTTTGCGGTACTATACATTTGTATTCGTTTTTCTATAAATGAAACTTTCTCACATTTTCGAATGTCTAATGAAACCATAAATTGAAACCGATAAATTAAAACTTTCTATTTTTTTCAATTTTGGAAAATCGGGTCATATTAGACCCCACGACAGTAGTTTACGTGATCGGAAAATAACGATGGTAGTAGAAGGTTAAGTCCTTCGACTTTAGGAGAGGAGGAGGATAAGAGGAATGTCTGGTATTTCGTCTCATCTATCCATCTCGATTCTATGACAAAAACGACGTCGGTGAGCGGCGTCGTAAATAAGCGTGCCACCGGTGGCCCGTTCGGCAGATAGCCCCACATTTTTGCTGGCACACCGGCGTGCCATTCGGCAGATAAAAGGTTAAAAGCGGTCTTATGCAGCCCTCTCCTTCGGCCGCCCCTCTTGGGGCGGCTCTGCCTAGGTGGAATCCTAAACGAGTTGAATTTCCCGGTAGTAACTTGGCGCCGCCGCCCCCTTGACTGTGCGCCCTGAGGCGGCTGCCTCTCTTGTTTACCGTCTGAAGTCGGCCCTGCTTTCACCCAATCCTTACGTTTTTTTCCTCTTGTGGTTCCCGCGTTCTCCCGTAACTGCGACCCGAAGGCAATGAAATCATGGCTGCTGCGGTTGTATTACATCAGAGCTTGAGAGAGTTATCCGGACCTTCTCCATATTTTCTTTCTTTTTTTGGAACGATTTCGTAAAGTTCAATGCTTCAAGGTTAATCGTTGACCGTCAAAAGTCTTCCAGGAGTTTCTTCTTTGAAAATTAATGGCCCTTGAGAGTGATTTCGTTTATTTTAAAATCCTTAAAAACAATGGGCAGTCATTTTACGAAAATTATTCATATAAATATATATATAAATTCGACGGAAGAGGAAAGGAAGTTAGGATATTTAGGGCAACTAGGTGTTGAAGGAAACCCAGTGAACACTTACCGGAAGTAGAGCCGCTGGGGTGTTGGAGAGACACATTTGTAGAGGTTAGAGCTTTCGGGATGATCCCTTCGTCAGCACAAGAGAGACACCCCAGCGGTTCTCCTTCCGGTAAGTGCTCACTGGGTTTCCTTCAACACCTAGTTGTCCTAAATATCCTCATTTACCTTTCCTCTTCCGTAGTATTTATATATGTATATACACAGGGTGAGGCGGCGAGGCAACCGCCTCAGGCGCCTCTCGAAAGGGGGCGCCATAATTTGACAAAAATGAAAACCTATCAAAATAAATTCATAAGGTCAAAGAAGACAGGATGCGCCATATTATATCTCGCCTCAGGCGGCAAAATGTCTGGGCACGGCCCTATATATATATATATATATATATGTATGTATGTATGTATGTGTGTGTGTGTGTGTGTTTATTTAAAAACATTTTTGTAGCATATATAAATAAAAACTCTATTTACATTTTTAAAATAAAAAGGATTAAACGAATTTCGTGTTTTGGTTTTAATTATTATATTATTAGTACAATTTTAATAAGGATTACAATCGAAGGTCTCCGAAATGACAGCACTTGCGGATTTTGGAAAGGTATAAATTAAAATTGTTTTTCGTTGTGAAATTCAATGAAATCTTCGAAAATGTGCTTCATGCATCATTTGAACTGTATTGATCGATTGCGTAACAGAAATTATTCTCCTCTTCTTTGTATTTTGTAGTAAAATGCTCTTTGAGTCATAAATTTCCTCTATTGTAACTGATAAATCTTTCAAGTGTTTTGCGTCATCCACGAAACAACACGCTGCAGGGCTTGAAAAAGAATTATGACATCGGAATGCTGATAAGTAATTACAAATTTCAGAATAGATTTATTTGCGTATTCTTTTTTAACTTCGCATGAAACAGATATTTCTACCCTTCGAGTTATACGTAGACGCGATATCAGAGTCCATGAAATTTCGATCTTTGAAGGGGATTAATCTTACTAAGGTCGCTTTTGCCCTGTCTCGCTCGTATGTTAAACCAAAGGACTAACGAAGTCATCATATCGCCTTTTCATCGCAAGCGAAAAAAATGACAGACTTCATCCAGGTGGTTAGTTTTCGAAGAATAATCGATACTCAATCACAGCTGCCTTTTCTTCCGCCCTTTAATAATTTTTACCTTCTAAAAAAAGTTAAAAGTGGTTATAAATTTGTCTCGTTCGACTGACATGAGTCGTAAAGTTTGTAATCATCCTGTCGTCAAGAACATCCGGCTTTGAATTATTTTATTCTTTTCCGATCCCAACCCTTGACACCAACCAGTATTAGTAACTTAACCATAGGTGACGTCATATCGTGAAAAGACGATTCAATTTGAACGTAATTAATATGAATAATGACGCATAAAACGTGAGTTATCGAAGGAGAATTTATGTTTATGCCAAAAAAAGCTATGCGTGCTCAATTTTTCATTGTTGTAGGTCATAAGGGACTAAGTATGGATAAAAAAAACCAAAGTTAATTATTCTAGTGAAGATGTCGGCTCAGGGAACAGCAAGAGGGGTTTTTGCCTTTTCCAAATTCAAATTCTTTATATATATGTAAAGTTCCTTATGATCGTCCGCATAATAATTTGTTTCATTTTTCTTAGTCGAAATCGCCGATATCAATTCTCACGTTGATTTATCATAGATAATAAGTCTTAAATCTGAATATCAGGGATATAACTTTATATAACCCTTTACTGCAAAAGTATTTTTTCCGTAACTCACAGTGTTTTTTTTACTTAATAATGAAAAAATGAAACAAAATAAATTGTCATTTTTACGTTGCAATTAACGTCGATTTATATAAGATGCTGTTAACATTTCCATACCAAGCGATAAATCATTTATGTTTCGGCAATTCTCTTAAAGAATATTAAAGGTACGTTTGTTTTTTTTTTTTTGAAGTCAAAAGCTCCGGAAGATACAAAATCGTCGATTCATCTTCCATAACGGGACATCTCATTCATGCTTAGGAAATCACAGGGTGTTAAAGCGAAGCAAACACATCACTTATTCCAATGAACTCCAAAGGAAACGGCGCCATCTAGATTTATGAATTGCAAATTTGGCCAACAAGTCTTCGATGACACCTACAGGTAACCCACTGAATATTTATCTACTCCGAACGTCGGCGATTCTTCTGAAACGTTCGAATAGAGGCAGGAAAGGGAAGGATTGAAAGCGGCAAAGCAAAGAAAAGGAGAGGTTTTTAGGGAGGGAGTGCTAACAGCGTTCGGAGTGGGGATGAAAAGCATTCTTCCTCGACCTTTTCCGGGTTCTCCCTCCCTCTCTCGAAGAGTCGAAGGCGTTGAAGCACGACCTCATTGGATACCACGAAGGACAACTCGAATTAGTTCGATTGAATAGGAAATATACAGCTTATAAAAGTATAAAAGTAAGTAAGGCACTTACCGGAGGAGAGCCGCTGGAAAGTCGGAGAGACACATTTGCTGTGTCTCTCTTGTGATGACGAAGGGATCATCCCGAAAGTTTCAACAACGTCTACAAATGTGTCTCTCCGACACTCCAAGTGGTTCTCCTTCCGGTAAGTGCTCACTGGGTTTCCTTCAACATCTAGTTGCCCTAAATATCCTTATTTACCTTTCTTCTTCCGCAAGTATATATATATATATATAGAGCATTTCGTCTCACATCAATATACTCAGTAAGAGCCGAGAAATAATTCGTAAACGCAAAATTTTGAACCTCTTCACCGTGCTTTTCTCTTTGGACAATATTGGGGTAAAAACAACCCCTAAAATTCTAATTTTTAAGAATTTTATATTTTTTTCGGCGTTTGTTACAAATACTACGCATTTCTCCCAAATTTTATTGATGTAGCACCTCTAGAAGTGCATATATATATATATATATATATTTAATTCTTTAAAATTTATGAATTTTTAACAGCCACAGAAATAAACATCATTATAATTTACAATGTTAATTGCCACTAGAAAACCAAGATTTAACTTTCAGAAAAAATTAGATCTCTAGATCGACCGAAAATACATAAACATATACCTATTTGTTTAACATTTATGAATTTATGACAGTCAAATAAATAAATACGGTATATTAACATTTTTATAATCCCTATTTGGTGATTTAGCAAATTATACCGTTACAAATAATTTCAGCACTGTAGCACACTTAGAAATACCTAAACAATTAAATATTTGTTTAAATTTTGAAATTTTTTTAACAGCCAAAAAGTAAACATTTTTGTATTTTTCGATTTTTCTCGTCCGTTGCGCCACTCCATCTACCTTGATGTTTCTAGCTCATGTGGAAGTGCCTCATAATTTGTATCCTCCTCACTCTCCTACATCCTATGTCAGAAGCGTCAATATATGTATTATACAATATATTAGCTGTGCCCGCTCAATGTTAGCGCGGGTATTTTACAATTAATTTATTAATAATAATGTGAATCAATTAATGGCGCAAGTGATATACCCGTAGAAAACTATTCTATTAAAGACGTCTTTTACTATATTCTTGCATTATTGAAACATCTCCCTCCTCCATCTCTCTCTCTCTTCCCCTCTCTCCCGCTCCCTCCCTCCCCGTCTCTGCACTTCCCTTTTCCCCTCTCTCCCTTCCACCTCTATCTTTTCTCCTCTATCCTTTTCCGCTCTCTTTTCCTCCCCCCCTCTCTCCTTCCCGCTCCCTCCTTTTCCTCTTCAACTCTCTCATTTAAACGGCTTACAGAAGACGTTAATTTTGCGCTCGTAAGCTATACACGGTTTTACAACAATAGGACTCCGAGCATGACAATGTCCGTCGTCGTCGTTGAAATGGCAAATTTGGTGCAAATTATGTGAATTAAACTTAAAATGCGGGCGATTTCTAAATGTATACTAAAAAATCTATAAGGATAATAAACCTTGATCATTTTTCTTTAAAACGTTACAGGTCCGAAGTTAGTATGCCATTATTTCGAATTTATATGAGCAAATGAATGAAAGCCTGCACGCTGAAAAGTCGAGTTTTACGTGTTATTTTATGGAAAACGTAAATGATTCCTAAGATTCGAGCCATGGACTTTATATGAAAATGAAGATAGTTTTCCAGGGACCTCCTAGCTAGTAGAAAAAATACGCCGTTTACTGCATATCTCTACGACGAACGGTTCTCGATATACGAATGGGGACAGACGGACACTTGTAAAATTAGATAACGGATTTTTTCTCGAAATCGCTTCCCCAGCGAGCATACAGTAAATTTTTATGGGAGCAGACATGCAATTTGAACCTACTCTGTAAGCGACTGAAATGAGGAGAACGATAATTTTGGTCCGTAATCGCGATGAATTGTTTTCACAGCCGGCGATTAAGTTTCCAGTTACCGGTTTATGACTTTGGGCTATGATATTACTCAAGCGATAAAAATAAGACCAGAAATCACCTGCTGAAAATTCACCTCCCAAACATTTCAATCATCATGTAATCGGGTAAATATGATAGGTAGGAAAAAAGTGGAAGTAATTTATGGACGGGATTCCAATTTGATACAACTGGCGTGTAAGTACCTTTAAAAAAATAACAAGAAGGAAAAATAAATGTTGCAGGACGAGGCTATTCAAAACCGGATGACTTCAACGACCCAGCGCTTTCTTTCGTCTAACAATAAGAAAAAAAAAAGAGAATATTTCTTCGCATCAAGATAAGCGCTACGAATGCATTTTTGACCATTAATACATCCGGTCGCCGATGCAGAGGTAGTAAAGGGGTTTTTTTTAATTTCAATTTTAAAAAATTTAACCATTAAGAACGTCCATAGAGACAAGAAAAAAATAAAAAGTGAAAGATGGAAATATACATGGGTATAAAATGTTCTACCACTGATCAAACAGAATTGCACCTGAATCAGCTCTGAAGAGGCTTTAAGCTTACAACAGTGTTTTTCCTTGATCAGACAATGTATAAACAAAATTTAATGTAAAAAATGCTATGTAAAAAGACATGTAAAGCTTATTGAGGAAAAATTAAGACATTTAAAACGAAAAGATAGGCAAGTGTGTATAGATTGTTAGTCCTTCGCTCGTCAATGTAAACGGTCATAGTTTATGGAGCTGTCCGCGTACTTGGGAACATACCTCTAGCCTGTTAAGAAAACAATGACGCACGCATGATTCAAGTGGTAGCAAAATGTAATAGTCCGTTAAAAATAACTAACTTTTTATCACTGTTTTAAATCAATTAAGAAATGTAACTATTGATCGGAGAATTAAACAGAGAAAAAGAAATATCTGGTTCATAAGAGAAGGGGTTTTACCACTAAAATCCCACTCAAGGTAACCCATTGAATCTGATATTGGCGAAGACGTTTTCAAATAAAAATAAGGGATATTCAATTTTTTTATAAACTATGTGTAGGTTTAAGATATTTAATTCGATCAGAAATGGAATGATGTCTACATTTTTAAACTAGCTTGCCAATATGAACTTTAAAATGTCAGCTGGAATAGTAATAAGGGGTTGCAAAATATATAAAAGAATTTTTCCGCAAAAGAAATCATTGTCGAAACAGCTTTTTATTCTTAAGAACGAGTAATACAAAAAATAAATATCTCAGATCTCATTAAAAATGGAATCCCTTGGAAGCAATTTTCGTTTATGCCTAAATAACCAATAATCATCGCCTATATTGATTATATACGCATTATTTAGAAGACGATATCCTCTGGATATAATTTCCGTAAAACTACCTGTAGTAAGATAAAGATTTTTGAAGATGCATATTAGCGTTGAATGAACAGACCTACAAAATGATTTTATAGATATTAAAATGACTACGGTAAAAGTTTGATGTTGCTTGGGAACCAAACGACAAATGGATAAAGAGTCTATTTGGACAAGAAACAACGTTTAAAAAATTAGCGCTCAAATGAAATAAGGAATTATTAGAACGAATTTTACCAGTAAATATGATTTTTTTGCTCCTTTTGCTCCAAATGAAAGAGCTTTCCTCCATCGACAGCAAAATACGTTCAGCAAATTCATATTACTTTTCAAGATAGATATTTTACAAGTTATAACAGTTTTTTTCGCAGAAAAAAATAAGGTGAATCATATATTTCTAGTTTATTTACATGGAAATATTTCTACAGACCACGTTATATAATTTGCCTATTAGCCGATACGATTACTATTTTTTATCTTTCGCGACGGGCGTTTTTTTCCGAATAATTAAACCCGAGCGGCGAACCGAAAAGAACAGACAAACAAAGACACGTTTTAGCACGTTTGCATCCATTAAGAAAGAGATATTTTACAATTGTCCGAAAAACAAATGTCCCTTTCTTTTCCCCGAAGAGCATCGGCCCCTTAACAGTCTGTCGAAAAAAATTAGCATTTAAGTGATCGTTTATGATCTACGGTTTCAAAGAGGGAGAACGAAGGTTAGCCCGTAAAATAAAAATTCAATTCATTTTTTACCCGCAGTCCGACGGAGAGTTCATTCACTCTTACGGACACGAGGACAGGCGGTTAGATGAGAAAAAAAAACCAAGCCCCGAAATCGCCCTTGACCCTTCCCCGTAGAATAAGGCTGCGAATGCCACCCGTCAGATTTTTCTGCCCAATTTTCTACTATAACTCCCGAGCCTCGGGGACATTCATTTCTGGAAGTTTTAATTTCCTTCCACGTGTCGTCCCCCCTTCCTCCTTCGATCTCCTAATTATTTTCGAAGTTCATCTACGTCGAATGAGAAAAAAATATGGGGCACTTCTTTCTCCGACCGACTGTTTCTTTTTATTGCAGTTTTTCCTCCCATATTAATGACATACTCTTGATAACTCGCTCGTACGCCCTCCTAGAATCGGTCCCATTCCAACAGGCTCTCCCTCCCTCTCTCTCTCTCTACCCCTCCCTCCCTTCCGCCTTTTTTTCTTCACGTCTTTCCTCTCTGTCTTAATATAATCATCCTCATCGTCCACTCCGCGGCACCCATCCGCTCTCGAGAAAAAAACTTCCTCTCTTTCTTGAAGCCCACATCCGATTCTTCGCCCTCCTCCTCCTCTTCCTTAGGCGATTCTCTCTCTCTCTCTCTCTCTCTCTCTCCGCTGAAACCTCATTCTCTTCTCATAATCTTTTACACGTACGTAGATTGCGGACTCTTTGAATGCTTTACTGGCATAATATTCATAATTTTCCATCCTTTGTTTCTTTCAAACACTCGTATCAAAAATCTCTCCTCCAAAATAAAACTACAGATAACGAACGCACATAATCTGACATATAATTATACGTTTCCGTCATTATTAACTTCGGCTTACAAATGACAACGTAATCGTGTAGTTGCAGTTAACGTTGTCATTGTTGAAAAAATATGTCAATTTCTCCGTCCTATGAAGGGACATTCCGCAATTTTTTTTATCCAATCCACTTCCCCTCCTGGGTGGGATTTTTTCTATAATGACCGAGTCTAATCATTCACAGGTTTTTAATCCGCATACATAACCTATAATACTGTCAATTTAAAACATTTTTTCATTGCATTACTCTTATCTATGCATTCATCTCTCGCACCTTTAAAATTGTGTTGTTTTCTTTAAAAGCAACTGTTATAAACAGATATAAATCGTATTATACGACGAAGAGGGATTGTATAGTATCATTTCCTCCCTGATAAAGTCGTTTGTCTGTCGGTCTGTCCGTCTCCCTCCCACTATGTCCGCTCCTCTCTCCCCTCTGACCACCTACATTCCCCCTCCATCGACCTGCTTCGCTGTTATTCTCCTCCTTCTCTCCTTTCTTCTCCCTTCTCTTCCGAGCCTAATTTTCCACCTTAATGGACGGTCTCTTTTCAAGATATCCACGCCCTCCACAATCATCACTAAACCTCTTTTCGGGACGGCCTGAAAATATATCTTGGTCCAACATCCGTTACTTTAGAAATGGAAATTAGCCCCTGGAGTCGAACCCGGATATTCGATCTCGAGTTTGATACGTCAAAACGTTTTGTCATTATATCATAATGCTATCCTGAAAATTTCATCAAATTCGGTGGTCTTTTGCGAGATATTAAGCTTCAAAAAGCATTACACCCAAAGTGAGAAAGTGACAAAGTGGAACTCTTTTATATTAGTTTGGATGATTTTTGGATTTTCGGTCTTCAGCAATTATCAGTTTCGTGCATTTTAACAGCAGTTTGCGTATTTTATAATAATTAGCAGAGGCCGCAAGGCAAAAATTTTATTTAAAATTCCTGTTAACATGGAATTTGTTGAAAAATATTTATAATATAGAGTGTTCGCGACCCACATTCACGGGCTTTGCGACTCACAGGTTGGAAAGATCTGCCTTAGACCATGGATCCCTAACCTGCAGCCCTCGGGCTATCAATAAATTTTTCGCGGCTCACCGCCAGTGTTTTCATAATTTTCAAAAATAAAATTTCCAGCCAAATACTATTTTTATCATTAAAAATCTTTTAAAATATCTAGCGTTAAATTGGGAAGCTTTATTAAGTATTTCTCAATTCAAATAAATTCTTTTTAATGTTGTTTTTGATCTTTTCTCAAAAGTATTTATAAGACTGAGTTCCATCATGGTGTTTTAATACGGAAGTGTTAACACTAAACACCTAATTTTAACTTGGTTTTCACTCATATCGTGCCCAAGAATCTATAGGTAACTTCCGATTTAACTTTAATCCAATCCGCCGAAGCATTAGCAATTTCCAATGCGGCCCACCGAAGGATTCACTTCCACCAATGCGGCCCAGCATATAGAAACGGTTGCACACCCCTGCGTTAGACGACTCAACAAGATGTGAAGCTACTTGTTAAATATTATTATTTTAATACTAGCTTAATTGGCATGAGGAATTTGGCATTGAGTTAAAATTTAAATAAAAAAATTAAAAATAACTCTTATATGTCCTAAAAAGTAAACAATAAATATATAATTCGCATAATTGAATGTTGGACCGATTTTACGTCATAATAGCTAATTTGGAAGTATACATTCTTCTCGGTTAGCTTAAGTAGCTATGATTTAAATACATGAAAGTATTGTGCATTGAGGGGGGGGGATGTCCGAAGTGTTTGGCAAGCACAAAAGTTGTATGCAAGTTATATCAATGTACATACATATCATATATTACATATTTTAATTATATTAATGTTATTAAACAAAGGGGGCAAAACGTCTCCTATTCCTCTCTGATGAACCCAAATTAAAAATAACTATGTATGTTTCCACAGTTTAGAAAAAAATCACAATTTTCCCGAGGGGGGGGGCTTCGTACCCGGTGGGCGAGTAGAATTAAACATTTCAACTGTCATTTAAAATGCGGCATTTAATCCCACTCAGCACCGCACCCTATCCCCACTACACCTTCTTCTGTTCTCCATTCTCCATCCTTTGGAAGGAAAGCAAAAGCGTTGGTCCCCTTGGTGCTTCTCGATAAGAGTAGGCTAATGCCGGAACCGGGTTTCACTCCTCCCTTGCTTCGTGATTTGTGAAACGTTGTGACTTCAAACGACTCCAGCGCTAGTAGGCTTTTCAAAATAAATCACGAAGCAAGTGAGGAGAGAAACCGGTGCCAGTATTATCCTACTCTTATCGAGAAGCACCAAGGTAACAAACGGCTTTACGTCCCTTCCGAAGGACGGAGCGCAGATTTGAGAGTTCACCTCCAAACACGTAAATATCCTCCTCTCGCAGGATTACGTACCCGGTTTGCACCGGGTATGCTCAGCATTGCAGGCCGACGCCACTACGCCAAGGCATCCCTGATTGCTTTATGATTTAGATTGAGAAGCCTATTAGCGCTGGCCGTCGTCACAAGGTCCCAATGAAATTCCTCCCAATTCCTTATTAACATCGCTCGCTCTCTCTCTCTCAAACCCTTAAATATAAATTTAAACTAGTTATCTCAGTTTGGGATTTGTATAGTTCCTGTAGGAATCAGTCAATTGCTTACCACCAATAGAGATTACATTATCTTTTAAATTAATATAGATAATCTCCGATTTACGTCGGGTATGTGTTCCCAGAACCTGCGACGTATATCAAAACGACGTAGGTCGGCCATGTTTTTCCCATATATTTAAATGTATAAAGGGTACAGCAATCATTTTCCGCTAGTCCGAGTATGGATGAGGGCGATATCTTCTCTAATAATGTACCGACTCCGAACGTTTTTCAAACGGATTTCTACGGTAAGTACCAAGAAATTGACTTTTTATCTATATCAATGGATAATAGAAAAAAGTTCTCATTTTTGAATTTCAAACAATAATTTGAAAAGAAAAGCCATCGATACGGAAAATTAATAACAACTATTCTTTATCGGCGACAATGCATACAGATATAACTGTTATCGACTGTCTGGAATAAAGTGTTTGTTTTTGTTACCTGCATAATAAGCACGCCAACTTTTCGATCAATTTTTCCTGAAAAAATGAGGATTACGTATATACGGAAAATTACAGTAGTCCGTTTGGTTGGTTCTGTTGAGTTTTATCTGCTCTTCACGAGATCGAGATTTAAAACGACGTTATATCGGACATAGAAACGACGAACGATGTAAAACGGCGAATTTAGTTCTTGCAGTATCCTTATTAGTTATAAATTAACATTGATGCACTAGCGAAGCAAATAGGCTATGTACATTAAGCAGTTTTATTGAAATTCTTTTTCGAAAATTTTAATGTTCTCACATCAAGGCTAGTTAATTGCAGCGAAATGTTAGCGATCTATTATAGTTTTATATATTTAATTACTAAATTCCGTCTCCTGCAGAATCAAACCATTCCGTGACGTGGTCGAGTTGACATCGTTCTTCGTTTTCTCATTTTTGTGACTTTCAATTAATGTTTGGATCAGATAAACGTACTAATTGGTATTTAAATTTAAAGTATGACAGTGAAAATTCATTTATATTCACTCCACGTCTATTTAAAAACTAGTGTGAACAACTTGAAAATCCACCCGTAAATAGTTCCACGACATTACTATAATTTGAGTCTTTTCATTCAATTGGAACGTACAATATTTTCGAGTGACTGTAAATTTCAAAGCCATCACACAAATTATCAGAAAAGTAAAAAAAACATGGCTCCTTAACGTTGAAATACAATAAGTACAGCCACATTAAGAAAGAAAGATAATAAATAATATGGCAAAGCATCAAAGTGGAGGTTTGAAAAGGCAATTACAATAAATGAAAACAAAAATACAAGTAAGTTTAGGGGTTCAGGAACCTGTTGTCACTCACACTCGTTAAATTACTCTAACACAACTCTTAAAGTTGTAAAGGACAAAAACGGGTTAGCGAGAGGTTATTCTACGCCAGTGACTCGAAAATCACACCGTTGTTAGAAGGTTTGTGTGTATGTACGACCGCGAGACGACTTAGAAACCACAAACCCTCGCAATAGCACGCAACGGAAAGGAAAGGAAATGACACAAAGGGAAATTATTCCGTGCAAAGGATCCAGTATCACAGTATTCTGAACGGTTTACGTGTCTTCCGAATTCGACAGGTACCTATCAGGCAAAACACTCATAAACGCACTCGAAGTCACACAAGCAGTTTCTGTGAATATGAAACGCAACGTACTCTTACCATCGGTAGCTGATTTATAATGAAATAAATTGTCATAATCTTCTTCTCCATATCTTATTAGTTAAAATAGACGTCTGTTAGGCTACGCGATTTGGTTGCTGGAACCCCGGTAAAGTGTCGGACCCGAGATGTTCTACATATTTTTCTTATAAATATTTTGAAGAGTTTGTTTGTTCGTGGAACTCCTCCAAAACGGCAAAAGCTAGAAAAACCAAATTTAAAAATGTTTTGGGATGTTAAAAGTGTTAATTTTTCAAAAGATTCTGAATTATCACAGCTTTTATAAAATGTATCGCTTCCTAAAAAATCCCAAATGGCTGTGAGTGCGCTATTCTTGCTCTGAGAAACACCAACGACATCCAGATTGGAGAATAGAAAAAAAAACTGTTTATTCTAACAAAAGACAGAAAAAACCAATAAAGTAGTCTACCAACAAGCAGTTTTCATAATAAAAAGATTAACTTAATATTTTTTACTTATTTTAGGTTGTATTTATTTAAGTAGATGCATATTTAAATACATTGAGAAAAATAATACGAAATATAAACATATATAAATATAAACAAATATATATTGTCTTTGGCACTTCTGGCACGAAGAGTAATGATATATCGTTGCATTGAATATAAAATTAAGACGTTTCTGTATTTCTATAATTGTCTGCTATTTTCAAATGCTTAATAAAGAGAATGTGTGGTTATATTTTGCATTTCATCAATTTCAGATTTAAAAGATAGTGAAATTTCCGAGTTGGTAGACAGTGTAAACCTTGATTTGTCTGATGTCGACATTGATGAAGGTGATGATGAAGATGACCTTCTAGCTCCACCGCAGGCTGTGATGGACAGCGAAATCTCATCAGATTCCGAAGAGGAATGTCTCATTTTTTGATGAAATGAGTTATTTTATGAATTAAAAGTGTTTCGGAAACAGGAAAATCCTTGAATTGTACTGGAGGAGAAATTAGGAAATTCTGGGGTGTAAGCATAGTCGCAGCGCTTTTAGGCTTCCCAAGAATTAGAATGTGTTGGGAAAAACGAACACGCTATCCACTGGTTGCTGATACAATGTCTCGGGATCGATTTTATTTACTGAGGAATAACTTCAAAAATGTTGATGATAACGCCATTTCCAGAGAAGAAAAACAGGATGGTTACTGGAAAGTAAGGCCTATGCTAACTCAAATAAGAAATGCCTGCCTCGAAAATCCGCATCCAAAGGAGGTGTGTATCGACGAGCAGATGATCCCCTTTCATGGAAAGGTGAGAATGCGCCAGTTTGTGAAAGGCAAACCCCATCCAGTTGGACTAAAAAATTTTGTCATGGCAACTCCAAATGGATTTCCTTTGGACTTCTTCCTGTACGAGGGCAAGGGGAGAGAAATTACACCAGTGAAGACCCCTCTCCCTGATAAAATGGACATTGGAGGACGAGTGGTCTTGAAACTCGCAGATTCATTGTAGGGTCCTACGTCTATATATGTGGATAGATATTTCACTTCGCTACAGCTGCTGAATATTCTGCTACGCCACAGAAAAATTTTGGGAAGTGGTACAATTATGGTAAGTCGTTTACCACGGAGCATCGATTTCAAGCGGGATGTGGATATGAAAAAACAACCCAGAGGTGCTCATGATCAAGTAGTTAGCGGTGACGGTCAGATTGCTATCGTCAAATGGTTCGACAACAAACCAGTCTACATGGCATCTACACAGCATGGAGTGCAGCCTATTGAAACATGCAGGCGTTGGTCCAAAAAGGACAGGAATTACATTGAAGTTCCACGACCTCATCTAGTAAAAGCATATAATTTAAATATGGGTGGTGTAGATCTACTCAATAGGGTTGTGGGGAAGTATTCAATGAAGGGACGCACGAAGAAATGGACCGTCAGATTGATGCACTTCTTCGTTGATTTTGCCATTGCTGCATCATGGTTGGAATATCGCCAGGCTGCTATGGAAAATGGATGGGCTAAGAAGGATATATTGTCCTATTTTTTCTTCAAACTAGATATAGGAGAGAATCTCATCCACTTTGAGGAAGAGGCCCATGATGCGGATGAACAAGAAGAGGATGAAAATGGTTCTAGCCCTGAGAGAAAGCGCCCCAGAGTACCAACTCCCCTCCCACCCATACAATCGAGGGTTGAGCAGGCCTTGCATCTGCCAGAAATGATGGAAAAACAGCAAAAAAGTAGGTCGAAATGCAGATTACCAGGTTGCAAGGGATTGACATTTGTCCGGTGCAATACCTGCAAAGTTTTTCTTTGTTTTACAACATCACGCAATTGCTTTATAGCTTTTCATAAAAAATAATATTTGTATATGATGTTAGCATATCAAATAAATAAAGAACTGAGAATTTGTAAATAAATTATTTATATTTTAGGTAAAATAAAAATATCAAATTATTTTTAAGTTGCTGTTGTTTACTTGATTGAGTCCCAAGGTATCATATATGATACCTTCTGTAACGAACGTTACAAAAAAGGTAAAAGAATTTCAACGTTTACAACCTTTTACTTTGGCCATAGGCTCTCCAATAAACAGCTTTTTCAATGAAAAAGACTCGAATTTTGGCGTCAGGACTGAGGAGGTTAGGAGGAGTTCCATGAACAAACACACAAACCAACAAGCACACGCTTCAAAATATATTATAGTAGATTATATCTAAAAAATAAAGTGTTTGTATGTATTTTTATAGCTCTGCAACTACGGCATGTAGAAACAAGAGAAAGGTGTCATTTTAACCGAAATAACGAGTACGGTGGTGTAGTAAGGTTTTTATATCGATTTGATTGACCTGTCTAATTTTAAAAAATATTTTCTTTTTTCATTTTCTCCATTTGAATAACATAAGGACGAGTGCAGCTTATTTTTCATTTGAATTTTAAAATTACTTAGTAACATGGTACGAACTTGAGACTTGAATGGTTCTATGAAGAAAAGAACAAAGTTTATTTTTATTGAAGACAGAATCCGAATCCTTATAGAATTAGCATAAAAATGCAGTTAGAATCAATAAAATACGTGATTTTTATTAGTTTTATTACAATTCCCATTATAAGCTACCATGACAACTCTCATTGTCGCCGAAATTGAGAGTTCAATGCATTTATATGGGAAAAATTTTAACGTAATATCTTTTGTCAATTTCTGTGTACGATTTTAATTGGTTTACATGGAAACCAAATATTTTTGTTTTTAATTGAATTATCTTCTAATCTAATATATAAAGGAGAATGTTTGTAAGTTTGTTCGCGCTGAATGCTTTTACTACGAGATAGGGAGGGAGAGAGATGGATGGTAACGGAGGGGGAAGGTGGAGAGAGGGAGTTAGGGGGAAGGGGTGGAGAGAGGGATGAGAAGTGAGGGGAAGAAGGGAGGGAGAGAGAGGGAGGGAGACAGAAGGACAGACAAACGACTTTATCGAGGGCGAAATTGAGACTATATAGTCCCTTCTTACATTTAAGAGAGAGAGAGAGGGAGTGAGGGGGAGGGAGCGAGGGAGAGGGAGCGAGGGGGAGGGAGCGAGGGGGAGGGAGCGAGGGGGAGGGAGCGAGGGGGAGGGAGCGAGGGGGAGGGAGGGAGAGAGGGAGGGAGGGAGGGAGAGAGGGTAGGGAAGGGGAGAAGGGAAGGAGAGGGTGGAAGTGAGGGGGAGGGAGTTTATACGTTATTTTCGCAAGATTTCTTCCTTACATGTTAAACGGTCGAAGTTTTAGATTCATTAAATCCGTTGAAATTCAACGGGCACTCCAGCTAGTAACATATAAAATTAAGATCTTTTTTGAAATTATCGCATGCAAGCTTTACAGAAAGAACTCAGTGGTATTCATTTTATCGAATTCTTTAGGTACTTAGTATCGCTATATTTGGGCATTAGCAGAAGAGAAAGATGGAAGATAGCATATTTGATTACTATCGAAGACTTCTCCGTGTCATTCCTGCACGAAAGTCAAAAACTTCACGGGAATCAAGCCGGAAGTCGAAAGTATTTTGATATTTTTACGTACTCGGATTACATTCTTAAGGTCTGCGTGAAGTCGTACAAGCGGAAAGTTATAAATATGAACATTCTTTTTCTTTTACCAACATGAACGTTTAATCTACCTACTTGTGCGATTTCGGAATTTAGCATTAGCCAAGCAAAAAAATTGTGACGTGAATATAATATTTCGCTTTACTATTTTTGACGGTCATTTTTATTTTGGAAAATTGAGAAAACTATAAAAGCATCGCGTCCGTGTTTGAGGCTAACGATTTCAAAGATGTGTGCGTTGGCTGGATTTTAATTGCTGAACACTTGGCAAGATTAAAACAAACCCGAATCAAGGTTTCAATCTCGCGGGAACTTATTATTAATTGCATGAATTCCGAAATTTATTGGTCACGAAGGCGATCGGATGATTTAATAGCTGAATTTATACGCAGCGCGGGGGAGTTAGCCAAGTTTGTATTTTCACCTCGGATCGCTCTAATCCCAAACTCTTCCGTTTTAGCGAAGGATACTCGAGGTTGTTTTTTTCCCTTCGTATCCGACTCTTTTCCTCTTTGACTTTTCCCACCTTGACATATTACTCACCGTCTTACATACCACGCACACGCAGGTTAGGAACAACCGGTTGTTTCTTAACAAATAACCTCTTTGGACGAATGAAAGAAAATTCTTTGGTCTTTTCGTTTTTATCCCGAAAACATTTTCCGTGTTTTTTTCAACTCGGATTTATTTTTCTTCCGTATTGTGCGGAATGAGGACGATAAATTATTCACCTTTTGTGAAATTGCCGTGATTTTCCTTGCAGACAGAGCATTCATCATCGCGAAGAAGAAGAAGAAGGGTCAAATTTTTAAATGATTAAACTGAGGGCTTGGAAAACCTCCAAGCAAAAATATCTATTTGCGTTACGATTTGAGAGGAGTCGCTTGGATTTGCAAGTTCGCCAACGGATTCAATTGGACTAGGAAAGATGTCGAACTTGCTGAAAAATCCTCAGAATATATAAGAAATTTTGCGCGGCAATCAAGGGCGTTCGAGATGGGAATTTTGATGAAATCATCTCAAGCGAGGAGTTTAAATATGGTATCGTCGAAGTCGACGCCAAGGTAACCATTAATATAATTTATACTTGTCAGAGTTTTTTTTAAAAAGAAATGTTAAGGGTTCTGTCGAACCTTGGCGTGTTGCTTGAGCTAGAGTAATAATTCATACTCTATGGGAAAAAGGGGTTTACCCCGCTCCGCATCTAGTATTTGAAAATATAAATGAAATTTATGCGTTTCAGAGTAAACGGGCGACGTTGACTAAGGATTTACATTTATCGATCAACAGGTTTAAATTGTTTGACGAATGCGTTTAGGTAAGACATTTCGGATCTTCGTCAACAGTCTGCAACTTAAAAATTTTCATCATCAAAACTTATTACTTATAAATAACGAATACAATAGTAATGAAATAACCTTATCAACCCTCAGTCCTCATTAAGAGAAGAAAATCTCCGTTAACATGTGTGCGTGAGTTTTTATAGCATTTAATCAGTTTTGCATAAAAATTATCAGGAAAGATTTAAATTTGGTTGTTTTGATTTAAAAATTATAGGTAATACTATATATTTTTGGATATTATTCCTTTTAAGAAATAACGCTTACAAAAGGAATAAAGTTTAGTTACAAAGTTCAGACATTTGAATAAAGTTGTTTTTACCAAATTTTGTTAGAACTAGGACCAACAATTGTGGGTCATAATGTACGTATTTCGTCGTTGTTTCCTTTTTTGCACTTTTTATTATAAAACTCGTCTTGTATTCTGTATAGACAACCAGAGAATACATGACAGCACAGCAAAATATATTTTATCTGCATAGGGTGCACGGAATAATGGTTTAAATAATATATTTTTCTCGTAGTTAAGTACTCTTAAGTATTTTTTATTCCAATTAATGTAAAGAGTTTATTAATTAAATATCTGAATATGCGGTAAATAAACAAAAATAGTACAGCGTCATTTACTTTTCGAATGGTTCTCTATAAAAACCGCAGATTAGTGTCAAAATGAACACATTACAAATTTACGGCACACAAATAATTTAACCGATTTACCTAGATGTTCAGTGCGATAAGCAGAATTAAATACTGAACATTAAAGTAATCTATTCATGTGAATTTATTTCACGGTCAAAGCTCAGTCGAGAGCGAGAGTGATGTCACTTGAAACGTTGTCCCTCACCTCAAGTTTCACTTTTTGGAGACATTATTTTTCTTTCCGTGACATTCGTGTTTGGGTCCTTAGAACGGCCAAATTTTTCATGTTCCAAAATTGGTCTTTGCCACCTTCCCAACCCTTTCCAACCATCCCATACACCGACTAGTTAGCCATAACTTTTCTAAACGCGACAAAACCGTATTCAAAACCCGGATGCATCCTTTTGCGTCTCTCCGTCTCAAAGGGGAGGAATTTATGGCAGTCCTTCGCATGAATTGGCCAGCCTCCTCAAAATGAAGCAATGAATTAATAACGTAACGATAAATTAAGCGTTTCTGTGGGATCATCGACGCCTCTGATTAGATGTTTTTCTTAGGAAAAAGTGGACACAAAAATCTTCTCAAGGGATATTTTATGGTGATTTTTATTCAGACCCGGAAGGTGACCTTAACACGTGACCCCGGGACCCATGAGCCGAAGGTTACCGTCTCAAGACGACGCCCATTCCACTCCCATCGTTGATATTTCCTCTTTTTCTTTTTTTGGTACGTAATCTCGAATATCTCACAGAACTTGCTTGATTCGCATAAAAATCGGATGATTTTTTCAGCTGATGAGAACCTGCGCATGCGCAAATTGGATTCCTGGTGTATTCCTCAGTTTGTATAAAAGGAAAATGTCTGTCCTTCGAACTCACATCTTTGGTGATACGAGCCCAACAAAAAGGTGAGTGAGAGACACCACGCTAAGATACTCTGGAGAATCTGGTGCCCGATTTGACTATGATTTGAACTTTTTTCGCTGTTAGTTTCAGAGGAACGTTTCTGCAGCGTTCTTGGTTGCTGGTGGACGTTGAGAACATGGTCGATGCTAGAAGTTTTGCATGCGTCTTGAAGATGTACGCTACAACGCGTGCGAAACGTAGTGTACCAACCATGTTCTCAACGCAGCTAAACCCGAGAACCACCAGCAGCAATTTTCGTTATTTATAAAAGTTATAAATCACTACTGAATAAAAATACATAAAAATTTGTTAAGAAATGGAGAATTTAATGAATATAAATGGGCCTGTTTAGTTAGATTCTCAGGAAATAGCTTAAAAATTGTCATAAAAGTTGTTTTCCCTTTTAGAATTTCAAATTATTTCTAACACAGATTAATAACTTAGATCCATAATATTTTCTATCATTTATGCTAATTTTTAATTCAAAAGAACTTTAGAGACCCGTTTATGCCTGGTATCCAGTCAAAAATTAGGTACCTACAATTACCATTAACTTTTATTCTGCTATTGCATGATAATCCTTTGAGTTTGTAGTCGTAGTCGCCTTTATGTAAGTATTAAACGTAATTTTGTTTTATGTGGTCATAAATAGATTCAAAATGATCATCTTCACGAAGTCACCGACTCTCCTACTTGGCCTGTGTGCGGCGGTTTTCTTTATGGGAGCTGGCGTTGAAGGCGTTATTAGGTTCACCGGAAAATGTCCAAATTTAGATGCAGTGCCCAACTTTCTCAACAATTTGGTACGTAACGAAGCTCACTAAACTTTTTAACATCTGTAGAAAAAATCAGAATCACAAAATTAATCATTCTAACAAAAAATTTAATATTGAAAAAGAAAATCAGTTTTGCCATTCAATTTCAGTTTTAATGGCACGCTTTCAGTTTATTTTGATTGCCGTGTAAAGACATTTGCAAAATGTTTCATTGAATTATGATGTGATAGTTGATCTATGAAAAATGTAGAGCCAAGCCACTGACTTATATTGGCAACATAATCATTATTAACTTGCCCAAAGACCCAAAGGTTATGTTAAAACGAGTTACCAAAATTTCCTTTTCATCTGCGAGCTTCTTTGATTCTCGGTAATTCTCTTTCCCTTTCGAATCTATATCTTCTTCCTCTTTTGAGTTACAGTTTCTCTATAATCACATGTTTCTCCTCGAGTATTTCCCAGGTTCTCTTCCCTCTTTCTATAATTTTTATTATTGATCTCATATCTCCTATTCTTCTTAACGCTTCCTCATATTTTTACTTTATCCGTCATTTTTCCTTTCAACGTTCCTCTCAGTTGTTGACACATGACCTCACGTACGACTTTCTTTCGGCATGGATATAAAATTTTTCTACTACTGTCAAAAAAATCATCAGATAAATTTAGAAATAATAAAGTGTTTTATCTACAGAAAAAATTATTGCAAGTCAAGAATTACTATGTTCTAATGAATGGAATGATCTCATTGTTCGAAGCATTTAAAACTAATATTTAAAAATAATATTTACTCTAGCTATTTGTTAGGAGAACAAGTGGAAGCATTGCACAAAACAATAAAGTCGTACGCATTATTTTTTGTGTAGTTCAAGGGAGAGTGGTACGAAACCAGTCGTTACAGCCCTATATTCGAAAACGTGGATCGGTGCCTGAAATACACGTTCTCGAATCCTTTTGGTCCTTACATTCAGCTGGAACTCTCCGGAAAAAGTTCGCAGTGAGTACTATCATATAATGTGTATTTTTCCAGTGAAATGAAGAAATGTAAATTCGTTCTAGAAGCATAGCTCTGATGAAATATAGAAATAAATTATACTCAAATCTACAGGTATTAAAACCGTGTCCCTATCATTATTCTATAAATAAATTTGCAGTAACTTATTATCGTTGTTGAAAAGTCCGGTTCGATGTATAACCAGCGATCCAAAAATATGATTTATATACCATTTGTTTGAGAATGTACATACTTGATAACATCACGATAAATGTGACTTTTTTTTACCTGAATACGAAACCCTACAAGTACCGTATGGCAATGTATGAATTTCGGCAAATTAATAATAAAATTGCAACTGCTGCTTCATCATTATACAAGTAAATTCCAGAATAAGCCCTTAAGTATAAAATATCGAAAAATTAAGCTCTTGTATCGGGTATATTCATAAGATATAAAAAAAACAGATGCAGATACACAATAGGAGATTAATTTGTCAACTTTTCATGCTTAAGTGCTTATTATAGAACTTGTTTTTAGCCATAAGGCGAGTTTTATGATTATCTAGTGAATTGTATTTGCAGACTATTTCTGATGTCGTCTTTTTTGTTATTTCAGAAGTTTTCGTTCCACTTCTATGGCTGGAACCGCCACACTCTTGGGCCCAACAGGAATACTGTCAGTCAAATTTCCTTTAGCATGTAAGTGTTGTACGACTGAACTTTCAAGAAAGTTGCAATATCACACAGTACGGCTTCCTACATAATTAAGTTAAAATTAACAGGTAGACGCTGAGATTTAAAGGTTGGTTTTAAGACACTGTCAAATTTCTATCATATAAGTTGTCGTGCGAATGGAAAGTAACGAGTTTATAACATACATATTCTCCCTTTTTATTTGTCCGAATAATTGAAAAATTATGCATAAATACGAAACAATTTTTTTCCTTCTTATATATACGAGGCCGAGACTTCGTGGATTCCATAATATGTAGGAAATGCGGCGTTGTTAAAATTAAAAACAAAATTAAAACATCACACAGCTTAAATCACATTCGACTTATTCTACACAACTGTATATAATTTCGATGAATAATAATACCTGATGATGGAGATTATTCATCGACACCGGTATTTGTTATATTGTTTTGTGGAAGAAGTTGAAGAGTTATTAAAGCTGTGTGTTTTTTTAAATTTTAGCAACGCCTCATTTCCCCCGATTTTATTTCGCCTGCGTGCATTTTGAATTAGATTTATTTATTTGCTATGTGAATGGGAGGCCAGTCAGTATCAGCGGTTAATGTTCAGTCAAAAAAAAAATGATTCAAGCGTATTACGACACGATAATAATTTTATTTTTTTTTGTTTTAGTTCCCACTCCGACAAAGTACTACGTTATTGGCACAGATTACGTCTCTTATGCCGTTCTATGGAACTGCCAAAACACCAATGATGGGAACGTCCGTAAGTGCTGGTGGAAATAGAATTATCATTCCTAGCATTTAAATTCCGCTAAAGATTTTACTGGACTCTTTTGAAATATTTATAAGTTATTAATTAATAAGTTTTAACAAAACAAAAACATTTAAAGACGTTTCAAGTTGTTTGCGTGAAATGATAGCATTTTTCTTGATTGCGATGACGCAATAATTATAATGGAAAACAAAAAATTTGAACATATTCGTTTAGTATTTTCGAATATTAAAAGGAGACATTCGGAATATTTTCTTTCCAGAGAACGCAATTATTCTGACTCGCTCACCAAACCCATCTCCGTACACGGTGGAAACTGCATTGAGGACGACCGATTCTAAAAGACTATCAAGATTCCTCTACAACCCGGCTGACCAATCATACTGTTGAAAAAGGAGCTAAATCCTAATTCCTTTGAAAAATTATTTAAAAAATGTTTAAAATCCACAAAAATGTAGCTGTATTTATCAATGGTCACAATTCATTAACATGTAAAAAATAATACTTATGGATTTAAATAAACTTTCAGCAAAGGAAACACGTTAATTCAATTAGAACTAAACAAAAAGAATTGGAGATAAAATATCTCCAGGATTTTATTTATTTCAAAAATGTCCAAAATTAGACACTTTTAATATAAAATTAAACCTGTACAGAAAACGCACAAAACAATACTTATTCATGAGAAAAAGTCATATCAAAGGCCATCAAATGTCAAATCGTAGGTATTTGTAAGCATAAAAGAACACAAAAAATTTTCCGAAGAGTTGAAAGTAAGTAAAACGTGTGTAACCAACATAATAACAAAATTTAAAAAGACAAACACTGAACCCTAGAGGGAGGCTGAGGGTGGTCACAGTTCGAAAAGATCTTTTGATTGGGAGATGAAAAGAAGGAAGCATGAATTCTGACGAGTATATTGACACATCAGCACAAAAACTTCATGGATGGTATTTTGTGTAGCAACATGATAAATCCCAATGTCACAAATCGAAAGAAAAGAAAAATAAAAGAATGTAGTGCCGCTTTTAAGTCATTCCAGATTTGAACACACCGAAAATTTGTGAAGCATTACTGATGTGAAAGTTGCTCAATCAAAACTCGGTAATAAAAGGGAAATAATGCCGAAACGAGGATTCGAGAACATAAGGGATGTTATCGATGTTTCCTGTCGAAAAATTCGAATTCCCAGTTTTCGAAGCACCTTTTGGACCACACACAATACAATTCTTTTAATCCTAAATTCCTTTACGTTGAACCGAATGGCAGCAGACTTGATGATCTTGAACCACGTTTCCAAAACATTATTGATAATATGCTACAGAGAATTCTCTGCTCCCACCTAAACTCCAAGAAATTTTCCGCGACCCACGTACATATCAATGGAAGAATATATAGGCAGGAAAGAATTATATATTATTGAGTAAAGGTAGCGGGTTAATTGAACAAATAACCTAATATATAAAAATTTTAATGAACTGTTTGATTTTTATAAAATATTAATTTTCCGGTATACTTTTGCTACAGTTTTTAAAAATTATTAACCGATGCTATTTTTTTCTAAATGTTTAGAAAGCATCTATAGGTACATATACATATATATATATATATATATATATATATATATATATATATATATATATATATATATATATAAAGAAACCAATGGTGATGGAGGATATTTTAAATCATTAAAACAAAAGTAATGCATCATCATCTGCTACTTTACTCGATCTTATCATTACTTTCAAATCTGATAAGTCCTCAAACAAAATTCTCCGTTCCCGGAATATTCACCCACGATTTCATTTATATTTCCTATGCGATGAAAGTTCCTAAAGATAAAGGCAAAATTATTAGGTTTAGAGATTTTAAAAATATCGACCTTAGTAAATTAGTGGATGACGCTCTCCTCATCCCATGGGATAGTATTGTAAACATTCATAATATTTATCATAAAGTTTCCCTCTTAAATTCGATTCTTTTGAAACTATATGATAACCGCGCACCAGTTAAAACGATCCGAGTTACCAGAAATCACTCACCTCGGATCACAAATGACATTAAAATACTTATGTCCTAACGCGACATAGCCTTTCGCAGGTTCAAAAATAGCAACTCCTTAGTTCAATTCGAGAAATACAGAACCTTACGTAATTCCGTTAAACAGACCATTAGAAATGCGAAAATTAAATTTGCTTACTCGATTATCACACCCGGGAGAGATACTTGTATATCGCTGTTGTGGAAAAAACTGAAATTATTAGGAATCGGCAATAAGAAAGACGATATTCAGTCGCCAAATGTCTCCCTAGAGCAGTGTTTCCCAACCTGGGTGCCGTGAAGTGTTCTGAGGGGTGCCGCAAAAATTATTCTATTTTTCCCATTTTTAGCCTTATTTTTCATCGTCGGCATTAAAAAATCCAAACCAGAGTTAAGACTAACTTCATTTCGTCGCAAAGACACTTCGAAATGAAAGCATAAAATCTTGATTTTATGCTTTAGATATGGTAATAAAAAAAGCACGATTATTACTGATGGTGGATAGGGAGAGGTGCCGCCAAATTCTGAAAAGTCACTTAAGGATGCCGTGACTCTAAAAAGGTTGGGAAACACTATCCTAGAGGAACTTAATGATGCATTCTCATCCCCTCCAAATAAATTCCCTTCAAACTTGAGAAATAAAACTCTTGCGGGCATTTACCGATCAATAAGTAGCTGCATATTTCCAGTCTTTTCGTTCCTCTCATGTCTCAGTACCTTAAGTGAAGAAGTTAATTCAAAATCTAGCACCTAAATCTAAAGGGTTCGATGAAATCACTGGATTCATGCTTCGTAATTTAATTCATGTTATTACTCAGATAATTACATATATAATCAATAGCTCATCGACTTGCTATTATTACCCGCAAGCTTGAAAATATGCACTACTGCGCCCTATACAAAAGAAGGCAAATCCTTCCTCACCACACAATTTTAACCCCATCAGCATACTTCCTGCACTTTCTAAGTTAATTGAAAAAATAGCCCACAACCAGATATACAATTATATTAACAATAAAAACCTACTTAATGTTTATCAGTCTGGCTTTCCTATTTCTCACAGCACTGCTACCGCCCTGCTCAAAGTCACTGATGATATTCGATTATATCTCGATCAAAAAAAGCCACAATTCCGACACGTCTAGACTTCTCTAAGGCTTTCGATAATATCGATATTTCAATTGCTAAACTTACCAAAATGAATTTTTCACAGAGTTCCCTAAAATGGATAAGATCCTACTTCCATTAACGATATCAAATGGTTGCTATTTCAAACAGAAACTCTTCCTGAAAGCATGTCTCTTGTGGCTGCCCTCAAGGATCTATTCTTGGACCATTATTCTTCGCGCTTTACATAAATGATATATCAGATTCCACAAAACATTGTCATTATCATCTTTTTGCCGATGATCTCCAAATCTACATTCATTCCAACACTGAACAACTGAACACCAAAATAGGCGACATGAATGACGAAAATCCATAACCTAATGACTTTAAAGCGGATGCTCACCTTCTCATCTCCACAGTACCTTCTCAGTAGTTTTAATTTCCTAAACTCTATCCACTCAGTGAACACTGGAGGCTCGTCCAAATTACTCATTCCAATGCATCGTAGCAGTATATACAATAAGTCTTTCACTCTCTCTGCCTGCAAACTTTGAAATTCCCTCCTAGTAATATCTGCTCCACCAATAATTTAAACAATTTCCAAAATAACTGAACAAATTTCATCGTCAGTACCAAACATACTTAGCTCACTTCTCTAAATCTACCTCCTCATTCTCATCTCCACATTGTCTACTTTTGCTAAGACTAATTTCCATTTCCTATCAGTTTCAATACATTCTGCCTGTCCCACCAGTCTGGAAACGGTCTTATGTTAGAAGCAAATCAAAATTTATAAACTACCTTAATAGCTAAAACAACTGTTCTTGTAAACACTTGTCTGTAAACTGTCTACGGTTGGGTGGAAGGAGGGGCTGTGTAGCCTCAACCTCGCCGTTAAAAGTTTAAATAAATAAAAATAAAATTAATCATACCGCTTTGTTAATTTTTATTAATCTACTTGAAAACAGTATTCATTTTTCGAGGCTCATTTTTTCCCGGTAGTATGGTATTTGTCATAGATCTACTCTCTTGATGGAAGCAAAAAAAATTTAAAATTACTGAACTTCAAAAATTAATTTGCTGGTCCTGGATAAAATAATGATATGCGATTTCGTATTTATTTTTTTAAGTCTAGACATTTTTTAATCCGTATTTAATATATTTACCATATTTTTCGGGTCATAAGACGTACATTTCCTCGGAAAAATGGCTCGCAAAATCAGCCTGCGTCTTATGGACTGAAGGTATGTTTATTACTATATTCAGAACTGGCACTCACGAATCAAATGATTCCCAAAATCGAATAATTGGCAGTCATTCGTCGCGAAAATATTAATATATACATTATTAATAATTAATAGTTAAAATTCTTAATACGTACAGTAAAACTGTAACTATTGCGCTTCATTACATGTACTCTCATAGGTATTACAATTCCCATGTGTTTGCGATCTTGGGTCGTATGTTTTAATTCCTATTGAGCTCGTTGAATTAATGCCACGGAACATAAGAATAACGGTAGAAGTCATTATAAATGTTAATTGCTGGTTAAGAAATGAGAAACGGCAGTAACGTAGAAGCTATTTCAAAAAAAAGAAGCAGTCTCAATATTGCAATTTGCAGCATCATTTATGAATAAATTTAATGAATGTGCAGAACAAGGAACGAAAAATGCTCTAGGATTAATATCTTTCAATCTTTTTCGGACCCCACTGTTCTTTCCCCTCATGTTGGCCCCATTGTCACACGCTTGGCCACGAACATTGCCTACCTGTAAATTTAATTGTTTTAACATGAGAAAAATTTCTATAGCAATACCAGCGCCTGTAAAACCCTTAATTGGAATTAACTCATTCGCCTCTCCGCTTCTTTCATGGAGGTTAATGTAACGTATAATGAAAGTCAGTGCAATCTACAATTATAGAAAAATATTTTGCTTTTCTTATCTCATCAAGAATAACTTATTTTATTTTATTTCACAATAAGCTTATTATCTCATTTTGAATTTGTTTCCCTAAATAATGCACATGTGTCTCTTTGTTTGTTATTCTCTGCAAATGAGTGTACATTACATAAATTCTGCCAAAATTTCTATTAGTTTTAGGAGATTTTTTATTGTTTTCCGCATAAACAAACTCCGTTGTGTCTCTGAAACCCATATTTTCCGTGGCTAGCAATTTAACTACGGATATTATTCGTTTCAGCATGTCTTCCGAGTGTTTTTGTTCCGCTTTTACAAGACGTTGCATGTCTTTATCTATTGTTGTTTTTTTGAGCTTGTATTCTAAATCTTCCCAATTCTGGAAAAAATTCTAGTGTTTCTGTGATCTTTCGTGCCTACGTAACACTGATGATACGTTTCCAGTCGCGGTCCCCTTCTGATGTCAATGAGGTTTTCGTTTTATTAAACACCTTGCAACAAAAACAAAATACTGAATCTTTCGAACGTGAATAAACCAACCATTCTCTGTCGATTGCTTCTCCATTACTCATAACACGCTAAAAATGTACTTTGGAAAAACATCTATTATTTTGATTCTTGGGAAAGTTAACCCCCTAAACCTCTTTTTGTAGCCCTTTTTTACTGTAATTTTTATAGCTGCATTGTTGAGATTCGGCCATAGTGCGGGATCTTCAAAAAACTTTATCGGTACAATTTGTTACACTATAACATTTCTCAGCCTCCTCTCTGCATCACGGGCAAGATTTCTTTCCTCTGCGCATCTTGAATTTAAAATTTATTTAGTACTGAACTTGTCAATATCAGCATTGTCACTTTCGCTATCGTTTGTCTCATTTTCTTTGGGTTTTAAATATCTGAGAAAAGCTCCCTCTTATTTGGAAGTTTATTCTTTCTCTAACTTTCTTTTTCTGTATTGGCATCCGGAAAGACAATTTTTCTTCTTTCGATGGTCTGACATACTAAAATTAAGATGAGCGGTTAATATTTAAGACAGATAAATACGTCACATTTTAATTGTACAGAAGAAAGAAATTATCTACTAAGAGCGCATATGTTAAACTCAAGGAAAGTAAAAAATACAGCATAACGTAATCATTTTCCTTTTCATGATAATTATTTTCTCCTAACACGTAATTTGTTTTCAAGGAAAAATAAAATGTATTAATCTCATTTTATAGGAGATTAATATAATACTAGCTGCCCGTACAGCTCCGAAATCGGAAATCTGTAGGAGTATTATGTTAAGAAGGTCCTCCAACCAACCCAAACGTATTTTTAAACCCTTCTTCCAACCAACCCAACATTATTTTTGAAACGCCTCTTTCAACATACCCAACCCAACGATTTTTTAATACCCTTCTTCCAACCAAACCAATCCAACAATTTTTTTGATACCCTTCTTCCAAGCAACACAACCCAACGATTTTTCATACACAATTCTTCCGTCTATTTGAAGGCTTAATTGGAAAATGTACATAGAGTCAGAGACATGACAGCAAACTGCAGTAAGCACATGCTATGCATTGAGCAAAGGTACAGAGTTATTACCTCAGGCGCACAACCAGGAGGAGGGGGGGGGGGGGCTAACGTGCTTAGCCCCCAAAACCCTAAATTTTCTGATTTTAGAACCTTAAACTCTCAGAGTTTGTATTAAACAGATATGTAGGTACTCAGGTAATTGAGGAGACCCCAAATTGTCCAAATGTTTTGTGGAACATTTGTCTTAGAATTGTGCCCCCCCCTAGAGAAAATCCTGGGTGCGCTCCTGGTATACGTTGATACTTGGCGCGTTTAAGCCATAGCCCTAGACGAGCCAATATTCCGTAGCTGGGCTACGAAATGCCAGGTTACTGAGAGGGCACCAAAGATAGCTAAAAAGGACTGATTAGTGGAGGAATAAATGAGGAAGCAAATAATTTATCGTTTATAACTAATCCATAATCTCCTTATGATATGACACAACAGCCATTTTGAATTGGTAAATGTAAACGCTTCTTCCAACCAACCCAACCAAGCGATTTTTTGATATCCTTCTTCCAAAAAACACAACCTAACGAATTTTTGATACGCTATGTTCAAAGAGTCAGAGACATGAACGCAAACTACAGTAAGCATATGCTATCCATTGAGCAAAGGTACAGAGGCTTTACCTTCTCCTCTAATTCCCCTCAAGTATGGCCGATTTAAAATGGAAGGGATGATTTTACTTACGTAATTGGCACGGTTTGAGTATTCAAATTGAACTGTTTTGGCGAATACTTTTCCTTATATATGTCATTTAAGTCGCTGCGCCACCGCGCACTGAGGTTCGGAGCCCTGTTCAATCTACCCGCAGGACCTCCTTGCGCCCCGCGCATTACCTTACCCTCCATTTCCCCTCAAGCGTGGCTGATTTAAAATGGAAGAGAAGATTTTACTTAAGAAATGGGTACGATTTCAGTATTCAAATTGAACTGCTTTGGCCAATACTTTTACTTATATAATAATCATTTAAGTCGCTGCCGTCGCCGCTCACTGAGGTTCGGATCCTTAATCTAGGTACCCGCAGGCCCTCCTTACGCATTACCTTCCATTCAAGCGTGGCTGAGTGAAAGTGGAGGGGAAGCTTCGCTTTGGGTTGTGACTGACATGGCCTTCCCTTGCTCAATTAATATATACGTTGATGGTAGGCGATCTGTAAGAAACATTTAATTGCATGACTATGATTTTGATCATGATATTAAATTTACTCATTCGAGTTCGAGAATTTAAAAAATGTCGGCAAACATTTTATGAGAGGCCGATTCGAGGAAGTCGGTGGGGGCAGAGACCAACGTTTGTGAGCCTCATGTCCGATAACGAGACAAGGAGAAGTACGCAGATCTATTGCGTAGGATGCAGAGATAGAAGCAAAACCAAATTTGGTGGTCTAATGCCCTACCTTTCTCCCTAAAACCGGGGGATGTCTTTATTTGCGCAGCGAACCCCTACAGTCTAATTAAAAGAACTGCTGAGATCGCGCGGGGTAGATTTAGCTATACACACAAGTTTTGAAGCAATTATTTGTTTTGAAAAATATTTATTACTTCCACGAAAATAATTTTCTTAAAACGTTATTTAACCGTTATCACGCCATAATACCTTTTTATTGTTGCCATATACGGACTTAATTAGAAATGATACACTATGAGGTCCTTCTTAAAAATTTTGGTTAACCAAAATACTTTTTTCCTGAAAAATCTCCAAAAAAACTCGGGTTGGGGTGTCTTATAGCCCGCAAAATTCGGAATTCCATTCATGTTGTTTTTGGGCATTTTATGCCGATTCGGGCATGTCACTCTACAACGATATACTAATCCCTTCGAAAAAAATTCACAACTTTTCTGTTTATCCTTTCCATGTCAGGATGATCCGGCCATAAAAAAATTCCCGCACCTGTTCCGTGTCCCATTGCTATCCCATACAAACCCACCCACCCCATCCCTACCAAAAGATGCAAAGTTCAAACAAAATGTTCTATAGATATACCGTTCCTGAATAAATAAAATCCGAGGTATATGGCCGCTCGAGTGTGAATTGTCATTTTTACATGAAAGCCGGCTCGCTAATTTGATCCTATTAGCACCTTTTATTCATATAACCGTAAATTTTAGAATCTCTCTTTCCACTGGACGAGGGAGAAATATGGACGTTTGTACAATGCACTCGATTTTTTTTATCGAATGCTCCACCTATAGTAAAACTCGATGGAGGTATATAAGGGCTCCGACGAGTGAAGAATTTTCATTCCGCCTCCTAAAGGTAAAGGTAAGTCGTAAGGTAAGGTGAGTCGTTTTATGTAAGTCGTGTTCTACCTTTAGTACGAATATATCGTAAGTGTTGCATGCCTGTTGTCTATCTGGCGAATTTTCCAAATAAGTTAAACGGTGGTTAGAGCGTCTCCCAATGCTAGAGTAGCAGATTCGAATCCAGTTAAGGAAATGTCTTATGTGTTGTCGTCATTACGCTCATGGTAAATTGTCGTTAATAATTGTGTATCAGCTAGGTGGAATAATTAACAAATAAATAAATAAAATAAAGTGGAAATGATTGCTATTCCTGAAAGGTACGATTTATTATTTCCGCGAAAATTACTTTTAAAAATTTTTTTTTGGGGGGATTCGGTTTGCCCTCTTATGATGCAACCCTGTATAAATACAAACGTGATTAAAAACAGTTGCGTTCAAAGTTATTGAGTAATGGCTAGATTTAACCATCAAGATGTCTGGGAAGGAGACCTAGAAGGCACACAATTCTTATGAATAAATTTAATGAATGTGCAGAACAAGGAACGAAAAATTCTCTAGGATTTCAATCTTTTTCGGACCCCACTGTTCTTTCCCCTCATGTTGGCCCCATTGTCATACCCTTGGCCACGATTTTTACGTGTTATCTTATGGGAAAGGACATTCATCCTCCGGAGTCGATCCCGTGAACTTTTTCGAATGTTTTTTTGTCATAACGTATAGATTCATCAACACTGAATTCCTGAGAAATCTCAGGCTTCTAAGTTTATTTCTAATTGATTTATTCATAAAATTAGAACGTTACGCATCAATTTGACCATTTCGATTTTATAATTTAGAGAGGTAATTCAAAGATGGAATTTATGTGTAATTTCTGAGGTATTTGGCGAGTAGGTTCCTTACAATTAATGGAGCCTTAAATGATTTCCACTTCCATATATGGTTACAGCGCCGATTAATAAAACAAATTTAATATTTTTTACGATTGATAATGATGGGACGCGCTGGAACATTTTCCGTCATTTATTTTGCACTTTGGCATTTTCTTTGGATCTTTGATTACACAACGTCAAACGTGAGCCGATATATTCCATTCACTTGGGTTTATAACCCATACCATTAAAATGATAGAAGATTGTAATAAAAGATGTGTAACGTTGACTCTTTGTGTTACGACACACATTTAAGGATGAATAGTAGCAGAACCGGATTGGCTCGTATAAAAGCAGTTCCTAACATGCTTAAAATATCGCTTTCGGGAGGCGCGTATATAAGGTCCTTCTAAATTTTCGACCAGTCATCAGCTTCACCCTCTGTCCAGGTGAGCTATATCATATTGCCACGTTAATATGTGTGCATGCGTTCAGGGAGAATTTTATTGCGAAGTGAAAGTGTCAATAGGGACCTCGTTGTACGTAATAGATTTTATCTTGAAGATAATGTATCTTTCGGTGTATTTTTATATAGTGAACGATACTAATTTTGATGTGGATTTTAGAAGCGAAAGTGATCCAGAGAAACTGTACTAGGTATAAGGATCAATAAGGTTTCGGAAGAGGTGCTTAAAATACCCCTACGCGTATGCGTATTTTAAACTAAATGGAAAGTGAATAAATAGTCGAGCCACAGGCTGCACTCAAGGTGTTTAAGACGGAAAGACGAGTAATATTAGACATTATTCCGGAGTAAACTGTGAAAACAAGAGCTTTTTAGGTATTATATTATGATCTTTTCGATAATATTTTCCTGTTTTTTGGAATGGTAGCGTTCATTTACCTTAGGTCGATTTTCAACTTTTTATTATGTCCCGCAATATTTATTTTGTAATAGGTAAATTTCGAAAAATATAATTTGAAAATTTAGAATTAACTTTGTAAATTTTAGACCTATGGCGAGGCATATTACTCTTCATATTTCCTGAAATACCGTATTTACCTGTATAATACCGGCATTTTCCCCCCCCAAAAGTTCCAATTACAAAGGACATTACATGAGATTTGCCCATTCATACTTCAATATTTCACGCTTGGCGTGATATTTTGAGTCGGCATTTTTCGGTAGGCGCAGTATACCGAGCATTTTATTTCAACAATTTCTAACAAAGGTATTTTTTTAAGTGCGTGGGATAATATAATATAAAATTAATTTTATCAGGTATTTTTTAAATTCCTTGCCAGCTGTCAGTATGAAACCTAAATCACAGAGACAATAGTTAGAGTTCATTTGATGCTGTGACACCCCATGCCAAAAGCTTGTGGCGGCTTGCAGGGTATTCATGTAAATGAATTTAAATAGAAGAGTGTCAGACAGTCTATTCTCATAGAAAATGCGATGAAAGAGAAATAAGCAACTGAATTGCATATATTTCTAATTAAATACAAACGAATTATATATGATTACCCTTTAATTCGTGACATGCTCAAAACACATTTTACCGTAATTGAATTGTTGGGTTTCTTTTAAGTTACGTAATCCTAAAAGAATCGACTTTTAGTACTCTGTATAAAAGCAAAGAACACAATTTTGCGTTGGAAATGTGTCACTAAATAGCTGTTGGAGTTGTTCGGTTGTGCTTTCTGAAAGCCGTTTTTTTTTAGAAAATCCAATTGTTGTTAAAGTTGCCCAAGAATAAACTAGCCTTATATTCATTTTTTGAGAAATATGATGTATGTAGTATTAATGCAGACGTATACTCAAGTAACTCTACGAAATCCTATCAAAATCGTTTGAGCCGTTTTTGAGAAAATCAAATTGTTGTTAAAAATATGTAGAATAAACTTCCCTTAATTATTGAGTAATAGCAACCATTTATTCAAAGTTTCTACTCTGACTGATAAAATGCCTACGTACGATATTTTATCCATTTTCGCTCTAACGTTTAGGCACTAGAGTCGCGAAAATACAGACTCGGGTACATCTGAAACGTATATTTCCATCAAAATCTCGAGGTCGAATTTTTTCGCGATAACAATACTTTCTCAATATACTTCGTATATGAGAAAGTAAAAAGTCTTAAAAGTCATTTTTAGAAGTCAATTCTTCAACATTTGCTTGTTGCCATAATTGTATCATCAAACTCGGCTTCCGACAGATTATTCAACCGATGTTGCCATAAAATATCAAAATCAAAATTTTAAAAGTGCGGGCATTACACGAATCCCATTTTTTAAAAATAAATAGGTCTAAAAACGTGGTTGTGGGCATTACACGCGTGCAGGTATTGCACGAGTAAATACGGTAATCGTAAAATTATTGGAGTTTCTCACAGTGATCGTTCATGACGTGTTTCCTTATATTAATTTTTTATGTTTTCATGTCCTATTTACAAGTCAGCAGTCACTGTAATACTGGATATAGATATGAAGATGTCATATGCATTCTAATTTCCGTGAATAATGTGATATGCGATATTTTATGAAGCGAAGCGAAGAGTGCTGGCAATAGTTTGACTGTGTCTGTTTTATGACTTGACCGCCTTCGTAACATATAACGCTTTTGATAAACGCGGAAAATATGTGAAGCCGGTGTAAAACGTGTAATTTCCGCGTTAAAACGAATTTGTGGATCGATTCGACACGTTTTCGAAAATCGACGGTAGCAAAATAAATTTACATTCTTTTATGCGTTCTTTGGTTCAAGTCCCTATGATTCTAAATAATTTTAAAATGCACCCGCAAAATATTAATATCATTCCCGCGGTGTTACACATGCTTAGGGGAATAGGTGTAATTAAGAGGGTAATAGAAAACAATATTACGAGAAATCCGGCCGATACCGCAAATAAATTAGAGTTACCGAGCGATGAAGGCGCTGACATCCGTGATGTCAATAGTGTTAACGTTTGGGATTTCGATAAAAATGGTGAAATAAAACGCGATCAGAAAGAAAATGCTATATCAACCAATTGGCGGAATAATAGTATGAAGAACGCATGTAGATGTATTCCTAGAACGATTACGAATGGTAAGGCTGAGGTTTATCTGAGAAGCGATAGTGAGAAATTAAATGTCGTCGTATTGAACTGCCGCAGCATCCGTAAGAAAATTGCCGATTTTGAGCATATTATTCGCAGTCTAGAAGCCTATGTCGTGATCGGTACAGAGAGTTGGCTCACTGACGAGATTGCAAGTCAGGAGGTATTCCCTCAAGACTATAGAATTTTTAGAAAGGACCGTAGTATCATTTACATTTACATTTACATAAATACCCTGCAAGCCGCTAGAAGCGTTTGGCAGGGGGTGTCACAACACCAAGTGAAGTCTAGCTAATTCCTCTGTTGGATTGTCTTATCGCGTCTGGGAAAAAGGATCGGTAGTATTTCTCTGTTCTAGCGGTAATTTCGAGATATTTTCTCCTGCACTGTGATCTAACATTACGTTCACGGACGGGAGGTGGAGTATTTATAGCAGTCAGCAAGGCATACGAAAGTTTTCCACTACCGATTAATGACACCGAAATAGAAAGTGTTTGGTGTGGAGTTAGAGGAAGCGATTACACTATAGCAAATATATGCGCATTTTATAGGCCTCCCAATGCAAGTTTAGAAATTATTCATAATCTCGAGAAACAAGTAGCAACGCTAATATCGAAAAATAAAGAGAGGGCCATTATAATAGGAGGAGATTTCAACTTACCTTCAGTAGACTGGAATCATAATTGCTTTGATCCCGGTGGTAGAGAGCGTGAATCATGCGAAGCACTTATAGAAACCTTCGTTAAACACTCGTTGTGTCAGCTAGTAAGATGTCCCACGAGATCGAACAATATATTAGATTTACTCGTAACGAATTACCCCGAGCGTATGAACAAGCTTTCCATAGAGGAAGGAATAAGCGATCATAATGCTGTGTACGTAGAATTTAAGCTAAAAGTGGAGAAAGAGGTTAAGGCTAGAAGACGCGTATATATGTACGCCAAAGGCGATTTCTCGAAATTTAGGTCTTTTTTACAGACACAATTCCCTAATTTCTGCGGGGCATCTATCGACGCTAGTACAGAGGAATTATGGTGCGTGTTCAGGGATATGATGCGAGAGGGTACGGATAAATTTATTCCACATAAACTTAAACGTGATGGTGCGGAACCAAGATGGTACAACCAGAAAGTTAGATGCGCTCTTAGACGGCAAAGAAAACTTCACGCTCGCTTAAATAGTAATTCTTCAAAAGTCACAGAGGTACCGAGGTCAATGATACGGCAACAATACAGAGAGGCGCGGTCAAGAGCTAGAGTAACAATGCGAGAAGCATTTAATGATTACAAAAAGAAAGTTCTGCATAGTAATTTGAAAGAAAATCCGAAAGCATTTTGGTCGTACGTTAGAGAGGTTCATGGTAGAGGCCCCACCATAGCGTCATTGAGAACGGAGGCAGGTGATGTAGTACATGACAGCGCGGAAAAAGCGAACTTGTTAAATGAACACTTTCAGAAAGCGTTTACTTCAGTGAGCAACGAATTTGAGGAACCAGCTTTGAATGATGAGGGAAATTCGATGGAAGATATGATATTCTCCGAAACAGGTATCGCGCACCAGCTAGAGTCGATTAAGCAAAATAAGTCTCCCGGGCCGGAGGGCATACCCGCGCGTGTGTTGAAAGAGCTAGCCTCGGTAATTGCACCTTACTTGAAAATAATATTCGAAAAATCCGTTGCACATGGTACCGTTCCAAAAGACTGGAAGCTAGCATACGTAACGCCCATCCACAAAGGCGGTGATAAAGAGAACCACGAAAATTATAGACCGATTTCCTTGACGTCATTATCGTGTAAGATTCTAGAACATATAATTGTTAGCTCTGTTCTGCGTTATTTAGACGGTCGTTCTTCACTAAGCAAAAACCAACACGGGTTTCGGAAAGGTAGGTCATGCGAAACGCAGCTCGCCCTGTTCGTAAACGATTTGTTACAATGCGGAGAGAAAAACACTCAGGTTGATTCCATTTTCATTGATTTTAAAAAAGCGTTTGACAAAGTACCCGATAATAAATTAATAGGAAAAGTAGGAAAGTACGGCATAAACCCTCATATCGTGAGTTGGGTAAAAGGCTTCCTACCAAAAAGAAAACAGATAGTAGTTATTGATGGGAAATCTTCATACCTGGTAAAAGTCGCATCAGGTGCTCCACAGGGAAGTGTCATAGGCCCACTACTATTCCTGATATATATAAACGATATCTGCTCGGTAGTTCGCTGCAAAATAAGACTTTTCGCAGATGACACCGTTTTATATAAGGAGATAACGAGTCAGGATGACCAAAAATCGCTTCAGGAAGATTTAAACGCCCTTTCAGCATGGTGTCAACATTGGAAAATCGAAGTTAATCAGAGCAAATGTTCCCTATTGAGTTTCTGGAAGAGTAAGAACAATGACTTAAACTCGGAGTACAGAATTGATAGATTGAATATCCAATCTGCAGAGTACGTTAAATATTTAGGAGTCACCATTTGTCGTGATCTATCATGGAATATGCATATTCGAAGGATCGTAGGCGCAGCTAATAAGAAATTGGGCTTCGTAGGCAGAATAGTAAGAAGTAGCACAGAACAGGTACGAGAAACGTGTTATTTATCATTGGTCAGATCTCAGGTCGAATACGCTTCCAGCATATGGGATCCGTACGAAAAGGGACAAATACTTGAGTTAGAAAGAATCCAACGCACAGCAGCCAGATTCGTAAAGCAAAAATATGAGCAAAAATTAAGCGTCACATCACTCTTGAAGGAATTGAATTGGATATCGCTAGAGGATCGCAGAATTAGCGCTAGGTTAAGGCTTCTGGAGAAATTTAGGTCGGAAGTTCTCTTAGAGGAGGTCTCAGGAATATTAGAGGCACCTACGTACATGGGCAGGCACGATCACGAGAATAAAATACGAGAGATCGACTGTAGGACCGAGCGATATCAGAGCTCGTTTTTCCCAAGGACCATACGGGATCATAACAGGAGAGTGATTCCCACGAGGGACGTTATTGGGTAGGTTTTGGTGTGCTGCACCCCCTGCCACCCACCAGTCTGTTGATTTGCAGGGTATCATGTAGATGTAGATTACCACTACGTTTTTATAATATGTAATGAAAGATACATCCTAGGTCAGAAGTAGCTATATATTATACATTTGTACTGTAGCGTCCTTTCCTAACATTCTATCAGGAATCTCGTTGTAGGTGTCTAGTTTATTTGCATTGAAAAATTTAAGGCAATATAATTTAGCATAAAGACGTACAGTGCTGTTGTAGGGAGAGCGTGGTCGTTGGTGCATTTGTAGAACACCCAAGTTCATAAAGATTTAAGGGTACTATCTTCTTTTTTTGCGACACGTTTCGTTGAGTATCTGTTCTTTCACCAGACCCTCAGTTTACTGTCCTTACTGAGGATTATAATCCCTACCTCTCATATTTCGACAAAATCACCATGCTTAGATGTTTCTATGATCCTCCTTTACAATGAACGAAAGTAAAATGCTGCAAATGGACAGAAATTCAACTCGGCGCCTTTTAACCTTTTCTTCTCAATGCCGACCGATGAGTATGCTCGCAACGCACTGAGATTGTTTAATATTTTGTCTTATGCGGAGTTTGAAAGAACTTTTTTTTACGTTTTTTTGGGAGAGAAATTTCATATTATGTACGATGTGGCATCTTTCGCGCTAATGGTTTCCGTAAATCTGAATAGGAGCGTAATACAGATATAAAATACTGATACGATACTATATGATTATAAGTGATGACTAAGTTATACTCTCGCTTTAAAATTATTACTGAAAAAGTGGATTTCTGGAAACCTATCGTACTACATATTTGTGAAATCAGAGGTTGGTTTGGAAAATGCTATTCGTAAAATTATCCAGCTAATTATATGTCTTGAATCCAATGTCACGTTGCTTTGTAAACGGTGTGTCGCATAAAAACATGATATGCTACGGTAAATATGTAGATTGAAAAATGAATTTCTACCTTCTAAACAAAAGCAATGGCCATAGGAAATATATTCCGGATAAAAAACAATACCTCACCACCGAATTTTCTAATTGTTTTATTTTATCGAAACGGCAATCGAGTCGTTCCTTAGCAGTCATATCAGTGATTTTCTTCTATTTCGTAAGCAAAATGATAGTTATTAAACGAATTGGAGGTGAATTTTTTTTGTCGCAAGGTTTTACATTCACGTGAGAGTAAAAAGTGAATTTTTTCTCTATTCTCTGTTGTTCGTTTCACTAGAATTCAGAATTAAATTTAAAGAAGAGGTTACAATAAAATAAAATAAAGTAAGCATACATTATTTAATAAAATTAAATCAACATATCACAAAATATCATAAATGTTGAATAATTTAAATAAAACCTAATTTATTTTCACAAACAAGTTAAATAACAAAAATATTCCCAGCAACATTGTATGACATTAGTGTTAGTGTAAATGCTTCCGTTACATAGATATGTTAACTAAATAATACCGTATTTTTCATAGTTATTAATGAATTCATGAAACCTTTCAAAAGCCGATTCATATATAATAATAAAAATCCATATTAAATGCCAGTCCGATAAGGATTACGTAATATCGCGAAAAATCAAACATAAATGGTTGCCATGACGGCGAACGATTTTTTCCTAGAAAAACTTGACATCTTTGGCATTAAAAACGAATTTGTGATCTGATTCGACGGGCATTGAAAAATCTAAGAACAGATGTGTATTTATATTCTGTTATGCGTTCCTTGGTTCCATTCCCGAGTTTATTTTTACGATGAGTGTATGCAATTTTAAAATTGTAATGAAAGAAGGCTTGCACGCACTTTTTCAGTGTTTTCTACGTTATTCAAAAGGAATGAATAAACGATCCTGGAATCGAACTACACATCGAAATACACATTCACAAAGTTAGCATGGATACATATAATGTGATGCGTAAGAAAACTGTTACTTAATGGTTGTTATGTACTTAAATAATCGAACGGCAAACAAAAAGACGCACACAAAATAAGCAAACATACCTCATATTAAAGAACTGGACTCTCAAATGCGGCTGTAACGGGGGTTTCCATAGTAGCTTACATTCTTCATTGTTAAAATTCTAAATAGATCACGTTATTTCAGATTCATTATACATTTTCGTGATTATTAGAAATGTAAACGACATCTGTTTAAAAAAAAGTAAACTGATCTTTCAAGCGTAAAACCATTTAAATACTGAGCTCGTATCAGGCTTATAAGTAATTTTAAAATATGAATGATTAATATGCTGCACTCATTCTCATGTTAATCCAATGGAGAAATTAAACACTCCTGGATAGAACCAATGCTCCTATGATAGACTATGACATGTTTAAAATGCTCCAGACGTAGTTCCAGTATATTGCAAAAAAACCGTCTAAATCGTTCCTGTCGTTCTCGAGTTATTCGCCATCAGAGTCGTTGGTATGGTAAAGGACGTTCAGAACGGATCTAGGAAAATTCAGCGACCACAATTTGTTTATTTATTGTTTATTATTCATCTACGACTTATTTGCAATCGAATGACACCCATGGTGCCAGTATTACGTTTTTTAATGTTTAACCTCCCCCTTTCCTCCCCCTACCATAAGCCTTGAATGCGTGATTTGTTTATGTATTGTTTATTATTCATCTACGAGTTATTTGCAATCCAATGACACCAATGGCGCCAGTATTCCGTTTGTAATGTTTAACCTTCCCCCTCTCCACCCCCTACTCCCGTGAGCGTAATTTGTTTATTTATTATTCATGGCCCAGTTATTTGCAATCGAATGACATCCATGACGCTAGTATTTCATTTTGTTATACCATTTCATCTCCTTTCTTTTCTCCCCATACCCATCCCTCCTTAAACGTTGATGGTTTATTGTTACTTATTATTGTTGCCAACATTCCGTTTATATTACTTCCGCTCTCCCCCATCTTCATAAAGTGAATTGTAAATTTCGATGAATAATACATTCGATGAATTGTGGTTCGGTGAATTTACTTTTCGGTGAATTGTGGTTTCGGTGAATTGTGTTTCGGTGAATTTTCCGTAAGCCGTTCAGAACACAGAAAAGGTAGCGGAATTACTGACAGGCAATAGATGTGCAGTATCGCAACGACTCCCAATGACTTACCCTGCTTTTGGCTTCGTAAATTTTTAGTGGCGTATGCGTATTATTTATTTTTGAAAACTAAATAGCAAATGAAAATATTTAGAATCGCACGCGATGTATGCTTCCAAGTTTATCAAACATGTTCTATTAATCACATTCCGTTTATGATATATTTCCTGGTTTACATATCTGTCATGAGCCAGACCATTTTATTAGATCAATCGCTTCATTATACGGATTAGATAAGGTTTTCATACAAAAAGAAGACCACGGATGCGTAGCACTATTCCTTGTGAAGAATATGCGCTGTCACGGAAAAGAATGAAAACCTGTCTTATATGACTGTAAGCATTTTTTTGTGAAATGAAGTTTTATTTTTTATGGGCGTATATATAGAGGTCCAGTGGATGTTTGGACATTTAACTTTGTTCGCCTTGGAAGACATATCACACTGTCTCGCATTGCTAAGCCGTGTTAAACTCTCCTCATGTGAGTACCACAAAATATAATTTTAACGTGTAATATGGAAATTATTTTCAATTCTTTTTATTGTTTTTTATGTTTGTCAAATTTTTTCCTTATCGCGCCTCGGGGCACCAGTTTTTTATTTTAAAAATGTCTTCCCGTATATTTTATTTGTTATTTTCGCAAACTTAAATTCCGAAAGAATGCATTTTGAAACGCTACCGACGACAAGTTTTTTAGACGACCCTGATTAATCACATTTCATTATTGACAGGAATTTTCTAATTTTTTTTCATATTTATCACTGGCAATACCATCTCTTGGATTGCCAAAAAGGAATTTTAAAGATGTTGGGGTTTCTGTATATGACATATAATTGTTTTTACAGTGACATGTTACCACGTACAGATTGAAATTCCTCGAAAGTGAAATAATTTAATAGTAGTATCCAAGTGATATAAAACGTTTTCCTATTATCTATAATATATTTTGAAGCGTGTGTTTGTTAATGGAACTCCTCCTAAACGATAAAAGCTACAATAACAAAATTAGGTACGATTCTTCCTTCCATCCTAACTTAGTGAATGGTCAAAGTTTGGTCAACCGGGATTAATCAGTGCTGCCAATATAGAGGATTAACGTTTTTCCATAAGATAACACGTACGAATCCATTTCTTGACTTGCAAGGTATTCTTCCTTCAAGCATAAAAATATGTAAATATGGACCGATTTGTTTCGTTTTTACTTTATTCGACGAATAGAACTCTATACTACCTTATTCCTGCGAAGTGTATATGTTAGACGGTCGAAGGTTTCATAAATACGTTATTTGTTTCGAAGCTTAGTGGATTCTTCGTATTCTTTCCGGGCGTTGCCAAGGCGGCCGTCATTGTTACCTCCGATTCAATTAGCTTCAATGAAACTGACAAATAGACGAAAGTTTAGCATTATCCGCTTTGCACTTTTGGTTAAGCAACGAAACGATCGATGTTTATGGATAGCAACGTAAATACGATAGATACTCATTATTTTTTAGGAAGCGTTCATTGATGAAAGTAATTGAACCTTTTTTCGTCTATTGAATACAGGAATCTTACATTTTTTGTAAGTAAAATCATTATATTTTACATTATAATGTTTATTAACGTAAATAAGCTCACGTATCTGGTGTGCATTTACCGGAGTCAGTGTTCAATCATGGACAACTGTGCGTTGATTTTTCACGGGTTTCTTGCTTACAAGACATAAAAGTAAATATTTCAGCGAGGCATAATTACACAAGAAATGAAGCTGGATTTGGCGAAAGTAATATGATAGGAAATAAAATTATCCTTATATTTGAATGCAATAGGCTCGGAAACGGATTTTTACAAGCAAATATGATTAATTATTAAGAAATGCTAATTGTAATTTTAAAAGTATCTACTACAAAAGTATTTATATTTATAAAGGTAGTTATTATGTTTTGCTGTAGTAGCTTTACTAAATCCGTTGAAAGTCAAAGGAAAATTCTGCAAGTAGAATATCTTTTAGCGCCATGAAGTTGTTTCTCCGAATTATCAAAGTTCTAGATTATATATATATTTATTTATTTATTTATTACGCGAGTGATTACATTACGGGCTAGCGAAGGCGTGTTAGTTTCTGATGATGCTGATATATATTCATTGTAAATATATGTACTTCATATCCTATATATAATTTTGGAAATGTCCCTCCGTCCGTCCCCTCCTCTGTGTTTCAAAAGCCGTTCGTCGTGGAGATACGCGTTTTGTTTATACAAGCCAAGAGGTCCTTAGAAACCTATTTTTATTTTCATGAAGTCCCGGGTTCCAATCCAAGAGAGTTATATTTTCTCACGGGATTTTCGATTTTTCAGAGTGCAAGGTTTTTTCCTTCATTCATCAAAATACGTAAATATGGATCGATTTTCTTCGTTTTTGTTTTATTCGACGGATTAAACTCTATTTTATCTTATTCTTGCGATATATACACGTTACACGGTCATAAGTTTCAGAATTACGCAATTGTATTCGATGTTTTGCGGATATTTCGTACTCTTTCCGGACGTTGCCAAGGCGACCGTCATTGTTCCCTCCGATTCAATTACTGTCAATTAAACCTATAAATATTATAGGTGAAAGAATAACGTTATTCGCTTCGCACTTTTGTTTAAGCATCGAAATGATTGCTTTAGCAACGTCAAACTTTATACATGGCAACGTAAATATTTAAGGAAAGTTATTCAGTTAACTGCGTATGGGAAGCGTTTATAACGATTTAATCAAAGCAGTTGAATCTTCGTTTCATCGTTTGAATGATGGAATCTTACCTTTTTGTAAGTAGAGCCATTATATTATACAACTGTAATGCTTATTAACCTAAATAGTCTCACAAATAAATTTAAAATTAGATGAGAATAGGGACATATGTCATTTTTTACACAGTACATGGCTATCTTCCTTTGGTTGATAATCTAAATAAACGGTTGCATTGATTATTTTATAAAAAAAGGACAAAATTCAATATAAAGAAAAAAGAAAATTAAAAAATAAAAATTCGCAATCAATTACTGTGTAGCATTAATTTCTTCTCTAATATATCTTTAAAATGCAGATTTCTGTCTGACTTCGCATAATAAATTGTCAATACGCACATACAGCCGTGCCCTATGCGAGATTCGAACCCGTAAACCTTACCTGTGAAATGAATTATTATAGTTAAATGTGAATAATAAAAACGCCGCCAAGATCTGGAAACTAACTGTGAAATTGTGTGGAGTGAAATCGCTTTATCTACTAGCAAGCTATCTAAATCAAGTAAAATTTTTGTTGGTTGTTTTTATCGTCCACCTGCAAGTGAACTTAATGTGTTGGAAAACTGTTTTGAGTCTGTATTGCGAGCCATTAACCTAGGCCCTATTATTCTTGTCGGTGATTTTAATCTATCTATTCGCTGGGACTCTCCATCTAGTGGTAGCACGTTGAATAACAATGATGTTTTCTTCATGGAACACTTTATTTGGGCGCTCCGCTTATCCCAGCACAATCTCCATTGCACTCGCACCATGGCAACACTGGACTTTCTCCTTTCGTCCGTTGCCCCGGCGACGGTCACCCCCGGACGTAATATTTTCGACTCGGACCACGAGTCTCTCGATGCAGTTTACCGGTTTCGAGGCTCCAAGATGCACCCGGGGGCCCACCCACTCCACTGAAACCCTTTCGTGCCTGGTCAAAGGTTCGTTGGGAGGATGTTAATCGCTGCCTCGACAGCTGCTGTAGTGACAGACTCGACCTACTGTCCAGTTTTCTAAGTGATAGAATCCAGCGAGTTGTCTTATCGGGTTTCTCTTCTGATTGGTTTTCCATTACCTCAGGGGTCCCCCAGGGTAGCGTTCTAGGACCATATCTTTTTAATCTGTACGTTGATGATTTAGCTTCATTAAACCACTCTTCCCAAGCCCACACATTGCTCTATGCAGATGACTGTAAACTCTTTAAACAAATTGACTCCCCTTCTGACTGCCTTGTTTTCCATGATGCATTAAATCAGATTGCTACGTGGTGTGACATGTGGAAGCTCAAATTAAATTCGGCGAAGTGCAGCACGATGTCGATTTCATTAAGGAAAACTCCCATTACCTTCAACTACTGCATTAACTCAACCCCTTTGAGCAAGGTCTTCTCACTAAAGGACCTTGGGGTAATAACTGATCAAAAATTAAATTACTCAGAGCACATTAAAGCTGTCAGAAGCAAAGCTATGCCTCTATTAGGTCTCCTCTACCGTTTCACTGATATTAGTGACCCTCTTGCCCTTAGAACATATTTCTCCACTATTGTCCTCCCCGTCATCTCGTATTGCTCTCCTATCTGGTCCATGTCAGCTGTATCCAATCTCTCCATCCTTAATTGTGTCACTAATTTCTTTACAAGGATAGTGAAACACAGAGTGCCTTCTCTCCATAACGCCTCAACAGATCTCGTTCTATCCGCCCTTTCCCTCAGTAATCTCTCTAATCATAGGCTTAAATACGACTTGTCCTTTATTTATAACATCCTAAACTCCATTACAGACTGCCCAGATCTGGTTTCCTACGTTAATTTCAGAGTTCCTTCTAGACCCACCCGCACGCATTCATTACTTCATATGCCCATTACTAGAGCATCCCTTGTACAACGTCACTCTTCTTCCGTCTTTTCTCCATGATAAACTCTCTCCCTTACCATATTGACCCCTTCTTGTTGTCACGTAACTCTTTTGTCCAAGCTGGTTTGACGCATCTCTCAACTATGCAATAGTGTCCTACCTTGTGGAGTGTATTTAATCTGTTTTGTTTAAATTTTATTTATTGACCTGTTGTAAAGCTCACTGTAAATTGGCATTCTTTGCTGTTTGTGGACTAATCTTTAATAAATAAATAAATAAACTTTTTTTACACACTCCTTATTTTTTAAATAAATTAATTGAAAAAAACGCGCAAACACTGCGCGGGTTCAGCTAGTATATATAAATATAAATATACGATATATAAATGTTTGTGGAAGAGTAAGTGTAAATATGGATATCTTGGGCAAAATAGCAGTTTTAAGAAACTCAGTGACCACTTACTAAAAGGAGAGAAGCTGGAGTGTTGGAGAGACACTTTTGCACATGTAGACGGTGTAGCTTTCCTGATAATCTCTTCGTCAGCGCAAGAGAGAGAAAACTGATAGCAGTAACTGTGAGGTGAAGGTATGGGGTTGGAAGTGTAGCGTGGAAAGGTTGGCGATTGGAGAATGCGGAGTGGGTAGGGAGGGTGGAAGGAAAGTCATGAGGTTAAGGAGGTTAAGGCCGGAAAGAGAGAAAGAGTTTACGAGGTGGGTGCGGGCCAGATTTCACTGACGGAGTTGGGGAGCGTAAGCATCGTCCGGAAACGCGCGAATGGCCCTCACCGTGATGCAATCATTAAATTTAACTTTGTGTGGATTCTTATGTAAGGTCACGGGCAGCGGTAGTTAAAGACTAACGCTGTTGCGATGGTCGTACTTGCGGATGTGTAAGGAATTGCTGGTGAAGGGGGGAGGGGTTGAGGATTGGGTGGGCTTCTTTTAGGATGTCCCTTAGGTTATCGTGAATGCCTGGCTAAAAGGTGGTCGTTAGGGTGAGTTGGGTTAAAATCGGAGTTACCGGTGCTGATGTGGTGGGGGTTAGGGGTGATGGGTGTGACTGCCTGTCGGATTTCCCGGATGGAGAGGTCGATATCCAGTAAATTGATGCTGGAGGGGGAGGAGTGGTGGGTGAAGGAGAGCGTGGGGTGGGAAGAGAGGGGCTGTAGGAAGAATTGGAGTGAATCAAGTCCGTGCGCCCAGAGAAGAAATATGTCCTCCATATACCTTAGTCACAGGAGTGGTCTGCGGTATTTGTATGTATACCGACAAAAAACAATGTGGATTGTACCACGGTTACAAGAATTTTTCTGCAGGTTTATGAAAGATTCAATCTACGTGCGTAAATTTGTGTATCCGACACCCAAACGGCTTTCTTTTTGGTAAGTGTTCACTAGGTTTTCTTCAACATTTAGTTACCCTGAATTTCCATATTTACCATTCCTCTTCCTGAAGCATTTAGATATGTATGTATATATATAAATATAGTACTATTATAGTTTTATATCTATACATCAAATGAAATTAATGCCGTAATATGCATGAAAATAATTGTAATTGAAAAAGTTTGCTTATTTTATCACCATTTCGGATTACCTTGTTATTATCGTGATAGTAATGCCTATATTTTCTCAAGTCGAATGAATTTACGTTGAAATATTTTATATGAATATGTTGCATGTTAATGAGAATTTTCCACACTGACTAACAAAGCTTTTTTCACGCACACAGATACAACAATAGAAGAAAAATGAAGACTGGTTTCGCAAGAATACCTAACATTCTTGGATCGGTATTGCTGCTAATTCTTCTTTGCCAACGAACTGAGGGAGGTAGTACAGTCGGCTCAATCTCACTTGGTACCTGTCCAACAATAACCGCCAGTACAGCTGCCTTCAATCCGGTAAGTAATTAATATATGAACAAATTTTCAAAACAGAACGTCATTTAGTTTTCGACGCATACCATATCAAAAGAAAAAAATTCCATGACAACTCCCTTACTCATTTTTTTGTAAAATATAGTTCAAAATATTTCTTTTACATTGTTCATGTCGGCCATTGCAACGAGCATCATGTGGCTCTCTGTTATAACAGATGAAACATAATTACCACATACGCTTTTCTGTATTTATTCCGTATATTTAAACTATATTTAAACGTAACAATTCCATGTTTTATCTTCCGGCGAAGCTGCTAAAAGAAACTTTAATGGAAAGGATCGCGCGTGCATTCGACCAATAATTGGATTCTTTAATGGTTTATTGCTGCTTCAAAAGATCTCACCGAAATGAGTGTGTCCGCCCTACTCAACTATTACTTGTCATCTTCATCTAACATTCTTCCGTGAAATTGGAATTAATTGCTGCCCAAATATTATGAAAACGGAACACTGAATTATTCAATAGTTTTAAACAGACTTTCACTTCACTTCCGATATCATTTTATATTATTCGTATTCATCTTGAAGCTCTTAGTGTGACAAAAAGTTCCATTTTATTCATCAGAATTTCATCTTAAATTAAATATCCGCATGCTTTTTATTCAATTTTTTTATTTGGCAAGAATTTCCGAATTATCCTATTTCATCCAAATCAAAAGGTTTAGCTTTTGGTGATCATATTGGAGAATGAAAGTGTTAAGACAAAATTTCAACAGACTACATATAAAACAACGTCAAAAACCAAAATTAAACTGACACGAAATAACCGAATACATTGTCGCTACCGTTGATCTTCAATATTCAATCCAATTAAACTAATTTTAAATGATTACACCTGCGAATGAAAATATGAAAAATTGCCATTCCCTCGCTCTAATATAGGTTCCCGATGAATTATGAACCATCGTGCAATACTGATGCGTTCTTTAGCATTGATTTAATCATGCCAACGAAAGACATATATTAACCATTTAGTATACAATTTATAAGAGCTGCAAAGCGACAAATCAGAAGGGTTGTCCAGGAAATGTTGAATATTTTTATTAATGATTCATTTTCTAATAAGTTTGTGATTAATAAAATAATCGAAAATTATTTAAAACATACCTCATTTGAAATTAGTGGTAGCAGTTTTTATGCTCACATGCATTCATTTGAACTAAATTATCAGTTTCTTTTTTATTAAAAACAATGTGTAAGTGCGTAACTAAAATAAACATTTAAATATTCCTTTGTCATTGATAATCTATTACTTTCTGATTATTAAAATCTGCAATGCCAGGAAAGGAAATTAAAAGTATAAACGTATTAACGTAATTTTAGCATATCTGGTTTACATCCATAGCTACGAAGATTATTTACGTAACAAAAAATGTAATAAATTTGCTTAGTTCCAAATGAATTACACTTTCTGGTTTTATTTTCTTGAAAACTTCTACTGCTTCGATAAATTGTATAGGGAAAGAACTATTTCACTTAACTAGTCCTACATAATTTGTTTGAAGACTTCTCTGCATGACAAATATTTTAGAAGAAATAAAGGAAACAGGATTTTTTATTTATTAGTAAGTGACACCCCTGATTAGGTTTTTTGAATTTTTCATATCATTTTTTTGACCTCCAGTCATAAATTTCAAAATACATGAATATCTGCCCAGTAGTTTCGGAGATTAACACGCGAATGATTGGACGGACAGAAAGACAAACGGACGCGACCTGACCATAAGTCATTCATATTTTACGATTTTTAATGAACACCTTTCTGTCCGGATGTTCGACTAGAAAAGGTAACAGGAACTTTGTTGGCGGGCCCGCTCCTAGGAAGTAGGCCGCCGTTGTTCAAGTAGAAAATGGCCCCCTCCATTAAACTGTTATATCCTAAATGCATGCTTTATACCTTTATACAGACACTTTCATACAAATGGTGGTACATTTTTACGAAAAAGTAGGACTGTGTTTAGGAAAAAGTAGGAAATTTTTTTACAAAACTTATAAATTTACAACCGACATTAATTAATATCATCTTACAAAACAGTAGTATCTTAGGATTCTTGCTCGAACATATTTGCTTACGCTATTTATCGTCTTTAGGTAACTTCTCATACATTTCACTACGTCAAGGCATAATTACATTTTACTAGTAGCGAAATTTTAAATGTTTCAATTTTCGGTCTGTTCCTATCGCCAGTCCATTGTAAATTACATAAAGAGAAAACTCGCTCAACATTAGCATTCGATGTTGGAATCGCGATAATTATGTGTACTAATTTCTTTAGATCAACGAAATTATCATTTTTAGGTGAAGTGGCATTCTAAAGGGATCAAATCATTTAAGTCGTTTCGTCAAACAAATAATCCTTTGCAGCGATTTCTGCGATTAAAAATTCTGCCGTTTTTCGAATTTCATCGTATTGAATATCTTCAGTAGTACCTTTAAACATTATCCATTTAGTAGACGAAGGATATTCATTACTTCTGAACGTATATAATCAACCGCCGTAGAATAAAATTCAAGAATTTCTTTTTGTAACTGAATCTTTTAGCGTTTACAACACTTCATAAGGTGCTGTGCCATTAAAAAAAATATCCTTTCATTGATTTTTCTCTGAAATAAAGATATATTTGCTCTAAAGATTGCGATCTCCACTCCAGTTATCAGCGTAAGAGGTTTCGCTTCGTCGTCGATGAACCACAATGTAATGAGCAAATCGCTGTTGAAGGACAGTTTTGGAGGGTTGAAGAAACATAGAAATCCCTGAGCACTTTCTACTGTTCATGAAAAGGTCCAAAAAGTAGTACAAAAGTAATCTAACGTAGTACAGAAGGCGAAAAAGTAGTACTGTACTACCAAAACTACCATAACCCCATTTATACCAGTGGTTCTGAAACTTTCAACTGTCGCGGTCCCCTTGAATATCATTGAAAAATATTAAAAATTATAAACTTTAACACGAATTCCTTTATTTTATATAACTGTAATAATTTTTATCTCATCTTATTTCCTAAAACTTCCTGATGAAATGTTATTATTCATGTATATTTTGACATGTCATCTAACACCTAAAATAATTTTGTGCCCCCCTGGGGGACCGTGGCCCACAGTTTGAGAAACACTGCTTTATACAATACTAGCAGATTTTCCCGTTGAATTTCAACGGATTAATTAAGCTACTACAGCACAACATACGATACAAACTCATTAAAATATATAGTAGATACTTTTTAACATACAATTAGCTTTTATTAACAATTAATCATATTTGCTTGTAACAATCCGTTTCCAAGCCTATTTCATTCAAATATAAGGATAATTTTATTTCCTATCATATTACTTTCGCCAAATCCAGCTACATTTCTTGTGTAATTATGTCTCGCTGAAATATTTACTTTTATGTCTTGTAAGCAAGAAACCCGTGAAAAAGTAACGTACAGTTCTCCATGATTGAACACTGACTCCGGTAAATGTACACCAGATACGTGAGCTTATTTACGTTAATAAACATTATAATGTAAAATATAATGATTTTATAAAAAAATCTGATGTAGCCAACACATGACTCTCTCCATATTTGGGGTATAGATATTTAAATTATTATGAATAGCATAATGAGGCAAAATTATAATTTCGTATCATAAAAGAATACAGTCGTCCTTCTTGCCGTAAATTATATTTTGATTATGTTTCCAGAATTCACCGCTACGTCGTTTTAACGCTGTAAACAGGATATTACGAAAAAATTTGAATATCTCCGAAATCGATGGTTCTACGAAAATTTGTTTCAAACGAAACCTGGAAGAAATATTATTCTCTACAACTTTGGTCCTCACGGAGATTACCAATAACGACGTTTTTAAGGAGATATTTGACAGAAACCGAAAAAACCGATTATTTATATATAATTCCTAAAAAATAACTGCTTTGGAATATTGTTCCTAATGAAACTTGTAGGAAATTACATTCTCAATAACCATTGTATCGAATTCTACATACAATAATAATGTTTTAACGGAGATATTTCCTCAAAATCGAATCTAGTTTCGAATAAACCTCGACTTCCGGTTAACCGTTATTGTCCAAAAACTAACCAGCTCTTCGGACTCATACCAAAGTGTTATATATGTAATTTGGTGATAATATGACAAGTACTTTTTGAGTTAGAGCGCCCAGAATCACATACATCCACACACACAGACAAACACACATACATCATTCCGAAAATAGTCTAAACGTGTTCTAGGGACCTCAAAACGTGTATTTCCGTTCAAATCTCGAAGTCGATTTTCTTCGTGATCACAACAGTAAAAAATCTGATGTGGCCAACACATGACTTTCTCCATATTTGGGGTATAGATATTTAAATTCTTTTTATGAATAGCATTATAAGGCAGAATTATTATTTCGTATAGTAAAAGTATACAGTCGTCCTTATTGCCGTAAATTAGGTAAATTTTGAATATGTTCACATAATCCACCGCTACATGGTGGTGGCGCTGTATACTGGAAATTAAGAAAAGGCGAAATATCTCAAAAATGGATGGTTCTACGAAAATTTGTTTCAAACAAAACTTGGAAGAAATATTATTCTCTACAGCTTTGGTCCTCACGAAGATTATCAATAACGATGTTTTTACGGTGAAAACCGAAAAACCGGTTATTTATAAATAACTCCTAAGCAATAACTCCTATAGAAAATTGTTCCAAATGAAAGTTGTAGGAAATTACATTCCCGATAACATTTGTATGGAATTGTAAATACAATAATGATGTTTTAACGAAGAAATATCGCAAAAACCGAATCGGGTTTCGAATAAACCTCGACTTCCGGTTACCCGTTATTGTCGAAAACTAATCAGTTGTTTATGCTCATGTTAAAGTGTTAAATATGAAGTTTGGTAACGATATGCCACGTACTTTTTGAGTTAGAGTGCCCACAATAACATACACACACATGCACACACACCCGCGCACACGCGCACACACGCACGCACACACAGAGACATCATTCCGAAAATAGTCTAAACGTGTTCTAGGGACCTGAAAACGTGTATTTCCGTTGAAATCTCGAAGTCGATATTTTTCGTGAATACAATACTTTCCCATTACTACGTATGGAGAAAGTAAAAAGCAAAATATCTCCGAAATGGATGGTTCTACGAAAATTTGTTTCAAACAAAACTTGGAAGAAATATTATTCTCTACAACATTGGTCCTCACGAAGATTACCAATAACGATGTTTTTACGGTGAAAACCGAAAAACCGGTTATTTATAAACAACTCCTAAACAATAACTACAATAGAAAATGGTTTCAAATGAAAGTTGTAGGAAATTACCTTCTCTATAACATTTCTATAGAATTGTATATACAATAATGATGTTTTAACGAAGAAATATCGCAAAAAACGAATCGGGTTTCGAATAAACCTCGACTTCCGGTTACTCGTTATTGTCGAAAAACTAATCAGTTCTTTGTGCTCATGTTAGAGTGTTATATGTGAAGTTTGGTAACGATATGGCCCGTACTTTTTGAGCTAGAGCGCCCACAATAACATACACACACACAAGAGACATCATTCCGAAAATAGTCTAAACGTGTTCTAGGGACCACTAAACGTGTATTTCCGTTGAAATCTAGAAGTCGATTTTTTTCGTGAATACAATACTTTCCCATTACTGCGTATGGAGAAAGTAAAAATGTAAGATTCCAGTAATCAATAGACGAATGAAGGTTCAATTACTTTAATCAATAAACGCTTCCTGAATAATAATCATCATCTATTTACGTTGCTATCCATAAACATCGATCGTTTAACACTAGAAGGACCGAGAGGGGTCATTTTTGACCCATTTCCGACATTTGCGCCCTGCTGTTCCTGTAAATTTGGTTAGATCCCTCTGAGCTTTCATGACTTTTCATCATTTAAGGTTGTCTGTCTGTCATATGAGTTTCGGCACTCCATGTCGTTTCGTTAGGATTTTGTATTTACTTTACCCTAGAAGGATCGCGGGGTCATTTTTGACCCCTTTATGTTTTAGTTATAATTTCCCGCTTCGTATGGAAAAAGTTACCTCTTAAACTTTGTCTCAGAGCTTTCTTATAATTCGCCACTCAGTCCTAGTACTACGCACACACCAGTCTCAACATCTGTAGCGCCCCCACCCCTCTCTCTCCGCCTGGGCGGCTGACAAGCCTGTGCGCGCTGTTGACTTGCTGAGTGGCTGTGTGAGGGGAGTAGGGAAGTGATTTGTGAATTTTGAGCTTGGAGCCCATTGCATGCACACTATGGCAAAGAGAGGTTTATCTCCAGAAGAGATGGTTGCTGCTCTGCAAGAACTATCAGAGAATGAAGCTGGTGACTCGGAGATGACAGCGAATCAATCAGTGATTCAGATGATGAGAGCTTCCACCCGCTGAACAGCCAGAGTTCGTCCTCTGATTCGGATCTATATTACCCTCCAGCGATCGAAGCGGGATTGTCACAAGCTTGGTTGGTACAGTCAACTGGATTCGAAGTGAGGTGAAGTCTTGCCCACCTCTTTATGACACAGGTTCTAAATAAAGAAGACATTACGCTCACAGTTTATCAGGGTAAAACAAACAAGAACGTAATCGTCGTGAGCCCCCTCCGTCCTGATGTTGCACTCGGGTCAGATGAGAAAAAGAAGCCACAAACAGTCACATTCTACAACGAAACCAAATATGGAGTAGATATTTTGGATCAAATGACCAGGAAATACTCCGTGAAACCAGCTGCACGAAGATGGCCCTTGCACACATTCAGTAACATTCTAGACCTCGCGGAAATAAATGCGTGGATTTTGTTCAAAGAGGTCACAGGAAAAAAGATTCCACGTCGTAAGTATCTGCTGAAGCTTGCTGAAGAACTCACGGAGGCTAACATAGCTAGCCGAGGAGGCAATCCAGCAGAAGAGAGCACCAGAAGTGAACCTGAACAGAGAAGATTCGTAGGAAATGTCAAGGGCGTAACAGCTGCAAGAAAGACACCAAAGGAGTGAACAAGTGTCATTCTCGTAAAAAAGTTGCATGCAAAAAATGCATTGGTAAAGAGGAAAATGTGGTGACCTGCGTGAAATGTCTGTGAAAAGACTTGGCTAATACTTACCTTGTATACCTCCAATTCCTTTCGATGTGATCTTTAAATTATTGACTTTATCACAGAAAAGAACGTGTTTTTAGATTTCATAAGTCCTTCAAGGCAGTGCTCTGTCTAATGATGAAGAATTTTTAACATTTATTCGTGTGAATGTTGTTTTTACTCAATTATAATGTATTTAAAAAAAACTTGAAAAATAAAACGAGTTTGTTCAACTGCATTACTGGAAATTGTATTTGATGGAAACAGAAAGATCCTAGTCCAATCCGGCCAAGTGTAATAACCAAAAGCCTTATATTCGGGAAGGGGTCATTTTTGACCCCTCGGTCCTTCTAGGGTGGAGACCAAGTCCGGTCCTTCTTGTGTTAAACAAAAGTGCGAATCGAATAACGGTAAACTTTCGTCTATTTGTAAGCTTCATTGAAGCTAATTGAATCGGAGGTAACAATGACGGCCGCCTTGGCAACGCCCGGAAAGAGTATGAAAAATCCACAAAATTTCGAAACAAATAGCGTATTTCTGAAAACTTCGACCGTGTAACATGTAAACTTCGCAGGAATATGATAGTATAGAGTTTTATTCGTCGAATAAAGTTACTTGAGTATACTTCTGCAATAATATTAGATATTTCATTTTTCTCAATGAATGAATATAAGACTAGTTTAATCTTGGGCAACTTTAACAAAAATTGGATTTTTCAAAAACCGGCTGATGCGATTTTCATTTTCTAAAGATAACTAAGCGACGCATTAGTATATGAGAAAGTTTGTACAATGTATGTCGTACCGATTTTTACTTTCTCATACGAAGTATCGAGAAAGTATTGTTATCGTGAAAAAATTCGACCTCCAGATTTTGACATAAATATACGTTTTAGGTGTAGATGAGTCCGAAAAAGTGGTTTTTGCAATGCCGTCTGTCTGTCTATCTATCTGTCTGTTACTGGCTCTGGGGCCTAAACGGTAGAGCGAAAATGAATGAAATCTCTTACTTAGGCATTTTATCATACTGAGCAGAGTATATGTAGAAATGGTTGACATTTCTCTATAATTAAGAGTAGTTTATTCTAGGCAACTTTAACAACAATTCGATTTTCTGAAAAACGGCTATAACGATTTTGATCAAATTTCGTACAGTTACTTGAGTATACATCTATATAAAGAAAATTGTTACCTCTGTCTGTACATTTCTTTTTTTGTCGGGGTTTTACTTTTTTTGTGTGTTTTGTATCACAAGAAGACGTTTGAACCTGTTTGCAGAATTGTTGTCTGTCCGTCTGCTTGTTTGTTACCGCATCACGCAAAAACGGCAGGTCGATTTTTTATGAAACTTGCAGTGTATCTTTAGACTGGTCCAGCTTAAAATATAGGCTATGTGGTGTATCTCAAAAAAAATTTTAAGTGGGGATTAGGGGGGGTACCGATTTGGTTTTTCAACGATAACTCTCGAGTAAATTAACTTAGGAAGTTCAAATTTGGTATTTGTCACTTTCAATACAAGTATAAGATCAAGTTTGTAGATGAGCAAAATCAGACAAAGGGGGGGGGGGGGGTTGGGGGGTGGGGCACCCGTAAGAGAAATCGCTGATTTCAAGCTAACGGTTGATACTTCTTCGTATAAATAAGAAATATTTTAGGAAAACAATTTGGGGAAATATTTTAAGAAAATATTTTAGGAAAAAGTCTGTCTGACCGTTTCTTTGTTAGTTACCAGGTCACGCAAAAACGGCTGGTCCAATTTTTATGAAACTTGCAGCGTATCTTTAGACTGGTCCAGCTTAAAATATAGGCTACTAGCTGGAGTGCCCGTTGAATTTCAACGGATTTAGTGAAACTAAAATTTCGACCGTGTAACATCGCAAGAATAAGATAGTACACAGTTATAACCGTCGAATAAAGCAAAAATGAAGAAAACCGCTCCGCATTTTCCAATTTAGATGAATGAAGGAAGAAAATCTTGCACTGTGAAAAATCGAAAATAACGTGCAAACTCCCTCCCACTCCCTTCCACCCTCCTTCCCTTCTCCTCCTCCCTCCCCTCTCTCCCTGTTTCCCTCCACGTCTCTCCCCCTCCCGCCGCGCCGTCCCCCTCTCTCCCTCCCCCTCACTTCCTCTCCCTCTCTCTCTTAAATGTTAGAAGGGACTATAAAATCTCAAAATAAACGCATTGGAATCTCAATTTCGGCGACAATGAGAGTTGTCATGGTAGCTTATAATTGGTATTGTAATAAAACTGACAAAATCACTTATTTTATTGATTCTAACCGCATTTCTACGCGAATTCGACCAGAATTCGGAATCTGTCTTCAATAAAAATAAACTTTGTTCTTTTCCGCAAAGAAGTATCCAAGTCTCAAGTTCATACCGTGATTTTAAGTAATTTTAAAGTGCAAATTAAAAGTAGTCTACACTCATCCCTGTATTTCAGTTGCAGGACGCGGCAAAATACGTGGTTTGATAATTGAAACGTTCGCTATTTCGATTAAAAGTGACGTAAAGACAGAAACCCTAGACCATTCACTAAGTTAGGATGTAAGGAAGAATCGTACCAAATTTGGTTATTCTAGCTTATACCGTTTAGGAAGAGTTTTATGAACAAACCAACAAACACACCCTTCAAAATATATTATAGTAGATGTGCTGTATCTCAAAGAAAAATTTAAGTGAGAGTTTGGGGGGCATCGATTTGGTTTTTCGACGATAACTCTCGAGTAAATTAACTTAGGAAGTTCACATTTGATATTTGTCACTTTCAATACAAGTATAAGATCAATCTTATAAATATTTTAGTGTGTGTGTGTATGTTCTTTATACGTTTTTACACCGTTGAAGTTATCGAATTCAAAAGTTTCATGGGCCATCCTATGGACCAAAGGAAGAACTTGGTCTAGGTTTGCAGACCGTGGGGTCTCTTATACCCCATGGGGTCAACAAAATATTATTTCCAAAAGAATTCATGGGAAATGGTGTGGAGAAACCCCAAAATACCATGCAGCCCTTCACTGATGTGGATATATGTAAATATACCTAAATATTAACTTACGAGCACGGGAAATGGTTTATTTTACGCAAGAAAGACTTAGTATTTTAATTCTGTTCATGTAGTATTACATTCTAAATCGCTCGAAATTTTCCTTTAAGCGCAAAATTTATCGGTTTAGATGTCCATTTTCCAGGCGGAAACAAAGCTAAATTTCTTAATTGTTGCCCTCTTCAAAGGGAGATATACACGTAAAGATTAATGCAAGGAAAATCCACGCCTTAGAGGAAGAATAGCTAACGCCAAGATATGCCTAAATATAGTCTATGAATACTTTTAAAGTGAGTCAAATGATTTTTAAGGAATATCAGAACATTGTTATCTTTTACCATTAACATTGAAAGATTTATCGCAACATAAATCGATACATCTACTTACATTTGTTCGGTAATCAAGATGTTGTTTATTGTTTACGTTTTGGCTAATAGTATTGACATAATCCACAAATTTTATTGCCGCTTTAAAGGCTTCGGTGCATCTATCCATGTGAATATTAAGTAAGACGTTAATGCGTAAAATACAATACATAAAATAGTAAATGTTAATGTAAGCATCGCTTGCGTAAGGAATATTAGAACATTGTTATCTTTTACCATTAACATTGAAAGATTTATCGCAACATAAATCGATAAATCTACTTACATTTGTTCGGTAACCAAGATGTTGTTTATTGTTTACGTTTTGGCAAATAGTGTTGAAATAATCCACATAATTTTATTGCCGCTTTAAAGGCTTCGGTGCAACTATCCTAGCGAATATTAAGTAAGGCATTAATGCGTACAATACAATACATAAAATAGTAAATGTTAATGTAAGCATCGCTTGCGTAATTAAGGAATGGGGAACGCTTGTCCCGAACAATAAAAATCGTTTGCCACTCTTTCCCGAGCAAAGCCGAGCGCTTCAGCTACTCTTCCATATATTTCAATTAATCGTCTAAATACATGTTCAATACGTCGCTGATTCCTTATTATCCGTTGCCATGATAAATGTATCTAATTGTTAATAGCAACGCATACACAGCCAGGGGTTATTTTACTTTCCCATCGATATTTTGTTATACATACCAGTACCTGATAATTTTGTCTCTTATTGGGTTTTCATTGTTGAAGTTGATTCAGACTATATTTCACTGTGAAAATTAATCAGTGTTTGTTCACGAGTGTAACTGCTGATAATTATTCTTGAGGACGCTGATGTCGAAAGCAACCAGATTCATTGCTCTTTATGCAGAAAGTCATGTTCTGAACACATCATATTATTTATATCCTATTTAAAAGTGCTTGATATCATGATACAAAGTCGGGATTCCAACCGAGGTTCGGAAAAAAGAATGATCTTATTTCAATACCATCAAATTTCAATTATTTTCCGATTCGGTCCGAAGTGTTTTTATTAAACAAAATATCAGAAGATTTGATAATCTAAAACTTTTGTCGTCATAGCAACCCAGTTATTGTCAGTTTTTCTGTATTATCGGCGAGATGGGGGTGAGAGGTTATTGTTAGCTGCTCGCGCGGACGTAATATAGTAGCGAGAGTGAAAATTGATTAAGGCCAAGCGGTAATACCGTAATTTTCTGTCTCTATATAAATATTCCTTTCATTGTTAACAAATATCAATATATATATAATACATGAAATATTTCTCTAAATTTACGCAACAGAACTGCAGGCTAAAATATAATTAGGTTGCTACTGTTTGAGATTAATATCATAGCATATGTGAATATGTCAGTTAACATTAATTTAAATTTTATAATTTAACTTTTCCAGCATCTATATCAAAAGTAGCGTAAATCACAATTTGTTAGGTTATCAATTAGAAATATAACAAATGAGAGGAAGATACATATTTAATACACATGTGAATATTTTCAGAGAAAAATACTTTGAATCCATTATCATGAATGTTTCTCCCTAAAAACAAAACGAATATAATAATGCTAATGCTTGGAATTCTTTTTCAACAGTTGGTGCCCGTGGCTGCAGGATCAAGAACATGGTTTTTGGCTCAGCGATTTTCATCAAAAATTGATCAAACCTTCAGGTGCGTTACGTATACATTCACTGCAGCCAGTAACACTGCAACCACAATGACCGTGACAATCTCAGGCAGAAAAGTATTGTGAGTAGATCCAAAAAAATCGACGAAATTTCATCTCGCCATTTCATTCATGTGTCCGGACACTTTGGACAACTGGATTGTTATTCGATTTAAACTCGTAAACATCTTTCAAACATCATTAGTGACTTTTCCTTAAGGATGAAAACTGAATTTTTTTTCACAGAACCGGAAGCACAGTATCTGTCACAGGAACTCTCACTCTACAGGGTACTACTTTTGGATCATGGAGGGCGTTTTTTACAAAACCAAGTATGTTTTTGTTCACTTTTTACATAATGTGTAGAAAATTGGCAAATATGAAATAAAATTAGACGTATTTAATTCCTTAATGCAACTGTTTCATTTTTTATCATACGATATTCGTAAATATCAGTGTTTCTATTGAAATCCTATTTGATGCTATGGACGTTGATTCGGAAAATATTTAAAAATTTTTATAATTTTATAACAATATTCAAGTTTCTTTTCTAAACTAAAGACGTAAATTATGTCTATAAATACTGTTGCAGCATCTTCGTTAAGTCTTCATTCTACGAAATTTCCAACATCCTACTCTATTATCGGCGTGGATCCTGCAGCTACAGCTGCCGTGTTGGGTTCTTGGGTCGTTCTTTATAACTGCCAACAAATCGGGCCGTTCTTCATAGGTATGTACTCTTTACTGGCGACAATAAGCGTTGAAATTCTCAATCATGTTAAAGTAATTAGTGTTGTGAAGAACATTCTAGAAAGAGCATTTACTTTTCAGAAAACTTGTGGATCCTATCTGCTTCATTACCTATGACAGCAGCCAACCTTGCAGCCGCTCAAGCAGCAGCATTAGCCGCAGGTGTTACAACAAGCAGATTCGTCCAAAGTAGTTGTTAAGTGAAAAATGGGCGTTTCAAATGACATATAATGTATGATAATTTAATATTTATACATACACCTTTGGAATTTGGCGTATGAATCTCATGTGACTCCTTATTAATAAAATATGACTGAATAAATAATTGGAGGATAAATTTGTTATTGGCGTATAATAATACATCATCAGCTTCTCAGTGGCGGATCCAAGGGCGGAGTGGGGGGGAGGGGGGGAGGGGGAAGGACTATATCGCCCCTCGTTGGATATTCTTCATGAGTAGCAAAAGGGGAAGCCGAGAGGGTTGTCCTGCTGCAGGACAATATGCTTCACTGTGATAATTATCATACTATTCCATCGTGTACCATGGTTTATTAATAGAAAATACTTTTCACAAGGATTTGGTACACAAATTAAAATATCCCCCACCCCATGGAAAAATAGTCAATAATCGCCTCTCCCTTAGGAAGTAACGAGATCTGCCCTAGTGTCATCAGTCATTATCAATCTTTTGACGGATGAAGGTCTCTCCCATACTACTCCAGTTTTCCTTGTCAACTCTCTCCCTCCTCCAAGTTGGGTCCAATAACTTAACAATCTCTCTCACATGTCTTTCTGTCTTCTTTTCGGTCTCTTGGTGTTCTTTGGGATCCATTCGATGACACTGGACGTCCACTCTGCACCTTAACAATCGATGGCCGCTTCCAGTTTAAAACTGGTTGAGGACGGAGCTGTCTTCAGCAACATGCATGAAATTTTGTTGCGAATGAAAGATTTCATCGTTCGAAAGGAAGACGGAAATCCACATCTCAAGTGTTTGGACTCGTTTGTTCCTAACCTTCCAATATTTACTCACGAGGCGATACGCGAAAAAACTCCCCATCCGCGTAGGGAAGTTCCCGTTCATAGATGAACAAATATTTCGTGAAGCTTCGCATCGGTGCGTAATATTACGTCAAAAACAGTGAAGTGGGTACAAAGTTGCGTAATATTACAACAAAAACAGTTAAGGGGTTAACAAAAGAGGGCTATCGGTGAGGAGATTTCTGCTAGTATCGTCATAGATCTTCCAATAAATGCGTCAGGTAGGAGGGAGAAAATGCTTAACTTGAGCGGAACTTGTTTCAGAGGACGGGAATCAGTGAATTATAAAAAAACTTGTTCTGACTGAAATTAATTTTTTCCCTCCGAACCGGCCCAAAAAGTAGGAGTGCGCGGGGTACACGAGTGCATGGGTTATACGAGTAATTACGGTATTTTAGAAGATTTGTTTAATAATAATTAATTTTAGTACTGTATTTACTCACGTAATCCGCGTCCTCGTGTACCACGCACAGCCCCATTTTTGGACCAGTTCGAGGAGAAAAAATAAATTCGTACTTCAATAAGTTGATGTCTACGGCGGCGGAAAATTAGAAAAAATCAAAAATTGCGGGGAATCCCCGTAGGTGTGTTCTCTCCATGGTTCCCTCCAAGCTGCACGACTGCGCGGCCGCGCAGCAGTTTTTGAAGTGCCGCGCACTAAATTTTTCAAGCGCGCACGATTGTGTGTTTTTTGGAATAATCGGAACAGGACCCCGTCAACTCCGGTGCATATCCGCGCACTATCGTCATGTAGGCGCGCATAGCGATATTCATTCCGCCCATGGATGAAAAAAATTAGAAGGAACTATGGTTCTCTCCCGGGTTAAAGGAGCATCAGCGGCTCACGGTGAATATGGCGAATAGAGATACGAGATGCCAACTTATTCCGGCAAAAGTGTAGGTAGAAAGTGATAGTAAATTTTTAATGACAGAACTGCTTTTCTTGAGTAACAATAATAAACACAAAGCTCAATTAAAAGGTACAGCTTTAATATTATAAAAATATTACGTCATCTCAATGTTGAAGATGCACCAACGGCAGGATAAACAGCGCATTTAAACCCTAAACGTTTCTAGGTCGTGTAGATACGCTTAAACATCGTAGAATTCTTAGTCTTTTGCAAGTATAAACGTAGACGCAAGCGTGTTGAAGTAAATTTACTATCAAAACTCGTAATTTTTAAAACTTGGTCAGAAATCTTCATGTGTGACCAACATTTAGGGAAAAAAGGTGCGCGGGGTACACATTTGCAATATTTTATTGAATTTCGCCACCGTAGAGATCGATCGCGATCACTAGGGATAGCTCATTTCGATAGTATCATTAGCAGCTGAAATCAATTGAATTATAGGAAACTTTATTTAGTAAGTTTCTTAATGGTTGAAATTAAAACACTGTCATATGGAATGCTCAAGAAGAATAATACGGACTGTAAAGAATATTTATATATATTTTTATTATTGTTTATTTCTGATTTGTTAAAAGTTGGATTGTATATGACTTTGATTTTGTCTGAAAACGGTTTCATGAGAAGTATTTTTAAGTGAAATGTGGGGGTCAACTTATACGGCGAACATGTGCCTAATCATGTATTTTCATCCACAAAAGCGGGGGTCGACTTATACGCCGGAATATACGGTGTGTGTGTGTGTGTGTGTGTGTGTGTGTGTGTGTGTGTGTGTGTGTGTGTGTATGCCTTCCAACTGCCTCAGTTCACTGCCTCAAAGTCGGGGGAAGGGTGTAAACGGAGGCTAAAGGGCGAAGAACAGTGGTGTCCTCGGACACCGGTAGGTCCAACCATGCTGTGAAGTCTTTCTGCAATATCTCCGGCCAAAGTGAAAGAGGTACTCACCAACCCGCTCTGGGCCAGCGTGGTGTTTTAAGGCGCACAATCCCCCCATGACATGTACACCCATAAAAAACGGCCCTCATTCTCCGGAGGCTGGAATGCCTCTGACCGTGGCAGTGGTCAGGAACAAGGCATGAAGGCAGAGGGTGCTAAGAATCCTCGGAGGTTAAACGCCCACTGCCACTCTTTCTCATCCTTACTCAATTCCTTTAACCTCAACCTAACTACCTTTAACTGCCGGACTTTGTCCAGTGAAGATAAACTTCAAGAGCTCCAAGAACGACTGGAGAAGATCAAGTGGGACATTTTAGGGCTTAGTGAGGTGAAAAGAAAAGGTGAAGGACTATTGGATTTGAAGAGTGGACAACTTTTTTATTACAGGGGAACTGACACAGGAAGAACAGGAGGAGTTGGATTCATCATCAACAAAAAAATTGAAGAATAATAACGTGGAAATGGAAAGTTCATCCGAGCGGGCAGCTAGACTAGTGCTTCAAATAAATAAAAGATATCAACTTCAAATAGTCCAAGTTTATGGGCCAACGTCATCATACTCGGATGAGGAAGTGGAAGATTTCTACCAAGAAGTTGGAGAACTGCACGACAAAGGAAGCTGCCATCTAAAAGTGATCATGAGTGATTTCAATGCCAAGGTAGGAGAACAAAAGGAAGACGACAGCGCAGTTGGAAAATGGGGCTATGGAGGCAGAAATGAACGAGGGGACCGACTTGTAGACTTTGCTGAATGTACTAGTCTATATATAATGAACAATTTCTTCAAAAAGAGTCCCAATAGAAAATGGACCTGGAAAGGACCCAATGGTACCAAAAACGAAATTGACTACATATTAGTCAATAAGAAGCAATTGGCTGAAGACTGTTCCGTCCTCAACCAGTTTAAAACTGGAAGCGACCATCGCTTCTAAGATGCAGAATAAAATTCAACTCAAAGTTAGAAAGACAGAAGCTTATAAAGAAGCCTAAATCTATTATCAACACGCAGGTGCTAAAAGAACGAAAAGAAGAATTTCAGCTCCAACTAAAATTGGATTCAGTGCATTGGAAGACCAAGAAGTTGAATCCCAATTTATAGAGATACTCAAGGAAACCGCTGAAGAAATAGGCGGAACAGTTAAAACAAAGCCAGAGAAAAAGGTGACAGAAAAAACAAGACTGCTGATGGAAAAAAGAAGGAAAATGATAATTACTAATGATCCTAAAGAAATGATCCATTTTGAAGAACTAAACAAAACTATAAGGAAGTGCATCAAGGATGATGTGAAGAAATATAATTATGAGCTAATCGAGAAAACCATAGAAAACAATAGAAGTCATAAAAAAATGCAGCAACATCTCTCGATCGGAAAGAGACAGCTGGTGACCTTGATGCTACAAGACGGCTCCATAACCCATAGTAGAAAACTAATCCTGAAACGGGTAGAAGAATTTTACACCAAGCTGTATGAGGATCCTCTAGGAAATGAAGTAAATGATGATGGAAACATGCCCACCTAAGAGGTTCCAGATATCCTTCCGGAAGAGGTGAGATACGCACTCACAAGTATGAAGAACGGAAAAGCATCTGGTATGGATGGTATCACAGCGGAAGTATTCAAAGCAATGGGTAATCATACGGAAACAATTCTCGCTAAGATTTTTAATTCCTGTCTGAGGAAGAAAAAGATACCAGAAACATGGAACCACGCATGTATTATCCCTCTGCACAAGAAAGGTACCAAAGAAGACTTGAATAACTACAGACCGATCAGCCTACTCCCAACAGCCTACAAAATATTCACCAAAATACTCGCTATGCGCCTTCAAAACCATCGTGATTCTGCACAACCCAGAGAGCAAGCTGGATTTCGCAGTGGGTATAGCACGATGGACCACATCCAAGTCGTGAGAGAGGTAATCAGTCGGACTAACGAGTACGAATTACCTGTGTACGTGCTTTATCGACTACGAGAAAGCATTCGACTCTGTCCGAACTTCGTCGGCGTTACGTGCACTAAAGAAACAAGGAGTAGAAGAAACGTACATAACCTTGATCAAGAATATCTACGAAAATGCGACATCTGTCCAGCTGCATGAAGAAACGAGTGCCTTTAAGGCCGAAAAGGGAGTGAGACAAGGAGATACTATGTCCCCTAAGTTATTTACAGCAGCTCTAGAGGAAGTATTCAAAAGGCTAGACTGGGAGGAAAAAAGGATAAAGGTAAATGGAGAACATCTGAGTCACCTACGCTTTGCAGATGATATCATACTGTTCACAGGGGGCCCAGAAGAGCTCCTTAGAAGAACCGAAGAGCTTGAGCAATCAAGCCGAGAAGCTGGACTTAAGATGAATCTTAATAAAACAAAGGTTATGTACAACTTCTTCACAAATTCTGAGAAGATACATATCAACGGAGCAGAACTCGGAGAAGTAACCAGCTATGTTTACCTAGGTCAACTCATCACTACTGATGGTTCGCTTCTTGGAGAAATCAACCGGAGAGTGAAGATGGCATGGAGTGCTTTTGGCAAGAATGTGATCATCTTTAAATCAAATATTCCAATCTTCCTACAAAGGAGACTGTATGACCAATGTGTTCTGCCTGTCCTGACATATGGTTGTGATACATGGACCATGAATGCCAGAATGATACAGCGCCTGCAAACAACACAGAAGGGCATGGAGAGATGCATGTTAGGGATCACCCGAAGAGACCGCAAGAGGAACGACTGGGTAAGAAAGAATACGGGAGTCTGTGACGTGATTAGATGAGTGAAGGGGCTAAAATGGCAGTGGGAGGGCCACATTGCAAGAAGAAATGACCAGCGTTTGACGTCCAGTTTCATCGAATGGATCCCAAGAAATATCAAGAGACCGAAAAGTAAACCGAAAGACAGGTTGGACAGAGAGCTTGTTAAGTCCTTGGAGCAAACTTGGAGGAGGGAGGCAGTTGACAGGGAAAACTGGAAGAGTCTCGGGGATGACTTCATCCGTCAGTGGACTGAAAAAGGCTGATGATATATATATATATATATATATATATTAGGACAACTAGGAGTAGAGAGCAGGAACGAAGGCGGGTGGAAAGTCTATGCGCAGCATGAGGGAGTGTCACGTGATTTGTCACTTAACCAATCCGCGTCAGTCTGTTTCAGTAGTTCACGGTGTGCGGTTGGTACGTTTGCGGCGTGGCTACCGTGTGAATTTGTGTTTTTTCTATTGTGGGTTAAATATTACCATCTTTTTGTGATCAAGAATGGAGGGAAAAGGTAGTAAACGCTAAGCTGTGCATAAACAAGCAAGAGAGATGGTATATAAAGTGTATCAGTACTTCAAAAAAGAATCCGAGGAAGCGAGCTAAGCAAAAGGCGTAGCTGGTTGCAATGTTGCCAGGGGTCAAGAGCGAACGGCGAGTGCTTGTGGCGTTGGACTTCGAACTGTACAATGAATTACAAGTGAAGCAAAATCTTCATTAAACACCAGTGGAACTGTGGTGTTTCGGTCGCCCGGGAAACATCATAACTGTGAAAAAGAAAGCACAGACTTCGATGACTTCGATAAAAATGTATGCGACGAATTATCTTTGATATGTACGCCGATGGAGAATTGCCTACAGCAGAAAAAGTTGTAGTAAAAATGAAAGATTCTGTTGGATACCCTGGAAGCAAATGGTCAGTGATTAGAATATTAAAGTCAATTGGCTTCAAATACAAAAGATCCAATGACGGAAGAAAGTTTTTAATGGAACGGAGTGATATTGTAGCTGCAAGGATGATGTTTCTGAGGACGATGCATGAAATTAAGAAAGCAGGCACAGCTCATGTATACTACTTAGACGAAACCTGGGTTAATCAAAACCACACGAAAAAGAGTTGCTGGAAGATGAGCGATGGTTCTGGTGGACTAAAGGCCGACTGGGCGGTGAGGGCGCGGTGAGGGTACGGTGGGGGCAGGGACCATTTTGTAGCGAGTACACACACCAGGCGTTGAGTGCACGGGCAATGCGAGGGCCTACTGCGGGCTGTCAGCTAGAAATGCCATTAGTATTTCCAGTTACTTTCCTGCGGGCGTTCACATAACATGCTCAGGGACCGCTAAGAAAGCTTCGTAGTGATCAGCACTATGTCGGACAGTTCGGACACCGAAATGTTTACTGTCGCTGCCTTGTTGGAACAAGCAGAAAAAAAGAGAAGAAGACATATCTGGGTAAACAAGATATTCGTAAGAAGACACTGCTAAAATCAGCCTTTCATCATCCATGGTGACACCGGTCACCTCAGCCATCACGTATCTACGTCTTCACTGCTCGAATGCTCCACGTGGTCGAAAAAATATTCCCTCACCCAATCAGCGGCGAAGGGGAAGCGACGGGCACCGACGGACAGGCGACCAAATTATTCTCGGGCGGGTGACTGCGCCCGCCCGTCCCCTGCCCTCACCGTCACCGTACCCTCTGGTGTGAATATAACATATGATACCAATTTCGGGCGGGCATGCCTGCGTATGTCTTCACCGTGCCCTCACCGCGCCCTCATCGTCCATTGTGAATCGGCCTTAAGGGTTCCTATCGGTAAAGGTGGTCGTCCCATTGTATGCCATGCCGGTTCAGCAGCCACGGGATTCATTCCGGAAAGTAAATTAATTTTCCAATCAAAATCTAAAACTACGACAGGTTATCATTCAGAAATGAATGCAAATACTTTTAAAAAGTGGTTTGAAGGACAGTTTCTGCCCTACCTTGCTCCACAATCAATCACTGTAATGGACAATGCAAGTATCCATTCGGTTATGACGGAAAAGACTCCATGCACAAATACCAGGAAAGGTGACATAATGGCATGGTTAGCTTCTAAAAACATTCCTCACGCTGCTTCACAAACACGTGCGGAGTTATTGCAGTTGGTGAAAATGAATAAACCACACCAAAAATCGTATGAATTGGATTGCATTGCAAGAAAACACGGCCACGGAGTGGTGCGCCTACCGCCCTACCATTGCCATTACAATGCAATTAAGTTAATTTGGGCGCAAGTAAAATTATTTGTAGCTGAGAGTAATAATACTTTCAAAATTGCCGACGTTGAGCGATTAACTCACGAGGCTATAGAAAGTATACAGGTATCCGCATGGGAGAGTTGTGTGAAACATGCAGAGAAATTGCAGGAAGAAGATTTTCAGAGGGAGATAGCCAGAGACGACATGTTGGAACCAATCATTATAAACCTACAGGAATCCGATTCGGAAGAATCAAACTCCAGCGACACCGATGAAGACAACTCAGATTGAATACTCAGGTATTGTGCACAGAATAGTAATTTCTAGCATGTTCTATTCAAAATTAACATTTTATATTGGTTAGATTCGTATGTTGTGTTCCGAACGTATGTGTATATTGACTAGCGGTTTGGCAGCAATGTAATGCATATTCCCTCTCTCTCTGCGCAGCAAATATGACTCACTCGCCTTCATTCCTGCTCCCAAATATAGGTGTTTCCACCCCTCCTCGCCCAAAGACCGTGCCTGGCGGACCTTTTGGGAATACCTACCCCCCTCCCTCCCTCCCCCACTATCAACAGGCCCCCCTTTGTTTCAACTGAGAAAATGCCTTTCCCGGAAAACCCTCACCTCTTCAAGCACCCCAAACTCTTCCCATCCAGATGAACCTCTCATTCCATTCTCTCTCCCCTGCCGAGAATGCACTTTTCTCGCGCGGCCTTTCCTTCTGCCCCAATACCAAATTTGATCATTTTCCCCAACTCACCGATATACAAGCCTTTATCCCAGTGCTCTCCAAAATTGCGACATTTAATTTAGTGTTCTCTTAGAAAGCAGGTGCAATGTACGGAAACTAATATTTCATTATCCCTTGCAAACCCAAACCATCAATACAAAGAAAATGAAAATTTACGGGGAAAAACCATACCACTTCCAATGCCCGAATAAACTTTCCGAAAAACGACACGCGTAATCTACCTTACTGTGCATGTCCTAGCGTAAAGTTACACCCGTAATATATACGAGGCCATAATAAGGCCGTTCACCTGATATAAGCCGAAAAAATTCAGTCAGAGATAAGACAAAACATCATCCTCCTCCTCCTCTCACGAACTCTTGAGAGATATACGTGATTCACGCCAAATATTGTGCCGTAGCCCACCAAACCTATCGATGACGTAGTGCAGCGTCACTCAACCGGTGAGTCGCGACCTCCTTGTAGGCCGAAAAAAGGAGTTGAGGTGGGTCGCGAAAATTTGAAAAAATTCAATACCGGATGACAATTTAGCAAAAACTTTATCCGACGGATTTAAATGCCCCCTGCCGACTGAATTTTGAACTAAACACACGGGAGAAATGAACAATTTCAAGTGTTTTCTGTACGTCTTAGGTCTTCCCTATCTTTAGGATATGACCATCAGCAATTATGCATCGACTTGCAGTGTGGTCATTCTTCTAACGCAGTGGTGAGGAACCTACTGGACCGCGGGCTGCTTGCGGCCCTCGAGAGCGTTTCATGCGGTCCGTGAAGCTATCGTTAAAAATAAATTTAACGTATATTCATATAATACACATTAATATTGCTACAACAGAACGCTTGATATTGAAATGCTAACCATATAAACCTAATTTAGACTTCATTTTCGCTGATATGATAACTCAGAATCTCTAGTTAACGTCCGATTTAAAGTCTAATTCGGCCCGTCGAAGCAATTACAACTTGCAATGCGGCCCGCCGAGGAATTCGCAACCAGCAATGCGAACCTCCTCATAGGGAGCGATGCCCGCCACTGTTCTAAGGTCTCTCTCAAAACCCTACGGCATCTGCGACCGGTCTCGGAACTAAGAGGCACAATTGCCATGCAGTTCGTCAGAAAAAGATTAATATGCTGTAAAAATCAAATGTTATACACAAATAGTAAATGGATATTTAAATAAATAATAATAAGAATTTTTTATTCCATTTCTCTTATACATCCTTTTAAACAAACATTTACAGCAGATATAATAACAGAGAATATGGAATATAGGTACCCCAGAGGAATCCTGTTTTGGGGTTACCATCACATACATAAAACAAATTTTCGGCAAATGACATAATTCATTGTACATAATAAATTAAAATCAAGATTAGGCACAAAAAACCAAATCGCTTTGCATTTTTATGAGCGGGTCGGATATGGCTCGCGGGTCGTAGTTTGGGGACTACTGAAGTACATCATATCAATAATGCACTTAAACGTGCAAAGGATTGCAAGAGCAGAGACTCAGTCCGTGAGCAGCGTCCAAAATGGCAATCGAAAGATAGTTCCACCTTCGATGACCTACATTTACCAAACGTTAGTCGTATAAGTTCGCGTTTCTTCGCTGCCATTCCTGAGGCCAAGTTGGAGTAAGTATGTATTGCGATCGACCTGATTCAAAATGAGATTGATGTTGTTTTTTTTTGTGATTGAGGCTGCCATGTAGGCGATGTCCTTATTCTTTTGAATGCGTAATGGCCTTCAGATATAAGGATTTAGTCCGCGGCGGTCCGACCTCGTAGAAACATTTTTTATACACTGGCCCTGGATATTCGGATTTCCTTTTGATCTTTCCCGTGAACAGCTATAACAGCGAGAGCATCGTATTCGTTTCGTCAAGAAAAGATATCTAGATGTTACGTTTTAGCTGATTTTCCTTAATTTTTTCTGTCTAAATTGAAAAAGATTTTGTTTCTTTGTTCCGTTTATATGTGACCGAAGAAAAAGTGCATTTACTCGCGTAAAACCTCGGAGGATATTTCCTACCTGGCTTGGAATTTTGAGGCTAACTGTAAAGCTTGCTTTCTCGTAAAAACACAATCTCGAAATGCTTGAGGAAAACGTTACTACCTCCAGGACAGGTAAATTAATAACAATGAAAAAATAGTCTATCGTAGAAATTACAAGTATAATTACTATACTTAAATTTAACACACACACATACATATATATGTGTATATATATATATATATATATATATATATATATGTTAAATTTAATTAAAACTGAGAGCAACTAGATGTTGAAGGAAACGCAGTTAACACTTACCAAAAAGTGATCCGCCGGGGTGTGGGGGAACGATTCACCGCGCATTATAGCTAGAATAAGATAGATAAACAATATCTCCAAAGCCTGGAAAAAGTTTGGAAAATATAGATACGAGTTCGGGTTATTCAAAGATAGTAAATTCCGAAAAAAAAATATCCGCCACTGATAGCAAAATTCGCTTGTGGTTTTACTAAAATTTCTTATTGATTTTGGCGCTGCTTGATTTTCAATCGAATATTACCGCGAATAACGGCATCCGTTGAGGCGCGGAACTTATAATTCCAAAAATATCAATTATCTCATCACCTGCATCCAATGCCATGAGTAACGGCCATAACCAACAATTATGTTGTCACCGGTCACCTCAAACGCCTCCATCCATTGGCCGATCACGCAACATCCCATAACGTTAGCTTCTGCTCCTGCTTCACCGTTAAGGACCATCCGGACCCTTCTATAAAATCCTATTCCCAAATCGTCCCCAAATAGACTGGGGCCACCCTCTTCCTAGAATCTCTTTCTCTCACCACTTCCCCCTTCCTCTCTCATCGTTTGGAGAAAAAAAGTTTAATTGACTTTAAGATACATTCGGAATTTAGATTGTGGTTTGTATTAATAACAATAACCGCCTGGGAATGACGTTTTACTGATGCCAACTTCGAAAATGAGAGCTCTTTTAGGAAAAAATGTTACATCTGCACAAGACTAAACTGATGGAGGTAAATTTTGTACACGGTTGCACCCGCTTACACATTCGGGTATAATGTAAAAAGCTTCTTAGTTGGCGTGCTTCTTTGTAACTAGTGGTAACTAATTTGAAGATATCGGCAATAAAACGTGCTTTGTTTGTCGGACCTTATTCATGTTCAGATCCGAGTTCCCATCTTAATTCGAATCTACAGAACAAATGCTGCTTTATAACGAATGGCAGTGAATCTAAAAGTATCGCAACATAAGCGCATAAGAATTTTCGCTGCCGAATTGACATACAAGTAAACAAACTAATAGTTATCATTCATATAAGTACCGGAAACAGTTCGATCTCTCAGGAGAAAAATCCGACCAATCGAATTTTCCATTTTATGAGGCTGAATATCGTGTAGTTACAAGACACACTTATTCAGCTCGATTTTCAACTCTTGACTACACAAAAAAACATCTGCCTCATTACCCTTTAAAACAAAAGAGATGGAGAGATTCGAAGAGAAGGACGGAGATTGGAAGATGGGAAAGTAGATAAGAGTGAGGTGCAAGGAAATAGGGTGATGAGAAAAGAGGGAGGTAGGGGAAGTGGGAGAGAGGAAGGGGATAGAGAAGGAGGGGGGGGGAGAGAGAAGTAGATAAGGAGAGGAGGAAGGATTGAAAAAGAAAGAGATAGCGACCAAGTGCGAGTCAACAACACGCCCTTTGTAAGTCTCCGGCAATTTATACTTTCAACGTTGAAAACAAACATCATTTACTTTGGGGAACATTCGCGAAGCCAATTTCCCAACCATCTGAAGGATGTCTTGTTTTAATTTTGACTCTACCACGTGTCACGTCACGTTCGGGATGTTGACCTCAAAGGAAAAGCATCGGTTTGATTTTCGCGGTACTGAACCAATTGTGGCAGGTAAAATTTATTTTTAGTTTTTCTCTTACTGAGGATGGACGGATGCTCCACAAGTCACTGTCCGAGCGTGCTTCCTAAGGACGTCCATGCAACCAGATAAGTATCCACCGGCTCACTTCCATCGCTCTCATAACAATTATTATTTTTACCACACCTTATTCTATATTAGTCTCAGGCTTTTCTAATTCCTCTGAAAAGCGTTGATACTCATCAGTACAGTCGAACAAGCACACGCACAAAAAACAGTTCTAAAAATCTGATCTGGACCCGGAAAAAACATGCGCTTTCTGGTCGAGATACTTTTTCCAAAAATCTCTCCCATCTTCCACGTGTAAGAACCGTTTCTATTTCGCCCTCCAACCGTTCTTCTTCCTGTTTTGCGAATATAATTCATTTTTTATGCTCCGAAAAAGCTTTAATAGGACATAAACGAAGAATTATCCGTCGGAGTAATCGTTCGCACGTATCACCATTTCTTTTTCAGTGAATCTTATTATATTTTTTCGCACGAGATAATCGTGGTAGACCTTAAAATCATTTCCGTCAATGCGGAGAATATGGGAAAAAATATTGCCCCTCGGAATCTGGTGTAGGTCTTTGAACCAAGCTACTTATTACAAAGATCAATATCTCCCGTTTCGTTCCCTCTTTATCCCATATTACCATTTTTATTGCAGGTGATTATGAATGGGGCAATTATTAGACGCACTGACCACGTACGTTGAATAACCATGTTTCCTTGATGAGCGGAATGAAAACCGAATGCCTATCAAGCAGTTTTCAGCGTTATTATAAATTATTTTTTCTTAGCGTGTATAAATAGAGGTCCTTAGAAACTTTGGTCAGTGGTTTTGTTCGAAATCGCGACAGGTAGGCATTTTGCATCGTCACACCAAAGTGTACCGATACAAATAGCATGTTGCCGTGATGTGCCTGTGTTAGGAATTTTCTTCTACGTGGATTTTTGGCTATAAAAGAAGAGAAATCTTTCAGTGTACTCTTATTTGTACTATACTCCGCGGCACGAAAATGTAAGGCTCAAGGTCGACCAACCCTCCGTCCTCCTCTTCGCCCCTCGCCCGGCGATGTTGCCTGATGATACGCTACGCATTTCGGCGTCACTTGTGAGGTAGCTCTCGTAGCATTTCTGCGGTTCTGATTTCGTCTCGTCTCTCGTTGTTCATGTTGAATATAATTTAGTTGTTTGTTATCCTGTTATTGGTGTAGTTATTTGTGAGATTTGTTATTTGTTATATTTGTTAGTTTAGTTATTCCGATATCAACCTTCGGTGCTTCTTAAAATGAACACTGAAGAGAATGTCGATGAGACAAAGCCGGCGGCTCATGGTAGACGGTACGGTACCTACACCTCTATTTAATAATAAATATATCGCAGGTACATTTAATAATGTAGCAAAAATATAATATTTAAAGTAATTTATCAGAAATTTTATTTATCAAAAAAAATTTCCGTGCATTTTGAAACACCCTATATAAACACAATATAATTTTTAATATGAAAACTGAAATAGTATGTGCTTGGTTAACAGTTTAAGGGAATTTTTTAACAGCCAATGATCCTTTTATAGGTATAGAAAATGCAACGATGGGCGTAAATTTTTGATGGAACGGAGAGACATTACTTGCGCGCGGGCGAGGTTTCTTCGTGCTATGCACAATGCGAGGAAAGAAAACTTTTCCAGACCCATTTATTATTTGGATGAAACGTGGGTAAACCAAAACCACTCGAAGAATTTCATATGGCAGGATTCAGACCGACATGGAGGACTGAAAGTGCCCACAGGCAAAGGGGGTAGACTAATTGTGCTACATGTGGGATCAGCTCAGACTGGTTTCGTTGAAGAGTGTGAATTAGTTTTCCGTTCAAAAAAAAGTGCTCTTCATTCAGATTACCATACGGAAATGAACTCCAAATTGTTCACAGAATGGTTTTTAGATTTCTTGTCTTTGTTGGAAGAGGGATCCATAATAGTAATGGACAATGCAAGCTATCATTCCGTCAGGTACGAAAAAATCCCATCATCCAATTGGAAAAAGGCTGACATTCAGGACTGGCTTCGGAAAAAACATATTCAGTTCTCTCCGGATGAGACAAGGGCTGAATTACTTAATAAAAATGAAATTAAAAATGCGCCTAAGATTTACGAGGTAGATAAATTGCCCTACAAAATGGGACACCAAGTAATTCGCTTACCACCTTATCACGCGCATTACAACCCGATAGAGTTGATTTGGGCTCAGGTAAAAGGGGAGGTAGCTGCCCGTAATAAAACGTTTAAAATTGTAGATGTGGAAAAACTCATGCACGAGGCCATTAAAAATGTGAAAATTGAGGACTGGCAAAAATGCGTCCGACATTCGGAAGATATACAAGAGAAAGACTTTCTTCAAGAGTGTGCACGTGATGAAGTGGTTGAACCCTTTGTGATTCATTTGGGGGAATTAGATTCAGATGAAAGTGAACTGTCAGATATTGAGATTGATATATAATAAATGCAATTATGTAATTGTGTTATAAATTTATTATTTTGAATTATATACATGTTGTTTCCAATCCTAAACTGCCATGGAAAAATCAAAATAATTGATAATGAAATAAAATAATAGGAATTATTACATACGAGAAGGTGGTTGCTTGCATTCTGCAAGCACTGAGGTTTAATGGATTAAACTTAGAAATGTTCCGTACCGTTACCCTTACGCGTCAAGTCTGCCGCGACTTCTTCCTTTATCCAAATATAAATAAGCATAACTCGAGAACGAAGTAAAATATCAGAATGAATCTTTTATTGAAAGACGCTTTAATCCTTCTAAAATTCATAGGAGACACTTTGTCTCTATCTTTAATAGAAAGTAAATTCGATAGAGACTAATTTTTGCATTGCATCGAGGTAAATTTTTCCGTCGTATAAGGGTAAATAATTTTTTATTTCCCTAATAGCTAAATTTATTCAATATTTATTGAGTTCGTTAGTGAGATAAGATACTGAGCAACCTGCAATAATTTTCTGAACAACTTGAGTGTAGCTATGTGTTCCTTATCGCCGTAGAAGTTTTAAGAAAAATTTGTCACGGCGCGTGCCGCATTTTCGCTCGTTTCGTTTCCTTAGTAAAGTGAGGTTTGGCAATGCTGCGCTCTGTACCGCTGACCTTGAGCCCTACATTTTCCTGCCGCGGAGTATAGGATGCCATCTGTTGGGTTAATTTAAATTCAGAATCACTGTCTTCTAAATGATGCATAAAATCGTGTCCCTATGCTAGTTAAGGAAAAACTACGTAAAGAACGTCAGAAGTGAATAACTATACTACGTACCAAACTTAATGATCGCTGACATGGCGGCCAAATATGAGAGCGTACCCTTCGTCAACTAATCAGAGGCATCCGGCGTTGCCGCTTGTTTGGTTTCTGCTCAGGGACCCTTTCTAGTTGCGTAGCAGATTTTGGTTGAGGCGGTAGGGTTTATTGCGTGAGAGATGTCTGAGCGAAAATCTGTGAGACGTGTTCTTCAGAGTTCCGCGCGGAATTTAGTTTTAAGTGTACGAAATTACTTCGAGAGGGAGAAAAGTAATGGTGGATCGTTACTTGCTATTTCGAAGGTTGTAAAAAGATCAGTTGCTGCCCTTAACTTGGGAACGGCTACAGTCAGAAGAATAACCAACGAGAAGTATTCTCAGAAAAACCGTAGTAGAACACAAAGAAAGTTATCGAGGAGGCTTGAATTAAAGAAGGAATATTGGAAGAGGGAATTCAAGAAATTATAATAGCATTGACCTCAAGTTCGGATTCGAATACCAGCAGTGATGTCAATATTAGCGAAGATAACGTTGGACTGAAAGAATTAGGAGTTTCACCTTTGTAGAAGGTAACTATAAAAATATTAAAAATTATAAATTATTTATATTTGTTTCATTCTGTTTAAATACTAAGGAAGGTAGGTATCGATTGAATAATTACTCTTTGTTTAAAAAATTAAGTGTAAAATTAGATAATTACTAATATGCTGTATTGTTTTGCCATTTACTCATACAAATATCTCTCTTTTTTTGAACAGCTTCAATTGTACACTGTCAATCAGTCAACAATTTGTCTCCTGATTTAAATATATCTTAATGTTTTAATAGGTAAGAAGGTGAGGTGAATGATGAGTTATAATTTCCTCTTGACTTCTTATTAATAAGTTAAATTTTAAGTTTATGCCAAGTTGATCAGTTCCTCTATGGTGCCTTTGCCCAAATTTCCAGCTGCTAATTAATTTCCACAAGGTAAGTATATTGGAGTATTACATTACCACACTATTGTATGAGTGTTTTGAAATTCATTATGCTATTCCTCTCTTTTTTGCAGAGCCAGTTAATTTCAACCAATGTTCATACTTAAGTTTGATTATAACTATTAATTCATAAGTTAGAAGTTAAGGCAATGCTAATAATAAAAATAATCTGTAATGATATAACTAAAACCTTCATCAATTAATTAAGACATATTAATTAATTTTATATGGTGAAAAACCTTTCATTTTTTTAAAAATTTTCACTCTTTCCTGCAAGAAAAGTATATGATTCTGTTACATTCCTAAGTTATCTCTTAGGTGCAGTTTTGAATTCTTCCATGGCTTGCTGTAATCCCTACACTTCAAATGTGCATCAATTTATTTGCATGTGTCAGTGCCTACTTAAAATCCCTGTAGTGTGTGTTCATCCATCTATCCCACAGTGCTCTTACTCCCATTTTTAGTGTTATAGTCTTGCCGTTTCACGCTCAAATCGTGTGTGCTCCACCTTATTGGATATTCTTTATAATGGTTTACTTATTCAGTGCCGTTTCTACCAAATGTGGTTCTCCCTATTATCCTTATTAAAGTGTAAATTGTAATTTATTTGTATAGGGTCAGTGTCTGCTTGAAATCCCTGAAGTGTGAATGTGTTTTTCCCTCTATCCCACAGTGCTTTTCCCTTTTTGTGCTATAGTTTTTATATTTCATGCTCAAAGCATGTAAGTGCTTCTTCTTCTTTATAAGCACTTAGCTTATTAAAGTTTAAATTGCAATATATTTGTATAGTGGCAGGTTAGTGCCTGTGTGTACATGAAAGTGATGGATTTAAATTACTTTAAGGCAAGTGAAGATAAGTGATTATTTCAAAGGTATTTTTGTCTTAACTTTTCTCATTGTTATGCATTTCCACTTTATTACTTACTGTCCATGCGTAGTATATAATTCCATTTCTGTTTATTTTATATCCTAAAATTGCTTCTCTTATTTTTACTTCATCTATTTACAAATAACCTAAATTTTATATGTGGCTACTCTATTTTTAATTCACTCTGTCTCTCTACCTATAATTATATTTCAATAGTGACATTGACGTGGCTATGATTAATCTAATGTCATATGTTTTTTCAGGCAGTTATATTACTTTCTTCTTTTTATGAAATTCAGCAATAATAATATGCTGACAAAAACGGTTATTTTATTCTAGTGTTGATCTTACTATTTATGTGCACAATTTAATCGTGTTTATTGTTAAGTTTTCTAATCACTGCTTCTTTTACAGCTCTCTATATCTTAGTTTACTTCAGTAGGTTTCGCAGTTTTTTCACATCCCTCTTCTTGTGGCCGTTTTTCTGCAAATGGGGTTTTTGCCTTACTGGTTTTTCCCTGTAAAAATGTTCAATTTGTTTGCAGTTTTAGATATATTAAGTAATTTTACTACTTTGAATTTCTTTATTATTCCCATATTCATTAAAACGTTTACTCTGAATCACAGTGTATATAATATGTAATGGTTTCTTGTCTTTGGAATAAGTAAAAGTACCTACCCAATGAGAAGCGTTATTTTTATTCTGTTATCCAATCATGATTTCCTAATAATATGATAATTATTAACTTATGTGTTTGCTTTAATGTGTGTAATGTATTTGTTATATTATAATATTAGCAACAATAGAAGTAAGAAAATACTCGAAATGTTATTCTTCTGTAATCCAACTGCTACCTTTAAGAATATTTTGCTCTACTTCTTGATGTGATCTATTAACTACTTGCAATTATATAGAGTTGATTGTTAATAATAAAAATAAATAGATGAAATTAAATATTGCGTATTCATTCCTACTCCGCACCCTCTTCCCTTTCATGATGCATATTGTACTACTTGGTTTTTTTTAAATTAATAGTTCAATAAGATTTTGACCTAAACTTTTAGAATGCTGCATCTTTACAGTCTATGACTAAAATTTCTGTATTTTCGGCAATACGAGATAGGATAAGGAAAATATGGCAGTATTTTCATCTGGCTGAAATGTTACGACATGGTTCTAAGCAGTTCTAACGTTATTTACTTAACAGCTGCTTGAAAGAAGAAGCAAATAACTGTGTGAAAGGAACATATGTTGTGGTCATACATGTGGTCCCTTAGAAATCCCACACCATTCTTTTCCCTCGTCCTTCCCTCCTTGTGTTTATTATACTACCTGCTCCGACCTTTGCCATTCGCACACCAAATAGTCTCATCTTCACGTTTACTTTTTTCTACGCATTCTCAAAAATGTAAAATACAACATCCTTTTCTCTTATTTGTCATTTAAGCAGAGAATATTCGATATTGTTTAAATGACAATCATATAAAATAGGTACACTATAACGTGGAAAATATTTTATATCTACTTATGAAAGATAACGTAGGAAGTAATATATTCGTAGTTACTAAGATAATATTACCAAACGTAAATACTCGTAATTTCATTTTATGTAGCTTTAAATGTTAAAGTTTTCAACATTTTCATAATTTCGTTTACTCAAGTTCGCCTGTCGCTCCCGTATCTGACCCCACTCCTACAAAGTCTTTTATCCATCCAGCGTCTCTGCCCACTTGCGAAGCACTATAATTGGTCCACGTTTGTGGACTGATTCGGCAACAAGGTTCCCTTTCCACACATTTTAACCCCGCCTCCCAGCGATCATTAAGTTTGGTACAGACCATAAGCATAAAATTCGTTATAATAAAGTTTGTATGTGTAGAATACAGTCGGGTGAGTAACAATAGGAATCATTCCGGGGTGAACTCTAAAAAAAATATTTTGGCGTTTTTTGGTTTGTGTTATTCGGAAAAATACTTCCTTCTCGCGGAATCGTAAGTACGTTTCATTTTGCTTTTCTCTAGTCTTTAATTTCTTAAACAAATTGCGAACACTATGATTTGAAAGGCACGCGATACATATATAATATTTTGACTAGTGTATTTAAATCACTATCAAAGAATCATGTGATTAGTCGATAAGAATTACAAAGAGGTTAGTGATGCTTGATGCAAAATACAGTTGCATTATTTATGCTCACAATAGGCTGATCTGCTGGCTCTTTTATTTCTTCCTTAGTGGGATAGTTGTTACTTCTAAGAAATCTTGAGCCAATTCTTCTTCCCATCTTATGTGCATTAACAAGATTTACGATACCGTACTTCTTGTAAATGAATATTGCATTGCTTTTATCTCATGAATTTAAGTACTTCCTCTGGTATTTCATTACTATCTGTGGTCTTTTTTATTCTCCACTTCCCGAATCTCTTTTATCTTACCTCGCTTTACTTTTACGATTGCTCCACCGTGGTCTTCTTCCAGGACTATATTCGTCGGCTTTGTATGCTGGTTGTATAACACTTGAAAACATTCCTCTCAAAGATAAAATAAACCCTCCGATACCATAATTAATTTCACGCTTCTGCTTTCCTAATCCTATACCTCTAACATAATTCGTTATCATATCTATTCATTCATGAGCTTTGGTACAAGGTCGAATCTTCCTAGCCTTTGCAACCATTGTATCTCTTCATATTATTCGATTATCTAGTTTTATCTCGCCTTATTTGTTGACCTGATTAACTCTTACTTTCCTTTATTTTATTCTTCACTCTTAACATTTTTCAATTTCGTTTCCTTTGTAGTCCATAAAATTATGAATTTCCTCGCTTATCTTTTCTACCCTAATGAATTTCTTTAAGTTTCTATTTTCACAGATTATTGAGGTCCTAGGTAACCTTCAAACTCGCGTTGATTTCTACATAATTCTTCCAATCACTTTTTTGCCACCTCGGAGTCGTTATTTTATGAGCTATACAGCTATAGTCAACTTCAGAAGGTAGTAATCTAAGACTCTGGATGAACCCTTGAATTTATTTACCAATTATGACCCTGACTGTTTTTTCAAATAGAAAACGTTTTCTTTTGTGGCAGTTATACCATGTTTTAGCAGCGATCTATTGTCCGTTATAAATAATACACAGATACGTATGTGTTCGTGGTCACGCTTATGTGCGTATGCTTTTGGTATTATATTTTGTATTTTCTATATGATTACCCATCGTTCCTAATATTTATAACTTATCTATGTCATATCTATATGCTCAAATATTGTCATAAGTGAAAAACTAAAGACTAACGATGCTCTAATTATTTTTTTAAACTTCACGCGCAAAATGAAAGTCATTCAAAGGTTGCAAAGCATAACTATACTGCCAATATAAAATTTGGCATACTACCTTATTTAAGTATAAATTATGGAGCTAAAGGTTTCTCCTTTTTATATAATAGCTTACTAAGAAAATGGAGAAAACTACCACAGCGATTATACATATTAGTTTTGTGCTATCCACTGACAACTCCTTAGGCCAGACGTTCAGCATTGGTAGGTGTCCCTTTTTGACACCATCGGTGAATTATGCCAGTGGGGGTGTGAGTATTGGATAATATCAATGAAATTATAAAAATTATATCACGATGGCAATGACGTTCTTTCACGTGTTTATTAGCTTACAGGCACATTTTATATATACCTCCGAACTCCTACTCCATACGGTTTCTACTTGAAATGTAAAACTATTAGTTTATCTTTCACAACATATAATACAATAATAACCTCGGCCAAAAAAATTACGTATTCATTTTTTTCTGTGTCTTTACTATTTTAAAAATATACAACCATAACTATAGGAAATGCATAACAATTTTAATCATCTATGTCAAAATAATAATCATTCAAATAATATTAAACGAATAAGCTTTAATATTTTTCACATTCAATAAATTTTGTGGACTGCTACCACTTTTGAGAAACGGTACTGTAAGCTGAATCTATTTCAGTTCAACCGATACATTGATTTAGTTTAAGATTTCAGATCGTGTTTATGCCCCCAGTTTAATAACTTGTGCAATGAAGAGTCATAAGCATGGCTTATCGCATAAAAATAAAATTTTATGAGCCTTAAATGGACTAACCTAGATTCCATTAAATTGTAGTTTGTACATCTATTATTAATAAACATAATTCATAGGAACATTCTAATATCTGTCACGGAAATGTAATAGAATGGAAAACCCGCTTGGGTTACAGAAATAGCAGATCAATTACGATGAGTGGCACCGCTGCTGAGGTAAATGGAGTCACATTAGGAATCCTGGATGTAAACTTTACACGCACAGGTAAGTTTCGATATCACTGATACGGAAACATTCGTTTGAGAATGACGACCTATAAAAATGTAACGTTTCATGTATGCATTTAAAACCCGACTCAAAAAAATATCTTGTGTACAGCACATGACTTTCTCCATACAGAGCAATGATTATGATTGCTCTCGACCTCAGAATCCTCAAGAATAATTATCGGCAGTTACACTTGCGAATAATTTTTTTTAAATCGAATAATTTTCGCAGTGAAAAAATAATAAGTAGACAAAATTGTTAGCTGTTGCCATGGATAAAAAATTATCGATGGGCAATCAAAATTATCGCAGGCAACGAAGTACGTAACATAAATTCAGACGTATAATCGAAATTTCCCCTAAACCACCCGTTTTATGAATAAATTATTAATAATAATAATAGCCCACGTTTGCCCGTCCGTTGGTTGATCACGCTACTTCATAGGTCAAGCGTCTGGTGGGGAATTATTCGATGCCCGGTTATCTCGGGAGACGCACAAATCAAAAATGACTTATGTTAGTTTTTTGGGAACATGTTGACGGTAGGGGTTTTATGTTGTATTGAATGAAGACCAGATTTAATAAACCTGAAGCATACTCGTATAATTACTACAACAAAACATTATAGAATAAATGAAAATAAATTCCCGAATCGATAGGGAATACAGCGACAATCAACCAAAATCTAACACCATTGGACCAAAAACAGGAAAACACAAATGGCAAATAGATCATTGACATTCAAGCATAAATATAACTTTCCATAACCAGCAATACTTAACGTCTTGGTGCTGGGCAAGTGGGACTTGTATTCACCAAAAGGGGACATGACTTAGGCCTGGAAAAATATCACAAGGGGAGTTTAAGGGGGGACGAGCCAGCGGCTGGTGACGAATTCTTCGTATATCTGGGATCCGCTTCCTTACAATCCTGCGTCAGTATTTCTCCTTCGACTGCTCTGCGTCCGGCGAATAACTACAAGGGATTTGGAAAAATAGGTATGTACTTCACGTTGCTCTACGTAATATTATATGTATTCGCTCGAATACTTCCTAATTATACTGATGTGGTCAAATTAATTTTTTTTTCTTCCAAATGTTATCTTCTTATGTTTTATTGTTTTTTTTAACAGAAAACATCCTCGTCTTGGTGAATCTGAGAACGCCAACCCTCGCTCATGTCACATCAATTACTACCGCTCTCAGATTACTCGCTTTGACTCCTGGCGATTTAGAATCCGTCTCCCAATCTAATTGCGTTTGAACTCGATTTTCTTAGGTTGTGTTTAAAAAAAACTCCTTGCATGTGTTTCTGACGAACCTTGTTTAGAATTTCATTAGCGAGCTTGTTAACGTAAAATTATTTGCTGATTAATTATTTTCCAATGCAATTAATGACATAAATGTAAATGTCGAGAAGAATAAAATACGTATTTTTTATGATATAGAAGTGTTTCGTGTCATTTTAAATGTTTTTATGTCATTAGAAGTTTACCTTACTTTGGATTTATTTAAAAAATAATTAAACAATGTTAAATGTAATTTCACATCTCGTTTTTCTCTATTTATAAAACCCGATTGGAATCTAAAATATGTTGTTATTGAAAATACCCCTAAATTAATATCCCGATTCTGTATTATAGTACATACATGTGTTATGTCGTCAAGCGTCAAAGCATTTAAGAAGAAAAGATAAGAAAAATTGTTTGCAAATTTACAATTAGCTTCTACCATAAAACGCTTCAAAATTCCAAGCCAGGTGGGAAATTTTATCCGAGATGATAGGTGGATATACATTTTAAGAAAAACAACTTTTTAGCGTGCTTAAAAGTAACAAACAAATGTTAACTTGAATGATAATGAAAATGCAGACATGAGTGGTTGCTGTTGAGCAGGCATATAAAACACGAAAGAGCATCGTGACCGCGTTGAGGTGGTGGATGTCATAGATTATAGGGCCAGAATTGGAAAAAACCTTACATAGATTTGTCACTTGTTTTTTATATAAAAAACTACTATTTAGAAACCGGGTAATATTGTATCTTAATACTAAGAAAAAGTCTTGCGCCCTATTCACAAAAAGAAAGCATTTATATAAATTATTGAATGATTTCGTTGAGAGAAAAATTAGTATCCGGGCCGCAGCAAGGCAGAGAAAGTGCCGCCGGGTTGACATGCCCGCTCTTGAGGAATGGCTCGCTGGGTCTAAGAATTTCAAATTAGAGGAAAGTGGGATTTTATATATTAAATTCTCGTTTAAGTAATACAACTATTTCAAGAAAAGTTTTCAGTATTTTTGAAGGATCAAGAAAATATATAAACGAAACTTTCGTCGTCTGTTAAGAATTTACTTCGTCTCACATTTAAAGAACCGCTGCCGCATGGATGAATTAACTGCGTGATGATAATAATAATAATAACCTCGCCCCTTCTCCGCTCTCTTTCGAGGACGACTTGGACTTTGGCCAAGTGTGGCTGACGTAGGAGCGCTCATTCCCACTCCCTGTCACGCGAAGTGACGAATGTGCTCGCGATGGCGAATCCAAAGCCGAGATTTTTTTGCGGAGCATTTGGCCGGCGCAATGACTCTACGGGAGGACTGGGAAAAGACTAAAGGCAGGCTCGCACGCGGTCGAATCGAAGCGAAGGGTGCCGACAAGTTTTCGACGCATAGATCTATGAGAAGCGAAGCGCTCGTAGCTGGGTCTACAGACCTCCAGGCCCAAAATATAGCTCACGTACATACATGTCCCCTCGCATTAGGGGGGTAAATAAGTGACATCGTTATTTGCACTTAAATTTAAATTATTTTATGTAGTTAACTTAGTGAGGACGTATCTCAGGCATCGAATCTGGGAAAGAGCGCTGATTATTTTAAACGTAATTTTACGATAAAGAACAAGATATTTACGCTGACATTTGCGCGAAGCAAAAATAAGTTTATGTTTTGCGTAATCCTGTTCTTTATCGTAGAACTGCGTTTTAAATATCCTCTTAATCAGCGCATTTGCCCATTTTAGATGCTTAAGTCACTTTCTCACTAATTGTAAGTTAACATCATAAATAGTTTATATTTCATTGAAAATGACGTAATCGGCTAGTGACCCTATTCTGTGAGGGAATGGGTTCGTATCTCATTTTTGTGCCTGATATCCTAATCCAAGTAACGACGGCTGTGAGGTCTAAAACTATGCTGCAGTCCATTCGAAGAAAATATTATTTTCGATGAATTCTCCGCGCTTCTTTTGGCTTCGATTCGATTCGCAGAGCATAGGCGAGAGCGGAATTATTTAATTCTGCTGTTACAATATATTTTTCTGGATTTCGGGCTTCGATTCTTTTCCATTAAGTGTGAGCCTAATTAAATACGGAGGAAAACCTAGGAAGGAGCTTCCTATTAGGAAGATATCTGCGAGTCGCGTTAAAAGGCCGGCTTTCCGGATCCAGTGTGGCGTCCTCTTCAACCTCTATATTAATTAACTTCACTTCTATCTACAAAGTCTACACGCTCGCGGATAACACAGGTATCTTATCGAAGTTAAAGTTCGTTGACACAGCTTCGTGGCCATTTCAAATCCACTTTAACCTATTTGAAATATGGACTATGAAATAGAAAATTGACTTAAACGCCGGAAAAAAACTTCATGTCCATTTTACAGCCAAAGTATACTCCGCCTCAACTTTCGAGGCATAGGTATACAAATGCGATCAAAACAAAAATTCTAAGGGTTACAACTTAATGAAAAACTTGCATGGGGTGAACACTTGAAGCAAGCCATCAGAAAGACGAGTGGCGTGATAAAATCGCTCGTGCAACACAAAACCAGACATTCAAAATTAAAACGGGGTGACAAAATTCGGAAGTAGCCGTGGCGTAGTGGTGAGGGCACTGGCCTGCTACGCTGAGCATACCCGGTACGAATTCTGCGAAAGTAGGATTTTTTCCAAGATTGTCAGGTCCTCTATTTGCGTGGCAACGGGACGTTAAGCAGTTGGCTCCTTTGCTTTTCTTCGTAAGAGTAGGCTAATGCCGGTGCTGGATTTCCCTCCTCCCTCTCCGTGAGTGTCTGGTGTGGAAGGCAACAGGAAATCATCATGCCATATGTACAGTTATTTCAAAAAGTCTAGCGACACATCTCGGTCACTCCAAGCATGGGCCGGAGCTGAAAGTTCCGAGTATGTCGGTACCCATTGCTTGGGAGCAAGCAGGAGAGGGGTATGCTAGGCAGGGCCGGTCCGAGATACCGGCGAGCCGTGCGGCTGCCCGGGGCGCCCAAGTATTGGGGGCGCTAACCCTAACATCTATCTGTACATTACCTTCAAGTGGGTAAATATTAGATACCAATTTATATAGCGGGATATGTGGGGATCTATATACAATTCCTTTTACTTTTCATTATCGATCATTTTACGAGGCAATGAATAAATTAACGAGCTCTTCTTACAATTTACATTTACATTTACATTTACATAAATACCCTGCAAGCCGCTAGAAGCGTTTGGCAGGGGGTGTCACAACACCAAGTGAAGTCTAGCTAATTCCTCTGTTGGATTGTCTTATCGCGTCTGGGAAAAAGGATCGGTAGTATTTCTCTGTTCTAGCGGTAATTTCGAGATATTTTCTCCTGCACTGTGATCTAACATTACGTTCACTAACACCGATGGGGACGACTATACCGCGTACGTCTTCAACGAATTCGGAACTTTCAAATATCTTAACAAAAATTTAAGGAGGGGGGCGCTGAGCGATTTCTCGCCCGGGGCGCCAAAAGTACCTCGGGCCGTCCCTGATGATAGGGAGGGGTGGAAGAGTGAGGAGGTGGGTTTCGAAGCCTGGGAAGGTTTGCAGGGAGAAACGAACGGAATCAGAGCCGGTGAGACAAACTCCATTCAACAGTGCGAGGGCATCCAATCCAAATCGGATAAAAGGACTCTCTAATTGGTTGTCTTCGCATGCCAAGGGTTAACAAGAAAACCTCCGAGAGAAGGAGGCGTGTAAACGGTTCGAAGTCCGCAGTGATGTCTTACAATTAGATAGGAAAACATAAATGAATATGTCGCGTCTAGAAAGCACTTGCGGAAAAGATGCAATATTTTCACCTTTGTGAGCATTATTCATGCGAAATGCCAGGCTGCACTTCACTTCGGAAAGCGTAAAAAATCATCAATGTGTCAAGGGCAAAAATTATATAATACTCCATAAATTACGATATAGGTCCACGCTGCTGTACGATTGCGAAATATTCGGCAACACGACAGAAGAAAGGTAGAAACGTTCCAAAATTAAACACTTGACTGCATCATAAACAGTTCCCGACTCATTCCAATACACAATATTAGGAGCGCGCATAAAATTCCGTCACTTGAACTACTTTATACTGAGCCATCTGCTTCGAGAAGTATCTTGAATACAATAGACAATTCGAATTTGGGAATACAACGCGAAAAAAATGTAAAATCAAAGGACAAAAAGAAATATTCATAGGAGGAGGCATAAACATGCCCATTTCTTTGCTATAAATTACCATAAATGTGGAAAATGTGGATTTATAAAAAATTAAAAAGAGAAAAATGAAAATATAATCAACCGAAAAAATTTGGCAAAAAATGAAAAAAGGAGGAAATCAAACTTACCAAAAGATTATAAAGACTAAAAAAATATATGTTAAATTTGTGCAAAAAGAATAAAATTACAGTAAAACTCGTTTATTACGAATTTGAGGGGACCGACTCATTGCTTCGTTATAAGCGTGACTACGTTATATACGAGAAACATGGTTTTTGGCCTATACATCCCATATAACACGTATACACACATTAAAAGCTGTGCTATCCGGCTATTTAGAACCGGCCATCCTTAGATACCGGCAATTACACAAATACTGTTCATTTTGTATTTCTTTTTCTTTTTTTATGAATTTTTGTGTGAACTGTATATGTGTAATACCACAACTTCCACTTTAAAATTTCTTAAAATATAAGATGTATATATTACGTATTTACTCCGTATACTTCTGTGGCTGCCGGGTAAGCACGGCGTTTTTGGTTACGTAAGCCATTTGCATTGTCTAGATGTTTTGCTGTACTTCTACAATTTCCAGTTCTATCGCTTTTTATTATTTTAAAAATTACCCATCCATTGAATATGGCATCAAAATAAATACCTAAAAGCAAGGAACAGGAGAGAAAAGATTGTTTTAACGCTAACACAAAAGCTGGAGCTGATCAATCGAATTGAAAAAGGAAAAAAATAGAGCAGCCATAGCAAAAGAATTCAACATCGGATCTTCCACGCTCTACGATATCAAGGCTCATAAGGCTAAATTAATGAAATTTGTGTCATCTTCTGAGACTAGTAAATCAATTTATAAACATCATACGCTTTATAAGCCGAAAATGGAGGAACTGAAATGTTCAGAAGAATTAAATAATTTCGTCCTTTTCTAATAGAGTAAATAAAGATAAATAAGAAAGAAATAATCCAATAAATTCAATTTTGGGAACAGGTTCACTGCCGTACTCCCCAAACTTTCCGGACGCCCTAAACTTTTCAATAGTCTTTTTGTTTTGCATGTAAGCGTAGCAACGTATTAAATAAGAATGGGTAAATAGTGTCTATATCTAACTACGTGTGGAAGAATTAAAATGGAAAATGTAAACCCCATACATAGTTATGTTTGGGGAGTACGATATTGAACCTAAGCCCAATTTTGTTTGGTTATTGCTAAATTTGCGATGTCAAAATCGAAAAACTCTCACCTAACCGGATATTTCTCCTAATCGGCTTTCCACAATCCCCAAGATAGCCGAATAACACAACTTTTACTGTATTTGCAGTGAGTCGACTTCAATACCGTACTTACATATGCAAAGAGATGCTTATCAACTTCGCGACATGTAAAATGTTCGACTGCTATTACATATGATTTTCTAAATTACCAATTAATATTATTATTGTGGTCATTAATTTACATAAACATTTCTCATTTTTAATATCAATTTCAAAACAAAGGGAGCGTGGAAATTCGTATGGAAGGGGTAGATGGAGGAAGGGGACCTCTACGAACAAGTGCGCGGTAAACGGGCGGAAACTATTCATTACTTATCGCTCTGCTCGCCAAAATTCGTTATATATGGGGCATTTTTTGCCACGGGACCAAACATTTGTTCGTTACAGCCGAGAATTCGTAAAAAGCGTGTTCGTTACATCCGAGAAATTTAACCAATGCCCTTATGGAGAAGTTCAAGGGACCGAGACATTTCTTCGTTATAGCCGAGATTTCGTTTTAGGCGTGATCGTTATAAACGAGTTTTACTGTAACTAAGTCCAACAATAAAAATGTCGATAAACATTTACGTAATATGTAGATAATTTACGAAACTCGTCACCTGCAAGTATTGTTGGTTGCGGACCCGGCAGGGGCAGTCGCCCGCCGGCCTCAAAAACCCTATAATCCCAGATATGACCCGCGATAGAGCAGTCTGATTTCAAGCCAGGCTGTGCAGACCACACCTGCTTGGGTTTGTGTTTTTCTTTTCATTAGCTTCGTTATTTGTTTTCGTCACTTATATTCACTCAGATATTAAGAGTTCTTTATTTAGCCATTATGTGCCGTCTTACGCAACAATAAATGATTTTCACCCGCACCGAGTTCTACCCTCCACTCGATTTGACCTGAATTCTTATAAGAACTCACTATCGACATTTATTAACATGAAAACAGACATAGAGTTCGCAAATCAAAGACGCCGCGAGAGGTGTCAAAAGCCTCCCAGGGGATGGCAACTTGTTGTAACGCATGTTCACGCATTAAAACGTATGGAGATCAGCGTGTAGGTCACCACACGCACTTCATTATTTGTGTGTGGGAGTGTCTCTGGTGCGGATTTTTCTCGCAAACCCAAGTATGATCTCTAATCCCGATAGGGTTTCGAATAAACCTCGACTTCCGGTTAACCGGTTTTGTCCAAAAACTAATCAGCTCGTTGTGCTCATACGAAAGTGTTATATATGAAATTTGATAACGATATGGCAAGTACTTTTCGAGTTAGGGCGCCCACAATCACATACACATACACAGACATCATTCCAAAAATAGTCTAAACGTGTTCTAGGGACTTCAAAACATGTATTTCCGTTGAAATCTCGAAGTCGATTTTTTTCATGAAAACAATACTTTCTCTATACTACGTATATGGAGAAAGTAATAAAATACCGTAAATTCTAGCGTATAAGACGCAGGGAGGTTTTTCGCCTCATATTCAATAATTTTTACTTTCTCCATATACTTTGTGTACAGCAGGCGTCTCAAACTCGCAGGCCGCATGAGGTCCGCGCGATGCATTTGTGCGGCCCGCGAAGCAATTTACTTTATACTACGAGACCCGAACTCAAATCTATTTCTTACAAAATATTTCTAAATAATCTAAGAACTGTATTAAATCATCCAATATATATCAGTCTGCACGGTTGAGTTACTGAAGAATGTTTATCCCACTGCCAGCGAGTTTCTTGGGTATCAGAAGGACAACCCTCGACGCCAAATCTAGCATTTTTGTAATGACTGCGTGTAAGACGCGTAATAGAGCCATTCCTCTCCTGTGGAAAGGGAGAGTGAATATAAAACAAAGAATACGAAAATATGTGAAGACTGGGAAAGTAATGAATGAGGCCGGCGGATCGTCAGAGAGCCGTCATGCGGCCCACACACCAATGTGAGTTTGAGACCCCTGGTATAGAGCAAATATTGTTTCCATGAAAAAAATCGACTTCGAGATTTCAACGGAAAAACGTTTGGAGGTCCCTATAACACGTTTACTCTATTTTCGGAATGATGTCTGTTGTATGTGTATGTGCAGGGCCACCGAGAGGGCGGGGAGACCGGTGAGAACTCCCCGGGACCCGGGGGCTCTGGGGGAGCGAGATGGAGTGGTCACAAGATCTTCCTATCATAATACGTACTTTGTAATACACAGGTGCAAGTCATCACAGCAAAACGGAATGATGAAATCAGTTATTCGGAGCAGTGAATTGGGGCCCGTAACTGTACATACTTATCTACAGGTTCCCCCCCAAAATATTTTCGAGAATTCAAAATCTGTATTTGATTTCAATAGATTTCTTTAAATAACAATTACCAACATTTAAGTGAATATGGGACAGTAATTAAGTAAATTTATTATCGCTTAGATGTGACATTCATTTAGTTAAACATCGAAGTAGAAAATCAAAATTTATATTTTTAAAAATTCGCTGAAGAATATTGACCATACATTTCATAGGTGTTGCAGGAATTCAAAACTCCTTTTGTTTTATAATTTTAAAAATATTTCTCGGAGGAAGGAGGGGGGGGGGCAGAAGGTTGTTTTCCCCTGGGCCCGTTCTGGTTCTCGGCGGTCCTGTGTATGTTTATGTGATTGTGGGCGCTCTAACTCGAAAAGTACTCGCCATATCGTTACCAAATTTCATATATAACACTTTGGTATGAGCAAAAAGAGCTGATTAATTTTTGGTCAATATCGGTTAACCGAAAGCTGAGGTATATTCGAAACCCGATTGGGTTTTTGCGATATTTCTCAGTTAAAACATCATTATTGTATATACAACTCGACACAAAGGTTATAGAGAATGTAATTTCCTACAACGTTTATTTGAAACAATTTTCAAAAGCAGTTATTGTTTAGGAATCTTGTATAAATAATCGTTTTTACTTTCTCCATACGTAGTAATGGGATAGTGTTGTATTCACGAAAAAAATCGACATCGAGATTTTAACGGAAATACACGTTTTGAGGTCCCTAGAACACGTTTAGACTATTTTCGGAATGATGTCTGTGTGTGTTATTGTGGGCGCTCTAACTCAAAAATTACGTGCCATATCGTTACCAAACTTCAAATATAACACATTAACATGGGTATAAAGAATTGATTAGTTTTTCGACAATAACGGGTAACCAGAAGTCGAGGTTTATTCGAAACCCTATTGGGTTTTTGCGATATTTCTTCGTTAAAACATCATTATTGTATTTACAATTCTATACAAAAGTTATAGAGAATGTAATTTCCTATAACTTTCATTTGAAACAATTTTTACTTTCTCCATACGTAGTAATGGAAAAGTATTGGATTCATGAAAAAAATCGACTTCGAGATTTCAACGGAAATACACGTTTTGAGGTCTCTAGAACACGCTTATTGTTAGACTATTTTCGGAATGATGTCTGTGTGTGTGTTATTGTGGGCGCTCTAACTGAAAAAGTACGTGCCATATCGCTACCAAACTTCATATATAACACTTTAACATGAGCATAAAGAACTGATTAGTTTTTCGACAATAACGGGTTACCGGAAGTCGAGGTTTATTCGAAACCCGATTCGGTTTTTGCGATATTTCTTCATCATTATTTTATTTACAATTCTATACAAAAGTTATAGAGAATGTAATTTCCTACAACTTTCATTGAAAACAATTTTCTATTGTAGTTATTGTTTAGGAGTTATTTATTAATAACCGGATTGAGAGAGAGATGGAGAGAGAGATGGAGAGAGAGATATAGAGAGAGATAGAGAAAGAGTGAGATAGAGAGCGTTAGAGAGAGGGAGTTAGAGAGAGAGAGTTAGAGAGAGAGAGAGAGAGAGAGAGAGAGAGAGAGAGAGAGAGAGAGAGAGAGAGAGAGAGAGGGAGAGAGAGAGAGAGAGGGAGAGAGGTAGAGAGAGAGAGAGAGACGAAAGTTGTAGAGAATAATATTTCTTCCAAGTTTTGTTTAAAACAAATGTTCGTAGAACCATCCATTTCGGAGATATTTAGCTTTTTCGTACTTTCCTGTATACAGCGCCACCACCATGGTACGGTTAATTCTGTAAACGTAGCTATTCAAAATATACCTAATTTACTGCAATAAGGACGATTGTATTCTTTTACAATATGAAATAATAATTTTGCCTATTCACAATAATTTAAATATCTATACCGCAAGTATGGAGAAAGTCATGTGTTGGCCACATCAGATTTTTTATTGTCGGTTGTCATCAAATATCTCCTTAAATACGTCGTTATTTGTAATCTTTGTGAGGACCAAAGTTGTAGAGAATAATATTTCTTCCAAGTTCTGTTTGAAACAAATTTTCGTAGAACCATCCATTTCGGAGATATTTAACTTGTTCGTAAATTTCCAGTATACAGCGCCACCAACTAGCGGTGAATTCTGTAAACATATTCAACATATAATTTACGGCAATAAAGACGACTATTCTTCTACGGTACGAAATATTAATTTTACCTTATAATGCTATTCATAATAATTTTAATATCTATACCCCAAATATGGTGAAAGTCATGTGTTGGCCACATCAGATTTTATTTTATATACCTGCACACAGCAAGAATTATTTTCTAGAATTTGGTATCAGTTACTTCCGTAGTTATCATTTAACGGCAAATATATTTCGTTACATTGTCAATATCATTGCAATATGATAAATCAATCTATAGAAACTTACATTAGTACTCAGATTTTTAAGGGGAATAAAACTTTTGGATTTTTGGAATAACTTAAAAACGTAAATGACTGAGAGGCAGCCTACGGCTCAGTGTACAATCTTCAAATGCCCTGATATACACGCATAAGAAGCGCTCATCCAATTTTGACAACACTCTTCATACTTTGTAACGTATTGTGACAGTAATCTTGCTAACCCCGTATTATAACATTCGAAAAAACAAATTAAGCTTCATTTATGAGTTCAATAACCATGAAAATCCATATCGACTTAGTATTTAAGGTTCAAATAAAAATCGTTACCTAATTTCTAAATCGGGAAGAAATAATAATAATATAAATCATTTTTCTTGTAATTTAACTGCGTTTCATGATGTATATTTCAACGTAAATACAATCTTTCAAAATTAGTATAAAATGCCTTTAAAATAACATAAGTGGAGAAGTAACTGTTGAACTATTTAAAGGTTTATTAAAACATGTATAGTATTTAATAAAGCTATCATAAAATTCAGTGAGATTTCGGCCGTACTAGGGACCGCTGCTATGTCTCCGCTGCTAAGAGGTGGAGGAAGATATGGGGGTACAATAGTACGTACTAGAGATCTGCACGGATACAGATTTACCTATCCGTAACCGACCCGTACCGCAGACTGCATATCCGTATCCGAACTGTACCCGCAAAAATTTCTAAATTATCTGACCCGATCCGACCCGCAGAAATAAATTGACCGACCCAACCCGACCCGCAGGAATAAATAGACCGACTCAACCCGAACCGCAAGCTTAAGTCGCATCCGCAGGAAAAAATTAACTGGAGCAACTTCTACGTACCAAAACCCAAAATTTCAAAAGAAAATGACTCGCAGCAGAACATGTCAATGACCATCTCTTAATGCATAGAATGTTTTGGAAAATCCCACCAATAGCTCCCAAAGAAAGTCGCATCCATCGAAAGGTGAGGGATAGGGTCAAAATAACTCCAAAGCCTTTAGGGTTATTGGCTTGGACGGGGTAGGAGAAGGGTGCAACCAACGTTATTGTTTTTTCTCATACTCAAGACACTGAATTTTGAGTTTAGCACGGACAGTGATTTTCATATCCGCACCCGCAGGCTATATATCCGAATCCGACCCGCACCCGCAAAAAGTTACGCATAATGAGACCCGAACAGCAAATTTTCGTGCGGATATCCGCAGGTCGGGTCGGATAAATTGCGGATATGCAGATCTCTAGTACATATTCCTATCAGAAAGATCAAGTGCGACGTTACCAACTCTACACCGGAACACACGTAACGTTTGGCGCGTATTTAAAGGGAATTCGCGAATGGCAACACTGCACACTCGGGCACGATGGAGACCCGATGAAGAGTGAGCTCTCGAGCGCTCGAGGCTTCTCCTCCTTTCCTTTTGGTTCGTTCAGTCTCTCGCCCCTGTCCACTTTCTCGTCTACCTCCCCGTCAGTCGCCAAGTTAGGCGGGAAAGGTGTGTGTGGAGTGGGGGCACTTACAATAGTGGCGCACACTGTTTTCAAGGCCAAGCGTCTGACAAAACCATCGTAAGAGTTTTATAGTATAGAGATATACCTAATTGCCCACGAGTGATCACAGTGTGGAAGAATTGGATGAGTTTGCACCATCAACTCGAGGAAGTTATGAGAGAAGTAAAGTCTAAAAAGAACCTAGTAGTCATAGGGAATTGGAATGCTGTTGTGGGGCAAGGCAAAGACGGTAGTGAAGTTGGGGATTTTGGCCTAGGAAAGAGGAATGAAAGAAAGCAGAAAATGATAGATTTTTGTAATAGAAACAAATTAATGGTCACAAGTACGTGGTTTAAGCATCACAACAGGCGAAGGTACACTTTGAAGATGCCGGGAGACATAGAGAGGTATCAGATCGACTATATTATGGTCAGACAAAGATATAAAAATAGTGTATTAAACTAAAATAGTTTTCCAGGGGCAGATTCTGATCACAATTTGGTGGTCATGAGGTTTGAAACAAATAATAAAGAAGAACAGGCACTTAGAAAGGCTGAAGGGGACAAAGAGGAAAGATTATCAGGAAGCTGTTACGAAAGCCTTAGAAAATGCAGGTAGGCAAACATCGGTAGAGTACACTGGGTGACTATGAAAACGTGTATCATAGGAAGCGCGGATAAAACAATAGGGAAAATAGCGTCTAAGAAAATAAGGAAGCCCTGGGTAACAGAGGTGATGATTAAAAAGATGGAAGAAAGGAGGAGCTGGAAGCAGGTTAATATAGATTATGGAAAAAGAATGTATAGAGAGTTAAACAACAAGATTAGGAGGGAAACTACAAAAGGGAAGGAGTCGTGGTGGAATGGACAATGTGAGAACACGGAGAAGATGCAGAGATAAGGCAGAGTAGCCTTATTGAACGTATAAGTGAAGGAGTTAACGGGAAACAAGAAAGGGAATACTCTGGCCATAAGTAAAGATAAAAACGGTAAGTTTCTCTGCGAGACAGAGGATGTGAGGAATAGATGGAAGGAGTATACTGAAGAGTTATAAGCTAAAGATTTGAAGCCAGAGCCAGAATCTATTGAGATAAAGGAGTGTGACACTGTTAGGCCGGGAATATTGAATAGTGAGACTGAAAAGGTTCTCAGAGAAATGAAGTTAAAGAAAGCAGTAGGAGTGGACGATCTTCCGGTAGAAATGTTAAAAGAGCTAGGAAAAGAGGGAAAGGAGAGTTTTTATAAATTGTGCCGTAAGATATATGAAGAGGAGGAAAGGCCAAAGGATTTCACTAGATCTGTTTCGATGCCGTCGAAGAAAAAGAATAAAACAAACGAATGTCAGGATTATAGAACAATCAGCTTAATTTCCCTTGCAGCTAAAGTTATTATCAGAATTTTGAAAAGGAGGCTAGAAGAAATAGCCAACAGCTATATAGGTGTAGGCCAGTTCGGGTTTAGAGAAGGTCGTGCACAAGGGATGCTAAAGGAGTGATGAGGACATTGGTAGAATTAAACGTTGAGCACAATCAGGATATATGCACATGCTGTGTAAATTTCAAAAAGGCCTTTGATAGATTTTTTTGGCCTAAGCTGATGAAGGTGTTGAGGAATATAGGGGTTGTTGGAGGGAGAGACGTTTAATCAGAAATTTTATATGAACCAGACTGCGCGGGAAACGACGACAGGGGGAGAATCGGATTGGGCAACGTTAGGGAGAGAAGGAAAAATTAAAAAAACTCCAATTCACCGTAAAGGCGGTACTTACGTGTCAAGACTCGCAGGACCACTTAGAGGACGCGCGTTTCGACAGCTACGCTGTCGAAACGCGCGTCCTCTAAGTGGTCCTGCGAGTCTTGACACGTAAGTACCGCCTTTACGGTGAATTGGAGTTTTTTCAATTTTTCCTATTCTGTTCATTGCCTTCACCGTGTTTAGAGTTCTTCCTTTATTTAACGTTAGGGAGAATAGTAGCTTACATTCTTCATTGCTAAAATTCTAAATAGATTACGTTTTTTTCGGATTCAATAGACATTTTCGTGATTATTAGAAATGTAAAGGACATCTGTTTAAAAAAAGCAAACTCTGTTCTTTCAAGCGTAAAACCATTTAAATACTGAGATCGTATCATGCTTATAAGTAATTTTAAAATACGAATGATGGATATGTTGCACTCATTCTCGTGTTAATCAAATGGAGAAATTAAACGCTCCTGGGTCGAACCAATATGATAGACTGTAACATGATTAACATTCTCCAGAGGTAGTTTCATTATATTGCGAAAAATTCTGATGTGGCCAGCATATAACTGTTTCCATGTTTGGAGAATAGATATTTAAATTATTATTAATAGCATTAGAAGGCAAAACTGATTTCGTATCGTAAAAGATTACAGTCGTCCTTATTGTCGTAAATTAGGTATATTTTGAATGTTAACAGAATTCACCGCTACATGGTGGTGGCGCTGTATATTGGAAATTACGAAATAATTAAATATCTCCGAAATGGATTGTTCTATGAAAATTTGTTTCAAACAAAACATGGAATATTATTCTGTACAACTTTGGTCCTGGCGAAGATTACCAATAACGACGTTTTTAAGGAGATATTTGACGGAAACGAAAAAAACCGATTAATTATAAATAATTCCTAAACAATAACTGTTATGGAAAATTGTTTCCAATGAAATTTGTAGGAAATTACATTCTCAATAACCTATGTATAAAATTGTATATACAAAAATCTGATGTGGCCAGCACATGACTTTCTCCATAGTTGGGGTATAGTTATTTAAATTATTACGAATAGCATTATAAGGCAAAATTATTATTTCGTATCGTAAAAGATTACAGTCGTCCTTATTGCAGTAAATTAGGTATATTTTGAATGTTTACAGAATTCACCGCTACATGGTGGTGGTGCTGTATACTAGAAAAAGCAAAATATCTCCGAAGTGGATGGTTCTACGAAAATTTGTTTCAAACAAAACTTGGAAGAAATATTATTCTCTACAACTTTGGTCCTCACGAAGATGACCAATTACGACGTTTTTAAGGAGATATTTGACGGAAACCGAAAAAAAACGATCATTTTTTATAAATAATTCCTAAACTATAACTGCTATGGAAAATTATTTCAAATTAAAGTTGTAGGAAATTATATTCTCTATAAGTTTTGTATAGAATTGTATATACAATAATGATGTTTTAACGGAGAAATATCGCAAAAACAGAATCGGGTTTCGAATAAACTTCGACTTCCGATTAACCGTTATTGTCCAAAAACTAATCAGTTCTTTGTGCTCATGCTAAAGTGTTATATATGAAATTTGGTATTAATAAAACAAGTACATTTTGAGTTAGGGCGCCCACAATCACATATATTGTTTCTGTACCTGGCTGTTGAAGAGAGCAGACGTGCCTTTCATTTCCTTCGGTGGAGCCCATCGGACTTACGAGCGACCATTGTAGCAGTAGCATTAGAGTAGAAGTAGACGTACTGTTAAGTAGAACTAACTTTTCTTTATATTACTTGTTAACCTTTCTTATAGCTTATTTACTTCATCTACATCTACATGATACCCTACAAATCACCAGATTCGATAGTCTTGAGGGAATACCTCCTGACTTGCAATCTCGTCAGTGAGCCAACTCTCTGTACCGATCACGACATCGGCTTCTAGACTACGAATAATATGCTCAAAATCGGCAATTTTCTTACGGATGCTGCGGCAGTTCAATACGACGACATTTAATTTCTCACTATCGCTTCTCAGATAAACCTCAGCCTTACCATTCGTAATCGTTCTAGGAATACATCTACATGCGTTCTTCATACTATTATTCCGCCAATATAGCATTTTCTTTCTGATCGCGTTTTATTTCACCATTTTTATCAAAATCCCAAACGTTAACACTATTGACATCACGGATGTCAGCGCCTTCATCGCTCGGTAAGTCTAATTTATTTGCGGTATTGGCCGGATTTCTCGTAATATTGTTCTCTGTTACCCTCTCAATTACACCCATTCTCCTAAGACGCCTACACTCTACCCTGCTCTCTAGCCTAAGAAAGCCCTAGTATGCTCAAGGATCCTACGCGCTACACCCTGGGATGCCTCCGGCGTGTAATGAACCGCCGAGCCATTTAGGGGTGCCCCACACGATCCGAGAATCGGACGAATGTCAACGAAATCCACCCCCATGTCCCTACAGTCCCTTCGGTTTAGCCCCTCCACCCTACTCCAAACCTCAGAGCCACAGTCAATCTGCGGGACAATGCTGCAGATGGTTAGGTGCACATTAACACCAGACTCCTCTCGGACACGACCGACCTCGGAGTTTAAGTCCCTAAAGGAACTCAAGATCTCCTCGGAGCCACGCTTCGAGGCGTCATTGGTGCCAATATGCGCCACCACCCGCAGACTAGAGCAGCCCGTGCCAACGACCTCTTCCCGATCCACCTTCGTCACCTGGGGCACCGTACCTCCTGGTATACACCTGGAGAACACCCGCTCCACCACTCCCTCCCGGCGGGTCCTTGCTAGCAAAGGCGCCATCACACGCCGGACATTAGAGCTATCTATCACTATTAACTATTAACTATTAATAACAACCCTCCCTTCTCAACCCGAATCCTCTTAGGTGGGGTAGGTACGGTCACAGAGTTCGTTGAGCTATCCTCCGGCAGCACCGCAAACCTGTTGCTAACATGGGTAGGTTCACATACCACCTGCTTCCGCAGCACCACCCCACGACTACCAACAGCACCGGCTTCAGAGTGAGGCAATCGCCTCAGGGCGCACTCTCGAGGGGGGCGGCCTGATGCCGTTTGTGCTCACAATGACGCCCTTCCCTCACCCATCTTCGGTCTTACAGCAGGAGCGGCCACCCAGCTCATAGAGACATATTTGCGAAAAATGGAGGGAAGTATAAAGCAAAACAAAGACAACATGTGCGGGTCGGATCCGCGAGGTAGTTTTTACAAGCTTTCCGAATCCTTTGTCTCCGAGGGTGAAGGAAAAAAGGGATGTTTTCAAGAAAGTGGGGGGGGGGGGAATTTCCCACCTTGGTCCCATCGGCATATTTGACCTAAAAGGACATGCGGCATCCCTGATTCCAGCGATTCTGTTTCCCTCTTATTTATATTATGAAGACAGATTTTCCCCCTTTCCACTCTCTGAGAATCCAGGAAACGGCACGATTTGCACGTGAGTTGAGAAAATATTTTAAAGCACTCTATCGGATGTTTCTAAAGGAAAAGAATAATTAGAGGACAGGAACCGCTGTAGCGCCTTCGACGGCTTAGTTCTGTATGGAAATTCCATGACCACCCGCATGCGGCTTTCTTTTGAATGGGAGGACACGTATGCGAAGATCATAAATGCTACTGCTGGCAGTCTTTCTTTCTTTTTGAAGGTTTTAGATTTTATGACCTTACGGGTGGCTAGAAAGAAATCTTACCGACGCGTCGGCAAACGTCGCGACGTTCCCAAGAAAACTTTCCGACACGTATTTTACACATTGGTCTCTTCATCCTCTCTCCTTTTTCTTTTAAAATTTCTCGAAAAAGAAATTACAAATATTGTTGTTTAATGGACGCTCGTACAATATTGAATTTTGTTTAATATAAAATTAGTATTATTATCATTTTTATATTATAAACTAGCCGAATTTCCCGTTGAATTTCAACGGATTTATTGAAGCTACTACAGCACAACATACAAACTCTTTAAAATACCTATATATTTTGTGATAATTTTAGATATTAATGGTTCAAAAAAGTGTGAATTCTCGAACATTACGGGACATGAGGGTGGGAGGGGGGCGGCCAAAATCTTCCCGCCTCAGGGCGGCCAAAAGTCTGAAGCCGGCCCTGACTACCAAGTGTAGCCACCCTCCACTCATCAGGCTTTATGGAGGGAGTCGTCCCTACCCGTGGAGAGACCGCGCAAGACTCCTCGATCACCCAGCCGGCGTTAGCACTTGGGCGAACCCGAGCCGCCATCCCGGCGCGGAGGGATTTCGAGGAGCGCCTCACGTGTCCCACCCGAACACAAGCCTCCTCGGCCCCTTCCACCCTAGAGCGGAGCTCCGCAACTAACTTCTCAAGCTCCGCGACCCGGGCCCGCAAGGACTCGCAATCAGCAGCACTCTTGAAGAGAGAAACAGAGGGCCCAAGGGGAGTCATCCTATCTTTTCCAAGTACGGGTTTCTATAAGCTCTTAAATAACGTATATAATAGACTAGCCTAATGCTTAATATATGCGGGGAAGTTATTCCTGGAGTGATCGAGTGAAGGGATCAAGGGTCAAGCTCAGGTAGAAAGTGAAAGTTAGTCACAACGCAAACAACGTTAGTTCGCACGCAAGATGGTTAGTACACAATCAACGTGTAAATTTGTAAACTATGAGTTACGAAAAAAATACTCTAAAAAATACAATTAATATTTAATTAACGGGCTTATAAAAATATAGAAACTGGGTGCTGGAAAAAGAACGATACTACGGTATTCAACAATGGAATATTAAGTTAACTCAAAAACGATGACAAGGATTACTCAAATACTACAGACAACGTTAGAAGCAGGAAGCAACGTTAATAAAACACAGGTTAGCACACAAACACCGTACAATTCTAATAAAAGGAAGAAGTTACGTTTATAGAGAGAAGAAAATAACGTCATTTACGATATAAATTTCGGTGTAAAAAAGCAATGCGCAGATGGAGTGTTAGAAAAACTACTACACTACGGTATACGACTAAAAAGTATTACGATTAAAAAAAATGTACAAGGACGTTATTAGCATTTAATGATTACAAAAAGAAAGTTTTGCATAATAATGTGAAAGAAAATCCGAAAGCATTTTGGTCGTACGTTAGGGAGGTTCATGGTAGAGGCCCCACCATACCGTCATTGAGAACGGAGGCAGGTGATGTAGTACACCATAGCGCGGAAAATGCGAACTCGTTAAATGAACACTTTCAGAAGGCGTTTACTTCGGTGAGCAGCGAATTTGAGGAACCAGCTTCGAATGATAAGGGAAATTCGATGTAAGATTTGATATTCTCAGAAACAGGTATCGTGCACCAGCTAGAGTCGATTAAGCAAAATAAGTATCCCTGGCCGGAGGGTATACCCGCGCGTGTGTTGAAAGAGCTAGCCTCGGTAATCGCGCCTTACTTGAAAATAATATTCGAAAAATCCGTTGCACATGGTACCGTTCCAAAAGACTGGAAGCTAGCATACGTAACGCCCATCCACAAAGGCGGTGATAAAGAGAATCCCGAAAATTATAGACCGATTTCCTTGACGTCATTATCCTGTAAGATTCTAGAACATATAATCGTTAGCTCTGTTCTGCGTTATTTAGATGGTCGTTCTTCGTTAAGCAAAAACCAACACGGGTTTCGGAAAGGTAGGTCATGCGAAACGCAGCTCGCCCTGTTCGTAAACGATTTGTTGCAATGCGGAGAGAAAAACACTCAGGTTGATGCCATTTTCATTGATTTTAAAAAAGCGTTTGACAAAGTACCCCATAATAAATTAATAGGAAAAGTAGGAAAGTACGGCATAAACCCTCATATCGTGAGTTGGGTAAAAGACTTCCTACCAAAAAGAAAACAGATAGTAGTTATTGATGGGAAATCTTCATACCTGGTAAAAGTCGCATCAGGTGCTCCACAGGGAAGTGTCATAGGCCCACTACTATTCCTGATATATATAAACGATATCTGCTCGGTAGTTCGCTGCAAAATAAGACTTTTCGCAGATGACACCGTTTTATATAAGGAGATAACGAGTTCGGATGACCAAAAATCGCTCCAGGAAGATTTAAACTCCCTTTCAGCATGGTGTCAAAATTGGAAAATCGAAGTTAATCACAGTAAATGTTCCCTATTGAGTTTCTGTAAGAGTAAGAAGAACGAATTAGACTCGGAGTACAGAATTGATAGATTGAATATCCAATCCGCAGAGTACGTTAAATATTTAGGAGTCACCATTTGTCGTGATCTATCGTGGAATATACATATTCGAAGGGTCGTAGGCGCAGCTAATAAGAAATTGGGCTTCGTAGGCAGAATAGTAAGATGTAGCACAGAACAGGTACGAGAAACGTGTTATTTATCGTTGGTCAGATCTCAGGTCGAATACGCTTCCAGCATATGGGATCCGTACGAAAAAGGACAGATACTTGAGATAGAAAGAATCCATCGCAGAGCAGCCAGATTCGTAAAGCAAAAATATGAGCAAAAATTAAGCGTCACATCACTCTTGAAGGAGTTGAATTGGATATCGCTAGAGGATCGCAGAATTAGCGCTAGGTTAAGGCTTCTGGAGAAATTTAGGTCGGAAGTTCTCGTAGAGGAGGTCTCAGGAATATTAGAGGCACCTAAGACATGGGCATGCACGATCACGAGAATAAAATACGAGAGATCGACTGTATGACCGAGCGATATCAGAGCTAGTTTTTCCCAAGGACCATACGGGATCGTAACAGGAGAGTGATTACCACGTGGGACGTTATTATGTAGTTTTTGGTGTGCTGCACCCCCTGCCACCCACCAGTCTGGTGAGTTGTAGGGTATCATGTAGATGTAGATACATCCATCCGCACAGATACACATACACACACAGTCACACATATACATCATTCCGAAAATAGTCTAAACGTGTTCTAGGGACCTCAAAACGTGTATTTCAGTTAAAATCTCGAAGTCGATTTTTTTCGTGATCACAATACATTCCCTATACTATGTATGGAGAAAGTAAAAACAGTCGAAATCGTTCCTGCCGTTCTCGAGTTATTCGCCATCAGAGTCGTTGGTATGGTAAGGGGCGTTCAGAACCCAGAACAGGTAGCGGAATTATTGGCACGCAATAGATGTTTAGTATCTCAACGATTCCCAATAACTTAGCCTACTTTTGGCTTCATAAATTTTTAATGGCGGATATGTATTATTTATTTTCGAAAAACTAAATAGCAAATGAAAATATTTAGAATCGCACGCGATATGTGCTCCTAAGTTCATCGAACATGTTCTATTAATGACATTCCGTTTATGATATATTTCCTGGTTTATATATCTGTCATGAGCCATATCATCTTATTAGATCAATCGCTTCATTATACGGATTAAATAGGTATAATTTTCATATTAAAGAAGATGACGGATGCGTGTCAAAATTCCTTTTGAATAATATGCGTCGTCATGGAATAGAATGAAAACCTGTCTTATATGCGTGTGAGCAAGTTTTTATTAAATGAAGGTTTATTTTTTTATGGGGGTATATATAGCGGTCCACTGGATTTTTGGTCACTAAAGTTTGTTCGCCCTGGACGACGTATCACATTGCCTCGCATTGCTAAGCCGTGTTAAACTCTCCTCATGTGAGTACCACAAAATATAATTTTAGCGTGTAATATAGAAATTATTTGCAATTGTTTTTACTGTTTTTTGTGTTTCTCAATTTTTTTTCTTATCCCGCCTCAGGCAACAGTTTTTGATTAAAAACGTATTCCCGTATATTTTATTTGTTATTTTCGCAAACTTAAATTCCGAAAGAATGCATTTTGAAACGCTACCGACGACTAGTTTTTTAGACGACGCTGATTAATCACATTTCATTGTTGACAGGAATTTTCTAATTTATTTTCCTTTTTATTACTGGCAATACCATCTCTTGGATTGCCACAACGAATTTTAAAGATGTTGGAGTTTCTGTATATGACATATAATTATTTGTACAGTGACATGTTAGCATGTACAGATTGCAATTTCTCGAAAGTGTAATAATTTAATAGTAGTATCCAAGTGATATAAAACGTTTTCCTGCGTTTCCGTACTATATAGAATATCTTTTAGCACCATGAAGTTGTTTCTCCGAAATGCCAAAGTTGTAGAATATATATATATTTATTACGCGAGTGATTACAATACGGGTTAGCGAAGGCGTGTTAGTTTCTGATGATGCTGATATATATTCATTGTAAATATATGTACTTCATATCCTATATATAATTTTGGAAATGTCCCTCCGTCCGTCCCCTCCCCTGTATTTCAAAAGCCGTTCGTCGTAGAGATACGCGTTTTGTTTATACAAGCTAAGAGAACCTTAGAAACCTATTTTCATTTTCATGAAGTCCCGCGTTCCAATCCAATAGACGATTATATTTTCCCATAAGTTTACACGGGATTTTAGATTTTTCAAAGTGCAAGGTTTTTTCATTCATTCATCAAAATATGTCAATATGGACCGATTTTCTTAGTTTTTGCTTTATTCGACGGATTAAACTCATTTTTATCTTATTCTTGCGATATGTACAGGTTATACGGTTAAAAGTTTCAGAATTACGCAATCGTATTCGAGGTTTTGCGGATATTTCGTACTCTTTCCGGACGTTGCCAAGGCGACCGTCATTGTTCCCTCCGATTCAATTACTGTCAATTAAACCTATAAATATTATAGGTGAAAGAATAACGTTATTCGCTTCGCACTTTTGTTTAAGCATCCCAATGATTGCTGTAGCAAGGTCAAACTTTACCTATACATGGCAACGTAAATATTTACGGATAATTATTCAGTTAACTGCGTATGGGAAGCGTTTCTAACATCTACATCTACATGATACCCTGCAAATCACCAGACTGGTGGGTGGCAGGGGGTGCAGCACACCAAGCCCTACCTAATAACGTCCCTCGTGGGAATCACTCTCCTGTTATGATCCCGTATGGTCCTTGGAAAAAACGAGCTCTGGTATCGCTCGGTCCTACAGTCGATCTCTCGTATTTTATTCTCGTGATCGTGCCTGCCCATGTACGTAGGTACCTCTAATATTCCTGAGACCTCCTCTAAGAGAACTTCCGACCTAAATTTCTCCAGAAGCCTTAACCTAGCGCTAATTCTGCGATCCTCTAGCGATATCCAATTCAACTCCTTCAAGAGTGATGTGACGCTTAATTTTTGCTCATATTTTTGCTTTACGAATCTGGCTGCTCTGCGTTGGATTCTTTCTAACTCAAGTATCTGTCCCTTTTCGTACGGATCCCATATGCTGGAAGCGTATTCGACCTGAGATCTGACCAATGATAAATAACACGTTTCTCGTACCTGTTCTGTGCTACTTCTTACTATTCTGCCTACGAAGCCCAATTTCTTATTAGCTTATTTAATCAAAGCAGTTGAATATTCGTTTCGTCGTTTGAATGCTGGAATCTTACCTTTTTGTAAGTAGAGCCATTATATTATACATCTGTAATGCTTATTAACCTAAATAGTCTCACAAATAAATTTAAAATTAGATGAGAATAGGGACATATGTTATTTTTTACACAGTACATGGATATCTTCCTTTCGTTGATAATCGAAATAAAAGGTTGCATTGGCTGTTATATCAAAAGAAAGGCCATCAATTCAATATAATGAAATAAAGAAAATAAAAAAATAAAAATTCGCAATCAATTACTGTGTAGCATTAATTTACTCTCTAATATATCTTTTAAAATTCAGACTTCGCATAATAAATTGTCAATACGCACACACAGCCATACCCTCAGCGAGATTCGAAGCCGCAAATCATACCTATGAATTTAATTGTTATAGTTAAATGTGAATTATTAAGATCGCCTTTTTTTTACGGATTCCTTGTTTTAATAAATTAATTGAAAAAAACTGCGCAAACATTGTGTGTGTGTGTGTGTGTGTGTGTAACTGTTTATGGAAGAGAAAGTGGGCAAAGTAGTAGTTTTAAGAAACTCAGTGATCATTTACCAAAAGGAGAGAAGCTGGAGTGTTGGAGAGACACATTTGTACGTCTAGCTTTCTGGATGATCTCTTCGTTAGCGCAAGAGAGAGAGAACTGACAGCAGTAACACTGGGATGAAGGTATGGGGGTGGAAGTGTAGCGTGCGGATGTGTAGGGAATTGCTGGTGAAGGGGGGAGGGGATGAGGATTGGGTGTGCTTCTTTTAGGATATTTCTTAGAGTATCGTGAATGCCAGGCTAAAAGGTGGTCGTTAGGGTGAGTTGGGTTAAAATCGGAGTTACCGGTGCTGATGTGATGGGGGTTAGGGGTGATGGGTGTGACTGCCTGTCGGATTTCCCGGATGGAGAGGTCGATATCCAGTAAATTGATGCTGGAGGGGGAGGAGCGGTGGGTGAAGGAGAGCGTGTGGTGGGAAGAGAGGGGCTGTAGAAAGAATTGGAGTGAATCAAGTCCGTGCGCCCAGAGAAGAAATATGTCCTCCATATACCTTAGTCACAGGAGTGGTCTGCGGTATTTGTATGTATACAGACAAAAAATAATGTGGATTGTACCACGGTTATAAGAATATTTCTGCAGGTTTAAGGAAGATTCAATCTACGTGCGTAAATTTGTATATCAGACTCTCAAACGGCTCTCTTTTTGGTATATGTTCACCAGGTTTTCTTCAACATTTAGTTACCCTCAATTTCCATAATTACGTTTCCTCTTCCTGAAACCTTTAGGTATGTATGTGTGTGTGTGTGTATAAACATACACACACACACACACACATATATATACATATATACATATATATATATATATATATATATATATGAATATATGAATATATATATATGAAGAGCTTGAGCAAGCAAACCGAGAAGCTGGACTCAAGATGAATCTCAATAAAACAAAGGTTATGTACAACTCCTTCACAAATTCTGAGAAGATACATATCAACGGAGCAGAACTCGGAGAAGTAACCAGCTATGTTTACCTAGGTCAACTCATCACTACTGATGGTTCGCTTCTTGGAGAAATCAACCGGAGAGTGAAGATGGCATGGAGTGCTTTTGGCAAGAATGCGAACATCTTTAAATCAAATATTCCAGTCTTCCTAAAAAGGAGACTGTATGACCAATATGTTCTGCCTGTTCTGACATATGGTTGTGAAACTTGGACCATGAATGCCAGAATGATACAGCGCCTGCAAACAACACAGAGGGGCATGGAGAGATGCATGTTAGGGATCACCCGAAGAGACCGCAAGAGGAATGACTGGGTAAGAAAGAAGACGGGAGTCTGTGACGTAATTAGAAGAGTGAAGGTGTTAAAATGGCAGTGGGCGGGCCACATTGCTAGAAGAAATGACCAGCGTTGGACGTCCAGTGTCATCGAATGGATCCCAAGAAACATCAAGAGACCAAAAAGAAGACCGCAAGACAGGTGGGACAGAGAGCTTGTTAAGTTCTTGGGGCAAACTTGGAGGAGGGAGGCAGTTGACAGGGAAAACTGGAAGAGTCTGGGGGAGGCCTTCGTCCGTCAGTGGACTGAAAAAGGCTGATGATGATGATGATGATGATGATATATATATATATATATATATATATAGAGAGAGAGAGAGAGAGAGAGAGAGAGAGTGTGCGCTATTATAGTTTTTTTATCTATACATCAAATGAAATTAATGCCATAATATGTAAGAAAATAATTGCAATTGAGAAAGTTTGCTTATTCTATCACCATTTCTGATAACATCGTTTTTATCGTGATAATGCCTACATCTCCTCAAGTCGAATGACCTATACATTGAAACATTTTAGATGTATATGTTGCATGCTAATGAGAATTTTCAACATTGACTAAGAAAGCTTTTTTCATGCAGACAGATCCAACAATAGAAGAAAAATGAAGACTGGTCTCACAAGAATACCTAACATTTTTGGATCCGTATTGTTGCTCATTCTTCTTTGCCAACGAACTAAGGGAAATACAGTCAACCATGGTACCTGTCCAACAGTAACCCCCGTTACACTTACCTTCAATCCGGTAAGTAATTAATATATGAACAAATTTTCAAATCAGAACTACGTTTTCGACGCATGCCATGTCTAACGAAAAAATTTCCGTGAAAACTCCCTTACTCATTTTTGTAAAATATCGTTTAAAATATTTGGTTTACATTGTTCATGTCGGTCATTGCAACGAGCATGATGTGACTCTCTGTTAAAACAGATTAAACATAATTTTCTGTGTTTATTCCCTATATTTAAACTGTATTTAAACGTAACAATTCCATGTTATATCTCCCCGCGGATTATTTTCTCAAACGAAACACGAGGAGATAAATAGGCGGCGATAGACACTCGGAAAAATAGCGGATATTCCGCCGAGGAAGCTGCTAAACGAAACTTTAATGGAAAGGATCGCCCGTGTATTCGACCAATAATTGGATTCTTTAATGGTTTATTGCTGCTTCAAAAGATCTCACCGAAATGAGTGTGTCCTCCCTACTCAACTATTACTTGTCATCTTCATCTAACATTCTTCCGTGAAATTGGAATTAATTGCTGCCCAAATATTATGAAAACGGAACGCCGAATTATTCTATAGTTTTAAACAGACTTTCACTTCACTTCCGATATCATTTTAGATTATTCGTATTCATCTTGAAGCTCTTAGTGTGACAAAAAGTTCCATTTTATTCATCAAAATTTCATCTTTATTAAATATCCGCATGGTTTTTATTCAAATTTTTTCTTTGGCAAGAATTTCCGAATTATCCTATTTCATCCAAATCAAAAGGTTTAGCTTTTGGCGATCATATTGGAGAATGAAAGTGTTAAGACAAAATTTCAACAGACTACATATAAAACAACGTCAACAACCAAAATTAAACTGGCACGAAATAACCGAATACATTCTCGCTACCGTTGATCTTCAATATTCAATCCAATTAAACTAATTTTAAATGATTACACCGGCGAATGAAAATATGAAAAATTGCGATTCCCTCGCTCCAGAGTAGGTTCCCGATGAATTATGAACCATCGTGCAATACTGATGCGTTCTTTAGCATTGATTTAATAATGCCAACGAAAGATAAATACTAACCGTTTAGTATACAATCTATAAGCACTGCAAAGCGACAAATAAGAAGGGTTGTCCAGGAAATGTTAAATCTGTTATAACGATTCATTTTCTAATAAGTTTGTGATTAATTAAATAGGCGAAAATTATTTAAAACATACCTCATTTAAAATTAGAGGTAGCAATTTTTATGTTCACATGCATTCCTTTGAATTAAGTTATCAGTTTCTTTTCAATTACAAACGATGTGTAAGTATGTAACAAAGATAAACGTATTTAAAAACATTCCTTTGTCATAGATAATCTATTCCCTTCTTATTATTAAAAACTGCATTGGCAAGAAAGGAAATTAAAAGCATAAACGTGTTTTAGCATATCTGGTTTACATCAATATCTACGAATATTATTTATGTGGGCAACAAAAAATGCAAGAAATTTGCTAACTTCGAAATGATTTTATTTTCTTGAAAACTGCTGCTGCTTTGGTAAGAGTGTTTAGGGAAAGAGCATATTCACTTACTAGTGCTACATAATTTGTTTGAAGACTTCTCTGCATGACTAATATTTTACGAGAAATAACGGAAACATGATTTTTATTTCTTTTTAATTATCAAGTGGCACCCCTTATTAGGTTTTATGAATTCTCCATATCATTTACTTTGACCTCGTGTGATAAATTCCAAATTTCATGAAAATCTGCCCGGTAGTTTCGGAGATGAACACGCGAATGTTTGGAAGGACAGAAAGACAAACGGACGCGACCTGACCATAAGCCAGCTAACGGACGCGACCTGAACATAAGTCTGATTTTTTCACAATTTGTGATGAACGCCTTTCTCTCCGGATGTCCGACCAGAAAAGTTAACTGGGGTAAATGATTTCATTTCGACCAAATTTTCACCGTTTACTTGGCGTGACTAGCATTGTATTCTACTGTTATAGTTAATTCCAACCTCCACAGTAAACAAATAAAAAAATATTTTTAAAATTTTATATTCTCCATTTGAGCGACACGGAATATTTTTACTTTTTCCGTACGTAGTATAGGGAAAAATACTGTCTTCGTGAAAAATTCAGCGAAAATACACGTTTTGAAGTCTCCTGAGTGTGTTTTCACTGTTTTCTCGATGATGTCTGCATGTTACAGGAACATTGTTGGCGCTGTAATTTAATTACTAATGATACGACTTTTTACTTGAGATTCTTATTAGTGATTCAATATTCGAAAAGGTTTTGGCTGAAACTGTTCAACCTGAAATGCAGGTTAACACGTGCAATTTTTCCGTCTTTTCCAAATATATCCTGTAGAACTTAATTTATGTAAACATTTCTTATTAAGTTGCAGATGATCAATTTCATACCACTTTCGTTTGAAACTTTTTTAAACGGATTGTCTTTCATATATTTCAATTAATCGTCTAAAATGTGTTCAATAGGTGGCTGATTCCTTATTATCCGTTGTCATGATAAATGTTTCTAATTGTTAATAGCAACGCATACACAGCCAGGGGTTATTTTACTTTCCCATCGATATTTTGTTATACATAGCAGTAGCTGATAATTTTGTCTGTTATTGGGTTTTCATTGTTGAAGTTGATTCAGACTATATTTCACTGTGAAAATTAATCAGTGTTTGTTCACGAGTGTAACTGCTGATAATTATTCTTGAGGACGCTGATGTCGAAAGCTACCATATTCATTGATCTTTATGCAGAAAGTCATGTGCTGAACACATCATATTATTTATTTCCTATTTAAAAGTGCTTGATATCATGATACAAAGTCGGGATTCCAACCGAGGTTCGGAAAAAAGAATGATCTTATTTCAATACCATCAAATTTCAATTATTTTCCGATTCGGTCCGAAGTGTTTTTATTAAACAAAATATCAGAAGATTTGATAATCTAAAACTTTTGTCGTCATAGCAACCCAGTTATTGTCAGTTTTTCTGTATTATCGGCGAGATGGGGGTGAGAGGTTATTGTAAGCTGCTCGCGCGGGCGTAATATAGTAGCGAGAGTGAAAATTGATTAAGGCCAAGCGGTAATACCGTAATTTTCTGTCTCTATATAAATATTCCTTTCATTGTTAACAAATATCAATATATATATATAATACATGAAATATTTCTCTAAATTTACGCAACAGAACTGCAGGCTAAAATATAATTAGGTTGCTACTGTATGAGATTAATATCATAGCATATGTGAATATGTCAGTTAACATTAATTTAAATTTTATAATTTAACTTTTCCAGCATCTATATCAAAAGTAGCGTAAATCATAATTTGATAGGTTATCAATTTGAAATATAACAAATGAGAGGAAGATACATATTTAATACACATGTGAATATTTTCAGAGAAAAATACTTTGAATCCATTATCATGAATGTTTCTCCCTAAAAACAAAACGAATATAATAATGCTAATGCTTGGAATTCTTTTTCAACAGTTGGTGCCCGTGGCTGCAGGATCAAGAACGTGGTATCTAGCTAGTAGATTTTCATCAAAATTTGATCATTCCTTGAGGTGCGTCTCGTATACATTCAGTGCAGCCAGTAACACTGCTACCGGAATGACTGTGACAATCACAGGCTACAAACCATTGTGAGTACGCCTAGAAAAATCAACGAAATTTCATCTCGCCATTTCATTCATGTGTCCGAACACTTTGGACAACTGCATTGTTATTCGATTTAAACTCGTAAACATCTTTGATTAGTGACTTTTCCTTAATGATGAAAACTGAATTATTTTCACAGAACCGGAAAGAGAATAACTACCACAGGAACTCTCACTACACAGGGTACTAATTTTGGATCATGGTTGGCGTATTTTTCAAACCCATGTATGTTTTTGTTCACTTTATACATAATGTGCAGAAAATTGGAAAATATAATATAAAATTAGATGTATTTAATTCCTTAATGCAACTGTTTCATTTTTTATCATACGATATTCGTAAATATCAGTCCTTCTATTGAAATCCTATGTGATGCTATGGACGTTGATTCGGAAAGTATTTCAAAAATTTTATAATTTTATAACAATATTCAAGTTTCCTTTCTAAACTTCAGATGTAAATTATGCCTATAAATACTGTTGCAGCATCTTCGTTTAATCATCATTCTACGTCAGTTCCCACAACCTTCTCTATTATCGGCGTGGATCCTACAGCTACAGCTGCCGTGTTGGGTACTTGGGTTGTTCTTTATAACTGCCAGCAATTCGGGCATTTCTACGTTGGTATGTACTCTTTACTGGCGACAATAAGCGTTGAAATTCTCAATAATGTTAAAGTAATTAGTGTTGTGAAAAACATTCTAGAAAGAGCATTTACTTTTCAGAAAACTTGTGGATCCTATCTACTGTAGTACCTATGACAGCAGCCAACCTTGCAGCCGCTCAAGCAGCAGCATTAGCCGCAGGTGTTACAACAAACAGATACAGTCAAAATAATTGCTAAGTGAAAATGGGCGTTTCAAATGACATATAATGTATGATAATTTAATATTTATATATACACATTTGGAATTTGGCATATGAATCTAAAGTGACTCATTATTAACGAAATATGACTGAATAAATAATTGGACGATAAATTTGTTATTGGCGTATAATAATACATCATCAGCTCCTCAGTGGCGGATCCAAGGGCGGAGTGGGGGGGGAGGGGGGGGGAAGGACTATATCGCCCCTCGTTGGATATTCTTCATGAGTACCAAAAGGGGAAGCCGAGAGGGTTGTCCTGCTGCAGGACAATATGCTTCACTGTGATAATTATCATACTATTCCATCGTGTACCATGGTTTATTAATAGAAAATACTTCTGACAAGGATTTGGTATACAAATTAAAACATCCCCCACCCCCATGGAAAAATAGTCAATAATCGCCTCTCCCTTAGGAAGTCACTAGATCCGCCCTAGTTTCATCAGCCATTATCAATTCTTTGAGGGATGAAGGTCTCCACCAGACTTCTCCAGTTTTCCCTGTCAACTGCCTCCCTTCCGCGATATTATTCTTCAATTTTTTGTTGACGATGAATCAAACTCCTCCTGTTCTTCCTGTGTTAGTTCCCCTGCAATAAATAATATGTACAATCTACAACTCCCCTTTCCTTCTCCCCTCAATAACTGCTAAAATGCCCCACTTGATCTTCACCAGTTCTTCCCGGAGCTCTTGGAGTCTATCTTTTGCTGGACAAAGTCCGGCAGTTAAAGTTAGGAGGTTAAAGAATTGGATACGGATGAGAAAGAGTGGCAGTGTGTGTTTAACCTCCCGGGATTCATAGCACCCTTTCCCTTCATGACTTGCTTCTGACCGCTTCCACGGTCAGAGTTAATCTAGCCTCTGGAGATTGAGGGCAATTGTCATGGGGGGTTTGTGGGCATTAAAATACCACGCAGTGTCAGAGCGGATTCGTGAGTACCGCATTCACTTTGGCGGTATACATTGCATGGTTGAACCTAACGGTGTCCGAGGACACCACTGTGCTTCATCCTTTAGCCTCCGTTGACACCCTTCCGCCGACTGAGGCAGTTGGAAGAGGTAATAATACATATAATTGTTTGTGTGTGTGCGCATATATATATATATATATATATATATATATATATATATATACTAGATAATATGTGCTTGCATTCTGTAAGCATTTTCAAATTTTAGCATTTTTACAAATTGAAATTATTCCCAATCGATGTTGTACATAATTATATAACCGTGTCAAATTTGGAGTTTGGAGCTCATTTAGAAATGCCATATAATTTTAATCCTCATATAGGGCAATAATGGAGCAAAACAGCCCCTAACATTGTGAATTTTTACATTCTAAGATTTTTTCCTTCTGTTGTAACTGAAAACCCATAATTCTGCCAAATTTCAAGTTTGTATCTCATTAAGAAGTGCCTTATAATTATCACACTCGCATGGGGCCGAAAAGGGGCTAAGCCACCCATTAAAAATTGAAATTTTTGCAATTTTACAATTTTATCTTAGTTTGCCATGAAAATTCTATAATCGTGCCAAATTTCAAGTCTCTAGATCCTATGCAGCTGCCTCGCATTTTTTGTTCTCGCATGGGGCCGAAAAGGGGCAAAACCGCCCCTTAAAAATGACAATTTTTGTAATTTTATAATTTTATCTTAGGTTGCAATGAAATTTCTATAACCGTGGCAAATTTCAAGTCTCTGGGTCCTATGCAGCTGCATCGCCTTTTTTGTTCTCGAATTGGGCAATAATGGGGCAAAAGAGCCCCAAAAATGAGGATTATATCAATATCGGATTTCCTTCATTAGGTGGAGTTTAACATTAACAGCATTAAAATATAAGCCTCTGATTCCCATTAAAAGCTTACCCATATGAAAGGATAGAGCTAGTTACCAAGGAAACCTATTGTTAGACCCAGAAAAATTAGCAATTTTTTGCGATAAAAACTATAATTTTACGTTAATTCTACTCGGATTTGAATTCTGTCTTCAAAAATAAGAAACTACAATTTATATTCTATCCGACAGTTTAAGTCTCGAGTTCGTATCTTGATGGGAAGTAATTTTTAAAAGGAAATATAAAAACCTGTGCACCAATTTACATGCTTTCTTATGGGCAAAAAATGGGGCAAAAAGGGGCCAAAATAGCCCCTTAAAATAGGAATTTCGACAGTTTCGGATTTTTTCCTTCGGTTGTGACCAAAAACCTATACTCCTACCAAATTTCAAGTTTCTACCACATCTGGAAGTGCCTCATAATTTTGCATCCTCCTATATATATATATATATCATCTGTCAGAAGCATCTATATATTATAGATATACACACTAGTAGACCGTACTTGCATTCTGCAAGCATTTCAGTCTACTTTAAATAATGGGGTAAAAACAACCCCTAAAAATGATTATTTAACGATCTCGGATTTTTTCCATTGGTTGTCGCTAAATACATATAATCGTACCAAACTTGAAATCGCAAAGGTCTACTGGAAGCGCATCATAATTTTTACTCTTTTATGGGGCCATAATGGGGCGAAACCGCACGTAAAAATACAATAGTAGGAATTTTATATTTTTCCCCATGATTGTTACAAATGTCACACTTTCATGCCAATATTTAATGATGTAGAACCTCTACAAAAGAATTTATATTGTTTTAAAAGTTTTAATTTTATGAATATTTAAATAATAACAAACTTCATTGTAATTTTCAATATTAATTGCCGCTGGAACACGATGCTATAAGATTCTGAAAATTTTCTGCTCCCTACCTAGATTTAAAGTACATTAATATTAGTCAATTTGTTTAACATTTATGAAGTTTTAACGGCCAAATAAATAAACACCTAATTTCCTATAATCCCGTCTCCTTTATTTATTTAATTCTACCTTTAGTAAATATTAAAGCATTGTAGCACATTTAGAAATACTTAACCATGAAATGTTTGTTTAAATTTTAGGGTATTTTATCGGCCAAAAAAATAAAGAATTTTACAATTTGCGATTTTTTTCCTTGGTAATTCCTTTACACCTATCTACGTACTAAATTTCAAGTTTATAGATCTTCTGGAGGTGCCTCATAATTTGTATCTTCCTATATATATATATACTAGTTATCCTATATCTATAATATATAAACACTTCTTACACATGATATATATAGACACACACACACTAGTAGACAATGCTTGCATTCTGCAAGCATTTTTAAATTTCAGCATTTTTACAATTTCGATTTTTCCCAATCGAATGTGTCCAAAATCAAGTAACCGTGCCAAATTTCAACTCTATAGATCATTTAGAAGTGCCTTATAACTTCAATTCTCATATGGGGCAAAACAGCCCCTTAGATTTTGAATTTTTACTACATCAGATATTTTTCCTTCTGTTGTAACAAAAAAAAAATAATTCTGCCAAATTTCTAGTTTGTATCTCAATAAGAAGTGCCTTGAAATTTTCACACTCGTATTGGGCATAAATGGAGCAAAAACGCACATAAAAATTTGAATTTTTGGTATTTTTTTATTTTATCTTCGGTTGCAACAAAATTTATATAATCGTGACAAATTTCAAGTCACTAGGTCATATGGGGCTGCCTCACATTTTTTGTTCTGGTATGGACCAATACTGGTGCAAAACAGCCCCAAAGATGGGGATTATATCGATATCAGATTTCCTTCGTTAGTCGTAGTTTAACATTAAACAAAATATATGCCTCTGATTCCCATTAAAAGCTTACCCATATGAAAGCTTTGAGCTAGTTGCCTAGGCAGCCAATTGTTACGACCCAGAAAAATTACCACTTTTTCCGATAAAACTATAAATTTACGCTAATTCTAATCGGATTTGAATTCTGACTTCAAAAATAACAAACTACAATTCATATACTATCCGACAGTTGAAGTCTCGAGTTCGAATCCTGACGGAAAATGATTTTAAAATGCAAATATAAAAACCACTACACCGATGTACGTTTTCTTATGGGACAAAAATGGGGCAAAAAGGGGCCAAAGTTGCCCCTCAAAATTGTAATTTCGAAAGTTTTGGATTTTTTCCTTCGGTTGTGGCCAAAAACCAATAATCCTACCTACCGTCTGTCTGTCCATCCGTCCGTCCGTCTGTCCGTTCGTCCGTACCCACCTCTATCTCGAAAACCGTTTGCCGTAGAGATTTGCAGGAAACTGCGTATTTTTTCTACAAGCCAGGAGGTCCCTAGAAAACTACTCTCAATTTCCTAAAGTCCCGGGTTCGATTCCAGGAGATAATTATATGTTCCCATAAGTTTACACGGGATTTTCGAGTTTTCAGAGTGCAAGGTTTTTTCCTTCATTTGTTAAAATACGTAAATATGGACCGGTTTTCCCCGTTTTTGATTTATTCGACGGCTAAAACTCTAAATTATCTTATTCTTTCAATGTTTATACCCTACGCGGTCGAAATTTTCGGAAATACACAATTGCTTTCGAATTTTGCCGATTTTTTGTTCTCCTTCGGGACGTTGCCAAGTCGACCTTAATTGTTGCCTCTGATACAATTACCATCGATTAAACGTTCATATTGACGTAGAAATTGAATCCTTAAGTTAGTAAGATCATTATACGCTACATTTTTGCTTTAATTAAAGTTTTATTGTTATAAACATAACAATGGATGAATTCATTAGGATAATGATTTAACTCGAGAACATTCAGTAAGATTATTTTCTGTGACTAGGACGCGTTTATCGTAGATTGTGGTAGAAAAGCATATTTATTTTTTTAAATACTGTATCTGAGTATTCAACCTTTTGGAAATACCAAATGTTTTTGTTTTCGTGACTGAAGCGACCAAGTGGAAATACGCGTAAGACTCTGTCATTTCATTACGAAGGCTTTGGTGAGGAGGAATCTTCCTAAACCCCGGTAAGTTTATACTCCGCATTATTCTACAATCAATTTTTTCAGCGCTTACTTTTTTAATACTTTCGCTTGGCTTAAGTGGTTGGATAATTATTTTTTGTGGCGTCGCTTTTACAAGAGTTATGTTTTGTGATTGATTAAGTGGATGACATTTCCAGTAAATTACAGAAAGTTCACATCTTACTTCTCCCAATATTTGCTTTCTTTGAGGTGTTAAGACCCAGTTTGACTCCCGGTCTTAGCAGTTCTATTCTTCTGTTTCCTCATTTCACATCACTACAGTTTATGCCTGTCGCGTAAGAATCTTCCGATCACTAATCATTTCAATTTATTTACTGTGCCGCATCAATTTACTCTCTACCATAACTTATTAACTTATAAAATACAGATTTCTGATTACCTACGGATAACATTTTTTTTAATATGCGCATACTGCCTTTCCCTCAGTGAGATTCTAACACGCAAACCTTACATTGGGAGTCAAATATCTAAGTATCCTATACTGTGTAAATTCATTGCCAGAGTAAAATATGAATTATTAACATCAACTTATTTTACAAACTTATTATTTTTTTATGAATCAATTTAAAATTAAACGCGCAAATTTTACGCGGGCTCTGCTAGTATTTAGTTAATTTAAAAAAGTTTTTCTTGATATTTTGAGCTCTATCTTTAATAGGTTCCATGTTAAACAGGTTATCTGCTTATATTGAAACATTTGAAAATAGTTCCTTAGAAATAATTAAGAATATTGATGTTGACCCATTACTTTCTCGAGCATTAAGATATGTGGAATATATATTTATTTTTTACGTTTTAGTGCGCATAAAAGTTGGTGTAATTAATTTGTATTTTATTTTTACATAATACTTAATTCACGAATACCCGTCATATTTGACGGGTAATTAAACTAGTTTAATAATATTACATGCACACGTAAGGAAATTCTTCAACTCGAATTAAGACTTTCTTGTTTGATTTTCTTGATAACGGATACTCCTATGATAAAAATGTATAGGGCGGGAAATACTCTTCTTTCCTAGTTCTACAACTTTTTTAAAAAAATATTTTGATATGACTAATACTTTACGACATATGATGAAAATTTCATTTTTTGCCACCAGTAAAGTGGTACCCCTGATTGGAGTACGTGATTCCTTTTTACGATCTTATTAACATCTTTGATTGTAAGTCGTTAATATGAAATTACATGAAAATCCGTCAGGTAAAGGCCGAGAACGAACATGCGGACGGACGGATGAACAGACGGAAACACCGATGATAATAGGCGCTCACGCTGGAACCGAAGGGCGCCTAAAAATCATATCTATAAACCTCTAGACCGATTTACGTGCTTTTCTAATGGGACGATAATGGGGCATAAATAGGCCCTCAAAACTGGAATGTTAACGATTTTGTATTTTTTCCTTCGGTTGTGACAAAAATCAATAATCGTAATAAATTTCAAGAGTCTAGCTTATCTGGAAGTGCCTCATAATTTTTATCCACATATATATCCTATGTAAGAAGCGTCATTATACCTATTATTAAGATATACTGATAATAGATATATAGGTTCACAAGCTAATGTTAATCAAGTGCGTTGAATGTTGTATGAAGAAATACTATCTTAGCAAATTAGCTTTAAAATTTGACCTCAACGTTTCCTATAGGGATTCAAAAATGCAAAAAAAAATTTTTACGACCTGCTGATTCCCTCTTGCGTACGCACAATGGGTATCTAATTGTAAGAGGTAGTGCAATGAATAGCTGGTCAATTTTAAAAATTTAGAATGATATTTCATACTGATTAAATATTTTTAAATGACAAACTTGTTGATAATATATTTACTACGAGTTTTCTTTGAAACATTCTTTCAAAGAACGGACTTTTTCAGAGATGTGTTGACTATCCGTTTTAATTTGTTCGGTATATAAAATGTCGCTATGTGTCACTTTGTTTCCGTTGCTATGAAAAAAAATTTGAATTGTTGATAGAGACTCCAGCGCTTTCAACTGTAATTGAGATCACAATCAAAATTATTCCAATACCATCTAGCGTCCTATTTTGTAAACAGATTCTCTTGTAAGTACTGAAGGCGATAACTGCGCCGCAAACAGTAACTCTAACAGCGAATATTTTTCGAAATAATTTGCAGTTAGCAGTAGGATTCGCATATTTTTTCATCTATAGCAACAAATAACGTTTTCCTACACTTACTTGTTTTTCATTGTCAAATGTGATTCAAATTGTTTTTCTTTTTAAAATTACTAGCTAAGCCCGCGTAAAATTTGCGCGTTTAATTTTAAATTGATTCATAAAAAAATAATAAGTTTGTAAAATAAGTTGATGTTAATAATTCATATTTTACTCTGGCAATGAATTTACACAGTATAGGATACTTAGATATTTGACTCCCAATGTAAGGTTTGCGTGTTAGAATCTCACTGAGGGAAAGGCAGTATGCGCATATTAAAAAAAATGTTATCCGTAGGTAATCAGAAATCTGTATTTTATAAGTTAATAAGTTATGGTAGAGAGTAAATTGATGCGGCACAGTAAATAAATTGAAATGATTAGTGATCGGAAGATTCTTACGCGACAGGCATAAACTGTAGTGATGTGAAATGAGGAAATAGAAGAATAGAACTGCTAAGACCGGGAGTCAAACTGGGTCTTAACACCTCAAAGAAAGCAAATATTGGGAGAAGTAAGATGTGAACTTTCTGTAATTTACAGGAAATGTCATCCACTTAATCAATCACAAAACATAACTCTTGTAAAAGCGACGCCACAAAAAAATAATTATCCGTCCACTTAAGCCAGGCGAAAGTATTTAAAAAAGTAAGCGCTGGAACAATTGATTGTAGAATAATGCGGAGTATAAACTTACCGGGGTTTAGGAAGATTCCTCCTCACCAAAGCCTTCGTAATGAAATGACAGAGTCTTACGCGTATTTCCACTTGGTCGCTTCAGTCACGAAAACAAAAACATTTGGTATTTCCAAAAGGTTGAATACTCAGATACAGTATTTAAAAAAATAAATATGCTTTTCTACCACAATCTACGATAAACGCGTCCTAGTCACAGAAAATAATCTTACTGAATGTTCTCGAGTTAAATCATTATCCTAATGAATTCATCCATTGTTATGTTTATAACAATAAAACTTTAATTAAAGCAAAAATGTAGCGTATAATGATCTTACTAATTTAAGGATTCAATTTCTACGTCAATATGAACGTTTAATCGATGGTAATTGTATCAGAGGCAACAATTAAGGTCGACTTGGCAACGTCCCGAAGGAGAACAAAAAATCGGCAAAATTTCGAAAGCAATTGTGTATTTCCGAAAATTTCGACCGCGTAGGGTATAAACATTGAAAGAATAAGATAATTTAGAGTTTTAGCCGTCGAATAAATCAAAAACGGAGAAAACCGGTCCATATTTACGAATTTTAACAAATGAAGGAAAAAACCTTGCACTCTGAAAACTCGAAAATCCCGTGTAAACTTATGGGAACATATAATTATCTCCTGGAATCGAACCCGGGACTTTAGGAAATTGAGAGTAGTTTTGTAGGGACCTCCTGGCTTGTAGAAACAAAACGCAGTTTCCTGCAAATCTCTACGACAAACGGTTTTCGGGATAGAGTGGGGACGGACGGACGGACGGACGGACAGACAGACGGACACTTCAGAAATTATATATAGGATTCTCGAGTGTAGTTACCGATAATTATTTTTGAGGGCGCTGTTGTCGAGAGCAACTTTATACGTATTATTCCTACCTTATTCATTACTCTGCATGAAGAAAGTCGTGTGATGAACAAACCAGATCTTTTTCAAATTCCTTTATCCGCCGGCGTGTTTTCGTGACGGCTCTTGAAGGTGCGATACGTTTTTCATATATTTGTTCGTGTCTAATTTTCATACAACGCAACTAAGGTAATGACTAGTATTCTAACACCTTCTGTAAATAATGAAGTTGTGGCCAATTAAGTATTCAAATTAATGTCACTTTGATGCATTGCGTCCTCATTTTACGCAATGTTTATAAAATTACTTAAAATACTGATTGATCATATGTTTTAATATCTCAAAATATTCTTAAGTCACATACAAAGTTTTCAAGCTTGAGCAGCAAAACAAGTACGTACTAGGTTTTATCGCCTATCCAATGACTATTCGTCGTTATTTATAAAAAAATCCTACTCTTCAGGATTTTGGCTGAAAAAATATCGGTGAAATTCGGCCTACAGTTAAACTTTTTGAAATGAGCGAGGTTAGGGAATAAAAATAGAAAAAACCTTTGCATGTAAAAACCGCCATGACCTTAAGATACAATCATCCAATTCAAATGAAAGTCATAGACTTTTTTTATAAGTAAAGCAAGCGAATAATAAACTGAATTATTTTCTCTTTCACTGTAAGAGGAATTACCGTTGCAATCGTCGGCGCCATTAAATGAATAAATTCCAGAGTTTTGAACCCGTTCGTTGCGTATTCAGGAGTAGGGATTCCGATTTCCGAAAATTTTCCATTTCCCGGTACTCAGGACATACTTTATGAAAAACCCCGGGAATTTCCGGGACACGAGAAATTTAATGAGTTTTCAAATTAAATCAAACAGGAACTATATTTTCATTGTTTTATTTCTTAAAATTCTAGCAAAAAGAACTGCTACATAAACACATTTACTTTTGTTTTGCATAGAAGCTTCTCAAAAATACAATAGCTCGACTGATGCATATATTTGAATTTCAGTATTAACAATTTTTCCTGCTATAGTATAGTAAAAAATATAATTTGTTTGGGCAGTGATTACACTGAGCTGACTCTTCCGTTTTATATTTTTAAGGTGTTTTAACATTCCAGAGTGATCGCTGCACATTTTAGCCTGAAATATTTTATTCAGATTATTAAAAACCCCCATAGAAATCTTTATAAAACTCACTTTGGTAAGATTTTCAAATCGCAAATTCCTTCTAATGTGATTCACACGTATTAATTAAATGTGAAGATAGTTGCAAAGATGGGGAATTTTCCACAGAACGTAAATTATATAGAACACAATTAATATATTCCCTACCCAGCGAATGTTCCGTTATCAAAAACAGCTAGTAAGTCTGTTACTAATCAAACAAAACGTAAGCAATTGTAGATCAAAAAAAGAGATTGATATTTTATCATCATTTTTACTTTCTCCATACGTAGTAATGGGAAAGTATTGTATTCATGAAAATAATCGACTTCGAGATTTCAACGGAAATACATGTTTTGAGGTCCCTAGAACACGTTTGGACTATTTTCGGAATGATGCCTCTGTCTGTGTATGTTATTGTGGGCGCTCTAACTCAAAAGGTACATGCCACATCGTTACCAAACTTCATATATAACACTTTAACATGAGCACAAAGAACTGATTAGTTTTTGGACAATAACGGATAACCGGAAGTCGAGGTTTATTCGAAACCCGATTCGGTTTTTGCGATATTTCTTCGTTAAACCATCATTATTGTATATACAATTCTATACAAAGGTTATAGAGAATGTAATTTCCTACAACTTTCATTTGAAACATCCATAGCAGTTATTGTTTAGGAATTATTTATAAATAATTGGTTTTTTCAGTTTCTGTCAAATATCTCCTTAATAACCTCCTTATTGATAATCTTCGTGATTACCAAAGTTGTAGAGGATAATATTTCTTCCAAGTTTTGTTTGAAACTAATTTTCGTAGATCCGTCCATTTCGGATATATTTAGCTTTATCTTAATACCGGTATACAGCGCCAACACCATGTAGCGGTGAATTCTGTAAACATTCAAAATATACGTAATTTACGGCAATAAGGACGACTGTATTCTTTTACGATACGAAATAATAATTTTGCCTCATAATGCTATTCATAATAATTTAAATATCTATACCCCAAATATGGAGAAAGTCATGTCTTGGCCACATCAGATTTTTTATTACAACTACGTTTGGTGCGAAAAATGTGTTGAACAAACGCGAACAGTACGCCGTATGGCCGTTTATAGTATGCACTTGATTTGAATTATCTCCTCAAAAAATAAGAAGGTACAATCTTGTAGCCTTCTTACATTTCAAAGGTTGACATCGAATCTCCATGGAAAAAAATTTTAAAAAGCAAATATATAAACCTCTGTATCGATTTACGTGCTTTTCTTATGGGGCAATAATGGGGTAATAACAAATCTTAAAAATTGGAATCTTAACAAATTTTCCATTGTTTGTCACAAAAAAACATTTTTTCGCGCCGAATTTCGTGTCCCTATCTCATTGTCAGTGTTTCTCAACCTTTTTCGATTCGCGGCACCCTTAAGTGACTTTTCAGAATTTGGCGACACCCCTCCCTATCCACCGTCAGTAATAGTCGTGGTGTAGTTGAACCTCTAACCCCAATCTCCATATCTCCTTCCATTTCGAAGTGCCTTTGCGACGAAATGAAGGTCGACTCAACTCTGGTTTGCATTTTTTGAAAGCCGACGATGCAAAATGAGGCTAAAAATGGGAAAACAGCGTATTTTTTGCGGCACCCTTCAGAACACTTCACGGCACCCGGGAAACACTGCTCTAGTTCCTCCAGAAGTACCTTATAATGCGTATCCTCCTATATCCTACGTAAGAAGCTGCGATTTATTATAGAAACTAGCGTAATACCCGTCAATAATATTGACGATGAAAATTTCGACAAAAAAAGTGTTTCTAGCATCTAGCATTTTTTAAATTTTTATCACACAAAAATAATATCACGAAAATGGCTTTATCCCTGTAATAATTCTCTCTAACGTGGTTCACTTCACATAAACGTAAATTTAAAATAAAAATTATTATACTTTTCAAAAACTTTTTAATTAACTTTCATGGATAAAAGTAAATGATAAAAAATTACAGGATAAAAATTTAACGAAGAAAAATCACCAAATTTTGTCGTACTAGAATATTTTAATTATAATTAAATATTATTGTTTCAATTAATGTAATTTTTATAGGTTATTTCTCGCCATGCACCTTTTTACCGTATAATATATTATCATACGCTTTGCTTTGTTGTGAAAATTGTGTATATTATCACGTGAATTTCCATAGTGTACATTTTTTGTAATGTACTTATTTATTCTCACGAAAGTTAATTAAAAATTAAACTTAATAGTTGTAATATCATTATATTATCATGACGTCATTCACGGCGAAATATGTTGGAACTGTGCTGCGCCGAATGGTTCGCGCCGAACTGTCCCATTCAGCCAGGAACAAACCCTTAATTGGCAGAGAAATTAACGTGCTGTGAAACGTATCGTCTACTAAAATAAATCACGACAATGGGGCTAAATGTAATTTTCAACCTTAAATATATGCCGAAAGGAGGATGAGTGGGCAGATTCGCTTAGCGGAGCGAGGCACGAAGTTGACCGGTGTAGCGCGTAGGGTCGGAGAGTGATTAAAATAGCATTAATTTAAAAAATTAATTTATATTCATACCTTTTCCTAGTCGTATCTTTTGAATTTTAAGCATTACGTATTGTTTATTTCGTGGTTCGCTTTTTGCTTTCTCATATACATATTTAGTACCTATTGTAATCGCGAAAAAAATCGACTTCGGAATTACGACGTAAATACACGTTTGTCTGTTCGTCTGTTCGTCTGTCTATGCGCGGCTCTAGAGCTTAAACAGTAAACAAAATCAAATGACACTTCGTATTTAGTAGTGCTATTATCCAGAACAGATACTATGGAGAAATGATGGACAAAGCATAGCTAATTCTTGTCAATTTACAGAAAATGCCAATTTATACAAAAGTGGCTGACACGATTTTATTTCAAATTCAATAAATTACAGAGGCTGGCATTGTAATCAATAATATCTAATTGTAAGTCCAATCTGTCAAAAACTATCATATAACGTCCAGCGACAATATGATATATCTAGTTTTACTCCCACTACTCTCCGATTCTCTCAGTGATCTTCGTTCAGCGGCCTTTCGACTTTATTAATCCATATAATATGAGATATATGGCATAACTGTATAACATGTTTTATATTCAAACAAGTGAGATTACCAATATGTCAATATATTTTGAGAATACATTTTCCGCGGTTTTGTTTTTGCATCAGTAGGACTTCCTTACAATTAGGAAGAAGTGCAGCGAGACCAGACGCATACGTACGATATATGAGAAAGTTTGAGCAACGCATATTACACGGATTTTTAAAAACATTTTTAGTCTATCACACTGCGTAGGACGCGGGCATTAGGTCATCCATCCTTACCGTAAACTTTCAAGCAACGTACGCAGGGCCGCGCCAACTCGGGTACAAGGGGTGCACGGCACCCGGGCGCCAACTAGCCGGTGACGCCTTACCATCAAGATATAATTATCTATATATTATTGGAACGCGAAATTAAAATAACATGATATTTATTGACTTATTTAATGAAATCGCCTTTTTGTCGTTCATTTAAAAGATTGCCCCTTCTTCGAAATGTTTTTAAGGGGGGATAAAACTGAGCAATTCGCTCGATTGGAAATTGACAGCTAATATTATACAAACGTAGCAAAGTTTAACTCTAAACATTATCGATACATTATTTTAAAATTAGAGGGTGTCCATAATATGAACAGATATCTTAGCTAACATTTATTTAGGGGACTGTGGCCGTCTTTTTTTAAGGATTGATTAGTAGACACTTTGGGGGAGGAGAGGGGGTCGCCGCAGAATTCTTTTACACCCGGACGCCTAACACCCTTGGCGCAGCCCTGAACATATGCAGTCGTTTCGGAGGAACTACTAGCATCTGAATCGTAGACATCATTGATCAGCTTAAGTGCGTAAAGCGACTTCTATGTATGGCTGGAAATGTAACATTTCACCACCTCATATCTTTATCGCACGATATTATACAGTAAAACCCCGCTATACGTTGTTTCGCATTTACGTCGCCAATCAATTAAGGAACATGTTTCGTTATAAGTTGTGTCGCTTCGCATATACGTCGTTTGTGAAATACTAAAAGCAAAATTTCAGAAATTCCAATTGCGGTGCATAAATTATTAATATAGCAATATAAATCCTCTATTCGGCTTTTAATTTCATGTTTATTATTATTTATATGAATTAATTTAATTTCATGTTTATCAATTCGTGTAAAATCATACTCAGAATAAACATTTGCTGGCCATGTGTTCATGTGTTTGAGAGATCACTATGGGTTAGGTGGTTCACAAGGCACACAGGGGATGAAATGGACTGTCCCAATTTTAATGACGATGTGTAAAAACCTATTTCTGAGCTTTGTGAACAGTTGCGTCTAACATTTTATGTGTTTGAGTTTGCGTTGATATCTCATGAGATACTGGATATAATTTTTATTGCGAAATCTGCTTGAAAAGTACTCTTAAAGTGCATATCAGTGTCGTGTAAGTAAAGAAACAATTTTTGTGCTCCATCACACTATAGACAATTATTTTCGGTGATTTCTGAATTTATTATTGCAATCGATTACTCGTTGTTACGATTAAATGTATATTAAACCCTAGTAGCAATGAGTGGTAATCACATAGTTGTAACATAGCATGTCCAATGTACTGTATTGATGTGTATTATTTGGGAAAGAAATGTGTCACAAAATATCCGCCAGGAATATAACCCCTAACTTTTATGGTTATCTTTGTTTCGCTATACGCTCTTTCGTTATAAGTTGCATTTTTCAGGAACGCATCTACGACGTATGGCGGGATATTACTGTTGTTTGTCACTACGGATAACAAAATTTCGATACGCAATTAAATAATTTTTTGAGTTTAGGCAACACTATCAAGAATATTAAATTCCATCATAGCAACGGAAGCAAAGGTATCACTTAGCGAGGGATTTAGCAAATTCAGACAAATAATCAAGATATCTCTTTTATGAAAAAAATATTCGAATAACGCTAGTAGAAATTTATATTTTCTATAGCTTTGATAATGAAAAATGTTTACATAAATTAAGTCTTAAAGAAGACATTTATCAGTTCGTACGAATGGAGATAAAAGTGCGGTCAAGAGAATTAATAATGGATCAAAAATCATTTTAGTTGATTACATATTTATAAATGTGTAACTTCAGACACCTTTCCGAAAACTTTTGCATATGCTATCCCCTTCTCAAGGCAACCGACATTATCGCGACCCGATTAACTCCATTCATCTAACAACAAACATTAAATGTAATTCTACTCTCAAGGAATTACGAATATCCATTTAATTTGCGAAAAAATTAACCTTCATCTAAGTGTATCGAAATGAAAAATTAAAATTAAAAATAACCTCATTCGCGACATTTGAAAACATTTCACCACCTCCATTTTGGGAACCACTGACTTTGGATCTGAAGAGGTAAATGCTCTATGACAGTGATGGCGAACGTTCTATTGCCCACGTGCCAATATTGCTGAAATTATCCAGTCTTTTCCGCCTCGCGTGCCACGAAGAAGTTATTGATTTTTTTGCGTGCCATCTTAATGAAATTCGTGATAGATTGAAGTTTGTAACGATAAAACAAATGTTTACAATAGCTAACTAAATAGCACAAATGTTTTTGCGGCACAAAATCGTTCCAGAAATTAATAATAGACATGGGCAAATAAAAGTTGTTCGTTAAAGGTATATGTTAATAAAGATATATTTTTTAAACATAATAAATAGTTCTATAAGAATTATGTTAAATATATATAACATAATCTACAATAATCGCTATTGAGATGTAATGAACACTCATGTGCTCGTTATATTGCATCTATAAATCTATTGCTAGTCAATGGAGTTACTGTTGCTTCTGGTGACTCATTAGCTCTATGCATCACTTTTCGTTTTTTCCTGATCGTTCAATCTTTTCTGTATAACCTGTTCCGTTTCTCTTCTAGCTTCAGCAATATTTCCATTTGCCGAGATCTCCCGCGAGTTTGTGCTCCTCTGTTTTCTTTTCCTTTCATCTTGAGTTTCTTTACTTTTTATGATTATGAACTATATTAATTAAAGGATAACGGTAAATAATACGTTATGTAAGGCTATTGTTGTTCAGAATAGGTAATACATAGAATATATTGTGTATATATATATATATATATATGTATGTATATAGGTTTTATATATATATATATATATATATATATATATATATATATATATATATATATATATATATATATATATATATATATATATATATAAATACTAAGGAAGAGGAAAGGTAAGTAAGGATATTTTGGGCAACTAGGTGTTGAAGTAAACGCAGTGAACACTTACCGGAAGTAGAGCCGCTGGGGTGTTGGAGAGACACATTTGTAGAGGTTAGAGCTTTCGGGATTATCCCTTCGTCAGCACAAGAGAGACACACATGAAATTGGATATTAAGGACTTACAATAAAAGATAATAAGAAAATCGCAAAAATTAATCACGTAAGCCAATCAGTGGAACCACTTCACTGGAGATAAAAATGAAATTTTCGTTATATCTCGTAAAGCATTAGTCATATCAAAATATCTTACAAATAAATATTATAGAACTAATAAAGAAGAGTATATATTTCCTTTCCTATACATTTTTATCGTAGGAGTAGTTGTTATCGAGAAAATCAAACTAGAATGTCTTAATTCGAGTTGAACTTAGAAAATTTTTTGCATGGTTACACCTTTATTGGTGCTAACATAAACAATCTCAAAAACAAACGTTTAATTTCCTTACGAGTGCATGCAATATTTTTAAAAAGGATGAAAATGGATTATTTATGACGAAGAAAATACTTTAAAACGCTATTACCCTTACGTAGTTAGAAAGAATCCAACGCAGAGCAGCCAGATTCGTTAAGCAAAAATATGAGCAAAAATTAAGCGTCACATCACTCTTGAAGGAGTTGAATTGGATTTCGCTAGAGGATCGCAGAATTAGCGCTAGGTTAAGGCTTCTGGAGAAATTTAGGTCGGAAGTTCTCTTAGAGGAGGTCTCAGGAATATTAGAGGCACCTACGTACATGGGCAGGCACGATCACGAGAATAAAATACGAGAGATCGACTGTAGGACCGAGCGATACCAGAGCTCGTTTTTTCCAAGGACCATACGGGATCATAACAGGAGAGTGATTCCCACGAGGGACGTTATTAGGTAGGGCTTGGTGTGCTGCACCCCCTGCCACCCACCAGTCTGGTGATTTGCAGGGTATCATGTAGATGTAGATGTACAGGTATATAATTTCTTTCTAAAACTACATTGCACGAAACGCGCCCATTTGTGATACGTTGTACACTTTCCTAACTTGTTTACGCATTAGGATCGAACTAACAATAGACTTTAACAACTGCAGTTGTTATGCCTATCAATTTAATAAATGCGTAAAACTCAAGAAGAAATAGTCGTTAAACGTAATTTTTGGCTTTTTTCGAATGAGATTTGATTTTCTACGATATGGAGATTCATTTCCATCGTTTTCTCGGCATAACTGTAAAAATCTCGCGTCGATATCCCGTTCTTAACATATTTTAAAATGCTAATGAAAATAAGCTTGCTCGCTTCGTTTGAACTCTGACCATTTTATTCAAATAGAGGAAAGATATGCTCTTGGAGTCAAACCCAGGACTACTATGTTTAGAGTGAGCAGTTTAAAATTGAAAAGTTAAGTGACTCCTGAAAGTTTGATCGAAAAATATTGAAAGGCTTTTTAGTTATGGACGGTATTTCGTATTCTCTCATCTAACTCCACAGAGCGTGACCGGATTTCCTAGCTCATCTATACATATCTATAAAGTAAGGTGTTTGTATGTATGTATGTATGTATGTATGTATGTATGTTCTGCTAAGGCTCAGAAACTACAACACGCAGAAAAAAGAGGAAGGTGTCATATTAACCGTTATCATGTGTACGGTGGTGTAGTAAGGTTTTTAAACCGATTCGGTGTACTATTTAATAATTATAATAAAATATTTTCCTTTAGTATATGGGATTTCCATTTAAAATTTTTTCGTAAATTTCTCGAATTTTTAACTCCTTACATATATATCGCTGACATATGCTCTCGCAGACTTTTTTGTGGTAAATTATCTCCTCTTTTGGAATAATTTTTTAAAAGAGGGGCTTACAGATCAAATAAGACGAATTGAGGGGAAAATCTTATTTTCATTATTGCTCAGCATTTGGATATACTTAGCAAACGATGTAAACAAATTACGTTTGAACTATAAACATGTCGTAAACGTAGAATAGTTGATGAAATACTCATCTAATATCTTCTGATTTGATTGTATGTTTTTCTTTCATTATCTATGGTCTTCTATACACAGGTTAATTCTGCGAATAAACATTAGTGAACTGTTTCTTTTTCTGTAATCGTGTCATTCGCATTATAGGTATGTTTGGATATAGTTTAATTGTTTTTATATGCCTTTTGTCTTATTTTATTTCATATTTTGTTTAAGTGAAAATTACTGAAGATATATGATTAAATTACTACGTTAAAGTTTTTGTGTTTTGTTTTATCAGTTTATCAATAAAAACTGAATTGAGCATTTCATGCTAACAAGCAAGTTTTTTCCCATGCTCATCCATTTTGCGTTTCAATGATAATTAGATACTTTTTTGTAATATATAATATCGTTTTGAATTAAAAGAGAGTTTTATCAATTGGAAATAAGGTTCACTCTTGAATAATTGTTATTTTAATACGAGAACTAAATTAGATTAACATTTTGAACACGTAACGCAGTGAATTTCGAAAGATTTTATTTGAATAATACTTTTGTTGAACTTTATTATGTCTTCTGAAATAAAATTAAGAATTCGTTTCTGCGGTTCCATGGGTAAAATGTAAACACTACCGATACACTCACGTAATTAATTACGTTAGAAAAGTAAAACATTTTACTACATTATTTAAAATCGATTCGTTCGAATATCTCAATCTATTATTCAATTAATTACGATGGAAAACACAATTAAGATCAATAATTTTATATCTATTTAGAGTAATAATAGGTATTCTTATTTAGTTTCTCCTGTTATTATGTTGACATAAAAACTCATATTCCGCGTAATCAATATTTACTCATCACTACGACACGCTATTTTGTGATTGTTGGTTGTTTATTTAGCAACTGAATAGAAAGCGTCAGTCGCCATCATCAGATACATTGAGCTTTAGGAGATTATTCGTTGGTTGTTTTTGGTTAGTTTGTTGTTTTCATATGCTTTCGTTTCGTGTCCATTTTTTGTGTTCTTTGTTTTCGTTCATAGTTGTTCATTTAGTATTCTTTGTTTATATTTTTTGGTTGTGCTCTTGATTTTTGTTCCTTGATTACTTATTTGTCGGTTTACACCTTTTATGCCGGCTATTGGTTAGAGTTCAGTTCATTTCTTTTTTCTTGATGGTTTTTACAGTGAACTTATATTCTTTGGTTGTATTCTTAATTTATGTTCCACCATTAGTTATTTGTCGGTTTACATCCTTTTCTGCCGGTTATTGGTTAGCGTTTAATTCATTTCTTTTTTCTTAGTGGTTTTTGTAGTTTTCGTATTGGTTCGTTTCGTATTCTTTCCACTTTATTTCAAGACTCCTAATGTAGTTTACAGAAAGGAGAGAAGTTTTAGTATGTATCATTTTCTCAAGCTGTCTTCTAAGAGGGAAAAAGTATAACTATTTGCTGTCCGAAATGCACCCGGGCGAAGCCGGGTACGAAAAGCTAGTACATATCTATAAAGTAAGGTGTTTGTATGTATGTATGTATGTTCTGCTAAGGCTCAGAAACTACAACACGCAGAAAAAAGAGGAAGGTGTCATATTAACCGTTATCATGTGTACGGTGGTGTAGTAAGGTTTTTAAACCGATTCGGTGTACTATTTAATAATTATAATAAAATATTTTCCTTTAGTATATGGGATTTCCATTTAAAATTTTTTCGTAAATTTCTCGAATTTTTAACTCCTTACATATATATCGCTGACATATGCTCTCGCAGACTTTTTTGTGGTAAATTATCTCCTCTTTTGGAATAATTTTTTAAAAGAGGGGCTTACAGATCAAATAAGACGAATTGAGGGGAAAATCTTATTTTCATTATTGCTCAGCATTTGGATATACTTAGCAAACGATGTAAACAAATTACGTTTGAACTATAAACATGTCGTAAACGTAGAATAGTTGATGAAATACTCATCTAATATCTTCTGATTTGATTGTATGTTTTTCTTTCATTATCTATGGTCTTCTATACACAGGTTAATTCTGCGAATAAACATTAGTGAACTGTTTCTTTTTCTGTAATCGTGTCATTCGCATTATAGGTATGTTTGGATATAGTTTAATTGTTTTTATATGCCTTTTGTCTTATTTTATTTCATATTTTGTTTAAGTGAAAATTACTGAAGATATATGATTAAATTACTACGTTAAAGTTTTTGTGTTTTGTTTTATCAGTTTATCAATAAAAACTGAATTGAGCATTTCATGCTAACAAGCAAGTTTTTTCCCATGCTCATCCATTTTGCGTTTCAATGATAATTAGATACTTTTTTGTAATATATAATATCGTTTTGAATTAAAAGAGAGTTTTATCAATTGGAAATAAGGTTCACTCTTGAATAATTGTTATTTTAATACGAGAACTAAATTAGATTAACATTTTGAATACGTAACGCAGTGAATTTCGAAAGATTTTATTTGAATAATACTTTTGTTGAACTTTATTATGTCTTCTGAAATAAAATTAAGAATTCGTGTCTACGGTTCCATGGGTAAAATGTAAACACTACCGATACACTCACGTAATTAATTACGTTAGAAAAGTAAAACATTTTACTACATTATTTAAAATCGATTCGTTCGAATATCTCAATCTATTATTCAATTAATTACGATGGAAAACACAATTAAGATCAATAATTTTATATCTATTTAGAGTAATAATAGGTATTCTTATTTAGTTTCTCCTGTTATTATGTTGACATAAAAACTCATATTCCGCGTAATCAATATTTACTCATCACTACGACACGCTATTTTGTGATTGTTGGTTGTTTATTTAGCAACTGAATAGAAAGCGTCAGTCGCCATCATCAGATACATTGAGCTTTAGGAGATTATTCGTTGGTTGTTTTTGGTTAGTTTGTTGTTTTCATATGCTTTCGTTTCGTGTCCATTTTTTGTGTTTTTTTTTTGTTTTCGTTCTTAGTTGTTCATTTTGTAGTCTATGTTTATATTCTTTGGTCGTGCTCTTGATTTTTGTTCGTTGATTACTTATTTGTCGGTTTACACCTTTTATGCCGGGTATTGGGTAGCGTTTATTTCATTTCTTTTTTCTTGGTGGTATTACATTGAACTTATATTCTCTGGTTGTACTCTTAATTTTTGTTCCACGATTATTTATTTGTCGGTTTACATCCTTTTCTACCGGGTATTGGTTAGCGTTTAATTCATTTCTTTTTTCATGGTGGTTTTTGTAGTTTTCGTATTGGTTCGTTTCGTGTTCTTTCCACTTTATTTCAAGACTCTTAATGTAGTTTACAGAAAGGAGAGGAGAAGTTTTAGTATGTATCATTTTCTCAAGCTGTCTTCTAAGCGGGAAAAAGTATAACTATTTGCAGTCCGAAATGCACCCGGGCGAAGCCGGGTACGAAAAGCTAGTTATATATATATATATATATAGTATTGTTTCTAGTCCATCTATACTAACATGCAAAGTTAGGTGGTAGAGTGTGTGTGTGTATATATATATACATGGCCGACGGGTGAGGCGGCGAGGCAACCGCCTCAGGCGCCTCTCGAAGGGGTGCGCCAAATATGACAAAAATGAAAACCTATCAAAATAAATTCATAAGGGACACGGCCCTGTGTGTGTGTGTGTATATATATATATATATTTTTTTTTTATTTTAAAATGCTTAAGGAAAAGGAAAGGTAATAATAAAGGTAGCAACAAGGTGTTGGAGGAAGCCCAGTGGACACTTACCTAGATTGAAGAGTTTTTTAAAATTTTTAAATAGAAGAAGAAATTTAAAAAAATATTTTTTATAGACTCTCCGTCGCTGAAGAAGGGCGTCAGCCCGAAAGCTACATTTTTGTGTCGTTTTTGTTCTTTTGTGTTTTTCCTGTGTCCACAGCACCCCCAGCGGCTTTATATATATATTTATTTATATATGAAAGTATCATGTGTAAGAAGCATAAATATATAATAGACATTATAGATACTGGTACGCGGTGCTTGCATTTTTACCGATTGAGAAACCCTGTCGTAGATTTGGGAAAATAACGAAGAAGAAGAGGTGGAATTTACTCGTTTTCAATTGAGTACTACCGAGTAAAGTTCGCTTTTGGGATGTATTCATATGTCATTTTTCTTTCGATGAGTTTCCTATGCATTTTAGCATGGGAAAACCTCGATACTGACGGAGACAACAGTAGTTAATTTTATCATCCTTTAATGCAGTTTTTATTTTTTATGATGATATTCCTTATGATTCATTAAATGAAATATTACTTATATTTTATATAATATATGTGTATAATATAGGGTGACCAGGCGTCCCGGTTTCCCCGGATTTGTCTCGGTTTTCAGAGTTTTGTCCCGGTGTCCCGATTTTTTTTTCGGTGTCCCGGTTTTTTCCCTTGTAATAGTGATGGTATATGCAGTAGTGTATTTTATTCCCGTTTATAGGAAATTATTTTGAAAACCAAACTCGATATTCCAAATACTATTTTATAAAAAGCATTTGCATTTAAGTGCTGGAAAATCAAAGACTCATGGCATTTCACTAAGAGCTGATTCTAAGAAAATACGAATTTTCTTATCCATGATTTTCGGTTCACTCAAGTTATATAAGAAACTAAAATATTCACTGGTTTATGAGTGACTGAAACCTCTACTTTATCGAAGTAATTGTTTGATACAACACAAGATTTAAAAAAATACTCGGAAATAATCTTGGGGATTATGAAAACTTGCATGAACCTGTGCAGATTCAAAGTTGGGATTCTTCCTTCATGGCAGAATTTCGGTCTCTTACATAAATTTTGATTCAGCATCTAGTTCTGTTGCCAGTTCTCGGGCATCTATAATTAATTTATTTAACCCTATTTCTGACCTACAAGCTCCGAAATATTGCTGAATCTGCTCAAGAGAATTTATTGAAGCTTTCATATTTACGAATGGACTTTGCAACAATT